>CM022303.1:100197387-101543043 GCA_011799875.1 Thinopyrum elongatum | reverse complement strand
TCCCTAACTATCAGAACATGCAACCGTCCCTCTCCGGTCATCTGTCTGACATATGTCCGGAACCGGGAATACTTTCCCGGATGGATTCCCCCTTCCTCGGTGACGTGCAACCATACGTTAGATCACCCCTAGCACTGCGTATTGCCATGTCGTACTTTGTGTTGCTCAAGTTTGCTCTATATTTATACTGTTTCCTCCCCCTCTTCTCTCTCGGTAGACCCTGACACCGGCGTCGTCCCCGAGACTGACGCAACTCAGGAGCCCGACGCCACCGTTGACAACCTTGCCCTTGCCGCCGAGCAACCAGGCAAGCCCCTCCTTTGATCATCCCGATATCGCCCATTCTATTTCTCATGCTTGCATTAGAATTGCTGCTGCTGCTGCTGCTTTACCTATTCTGATGCATAGCCTGTTCATTGTAACCTGCTGTTGATAATTACCTACATATCCTAAACTGTTTAGTCTAGGCTGGGTAGAGACCTATTAGTGACCCCACTTACCCCGACTGCCGCGCTGGATCGTCAGAAGACCCGATCAACGGGATTGAAGACCAGGACCCGACACCGCACATCACCCCCCTTAGTTGTAACGACACTGCAGTGTTACTATCGAGTGCCGAGGGTGAAACCTCTTGTAGCACTTCTGATGTTAACTCTGTAGAGTAGCTATTCGGTCGTGGTCATCGAGGGTGATTCCTCCTTCACCGTTTCCGATAACGACGCTGTCGTACAACACCTCAAGTGTGGACCCAGTGAGGGTGATTCCTCCTAGTTCACCTTGACGGATACATCGAGTGGGAATTCAATGAGGGTGATACCTCGGATTCCCTGATGTTATGGACACACGGATACTTGGACTTTACAATGTTACTTGGAAAGGCGGGTCGACCCTGAGGGGTACCCGCGTGTGATGTGAAGGCGGGTTGCCAGTGTGGTGCCCGAGTGGTGAATACGAGGCGCGGCCGGGCATTCTTAACCCTTGCCGCAAGTCCTCGAGACGGGGCGACGGGGTCACATCTTTCGTGAGTCTCTGCTCGTTTCCGCAAGCCCTAGTCCATTAACGATTTGGATATTTGATCCGAGCAGGCCTCTGGTCTGATAGCACTAACCATCATGTGGGCATAGTATGGGCGTTCTACATCGTAGCATCAGCCGGCAGTTCTGTCAGACGTCCAGTTCAGCATTGTGGCCGGGTCGGATCGTGCCGTTGGCGCTGGTATCCACCCTGCTCGCAACGACCCGGAGTGCACAGGGCGATGCCCCAAGACCCCTGAGTGCTTAGGATATAGACCGGCGGGGACCTCTCTGTTGAGTTGTAGGTAGGGTTGCGATGTGTCGTTTGGCCGAGGCCGGGCAGGACCCAGAAAGTGTGTCCGGCCGGAGTTAATCGAGCGTGTTGGGTAAGTTGGTGCACCCCTGCAGGGAAGAAAACTTCTATCGATAGCCTCTCCTACGGTAAAGGACACTCGGAGTTGTATCCCGATCGATACAACTAGAACTGGACCCTTGAGACGTTAACAGGTTGATGACTGTATTGGCTCTGGGATCGCTTTCTCACAGGGAGTCGAGAAAGGATCTCAGGATGAGGTTTGATGACTTTATGGCTCTGGGATTGCTTTCTCGCAGGGAGTCGAGAAAGGATCTCTGGGTGAGGTTGATATTATTACTGCTACATTATATGGTATTGTTCTACTCTCATCTATTGCTGCAAGACCGCTGAAGATGCTAGTCTTCGATAGGACTAGGCCTTCCTCTCTATTCTGGCATTTCTGCAGCCCAGTCCACATATACAGCCTTCCCTTGATAATGTTGCATATGTACTGTAGATCCTTGCTTGCTGAGTACTTCTGAGTACTCACGGTTGCTTTGTTTTCCTTTCTCCCCATATCAGTTTGTCGAGAACAGAGGACGGAGCCCCCTGAGACAGATGCCCCGACGATCGCTACTACTACTACCCAGAGGATGGATACTACTACGAGTTGACTGACGACCAGGAGTAGGATCGGAGGGTCCCAGGCAGGAGGCCTTCGCCTTTCGATCGTAGTGTTTTATTTTGCCCCGCCTTTCTAAAGGCCTTTCTGTTTCTATTTCATATCTGTACTCAGATATCTGATGCTTCCGCTGACGCTTGTTCGCAAGCTTATGTATTCGAGCCCTCGAGGCCCCTGGCTTGTAATATAAAGCTTGTATGACTTTATTTATGATTTAGAGTTGTGTTGTGATATCTTCCCGTGAGTCCCTAGGCTTGATCGTGTGCATTTGCGTGTATGATTTGTGCACGATCGGGCCGGGGGCGTCACAAGTTGGTATCAGAGCCGACTGACTGTAGGAACCCCCTTTCCAACTCCTTGGCCGAAGTTGAGTCTAGTGGTTCGAAAACTAATTTACTAACTTGGCTGTGTGGCATACGGGCCCACGTCGCCAATTGGGTGGTATTAGGATCTTTTATTCCTCATCTTTACTCTGGGACTCTGACCTCTCTTCCTTTCGGGTTAACTAAAGTTTACTAACGCCGACACTTAGGATCTCGTAATTCTCGTCCACCCGAAGAGCTGAATATCTGTGCGATTTCCCTGACGCTGATCTGATTAGTCTGATAATCATTTTCCTTTCCATTGTTTTGTTTAACCTTTCTCTCCGAGATCGGTTATACTTCTCCTTGTCTTTTGACAATCATGAGTTTCCTCTGTTTCAGATGGATCGTTTGTTTACACCACACCCTGCGACGCAGCTACCAGCTGTTCGAGCAGGGATACATCCAGAGTACATTCTTTATCCACTGGGGCAGATGTCAATCCGTTACAATACCCCAGTACTATCTCCTCCAGATACCCGCAAAGACTTTGTGATCTATTGTGACGCATCCCGTGAAGGATTAGGCTGTGTCCTAATGCAAGAGCGTAAAGTGATTGCTTACGGCTCTCGTCAGCTGCGCCCACATGAAGAGAATTATCCAGTACATGATCTAGAACTAGCTGCTGTGATCTATGCACTGCAGTTGTGGCGACATTACCTCCTCGGTAATCGTTGCGAGATCTACACGGATCATAAAAGTTTGAAGTACTTGTTCACTCAGCCATCTCTGAATCTCCGTCAGCAAAGATGGATGGAGACCATTGCGGACTATGATTTGGGTATTTCCTATACCCCTGGCAAGGCTAACGTGATGGCCGATGCCTTAAGCCGCAAGTCCTATTGCGACAACCTCATGGTTAGGCGAGCTCAACCTCGTCTTTATGAAGAATTGTGCAAACTGAATCTGCGAATTGTTCCACAGGGATCTCTTAATAACCTTGTGATACAACCAGATCTTGAGAAAGCTGTTAAGAGTGCACAAGCTAAAGATGCTGAAGTTGATCTGATGAAGAAAGATCTTCACCTTGAAAAGTACAGGGATTTCTCGCTGTCTGAAGATGGAACCTTGTATTTCCGGAACCGCATTGTCGTACCTCGCTTCGAACTTATGACTGATAAAGTTATGAAGGAGGCACATGATACCCCGCTGTCTATTCATCCGGGTAGCACCAAGATGTATCGTGATCTCCGTCAAAGGTACTGGTGGTCTAGAATGAAGCAAGACATTGCTCGATATGTTGCTGAATGTGATGTGTGTCGACGCGTTAAAGCAGAACATCAGAAACCAGCTGGAATTCTGCAACCACTTCCTATTCCTCTATGGAAATGGGATAAGGTTCAGATGGATTTCGTTACAGGACTTCCCAGGTCACAGAAGGGTCACGATGCTATTCTTGTCGTCGTCGACCAACTCTCTAAAGTTGCACACTTTCTGCCCGTCAAAGAAACTATCACTGCTAGTCAGTTAGCAGAGTTATATATCTCCAGAATTGTTTCACTCCACGGTATTCCAAAAGAGATCAGTTCAGACCATGGCAGCATATTCACTGGTCATTTCTGGGAAAGTTTTCAAAAGGCTATGGGAACTCATATTACCTGGAGTTCAGCTTATCATCCTCAGTCCCAAGGCCAAGTCGAGCGAGTCAACCAAGTGCTTGAAGACATGCTACGAGCTTGTGTTGTTTCTTTCGGCAAGAAGTGGGAAGAATCTCTTCCATATGCCGAGTTCTCTTATAACAACAGCTATCAAGCTAGTCTGAAAATGGCCCCCTTTGAAGTTCTCTATGGACGTAGATGTCGAACCCCTCTGAATTGGTCAGAAACTGGGGAACGACCGCTCGTGGGTCCAGATATTATTCAACACGCCGAAGAACAAGTTCGTATCGTCCGTGAAAACCTCAAGGCAGCTCAGGGCCGCCAGAAGAGCAACTATGATCGCAAACGATGGGGTTTGACTTATCAACCTGGTGATCAAGCTTATCTTCGTGTCACACCTATGAAGGGCACTCACCGTTTTGGAATCAAGGGCAAGCTAGCTCCACGCTACATTGGTCCTTTCCGCATTGTTGCTAGACGTGCTCAGGTGGCATATAAATTGGAATTGCCGCCGCAATTCTCCCATATCCACGACGTCTTCCACGTGTCGCAACTTCATCAATGCTTCAAGGAATCTCCGCACCGAGCTGTGGATCACGAGATGCTCGAATTGCAAGATGACCTATCTTATAAGGAGCATCCGATCCGCATTCTCGATCAAGCTGAACGTCGGACCCGCCAGAAAGTTACCAAGTTCCTCAAAGTTCAGTGGTCAAATCATACTGAAGATGAAGCCACTTGGGAACGCGAGGATAATCTTCGTGCGGAATACCCCGAACTTTTTCCTTCTACTTCTTAATTCTCGGGACGAGAATTCTTGTTAGTAGAGGAGATTTGTAACACCCCCGGTGGTTAACTACAGTAATCACTTTACGATAATGACATGTCAGCAAGCTTAACAGTGCATGATCATCAGTAGCATCATATTGCATTTCAACTCCTAAGTCAAAATTCAGATTTAAACTAAAGTGGGAAATAAAAGTTGTTCAAACTGGAAAACCAAAATGTGCCTCATGTTGCAAATATTCCCATAGCATTTGTAAAAATGATTGCAACATTAGTTGAAATTGTAAAAGGACTCGAACAACAAGGAACAGCAGCAACATAACACTGTTTAATCCTTTTTCAATTTAAATAAAATCCAAACAAAAAGATATGGACCCCAAACCAATTTCTAGCAGTGACAGATAATGCACTGTAAATGATGGAGCAAGTCTCGTATTTTACAAAAGTCTTTTGAAATAAAAATAAAAGAGAAAACAAAAAAAAGGAAAATAAATAATATAAAAAAAAAGTAAAAAGGAAAAGCCCCCCCCCGGACCAACTGGGCCGTGGCCCAGCTGGCCACCAGGCCACCACCCAGGCCGGCCCACCCCGGGCTATACCCCCTCCCCTCTAACCCGAACCCCTAATCCCCTTCCCGTCCCCAATCCCCCCCCCTCCGCTCCTCTCCCATCCCCCCCCCCTCCCTCTCGCTCTCCCGCCCTACCGCCCCCTCTCCCCCCGCCCCTCCCTCCCCCCCTCCCCGATTTAGAAATTCATACAGGATCGGGATCGAACCCCGTCGCCCGCGCCCGCTCGCGCCCCGCCGCGCCGGCCCGCCTTCTCCCCGACCGCCATCGCCGTGCCTGGCTCTCCCCGCCGCCGGCCTCCTCCTCCCCTGCCACGCTCGCAGCCCCTGCCTCACCGCGCCCTCGGCGCCGGCGCCACCTCACCGTCGTCCCGAACCGTCCCCGCCGTCCTCCCCATCCACCCCTCGGCCGGCCGGTCCCCGACCGCCTCACCCGCATCCGATCTGCCCCGCCTGTCACGCTCTTCTACCGACTCATCCTACCACTCCTCCATCGACCCCCCTTCCCTAGTGATCGGACCGGGCAGATGCCGCCCCGATCCCCGGCGCCGTCGCTTCCCGCTCGCCAAAAACCAAGGGGCAGCACCGACCACCCTACCTTCGCTCCAACCCGACCGCCCGGTCCTACCCTCCGACCTCTCGCCCTTCCTCTCGTGTCTGCCCACCTCCCACTGTCCCCTCTCCTCTGCCCGACCTCCGCCCGCTCGCCGTCTCGTCTCGGCCGCCTCCCCCCCGCGCTCCGAGCCTCCCCGAGCCGCTCGCCCTCCCCGACCGCCCCTTGAGCCCCTCCCACTCCCTC
Source organism: Thinopyrum elongatum (assembly GCA_011799875.1). Classification (NCBI taxonomy): domain Eukaryota; kingdom Viridiplantae; phylum Streptophyta; class Magnoliopsida; order Poales; family Poaceae; genus Thinopyrum; species Thinopyrum elongatum. Next base: position 101,536,943 of record CM022303.1, on the reverse strand, counting down.
CCCCCCCCTCTCTCTCCCCCCCACGCGCCGGACCGCCGCGACCCCTGCTGGCTGCGCCCGTCCACCGCCCCCCGCTCACCTCACGCCCTCTTGCGCCACCGCCCTCCCTTCGCCGCGCCCGAGCGCGCCCACAACCGCGTGTTGCACGCACACGCCTGCCCACGCCGTGCTCGCCGTTGCCGAGCCGTCCCTTGCACCTGGCCGCGACTCTGCGCGCCCCCCCCCGCTACCCCCCTCCTCACCGCCGCCCTACCGCGCCGCTCCTTCTGTCGCTTCCTCCTGCTGGCCGACTCGCTCCACTCTCCGTGCTCGTGCCCCATCCGGTCGCCATCCCCGCCCCGCACCGCCTGTTCCCTTCATCATCGTTTCCCACTCGCCGCCCCTGCTCTCGCCTCTCCCGTTCTCCCTGCTTGCCTCTCCTCTGTGCCACCGTACAGCCTTGGCCCCACCCCCTGACCCACTGACACAACGGGGCCCCACGCCCTTAAAAACGTTTAAAAAAAGAAAAAAATAATTATAAAAAAATATTAATAAAATAATAACTTAATTAAATAATTAATTAGTGGATTATTAGTTATTTAACTTTAATTAGGTTAATCTAATTAGTTAATTAGTTAACTAGGCAGTAATTAATTAACTTAACCCTAATGACTGCTGACATCATCAATGATGTCATGCTGATGTCATCATTACTATTCTGGATAATGTTGAATATATATAAAAATAAATTCTAGAAATTAATAAAAACTTTAGAAAATCGTATTAAATAATCCTAACCCGGATCGAAATACTTTCTACATGAAAGTTGCTCAGAATTTCGAGACGAATCCGAATTCGCGGTCCGTTCGTCCGCCGCACGTCCCTAACTATCAGAACATGCAACCGTCCCTCTCCGGTCATCTGTCTGACATATGTCCGGAACCGGGAATACTTTCCCGGATGGATTCCCCCTTCCTCGGTGACGTGCAACCATACGTTAGATCACCCCTAGCACTGCGTATTGCCATGTCGTACTTTGTGTTGCTCAAGTTTGCTCTATATTTATACTGTTTCCTCCCCCTCTTCTCTCTCGGTAGACCCTGACACCGGCGTCGTCCCCGAGACTGACGCAACTCAGGAGCCCGACGCCACCGTTGACAACCTTGCCCTTGCCGCCGAGCAACCAGGCAAGCCCCTCCTTTGATCATCCCGATATCGCCCATTCTATTTCTCATGCTTGCATTAGAATTGCTGCTGCTGCTGCTGCTTTACCTATTCTGATGCATAGCCTGTTCATTGTAACCTGTTGTTGATAATTACCTACATATCCTAAACTGTTTAGTCTAGGCTGGGTAGAGACCTATTAGTGACCCCACTTACCCCGACTGCCGCGCTGGATCGTCAGAAGACCCGATCAACGGGATTGAAGACCAGGACCCGACACCGCACATCACCCCCCTTAGTTGTAACGACACTGCAGCGTTACTATCGAGTGCCGAGGGTGAAACCTCTTGTAGCACTTCTGATGTTAACTCTGTAGAGTAGCTATTCGGTCGTGGTCATCGAGGGTGATTCCTCCTTCACCGCTTCCGATAACGACGCTGTCGTACAACACCTCAAGTGTGGACCCAGTGAGGGTGATTCCTCCTAGTTCACCTTGACGGATACATCGAGTGGGAATTCAATGAGGGTGATACCTCGGATTCCCTGATGTTATGGACATACGGATACTTGGACTTTACAATGTTACTTGGAAAGGCGGGTCGACCCTGAGGGGTACCCGCGTGTGATGTGAAGGCGGGTTGCCAGTGTGGTGCCCGAGTGGTGAATACGAGGCGCGGCCGGGCATTCTTAACCCTTGCCGCAAGTCCTCGAGACGGGGCGACGGGGTCACATCTTTCGTGAGTCTCTGCTCGTTTCCGCAAGCCCTAGTCCATTAACGATTTGGATATTTGATCCGAGCAGGCCTCTGGTCTGATAGCACTAACCATCACGTGGGCATAGTATGGGCGTTCTACATCGTAGCATCAGCCGGCAGTTCTGTCAGACGTCCAGTTCAGCATTGTGGCCGGGCCGGATCGTGCCGTTGGCGCTGGTATCCACCCTGCTCGCAACGACCCGGAGTGCACAGGGCGATGGCCCAAGACCCCTGAGTGCTTAGGATATAGACCGGCGGGGACCTCTCTGCTGAGTTGTAGGTAGGGTTGCGATGTGTCGTTTGGCCGAGGCCGGGCAGGACCCAGAAAGTGTGTCCGGCCGGAGTTAATCGAGCGTGTTGGGTAAGTTGGTGCACCCCTGCAGGGAAGAAAACTTCTATCGATAGCCTCTCCTATGGTAAAGGACACTCGGAGTTGTATCCCGATCGATACAACTAGAACTGGACCCTTGAGACGTTAACAGGTTGATGACTGTATTGGCTCTGGGATCGCTTTCTCACAGGGAGTCGAGAAAGGATCTCAGGATGAGGTTTGATGACTTTATGGCTCTGGGATTGCTTTCTCGCAGGGAGTCGAGAAAGGATCTCTGGGTGAGGTTGATATTATTACTGCTACATTATATGGTATTGTTCTACTCTCATCTATTGCTGCAAGACCGCTGAAGATGCTAGTCTTCGATAGGACTAGGCCTTCCTCTCTATTCTGGCATTTCTGCAGCCCAGTCCACATATACAGCCTTCCCTTGATAATGTTGCATCTGTAGTGTAGATCCTTGCTTGCTGAGTACTTCTGAGTACTCACGGTTGCTTTGTTTTCCTTTCTCCCCATATCAGTTTGTCGAGAACAGAGGACGGAGCCCCCTGAGACAGATGCCCCGACGATCGCTACTACTACTACCCAGAGGATGGATACTACTACGAGTTGACTGACGACCAGGAGTAGGATCGGAGGGTCCCAGGCAGGAGGCCTTCGCCTTTCGATCGTAGCGTTTTATTTTGCCCCGCCTTTCTAAAGGCCTTTCTGTTTCTATTTCATATCTGTACTCAGATATCTGATGCTTCCGCTGACGCTTGTTCGCAAGCTTATGTATTCGAGCCCTCGAGGCCCCTGGCTTGTAATATAAAGCTTGTATGACTTTATTTATGATTTAGAGTTGTGTTGTGATATCTTCCCGTGAGTCCTTAGGCTTGATCGTGTGCATTTGCGTGTATGATTAGTGCACGATCGGGCCAGGGGCGTCACAGAAAGCCAAACCAAATCCTTGTGCAGAAGACAAGTTGCATGCAACCATACTAGCATCTAGTGAAAGAATTGCTATTGCGATAGAGAAGAGTACTAGCAGCGAGAACAATGCCATAGATGGTCTTTGGGAGAGCATGAAAGTAATTCCTGGTTTCAGTTTGGATCACCTTGCTCATTACTATGCATATTTGGTTGACAATCCTCGTGTTGCTATGGCATTCAAGGTGTTAGAAGAGGATCAAAAGAAGGTTTGGGTTTCTAGGTATGTCAAGAGTACCTTCCCTGAAGCGTAAGGATGGTGAGTGCATATGTGGCAAACTGGTGATTGACTTGTACTTTTGATGCAACCAAAACATGAACTATGGGTTGTATAGATTAACTCTTTTGATGCAACCAGACAATAACTATGGTTGTATAATTATTAGGTTCTAGTAGTACTTCATGAAATGTTGAACTATGAGTTCTATGCACTTGCACTACTAGGGAAAAGTCTAGCAGTAGCGCGGGTCTAAGGGCTATCAGTAGCACGATGCACGGGGCACCGCGCTACTGATACAGCGCTACAGCTAACATTTAGCAGTAGCGCACTTCTGCCCGCACTACTGCTAAGTGGCTTAGCAGTAGTGTTCTCCAGTTCAGCGTTAAAGAGCGCTACTACTATATTTTCACATATCTTTTTTTTGCTACGTATTTGCGATGTTTTTGTACAGATTTTATACAGTATTCTAATCATATCATAAACTGGCAATATGCTCATCATATCATACACATAATAGTCTCATCATATCATACACATAATAGTCTCATCATATCATCAAACACAAATCATGTCGTCACATCATAATCATGATATAGCTATACAAGTTACATGACATGTCTCATCATACATAATATAGTACTTCTTGAGGCACCGGTTCGTATCCCTCTCTCGCACTAGCGTGAACCTAAACTAACTACTTTCTGCTTCGGCTCTGCTATCTAACCCTCTCTGGCTGTCGCTCGGAAACTGGTACACCTGGGCCTGACACTCCGGCCACTAGTCGTATACTCCTAGCGTAGCACTTCTTCGCCATCGATGATCTATGTACCTGCATCGTCACATGAGTCGATAATATGCAACATATGTAGTTGAGCAACAGAAAGAGACAGACTTGGCAAAAATAGAAGCAACATCTCGTAAGCATAAATAACAAAGTTCATCGTACCCAAAATGCCCTAACTAGAGTGATCTTCGCTAGTTGAGGAGGACGGTTTAATTACATCACAAATAAAATTTCGTCGTGCATAACTCAAAGTTTCGTCGTAGAGAAAGTATGGACTAAGCGGATACTTTGTCATATATCGTCAATCACTCCAACATGTCGTGCCATCCATCCAAGTCAGGGAGATTGTCCCCGAGCGCAGTGAAAGGCTTCAGCTCGAGACGCTGAGCCGATATGCGTGTTTGGACGTCTTCCCGCGACATTTGCCCTTCTTCGTAGAACATCCCTGTTTTTTCGACGACCTCCTTCATGATGATTTGGGCAAGTTCACGCTGGATGTGATAGAACTCAGCTCGAAGTCGATGATCCGGGATATCTCCTAGGTTCTTTGCCCATTGCAGAATATGGGCATCGCCGGATCTAGGTGACATGCGAAGGTTCTGCTGATCCCGTCTGTACTCCAGCATGTGGTGGAGGACATAGAATCCATCACTAAGAGTACCACTCGGTTGTTGAATGCAACAGAAGTCGGTCTTATGGCCGAAGGCGGGCGCGCGGTTCCTTGTCTTCCCGGTCTTGATCTCTCCACCCCGTAGGCCATAGCTAAAGATAGCACTGTCGAGAACAGACTTGATGTGGGTGTAATCCTTTTTCTTCATGTTCTTCGACGAGTCCAAGTAAAGAGCGTGGGAGAATCGAGGGTAAAGAATTATGAGGACGGCGCGCCCATCGCTGCGCAAAATAAGTACACCTCAAATTAGCCTCCACGCATGCAATTGACTTCTATATATGAAATGTTGAATTATTATATGTGATGAAGTTCAAAGTTTGTTCTACTGTTTTGTTTTGGCCTGTTGTGAAATAGTATAAATTTTCGAAATTATGACTGTACACAACATATTTTCCTTCCTTCCATTGAAAAAGTGCAAATTATGAGGGTAATCTTATCATCTCAAGTCAAAAAGGTTACCACAACCCTTATTCTTCTGTTACCCCTCGAACCAAACACAACATTGGCTATCCTCAACCACGTTTCATCCTTCCATCCAAACAAAACATAGGATAACCTCACCCTTCCAACCAAACAGAAAAAAGGGCTATCCCTAGCCAGTTGGTTGGGGATGCCCTCAGCCACCCTAGTCTGTCCCTCAAACCAAACACATCCTAAGTATCACGTAATAATTCAGGTGCTTGATGATCTTAGCTTCCAAGCCTACTCCCTCTTCTTCTCGTGTTCTCTCTCCCTCTCAGCCTTGTGTGCTGACCATGGACTTGTATAGTAAGACAAAGATTTGTTCAAGAAACCCAGACAACATGCCATCCTAAATCGACTGAGATAGAATGGCATATTGATTATCCATGTAGGATTAAACGAGCTGTGAGTGATTTAACCATCGCCCGAATGGTTCGAACTCTGATCTATCACAGGAACATGACTTTGCCGTCGACGTTTAAGACTAGAAATATGTCTTGGCCCTCTTTATGTTCTCTCTACATCCATCCATTGATGCTACGAATGAAGTTTAGAATAGCTCACAACTTGTAAACAAGTGATGGATTTTTTGGTGCGAATCAAACTAATAACCTAAAGCGAACCATCTCAATTTGACTCCCATATGTAAGGCAACGTTAGATGGTTGCACAACAAGTATTGCATATGTAGTTACATCCATCTTATTATTTCCAAAAGGGAAACAGCTGCACATTTAAGTTAAGGGATGATCCTCTGTACATCTTGTACAAGTAATAATCCATTGAGATATTTGATTTCAGTTCTGAAACCTCATTAAAATATATTGTTACTGTTTTAAGTAGCAGCAGCAACGATAAATATGATGAATTAAAGTATGTAGCTTGCGTTGTAACAAGAAAAGGCATCGAAATTAAAACTAGAATCTGAACACAGAGGTCGGTTTACACCATACTAACACAACCTCTCAAATTAACTCGTCACAACATGATATATATGTAGGATGCCAGACTGTCATCACGTGTCTCCTAGATGTAATATCGATGGTACATATGGTACAATTATATAAAAGGCATGTGAGCACATGACACGGTAAAGATATGCTTCTATCATAAATGATGATAAACAGTGTGTGTGCTGAAACTGGAGATACCTACAGCCGCACAAGCCCATAAATACATTGTAGTGAGCACCATCACATCAGAAATTCCTAAGTGATAAATATAGTTGCATTCCAGATACTCGTGATGATGAACCAAGATCATCCATATATGCAAGAAGTAGCGATCATGTGTTATCTAAATGAGTTGCGTAGGCTCGAGAAACATCGAGGATTATTCTACTGCATTTGTGCCGCATTATCGAGCAAGATTGAAAAATAGACCGCACGCTTCTTTCTCTCATCACTACAGACATTCTCCAGCAATCCAAGCTCTGGCGACGCAACGGTGGCCTAGAGACCAAGCACCTGCAGTGTTAGCAACCCAGGCCCAGCTCCCGGTCCATCGGCATACGTTCGGACGTTTCTGGTGCGCATCGGACACTCCACTACAAGCGAAGAACCCACAACATCCCAAAAGACCGGCCTGAAGGGAGTGTGGCACTCTCCCTTATAAGGAGTTCCTAGCCTCCTCCCATATCCGAGGTGGGACTAAAGTCACTGGCGTTGCCCATGTCAGGTTCCTGACACCCCACCCCCCTAGGGAAGCCCCCCATAGGGTGGCGTGGGGCCCAGCTTTGATACCACTTGTTAGCAACCCAGGCCCAGCTCCCGGTCCATCGGCATACGTTCAGACGTTTCCGGTGCGCATCAGACACTCTACTACAAGCGAAGAACCCACAACATCCTAAAAGACCGGCCTGAAGGGAGTGTGGCACTCTCCCTTATAAGGAGGTCCTAGCCTCCTCCCATATCCGAGGTGGGACTAAAGTCACTGGTGTTGCCCAAGTCAGGTTCCTGACATGCAGGGAGCAAAGAGGCAGTTACAGGTGATGATCGTAGACCACCAGCCCGTAAGGAGGAAGGAAGGACATTAGGAGGCCAAGCTCCAGTTAGTCGGATTTAGACATCCTCGAGTATGGTAAAGCCTTGTGTGTATGGAGGGACATGTAGACTTTTGGATGAAAGAGATTTGTCAAATAAATAGTAACTACACTCCTGTAGCAGACATTCATGTTCCAGAAAAAGAGCTAGGTTCCAGAAAATCATCAGGCTAGGCTGGTGTTGAAATTAAGCATTTCACCTTTGTTTTGGTATGCCAGTTACACATGCTTAAGATAAACTAACTTATACCTGATAGAATTTAGATTTAAAAAATTAGAATAATAAAACAAAATGACCATCATACGACCTTGCTACGCTGGTTCAGATTTAGTTTCTTTAGCAGTGATCAAAGAATCACAGGTGCCACATGTCTTTAGTTAAGCCTCTTAGAACAAAGATAAGCCTAGTGATTCTAATTTCGTCCTGATGCTCGCACACCAGGACCATCACAACTACATTAGCCATGCCCTGAACTTAGTAGTTCCAGGTTTCGACTGTGTATGTTGGAGCAGACACTAGTACACCATTATGGTCAGCAGGACAGATGCACATACATACTTCCAAATACGATGGCCAGTAAAGGTCAAGGTTACTATCAGAGATGGTCGGTTATTGTACATACAGCCTTTGGATGCAGATGGGTGTATTTATAGGGTGCGGGAGGTCCACATGTGTCAATGGCCAGCTGCCAAGTGTATATATCTAAGTACTTACCTTGAAATCATTATGTGAAAAGGGGGTTTAGTTTCCGTTGAGCCCAAGATTTCTAAATTGTCACCTACCTACTGTAAAAGTGTAAATTCCCTTCGAATTGATTTACCACATTGCCATATTTAGCAGGAAAAAGTCCAAAGTAAGCTCTGGTACATTTACGGTCCAGCTGAGATGATGCAATTAGCAGGTAACCAAGTAAGTTATGATCTGCCATTTTTACAAGCTCATGCTTCAGTTGACAGTAATAGTTTCCTTAGGCGCTAAATAAGAGATGAAATGAAACTACATGGAGTAGGAGTAGAGTGACAAATGAATGGTGATGCATGTCTTGTCCAGTTCTTAGGGTTGTTTTTTTCCTCCACGGACTAGTCAACATTGTATCCTAGAAGAAGAAAAAAAATCTGCCAATGTCAACGGCGACATGAGGGTTTGTGTGATCTGGCACATTGATATTCTTACTTTATTTGGTGTCAATTGATTTGCAAGGGGAAGTGACCGAGAATTATATCGCGCCCGACAACAACCGCCACCTATTAGATCACATGACATCATATTTACCATGTCATGACTGGAAAGTGTCCTATATTTTTTGAGTGAAAACTTAAATACATATGTGACTAATTTTTACTGTAGTGCATATTTTCCAAGGTATACCGACTAGAGAGCTATATGTGAATACAAGTTTCTGTTGGGACAAATCCCGGACCAGCTCTCTCTCTCTCTCACTCACACAAACGAAGGTGGAAGATGGAGCACACGATTTTCCCGGCGCACAAACGCCTCCGCCGCACAAACGGCACCTCGGCCGCACGAACGGCCTCACTTTACTGGGCACATATCCGGACTCGGCAACAAACCGCAGCCTACCCAGAGGAGCTCTCTCTCCTGCCGACCAGGCGCATACCACGGTCCCGGCGAAGACTACGCTCATCTCTGGCTTTGCTAGGCTCGGCTCATTCCGACGCACCTCGATCAGTAAATGGGGTCGGTCTTTATACCCGTGCACCACACACACACCAGCGCACACACGCACACATCATCGGCCTGAACTCTCGGCCACTAACCCATACACACACGCACGCACTAACTACCACTAAGCTAGCTACATGCATGGCATCCATATCCATGCGCGCATCAGTTCCTCAATAGACGTCCACACGACCTGGTAGCTAGCATGCAGCTAACAAACTCCACGTACGACCCGGCCGGCCGCTTCACTCTCATGTCAAAGATTATGCCTAATAATTTCCCCTCTAATCTTGACATGGCTCGTCGTCGGCCATTGCCTTGAACGCCTCCGGTCGACGCCACCGCGTACCTCTACGGTCGCCGTTCCCCGGCAACCGCGGCCTCCACGCCGCCGCACCGTGCCGTGCCTCCGCGGCCTTTGTGCCACCGTGCAAGACTCCGCGGCCTTCTCGCCGTGCCGCGAGGGCCTCCGCACTCGCCGCTCGCACGACGTCACAGCGCGTCGCCTCCGCATCCACCATGACGGCCGCAGCGCCGCACATCTCCTCAGGCCGACACAAGGCCCGAAGCTTCATCGTGCAGCCGCCGGCGAACGCCATCATCGCCGGTAGGAGGAATGACGCCCAAGATAACCAAGCTCATGATACCAAATATTGGGACAAATCCCGGACCAGCTCTCTCTCTCTCTCTCACTCGCACAAACGAAGGTGGAAGATGGAGCACACGATTTTCCCGGCGCACAAACACCTCCGCCGCACAAACGGCACCTCGGCCGCACGAACGGCCTCACTTTACTGGGCACATATCCGGGCTCGGCAACAAACCGTAGCCTACCCAGAGGAGCTCTCTCTCCTGCCGACCAGGCGCACACCACGGTCACGGCGGAGACTACGCTCATCTCTGACTTTACTAGGCTCGGCTCATTCCGACGCACCTCGATCAGTACATGGGGTGGGTCTTTATACCCGTGCGCCACACACACACCAGCGCACGCACCGACACATCATCGGCCTGAACTCTCGGCCACTAACCCATACACACACGCACGCACTAACTACCACTAAGCTAGCTACATGCATGGCATCCATATCCATGCGCGCATCAGTTCCTCAATAGACGTCCACACGACCTGGTAGCTAGCATGCAGCTAACAAACTCCACGTACGACCCGGCCGGCCGCTTCACTCTCATGTCAAAGATTATGCCTAATAGTTTCTGCACTCTGATAAGAACTGAAGCTGCGCATGATACTCTCCAGCGGACGGCTATCGGTAAGGGTTGTCTGTAGTAGTACGAGATTGGAGATGGCTCTTCTCTTGAGACGCTAGCCAAACAGAACACCGGCGGGTTTAGAGGGAGGCGCTTGTGATACAAGCCTCTCCTCCCCATAAAGGTTCCTGTATTAGTGATAATAATGTTCCAGTGTGAAATCCTTGGCAAATTGTGGTTGTAAGTGTTGGTTCTTCGATTGGTCTCGTGGCATCTACCTCACGACTATATGAAAACTTGAATTAAGAGACATGTTTTGGTCATGTGACATGGCTTTACGTTGAGAGATCTGGCAGGCGGGGAGATCATTTTCTATTGTGGATCGATTTATGTGATAAAAGAGTACACATGGAGAGACATGTAGAGCAGAGGAGCAAACCTAAACCATAAAAGTAAAGGAGACTCCACCCTGCTAGTTCTTCAAATTGCTCATTCTCTACTCTCGAGCCGGCCCCACTTGGCCATCTGGCGAATGTCGCGGCAGACTCGGCGATCATCTTCAGAGGGAGGTGGGTCCCCCCTTAGTCCAACACTACTGGAATTTTTATGTACGCTGGGTGTCAGGGTCTTCGCCGAGAGCCAAAACACGGACACTCGGCAAACTAAACAACGCCGAGAACCACTCTCGGCAAACCTGGGCTCACGGCAACTGCCTACTTTGCCGTCACTGGCTCACGGCGAACAAGCACCGCACGGCAAAAGGCGCAGACGCCGAAAGCCGCGCACGGCAAAGAGGAGCCACGTGGCATGCCCGTTCGCAACAGACGGCTCCGTCAGTTACTTCCCATATTACCGAGAGTCATTTTTCGACGCTCGGCAAAGTATATGCCACATCCTATTTTCTTTTTTTTTGTGTGTTCTTTTGCCCTCTATGTTTTCGTCTGATATTTCATATCTTTTAATGACTAAAGTTTCAAAATGCGATGACTTGTGTTTTGTGTTAGATTTTTTCAAATCTCAACTTCTAAGCACTACTACCTCTGTTCCTTTATATAAGGTATATTATTTTTGCCACGGTGCCCAAGGCACAAAATTATAGCGTATTTAGGACGAAGTTATCCTTGGCTAATTTGTTCGTTAGTGGCAAGTAAATCAATTAGGCTAGGAAAGAAAAAGAGATACTTGCAATAGGGAGAAAAATTCTTACCGAGCACGGCTACAAACGGTGAAGACCCCTAGACCTAGGGTTATGACCTGTACCGAGAGGGCTCTCGGTACATCCAGCAATTACCGAAAACGGTTATCGACCCTCGGTACTGAGTAAGCCACATCATATTTACCTTTTATTTCTGTGTGTATCTTTTCCACTCTCATTTTGTGTCTGATATTTCATGTCTTTTAATGACTCAAGTTTCAAAATGACATGACTTTTGATGGCTTGTGTTTTGGGCTAGATTTTTACAAATCTCAACTTCTAAGCACTATAAAGTACAAGAATGAAAACAGAGACCTGTTGTAGCACGGAGAAGCAGATATTCATCAATCCCTACCCCCTCTCGGTGCATGTCAACGTCGTAGACTGCCCGGGCCTCCGTAAGGGCGCACGGCCGGAAAACCCCATCTCGGTAATGTCTAACTAAAATGATAAGGTGCTTTGCGAAGCATGTAAGAAAATAAAAGGAGATGTAAACAACAACAAAAGAAATAACACATATTTACCGAGCATGACTACGAATGGAGGGGATGTGCAGACCTAGGGTTAGGACCTTTACCGAGAGCTGTTTATCGACTCTCGGTAAAGGCCACATCATATTTTCCTCCCATTCGCCTGTGTTTCTTTGCCACTCTTTTTTTCTGATATTTCATGACTTTTAATGACTAAAGAGCCAAAATGCCATGACTTTTGATGACTTCTGTTTTCGGTTTGATTTTTTCAACTCTCAACTTCTAATTAAGCACTACATATAAAGTAAAAGAATGAAAACAGTGACCTGCCGTAACACCGAGAAGCAGGTATTCACCAACCCCTATCCCCTCTCGCTGCCGGTCAACGCCGTAGACCGCCGGGGCCACCGGTTGGGTGCTCGATCGGGAAGCCGCCCGAGGGGGTGGGGTCCGGCAACTGGCCCTGCATGCGTGTGGCCAAGGCATATGTATGAAAGGGTGGTGTGGTGTATGAATACCCAATGCACATCCTTGACGTGGCAGATGCCTCACAAACCGGACACATGCACGGGCACGAACATCGAGGACTAGATGCGTTCGTCACCCAGATCGAGCCGGCGGTGGGCAATCCTGTGAGGGAATGGACTAAAACTGGCTTCACGGTGAACAGGGCAGGCACCGAGAGCCACATACGACAAAGTGAGGCCACATGGCATGCCCGTTCGGGAGTGACGGCGTCGTCACTTGGTTCACCCTATACCGAGAGCTACGACGTCACCCTCAGTAAGAACACGTCACACAAACATTTTTCTGACTGACATGTTGGTTCCATTGGTCACATTTATCAGTAAAAGTTTCAAATTATTTGCTAAATATTTTTACAAAAAAATAATGATGTCTTTGCCGAGAGCGGCGCTCGGCAATGCTCGTGACCAGTGGGACCGGGTGTGCCACATGGCAGCTGACAGTTTACCGAGCGTCACCACCCTCAGAAAAGAGTGGCAGCCCTGTAGAAGTAAAGTGCTCAGCGACTCCTTTTCCGAGAGCCACTCCCGGAAAAGGAGTGGCACAACAGTAGTGTCAGTTCTCAGACGACCCCTTTACCGAGAGCTACTCTCGGTAGTCTATCGTTTTCTGAGTGTGGCTCTCGGAAATGTTTCCCATTCCTTCTGCTGTTAAGCTATTTCTTTTCTGATCCCTACTGATGAAAACAACTACAGTGCAATTTGGAGTAGTCCACATATATAGGCATAATTTGATCATATATAGGTGTCGGGGATATACCCCGCGGTATGAACCGGCCGGACTTGGCGACTCACAAGTGACCCGCCCGGACTTGGCGACTCACTGGTGACCCGTCCGGACTTGGCGACTCACTGGTGACCCGCCCGGACTTGGCGACTCACTGGTGACCCGCCCTGACTGGGCGACTCACTGGTGACCCGCCCTGACTGGGCGACTCACTAAGTGACCCGCCCGGATCTCTCCACTCACTGATGATCCGGCCAAGCTAGGTGACTCATTGATGACCCGGCAGGCGGATCAGAGGAGCGACAAGACCCGGAGGCCCAAGGCCCAAAGGGCGGCTTATGAGAAGACCGGCTCAAGGTGCGTGCCTGATGGGCCGGCTTAAGATGAAAGGCATGAGGAATATTTTCCTTACAAGAAAGCAAGACCTGGACTTGTATCCAGCTTGTAATAGAAGATAGACTAATCATAATCCTAGTAGGACTCCACATGTAACCCGCCCCTTCAACTTATATAAGGAGGGGCGGGGCACCCCAAGAGGGACAAGTTTTACAAGTCAATAGCTCTCGAGATAGAGGTAGCGAAAGAGCACCCTTGTAATCGTGAGCATCATGATCAATATCAATGAAGCAGGACGTAGGCTTTTACCTCCACCATGAGGGACCGAACCTAGGTAAAACCTTGTGTCTTCTCGTTCCCACTCAACCCCTCTCAAGCTACCACATAGATGCGTTGGCCTCACGACTAAGTCTTGACACTAAGGACATCTGCCGTGACAAATCCATGACAGTTGGCGCCCACCGTGGGGCCTGCATACGGTGGAGTTGAATTCTTGGAGGGATCTCTCCGAGGGATCGAGAAATTTGCAATTTCCTGGATGAGCCGGTTTGGAAGGGGTCACAACTGGTCCGTCGCCGTTGTCTCCCTGCCGAGAGCCGTCGAGGCCGCGTTAAGCCGCCTCTGCTGTGTTGAGCCACCCGGGCCATGTTGAGCCGCCTCTGCTGCGTTGAACGGATCATTTATCATCCGAGCAAATCAGGTGATATCCATCTAAGTCTATTTTTAGCGCATATTGTTTTTGCCAAAAAACAATCACTTTGGACCGCAGTATATTTTGTGCAGGACAATGATTTATTATAAATGTGGTGCCATGATATGCCTATGGAGTGTGCATTAGCATCATCATGCGCCGGTGTCCGCGCCCACTAGCTGTTGAACGGGAGTGCGCAAGCCGCCACCCGTGCAGCTTGATCTACATCAACTTGTGGGGATCGCGCCTGCGATTGACTCGCCGTCCGCACGGCTTACCACGCCTGCGATTGACTCGCCCGTCCGTGCACCGATGGGGTTAACTCGCCTGTCCGCACTGGCTTATAATGTCGCGGCCGGCTCATCTATCTGCTCCCGCGACCTACTTGCCCATGATTGATTTCAGCTTCACCGTCGTGATCATCAACGCGGTGGATAATTTCTGGCCTAAACGTATCAGGTGAAATCCATCCAGTATATTTTGATATTACTCTGGTTTGCAATCTCGTTATCGCAGGACAATTGTCTACTGCAAAAGTGACCGTCATGTCACGGAGTTTGCTAAATGATTTATGGTGGAAATATACATTGAGTATTGCGAGGATTGTCAATTCGCCTCAAGCCTCTGGTTTACATCGAATTTCAGCATTCCGCTGCTCAAAATTATATGGCGGTTTATATCACGGCTGAGTATGAAGAATCTCAAGCCAAACTCCTCGAGTCGTCTTAAGACTCGGGGGCTACAATGACATGATTCGGCAGAATTAGCCGGTTTCAGTGAATTCAAGAACTCCGGGTCATTGCAGGGAAAAATAACCCGACCCCGAAGGCTACTGCCCTATTGGTGAAAACTTAAAGGCCGTCAGAAAGTTTACGGCTTAAAAAAAAAGGGATTCCGGTTCAAAAACCCGGTTCAAGGGAAATATGTCTCCCACAAGCTCTGAAGTTCTCAATACCCGGTTTAAAATCCGGTTCAAGGGAAATCTGTCTCCCACAAAGCTTTGAAGCTCTCAATATCCAGTTTAAAATTCCGGTTCAAAAAGAATCTATCTCTCGCAAGTTCGAGTTCTCAGAAAAATGAATTGTTACCAAAGAGGACTTGCTATAATGTGCAGTTCAAACATAGGTAACCTGCCTTGATGGCTTGTTAAAAATTACTTGGGGGCTTCCTACTCATTGAGCATAGCTATGACTACCCTACTGATCCGGCTTGAATGCCTTGATTGCAAATAACTTGAGGGTTTTCTGCCCAAGTTGAATTGTTACCAAGGAGAACTTGCTATAATGTGCAGTTCGAACATAGGTAACTTTCCTTGATGGCTTGTTAAAGGTCACTTGGGGGCTTCCTGTTCAATGAACATAGCTATGATTACCCTTTTGATCCGGCTTGTACGCCTTGATTACAAAATACTTGGGGGGCTTCCTGCTCATTGAGCATAGCTATGACTACCCTATTGGTCCGGCTTGTACGCCTGGATCGGAATATTACTTGGGGGCTCCTTGTTAAATGAACAGAGTTTTGTTGACCCTTGTAATTGGTTTGGACGCCAGGTGTATTCACCAAAAATCTGGGTTATCCTGCCTTTGTATGCTTGCCACTCCGACCAGGTAATCCTGAAATGACTCGCCGTACTTTTGACAGTCAATCTTATAAAGACCCTGAACTTGTCAAAGTTAAAACGGCGATTGGTCATGTGAGGCCCGGCTTATAGGTTTGAATTAAGGAGTAACTCAGTGGCTGTGCAGCCCTTGAATAGCACTTGATGTTGAGGCCTGGCAGCATTTGAATGCCTTGGTTTTCTGGTTTATATTGACTTTGAATCTTTTTGGTGATTTCTGTTTATACCATATTGATATATGGTTGAAAGTTGATTCGGGCCATGTTGCCTTGATCTTATGATTCATATTTGAAAATATCCGGTGCTTTGATAACCCGGCATGGCTTTGGACGATAAGTCGCCAGTGTGTGATGATTATATGCTTGGAGTTCTATACTCTTAAGTTTTTGCGATGTTACCCTTTGCTGTCTATGGCATTGTAAGCCGGCAGTATGAATAAAATTACACGGAGTTCTGCGCTCTAAATTTTTTTGGGCTGTTACCCTTACTGCATATGGTGCTGTAAGCCGGCAGTCTGAACTGATTTCACAGGCCATGTAGCCTTGATTATATGACTCATCATTGAGCATCTTTGGGTTTGATAACCCGCCCTGATAACAGATGTTAAGTCGCCAGGACATCTTTGCCTTGAGCAATCAAAATGATCATATTTCATGACTCCGGGTTGATACTGGCCCCGGATTATAATTATCAGGGCATCACCATGGTATTAATCTACAAGTATGTCTTTCAATAATGGTATGAATATTTTGGGTTTGGTAAACCGCCCTGGCTTTGGACGTTAAGTCGCTAATGTACTTTGATTGTGCAATTGGAATTATGCGCTATAAAATCTTTGGATTGCACCCTGGCTTTGGACGTTAAGTCGCCAATATACTTTGATTGTGCAATTGGAATTATGCGCTATAAAATCTTTGGATTGCACCCTGGCTTTGGACGATAAGTCGCCAGTATATTTTGGATTGCACCCTGGCTTTGGATGTTAAGTCGTCAGTATATTTTGGATTGCGCCCTGGCTATGAACTTAAGTTGCCAGCATCCTTTGGATTGCGCAATTGGAATCATGCGCTTATGAATCTTTGGGTTATTACCTTCACTGGATATGGTGATGTAAGCCGGCAGTATGAGCCAATTTTATAGGTATGTTTTTACTTGTTATATGAATATGCGAGGTTTGATAACCCGCCCTGGATTTCGACTTAAGTCGCCAGTATGTTTTGGCTTGAATGGCCTTGATTTTAGTCTTTCTCATAATTGCATAAAGACTATATTATGGGTTGTTATCCGCCCTGGCTTTTGACGTTAAGTCGCCAGGGCATATGTTGTTTACATTGTATGCAGAATAGGCAGAGCTATGGTTTATATAAATGATTAAATGCAAGCTCGTCATCAAAGATTAAACTTGGTATTTCAAAGGGATATCAGTTCTTCAATTTTTACAAAGGCTATAAGCCGCCGGGTTGCATCCCGGAGTACAATGGATGCGCATTAAGTCGCCATCGGCCAAGAGCCGCCGACAGTTTAACTCCGAATTATATTATTCAAATCTTGAATAGCCAACATGTCTGGATTTTCATTATGGTATTGAATGATTGAGGTTTTCAAAAGCCACTTCAAAGCAATGGCTATTATTTCTTCGTCCAAAAGTACCGGTTCACAACAGAGAGCATGGTTTAATATTGATATGCAAAGGCTTTCTGCAACATCATCCGGACAATGGATATGATTTTATTTACAGTGGAAGGAATAGTCCCGAGTCGCTGCAGGCTGACAACCCGGCACTTGGGGGCTACATTATTCAAATCATGATTATATCAAATATGGAAGTCCCATGTTGCTGCAAGCATGCACCATGACACTTGGGGGCTAATGCAAGGTCATTTTTTACTCGCCTTATTGAAGACCCGACTCATCACATCGTAATGAGCCGGCCCTTGGGGGCTACCAATTGCTCCTGTCAAAAATTCAAAGTACACAAGCCTTAATCTATTATATTGAAGGGTCCACTGCTCAGTTGGTAGAGCACAAGGCTCTTAACCTTATGGTCGTGGGTTCAAGCCCCACGGTGGGGGTTACATCATATGATGATATTCTCAATGAAGTATATATAAAGTCCCAGCTCAGTATTATCTTACTGAGCCGGCCCTTGGGGGCTACACGTTGCTGCTCAAGTTTACATGATCATATCTATAAAGTCCCTGCTCATTATTGCATAATGACCCGGCCCTTGGGGGCTACACGTTGCTGCTCAAGTTTACATGATCATATCTATAAAGTCCCTGCTCATTATTGCATAATGACCCGGCACTTGGGGGCTACACATGGGAAATACAAAATGTTCAGTTTATGATTGATGACTTACATGAACAATCCGGATTTCTCCAAAGTTGCAGCATTTATATTGAAGCAAGTCTTAAGCTGTTACTACACTCCTTTCTTAAGACTTGGGGGCTACAGGTGATATGCATATAAGGGAGGTACACTTTTAAGCTTGATGTTAGCAACAACTATGACCCGGTGCCATCAGTATTTACAAACCGGCAATTTTGGCAATCATAACTCGGCAAGCTCTACATCTTTAAACCGGCTGAAATTCAGATTGACTATGAAACTGATTTATTGACCCGGAATTTCCAGAAGAAGGAAATGACAAGGACTTAAGGATGATCAGGTATCGGCTCAGATTTTTTTTAGTCCAGAGCACAACCTGTCAAATTTGTTCTTGTGTTTATTTTGCAGGATCAGTTTAACATGGATAAATCCAAATTAAACTGGGGGCTAATGTCGGGGATATACCCCGCGGTATGAATCGGCCGGATATATGACCCGGCCGGACTTGGCGACTCATTGGTGACCTGCCCGGACTTGGCGACTCACTGGTGACCCGCCCGGACTTGACGATTCACTGGTGACCCGCCCGGACTTGGCGACTCACTGGTGACCCGGCCAGACTTGGCGACTCACTGGTGACCCGCCCTGACTTGGCGACTCACTGGTGACCCGCCCTGACTTGGCGACTCACTGGTGACCTGCCCTGACTGGGCGACTCACTAAGTGACCCGCCCGGATCTCTCCACTCACTGATGACCCGGCCAAGCTAGGTGACTCATTGATGACCCGGCAGGCGGATCAGAGGAGCGACAAGACCCGGAGGCCCAAGGCCCAAAGGGCGGCTTATGAGAAGACCGGCTCAAGGTGCGTGCCTGATGGGCCGGCTTAAGATGAAAGGCATGAGGAATATTTTCCTTACAAGGAAGCAAGACCCGGACTTGTATCCGGCTTGTAATAGAAGATAGACTAATCATAATCCTAGTAGGAGTCCACATGTAACCCGCCCCTTCAACTTATATAAGGAGGGGCGCGGCACCCCAAGAGGGACAAGTTTTACAAGTCAATAGCTCTTGAGATAGAGGTAGCGAAAGAGCACCCTTGTAATCGTGAGCATCATGATCAATATCAATGAAGCAGGACGTACGCTTTTACCTCCACCATGAGGGGCCGAACCTGGGTAAAACCTCGTGTCTTCTCGTTCCCACTCAACCCCTCTCATGCTACCACATAGATGCGTTGGCCTCACGACTATGTCCTGACACCAAGGACATCTGCCATGACAAATCCACGACAATAGGCATAATTTGAAGTAGTCCACATATATAGGCGAATGTTTCATACTAGTACACAACACACACAAGTTCACAAATTCATACATATTGTTAACTTATGGAAGTTCACTACTTGCAAAACACGTGTACGTCACATAGAAGTTCACATGTTCATAGATCGTCTTGAGGAGTAGGAGGGGCCATCGGGTTAAGATTTCGGAGGAGGAGGAGGGGCATCACTTCCACTGCTTCGAGATTGCATAAGAACCTATAAGAGTAGAGTCACGTGAGGGTGGTTCGTCGCTATATAATGAATGTTCTACTCTAGTTTAGGGAATGTTCTACCTGTAGTTGATTCTCGAGCAGCTTCAACCTTTCGTTCATGTCTGCTCGTTCCTTATTTCTGCTCTCCTGCTCAGCCAGCCGCCTTTGCTCCTCTTCAGCAGCCCGTTGGTCCATGATATCCTGTAATACGACATTAGGCTCATATAGGTTGGAACGGTGCTATTTCGAGGCATGGTCATAAATGAAAGGTTAGGATGCTAACCTTGAGATGCTTTATCTCACGTGACGCGGTGGTTGGGCGACTCCGTATGGACGGAGTTTAGCTGGTGCTCAACACGCGTATCTCGTGCAGCTTGCGATGCGAGGAGGTGGCGACTGCCCCATTGCAAAGGAGGTGGCGGCCATGGCCCTTCCCCTCGACAGCAATGACGAGAAGCTCAGGATCAAGGGGCTTGGACGTAGGTTCGGCGTCCTGCCCGTGCACCTCCTGGAAGACCTCTTTGAAGGTCTCGTACTTCTCTTGCGCCGACAAGCTGCAGAACTCGGCGCCATCCTTCCCCTTGTGGACTTCTTTCCAGGCATCCAGGATGTGGACCGGGTGACCAAGCATCGCCTCCTGCAAAATTAACCATCAAGTTTAATGAACCAAGACGCACCGTGCAAAAGAGTTAACATCTTAATCCACATACCTTGTGTTGCTTGAGAGCGGTTAGGTTTCGGCTCCCCTGGACATGAGCCGGGCTTGGCATTTTGGCGCGATCGTTTCCCTTCTCCACATGCTACGCCTGCCATGCCAGGTCACACCACATGTCAACCAGGGCCTCCCAACAATCGGCCTTCATCCAGGGTTCCCTCACCTAGTCAGACAAAATCGAATCATTGAGGAACAAGAGGCGGATGAATCAAAGTACTAGCAACCGATGTAGTCACTTACCACTGACAAGTATTCTTCTCGCGACAAGTTGGTCTGGCAAGCAGTCTTCCTTGTCATCTTCTCTCCCTTGTCGTCAAGCAGCCGACACTGCATCACGGCTTTGTACCACAGCGTGTGCTTTAAGTCGGAGAGTATTTTCCGGGCAGATTTCACGATGCCTTTGATCGCATTCTGCTTCTCACCATCCACGCAAGCAAATGTTTGCTACAAGAAAGCATATGGCAGTTAATACAAGGATTTGGATATGGAAAAATGAAGTGGCCGGGGCGAAGATACTTACAAAAAAACCGGTGATGACCCGGGTGGCCATGGTGACATTCTTCTCGTCCTTGGTGTGTTGGTAATGCTCCCAGGTTAAACCTGGCGACGACGGCTTGTCATCACCCGGCTTGGATAACCCGGGGAAGTGCTTCCTCAAGAGGGAGCCGATGACGTGGTTCGGCCTGCGCGCCCCCTTAGGTTGTGTCGGGATAAATGCCCAGTGACTGCATGATGGAAAAGACAAGCATATGTGAGTGTCAAAGCTGTGGCATCCAAAATATGTTGCAAATGAAATGCTTGCTTACCCCTCTCCTGTCGGGGAAATGACAGGACGGGCACCAGCAGCAGTTGGTTCCGGGACCTTCCCTGGACCACGCCCGGATTTCTTCCTCTTGGAAGTGTTGCTCGAGGTAGACCCCGAGCCGTCCGAGGCCTCCATGTCGCCCGACTCGGTAGCGAGTAGATCCGGTGCATCTAAATCCACTCCGACATCGCCATCCGATGATGACTCGTCGTCGGTAGCGAGTTGACGAGAGGCGAACGTCTTGGTCGTGCCGGAGTTGCTGACGTGGGTTGCCGTACCACTCGAGACTCTCCGGTACTTACTACAGCCCCCATGAAAATCTGAAAGCAAAATAAAATGTATTAGTAACTAAAACAGAGAGAAATCTGAAAATAAAATAAAATACAATCATAAATAAGAGACAATAGCCAAAATACCACTAGTGAAAACCGAACTTGCCAATATACCACTAGTGAAATCCAACTTGCCAATATACCACTACTTTCGGTTTTCTCTAGCAAAAATACCACTAATGACTAACTGAGGCTAACATCATCTGAAAAAAGAAATGTATGCCCTTAACTCTTTACATGCCAAGCTTACATTTCAGCAACAAAATAGCAGCTATAGTGATAAGCTAGTAGTAACAAAAAAGGAAATATTATGTCATCAACAAGCATGAGCTAAGATGCTGCTATTTGGTCATCATCCTAGACTTGGAAATTCATAGGAATGGTACACAAATACAAAATAAAATTGACCTACTTTCGTTTATATCCTAGCTAGAAGCATCACATTAATTTCAACTCCAATTGATGTTTTTACTCACTTTTGTGCTTTCATATCATATCTAGTTTATGATAAATATTTTTTCTAGCCATCAATATAGACTCCTAAGCAAAATATTGGTTCCATTGCTAATCTAAATTATTCTAATGTCTAGTTGAATAGCAGCAGCTCACACAAATAAAATTTTGAATTAGTATACCTAATCAGAAGTTACATAATTGAAATTTAACCTAAGCAAAATTGACCTACTCTTAAATTAACCTAAGTAAAATCACCTAAGAAAAATTAGTATACCTAATCAAAGGGAGAGGGAGCTAGAGGGGATAGGGAGAGGGAGCCAGAGGCGAGAGGGAGCCGAAGGGGAGAGGGATGGGGTTGAGAGGTGGGGTGGTAGGGGCAGTGGGGTGGGAGGGGAGGGGAGGGGAGAGGAGTACCTGAGTGCATGAAGAGCTGCTGCGCCACCGGTGGCCCTCCGCCGCGGCCACCGTTGTTGCGCCACAAAGAAGAACCGCCGCACCCGGAGTCGGTCATGAAGAACCGGTGGCGGTGGCGGCAGCTTGTGGCGGGGGCGGTAGTGGCAGCTGGTGACAGTGACGGCGGCAATTGGTGGTGGTGGCGGTGGCAGTGGCGGTGGCAATTCCGGTGGCAGGGCAGAGAAGAAGGAGAAGAGAGTGAAGTGACAGAACAGAAAGAAAGGGGATTGGCTAAGAACTAGGTTTAGGTGCTTTACCGAGAGAGTGACTCTCGGTAAAGGCAGGCATTCCCAAGAGCCGAGAATCGACCCTCGGTAACCACTGCTCTAATTCTTTATTTTCCTTCTATTAGTGTTTTTGTTTGGAACTCTCTTTTTGTATCTGATATTTCATATGTTTTTATGACTAAAGTTTGAAAATACCATGACTTTTGATGAACTTTTTCTATAAAGGACTTTTGATGACTTATATATATGTTTTGGGCTAGATTTGTTCAAAACTCAACTTTAAAGACTGTAAAGTAAAAAACATGAGAACGGTGACCTCCGTAATACGAAGAAGCAGGTATTCACCGTGGGCTACCCTCTCTCGGTGCCGGTCAACGCCCTAGACCGCGGGGGCCACCGGATGGGTCCTCGATCTAGAAACCGCCCAAGGGGGGAGGGGGACCACACCTGCATGCGCAAGGCCCATGCATATGCATGCAAATGGGTGGTGTGTTCTTGGAATAACCAACGCATGTCCTTGACGTGACACATGCCTCACAAACCACACAGACGGGCGGGAACGTCGAGGACCGGCTGTGTTCATCCGCGAGACCGAGTCTTCGGTGGGCGATCCTGTGACAGAACGACCTTAGACTTGTTCTGTCATCTAGCGATGACCTGCCGTAACATGAAGAAGCAGTTGTTCACCGTGGCCTACCCCCTCTCGGTGCCGGTCAATGCCCAAGACCGCCGGGGCCATCGAATGGGTCCTCGATCTGGAAACCGCTCGAGGGGGGGGGGGAGGGGGTCCACACCTACAAGCGCAAGGCCTGTGCATTTGGATGCAAATGGGTGGTGTGTTGTTGGAATAACCAACGCACGTCCTTGACGTGACACATACTTCACAAACCACACAGACGGGCGGGAATGTCGAGGACCGGCTGCGTTCGTCCGCGAGACCGAGTCTTCGGTGGGTGATCCTATGACAGAACGGGCTTAGACTTGGTCTGTCATCTCGCGATGACCTACCGTGACATGAAGAAGCAGTTGTTCACTGTGGTCTACCCCCTCTCGGTGCCAGTCAATGCCCTAGACCGCCGGGGCCACCGGATGGGTCCTCGATCTGGAAACCGCCCGAGAGGGGAGGGGGGACCACACCTGCATGTGCAAGGCCCATGCGTATCCATGCAAATGGGTGGTGTGTTGTTGGAATAACCAACGCTCGTTCTTGACGTGACACATGCCTCACAAACCACACAGATGGGCGGAAACGTCGAGGACCGGCTGTGTTCGTCCACGAGACCGAGTCTTCAGTGGGCGATCCTGTGACATTACGGGCTTAGACTTTGTCTGTCATCTTGCGATGACCTGCCGTAATATGAAGAAGCAGTTGTTCACCGTGGCCTACCCCCTCTCGGTGCCGGTCAATGCCCTCGACCACCGGGGCCACCGGATGGGTGCTCGGTCTATAGAACTGGGCGAGGGCCATCTAAAAAGCAGAAAACAAGACGGTAACTATAATTTGGTAAGATGGTTTGCCAAGCATGGAAGAAAACAACAAAAAAAGTATAAGACATATTATCGAGAATGCACACATAGGGAGAAGAGACAAGTTCTAGGTTTAGGTGCTCGTTAAAGGTAGGCATTCCCGAGAGCCGAGAATCGACCCTCGGTAACCACTGCTCTAATTCTTTATTTTCCTTCAATTAGTGTTTTTGTTTGGCACTCTCTTTTTGTATCTGATATTTCATATGTGTTTATGACTAAAGTTTGAAAATGCCATGACTTTTGATGACTTATATATATGTTTTGAGCTAGATTTGTTCAAAACTCAACTTTAAAGACTGTAAAGTAAAAAACATGAGAACGGTGACCTGCCGTAACACGAAGAAGCAGGTATTCACCGTGGGCTACCAACTCTCGGTGCCAGTCAATGCCCAACACCGCCGGGGCCACCGGATGGGTCATCTGTCTGGAAACCGCCCGAGAGGGGAGGGGGGACCACACCTGCATGCGCAAGGCCCATGGATATGCATGCAAATGGGTGGTGTGTTGTTGGAATAACCAACGCACGTCCTTGACGTGACACATGCCTCACAAACAACACAGATAGGTGGGAACGTCGAGGACCGGCTGCGTTCGTCCGCGAGACCGAGTCTTCGGTGGGCGATCCTGTGACATAACGGGCTTAGACTTGGTCTGTCATCTCGCGATGACTTGCCGTAACACGAAGCAACAGTTGTTCCCCGTGGCCTACCCCCTCTCGGTGTCGGTCAACGCCCTAGACCGCCGGGCCCACCGGATGGGTGCTCTGTCTATAGAACCTGGCGAGGGCCATCTGAAAAGCAGAAACAGGACAGTAACTATAATGTGGTTAGGTGGTTTGCCAAGCATGGAAGAAAACAACAAAAAAGTATAAGACATATTATCGAGAATGCACACAAAGGGAGAAGAGACAAGTTCTGGATTTAGGTGATTTGCCGAGAGTGACTCTCGGTAAAGGTAGGCATTCCCGAGAGCCGAGAATCGACCCTCGGTAACCACTTCTCTAATTCTTTATTTTCCTTTTATTAGTGATTTTGTTTGGCACTCTCTTTTTGTATCTTATATTTCATATGTTTTTATGACTAAAATTTGAAAATGCTGTGACTTTGATGAACTTTTTCTATAAAGGACTTTTGATGACTTATATATATGTTTTGGGCTAGATTTGTTCAAAACTCAACTTTAAAGACTGTAAAGTAAAAACCATGAGAACGGTGACCTGCCGTAACAAGAAGAATCAGGTATTCACCGTGGGCTACACTCTATCCGTGCCGGTCAACGCCCTAGACCGTCGAGGCCACCGGATGGGCCCTCGATCTGGAAACCGCCCGAGAGGGGAGGGGGGACCACACCTGCATGCGCAAGGCCCATGCATATGCATGCAAATGGGTGGTGTGTTGTTGGAATAACCAACGCACGTCCTTGACATGACACATGCCTCACAAACCACATAGACGCGCGGGAACGTCGAGGACCGGCTGCGTTCATCCGCGAGACTAAGTCTTCGGTGGGCGATCCTATGACAGAACGGGCTTAGACTTGGTCTGTCATCTCGCGATGACCTTCCGTAACACGAAGAAGCAGTTCTTCACCCTGGCCTACCCCCTCTCTGTGCCGGTCAACGCCCTAGACCGCCGGGGCCACCGGATGGGTCCTCGATCTTGAAACCGCCCGAGGGGGGAGGGGAGGGGGGACCACACCTGCATGCGCAAGGCCCATGCATATGCATGCAAATGAGTGGTGTGTTGTTGGAATAACCAACGCACGTACTTGATGTGACACATGCCTCACAAACCACACAGACGGGCGGGAACATCGAGGACCCACTGCGTTCGTCCGCGAGACTGAGTCTTTGGTCGGCGATCCTGTGACAGGACGGGCTTAGACTTGGTCTGTCATCTCACATTTACCTACCGTAACACGAAGAAGCAGTTGTTCACCTTGGCCTACCCCCTCTCGGTGCCGGTCAACGCCCTAGACCGCTAGGGCCACCGGATGGGTCTTCGATCTAGAAACCGCCCGAGGGGGGAGCGGGGACCACACCTGCATGCGTAAGGCCCATGGATATGCATGCAAATGGGTGGTGTGTTGATGAAATAACCAATGCACGTCCTTGTCATGACACATGCCTCACAAACCACCCAGACGGGCGGAAACGTTGAGGACCCGCTGCATTCGTCCGCGAGACCGAGTCTTCGGTGGGCGATCCTGTGACAGAACGGGCTTAGACATGGTCTGTCATCTCGCGATGACCTGCCGTAACACGGAGAAGCAGTTGTTCGCACTGGCCTACGCCCTCTCGGTACCGGTCAACGCCCTAGACTGCCAGGGCCACCGGATGGGTCCTCGATCTGGAAACCGCATGAGGGGGGGGGGAGGGGGACCACACTTGCATGCGCAAGGCCCATACATATGGATGTGTATGAGTGGTGTGTTGTTCGAATATAGAAATCATGTCCTTGACGTGACACATGCTTCACAAACCACACAGACGGGCGGGAACGTCGAGGACAGGCTGCGTTCGTCCATGAGACTGAGTTTCGGTGGCCGATCCTGTGATAGAACGGGATTAGACTTGGTCTGTCATCTCGCGATGACCTGCCGTACCACGAAGAAGCAGTTGTTCACCGTGGCCTACCCACTCTCGGTGCCGGTCAAAGCCCTAGACCATCGGGGCCACCGAATGGGTCCTCGATCTGGAAACCGCCCGAGGGGGGAGGGGGGACCACACCTACATGCGTAAGGCCCATGGAGATGCATGCAAATGGGTGGTGAGTTATTGGAATAACCAATGAACGTCCTTGACGTGACACATGCCTCACAAACCACATAGACGGGAGGGAACGTCGAGGACCGGCTGCGTTCGTCCGCGAGACCGAGTCTTTGATTGGCGATCCTGTGACAAAACGGGCTTAGACTTGGTCTGTCATCTCGCGATGACCTGCCGTAACACGAAGAAGCAGTTGTTCACCGTGGCCTACCCCCTCACGGTGCCGGTCAACAACCTAGACCGCCCGGATGGGTCCTCGATTTGGAAACCGCCCGAGGGGGGGGAGAGGGGGACCACACCAGCATGCGCAAGGCCCATGCATATGCATGCAAATGGGTGGTGTGTTGTTGGAATAACCAACGCACGTCCTTGACGTGACGCATGCCTCACAAACCACACAGACGGGCGGGAACGTCGAGGCCCGGCTGAGTTCGTCCTCGAGACCGAGTCTTTGGTGGGCGATCCTGTGACAGAACAGGATTAGACTTGGTCTGTCATCTCGCGATGACCTGCTGTAACACGAAGAAGCAGTTATTCACAGTGGCATACCCCCCCTCAGTGCCGGTCAACATCCTAGACCGCCGGGCCCACTGGATGGTTGCTCGGTCTGTAGAAACGGGTGAGGGAAGTATAAGACATATTATCGAGAATTTACACAAAGGGAGAAGAGACAAGTTATAGGTTTAGGTGCTTTGCCAAGAGTGACTCGGTAAAGGTAGGCATTCCCGAGAGCCGAGAATCGACCCTCGGTAACCACCGCTCTAATTCTTTATTTTCCTTTTATTAGTGATTTTGTTTGGCACTCTCTTTTTGTATCTTATATTTCATATGTTTTTATGACTAAAGTTTGAAAATGCCATGACTTTTGATGAACTTTTTCTATAAAGTACTTTTGATGACTTATATATATGTTTTGGGCTAGATTTGTTCAAAACTCAACTTTAAAGACTGTAAAGTAAAAAACATGAGAACGGTGACCTGCCGTAACATGAAGAAGCAGGTATTCACCATGGGCTACCCTCTCTCGGTGCCGGTCAACGCACTAGAACGCCGGGGCCACCGGATGGGTCCTTGATCTGGAAACCGCCCGGGGGGGGAGGGGGGACCACACCTGCATGCGCAAGGCCTATGCATATGCATGCAAATGGGTGGTGTGTTGTTGGAATAACCAACGCACGTCCTTGACGTGACACATGCCTCACAAACCACACAGACACGTGGGAACATCGAGGACCGGCTGTGTTCGTCCGCGAGACCGAGTCTTCGGTGGGCGATCCCGTGACAGAACGGTCTTAGACTTGGTCTGTCATCTCGCGATGACCTGCCGTAACACGAAGAAGCAGTTGTTCACCGTGGCCTACCCCCTCTTGGTGCCGGTCAAATCCCTAAACTACCGGGGCCACCAGATGGGTCCTCGATCTGGAAACCGCCGGAGGGGGGACCACACCTGCATGTGCAAGGCCCATTCATATGCATGCAAATGGGTGGTGTGTTGTTGGAATAACCAACAGACGTCCTTGACGTGACACATGCCTGACAAACCACACAGACGGGCAGGAACATCGAGGATCGGTTGCTTTCGTCCACGAGACCGAGTCTTCGGTGGACGATCCTGTGACAGAACGGGCTTAGACTTGGTCTGTCATCTCGCGATGACCTGCGGTAACACGAAGAAGCAGTTGTTCACCGTGGCCTACCCCCTCTCGATGCCGGTCAATGCCCTAGAATGCCAGGGCCACCGGATGGGTTCTCGGTCTATAGAACCGGGCGAGGGCCATCTGAAAAGAAGAAAACAAGATGGTAACTATAATGTGGTACGGTGGTTTGCCTAGCATGCAAGAAAACAACAAAAAAGTATAAGACATATTATCGAGAATGCACACAAAGGGAGAAGAGACAAGTTCTAGGTTTAGGTGCTTTGCCGAGAGTGACTCTCGGTAAAGGTAGGCATTACCGAGAGCCGAGAATCGACCCTCGGTAACCACTGCTCTAATTCTTTATTTTCCTTCTATTAGTGTTTTTGTTTGGCACTCTCTTTTTGTATCTGATGTTTCATATGTTTTTATGACTAAAGTTTGAAAATGCCATGAATGTTGATGAACTTTTTCTATAAAGGCCTTTTGATGACTTATATATATGTTTTGGCTAGATTTGTTCAAAACTCAACTTTAAAGACTGTAAAGTAAAAAACATGAGAACGGTGACCTGCCGTAACACGAAGAAGCAGTTATTCACTGTCGGCTACCCTCTCCCGGTGCCGGTCAACGCCCTAGACCGCCGGGGCCACCAGATGGGTCCTCGATCTGGAAACCGCCCGAGGGGGGGGGGAGGGGGGACCACACCTACATGCGCAAGGCCCATGCATATGCTTGCAAATGGGTGGTGTCTTGTTGGTATAACCAACGCGCGTCTTTGACGTGATACATGCCTCACAAACCACACAGACGGGCGAGAATGTCGAGGACCGGCTGCGTTCATCTGCGAGACCGAGTCTTCGGTGGGCGATCCTGTGACAGAAAGGGCTTAGACTTGGTCTGTCATCTCGCGATGACCTGCCGTAAGACGAAGAAGCAGTTGTTCACCATGGCCCACCCCTCTTGGTGTCGGTCAACGCCCTAGACCGCCTGGGCCACCGGATGGGTCCTTGATCTGGATGAGGGGAGGGGGGACCACACCTGCATGTGCAAGGCCCATGCATATGCATGCAAATGGTTGGTGTTTTGTTGGAATAACCCACGCACGTCCTTGATGTGATAGATGCCTCACAAACCACACAGACGGGGGGGGGGGGGGGGGGGGACATCGAGGACCTGCCGTAACACGAAGAAGCAGTTGTTCACCGTGGCCTACCCCCTCTCAGTGCCGGTCAACGCCCTAGACAGCCGGGGCCACCGGATGGGTCCTCGATCTAGAAATTGCCCGAGGGGAGGGGGGACCACACCTGCAAGCGCAAAGCCCACGCATATGCATGCAAATGGGTGTTGTGTTGTTGGAATAACCAACACACGTCCTTGATGTGACACATGCCACACAAAACACAGAGACAGGCGGGAATGTCGAGGACCGGCTGCGTTCATCCGCGAGACTTAGTCTTTGGTGGGCGATCCTTTGATAATACGGGCTTAGACTTGGTCTGTCATCTTGCGATGACCTGCCGTAACACGAAGAAGCAGTTGTTCACCGTGGCCTACCCCCTCTTGGTGTCGGTCAACGCCCTAGACCGCCAGGGCCACAGATGGGTCCTCGATCTCGAAACCGCCCGAGGGGAGGGGCGACCATACCTGCATGTGCAAGGCCCATGCATATGCATGCAAATGGGTGGTGTGTTGTTGGAATAACCCACGCACATCCTTGACGTGACACATGTCGCACAAACCACACAGGAGGTGGGGGAAAGCAGGACCGGCTGCGTTCGTCGCGAGGCCGAGTCTTGTGGGCATTCCTATGATTAAAAAGAAGGGACTACCAATATCAATTACACAAGCAAATAATACTGAATTGACACATTGATGCCCGATACACACCCACTAACGAACACAACCTCAAACACACTAGCAACAACTCGGAATACACACCAGCAATAACACCGCCACCCGACAATACACCCCTCTTCTAAAATTTTTCCAACCACAATAAAATCCTTACACCTGACCTCTCTCCCTACTCCGCTCTTCTCCCCACTCCCCCTATCACCTCCTATCGTACACCCATTTACCCACCACGCTTTCCCTCTGCCCCTAGACTCAGAATTGGCTGTAATCTCACGATGACCTTGCATTAACACTGAAAGAAAGAAGAAGGTTGTTCACCGTGGCCTACCCCCTCTCGGTGCCCCGCGTCAACGCCCTAGGATAGCCGGGGCCCCACCGGATGGGTCATCGATCTAGAAATCGCGCCCGAGGGGAGGGGGGCCACACCTGACACGCGCAAGGCCCACGCATATGCATGCAACTGGGGGTGTGTTGTGGGAATAACCCACGCACATCCTTGACGTGACACATGTCGCACAAACCACACAGACGGGTGGGAACGTCGAGGACCGGCTGCGTTCGTCCGCGAGGCCGAGTCTTCGATGGGCATTCTATGATAGAACGGGCCTAGAATTGGTCTGTCATCTCACGATGACCTGCCGTAACACGAAGAAGCAGTTGTTCACCGTGGCCTACCCCCTCTCGGTGCCGGTCAACGCCCTAGATAGCCGGGGCCACCGGATGGGTCCTCGATCTAGAAATCGCCCGAGGGGAGGGGGGGCCACACCTGCAAGCGCAAGGCCCACGCATATGCATGCAACTGGGTGGTGTGTTGTTGGAATAACCAACACACGTCCTTGATGTGACACATGCCACACAAACGACAGAGACATGCGGGAATATCGAGGACCGGCTGCATTTGTCCGCGAGACCTAGTCTTCGGTGGGCGATCCCGTGATAATACGGGTTAGACTTGGTCTGTCATCTTGCGATGACCTGCCGTAACACGAAGAAGCAGTTGTTCACCGTGGCCTACACCCTCTTGGTGTCGGTCAACGCCCTAGACCGCCAGGGCCACAGATGGGTCCTCGATCTGGAAATCGCCCGAGGGGAGGGGCGACCACACCTGCATGTGCATGGCCCATGCATATGCATGCAAATGGGTGGTGTGTTGTTGGAATAACCCACGCACATCCTTGACGTGACATATGTCGCACAAACCACACAGACAGGCGGGATCGTCAAGGACCGGCTGCGTTCGTCCGCGAGGCCGAGTCTTCGGTGGGCGATCCTATGACAGAACGGGCTTACAATTGGTCTGTCATCTCGCGATGACCTACCGTAACATGAAGAAGCAGTTGTTCACCGTGGCCTACCCCCTCTCGGTGCCGGTCAATGCCCTAGACCGCTGGGGCCACCGGATGGGTCCTCGATCTGGAAACCGCCCGAGGGGAGGGGGGACCACACCTGCAAGCGCAAGGCCCATGCATATGCATGCAAATGGGTGGTGTGTTGTTGGAATAACCAACACACATCCTTGACGTGAAACATGCCACACAAACTACAGAGACGGGCGGGAATGTCGAGGACCGGCTGCGTTCGTCCGCGAGACCGAGTCTTCGGTGGGCGATCCTGTGACAGAACATGCTTAGACTTGCTCTGTCATCTCGCGATGACCTGCCATAACATGAAGAAGCAGTTGTTCACCGTGGCCTACTCCATCTCGGTGCCGGTCAACGCCCTAGCCCGCCGGGGCCACCGGATGGGTCCTCGATCTGGAAACCGCCTGAGGAGGGGAGGGGGGACCACACCTGCATGCGCAAGGCCCATGCATATGTAAGAAAATTGGTGGTGTGTTGTTGGAATAACCAACGCACGTCCTTGACATGACACATGCCTCACAAACCACACAGACGGGCGGGAACGTTGAGGACCGGCTGCGTTTGTCCGCGAGACCGAGTCTTCGGTGGGCGATCCTGTGACAGAATGGGCTTTGACTTGGTCTGTCATCTCGCGATGACCTGCCGTAACATGAAGAAGCAGTTGTTCACCGTGGCCTACCCCCTCTCGGTGCCGGTCAATGCCCTAGACCGCCGGGGCCACCGGATGGGTCTTCGATCTGGAAACCACCAGAGGGGGGAGGGGGGACCACACCTGCATGCGCAAGGCCCATGCATATGCATGCAAATGGGTGGTGTGTTGTCGGAATAACCAACGCACGTCCTTGACGTGACACATGCCTCACAAACCACACAGACCGATGGGATTGTCGAGGACTGGCTGCGTTCATCCGCGATACCGAGTCTTCGGTGGGCAATCCTGTGATAGAACGGGCTTAGACTTGGTGTGTCATCTCACGATGACCTGCCGTAACACGAAGAAGCAGTTGTTCACCGTGGCCTACCCCCTCTCGGTGCCAGTCAACGCCCTAGACCGTCGGGTCCACCAGATGGGTCCTCGATCTGGAAACCGCCCGAGGGCAATTTGGATGGGTGCTCGGTCTTTATTTTCCTATGACATCACACAGGATTTCCCATGCCGCTTCCGGGCATGATTTCATAATGGTGCCTTGCAGATCTAGAATTTTCGGCGATAAAACCCAAGCAGAGCAATAAATTTCTTGAATATTGCATGCGTGCCTGGAAAATGTGGGTGGCGTAGCACGTGTCATGCGATGGTCTCCTTTGAGAGCACAAGAAGTTTCGAGGCCACCGGAGCAACAGGCCCCACACTTCCTGCACAAACCAGACACATTCCCTCTCGATACCCAGAGACTAGCTGGGTGATGGTCCAGTTTACAAGCGGCCTGAGGGGAGGCTTATTCGAAATGTGCCAAAATTTTGACCACACCCTACAGGGGCCATGTGATGACACCTTGCCAGCTCTCGAGTAATTCCGGCATCGTACAATTGTTCACCTTGGGGGAGGGGGGACCACACCTGCATGCGCAAGGCCCATGCATATGCATGCAAATGGGTGGTGTGTTGTTGGAATAACCAACGCACGTACTTGACGGGACACATGCCTCACAAACCACACTGACGGTTGCGAACGTCGAGGACCGGCTGCGTTCGTCTGCGAGACCGAGTCTTCGGTCGCCGATCCTGTGACAAAACGGGCTTAGACTTGGTCTGTCATCTCGCGATGACTTGCCGTAACACGAAGAAGCAGTTGTTCACCGTGGCCTACCCCCTCTTGGTGCCGGTCAACGGCCTAGATCGCTGGGGCCACTGGATGGGTGTCGGTCTATAGAACCAGGCGAGGGCCATCTGAAAAGTAGAAAATAAGACGATAACTATAATGTGGTAACGTGGTTTGCAGAGCATGGAAGAAAACAACAAAAAAAGTATAAGACATATTATCGAGAATGCACACAAAGGGGGAAGAGAGAAGTTCTAGATTTAGATGCTTTGCCGAGAGTGACTCTCGGTAAAGGTAGGCATTCCCGAGAGCCGAGAATCGACCCTCGGTAACCACTGCTCTAATTCATTATTTTCCTTTTATTAGTGATTTTATTTGGCACTCTCTTTTTGTATCTTATATTTCATATGTTTTTATGACTAAAGTTTGAAAATGCCATGACTTTGATGAACTTTTTCTATAAAGGACTTTTGATGACTTATATATATGTTTTGGGCTAGATTTGTTCAAAACTCAACTTTAAAGACTGTAAAGTAAAAAATAATGAGAACGGTGACCGGCCGTAACACGAAGAAGCAGGTATTCACCGTGGGCTACCCTCTCTTGGTGCCGGTCAACGCCCTAAACCGCCGGGGCCACCGGATGGGTCCTTGATCTGGAAACCGCCCGAGGGGGGACGGGGGACCACACCTGCATGCGCAAGGCCCATGCATATGCATGCAAATGGGTGGTGTGTTGTTGGAATAACCAATGCACGTCCTTGACGTGACACATGCCTCACAAACCACACAGACGCGCGGGAACGTCGAGGACCGGCTGTGTTTGTCTGCGAGACCGAGTCTTCGGTTGGCGATCCTATGACAGAACGGGCTTAGACTTGGTCTGTCATCTCGCGATGACATGCCGTAACACGAAGAAGCAGTTGTTCACTGTGGCCTACCCCCCTCTCGGTGCCGGTCAACGCCCTAGACCGCCGGGGATACCGGACGGGTCCTCGATCTTGAAATCGCCCGAGGGGGGAGGGGGGACCACACCTGCATGCGCAAGGCCCATGCATATGCATGCAAATGGTTGGTGTGTTGTTGGAATAACCAACACACGTCGTTGATGTGACACATGCCTCACAAACCACGCAGACAGGCGGGAACATCAAGGACCGGCTGTGTTCGTCCGCGAGACCGAGTCTTCGGTGGGCGATCCTGTGACAGAACATGCTTAGACTTGGTCTCTCATCTCACGATGACCTGCCATAACACGAAGAAGTAGTTGTTCACTGTGGCCTACCCCCTCTCGGTGCCAGTCAACGCCCTAGACCACCGGGGCCACCGGATGGGTGCTCGGTCTGTAGAACCAGGCGTGGGCCATCTAAAAAGCAGAAAACAAGATGGTTACTATAATGTGGTAAGGTGGTTTGCCAAGCATGGAAGAAAACAACAAAAAAAGTATAAGACTTATTATCGAGAATGCACACAAAGGGAGAAGAGACAAGTTCTAGGTTCAGGTGCTTTGCCGATAGTGACTCTCGGTAAAGGTAGGCATTCCGGAGAGCCGAGAATCGACCCTCGGTAACCACTGCTCTAATTCTTTATTTTCCTTTTATTAGTGTTTTTGTTTGGCACTCTCTTTTTGTATCTGATATTTCATATGTTTTTATGACTAAAGTTTGAAAATGCCATGACTTTTGATGAACTTTTTCTATAAAGGACTTTTGATGACTTATATATATGTTTTGGCTAGATTTGTTCAGAACTCAACTTTCAAGGCTGTAAAGTAAAAAACATGAGAATGGTGACCTGCCATAACACGAAGAAGCAGGTATTCACCGTGGGCTACTGTCTCTCGGTGCCGATCAACGCCGCAGACCGCCGGGGCCACCGGATGGGTCCTTGATCTGGAAACCGCCAAAGGGGGGGAGGGGGACCACACCGCCATGTGCAAGGCCCATGCATATGCATGCAAATGGTTGGAGTGTTGTTGGAATAACCAACGCATGTCCTTGACGTGACACATGCCTCACAAACCACACAGACGGGCGGGAGCATCGAGGACCGGCTATGTTCGTCCGCGGGACCGAGTCTTCGGTGGGCGATCCTGTGACAGAACGGGCTCATACTTGGTCTGTCATCTCGTCATGACCTGCCATAACACGAAGAAGCAGTTGTTCACTATGGCCTGCCCCCTCTCGGTGCCGGTCAATGCCCTAGACCGCCGGGGCCACCGGATGGGTCGTCGATCTGGAAACCGCCCAAGGGGGGAGGGGGACCACACCTGCATCCGCAAGGCCCATGCATATGCATGCAAATGGGTGGTGTGTTGTTGGAATAACCAACGCACGTCCTTTACGTGACACATGCCTCACAAACCACACAGACGGGCGGGAACATCGAGGACCGGCTGGATTTGTTAGCAAGATCGAGTCTTTGGTGGGCGATCCTATGACATAACGGACTGAGACTTGGTCTGTCATCTCGCGATGACCTGCCGTAACACGAAGAAGCAGTTGTTCACCGTGGCCTACCCCCTCTCGCTACTGGTCAACTGCCAAGACCGCCGGGGCCATCGGATGGGTCCTCGATCTGGAAACCGCCCGAGGGGGGGGAGGGGACCACACCAGCATGCGCAAGGCCCATGCATATGCATTAAAATGGGTGGTGTGTTGTTGGAATAACCGACGCACGTCCGTGACGTGAAACCTACAACACAAACCACACAGACGGGCGGGAATGTCGAGGACTGGCTGCGTTCGTCTGCGAGATCGAGTCTTCGATGGGCGATCCTGTGATAGAACAGGCTTAGAATTGGTCTGTCATCTCGCGATGACCTGCCTTAACACGAAGAAGCAGTTATTCACCGTGGCCTACCCCGCTCGGTGCCGGTCAACGTCATAGACCGCCGGGACCACCGGATGGGTGCTCGGTCTGTAGAACCGGGTGAGGGCCATCTAAAAAGTTGAAAACAAGATGGTAACTATAATGTGGTAAGGTGGTTTGCCAAGCATGGAAGAAAACAACAAAAAAAGTATAAGATATATTATCGAGAATGCACACAAAGGGAGAAGAGACAAGTTCTAGGTTTAGGTGCTTTGCCGAGAGTGACTCTCGGTAAAGGTAGGCATTCCCGAGAGCTGAGAATCGACCCTCGGTAACCACTGCTCTAATTCTTTATTTTCCTTGTATTAGTGTTTTTGTTTGGCACTCTCTTTTTGTATCTGATATTTCATATGTTATTATGACTAAAGTTTGAAAATGCCATGACTTTTGATGAACTTTTTCTATAAAGGACTTTTGCTGACTTATATATATGTTTTGGCTTGATTTGTTCAAAACTCAACTTTCAAGACTGTAAAGTAAAAAACATGAGAACGGTGACCTGCCGTAACACGAAGAAGCAGGTATTCACTGTGGGCTACCCTCTCTCGGTGCCGATCAACGCCCCAGACCGCCGGGGCCACCGGATGGGTCCTTGATCTGGAAACCGCCCAAGAGGGGAGGGGGACCACACCTCCATGCGCAAGGCCCATGCATATGCATGCGAATGCGTGGAGTGTTGTTGGAATAACCAACGCATGTCCTTGGTGTGACACATGCCTCACAAACCACACAGACGGGCGGGAACGTCGAGGACCGGCTGCGTTCGTCCGCGAGACCGAGTCTTCAGTGGGCGATCCTATGACAGAACAGCCTTAGACTTGGTGTGTCATCTCGCGATGACCTGCCGTAACACGAAGAAGCAGTTGTTCACCGTGGCCTACCCCCTCTCGGTGCCGGTCAACGCCCTGGACCGCCGGGGCCACCGGATGGGTCCTCGATCTGGAAACCGCCCGAGGGGGGGAGGGGTACCACACCTGCATGTGCAAGGCCCATGCATATGCATGCAAATGGGTGGTGTGTTGTTGCAATAACCAACGCACGTCCTTTACATGACACATGCCTCACAAACCACACAGACGGGCGGGAACATCGAGGACCGGCTGCGTTTGTCCGCGAGATAGAGTCTTCGGTGGGCGATCCTATGACATAACGGGCTTAAACTTGGTCTGTCATCTCGCGATGACCTGCCATAACACGAAGAAGCAGTTGTTCACCGTGGCCTACCCCCTCTCGGTGCTGGTCAATGCCCTAGATTGCCGGGGCCACCGGATGGGTCCTCGGTCTGGAAACCGCCCGAGGGTGGGGAGGGGGGACCACACCAGCATGCACAAGGCCCATGCATATGCATGCAAATGGGTGGTGTGTTGTTGCAATAACCAACGCACGTCCTTGACGTGACACATGCCTCACAAACCACATAGACGGGCGGGAACGTCGAGGACCGGCTGTGTTCGTCCGTGAGACCGAGTCTTCGGTGGGCGATCCTGTGATAGAACAGGCTTAGACTTGGTCTGTCATCTCGCGATGACTTGCTGTAACACGAAGAAGCAGTTATTCACCGTGGCCTACCCCCTCTCGGTGCTGGTCAACGTCCTAGACCGCCGAGGCCACAGGATGGTCGCTCGGTCTGTAGAACCGGGCGAGGCCCATCTGAAAAGCAGAAAACAAGACGATAACTATAATGTGGAAAGGTGGTTTGCCAAGCATGGAAGAAAACAACAAAAAAATGTATAAGACATATTATCGAGAATGCAAACAAAGGGAGAAGAGACAAGTTCTAGGTTCAGGTGCTTTGCCGATAGTGACTCTCGGTAAAGGTAGGCATTCCGGAGGGCCGAGAATCGACCCTCGGTAACCACTGCTCTAATTCTTTATTTTCCTTGTATTAGTGTTTTTGTTTGGCACTCTCTTTTTGTATCTAATATTTCATATGTTTTTATGACTAAAGTTTGAAAATGCCATGACTTTTGATGAACTTTTTCTATAACGGACTTTTGATGACTTATATATATGTTTTGGGCTAGATTTGTTCAAAACTCAACTTTCAAGACTGTAAAGTAAAAAACATGAGAACGGTGACCTACCTTAACATGAAGAAGTAGGTATTCACCGTGGGCTACCCTCTCTCGGTGCCGGTCAACGCCCCAGACCGCCGGGGTCACCGGATGGGTCCTTGATCTGGAAACCGCCCGAGGGGGGGAGGGGGACGACACCTCCATGCGCAAGGCCCATGCATATGCATTCAAATGGGTGGAGAGTTCTTGGAATAACCAACGCATGTCCTTGACGTGACACATGCCTCACAAACCACACAGATGGGCCGGAACGTCGAGGACCGGCTGCGTTCGTCCGCGAGGCCGAGTCTTCGGTGGGCGATCCTATGACAGAACAGGCTTAGACTTGGTCTGTCATCTCGCAATGACCTGCCGTAACACGAAGAAGCAGTTGTTCACCATGGCCTACCCCCTCTCGGTGCCGGTCAATGCCCTAGACCACCGGCGCCACCGGATGGTTCCTCGATCTGGAAACCGCCCGAGGGGGGGAGGTGGACCACACCTGCACGCGCAAGGCCCATGCATATGCATGCAAATGGGTGTTGTGTTGTTGGAATAACCAACGCACGTCCTTGACGTGACACATGCCTCACAAACCACACAGACGGGCGGGAACGTCGAGGACCGGATGCGTTTGTCCGCGAGACCGAATCTTCGGTGGGCGATCCTGTGACAGAACAGGCTTAGACTTGGTCTGTCATCTCGCGATGACCTGCCGTAACACGAAGAAGCAGTTATTCACCGTGGCCTACCCCCTCTCGGTGCCGGTCAGTGTCCTACACCGCCGGGCCCACAGGATGGGTGCTCGGTCTGTAGAACCGGGCGAGGGCCATCTGAAAAGTAGAAAACAAGACGATAACTATAATGTGGTAAGGTGGTTTGCCAAGCATGGAAGAAAACAACAAAAAAAGTATAAGGCATATTATCGAGAATTTACACAAAGGGAGAAGGGACAAGTTATAGGTTTAGGTGCTTTGCCAAGAGTGACTCGGTAAAGGTAGGCATTCCCGAGAGCCGAGAATCGACCCTCGGTAACCACTGCTCTAATTCTTTATTTTCCTTTTATTAGTGATTTTGTTTGGCACTCTCTTTTTGTATCTTATATTTCATATGTTTTTATGACTAAAGTTTGAAAATGCCATGACTTTTGATGAACTTTTTCTATAAAGTAGTTTTGATGACTTGTATATATGTTTTGGGCTAGATTTGTTCAAAACTCAACTTTAAAGACTGTAAAGTAAAAAACATGAGAACGGTGACCTACCGTAACATGAAGAAGCAGGTATTCACCGTGGGCTACCCTCTCTCGGTGCCGGTCAACGCCCTAGACCGCCGGGGCCACCGGATGGGTCCTCGATCTGGAAACCGCCCGAGGGGGAAAGGGGGACCACACCTGCATGCGCAAGGCCCATGCATATGCATGCAAATGGGTGGTGTGTTGTTGGAATAACCAACACACATCCTTGACGTGACACATGCCTCACAAACCACACAGACACGCGGGAACATCGAGGACCAGCTGCGTTCGTCCGCGAGACCCAGTCTTTGGTGGGCGATCCCGTGACAAAACGGGCTTAGACTTGGTCTGTCATCTCGCGATGACCTGCCGTAACACGAAGAAGCAGTTGTTCACCGTGGCCTACCCCCTCTCGGTGCCGGTTAATGCGCAAGGCCCATTCATATGCATGCAAATGGGTGGTGTGTTGTTGGAATAACCAACGCATGTCCTTGACGTGACACATGCCTCACAAACCACATAGACGGGCGGGAACGTCGAGGACCGGCTGCGTTCGTCCGCGAGACCGAGTCTTCGGTGGATGATCCTGTGACATAACGGGCTTAGACTTGGTCTGTCATCTCGCGATGACCTGCCGTAACACGAAGAAGCAGTTGTTTACCGTGGCCTACCCCCTCTCGATGTTGGTCAACGCCCTAGACCGCCGGGGCCACCAGATGGGTGCTCGGTCTATAGAACGGGGCGAGGGCCATCTGAAAAGAAGAAAACAAGATGGTAACTATAATGTGGTAAGGTGGTTTGGCAAGCATTGAAGGAAACAACAAAAAAAGTATAAGACGCATTATCGAGAATGCACACAAAGTGAGAAGAGACAAGTTCTAGGTTTAGGTGCTTTGCCGAGAGTGACTCTCGGTAAAGGTAGGCATTACCGAGAGCCGAGAATCGACCCTCGGTAACCACTGCTCTAATTCTTTATTCTCCTTCTACTAGTGTTTTTGTTTGGCACTCCCTTTTTGTATCTGATAGTTCATATGTTTTTATGACTAAAGTTTGAAAATGCCATGAATTTTGATGAACTTTTTCTATAAAGGAAGTTTGCAATACAATAGAGAAGCACTAATCCAAGCCACTCCATGGCATGTGGCTGCTAGAAAATTGGAAGAGAGGGAGTAAGACATAACAAAGAACACAAATCATAATAATTACCTCAAGTTGTGGATTAATTAGTGCAGCGCTTGGACGTTCCCCGCCCACCGCAATTGGGAATGCTATGGGTGCGATGCGGCACACTGCAAGCAGTGGGGCTTAGCCTCACTATTTCTCTAGCAGGTGGAGGACACAGCCGCGTGAGATAGGTGGCCATGGTGATACAGGCAGTCAACAACATTGATCTGACCAAGCGTTTTGTCGGTTCTTCTTAATACAGGAACAATGTCACCTGTTCTCTTCCTAATCCAATCGCTACGGCACCTATTCGAACAGAGCGAGGGACGTTTGCCACACATCATGTTGGCTCTCCACCGGTCTCCACTGACACAGGCTTAGCCACACCGTCACGACCTCCTGCCGGCGCTGAACAGCTGCACCAGGAACGGTGCCGCACAATTTCGCGATAGACCCCCGTGTCCACCCCTCTAGTCCTCCCCCAACCTCCTCCTCCTCCTCGACATCTTGCCCAATCACGGGCACTGCCTCTAGAAGCCCACGGGACTCGTCTGACCGCCGGGTGGCATGTACGCTACTGCGGCACGCACACAACGCATGCACCGACGATAATGCAGGCACCCGCCATGGCCAGAATACCACCAACGGTGTGATACGTCTCTGCCGTATCTACTGTTCCTAACGCTTTTACTCTTGTTTTGGACTCTAATTTGCATGATTTGAATGAAACTAACCCAGACTAACGTTGTTTTCAGCAGAACTACCATGGTGTTGTTTTTTGTGCAGAAATAAAAAGTTCTCAGAATGGAACGAAACTTTTTGGAGAATTTTTATACAATAAAACAAAAATACTGGAGCCAAGAACCACCGGAGGGGGGGTCCCTGGGGGAGCACAACCCACCAAGGCGCGCCCCCTCCTCCTGGCACGCCCAGGTGGGTTGTGCCCACCTGGTGGCCCCGCTGACCCTATCTCTGAAGCTATAAAATCCTATTTTCGGAGAGAAAAATCGGAGAGAAAGAATTATCGCGTTTCACGAGAAGGAGCCGCCGCCACCTCCAGTTCTTCATCGGGAGGCCAGATCTGGAGTCCGTTTGGGGCTCCAAAGAGAGGAATCTTCGATCTTCGCCATCACCAACCCTTCTCCATCGCCAATTCCATGATGCTCCCCACTGGGAGTGAGTAATTACTTCGTAGGCTCGCTGGTCGGTGAGGGAGTTGGATGAGATTCATCATGTAATCAAGTTAGTATTATTAGGGCTTGATCCCTAGTATCCATTATGTTCTGAGATTGATGTTGCTATGACTTTGCCATGCTTAATGCTTGTCACTTTGGGCCCAGGTGCCATGATTTCAGATCTAAACCGTTTATGTTATCACCATTATATCTATGTTCTAGATCCGATCTTGCAAGTTATAGTCACCTATTAGATGTTATGATCCGTAAACCCCGTAGTGACAGTATTCGGGATACTTTCCGGTGATGACCGTAGTTTGAGGAGTTCATGTATTCACTATGTGCTAATGCTTTGTTCCAGTTCTCTATTAAAAGGAGGCCTTAAAATCCCTTAGTTTCCTTATGGACCCCGCTGCCACGGGAGGGTAGGACAAAAGATGTCATGCAAGTTCTTTCCATAAGCATGTATGATTATTTACGGAGTACATGCCTACATTATATTTATGAACTGGAGCTAGTGCCGTATCGCCCTAGGTTATGACTGTTATATGATGAATATCATCCAAAGAATTCACATATCCAATGCCTATGAATTTTCCATATATTGTTCTTGCTAAGTTACTACTGCTGTTGTTACTGTTACACTTGCTACAAAATTATTGCTATCACTATTACCGTTACCGTTACTGCCACCACTACTACCAAAATTATTATATTACTGTGCTACTAATCATATTGCTGCAGATAATTAATCTCTAGGTGTGGTTGAATTGACAACTCAGCTGCTAATACTTGCAAATATTCTTTAGCTCCCCTTGTGTCGAATCTATAAATTTGGGATGAATACTCTACCCTCGAAAACTGTTGCGATCCCCTATAGTTGTGGGTTATCAAGACATTTTTCTGGCGCCGTTGCCGGGGAGCATAGCTATATTTGTTGAGTCACTTGGGATTATTATCAATTTATCACCATGAAGAATCTGAAGGATACAAAAACCAAGATCGTTCCCTCTAGGACGAGGGGAGGTAAGGAACTGCCATCACACTTTGCACTTGATTCACCTTCTGTTTTGATTAGACTTGCAACACCACCACATACTATTAATCCTGATATATCGCAAGTTATTGATGATGCTACTTCTATAAATACTACTCATGATGATGCTAGTATCTTGCTTGATGATGGTGTGCCACTAGGTGATTTTCTTGATGAACAAATTGCTAGAGCTAAAGATATTGAGAATGCTGAAATTGTTGAAACTGATGAAATGCCTGAAACTGAAAATCTTGAAACACCTGTTAGACCTAGCTCTCCGAGATATGAATTGTCTAAGTTACCTGAAGGTTATGTTATGGATGAGGATACAGCTACAGATTTTCTTGCTTGCAAAGATAGAGATGATCTTAAGAAATTATTATACAAACTGAAAGAGAAATCTTTGAATGCTAAAATGAAATGTCATCCTAAGTTTGCTACTTCACCTATCTTTGTCGATGATAAGGATTATGAATTCTCTGTCGACCCAGAGTTGATTACTTTGGGTGAATCTGATCCTTTCCATGGTTATGAAACTGAAACTGTTGTGGCACACCTTACTAAATTGGATGATATAGCTACCCTTTTTGCTCATGATGAGAAGATTCACTATTATTATATTCTCAAATTATTTCCGTTCTCATTAAAGGGTGATGCTAAGATATGGTGCAATACTCTTTCTCCTGGTTGTGTGTGTAGTCCCCAGGATATGATTTATTACTTCTATGAAAAATATTTTTTTGCTCATAAGAAACAAGCTGCCTTACAGTAAATATTTAGCTTTGTGCAAATTGAAGAAGAGAGTCTCCCACAAGCTTGGGGGTGGCTTCTACAATTGTTTAATGCTTTGTCTGATCATCCTCTTAAGAAAAATGAAATACTTGATATCTTCTATAATGGATTAACCGATGCTTCTAGGGACTTCCTAGATAGTTGTGCTGGTTGTATTTTCAGGGAACAAACTATTGAACAAGCTGAGGAATTATTGAATAATATATTAAAAATTTATGATGATTGGACTCTTCCTGAACCACCGCATAAACCCACTCCAAAGAAGAGGGGTATCTTATATCTCAGTCCGGAAGATATGCAAGAGGCAAATAAACCTATGAAGGAAAAGGTATTAAAGTAGAGGATGTTAAAAATTTACCCCTATTGAAGAGATACATGGACTTGACACACCACCACCCAAGGTGGTAGAGGTAAATTCTTTAATGAAATTCAATGAAAGGGACAATCCTTATAATATGCATCCTAGTCAATGCCTTTATGAGTTTGATAATTACATTAGAAAGCAAGATCACTTCAATGAAAATGTTATGAAACAATTGAAATATAGTTTTGATATGATTGCTTGCTTGAGTGACTTGTTATTTAGAATCTCCAATGATGTTAGAGGTATAGGAAAACATGCCTCTATGGTTCAAACTCAACTAGAACAATTTGCTAAATCTCAAAGAGAGTTGCTAGATGAAATGAATAATAATATAAATTACTTTGCTGTTAGAGTAGCAACTAGAGGAAGTAAAATAACTCAGGAACCACTTTATCCTGAGGGACATCCTAAAAGAATTGAACAAGACTCTCAAAGAATTAACACTGATGCACCTAGTCCTTCTAAAAAGAAGAAGAAAAAGAAAAATGATAGGACTTTGCATGCCTCTAGTGAACCTG
This sequence comes from Thinopyrum elongatum, assembly GCA_011799875.1. Classification (NCBI taxonomy): domain Eukaryota; kingdom Viridiplantae; phylum Streptophyta; class Magnoliopsida; order Poales; family Poaceae; genus Thinopyrum; species Thinopyrum elongatum. The sequence goes on along the minus strand of CM022303.1, from coordinate 101,492,147 downwards.
AAATAGAAAAACCTCCTGATAATGATAATGATATTTCTATCTCTGATGCTAAAACTCAATCTGGTAATGAACATTCACCTAGTGATAATGAAAAAGATAATGATGATGTTCATGAAGATACTCAACCAGACAATGATAAACAACCAGATAATGATGTTGAGATAGAACCAGTTGTTGATCTTGATAACCCACAACCTAAAAATAAAAGATATGATAAAAGAGACTTTGTTGCTAGAAAATATGGAAAAGAAAGAGAACCATGGTTTCAAAAACCCTTGCCCTTTCCACCTAAATCAACTAAGAAGAAAGATGATGAAGAATTTGAATGCTTTGCTGAAATGCTTAGGCCAGTCTTTTTGCGCACTAGTATGACTAATATATTAAAGATGGCCCCTTATGCAAAATATATGAAAGACATCATCTCTAATAAAAGAAAAATACTGGAAGCTGAAATCTCCACTATGCTTGCTAATTATTCTTTTAAGGATGGAGTACCTAAAAAACTTGGAGATCCGGGAATACCAACTATACCTTGCTCCATAAAAAGAAATTATGTCAAAACTGCTTTGTGTGATTTAGTTGCTGGTGTTAGTGTTATGCCTTTCTCTTTATATAATAGACTTGATTTGAATAAACTCACACCTACTGAAATATCTTTGCAAATGGCTGACAAATCAACTGCCATACCAATTGGTATTTGTGAAGATGTGCCCGTTGTTGTTGCAAATGTTACTATCTTAACTGACTTTGTTATACTTGAGATGCCCGAGGACGATAACATGTCGATTATCCTTGGTAGACCCTTCTTGAATACTGCAGGGGCTGTTATTGATTGCAATAAAAGCATGGTCACTTTTCATATCAATGACAATGAGCATACAATGCACTTTCCAAAGAAACAATTCCAAGTGAATGGTATTAATGTTATTGAAAAATCTCCGACACTCACTATTGGAAGTTTTCAACTACCTCTACCTACCGCCAAAAAGAAATATGAAATGCTTATTGTGGGTGACATGCATATCCCCGTTGAGGTAACTTAGTGTTTTACGAAAGTTCTTCGGTTTCATACTAATCGAAAGTGGTTGTTAATAAGACTTGATCAACCTTATTAATGGATCATTTTTGAGAGGTATGAAGTTGATGAATTTAGTAGGCACAACTTTCTGTTTCCAATGTTTGTTTTCTGTTTTTCTTAGTTAAATAAAATAAAATGCCATGTTTTGTCTGTTTTCTGAATTTCCTGTGAAATAAAAAATGACCCAAAAATAAAAGTTCTCAGAATGACCTAAAAATTTAATACAATTTTTTTCTTAATATTTCTGAAATTTTGATGCAAATAACATCAGAGGGGGGTGCACCAGGTGGGCACAACCCACCTCGGCACGCCAGCAGCCCCAGGCGCGCCCTAGTGGGTTGTGGTCCCCCTCACTTATCTCTTTAGCCCATGTCATCACCTACCTCCAGAAAAAATTCACCATTGCTCTCTTTCTTGTGTTCTTGCTCTCAAACCCTTAGATTTCGATCTCTTTGCTCGAAGCTCCATTTCCCAAACTGTTTTGGGGGATTGCTACTTGGTATGTGACTCTCCCATTTGTCCAATTAGTTTTTGCTTTGGTGGATTATATTTTGAATAACTAGCTACTATTGGTGCTGCTGTAGATGAGCTTGCATGTTGAATTCTTAGAGTTCTAAGTAGTTTGAATGCTCAATATGGCCTGTATATATCTCTATGAGTAGTTGCTATCAATCTTGCAAAGTTTTGTTGACAAATTTTTTGTGTGACTAATTTTTTTCAGAATTTTGTTCATAAGAATAAGATGAGTTTCTTTAGGAAGTTTGCTTCCAAGAAGAGCTCCAAGGGAGTCATCGGACAATGATCTCCGCACCCGCAGAATGGCGGAGGTGCGGCCATGCGAGTGGCCGCACAACCCCTTCATGGATGAAGCCGGGATCCATCAAGAGCTCGCATAATTTGCTGCTAATGCTGGTCTCACCGACTTCATCGCAGCTGAGAGAGGATACATGATCATGCCAGAGGACATCGTCGCCTACCGGAACAACCAGGCAGCGGCTGAGGTGGAGCCTCAGGAGTGGGATCCTCAGGTACCCGCTCCACAGCATTTCAACGTGGGACCCGAGGGTTACTACGAGTGGTGATTACCAAGCTAGGCCAAAAGCCTAAGCTTGGAGGAGTACATATTTCCACCGACATTACATTCATGTTCACACATTTCATTCTAGTTGTCGGTGCTCACACTTTTTCATTGTATTATCCTTGCTTGATTTATTTTCTCACTTTCTTCTTGTGTGTTTGAAAAACTTGGAGAAAATCACAAAAAAATGTTGTTTTCTTCTTTTCGGTTTTTCTTTCTAGTATAGTTAGTTGTAGTATTTCAAAGAAAACCCAAAAAGATTTCCTTGTTCTTCTTTTGCTTGTTGGGAGCTCTCCCGTGTAAATAGTTTTTCTCATTTTTGTTTTTCTCTTTAATTTGCTTTGTTCAGGAAAAACTAAAAACTCCAAAAATATTTCAGTGTGTTTCTCTGAATTTCTTTTCCTTTTATTGAATCATACCGAGGAAAAGACCACAATGAAAATGTTGAGTGGCTCTCATATGCTTTATTGTTGATCTAACAAAGAGCTCAAATTGCCTTGTCTTCTCCTCTTGAATAAAATGTTTGCAGATTGCTTAGTCCACGGCACTCTTGCACTATTATTATTTTCATATCATTCGGTCGTGCAAGTGAAAGGCAATAATGACGATATTTGATGAACTGGCTGTGGCAGAGAGAAACAGGTATGAACTCAACTTGTTCTGTTTTGTAAATATGTTTAACGTAGTATCCATGATTCAGCCTATTATGATCAAACATGTTTGCAATGACAATTAGAGATTATAGTTTCTCATGCCATGCTTAAGTAGCTAGGAGTGGATAATGATTTATCTTGGATGTCAACATGCATTAAAATGATTGTGATGTGGTATGATGATATGGTATCCTCCTCCGAATATTCGAGTGGCTTGACTTGGCACATGTTCATGCATGTACTTGAATCAAAACCAACATAGCCTCTATGATATTTATGTTCATGGTGTTCATATCCTACTCATGCTAGTATCTAATGTTACTTATGCATAATGCATGCTCATGACCGTTTTCGCTCTTTAGCTGGCTGCTTCTCAACCTATTTGCTAGCCTTCGCCTGTACTAAGCGGAAAACTGCTTGTGCATCAAAATCCAAAAACCCAAGTTATTCCAGATGAGTCCACCATATATCTATCTATATACGGTATTACCCTGCCGTTCTAAGTAAATTTGCATGTGCCACCTCTAAAAACTTCAAATAAACATTCGTTTTTGTGTGCCTGGATTGTTCATGGAGTGACAGGAGGTAGTCAATATCTTCCATGCTAAGCGGGTTATTCTCATGATGAGTGTTTATTCACTCGTACTTGCACGAGAGGGGCGGTAATAGGGATTCCCAGTCCCGAATTCAAAAACTCCCTCAGGACTGATGTTGGTATGGACGGTACCCGTGGATTTGGCTAGCCGTGGAGTGTGTTTGTTGGTGGAGGGGGAGTAAACCTTTACTTTTATCGCTTGGGAACTGCCACTAATGTGTTTAGCATGGAAGATATCGATAACCAATGGTCACGAAGTAAACAAGAAGGGTGCATTTCTCAAAATTTCATTTATCTCTGTTTTAAAAATCTGAGCACTGGCACCGCTGCAAATCACTGCTTCCCTCTGCGAAGGGACTATCTATTTAATTTTCTGTTGTGTCATCACCTTCTCAAATAAGCGCCAGATCTGAGAGCACTATTGTCATCCTCATGCATTGTGTATAGCTAATGTTGGATGCATCATGACTGGATCTTTTCTACCATGAATTACAATGTTTAGTCGCTGCTTGAACTATGGAGGTGCTCTGCATTTATGTTTTGCGGTCTCAGAAAGGGCTAGCGAGATACCACTGTTGTCATATTATATCATGATTGTTTTGACAAAGTGTTGTCATTTGAGATACTTTATTATTGCTCGCTAGTTGCTTATGCCATTGATATGAGTTAATATAATTTTTAAGAGTTATTGTCGACATGGTTAGTCATAATCTTTGCTGAAAACCTGGGTGCTACTTAAACTTATTTATGTAAACAAGAGCAAAAGAGTTCGTAAAAGTTTTTCTTTTTCACTATCAGTTTGTCAACTGAATTACTTGAGGACAAGCAAAGGTTTAAGCTTGGGGGAGTTGATACGTCTCCGTCGTATCTACTTTTCCCAACGCTTTTACTCTTGTTTTGGACTCTAATTTGCATGATTTGAATGAAACTAACCCGGACTGACGCTGTTTTCAACAGAAATACCATGCTGTTGTTTTTTGTGCAGAAATAAAAGTTCTCAGAATGGAACGAAACTTTTTGGAGAATATTTATACAATAAAAGAAAAATACTGGAGCCAAGAACCACCAGAGGGGGGGGGGTCCCTGGGGGAGCACAACCCACCAGGGCGCGCCCCCCTCCTGGCGCACCCAGGTGGGTTGTGCCCACCTGGTGGCCCCGCTGACCCTATCTCCGGTGCTATAAAATCCTATTTTCGAAGAAATAATCGAAAAGAAAGAATTATCGCGTTTCATGAGACGGAGCCACCGCCACCTCCTGCTCTTCATTAGGAGGACAGATCTAGAGTCCGTTTGGGGCTCCGGAGAGGGGAATCTTCGATCTTCGTCATCACCAACCCTTCTCCATTGCCAATTCCATGATGCTCCCCACCGGGTGTGAGTAATTCCTTCGTAGGCTCGCTGGTCGGTGAGGGAGTTGGATGAGATTCATCATCTAATTGAGTTAGTTTTGTTAGGGCTTGATCCCTAGTATCCATTATGTTCTGAGATTGATGTTGCTATGACTTTGCCATGCTTAATGCTTGTCACTTTGGGCCTGGGTGCCATGATTTCAGATCAGAACCATTTATGTTATCACCATTATATCTATGTTCTAGATCTGATCTTGCAAGTTATAGTCACCTATTATGTGTTAGGATCCGTAAACCCCGGAGTGACAGTATTCGGGATACTTTTTGGTGATGCCGTAGTTTGAGGAGTTCATGTATTCACTATGTGCAAATGCTTTGTTTCGGTTATATATTAAAAGGAGGCCTTAATATCCCTTAGTTTCCTTGTGGACCCCGCTGCCACGGGAGGGTAGGACAAAAGATGTCATGCAAGTTCTTTCCATAAGCACGTATGACTATTTACAGAGTACATGCCTACATTATATTTATGAAGTGGAGCTAGTGCCGTATCGCCCTAGGTTATGACTGTTATATGATGAATATCATCCAACGAATTCACCAATCCAATGCCTATGAATTGTCCATATATTGTTCTTGCTAAGTTACTACTGCTGCTGTTACTATTACACTTGCTACAAAATCATTGCTATCACTGTTACCGCTACCGTTACTGCCACCACTACTATCAAAACTATTATATTACTGTGCAACTAATCATATTGGTGCAGATAATTAATCTCCAGGTGTGGTTGAATTGACAACTCAGCTGCTAATACTTGCAAATATTCTTTGGCTCCCCTTGTGTCGAATATATAAATTTGGGTTGAATACTCTACCCTCGAAAATTGTTGCGATCCCCTATACTTTTGGGTTATCACGGCGCTGACGCCAGGCCTCAACCACGCATGTAGGTAGCTGTCGCTGCTGCCTCAGTCGACCTGGCCCTCTTTATTAGGCCTCTGGAACGATGGTAAATAGCTGCTCTAAATTACGTCGAGTCCGTGATGGACACAAACATCACAAGCACAAACGGCCGAGCAGTTGCCTCCCCAAGTTTGGAGCCAGGAGGAACACGATCCTCGGCACAAGACCGAACAGCCGAGCAAATTGGGTGCAGGAGCGTCGATAATGGTGATCTCGACCAGCTTTGTCATTATCAGGTTGGTGAAGGACGGATTCAGTACTAACTCGAGTATGCTATACTTGGTCGCCGAGACCGGCCAGTAGAACTTGCCATGGCATAGCCCGACCGTGAGGCCGGACATGAACTACTTCGTCCAAACATCGCCTCACGGGCCGCCACCGAGGAGCCGCCCAGACTGTACTCGTGCCTAGCCACGGCGAGCGCAACAGCGACAAGCCGCCAGTGTTGCAGTAGTACCACAGGGACCTATCATGACGATCATGAACAACCACCATGAACGCGTGCGGCATGGCTTCCCATCATGAGATCATGTAGGCGCTAGGCAGGTGGGCTAATCAATGTCGAGTCGGTCTTGTGTGGCTGCCGAATTTACGGGAGTTTCTTGCTGTTTTTGTTTGTGGGATCCTAGGATCTATATAGGTTACATTGATGCATATCAAACCATTCATATGGCATTAGGAATTGGACCTGCACACACCTCACCTCCCTCCTGTCGGACCCCAACATGCACACCTCATATCCTGGACTTATTTTCAATTACGTAAGAACGCACGGAAAACCAAATAACTCAAGAAAAACAACTAATAGATGTATGGAGAACTATGAAAGTCTCCTTCTTTTAATATTAGGTAAAGATAAGCGGGGCGAAAGCCTTTTTCGGTAAAGTAAAGGAGAGTATCTCCATGTTTACACCTCCCAATTCGAATTATAGTATTGATGAAAATTCAGTACTCGAGATCTAATGGTTTGGATCATTTTCTATTGTTGTAGTGAAAGATTATCCATCTAGGATTGAAGGAATTATGAGTGATGTAACCATCAGTGGAGTGGTTCAAACTCCAACCAAGCACACAAGCTTGACTTTGCCGTTAAACTCCGAAAGGATGACTTGGCCTTCTTTTTAGAGGAAAGGCATACGCCCGACTTTATAAATAAAACCACCAGGCAGAGTTTGAACGAACAAACACAACCCAAACCACAACCAAAGAAAGAGTAAGAGTAGCCTATAGTAACACAAACCAACAACCGCGGCACACAAGCCAACAAAGTAACAAGCACACAGGCCCAAAAGACAACATAACAGGCGCGAAGGCCAACAACCTACATGACACAAATAAGACTAAGGCCGGGCCGCAGGACCTTGCGAAGATAAGAATATAGCAAAAGCCCGACTTTAGAAATCAACACCTCCAGTGCATCCCAATCAGCCTCCTTAGTCAATAATTTCCACTGCTGCAAGAAGATACATAATTTGAATAAGCAATCAGCATGCTTGTTAGGAAAGACATGTTCAATATTAAATTTATTTCTGGTTGTCCACAGCGCCCAGCACAGCGCTGCAAACCCCACCCAGAAAATTCTCTTATTCTGACCCTGAAGAACATCAGAGAGCGACCTCAGCTTGGCAAACGAGTTAGGAGCCCAAGTAACATCCATCCATGAGCGGATACAACACCAGGCCATCTTGGCCAAGACACACCCAAAAATTATGTGATTGGAATCATCAAAAGGAGAGCACAACACACAACGATCCGAACCAGGCCCATTCCGCTTACGAATTTGATTAGTTATAGGCAGCTTACCCCTAATGGCCTGTCATATATTCTTGGGGGGAATTTTGGCTTACCAGATGTGCTTGAACCTACTAGTGGGGGTGCCTGAAATGAGCCTGGAATAAAGAGACTTAATAGAGCACCGTCCCAAGGCAGAATGAGGCCAGACTATAGAGTCCTCCACCTCTGAGAGCACAGGAAACAAGGCAGCAAGACGATACCAGTCGTCCAACTCTAGAAGAGATAAGGACCTCCTAAAGGCCAGATCCCAATTATTAAGGGAGAGCTTAGAAGTAGAGATCTCCAGATTAGAACAATAACAAAACATAAGAGGAAATGCGACAGCAAGGGTAGAATCACCACACCACCAATCAAGCCAAAAACGCGTAGACACACCAATGCCCACCACAAACTTAACATGATTCCTAAACACGTCACGAACCTTAACCAAATCTCTCCAAAACTGAGAGACACCAGTGGCAGAAGCAAAAAGAGGGCTACGATGCGGGAGATATTTAGCTTTAAGAAGCGAGAACCAAACTGTACCAGGCCCCGTGGTCATAATCCTGCACCACCATTTAACAATGACACAGTTGTTCATGATGGAAGTATTCAGAACACCCAACCCCCCAAGGTTTTTAGGTTTGCAAATGATATTCCATTTCACCATCCTATACTTATGCCTGTTATCGGCAACATTCCAATAGAAAGCACCCCTATGCTTGTCAAAACCACCGTGCGTCCCTTCGGTCAAACAATAAAAACCCATAGTGAACATAGGGAGAGACGAGAGGCAGGCATTAATGAGGCACACCTTGCCCTCATTAGAATTGTATCTGCCACGCCACAGCATCACCCTGTTCCCCACTTTCACAACCAAAGGAACGAATTCCTTGACGCCTAATCTGAAAGGCACAATGGGAAGCCCAAGATACTTAAAGGGGAAAGAGCCCAAACTACAATTAAGGAGTTGTGATACCCTCACAGCCTCCTCCATGGAAGTACCAGTAACAATCACCTCACTCGAGAGCCTCAAAGCAAAGGAGAACAAACTTTAAATGAGGAATGCAAGGATCATTCAGCTCAACCATGATAGTCATGTGATCAACATACAGGAGAAATGTGGCCCCTTCCGGCAAAAGATGAGAAACTACAAGAGAAATGTGGCCCGCCGTGGCTGCCCGAGACAAGATGCAAGATAGAGCGTCCGCCAGAAAGTTAAACAGCAAAGGGGAAATGGGGTCCCCTTGCCGAAGGCCCCTACCATTAGCAAATAACTAACTGATATTCCCATTGACTGACACTGTCGTATGCCTGCCCATCACGAGTTGCATGATACGATGGACATAGGCATTGTCAAAGCCTTTGGTAAGAAGGACGTGACGCAAAAAATCCCAAATAACAGAATCGTACGCTTTCTCAAAGTGAAGCTTAAGAAAAATGGCCTTGGTATTTGATACGTCTCCAATGTATCTATAATTTATGAAGTATTCATGTCATGTTTACAAAATTCTATATGCTTTTGGTATGATTTGAATGGAACTAACCCGGACTGACGCTGTTTTCAGCAGAACTACCGTGGTGTTGTTTTTTGTGCAGAAATAAAAGTTCTCCAAATGAGCTGAAACTTTTTGACAAATTTTTTTGGAACAAAAGAGACCCCCGAAGCTTCATGGGAGGACCAGAAGGTGAAGGAGGTGGCCACTACCTATTAGGGCGCGCCAGGGGCCTTAGTGGTGGGCTGGTAGGTAGTGGGCACCTCGTGGCCCATCTTAGCGTGAGACCGACGCCAAAAAATCCTATAAATATAGAAACCCCTAGAAATAACCCTAGATGAGAATTTACGCTGCCGCAAGCCTATGTATCCATGAAAACTTAATCGGGACCCTGTTCCGGCACCTTGTCGGAGGGGGAAATCATCACCGGAGGCCATCTTCATCATCCCGGTGGCCACCATGATGAGAAGGGAGTAGTCCACCCTCGGGGCTGAGGGTTTGTACCAGTAGCTATGTGTTTGATCTCTCTCTTACGCGTTCTTGATTTGGCACGATCTTGATGTACCGCGAGCTTTGTTAATATAGTTGGACATATGGTGTTTCTCCCTCTCTATCTTGTTGTGATGAATTGAATTTTTACCTTTGAGGTTTCACTATTATCAGATTGAATACTTCTATGGATTTGAGAACACTTGTATGTTTTGCATATGAATACCCATGGTGACAATGGGGTATTATATTGATTCACTTGATGTATGTTTTGGCACTCAACTGGCGGATTCCCGAGGTGACAATGGGGTAGTCTATGCATCGGGGTTGGTGCATGTTTTCGTCCTACTTTCTACGGTAGAAATCTTCGGGCACTCTTTGAAGTTCTTTGTGTTGGATTGAATATTATGAATCTGAAGTTGTTTGATGCATATCGTATAATCAACTCACATATACTTGTGGTGACATTGGAGTATCTAGGAGACATTAGAGTTGGTTGATGTGTATTATATGGTGTTATTTTAGTATGAACTCTAGGGCAGTTTGTGACACTTATAGGAATAGCTCAATGGATTGATCGGAAAGAATAACTTTGAGGTGGTTTCGGACCCTACAAACAATTTTGTCTTATGTTCTCCGCTAGATAAGAACTTTGGAGTGATTCTTTGTCGCACATTGAGGGATTATTATATGATTCAATTATGCTAGCACTGTTCAGAGATTACACTAGTGAAAGTATGATCCCTAGGGCTTGTTTTCAAGCATTGCAATACCATTTGTTCTCCATTTTATCACTTGCTACCTTGCTGTTTTTATAATTTCAGAATACAAAAACCTATATCTACTATCCATACTACACCTGTATCACCATCTCTTCGCCGAACTAGTGCACCTATACAATTTACCATTGTATTGGGTGTGTTGGGGACACAAGAGATTTCTTGTATTTGGTTGCAGGGTTGTTTGAGAGAGACCATCTTCATCCTAGGCCTCCCATGGATTGATAAACCTGAGGTCATCCACTCTAGGGAAATTTGCTACTGTCCTACAAAACTCTGCGCTTGGAGGCCCAACATGAGTCTACAAGAATAAGTTTGCATAGTAGACATTAGTATTCCTCACCCTGAGACCATGGACAATCTCATGTAAACTAAGGATCCCATCATAAATAAATCTGCCTTTAATGAAAGAAAATTGACTAGGACTAAGTACCTGATGGGCCACCGGAGCAACACGTGTCGCATAGCCCTTTGCCGAGAATTTGGCATAATTGTTGATTAAGGCAAACGGGCGAAATTGAGAGAGAACGTCAGCACCCTTGACTTTGGGGATGGGAAATGATCGCATAATTCGACCTAGAAATATCGGCAGTCCCCAGATAGAACCCTTGAATGAGCATGTACACCAAGCTATCCAAGGTCGGACAGAACTTCTTAAAGAAAGAAATCGAGAACCCGTCCGGACCAGACACAGAATAGGCATTCGAAGAGCTAATGACCGCCTCAATTTCCTCAACCGACAAGGGTAGCATAAGGGCCTAATTTTCGATAGCAGACACGCCTCACTGATGGGACCGGAGAGAAGGTGAGATCTGATATGTCTCCAACATATCTATAATTTTTTATTGTTCCATGCTATTATAGTATCAATTTTGGATGTTTTATATGTCATTATATACAATTATATATCATGTTTTGGGACTAACCTATTAATTTAGTGCCCAGTGCCAGTTGATGTTTTTTTGCATGTTTTTGGCTTCTCAGAAAATCAATATCAAACGAAGTCCAAACAGAGAAAAAACTTTGGATTAATTTTTTCTGGACCAGAAGAGACCCTAGAAGGTTCGGAAGGAGGCCGGAAGAGCCACGAGGGAGCGACAAGCCCTAGGGCACGCCCTAGGGGGGCGCCCCCAGGCTTGTGGGCCCCTTGTGGCACATCAAATCCTAATTCCACCTCTATAAATACTCAAACTCCCCTGACACCAGAGAGACATCCGAAATACTATTTCCGCCGCCACAAGTTCCAGAACCACGAGATCTCATCTAGAGGCCTTCTCCGGTACTCTGCCGAAGAGGGAATCTGTGGCACCCCGATAGAGGGCCGACGCACGCCAGCCCCAGGATAAGACCTGGCGCACGTCAAAGACATGATACAGCAATTCCAGGCATAAAATGGCTTTATTATATGAAATGGAGTATTACAATACTGTTGCTTACAACAATATTACATAGCTCCAAGGCTAACTAAAATGGCAGCAAAGGTCTTGGTTGAGCGGCAACAACGTCTCTGGTTGGGCTCCACAACTCACAGGACTGGCTGGGTTACGATCTAGCCTGATGGATCTTCTCCTGCAACTGGCCACGTGCAAGGCTAGGTGAGTACTTTGAATGTACTCACAAGACAACCAAATACATAGCATCCAAACAAGCAGATGAGAAAGCAAGCCCTATGCTATTATCAGGATTTATTCTAAACATGGCATGTAATCAACAGGAAAACATGGATCAAGCATGGCATAACATGGATCAGGCATATAATCTACATATCATAGCATGGCAATGATCACATTAGATGCTTACGGTACTTACTATTACCGAATACCAACTTACTCTCTTCTGGGCTGTCCCACAACCCACGGAATACTCATGATCCACTGAGCACTTCCGAACATAAGACAAGTTCTTCCATCATTATTATTACTGTTACGGTTGACTACCTAGTGAGGTCTGGACGGGCTGTCCAATACCGTGGACGCGGCTATTCGAATAGATTCTACACTCTGCAGAGGTTGTACACTTTACCCACACCATGGAGCACCTGGCCTCATGATCCCATTAGGGTGGACCAGCGTTGCTCCAACGAAACCTGCCTAACCCGTGACTCCTCCATCGTACCACCGACAATCATACCCTCCCAGGGTCATGTCCTGGGTGGCCCCTGTGTCACTCTTGACACCTGCCACCGTTGTGGCCAACACAACTGTCCCAAACAGGGACTCCCGGGCTAAACATACAACTGGGTTCACAAGGTTATCGCTGCCTACCTGATCAGGGCAGCACGCACGCATAACCTTCCCTAGTTCGTGGTACCGATGAAAGAGCACAAAGCTAGACCAAGTCAAGGCCGTCCCATACCGGCAAATGTGGCTGCATGAATAAGCCCGGATAGGTGACTCTGGATCAACCAGCTAAGTTTGGTTTATAAATTCAATTTAACATCTCCATCATCGCACCATTACCTCAACAATTTTAAGTTTGAACAGTCACTTAGCAACAGCTTAGCCACATCATAACAATGTTGACAAACATAGCATAAGTTCAAATCATGGTACTAACATGATAAGGGTATTAGCAAGATTGTTGCTAGCATGGTAAAATATGGCATGAAAACAAGTCATGATATTAGATGAAAAGTAATGCTAACATCTATTACAGATGACATAACAGGTGTATGCGAGTGCAGACTAACAGGTGATACAGATGTACTACGATGAATACACAGGGTGCAAGCAAAGTCATCATGCAAGTCCGGAGCTCATGATAAGAGGTTGGCTTGCCTAGGGTAGAGGAACACGCCTGGTGGAAGTACGATAAAACTCCGGGAAGATTTTTCGGAAAAGTTTCCCTCTCGAAGGGGCTGATCGAAGGGCAAGGGCAAAATGGTCATTTTCATAGTGTGAAAACATTATGAAAATGACGGCATCAGAACGGGCTTGACGAACTGAAGACGTGGGCGTTGGTTTTACCTCAATCGGAGTTACGGTCGCGGAGAAATGGCCGTTCGTTCGTTAAGCGCAGAAAGAGACAGAAAACTGTACACTTTAGCTCTTAACAGACGAACGTTCATTAAATAGTAGGTTCGGCCGCCGACTGGAAAGTGAAAGCGCCTTTTCTCTGGAGTACTCTTTTGACAAGGGAAAGCGTACTTTGAAAATGGCGCCTCCACTTAAAAACCGGCTGGGCCCGGCTCTAGGTGGCTTATAGGTGGGTCCTACCCTATCCACTCCCTCTCTCCTCCCTGGATCGTCTCCTTCTTCTTTCCCTCGTCCCGACCGGAGCAGAGGCAGTAGGAGGGCAGAGAGCTCCGGGAGCTCGAGAGGGAGGGGCTGGGCTCGATTGTGAGGAGGGAGAGCTCGGGGACGCACTTATATAGCGGCGGGAGAAGGCTCGAGAGGGGGTCTCGCGAAGGAGCTGGGGGGCAGCCGGAGCTTCGAGAGCTCGGCGAGGTGGCGGCATTCCGACGGCGAATCGAGGTCAGCACGGCCATCCAATAGCTAGGGGATGAGGGGGAGAGTCTTCCAGGGGATCCACGCGTGCGGTGGGCAGCTCGCCGGTGCGCCCGGACAAGCCAGAGCTCGCTGGAATCGGCCTCCCGAAGCGTCCCGAGCACAGAGCGCCCGTTCGTCGCGTTCTGCCCGGGGTCACCACGTGGCCATGGCGCTGCCACGCTCTATATGAGGCCAAACCGTGTCTAGGGGGTTCTACATGCATCACTGGGTTTATCTATGCAGCTAGAAGGCACGGGAGAGCCCTGGTGTGACTACACCTGGGTCAAACAGGAAATGACAGCAATGTGTTTGACACGTGCTATGGCCACCACAGTGTACCTCTTGGCATGATCTTGTGCAGAGGTTGATCATCCACTAAGGTGACAAACTTGGCAAAGTTTCAGCTCAAATGGGCAAAGCTAGAGGGTACTTCCTTTGTAACCTTGCCCACTGACCAGAAATGAAGATGAGGATGCTAGGGTCAAATGGCTGGATGGATTTGGATGATTTTTGGTGTAGGGTGATGATTTGGTTATGAGAGCTAGCTGGAAAAGTTTCAGCTCAAATTGATCATCTATGAAGGTACTTCCTTCACAATGATTCAATCTGAACAGAAACTTAGATAATTTCCTGAGGAAGATTAGCTAGATGAAATGGGCTGATTTTTGGTATCCAGGGGTAATATCTCATAATTAATCACCCTGCAAAATTTCAGCCCAATGAGATCAAGGAATCAAGCACTTCCTTTGCAAACAAGAAATCTGGACAGAATTTGTAAAGTGGTGTTGTGCTTAAAATTTAATTGGTGGAACTTGAGATCTTGATGGAAATGGTGAATATATGGATGGGACAAGCTCCACAAATTATTTGGGATTTTTCCTAGCTACCAAAATGGTAGTTCCTTTGGAAAGGACCTCAAATTGAAATATTGGCTTAAAATAGGAAAAAGCAATTTCCCCTTTTTAATCATGGCCAATATTTTTATGAGAGCTCAATATGATCACAAAGAATATCTCCACAAGTTTTCATGAACTTTGGAGATGGATAGATATTTTCCGGGATTTAATTCCTCAGAAAGGCAAAAAAAGGAATTAATTCTAGATGAGAAATATTGCATATGACTTGGCAATATTTTTGCACATCTAGGGTTTATGAGTGAAGGAGGATCTCCAGAAATTTTGGGAGGATTAACAGAGCAAGGAAAATAATAGCTCCTTTGTAAACACAAAGGCAGGATTTCCAGTTCCGATATTTTGGAACTAGTGTTTGAACGAGATTCGGGGTTTACTGATGGAAGGGTGGCTGGCACAAGAACATGGGAAAGGCACTGAGAGGTCGAGGATTGTCTAGATTCACCTGGTCACTCACCAGATTCCAGAGGAAAAATTTGGGAGAGAAAAGCTAGGAAGGAATAACAGCACAAAAATCGATAACCCGATTTTTGGGGTGTTACAGAATCGATCACGGAGGGGCTCTACATCAACCTTGCTTCCCTTCTGATGATGCATGAGTAGTTTACCACAGACCTACGGGTCCATAGTTAGTAGCTATATGGCTTCTTCTCTCTATTTGATCTTCAATACAATGTTCTCCTTGATGTTCTTGGAGATCTATTCGATGTAATGACTTTTTGCGGTGTGTTTGTTGGGATCCGATGAATTGTGAGTCTATGATCAGATCTATCCATGAATATTATTTCAGTTTTCTCTGAACTCTTTTATGCATGATTACTATAGCCACGTATTTCTTCTCTGATTTATTGGTTTGGTTTGGCCAACTAGATTGATTTATCTTGCAATGGGAAGAGGTGCTTTCTAATGGGTTCGATCTTACGGTGCTCAATCCCAGTGACAGAAGGGGACATGACACGTATGTATCGTTGCTATTAAGGGTAAAAATATGGGGCTTATTCATACATGGGTTTATCTTGTCTACATCATGTCATCTTGCTTAAGGCGTTACTCCGTTTTTCCATGAACTTAATACACTAGATGAATGCTGGATAGTGGTCGATGTGTGGAGTAATACGATACGTCTCCAATGTATCTATAATTTATGAAGTATTCATGCCATGTTTACAACAATTCTATATGGTTTTGGTATGATTTGAATGGAACTAACCCGGACTGACGCTGTTTTCAGCAGAACTACCGTGTTGTTGTTTTTTGTGCAGAAATAAAAGTTCTCCAAATGCAATGAAACTTTTTGACAATTTTTTTTGGAACAAAAGAGGCACTAGAAGCTTCATGGGAGGACTAGAAGGTGAAGGAGGTGGCCACTACCCACCAGGGCATGCCAGAGGCCTTAGCCGTGTGCTGGTGGGTAGTGGGCCCTGATGACCCACAAGTATAGGGGATCAATCGTAGTCCTTTCGATAAGTAAGGGTGTCGAACCCAACGAGGAGCAGAAGGAAATAACAAGTGGTTTTCGGCAAGGTATTTTACGCAAGCACTGAAATAGTAAGTAACAAATAGTTTGATAGCAAGATAATTTGTAACGAGCAAGTAATGGTAATGGTAAATAATATGCAGCAAGGTAGCCCAATCCTCTTGTGGCAAAGGACATGCCAAAATGATCTCTTATGATAAGCAAAGCGTTCTTGAGGGTACACGGGATTTTCATCATATCACTTTCATCATGTTGGTTTGGTTTGTGTTCGCTACTTTGATAATTTGATATGTGGGTGGACCGGTGCTTAGGTGTTGTTCTTACTTGAACAAACCTCCTACTTATGATTAACCCCCTCGCAAGCATCCGCAACTACGAGAAAAGTATTAAGGTAAAATCTAACCATAGTATTAAACCTTTCGATCCAAATCAGTCCCTTACGAAGTAGCGCATAAACTAGGGTTTAAGTTTCTGTCACTCTAGCAACCCATCATGTAATAACTACTCCACAATGCATTCCCTTAGGCCCAAGTATGGTGAAGTGCCATGTAGTCGACGTTCACATGACACCACTAAGGGAATCACAACATACATATCATCAAAATATCAAACACATATCAAGTTCACATGATTACTTGCAACATGACTTCTCCCGTGACCTCAAAACAAAAGTAACTACTCACAAATAATAATCATGCTCAAGATCAGAGGGGTATTAAATAGCATAATGGATCTGAACATATAATCTTCCACCAAATAAACCATATAGTAATCAACTACAAGATGTAATCAACACTACTAGTCACCCACAAGTACCAATCTAAGGTTCCGGTACAAAGATTGAACACAAGAGATGAACTAGGGTTTGAGAGGAGATGGTGTTGTTGAAGATGTTGATGGAGATGGCCCTCCCAAAGATGGAAGAGTTGTTGGTGATGACGATGGCGATGATTTCCCCCTCCGAGAGGGAAGTTCCCCTAGTGGAATCGCTCCGTCGGAGGGCAAAGTTCTCCTGCCCAAGTTCCGCCTCGAGACGGCGGCGCTTCACCCGAAAAGTTCTCTCCTTATTTTTTCTAGGTCAAAATGACTTATATACCAGAAGAGGGGCACCGGAGGTGGGCCGAGGAGGCCACAACCCCCCAGGGCGCGCCTGGGCTCCCTGATGTCTGCTAGAACTATGTCGGTTTTTCCCCAGAGAGGGAGGGATGATGCAGCACAGTGACGGTAGGTATTTCCCTCAGTGATGAGACCAAGGTCATCGAACTAGTAGGAGAACCACGCAACACTACGTAAACAACTCCTGCACACAAAGAACAAATACTTGCAACCCGACGTGTTAAAGGGGTTGTCAATCCCTTTCGGGTAATGTGATAGATAAAATTGTAGTAGATTGAAAGATGCAAATAAAAGCAAATAAAATTCAGCGAGGTATTTTTGGGTTTTTGGATTAATAGATCTGAAAATAAAAGTTGCAAATAAATAAAAGAGCGAATAGAAAAATAGATCTTGAAGGGAAATATATTAAAGAAGAGACCCGGGGGCCGTAGTTTTCACTAGTGGCTTCTCTCGAGAAAAATAGCAAACAGTGGAAAACAATTACTGTTGGGCAATTGATAGAGCTTCAAATACTCATGACGATATCCAGGCAATGGTCATTATATAGGCATCATGTCCAAGATTAGTAGACCGACTCCTGCCTGCATCTACTACTATTACTCCACACATCGGCCACTATCCAGCATGCATCTAGTGTATTAAGTTCATGGAGAAACGGAGTAATGCAATAAGAACGATGACATGATGTAGACAAGATCTATTTATGTAGAAATAGACCCCATATTGTTATCCTTAATGGCAACGATACATACGTGTCATTTCCCTTTCTGTCACTGGGATCAAGCACCATAAGATCGAACCCATCACAAAGCACCTCTTCCCATTGCAAGATAAATAGATCAAGTTGGCCAAACAAAACCCAAATATCGGAGAAGAAATACAAGGCTATAAGTAATCATGCATATAAGAGATCAAAAGACTCAAATAACTTTCATGGATAAAAACATAGATCTGATCATAAACTCAAAGTTCATCGGATCCCAACAAACACACCGCAAAAATGAGTTACATCATATGGATCTCCAAGAGACCATTGTATTGAGAATCAAACAAGAGAGAGAAAGTCATCTAGCTACTCACTACGGACCCGAAGGTCTACAATGAACTACTCACGCATCATCGGAGTGGCACCAATGAGGATGATGAACCCCTCCGTGATGGTGTCTAGATTGGATCTGTGGTTTCTGGAACTTGCGGCGGCTGGAATTGAATTTCGTCGACTCCCCTAGGGTTTATGGAATATTGGAGTATTTATAGAGCAAAGAGGCGGTGCAGGAGGCCCCCGACGTGGGCACAACCCACCTGGGCGCACCTGGGCCTCCAGGCGTGCCCTGGTGGGTTGTGCTCCCCTCGGAGCACCCCCCCCCCCCAGGTGCTTCTCCTGCCCACTGGATGTCTTCTGGTCCAAAAAAAATCAACAAAAAGTTTCGCTGCGTTTGGACACCGTTTGGTATTGATTTCCTGCGATGTAAAAAACATGCAGAAAACAGCAACTGGCACTGGGCACTATGTCAATAGGTTAGTACCAAAAAATGATATAAACTGATTATAAAATGATTGTAAAACATCCAAGAAGGATAATATAACAGCATGGAACAATCAAAAATTATAGATACGCTGGAGACATATCAGCATCCCCAAGCTTAATTCCTGCTCGTCCTCGAGTAGGTAAATGATAAAAACAGAATTTTTGATGTGGAATGCTGCCTAACATGTTCATCACATATTCTTTTCTTAATAGCATGGACATGTGGACTTTTATATGGTTCAAAGCAATAGTCTAGTTTTGACATGATAACTTAAATACTCAAGCATATCAACAAAGCAACCATGTCTTTCAAAATATCAACACTAAAGCAAGTTATCCCTAGCCCGTCATGCTCAATCATTGATCTATTCATGAAACACACTCTAATATTAGCTACACCCAATGCTCAAGTACGATCATAGTGCCCCTTAGTTGGTGCTTTGTAAGAGAAGATGGAGACTCAAATTAAAAATAAAAATTGCATAAAGTAAAAGTAAGGCCCTTCGCGGAGGGAAGTAGGGATTTGTAGAGGTGCCAGAGCTCAAAGCTTAAATTGAGAGATAAAAACATTTTAAGAAGCATACTTTTCTCACCAACGAAAACGACTTAGAGCTCCCAACACTTTCCATGCTAGATATATTATAGGCTGTTCCCAAACAGAAAATAAAGTTTATTCCTTTTTCCACCATTTCTTTCACTTTCCATGGCTAGCCGTATCCACTGTTGCCCTCCATACCAACACTTTCCAAGGAATTTATTATTTGACAACATAAAGTAAATTCATTTTTTCATTTTGGGACTGGGCATCCCTAATACCTTTGCCGTACTCTCGTGCAATGACAAGTGGATAAACACTCATCGTGAGAATAACACATCTAGCATGGAAAATATCGGCCACCCCTCACCGCCTCGCAAGCGGTACGAGCACACAAAAGAGAAATATATTTTGAAAATTAGAGATGGCACGTACAAATTTGCTTAGAACGACACAGAAATACCACATATAGGTAGGTATAGTGGACTCATATGGCAAAACTGGTTTAAAGGGCTTTGGATGCACAAGTAGTGATCATACTTAGTGCAAATGAAGGCTAGCAAAAAGATTGAGAAGCGCCCAACCAAGAAACGAATACTCTCGTAAGCAAGCATTAAGCATAAGTAACACCGAATAATGCACCATAAGTAAGATATAATTTCATTGCATAACTATTGACTTTCGTACTTGCATAGGGAATCACAAACCTTAACACCAATATTCTTACTAAAGCACAATTACTCATCAACATGGCTCACATATTATATCGTCATATCTCAAAACTATTACAAAGAACCAAGTTTATTTTGTCCAATGATCTTCATGAAAGTTTTTATTATATCCTTCTTGGATATCTATCACTTTGGGACTAGTTTCATATGTTGCTTTTAATAAGCTCAAAAAATATAAGTGAAAGTGCGTTATATCGACTAGAGGGGGGGTGAATAGGCGATTTTTACAGATTCGTCACTGATGAATTTCAGGTGAGGAAATTCCTAAGCAACGAACTACTTAGCAGCGGAATGAGTACTCAGATGCAAACATAACATGGCATAAGCACAGTAATCATGATGAAATGAAATAGGCACAGAGTACAGGTAGCGAGATACACAGGATAAGCAGGCTAAAGACTAAGTGACTGAAGAAATAGGATTGAGGAAATTGAGAAAGTCTTCAGTCAAAGTCTTCAAACAGTAACGATCAAGTACACAGCAAGTATGCGAGGAAATAAAAGGGTTGAGGAAATAGAACCAGATAACTCGGTGAAGACAATGATTTGGTAGAGCAGTTCCAACTGCTGTGACAGTTGTACGTCTGGTTGGAGCGGCTAGGTATTTAAACCTGAGGACACACAATCCTGGACACACAGTCCTCACCGTATTCTCCTTGAGGTAAGGTCACACAGACCTCGCCCAATCACTCGTGGTAAGTCTTCACAGGTGAAAGTACGATATATCGACTAGAGGGGGGGTGAATAGGCGATTTTTACAAATTCGTCACTGAGGAATTTCAAGGTGAGGAAATTCCTAAGTCACAAACTGCTTAGCAGCGGAATAAGTACTCAGATGCAAACATAACATGGCATAAGTACAGTCATCATGATGAAATGAAATAGGCACAGAGTACAGGTAGCATGAAACACAGGATAAGCAGGCTGAAGACTATGTGACTGAAGAAATAGGATTGAGGAAATTGAGAAAGTCTTCAGTCAAAGTCTTCACATAGTAACGATCAAGAAAAACAACACATGAATGAGGAAATGAAAGGGTTGAGGAAATAGAACTAGTAGCTCGGTGAAGACAATGATTTGGTAGACCAGTTCCAACTGCTGTGACAGTTGTACGTCTGGTTGGAGCGGCTAGGTATTTAAACCTGAGGACACACAGTCCCGGACACATAGTCCTCACCGTATTCTCCTTGAGCTAAGGTCACATAGACCTCGCCCAATCACTCGTGGTAAGTCTTCAGGTGAATTCCAAACCTTCACAGACTCGGTCACTCAGCGATCCACAATTCCTCTTGGATGCTCTAGACCATGACGCCTAACCGTCTGGAGGATGCATAGTCTTTAAAGGTAACAAGCGTCGGTTCCACACAGGAACAATTTCTTCAGTGATGCTCAATCACTTTGGGTTTGTAGGTGTTTGGGTTTTTGGGTTTTTCCTCACTTGATCATTTTCGCTCAAAGTCCTCGGAGGATGGGATGCTCTCAATGACAAGTGTTAATCTATCTCTCGGAGCAGCCAACCAGCTAGTGGTTGTAGGGGGCGGCTATTTATAGCCTAGGGAGCAGCCCGACATGATAAGACATAAATGCCCTTCAATGATATGACCGTTAGGTGGGTAGGATATTTTGGACAGCTGGCGCATAACACAGCAACGGTCAGAAATTTGAGCTCACAAATTCCTCAGGGCTATCATGTTCCTCACTTGTAGGCAATCCGCACTGGCGAATTCCTCACTCCTTAGTCAGAACAAATTCCTCAGAGAACAGAAGAACTTCGTCTCTGTCACTGAAGAACTTGACTGAACTGTATGAGATTTCCAATGGCTTCACTCGAAAGGATTGGTAGGTGTAGGATTTGAGTTGAGCATCACTTGGAAACTTTTCCTTAGTTTTACCTCGACCCCCTTTAACAGTACGGTGTTTCCTATGACTCAAGAAGAAGAAAATGAAACTACGAAAACAAAAGTCTTCACACTTCATAATCCTCGCATCAATATCAAGTCTTCAAGGTCACACCAATTTCCTCATTTTCAAAGTCTTCAAGAAAACCAAAGTCTTCAGTTGAAGACATTCATTTTTAGGGGTCGACTTTCTCTGTAAATATCAAACTCCTCATAGACTTATAGACCTGTGTACACTCACAAACTCATTAGTCCCTTGACCTATAAGTCTTCAATACACCAAAATCACTAAGGGGCACTAGATGCACTTACAATCTCCACCTTTTTGGTGATTGATGACAATATAGGTTAAGTTTTCAACGGGGATAAACATATGAAGTGTAAATACTGATAATGAGGAATTTGATTACAAGATATAGAAGAACTCCCCCTGAAGATGTGCATATTTGAGGAATTTGCTTTGAATAGCAAATGCACATTGTGGAGTAATATCATGGAGATCTCCTCCTATATCTTGTAATACATACACGCATTTAGCATATGATATGAAGAATTTGAAATGCATGATGAAATATGGTGTCTGACAAAATTCATCATGCGTGCATTAAGGTACTTGAGGAAATAAGCATGCATAAAGGAGTTCAAAAGTATCAGACCACCATAGGACTTAAGTTTACAACTCATCAGAGCAAACACCTCAGAAAAGCAAGAGTTGTAACTTAACAGAAATATAGCCCATATATAAGACTCGCTTGAAGACTAACTCAAATTTCTACCTCTTTGTCATCGAATGACCAAAAGGGACAAAAAATGAGGACTAACGCCCCTAAAGAATATCATCATGATGTCGATGGAGGAGCGCCAGCGTTGTTGGGGTCGTCCGTTGAGGTAGGGCCTGCCGCGTGTCGTTCAAGTCTTCAACTTCATCCGTCTCGCGCGATGAAGAATATGAACTGGCAACAAGCTGAGGAACTTTGACCTTCTTGAACTTCTTCGAAGGTGGCTGAGACCAGTCAAAGTCCTGTTGGAAGCCCATCTCCTTGAGTTCTTCAGCACTATAAAGATTAGACAGAATAGCCCAAGTGCGGTCAAAGACTTCATGCAAGTAGTAGTGATTCTTCTTCACAGTGTTTTGAGTGAATGTCATGTTCTGAAGAATTGCACCAAACTGACGCTTGACCCACTTGTGATTTCGATCAACTTTCTGATGAAGACTAAGAAGAAGTTCACGATCAGTCATCACACGCGGAGCTGTGGCTTGAGGATTTTGTTCGGAAGCTTTGGCGGCAGAATCTTGTGTTGCAGAGTCATCATTGGTGGAATATGAAGTAGCTTTGCGAAACTGTCCATCCAATGGACGAGTGCCTTCATCTATAACAGCAGCCTTGCCCTTCTCATCAGCTGAGGAAATAGTCCGTTTGAGGACTTCAATAGGGGGCAAATAGCTGAGATGATTTTGAAAGTCAGCCTTATAATGAATTGAAGACCTTGATCTGATGAACTTCATGATCCAGGGAGCATAAGGCTTCAACTCAAAAGGTGACAGAGCAGCATTGGCCAAAGTCCTCATGAAGAAATCGTGGTAGTTGATAGGAATACCATGAATGATATTGAACAGTAGATTCTTTATAATGCCAACAACCTCTTCGTCATCAGAGTTGTGGCCCTTGATTGGACTGAGGGTTTTGGTCAAAATGCGATAAACTGTCCTTGGCACATAGAGCAATTCCTTGACGAGGAATTTGGTCCTTGGAGCTTGGCCAGCCTTCAAAGGCTTCATCAGCACTTGCATCAGATGATCGGATAGTTCAGGTTCAACATAGAGAAGCCTTGCACCTTCAGTGGGAGGGCTCACTGGGACGGCATGAAGCAATTCAGAGGCCGGTGCTTTGTAATGAGTATTTTTAGTCATCCAGTCTAGCACCCATGAATTCACATCTTCAACATTTCCAGTGATATGCAGTGTGGTGTAGAATTGAAGAATGAGTTCTTCATTCCAATCACAGATGTCGGTGCAGAAGTTGAGTAACCCAGCGTCATGAAGAACACTGAGGACTGGGGTGAAGCAGGGCAGCGATTCCATATCCACATGAGGAATTTGCTCATGGTCAAAGATCTTGTCCTTATCAAACAACAGTGAGGAATAGAAGTTCATCTGGCTAGCAGTCTAGAAGCGCTTGCGACGAAGTCTAGCAGAGTCATAGGGATTGTAGTCAGTGAAGAATATGTGCTCATTGAAGAAATTTTCAGCATTGAACTTCTGCTTCTTGGAGTGAGGGTTCTGTGGCTTGGGCTGAAGATTAACAGTTGAAGTCTTCACAGCCTCTTGAGGTATAGCCACTGGAGCCACAGGCTGAGGAATTTCAGTAGCTGTATCAGCAGCAGCCTTAGCCTCCATTTCTTCAGCACTAGCGGCTGGAACTTCTTCAGGAATAGATTGAAGTGAAGATTGAGGTCCATCAGAGCCCGTATGAATTTCTTCAGTTGGCACAGGGGACTGAGGAACTTGATGTAGTGGTGTTGTCAGAGGTGAATTGGGGTGATGACTTTCCCAAAAGCCATCATTCAGAATAGGAGTTGTAGACCCAATATCCACATCCTCATCTTCATCATCAATTTCCTCAATGCCTGCCTCTTCAGCTGTGAACTGAGGCATGGGCGATGATACCAGCGGAGTTGAAGTGATATTGTCCACTTCAATGTCTTCATCCAACTGCTCTGACGATGCAGCAGAAGGATTTGCTTTATCACCGTCATCAGGTATGACATATTCCTCACCAAAGGGAACAATTTCCTTTGATGGCATGCTTGATATTGGAACAGCATCAATTGGGTTTTTAGTTGAGCTCGTCAAAGTCTTCACTTTCTTGGGAGCTGAAGACTCTGAGGAGGCAGATGCTTTCCTTTTCTTCACCGTAGCCTTCTCTGCGGCTTTGGTCTTCCTCGCTTCTGATGCAGAAGGAAGGTGGACATCTTTCATCTATGATGACTTTGCAGGAGGAGCAGATGAAATTGGTTGAATTTCTTCAGGCACAACTGATGCAGTTGCCCTGGCTTGTCAGATTCCTCAGGCGCAGTAGCAGATGTATCAACTGGCCTGGTTTGCTCTTCAGGCGCAACATTGGTGGTTGCCCTGGCATTTTCTTCAGAGACTAGAATTTCTTCATCAGCCCTGGAGCTTTCATTTTCTTAAACAGTCTGATTTTAATCAGCTGTATTTGCATGTTCTTCAGTAGGCTGAGCAGATGTGTCAGTCTGAGGAAATTTGGGTTGCGATGAAGCTGCAACATTTGGAGTGAATCCCTTTGCCATTCTGACGAATCTGACTTTGGCACCTAGCCAATCTGCACGGTATGCATTAAATTCATCACTGAGTGCTTTGATCTCAGCCTGCATAGTCACAAGTTCTTCAGGAGACATTTTCACAACATTGTTCTTCAGAAAACGCTCCTTCTTGTACTGAGCCGTCTTCACCTGCCTGGCCTTTTCAAATTTCTATTTCTCTTCATTAATGAAGGCCGTCAACATGTGACTTTGACCAGGAGTGAGGTTTAATTCAGGCAAAGGTGTATTTGGATCCTTGTGCCATGGATCAATGAAATCAAGGATCTTCCTTGGATCTAGCATGAGGGGCACAGCACTGCCTTTGGCACTAGAGGCCCTTTGTTGTCGATCTCTGATGATCTCAGCTAATTCTTCATCATCAGCTTCGTCTTCGCTTGACGGAACCTGAAAGGCGACCTGCTTCTTGTGAGGAGTTGGCCTTGTGGCTCGTCCAGTAGTGGCCTTTTTCTTCAGCAAGGTCGGAGCTGTTGAAGACTGAGGTGGAGCTGAGGAACTTGCAGAGACTCCTGAAGCAATTAAGATTCCAGCAGTCCTTTGGCACGTGGCAAGATGCAGAGGTGCTGAGGACTTTGCAGGAGCAGCTGAGGATTTTGCAACTGAGGGAGTTGGAGCTGCTTTTGAAGAAGTTGCTTGAGGATCAGGCCGTGAGGGCTTTGAAGAGCTTGGCCGTGAGGGCATTGCAGCTGAGGAACTTGTCTTGACAACTGGTTTCTTTGTCATAGCCTTCTTAGGCTTTCTAGCAGAGGCCTCAGCAGCGGCAGCAGCAGACTCTTCGTTGAATTTCTTCACTGCCTCTTTAGCCATTTTGGCCAGCTTGGCTTGACGCTTAGCCCACTCCTGAGGAAATTCCTTACCTCTTCTGATGCTTGTTGTGACGCCCCCGGCTCAATCGTGCACTAATTATACACGCAAATGCACACGATCAAGCCTAAGGACTCACGGGAAGATATCACAACACAACTCTAAAACATAAATAAAGTCATACAAGCTTTATATTACAAGCCAGGGGCCTCGAGGGCTCGAATACATAAGCTTGCGAACAAGCGTCAGCGGAAGCATCAGATATCTGAGTATAGATATTAAAAGAGAAACAGAAAGACCTTTAGAAAGGCGGGGCAAAATAAAACACTACGATCGAAAGGCGTAGCCCTCCTACCTGGGACCCTCCGATCCTACTCCTGGTCGTCAGTCAACTCGTAGTAGTATCCATCCTCTGGTTAGTAGTAGTAGTCGATCGACGGGGCATCTATCTCAGGGGCTCCGTCATCTAGGTCACGTCAAACTGATATGGGGAGAAAAGGAAAACAAAGCAACCGTGTGTACCCAGAAGTACTCAGCAAGCAAGGATCTACACTACATATGCAACATTTTCAAAGGGAGGCTGTATATGTGGACTGGGCTGCAGAAATGCCAGAATAGAGAGGAGGCCTAGTCCTATCAAAGACTAGCATCTTCAGAGGTCTTGCAGCATTAGAAGAGTGTAGACAGTACCATATAATGTAGCAGTATCATTAAGTCTCAACCTCACCCAGAGATCCTTTCTCGACTCCCTGCGAGAAAGCAATCGCAGAGCCATACAGTCATCAACCTCGTCTGGAGATCCCTTCTCGACTCCCTGCGAGAAGCAATCCCAGAGCCATAGTATCCAAGTATCCAGTTCTAATTGTATCAATCAGGATACAACTCCGAGTGTCCTTTACCGTAGGACCGGCTATCGATATATGTGTTCTTCCCTGCAAGGGTGCACCAACTTACCCAACACGCTCGATTAACTCCGGCCGGACACACTTTCCTGGGTCATGCCCGGCCTCGGCCAAACGATACATCGCAGCCCTACCTACAGCTCAGCAGAGAGGTCCCCGTCAGTCTACATTCTAAGCACTCAGAGGTCTTGGGCCATCGCCCTGTGCACTCCGAGTCGTTGCGTGCAGGGGGAAGCCAGGCACCAGGGGGGCGCTGGTCCGTCCCGGCCGCAATGCTGAACTGGACGTCTGATAGAGCCTTCGGCTGATGCATACGATGCAGAGTGCCCATAACTCTTCCCACATGATGGTTAGTGCTATCAGGCCAGAGGCCTGCTCGGATCAAATATCCTAATCATTAGTACCTTGGGCTTGCGGTAACGAGCAGAGACTCACGAAAGATGTGACCCCATCGCCCCGTCTCGAGGACTTGCGGCAAGGGCCAAGAATGCCCGGCCACGCCTCGTATTATCACTCGGGCACCATACAGACAACCCGTCTTCACATCACACGCGGGTACCCCTCAGGGTCGACCCGCCTTTCCAAGTAACAATAGTACAGTCCAAGTATCTGTGTGTCCATAACATCAGGGGAATCCAAGGTATCACCCTCATTGGATTCCTACTCGATGTATCCATCAAGGTGAACTCGGAGGAATCACCCTCGCTGGGTTCACACTTGAGGTGTTGTACGACGGCGTCGTTATCGGAAGCAGTGAAGGAGGAATCACCCTCGATGACCACGACCGAATAGCTACTCTACAGAGTTAACATCAGAAGTGCTACACGAGGTATCACCCTCGGCACTCGATAGTAACGCTGCAGTGTCGTTACAACTAAGGGGGGGGTGATGTGCGGTGTCGGGGCCTGGTCTTCAATCCCGTTGATCGGGTCTTCGGATAATCCAACAGGGCCGTCGGGAAAAGTGGGGTCAGTGATAGGTCTCCACCCAGCCTATACTAAGTAGTTTAGGATATGCAGGTAATTATCAACAGCAGGTTACAATAAACAGGCTATGCATCAGAATAGGTAAAGCGGTAGCAGCAGCAATTCTAATGCAAGCATGAGAAAATAGAATGGGCGATATCGGGATGATCAAAGGGGGGGCTTGCTTGGTTGCTCGGCGGCAAGGGCAAGGTCGTCAATGGTGTCTTCAGTCTCCGGAGCTGCGTCGGTCTCGGGGACGATGTCGGGGTCTAACTGGAGAGAAGAGGGGGAGGAAACAGTGAATACAAAGCAAACAAGTGCATGACATGTCAATAAGCAGAGCTAGCTGTGTTCTATCGTAGTGCTAGGTAATCCCGGCGAAGGGGAAAAACGTCCGGGAAAGTATTCCCAGTGTCCGACTTTTCGGACAGACGAAAAGAGGGGAATGGTTGCATGTTCGGATAGTTAGGGACGTGTGACGGACGAACGGACTGCGTATTCGGATTCGTCTCGTCGTTCTGAGCAACTTTCATGTACAAAGTATTTTCATCGTAGTTACGGATTATTTAATATGATTTTCTAAAGATTTTAGCAATTTCTGGAATTTATTTAATCATTTAAATTTGAATTATCCGAAACAGTGTTATGCTGACGTCAGCATGACGTCAGCAGTCAACAGTGCAGTTGACTGGGTTAACCTGACGTGTGGGTCCCACCTGTCAGTGTCAGTTTAGTTAGTTAGGGTTTAGTTAATTTAATTACTGTTAATTAAACTAATTAGATTAACCTAATCAGAGTTAATTAATTTATTTATTTATATTTATTTATTTTTATTATATTTTTCTTTTTAACTCTTTTTAAATCCTCTTTTTGTTTTTTTAATGTTCTAGGGGGTTGGGGCCCCCTAGTTAGTGGCAAGGGAGGGCCGGGCCCATACGTCAGTGGCCCACAGGCCACTGCGGGCGTGCGGGCGCACAAGGGGCGCGCGGCGGCGCTGGCCCAACTGGGCACTGGCCCAGGCCAGCTGTGGCGAGGCCACGGCCACGGCGGGGCTCGCTGGGGAGTAGCAGCAGCGCGCAGCTGCGGAGCGGGCGGAGTGCGGTGGCAGCAGGGCGGCGGCGTGGGCGCGGTGGCGCGCTGGTGCCTGCGGTGGCTTGCACGTGCGCGCGCAAGAAGAGAGACGGGGAGGGCACGGTTGACGCGCGCGGCGAGGTGAGGCGGAGCGCGGCAGAGGGACGAGCAGCGGCGCGGGGCGCGGTGTGGGCGAGCAGAGCAGCAACGGAGCAGGGGAAGGCACGGCACGGGCGGCGCGCGGGGAGCGCGGCGAGCAGGCGCAGGCGTGCGGGGACGGGGCGAGTGCGGCACGGGCGGAAGAGCAGCAGCGGGCACGGGGCCACGGCGAGCGGGGAGGCGGCGGCGACAGAGGGAAGAGGGGGGCTCACGGGTGATGTAGATGAACGGGTCGGCGAGGCTCAAGGTGGTCCAGCGGGGAGGAGGATGAGGAGGTGGGCGCGGTGTGATGGCGGCGTCCAGCGAGGCGGCGGTGGCCGGCGGGGGGATGCGGCGTCGGGCGTCGAGGGCTCCTGCCCCGTTCCAATCGGGAGGAGAGGGGATCGCTTGGGGGGGGGGAAAGAGTGGGGATCGGGGATAAGTTAGGATTTGGGGCAGGGGTTATGTAGGCAGGGGGGAAGCTGGGCCGGCCTGGCGGTCCAGCTGGGCCGTTTGGCCCATAGGGGGGGGGGTTCTGTTCTTTTTTTTCCTTTTTGTTTTCTTATTTTCTTTTCTTTTTCTCTTTTCTCTATTTTGCAAATAGTTAGGCACCCAAATGAATTTTATAAAATATATAAACTGGTCCATAAATTACAGTGCAACATTAGTCACTGCTAGAAATTGGTTTGGTGTCCATATCTTTTTACTTGGATTTTATTTAATTTGAAAAGGAATAAATAGTGTTGTTTTGCTGCTGTTCCTTGAAGTTTGAGTCCTTTTTCAACTCCAATAAATGTTGCAATCATTTTTATAAATGCTATGGGAATATTTGCAACATGAGGCACATTTAATATTCATGTTTGGACAACTTTTATTTTAATTTGAATCTTGAGTTAGGAACCGAATGCAAATGATGATTAGGCACTGATAATCTTGATGACATGGCATAATCAACAGGGTGATTACTGTAGTTAACCACTGGGGGTGTTACAAGTCTCCTCCACTAACAAGAATTCTCTTCCCGAGAATTAAGAGGTAGAAGGAAAAAGTTCGGGGTATTCCGCACGAAGATTATCCTCGCGTTCCCAAGTGGCTTCATCTTCAGTATGATTTGACCACTGCACTTTGAGGAACTTGGTAACTTTTTGACGGGTCTGACGTTCAGATTCATCGAGGATGCGGATCGGATGCTCCTTATAGGATAGGTCATCTTGCAATTCGAGCACCTCGTGATCCACTGCTCGGTGCGGAGATTCCTTGAAGCATTTACAAAGTTGCGACACATGGAATACGTCGTGGATATGAGAGAATTGCAGCGGCAACTCCAATTTATATGCCACCTGACCACGTCTTGCAACAATGCGAAAAGGACCAATGTAGCGCGGAGCTAGCTTGCCCTTGATTCCAAAACGGTGGGTGCCCTTCATAGGAGTGACTCGCAAATAAGCTTGATCACCAGGTTGAAAAGTCAAACCCCATCGTTTGCGATCATAGTTGCTCTTCTGGCGGTCCTGAGCCACCTTGAGATTTTCCCAGACAATACGGACTTGTTCTTCGGCGTGTTGAATAATGTTAGGTCCCACGAGTGGTCGTTCCCCAGTTTCTGACCAATTCAGAGGGGTTCGACACTTACGTCCATATAGAACTTCGAAGGGGGCCATTTTCAAACTGGCTTGATAGCTGTTGTTATAAGAGAACTTGGCATATGGAAGAGATTCTTCCCAGTTCTTGCCGAAAGAAATAACACAAGCCCGAAGCATGTCTTCAAGCACTTGGTTGACTCGCTCGACTTGGCCTTGGGATTGGGGGTGATAAGCTGAACTCCAGGTAATATGAGTTCCCATAGCTCTTTGGAAACTTTCCCAGAATTTGGAAGAGAAAAGACCGCCACTGTCCGAACTAATCTCTTTCGGAATACCGTGGAGTGAAACAATTCTGGAGATATACAACTCTGCTAACTGACTAGCAGTGATAGTCTCTTTGACAGGCAGAAAGTGTGCAACTTTAGAGAGTTGGTCGACGACGACAAGAATAGCATCGTGACCCTTCTGTGACCTCAGAAGGCCAGTAATGAAATCCATTTGCACTTTATCCCATTTCCATAGAGGAATAGGAAGTGGTTGCAGAATTCCAGCAGGCTTCTGATGTTGTGCTTTAACGCGACAACACACATCACATTCAGCAACATAACGAGCAATGTCCTGCTTCATTTTAGACCACCAATACCTTTGACGAAGATCACAATACATCTTGGTGCTACCTGGATGAATAGACAGCGGGGTATCATGTGCCTCCTTCATGACCTTGTCGGTCATAAGCTCGAAGCGAGGTACGACAATGCGGTTTCTGAAATACAAGGTTCCATCTTCAGACAGCGAGAAATCCCTGTAATTTTCAAGGTGAAGGTCTTTCTTCATCAGATCAACTTCAGCATCTTTAGCTTGCGCATTCTTAATAGCTTTCTCGAGATCTAGTTGTATCACAAGGTTATTAAGAGAACCCTGTGGGACAATACAGAGATTCAGCTTGCGCAGTTCTTCAAAAAGACGAGGTTGAGCTCGCCTAACCATGAGGTTGTCGCAATAGGACTTGCGGCTTAAGGCACTAGCCATCACGTTAGCCTTGTTAGGGGTATAGGAAATACCCAAATCATAGTCCGCAATGGCCTCCATCCATCTTTGCTGACGGAGGTTTAGAGATGGCTGAGTGAACAAGTACTTCAGACTTTTATGATCCGTGTATATCTCGCAACGATTACCGAGGAGGTAGTGTCACCACAACTGTAGTCTATAGATGACAGCTGCTAGTTCTAGATCATGTACCGGATAATTTTCTTCATGTTGGCGCAACTGACGAGAGCCGTAAGCAATCACCTTACGCTCTTGCATTAGGACACAGCCTAATCCTTCACGGGATGCGTCACAATAAATCACAAAGTCTTTGCGGGTATCCGGAGGAGATAGTACTGGGGCAGATGTTAGCTTGTCTTTGAGTGCTTGAAAACTTTCCTGACATTTGTCTGTCCATTCAAACTTAACGCCCTTGTGAAGCAGATCAGTCAAAGGCTTAGCAATCTTAGAAAAATTCTCAACAAATCGACGGCAATAGCTTGCAAGGCCAAGAAAACTTCTCACTTGCTTGACGTTCTTCGGAGGAGTCCAGTCCAGAATAGCCTGAACTCATTCCGGGTTAACAGCAATTCCATCCTTGGAAATCACATGACCAAGGTAGGTTACTTCAGAAAGCCAGAATTCACATTTGGAGTATTTGGCATACAACTGGTGTTCTCGGAGCCTTTCCAGTACAAGACGGAGGTGTTCAGCATGTTCTTCTTTATTCTTCGAATAAACTAGAATATCGTCCAGATATACCATGACGAATTTGTCAAGGTAATCCATGAAAATGTAATTCATCAGACGGGAGAAAGTTGCTGGAGCATTTGTTAAGCCAAATGACAAGACAGTGTACTCGTAGGAGCCATAACGAGTAACAAATGCAGTCTTGGGAATATCCTCTTCACGAACACGGATCTGATGATAACCCAACCTCAAGTCGAGTTTAGAGAACACCGATGATCTAGCAAGTTGATCATACAAATCATTGATCCGAGGAAGCGGATATTTATTCTGAATAGTGGCTTGGTTAATGGGCCGATAATCCCGAACCAATCGGTTAGTTCCATCCTTCTTCTTAACGAAGAGTGAAGGTGCTCCCCAAGCAAAGGAACTGGGGCGGATGAAACCTTTCTTAAGTGATGTGTCGATTTCTTCCTTAAGCTCGAGAAGATGACGCGGAGGCATCTTATAAGGACGCTTCGCAATAGGAGTTGTGCCAGGTTTCAAGTCGATGACAAACTCAACAGCTCTAGCAGGGGGTATTCCTGGAAGTTCTTCTGGAAAGACATCTTGAAAATCATGAACAATTGGAACGTTCTCGATGCCCTCAAGAGGTGAAGCATTCAATGCATTTAGAACATATATCTGGCTCTCAGCATCCTGAGCTATTCGGGTTGAGTATTTGACTGTCTGGCCAGAAGGGTGAGTGAGCTGGACTGTCTCAGTAGCGCAATCAATCAAAGCATTATGGGTTGTCAACCAGTCCATACCTAGAATGATGTCTATGTCGGAAGGTCCAAGAGCAATAAGGGAAGCAGAGAACATCAACCCTTCAATTTTGATCTGATTGTTGTGACTTACCATCTTGGTTTGCCTCCTGGAACGGGGAGTGATAATCTCTAATGGTGTGGTCAATAACTCTAGAGGTAGCTCATGTCGCTGAGCAAATTGTTGAGACACAAAGGAATGTGATGCCCCGGAATCAAATAGAACAGAAGCTGCAACTGAATTAACTGATAGAGTTCGCATCACGATTTTTGGACTCACGAGCTTCTCCCATTTTGACGTGAGTAACCTGGCCTCGGTCCATAGCAGACATCCTGGCCTTACAATTTCTGCAACGATGGGTTCGATGGCCCTTCGTACGACCATCAGGAGGACGTGGTGCATCCTGAGGAGAAGCCATAACATTAGGCGGTCCATCATGAACCATTAGTTGTCTCGGCGGTGAAGGCAGACGAGGTGCAACATATGACGGCCTGGGTGTTGGAGCAGGTCGGTGGTAAACATTGTGCGGAATCCACACTCGACGTTTCTGAACATGCTGACCTAAGGACGAACCAACATCACGAGTGCACTTGAGCGACTCCTGGTACTCAGTCAGAGCAATTTCAACTTGGAAAGATTTGCTGACAAGCGTTGCGAAGTCTGTAAAATCAAGGACAGCAAGTGCGAGGTTTATATCCGTACACAGTCCTTCACGGAATTTCTCCTGCTTGCGTGCATCAGTGCAAACGTCATTTTCAGCATAGTGGGATAGTTCGAGAAATTTCCCCTGATATTCATCCACAGTCATTATGCCCTATGTGAGTTTGCGAAACTCCTGCTTCTTCTGGTTGATCAGACCTTGAGGAATGTACCGTGCACGAAAAGTTGACTGAAATTCCTGCCAAGTGGTTACAGTTTTAGCAGGCAACATACCCTTGTGGCTTTCCCACCATTGAGCAGCGGGACCTTTTAAATGAAATGTCGCAAAAGTGACGTAACTGTCAGGGGCAACATTAGCTGACTCCATTTCAAACAGGATGTCACGAAGCCAATCATCAGCATCCATAGGATTGGTGGAGTTGCGGAAAACGGACGGGTTGAGGTGCACAAATTCTGGCAGCGAGATCGGTCCAGGCTCCAGACGAGCTTCGTTGCGTTCCAAACATTTTACCAGACTCTCATTGAGCTGACGGTTCAATTCAAACTGCTGCGTCATTGCGGCAATATAGGGTAGAGGTGGAGGATCGTCAGCCATCCTGCCAAATCAACAGGGGCAGTTTAGCAAGAAAACTACATGTGTATGGAATGATTCATGAAGTAACACGCACAACAGAAGGAAGTGCAATAGATACTTCATCATATTCGCACCAAACATTCAAAGCCACACATAGCCTCGGTTACAATCTGGCATTACGACAGTTGAAAGGGAAAGGCTAGACATCTAGGCGGCGCGCAGGCACGCGTCAAGGAAGTACACAATGAGACATAGCAAAGGCTACATCAACGTCGGAGAAAACTGTTGGAGCGAGGAATCTGCAAGTGACAACACAGGGTGCCCTCGATAAGAGGATCCTGCAAGCAGAACCTGGCCCGCAATCTTGAAGGAAGGGGCAGGGGAATTTTCAGAACGCCGGGTGGATGTGATCACGAGAACCTAATGTTGAAGTTAGTAAAATTCATTTAACCCGAATAGGAGAGACAATCAGAGTCCCAGAGTAAGGAAGAGGAATAAAATATCCTAATACCACCGAATTGGCGACGTGGGCCCGTAAGCCACAGAGCCAAGTTAGTAAAACAGTTTTCGGTTACTAGACTCAACTTCGGCCAAGGAGTTGGAAAGGGGGTTCCTACAGTCAGTCGGCTCTGATACCAACTTGTGACGTCCCCGGCTCGATCGTGCACTAAAAGTACACGCAAATGCACACGATCAAGCCTAAGGACTCACGGGAAGATATCACAACACAACTCTAAAACATAAATAAAGTCATACAAGCTTTATATTACAAGCCGGGGGCCTCGAGGGCTCGAATACATAAGCTTGCGAACAAGCGTCAGCGGAAGCATCAGATATCTGAGTACAGATATTAAAAGAGAAACAGAAAGGCCTTTAGAAAGGCAGGGAAAAATAAAACACTACGATCGAAAGGCGTAGGCCTCCTGCCTGGGACCCTCCGATCCTACTCCTGGTCGTCAGTCAATTCGTAGTAGTATCCACCCTCTGGGTAGTAGTAGTAGTCGATCGACGGGACATCAGTCTCAGGGGCTCCGTCATCTTGGTCACGTCAAACTGATATGGGGAGAAAAGGAAAACAAAGCAACCGTGAGTACTCACAAGTACTCAGCAAGCAAGGATCTACACTACATATGCAACATTTTCAAAGGGAGGTTGTATATGTGGACTGGGCTGTAGAAATGCCAAAATAGAGCGGAGGCCTAGTCCTATCGAAGACTAGCATCTTCAGAGGTCTTGCAGCATTAGAAGAGTGTAGACAGTACCATATAATGTAGCAGTATCATTAAGTCTCAACCTCACCCAGAGATCCTTTCTCGACTCCCTGCGAGAAAGCAATCCCAGAGCCATACAGTCATCAACCTCGTCCGGAGATCCCTTCTCGACTCCTTGCGAGAAGCAATCCCAGAGCCATAGTATCCAAGTATCCAGTTCTAATTGTATCAATCAGGATACAACTCCGAGTGTCCTTTACCGTAGGACCGGCTATCGATAGATGTGTTCTTCCCTGTAGGGGTGCACCAACTTACCCAACACGCTCGATTAACTCCGGCTGGACACACTTTCCTGGGTCATGCCCGGCCTCGGCCAAACAAAACATCGCAGCCCTACCTACAGCTCAGCAGAGAGGTCCCCGTCGGTCTACATCCTAAGCGCTCAGAGGTCTTGGGCCATCGCCCTGTGCACTCCGAGTCATTGCGTGCAGGGGGAAGCCAGGCACCAGGGGGCGCCGGTCCGTCCCGGCCACAATGCTGAACTAGACGTCTGACAGAGCCTTCGGCTGATGCATATGATGCAGAGTGCCCATAACTCTTCCCATGTGATGGTTAGTGCTATCAGGCCAGAGGCCTGCTCGGATCAAATATCCAAATCGTTAGTACCTTGGGCTTGCGGTAACGAGCAGAGACTCACGAAAGATGTGACCCCATCGCCCCGTCTCAAGGACTTGCGGCAAGGGCCAAGAATGCCCGGGCACGCCTCGTATTCTCACTCGGGCACCATACAGACAACCCGTCTTCACATCACACGCGGGTACCCCTCAGGGTCGACCCGCCTTTCCAACTAACAATAGTACAGTCCAAGTATCCGTGTGTCCAATACATCAGGGGAATCCGAGGTATCACCCTCATTGGATTCCTACTCGATGTATCCATCAAGGTGAACTCGGAGGAATCACCCTCGCTGGGTTCACACTTGAGGTGTTGTACGATGGCGTCGTTATCGGAAGTGATGAAGGAGGAATCACCCTCGATGACCACGACTGAATAGCTACTCTACAGAGTTAACATCAGAAGTGCAACACGAGGTATCACCCTCGGCACTCGATAGTAACGCTGCAGTGTCGTTACAACTAAGGGGTGGTGATGTGCGGTGTCGGGGCCTGGTCTTCAATCCCGTTGATCGGGTCTTCGGATAATCCAGCGGGGCCGTCGGGAAAAGTGGGGTCACTGATAGGTCTCCACCCAGCCTATACTAAGCAGTTTAGGATATGCAGGTAATTATCAACAGCAGGTTACAATAGATAGGCTATGCATCAGATAGGTAAAGCGGTAGCAGCAGCAATTCTAATGCAAGCATGAGAAAATAGAATGGGCGATATCGGGATGATTAAAGGGGGGGGCTTGCCTGGTTGCTCGGCGGCAAGGGCAAGGTCGTAAATGGTGTCTTCAGTCTCCGGAGCTGCGTCGGTCTCGGGGACGACATCGGGGTCCAACGAGAGAGAAGAGGGGGAGGAAACAGTGAATACAAAGCAAACAAGTGCATGACATGTCAATAAGCAGTGCTAGCGGTGTTCTATCGTAGTGCTAGGTAATCCCGGCGAAGGGGAAAAACGTCCGGGAAAGTATTCCCAGTGTCCGGCTTTTCAGACAGACGAAAAGAGGGGAACGGTTGCATGTTCGGATAGTTAGGGACGTGTGACGGACGAACGGACTGCGTATTCGGATTCGTCTCGTCGTTCTGAGCGACTTTCATGTACAAAGTATTTTCATCGGAGTTACGGATTATTTAATATGATTTTCTAAAGATTTTAGCAATTTCTGGAATTTATCTAATCATTTAAATTCGAATTATCCGAAACAGTGTTATGCTGACATCGTCAGCAGTCAACAATTCAGTTGACTGGGTCAACCTGACATGTGGGTCCCACCTATCAGTGTCAGTTTAGTTTAATTAGGGTTTAGTTAATTTAATTACTGTTAAATAAACTAATTAGATTAACCTAATCAGAGTTAATTAATTAATTAATATTTATTTATTTTTATTATATTTTTCTTTTTAACTCTTTTTAAATCCTCTTTTTGATTTTTTTAATGTTCTGTGGGTTGGGGCCCCCTAGTCAGTGGCAAGGGAGGGCCGGGCCCATATGTCACTAGCCCACAGGCCACTGCGGGCGTGCGGGCGCGCAAGGGGCGCACGGCGGCGCTGGCCCGACTGGGCACTGGCCCAGGCCAGGAGCGGCGAGGCCACGGCCATGGCGGGGTTCACCGGGGAGCAGCAGCAGTGCACAGCTGCGGAGCGGGCGGAGTGCGGCGGCAGCAGGGCGGCGGCGTGGGCGCGGTGGTGCGCTGGTGCCTGCGGTGGCTTGCGCGTGCGCGTGCAAGCAGAGAAAGGGGGAGGGCGTGGTCGACGCGCGCGGCGAGGTGAGGCGGAGCGCGGCAGAGGGACGAGCAGCAGCGTGGGGCGCGGTGCGGGCGAGCAGAGCAGCAACGGAGCAGGGGAAGGCACGACACGGGCGGTGTGTGGGGAGCGCAGCGAGCAGGCGCAGGCGTGCGGGGACGGGGCGAGCATGGCACGGGCGGAAGAGCAGCAGCGGGCACGGGGCCACGGCGAGCGGGGAGGCGGCGGCGACAGAGGGAAGAGGGGGGCTCACGGGCGATGTAGATGAACGGGTCGGGGAGGCTCGAGGTGGTCCAGCGGGGAGGAGGATGAGGAGGCGGGCGCGGTGTGATGGCGGCGTCCAGCGAGGCGGCGGCGGCTGGCGAGGGGATGCAACGTCGGGGGCTCCTGCCCCGTTCCAATCGGGAGGAGAGGGGATCGGGGGGGGGAGAGTGGGGATCTGGGATAGGTTAGGGTTTGGGGCAGGGGTTATGTAGGCCGGGGGGAAGCTGGGCCGGCCTGGCGGTCCAGCTGGGCCGTTTGGCCCATAGGGGGGGTGGTTGTTCTTTTTTTTTCCTTTTTGTTTTCTTCTTTTCTTTTCTTTTTCTCTTTTCTCTGTTTTGCAAATAGTTAGGCACCCAAATGAATTTTATAAAATATATAAACTGGTCCATAAATTACAGTGCAACATTTGTCGCTGCTAGAAATTGGTTTGGTGTCCATATCTTTTTACTTGGATTTTATTTAATTTGAAAAGGATTAAATAGTGCTATTTTGTTGCTGTTCCTTGAAGTTTGAGTCCTTTTTCAACTCCAATAAATGTTGCAATCATTTTTATAAATGCTATGGTAATATTTGCAACATGAGGCACATTTTAGTATTCAGGTTTGGACAACTTTTATTTTAATTTGAATCTTGAGTTAGGAACTGAATGCAAATGATGATTAGGCAATGATAATCATGATGACATGGCATAATCAACAGGGTGATTACTGTAGTTAACCACTGGGGGTGTTACACTTGTGGGATCAGCTTCTTGGCCTGGAGCCAATGGAGGTCTTGGACATGGAGGGTTAACAGCGAATTTCTTCATGTACTTTGGAGTCACATATCGGTACTCCCTCCATTCTCTTGCCCATCTCCTCTCAATCTTCTGAATGCGCACTTTGCGCTGATTTTTGTTCTCCTTGCCATGACTTGCTTCATCAGGAGTACAATATTCATCATAGATGTCATCAGGGATCTCAAAAGCAGTATTTGTCTCTGGCCTCTTTCCTCCCTTCTGAGGTCTCTTCCCATCAGCCATTTTCTTCACGTGAGGATTTTGAACAATGGATGTTTCTGAGGAAGTGTGCAATTTTTCTTCGAGGAATGCTGCAAATGAGTTAAGTTGATGAGAACCTAGAGATTCTGCAGCGGACATGTGTACCTGTGAATAGAATATAGGTGCGAAGAATTTGGAGAGGTCATATGCGTTCTCAGAAATTTTTCAAAAGTATCAAGTTTGAGGAATTTGACCAGGGGTGTCTTGAGGAATTTCACTAAGCATTCTTTGACTTAGATTCCAGAGTTGTGTGGATTTTGAAAATCCACACAATTGAGGAATCTTGAAGAAAAATGTTGCTTAGAGAAACAGATCAAGAATAGATGCAAGTTGGAGTTTAAGAACATGAAAGTTGAAGAATAAACACCTTTTGAAGATTTTGTGGAAATCATCAGAATCAACAAGGGCAGTAAAAATATATTTTATTTACCCTTGACAAAGAACACGATGAACTGAGAGTAGCAGTGGAGAAGCTCGTCCGTTCAGATCTTCCACGCCCTAACTTGGCGGCGGAGTGAAGATTTCCGCGGCCGGCGTGAGTACGACGGTGATGAGGTCGAGGCAGTGAAGCTCTTCCTCACCGGCAATGAAGGAGTGTAGCGGCGGCGCTAGGTCTGAGAGCTCGAGCGAGGGGAGTAAGATCGAGCGGGGTAAATGAGATCTGAGGAGGGCGAGGGGTATTTATAGCCGAGGTGAAAAACCGCTCGTCCGAAGAAAGTGGACGAACATGCCCCTGACTCTTCTCATCCTAGCGACATGTGTCACCCACGTACTGTGAAGTGGAGATCGTGCTAGATCGTGGGTGAATAGATAAATCTTATCGAGGGATATGGAACGGTTTGAGCGGCAAAAGCCGAAAATTCAGATAAGAATATTTTAATGTTTTGTTCTCGAATTCTTCAGCTGTCAAGGACACAGTGAAGACTTTGAACGGGTTTGAAATAGAATGCACATGAAGAATTTGTGAACAGACTGGGTTGAGTTTAGCATAGAGGGGGAAAGGGTCCGATCACATTCACTTAGAAGAAAATCAATTTTGAAGAATTAGCAATAAGTGAATGCTGTAGAGGACATGAAAAACTCAAATATATATATAGTCAATGAAGAACACAGTCGGAAAGAGTGAAGACATTGCAAATTTGACGAATTTGAAAATTTGAGGAACTTGCAAAATGAAGAAAAACTCAATTTTGAAGATTTTCAACTTTTTGTGGTGGCGTGACCCACCGTATAAGAATGATGATTTCAGACGCCGCGTACAATTGTCGTAGGGCTCTGAGAATCAAATTCTTCGTTAATTTTTTCACACTTAGAGGGTTAGTCTTCATTGA
Source organism: Thinopyrum elongatum (assembly GCA_011799875.1). Lineage (NCBI taxonomy): Eukaryota > Viridiplantae > Streptophyta > Magnoliopsida > Poales > Poaceae > Thinopyrum > Thinopyrum elongatum. The sequence continues at coordinate 101,451,403 of CM022303.1, read as the reverse complement.
TTGAAGAAAAACGTTTCTTCGTGTGTTGCACATCTAAGTCATCAATTTGCATAAGTGTTAGGATGTGTGTCCTTTTCAAAGGACATTCGAAGATTCTAAGATATTTAGCTCACACCGCAACTTGTTAAATCTCTTCTCATCCAAGGGCTTGGTGAAGATATCGGCTAGCTGTTCTTCAGTCTTCACGTGATCAATAGAGATGTCGCCCTTCAACACATGATCTCGAAGAAAATGATGACGAATCTGGATGTGCTTTGTCTTTGAGTGCTGAACTGGGTTATGAGCAATTTTGATGGCACTCTCGTTGTCACAGAAGAGTGGCACATTCTTCACATTGATGCCGTAGTCCTTGAGGGTTTGCTTCATCCATAGCAATTGAGCACAGCAAGAACCAGCAGCAATATACTCAGCTTCAACAGTAGAGAGTGATACGCAGTTCTGCTTCTTCGAGGACCAACATACTAAAGATCGTCCGAGGAAATGGCATGTGCCTGTTGTTGACTTGCGGTCCACACGATCACCAGCATAGTCAGAGTCAGAATATCCAATGAGATCAAAAGTCGAGCCCTTGGGATACCATAATCCAAGTGTTGGAGTGTGAGCTAGATATCGAAGAATATGCTTCACAGCCTTATGGTGTGATTCCTTCGGTGTAGCTTGAAAACGGGCACACATGCAAACACTAAGCATAATATCTGGCCTAGATGCACATAGATATAGTAAAGAGCCAATCATGGAGCTGTATACCTTTTGATCGAAGTCTATACCATTTTCATCAGTGCATAGATGGCCATTTGTGGGCATAGCAATTTTGATGCCTTTGCATTCTTGCATACCGAATTTTCTCAGAACGTCCTTGAGGTATTTTTCTTGAGAAATGAAGATGCCATTGCGCTGTTGACGAATTTGAAGACCTAAGAAGAATTTCAATTATCCCATCATGGACATTTGATATTCCTCACTCATCATATAAGCAAATTCCTCACTGTAATGTTGGTTAGTACAGCCAAAGATAATATCATCAACATATATTTGGCACACGAATAATTCATCATCATATGTTTTGGTGAAAAGAGTTGGGTCGAGTGAACCGGGTTTGAAGCCTTTCTTCATGAGGAATTCCTTTAGAGTATCATACCACGCCCTAGGGGCCTGCTTGAGGCCATAGAGGGCCTTATTGAGTCGGAAGACTTGATCAGGATGCTTAGGATCTTCAAAACCTGGGGGTTGAGCAACATATACTTCTTCCTCAAGCTTACCATTGAGGAATGCACTTTTCACATACATTTGATATAAGATGATATTATGATGGTTAGCATAAGCAAGCAATATGCGAATAGCCTCAAGTCTAGCAACAGGTGCAAAAGTTTCATCGAAATCAATTCCTTCAACCTGTGTATAGCCTTGAGCTACAAGACAAGCCTTGTTCTTCACCACTAGGCCATTTTCATATTGTTTGTTGCGGTAGATCCATTTGGTGCCAATGATATTGTGCTTGCGTGGGTCTGGTCGCTTGACAAGCTCCCACACATTGTTCAGCTCGAATTGATGTAATTCCTCTTGCATCGCTTGAATCCATTCAGGCTCCAGAAATGCCTCATCAACTTTGGTGGGCTCTGTGATAGAGACGAAAGCAAAATGCCCACAAAAGTTAGACAAATGTGAAGCTTTTGAGCGAGTAAGAGGACCCGGTGCGTTGATGTCATTGATGATTCTCTCAATCTGTACTTCATTTGCAACGCGAGGATGAGCAGGTTGCCGACATTGATTTGGCTCAGCATTTTCTTCAGAGCCATTTTCTTCAGATGCACCAGCATGATTTTCTTCACGATCAGGAATGACTTCTTCAGCAGATTCTTCAGTAGGTATGACGTCCTCAGTAGCCTTTAGCTTGATGGATTCCTCAGGAGACATTTCATCTAGCACAGGAGGTAGGTGCTCTCTTTGCGAGCCATTAGTTTCATCGAACTGCACATCTACAGTTTCAACAACCTTGTTGTGATAGGTGTTGAAGACCCTGTAGGTGTGCGAGTCCTTTCCGTAACCAAGCATAAAACCTTCATGTGCTTTCGGTGCAAATTTAGAAATGTGATGGGGATCTCTAATCCAACATTTAGCACTGAAGACTTTGAAATAAACCACATTGGGTTTCTTGTCAGTGAGGAGTTCATATCAGGTCTTCTTGAAGAATTCGTGAAGATATACCCTGTTGATGATGTGGCATGCAGTTTCAATTGCCTCAGGCCAGAAGCGACGAGGTGTCTTGTATTCATCAAGCATAGTGCGAGCCATCTCAACAAGAGTCCTGTTCTTGCGCTCCACGATGCCATTCTGCTGAGGAGTGTATGGGGCAGATAACTCATGAGTAGTACCAAGTTCATTGAGATAGTCATCAAGACCAGTATTCTTGAACTCGGTCCCATTGTCACTACGTATATGCTTGATCTTCACACCGAAGTTCATCGAAGCCATTGAGGAAAATCGTCTGAAGACTTCCTGCACTTCAGTTTTGTAAGTAATGACATGCACCCATGTGTAACGAGAATAATCATCAACAATAACAAAGCCATATAGAGATGCTACAGTTGTTAGTGTGGCATAATGAGTAGGACCAAAGAGATCCATATGAAGCAATTCAAAAGGACGAGAGGTGGTCATGATAGTCTTCGAGGGGTGCTTGGCTCTGGCCATCTTTCCAGCCTCACAAGCCACACAAAGATGATCTTTGAGGAATTTGACACCCTCAATGCCAATGATGTGCTTTTTCTTCACGAGCGTTTGTAAGTTCCTCATGCCAGCATGTCCTAGTCGTCGATGCCATAGCCAGCCTTCTGAAGCTTTTGCAAGTAGACAAGTGGCAGGTTGTGGTCCTGCAGAGAAATCAACAATGTAAAAGTCTCCTCTCCTAAAGCCTTCGAAGACTTTGGAATTGTCAGATTCCATGAGCACTAAGCAGCGATATTTGCCAAAGACAACAACCATATCAAGATCACAAAGCATTGAGACTGACATGAGGTTAAATCCGAGGGACTCGAGAAGCATGACTTTGTCCATGTGTCGATCCTTTGAGATTGCAACCCTACCTAGACCCAATACCTTGCTTTTGCCTTTGTCTGCGTAGGTGATATGCTTCAAATGTGATGGAGATAAAGGAGTGTTCATCAGTAAACTCTTGTCACCAGTCATGTGGTTAGTACATCCACTGTCGAGGACCCACTCAGTAGCTTTGGGTAAATCATCCTGCAGATGAATTAGTGCATTTTATGAACTCATATACTTCATTAGTGAAGAATATGACATCAATTTCATCAGACAGAAATTCATCAATTAATGCAACATATGTATATATAGTAGTATGAGGACGTGTGAAATGAGTGAATCATTTCTTCATGATTAGCTAGCGTCCTTTCAAGCATTTCAGGTGTCCAAAAAATTCTTCAGACGATTTTGTTCGTCTGGAGACCTGACCCTGCATAAGAGGTTAGTTCTTTTTCTTCACCACCCACATCTGGAGGGGTGGCAAAGAGTTCATCATTCTGCGAGCTCCATAAGAGAAAGGTGGCATTGAAGCCAAAGTGCTTCATTTCACAGGAGAGGGATTAGTATAGGCATATGAGTAAGCAGAGAAATTCTTCGAGGACTTATGAACATAATGATTTGAAGAATAATGCACATAATCAGAACTCTTAGATTTTCCCTGCGAAACAGAAGCGTTAGCATGATGATGATCATATGAGGACTTGGATCCATATGAAGACTTCGGTCCATATGAGGAATTTGATCTGGGGTTCCTATTCTTCACAGGTGGTGTCACGAGGACATTCACCTGAAGACTTTCAAGGCACCTTTTGGGAACCTAGATTTTCTTCATAGGGGGACCATTCCTGCAGTTAGTTCCAACATATCTAGCAAATACTTCACCATTCTGATTTTTGAACAGTTTATAGTTGGAGTCAAATGACTCATCAGATGAATGTGAGGATTCACAAGTAAAGCCAGATAAAGTGGATGGATCTACGGGAGGTCCCTTCACAGCAACCCATGAGGTTTTGGGATACTGCTCAGGTTTCCAGTAGGTTCCATCAGCATTGAGTTTCCTCTCAAAGGCAATACCCTCTTTCCTAGGGTTCCTATTCAAGATCTGCTTTTTGAGCACATCACAAAGACTCTGATGCCCTTTGAGGCTTTTGTACATGCCTGTCATATACAATTCCTTCAACCCTGCATTTTCATCAGTGATACTAGTGGTATCCTCAGATGAGGAATTTGTGACCACAGAGATAGTTGAAGAATTTGCAGCAATGGAAGCATTTGAACATTCAGGTGAAGAATTGGCAGTTTCACGTTCAATGCATTTGAAGCATGGTGGAATAAATTCTTCCTGAGCGGAACTGATCTGTTGAGCAAGCAATGAATCATTTTCCTTCCGAAGATCTTCATCACTCACCCTTAGCTTCTCAAGATCTTGTTTTCCTTGAAGAAATTCATAAGAAAGCTTCTCATGATCGGCTAAGAGAGTTTCATGACGACTTTGATGGTTGTCAAACTTAGACTGTAGTTGCTGAAGATTATCAGTCAGTGTTTGAGTTTGATCCATTTCCTCACCTAACAGGTCATCACTTTTGTCTAGCATATTTTGAACCTTTTCCAAAGCCTTTTGTTGTTTAACAGCAATATTAGCAAGTTTGGAATAGCTGGGTTTTAGGTTATCATCAGATTCATCCTCACTTGATTCAGAGGAGGGATATTTGAATACCTTGGCACCTTTTGCCATGAAGCAATAGGTGGGAGCATAGTCATCGTTGCCGTCATCAGCAGTGTTGGGGAAGCCATTTTCCTCATTGTTGAAGATGGACTTGCTGACGTAAGCAGTAGCGAGGGCTAGGCTCGCCACACCCGAGTCTGACTCCTCAGATGCCTCCTCTTCCTCATGTTCCTCAGATTCAGCTTCAGAGTCCATTTCCTTGCCAATGAATGCCCGAGCCTTCTTGGAACTGCTCTTCTTGTGAGATGAAGACTTTGAAGATTTTGATGATGAGGACTTTGAAGATTTCTTCTTCATCTTAGAGTCATCTGAACTATCATCGTTGTATTTCTTCTTCTTTGATTCCTTTGCCCACTTAGGACAATCAGTTATGTAGTGACCAGGTTTCTTGCATTTGTGGCAAGTCCTCTTTTTGTAATCACGGGATGAGGAATCTGATCTTGTGTCATCACCTTTTGAAGATTTTACAAAGCGACCACGCCATGAGAACTTCTGGAATTTCTTCATGAGCATTGCTACCTCCTGGCTTAGTTCTTCAGGGTCACCAATGCTGCTATTAGAATCTTCTCCTTCAGATGAGGAAACTGCCTTGGCCTTCAGTGCGCGTGATGTTCCATAGTTTGGCCCGTAGAGATCTCTCTTTTCAGCTAGTTGGAATTCATGAGTGTTCAGCCTCTCAAGAATATCAGCAGGATCAAGTGACTTGTAGTCTCCACGTTCTTGAATCATCAGTGCCAGTGTATCGAATGAAGAATCGAGTGACCTCAGCAATTTCTTCACCACCTAATGGTCGGTGATGTCAGTGGCACCCAGTGCTTGAAGCTCGTTTGAAATGTCAGTGAGGCAATCAAAGGTTTGCTGGACATTCTCATTGTCGAGTCTTTTGAAGCGGTTGAAGAGATTGCGAAGAACGTCAACTCGAGAATCACGTTGAGTTGAGATTCCTTCGTTGACCTTGGACAACCTGTCCCAGATAAGCTTTGCAGACTCCAAAGCACTCACTCTGCCGTACTGTCCTTTGCTCAGATGGCCACATACGATATTCTTCGCTTGAGAGTCGAGTTGCTTAAATCTCTTCACATCAGCAGCGTTCACGGAAGGAGTGACAGAGGGAACGCCATTTTCTACAATGTACCAGAGATCGTTGTCAATTGCCTCAAGATGCATGCGCATCTTATTCTTCCAGTAGGGGTAGTCCATCCCATCAAAGGTAGGACACCCAGCCGAGACCTTGATCATGCCTGCAGTCGACATAACTAAAACTCGAGGTGGTTAAACCAAAATCACATAGAACAAGGGAGTACCTTGCTCTGATACCAAGTGAAAGTGCTTTATATTGACTAGAGGGGGGGTGAATAGGCGATTTTCACAAATTCGTCACTGAGAAATTTCAAGCTGAGGAAATTCCTAAGTCACGAACTGCTTAGCAGCAGAATAAGTACTCAGATGCAAACATAACATGGCATAAGTACAGTCATCATGATGAAATGAAATAGGCACAGAGTACAGGTAGCGTGAAACACATGATAAGCAGGCTGAAGACTATGTGACTGAAGAAATAGGATTGAGGAAATTGAGAAAGTCTTCAGTCAAAGTCTTCACACAGTAACGATCAAGAAAAACAACACATGAATAAGGAAATGAAAGGGTTGAGGAAATAGAACCAGTAGCTCGGTGAAGACAATGATTTGGTAGACCAGTTCCAACTTCTGTGATAGTTGTACGTCTGGTTGGAGCGGCTAGGTATTTAAACCTGAGGACACACAGTCCCGGACACACAGTCCTTACCGTATTCTCCTTGAGCTAAGGTCACACAGACCTCGCCCAATCACGCCTGGTAAGTCTTCAGGTGACTTCCAAACCTTCACAGTCTCGGTCACTCGGCGATCCACAATTCCTCTTGGATGCTCTAGACAATGACGCCTAACCGTCTGGAGGATGCACAGTCCTCAAAGGTAACAAGCTTCGGTTCCACACAGGAACAATTTCTTCAGTGATGCTCAATCACTTTGGGTTTGTAGGTGTTTGGGTTTTTGGGTTTTTCCTCACTTGATGATTTTCTCTCAAAGTCCTCGGAGGATGGGATGCTCTCAATGACAAGTGTCAATCTATCTCTCGGAGCAGCCAACCAGCTAGTGGTTGTAGGGGGCGGCTATTTATAGCCTAGGGAGCAGCCCGACATGATAAGACATAAATGCCCTTCAATGATATGACCGTTAGGTGGGTAGGATATTTTGGACAGCTGGCGCATAGCACAGCAACGGTCGGAAATTTGAGCTCACAACTTCCTCAGGGCTATCATGTTCCTCACTTGTAGGCGATCCGCACTGGTGAATTCCTAACTCCTCAGTCAGAACAAATTCCTCAGAGAACAGAAGAACTTCGTCTCTATCACTGAAGAACTTGACTGAACTGTATGAGATTTCCAATGGCTTCACTCGAAAGGATTGGTAGGTGTAGGATTTGAGTTGAGCATCACTTGGAAACTTTTCCTTAGTTTTACCTCGACCCCCTTTAATAGTACGGTGTTTCCTATGACTCAAGAAGAAGAAAATGAAACTACGAAAACAAAAGTCTTCACGCTTCATAATCCTCGCATGAATATCAAGTCTTCAAGGTCACACCAATTTCCTCATTTTCAAAGTCTTCAAGAAAACCAAAGTCTTCAGTTTAAGACATTCATTTTTAGGGGTCGACTTTCTCTGTAAATATCAAACTCCTAATAGACTTATAGACCTATGTACACTCACAAACGCATTAGTCCCTTAACCTATAAGTCTTCAATACACCAAAATCACTAAGGGGCACTAGATGCACTTACAACAGGTGACTTCCAAACCTTCACAGACTCGGTCACTCGGCGATCCACAATTTCCTCTTGGATGCTCTAGACCATGATGCCTAACTGTCTGGAGGATGCACAGTCCTCAAAGGTAACAAGCGTCGGTTCCACACAGGAACAATTTCTTAAGTGATGCTCAATCACTTTGGGTTTTAGGTGTTGGGTTTGGGTTTTTTCTCACTTGATGATTTTCGCTCAAAGTCCTCGGAGGATGGGATGCTCTAAATGACAAGTGTCAGTTTCTCTCGGAGCAGCCAACCAGCTAGTGGTTGTAGGGGGCGGCTATTTATAGCCTAGGAGCAGCCCGACATGATAAGACATAAATGCCCTTCAATGATATGACCATTAGGTGGGTAAGATATTTTGGACAGCTGGTGCATAGCACAGCAACGGTCGGAAATTTGAGCTTTCAAATTCCTCAGGGCTATCATGTTCCTCACTTGTAGGCAATCCGCACTGGCAAATTCCTAACTCCTCAGTCAGAACAAATTCCTTAGAGAACAGAAGAACTTCGTCTTTGTCACCGAAGAACTTGACTGAACTGTATGAGATTTCCAATGGCTTCACTCGAAAGGATTGGTAGGTGTACGATTTTGAGTTGAGCATCACTTGGAAACTTTTCCTTACTTTTACCTCGACCCCCTTTAATAGTACGGTGTTTCCTATGACTCAAGAAAGGGAAAACAAAACTATGAAAACAAAAGTCTTCACGCTTCATAATCCTCGCATCAATATCAAGTCTTCAAGGTCACACCAATTTTCTCATTTTCAAAGTCTTCAAGAAAACCAAAGTCTTCAACTGAAGACATTCATTTTTAGGGGTCGACTTTCTTCATAAATATCAAACTCCTCATAGACTTGTAGAACATGTGTACACTCACAAACACATTAGTCCCTTAACCTATAAGTCTTCAATACACCATAATCACTAAGGGGCACTAGATGCACTTACAATCTCCACCTTTTTGGTGATTGATGACAAATAGGTTAAGTTTTCAACGGGGATAAACATATGAAGTTTAAATACTGATATTGAGGAATTTTAATGCAAGATATAGAAGAACTCCCCTTGAAGATGTGCATATTTGAGGAATTTGCTTTGGATTGCAAATGCACATTGTAGAATAAAATCATGGAGATCTCCCCCTATATCTTGTAATTCATACACGCATTTAACATATGATATGAAGAATTTGAAATGCATGATGAAATATGGTGTCTGACGAAATTCAGCATGCGTGCATTAAGGTACTTGAGGAAATAAGCATGCAGAAAGCAGTTCAAAAGTATCAGACCACCATAGGACTTACGTTTACAACTCGATCCAACAAATACTTCAGAAGAACGAGAGTTGTAACTTAGCAAAAAAATGCCCATATATAGAGACCCGCTTGAAGACTAACTCAAATTTCTCCCCCTTTGTCATCGAATGACCAAAAGGGACGAAAAATGAGGACTAACGCCCCTGAAGAATATCATCATGATGTCGATGGAGGAGCGCCAGCGTTGTTGGGGTCATCCGTTGGAGTAGGGCCTGCCGCAGTGTCGTTCAAATCTTCAGCTTCATCCATTTCGCACAATGAAGAATATGAACTGGCAACAAGCTGAGGAACTTTGACCTTCTCGAATTTCTTCGAAGGGGGCTGAGACCAGTCAAAGTCCTATTGGAAGCCCATCTCCTTGAGATCTTCAGCACTATAAATATTCGACAGAATAGCCCAAGTGCGGTCAAAGACTTCATGCAAGTAGTAGTGATTCTTCTTCATAGTGTTTTGAGTGACTGTCATGTTCTAAAGAATTGCACCAAACTGACGCTTGACCCACTTGTGATTTCGATCAACTTTCTGATGAAGACTAAGGAGAAGTTCACGATTAGTCATCACACGCGGAGCTGTTGCTTGAGGATTTTGCTTCGAAGCTTTGGCGGCAGAATCTTGTGTTGCAGAGTCATCATTGATGGAGTAGGATGTAGCTTTGCGAAACTATCCATCCAATGGACGAGTGCCTTCATCTATAATAGCAGCCTTGCCCTTCTCATCAGCTGAGGAAATAGTCTGTTTGAGGACTTCAATAGGGGGCAAATAGCTGAGATGATTTTGAAAGTCAGCCTTATAACGAATTGAAGACCTTGATCTGATGAACTTCATGATCCAGGGAGCGTAAGGCTTCAACTCAAAAGGTGACAGAGCAGCATTGGCCAAAGTCCTCATGAAGAAATCGTGGTAGTTGATAGGAATACCATGGATGATATTGAACAACAGATTCTTCATGATGCCAACAACCTCTTCGTCATCAGAGTTGTGGCCCTTGATTGGACTGAGGGTTTTGGTCAAAATGCGATAACCTGTCCTTGGCACATAGAGCAATTCCTTGACGAGGAATTTTGTCCTTGGAGCTTGGCCAGCCTTCAAAGGATTCATCAGCACTTGCATCAGATGATCGGATAGTTTAGGTTCAACATAGAGTAGCCTTGCACCTTCAGTGGGAGGACTGACTGGGACAGCGTGAAGCAATTCAGAGGCCGGTGCTTTGTAATGAGTATTTTCAGTCATCCAGTCCAATACCCATGAATTGACATCATCAACATTTCTAGTAATATGCAGCGAGGCGAAGAATTGAAGAATGAGTTCTTCATTCCAATCGCAGATGTGGGTGCAGAAGTTGAGTAACCCAGCGTCATGAAGAACACTGAATACTGGGGTGAAGCACGGCAGCGATTCCATATCCACATGAGGAATTTGCTCATGGTCAAAGATCTTGTCCTTATCAAACAACAGTGAGGAATAGAAGTTCATTTGGCTAGCAGTCCAGAAGCGCTTGCGACGCAGTCTTGCAGAGTCATAGGGATTGTAATCCGTGAAGAAATGATGCTCAACAAAGAAATCGTCAGCGTTGAATTTTTGCTTCTTGGTGTGAGGATTTTGTGGCTTGGGCTGAAGATTAACAGTTGAAGTCTTCACAGCCACTTGGCGCACAACCTCTGGAGCCACAGACTGAGGAATTTCCATAGCAATTTCATCAGCTGCAGTCTTGGACTCCATTTCTTCAGCATCAGTAGCTGGAACTTCTTCTGGAATAGAATGAAGTGAAGATTGATGTCCATCAGAGCCCGTATGAATTTCTTCAGTCGGCGCAGGGGACTGAGGAATTTGTTGCAGAGGAGTGGTCAATGGTGAATTTGGATGATGTCTTTCCCAATAATCATCATTGAGAACTGGTGTAGTAGACCCAATGTCCACATCCTCATCTTCTTCATCAATTTCTTCAACGCCTGCCTCTTCAGCTGTGAACTAAGGCACGGGCGATGATACCAGAGGGGTTGAAGGGATATCTTTCACTTCAATTTCTTCATCCAACTGTTTTGAAGTAGAAGCAGAAGGATGTGCTTCATTACTGTCATCAGGAATGTCATATTCCTCACCAAAGGGAACAATTTCCTTTGATGGCATGCTTGAGATAGGAACAACATCAATAGGGTTGGTGTACGAGCTTTGCAAAGTCTTCACTTTCTTGGGAGCTGAAGACTCTGCAGTTTCTGAGGCTTTCCTTTTCTTCACAGCTGCCTTTTCTGCAGCTTTGGTCTTCTTCACTTCTGATGCAGAAGGAAGGTGGATATCTTTCATATGTGATGACTTTGCAGGAGGAGCAGTTTCTTCAGGCACAACTGATGCAGTTGCCCTGGCTTGTTCATATTCTACAGGCGTAACATTGGAGGTTGCCCTGGCATTTTCTTCAGTAGGCTGAGTAGATGCATCAGCCTGAGGAGTTTGTTTTTGCGATGGAACTGTAACATCCGGGTTGAATTCTGTAACACCCCTAGTGGTTAACTACAGTAATCCCATTTTGATTATGCCAAGTCAGCATGATTATCGGTGCATGATCATCATTAACATCATATTGCATTTCAACTCCTAACCTCAAATTTAAATTTAAATGAAAGTGGAAAATAAAAGTTGTCCAACATAGAAACTAAATTGTTCATTAAATAGCAAATAAATCAGAGACAATTCTAAAATTGAAACCAACATCATTGGAGTTGGGTAAGTGACTCAAACATCTTCAAACAGCGACTAAAAACAATATTTAATAACCATTTATTAAATCTAATTTAAGTATGAAATGATGTTTTGCCCAAACTAATTTTAGGTGTTAGGAAATAAAGCACTGGTATTTATGGACTAGGTCTCCCTTTTTACAAAATTCGGTTTGGGGCCTAACTATTTACTAAACAGAGGTATATGAATTTATAAAAAGAAAAAGAACAAAAGAAAATAAAGCCCCCCCCCCTCGCTGGGCCTCGGCCCAGCTGGCCACTGGGCTAGCCAGGCCGGCCCAGCCGGTGCCCACTCCCCTCCCCCATATCCCCCACCCGACCGAACCCTAGCCGCTCCCCACCACCCCGCCCTCGCTCACCACCCCCCCCCGATCCAGATCGGGCGCAGGCCCGATCCCGCGCTGCCCCGCGCCTCCCCGCGCCGCCCGCCGCCGCCCGGACTCCGCCGCCGGCGCCGCCTCCTCCGGCCACCCTCCCCGAGCACGCTGCCCGTCCCTGCGCCCCGCTGTGAGGGCCACCTCCTCCCCTCTCTTCCTTCGCCTCCCCGCCTCCGGCCGCCGCCCGGCCCGCGCGTGCTCCGGCCGCGCCCCGCCGCCCGCTCGCCCACGCGCGACCGCGCGCTTCGGCCGCGCCCGCTCCGGCCCCGCTCGCCCGCCGCGCGCGCCACCGCCGCCCGCGCGCCTCCGGTCCCGACGCCGCACCGCGCCCGGCTGCCGCTCGCCCGCGCTCGCTGTGCCTCCCCTCGCGCCCGCCCGGCCGGCCTCGCCGCGCCGCGCTCCGGCCTTGGCCTCGCCTCTGGTGCACGCGCGCGCGCTGGCCCGGACGTGTCCGGTGCCCAAACGGGCACAACCCGGACATGTCCGGCCGTGCCACTGACCGGTGGGCCCTGCCCCCCCTGAGGCAATGACAGATGGGGCCCAGCCCCTAAAAACGAATTAAAAGAAAATGTAATAAAATAATAATAATTAAAATAAATAAAAATAATTAATTAATTAAATAATTAATTAAGTTAATTAATCCTGATTAGGTTAATCTAATTAAGTAGTTAGTGTTAATTAAACAGTAATTTAATTAGTTAATCACTAATTAAACCTAACAGTCTGCTGACGTCATGCTGACGTCAGCAAGACACTGTTTCGGATAATGTTAATTTAAATATTTAATTAAATTCCAGAAATTAATAAAAACTTTAGAAAATCATATAAAATAATCCGTAGCTCAGATGAAAATACTTTGTACATGAAAGTTGCTCAGAACGACGAGACGAATCTGAATACGCGGTCCGTTCGCCCGTCACGCGTCCCTAACTATCCGAACTTGCAACCGTTCCCCTCTTATCCTCTGTCCGATAATTCCAAAGACCCGGGAAATATCGTCAGATATTCTCCCGCTCCGTCTGTTACGTGTGATGCTGCGTTAGACTACCCCTAGCACCGTGTATCGTATTTGTCATGCTCATGTTTGCTATATATTTATACTGTTTCCTCCCCCTCTTCTCTCTCGGTAGACCCTGACACCGACGTCGTCCCCGAGACCGACGCAACTCAGGAGCCCGACGCCACCGTTGACGATCCCTCTCTCTTGCCAGAGCAACCAGGCAAGCCCCACCTTTGATCATCTCGATATCGCCCATTCTATTTCTCATGCTTGCATTAGAATTGCTGCTGCTGCTGCCGCTTTACCTATTCTGATGCATAGCCTGTTCATTGTAACCTGCTGTTGATAATTACCTACATATCCTAAACTGTTTAGTCTAGGCTGGGTAGAGACCTATCAGTGACCCCACTTATCCCGACTGCCGCGCTGGATCGTCAGAAGGCCCGATCAATGGGATTGAAGACCAGGACCCGACACCGCACATCACCCCCCCCCCCCTTTAGTTGTAACGACACTGCAGCGTTACTATCGAGTGCCGAGGGTGAAACCTCTTGTAGCACTTCTGATGTTAACTCTGTAGAGTAGCTATTCGGTCGTGGTCATCGAGGGTGATTCCTCCTTCACCGCTTCCGATAACGACGCTGTCGTACAACACCTCAAGTGTGGACCCAGTGAGGGTGATTCCTCCTAGTTCACCTTGACGGATACATCGAGTGGGAATTCAATGAGGGTGATACCTCGGATTCCCTGATGTTATGGACACACGGATACTTGGACTTTACACTGTTCATTGGATAGGCGGGTCGGCCCTGAGGGGTACCCGCGTGCGCCTGAGAGGCGAGTGTTGTGAAGACGGGTGCCTGTGTGGTGCCCGAGTGGTGAATACGAGGCGCTGCCGGGCATTCTTAACCCTTGCCGCAAGTCCTCGAGACGGGGCGACGGGGTCACATCTTTCGTGAGTCTCTGCTCGTTACCGCAAGCCCTAGTCCTAACGATTTGGATATTTGATCCGAGCAGGCCTCTGGCCTGATAGCACTAACCATCACGTGGGCATAGTATGGGCGTTCTGCATCGTATGCATCAGCCGAAAGCTCTGTCAGACGTCCAGTTCAGCACTGCGGCACGGTCGGATCGTGTCGGCCACCCGAGGCGATGCTGGTATCCACCCTGTGCGCAACGACCCGGAGGGTGAGGGGCGATGGCCAAGACCCCCTTGCGCTTAGGACGTAGACCGGCGGGGACCTCTCTGCTGAGCCGTAGGTAGGGTTGCGATGTGTCGTTTGGCCGAGGCCGGGCATGACCCAGGAAAGTGTGTCCGGCCGAAGTTAATCGAGCGTGTTGGGTAAGTTGGTGCACCCCTGCAGGGAAGAACATTTCTATCGATAGCCGGTCCTACGGTAAAGGACACTCGGAGTTGTATCCTGATTGATACAATTTAGAACTGGATACCTGTGATGAGACCTGTATGTATGGCTCTGGGATTGCTTTCTCGCAGGGAGTCGAGAAAGGATCTCTGGGTGAGGTTGAGACTTAATGATACTGTTACATTATATGGTACTGTCTACACTCTTCTAATGCTGCAAGACCTGTGAAGACGCTAGTCTTCGATAGGACTAGGCCTTCTCTCCAAATCAAACTCAAACTCAAATTCAAATGGCATGTCAAATTATTTTCTTCAAAAATTAAAAGACAAATATGTGCATTGGGGTGCAAATATTCGCTAACTAATTGTCATGTAGAAGCGAACATCATTTGACTCACCGTTTAATTCCGGGGAAAATATAAAGTGGTCCAACAGCTACCAAAATAGCCAATTCAAAATAAATAAATGTTTATGTATTTCCAATTAACTTGAAACTTTGTGGGCCTCTCCAAAATATTGTGCTTGATTTATGTGACAAGTTGGGTAATCAATAAAATTCATTTGGTATTAATTTAAAATACAAAACATTGAAGGAGATACAAAGCAGAAATAAAAAGAGAAAAGGCCCACAAACCCCCCTGTCCCTGGGACTAGCCCAGCCCAACACCCCCCCTATTTCTCCTTCCTACTGCTCACAGGGGCGTGTTGGTCGCGCCCCCGGCGTCCGTGGCCGCGGATGGCCACGTGCCGGCCATCCGCCGCATCCCCGGCGTCTACTAGGTCGGCGTCGACCCCTCTGCGAAACCCTAGCTCCCCCAATTCCCCCCCGTATCGATCTCTCCTCCCACGCTCGAGGCCGAACCACACATCACCATGGATCCGTCGATCCCGCGGCCATCGTGCTCCCCGGTGCTTGGGGGGATGTCCATGAGCTTCACCGCCGCCGTCTCCTTCGCCTACGTGCATCGAATAGAGCAGGGAGGCCCAGTATGCTCGCCACCGCGTCGTCTTCGTCACCTTCGGCCGCCGCACTGCATCACCGTTGTCCCGTGCTCCGGCCTCCCCGACCCCATCACGACCTCACCATCCACCTCCTCTCAGTGAGCCGTCGCCCCATCCCTTCTCCTCTGCTCGCGATGCAGTAGGCCGCCACACCGCCAGCGTCGGCCGCACCCCGTAACCCCCTGCTCGTCGTGCCCGCGCTCGCGTCGAGCGCGCACTCACCACGCCCAGCCGCCCCCTGGGATCCCCGCCAGCGCCTGCGTCCTCCTACGGCATCTAGACCTCTGACGCGCGCCTACCTGCGTCCGCCGGAGCTCCCCTATTGCCACCGCCGTCCCGCTGCTGCCGCCCGCAGCTGCGTGCTGCGTTGCGGCCTACTGCTGCCGCGTCGCCGCCCCCCCCCCCCCCCCCGTTCCCCTGTGCACTCGCCTGGCTCGCGCCCGCTGGCGCGCGCCCGTCCCGCTCCCTTGCCCCACTTCTGCCCGACCGCACATAGCCGCTCCTCGCGCTGCTGCCTATTGCCGCCGCTGCTCGTTGTGCTTTTGCTGCCGCCGCCTGTCGCAGCTCGCCCCGGCCTACCTCGGCGCTGCCCCCCCGCCATGGCCTCTCCTGCCCGGGGCCGCGTCCTACTCCCCCTCCCCGGCGCTCTGCGCGTTGGCCGACGGCGCTCCTCTAGAGCGTCCGCGCGTGCCTTGCCCAGCCGTGGCCGACTCGGCCACTGCCCACTGCTCCTCCTGTACTACTCCTATCAGCTACTGTAGCCATAGTTAGCTTTTCTAATTCTACATTGACTAACCCTCTAGACAGCCCCTAAACTCCGGCAAAACAATTGTTAATAAGACTAAAAAAATATGGGAAGGTAGTACACTTGACAAGGTTCAAACCGTTCCATTGGACCAAATTCAAAAGGTATAAGGATTAAATGCAATGAAAATGACAAAAGTCTATGCTCTGTTAACAGAAAAGACCGAAAACAGAGTTATTGCGGTAGCTACTTTAGAGCCAAAAATAAATAAGTTACAGGGATCTAACAGAGATGCAATTAATACCATCTTGTAGATCACAGAAAATTGATCAAGATTGATATAGGTCACTACTCCATAGGATGAGTAGAACACTAGCTATAGCGTTTGGAAAACAGCTAAATGATGTTAAAAAAATGAGGGATTCTCATACAGCCAAATTTCAGTAAATCCTAAAAATGCTAAAATCTTTGAAAAATCATATAAATTAATCCGTAGCTCGGATGGAAAAACTTTGTACATGAAAGTTGCTCAGAACGACGAGACGAACCCGAATACGCTATCCACATACCCGTCGGATATCTCTAACTATCCGAACATGCAACCGTTCCCCTTCGGTCATCTGTCTGACAAATGTCCGGAGCCGGGAAAACATTCCCGGATGTTTTCCCTCTTCACCTATATCATGTAGCACCACGTCAGAACACCCCTAGCTCTGCGTAATGTCATGTCATGCTCTTGTTTGCTTTATATTTACTGTTTCCTCGCCCTCTTCTCTCTCGGTAGACCCCACTACAGACGCATTCCCCGAGACCGACGCAGCTTAGGAGCCCGACGCCACCGTTGACGACCTTGCCTTTGCCGCCGAGCATCCAGGCAAGCACCCCCCCCCTTGAGCATACCGATATCGCCTATTCTTTCCCTCTCATGCTTGCATTAGAATTGCTGCTGCTACTGCTCTACCTATTCTGATGCATAGCCTGTTTATTGTAACCTGCTATTGATACCTTACCTGCTTATCCTAAACTGCTTAGTATAGGATGGGTAGAGACCTATCAGTGACCCCACTTATCCCGACTGCCCCGCTAGATTATCAGAAGACCCGATCAACTAGATTGAAGACCAGGCCCCAGCACCGCACATCACCCCCCCTTAGTTGTAATGACACTGCAGCGTTACTATCGAGTGCCGAGGGTGAAACCTCTTGTAGCACTTCTGATGTTAACTCTGTAGAGTAGCTATTCGGTCGTGGTCATCGAGGGTGATTCCTCCTTCCCCACTTCTGGTAACGACGCTGTCGTACAACACCTCAAGTGTGAACCCATCGAGGGTAAATCCTCCTACGTTCACCTTGACAGTTACATCGAGTGGGTATCCATCGAGGGTGATACCTCGGATTCCCTTGATGTTATGGACACACGGCTACTGTGACTTTACCCCTGCACCCTGTTAGAAATGGGTCGGCCCCGAGGGCGACCCGAGGGAGTTACTTTAACTGCAGGACTGGAGGGACAGGCGGTACCGCCTAGTAGAGGTGGACCTGAGTTCCCGACAGTCTTTTGTGAGACGGGTTGACCTGCATGGTGCCCGAGTGAGAATACGAGGTGTGGCCGGGCATTCTTGTCCCTTGCCGCAAGTCCTCGAGACGGGGCGACGGGGTCACATCGATCGTGAGTCTCTGCTTGTTACCGCACCCCCAAGGTACTAACGATTTGGATATTTGATTCGAGTGGGCCTTTGGCCCAATAGCACTAACCACCACGTGGGCATAGTATGGGCATTCTGCATCATATGCATCAGCCAAAAGGTCTGTCAGACGTCCAGTTCAGCAGTGCGGCATGGAGTGATTGGCGCCATTCATGACAGAGATGGTGCTTGGATCTGAGCCATGTGCGCAATGACCCGGAGGGCGAGGGGCGATGGCCCAAGACCCCCTTGCGCTTAGGATGTAGACCGGCGGGGACCTCTCTGCTGAGCTCTAGGTAGGGTTGCGGTGTGTCGTTTGGCCGAGGCCGGGCATGACCCGGAAAAGTGTGTCCGGCCGGAGTTAAGCGAGCGTGGTGGGTAAGTTGGTGCACCCCTGCAGGGAAGAACTAATCTATGCATAGCCGCATCCTCGGTAACGGACACTCGGAGTTGTATCCTGATTGATACAATTAGAACTGGATACTTGGATACTATGGCTCTGGGATTGCTTCTCGCAGGGAGTCGAGAAGGGATCTCAGGACGAGGTTGATGACTGTATGGCTCTGGGATTGTTTTCTCGCAGGGAGTCGAGAAAGGATCTCTAGGTGAGGATGAGACGTAATGATACTACTACTTTATACGGTACTAATCTACACTCTTCTAATGCTACAAGACCTCTGAAGATGCTAGTCTTCGATAGGAATAGGCCTTCTCTGTATTCTGGCATTTCTGCAGCCCAGTCCACATATACAGCCTTCCTTTGATAATGTTGCATATGTAGTGTAGATCCTTGCTTGCTGAGTACTTCGGATGAGTACTCATGGTTGCTTTGCTTTCTTTTTCCCCCATATCCATTTGATGCGACCAGATGACGGAGCCCCAGATATAGCTGCCCCCGCCGACGATCGCTACTACTACCCCGCGGGTGGATACTACTACGAGTTGACTGACGACCAGGAGTAGGATTGGAGGGTCCCAGGCAGGAGGCCTACGCCTTTCGATCGTAGTGTTTTATTTTGCCCCGCCTTCTATAGGCCTTTCTGTGCTTTCTTTTATATCTGTACTCAGATATCTGATGCTTCCGCTGACGCTTGTACGCAAGCTTATGTATTCGAGCCCTCGAGGCCCCTGGCTTGTAATATAAAGCTTGTATGACTTTATTTATGTTTTAGAGTTGTGTTGTGATATCTTCCCGTGAGTCCTTAGGCTTGATCGTGTGCTTTTGCGTGTATGATTAGTGCACGATTGAGCCGGGGGCGTCACATCTTCCCATCAGCCATTTTCTTCACGTGAGGATTTTGAACAATGGATGTTTCTAAGGAAGTGTGCAATTTTTCTTCGAGGAATGCTGCAAATGAGTTAAGTTGATGAGAACCTAGAGATTCAGCAGCGGACATGTGTACCTGTGAACAGAATATAGGTGCGAAGAATTTGGAGAGGTCATATGCGTTCTCAGAAGTTTTTCAAAAGTATCAAGTTTGAGGAATTTGACCAGGGGTGTCTTGAGGAATTTCACTAAGCATTCTTTGACTTAGATTCCAGAGTTGTATAGATTGAAAATCCACACAATTGAGGAATCTTGAAGAAAAACATTGCTTAGAGAAACAAATCAAGAACAGATGCAAGTTGGTGTTTAAGAACATGAAAGTTGGAGAATAAACACCTTTTGAAGATTTTGTGGAAATTGTCAGAATCAACAAGGGTAGTAAAAATAGATTTTATTTACCCTTGACAAAGAACACGACAAACTGAGAGTAGCAGTGGAGAAGCTCGTCCGTTCAGATCTTCCACGCCCTAACTTGGCGATGGAAAACAGCTACGGCGGCGGCGGAGCGAAGATTTAAGCGGCCGTCGTGAGTACGACGACGACGAGGTCGAGGCAGTGAAGCTCTTCCTCACCAGCGACGATGGAGTGTAGCGGCGGCGCTAGGTCTGAGAGCTCGAGCGAGAGGAGTAAGACTGAGCGGGATAAATGAGACCTGAGGAGGGCGAGGGGTTTTATAGCCAAGGTAAAAAAAACACTCTTCCGAAGAAAGTGGACGAACATGCCCCTGACCCTTCTCATCCTAACGACATGTGTCACCCACGTACTATGAAATGGAGATCGTGTTAGATCGTGGGTGAATAGATAAATCTTATCGAGGGATATGGAACGGTTTGAGCGGCAAAAGCCGAAAATTCAGATATGAAAATTTTAACATTTCGTTCGCAAATTCTTCAGCTGTCAAGGACACAGTGAAGACTTTGAACGGGTTTCAAATAGAATTCACATGAAGAATTTGTGAACAGACTGGGTTGAGTTTAGCATAGAGGGGGAAAGTGTCCGATCACATTCACTTAGGTAAAGGTCAACTTGAAGAATTAGCAATAAGTGAATGTTGTAGAGGACATGAAAAACTCAAATATATATAGTCAATGAACAACACAGTCGAAAAGAGTGAAGACTTTGCAAAGTTGAAGAATTTGAACAACTAAAGATTTTCAATCAGAAGAAAAACTCAAATTGAAGATTTTCAACTTTTGTTGGTGGCGTGACCCACCGTGTAAGAATGGTGATTTCAGACGCCGCGTACAATTGTCGTAGGGCTCTCAGAAACAAATTCTTCGTTAATTTCTTCACACTTAGAGAGTTAGTCTTCATTGATTGAAGAAAAATGTTCTTCGTGTGTTGCACATCTAAGTCATCAATTTTGCATAAGTGTTAGGATGTGTGTCCTTTTCAAAGAACATTCGAAGATTCTAAGATATTTAGCTCACACCGCAACTTGCTAAATCTCTTCTCATCCAAGGGCTTGGTGAAGATATCTGCTAGCTGTTCTTCAGTCTTCACTTGATCAATAGAGATGTCGCCCTTCAACACATGATCTCGAAGAAAATGATGACGAATCTGGATGTGCTTTGTCTTTGAGTGCTGAACTGGGTTATGAGCAATCTTGATGGCACTCTCGTTGTCACAGAAGAGTGGTACATTCTTCACATTGATGCCGTAGTCCTTGAGGGTTTGCTTCATCCACAGCAGTTGAGCACAGCAAGAACCATCAGCAATGTACTCAGCTTCAGCAGTAGAGAGTGATACGCAGTTCTGCTTCTTTGAGGAAAAACATACTAAAGATCGTCCGAGGAAATGGCATGTGCCTGATGTTGACTTGCGATCCACAAGATCACCAGCATAGTCAGAATCGGAATATCCAATGAGATCAAAAGCCGAGCCCTTGGGATACCATAATCCAAGTGTTGGAGTGTGAGCTAGATATCGAAGAATATGTTTCACAGCCTTATGGTGTGATTCCTTCGGTGTTGCTTGAAAATGGGCACACATGCAAACACTAAGCATAATATCTGGCCTAGATGCACATAGATACAGTAAAGAGCCAATCATGGAGTGGTATACCTTTTGATCGAAGTCTATACCATTTTCATCGCTGCATAGATGGCCATTTGTGGGCATAGGGATTTTGACGCCTTTGCAATCCTGCATACCGAATTTCCTCAGAACGTCATTGAGGTATTTCTCTTGAGAAATGAAGATTCCATTGCATTGTTGACGAATTTGAAGACCTAAGAAGAATTTCAATTCTCCCATCATGGACATTTGATATTCCTCACTCATCATATAAGCAAATTCGTCACTGTAACGTTGGTTAGTACAGCCAAAGATAATATCATCAACATATACTTGGCACACGAATAATTCATCATCATATGTTTTGGTGAAAAAAGTTGGGTCGAGTGAACCGGGTTTGAAGCCTTTCTTCATGAGGAATTCCTACAGAGTATCATGCCACGCCCGAGGGGCCTGCTTGAGGCCATAGAGGGCCTTATTGAGTCTGAAGACTTGATCAGGATGCTTAGGAGCTTCAAAACCTGGTGGTTGAGCAACATATACTTCTTCCTCAAGCTTACCATTGAGGAATCCACTTTTCACATCCATTTGATATAAGATGATATTATGATGGTTAGCATAGGCAAGCAATATGCGAATAGCCTCAAGTCTAGCAACAGGTGCAAAAGTTTCATCGAAATCAATTCCTTCAACCTGTGTGTAGCCTTGAGCTACAAGATGAGCCTTGTTCCTCACCACTAGGCCATTTTCATCTTGTTTGTTGCGGTAGATCCATTTGGTGCCGAAGATATTGTGCTTGCGAGGGTCTGGTTGCTTGACAAGCTACCACACCTTGTTCAGCTAGAATTGATGTAATTCCTCTTGCATCACTTGAATCCATTCAGGCTCTAGAAATGCCTCATCTACTTTGGTGGGCTCTGTGATAGAGATGAAAGCAAAATGCCCACAAAAGTTAGACAAATGTGAAGCTTTTGAGCGAGTGAGAGGACCTGGTGCGTTGATGTCGTTGATGATTCTCTCAATCTGCACTTCATTTGCAACGCGAGGATGAGCAGGTTGACGACTTTGACTTGGCTCAGCATTTTCTTCAGAGCCAAAATCTTCAGATGCACCAGCATGATTTTCTTCACGATCAGGAATGACTTCTTCGGCAGATTCTTCAGTAGGTATGACATCCTCAATAGCCTTTAGCTTGATGGATTCCTCAGGAGACATTTCATCTAGCACAGGAGGTAGGTGCTCTCTTTGCGAGCCATTAGTTTCATCGAACCGCACATCTACAGTTTCAACAACCTTGTGGTGATGGGTGTTGAAGACTTTGTAGGTATTCGAGTCTTTTCCGTAACCAAACATAAAACCTTCATGTGCTTTCAGTGCAAATTTAGAATTGTGATGGGGATCTCTAATCCAACATTTAGCACCGAAGACTTTGAAATAACTAACATTGGGTTTCTTGTCAGTGAGGAGTTCATATGAGGTCTTCTTGAAGAATTTGTGAAGATATACCCTGTTGATGATGTGGCATGCAGTATCAATTGCCTCAGGCCAGAAGTGACGAGGTGTCTTATATTCATCAAGCATGGTGCGAGCCATCTCAACAAGAGTCCTGTTCTTGCGCTCCACTACGCTATTCCGCTGAGGAGTGTATGGGGCTGATAACTCATGAGTAATACCAAGTTCATCAAGATAGTCATCAAGACCAGTATTCTTGAACTCAGTCCCATTGTCACTCCGAATATGCTTGATCTTCACACCAAAATTCGTCGAAGCCCTTGAAGAAAATCGTCTGAAGACATCCTGCACTTCAGTTTTGTAAGTAATGACATGCACCCATGTGTAACGAGAATAATCATCAACAATAACAAAGCCATATTGAGATGCTGCATTTGTTAGTGTGGCATAATGAGTAGGGCCAAAGAGATCCATATGAAGCAATTCAAAAGGACGAGAGGTAGTCATGATAGTCTTCGAGGGGTGCTTGGCTCTGGTCATCTTTCCAGCCTCACAAGCCCCACAAAGATGATCTTTGAGGAATTTGACACCCTCAATGCCAATGACGTGCTTTTTCTTCACGAGTGTGTGTAAGTTCCTCATGCCAGCATGACCCAGTCGTCGATGCCATAGCCAGCCTTCTGAAGCTTTTGCAAGTAGACAAGTGGCAGGCTGTGGTCCTGCAGAGAAATCAACAATATACAAGTCTCCTCTCCTAAAGCCTTCGAAGACTTTGGAATTGTCAGATTCCATGAGCACTAAACAACGATATTTGCCAAAGACAACAACCATATCAAGATCACAAAGCATTGAGACAGACATGAGGTTGAATCCGAGGGACTCGACAAGCATGACTTTGTCCATGTGTCGATCCTTTGAGATTGCAACCCTACCTAGACCCAATACCTTGCTTTTGCCTTTGTCTGCATAGGTGATATGCTTCAAATGTGATGGAGATAAAGGAGTGTTCATCAGTAAGCTCTTGTCACCGGTCATGTGATTAGTACATCCACTATCGAGGACCCACTCAGTAGCTTTGGGTAAATCATCCTGCAGATGAATTAGTGCATTTTACGAACTCATATACTTCATCAGTGAAGAATATGACATCAATTTCATCAAATAGAAATTCATCAATTAATGCAACATATGTATATATAGCAGTATGAGGACGTGTGAAATGAATGAATCATTTCTTCATGATTAGCTTGCGTCCTTTCAAGCATTTCAGGTCTCCAAAAAATTCTTCAGACGATTTAGTTCGTCTGGAGACTTGACCCTGCATAAGAGGTTAGTTCTTTTTCTTCACCACCCACATCTGGAGGGGTGGCAAAGAGTTCATCATTCTGCGAGCTCCATAAGAGAAAGGTGGCATTGATGCCAAAGCACTTCGTTTCACAGGAGAGGGATTAGTATAGGCATATGAGTAAGCAGAGAAATTCTTCGAGGACTTATGAACATAATGAATTGAAGAATAATGCACATAATCAGAACTCTTAGATTTTCCCTGCGAAACAGAAGCATTAGCATGATGATGATCATATGAGGACTTGGATCCACGTGAGGAATTTGATCCATAAGAGGACTTGGATCCATATGAAGACTTCGGTCCATATGAGGAATTTGATCTGGGGTTCCTATTCTTCACAGGTGGTGTCATGAGGACATTCACCTGAAGACTTTCAATGCACCTTTTGGGAACCCAGATTTTCTTCATAGGGGGACCATTCCTGCAGTTAGTTCCAACATATCTAGCAAATAGTTCACCATTCTGATTTTTGAACAATTTATAGTTGGAGTTAAATGACACATCAGATGAATATAAGGATTCACAAGTAAAGCCAGATAAAGAGGATGGATCTACGGGAGGTCCCTTTGCAGCAACCCATGAGGTTTTGGGATACTACTCAGGTTTCCTGTAGGATCCATCAGCATTGAGTTTCCTCTCAAAGGCAATACCCTCTTTCCTAGGGTTCCTGTTCAAGATCTGCTTTTTGAGCACATCACAAAGAGTCTGATGCCCTTTGAGGCTTTTGTACATGCCTGTCACATACAATTCCTTCAACCCTGCATTTTCGTTAGTGATACTAGTGGTATCCTCAGATGAGGAATTTGTGACCAGAGAGATGAAGAATTTGCAGTAACAGAAGCATTTGAACTTTCAGGTGAAGAATTAGCAGTTTCACGTTCAATGCATTTCAAACATGGTGGAATAAATTCTTCCTGAGCGGAACTGATCTGTTGAGCAAGTAATGAATCATTTGCCTTCTGAAGATCTTCATGACTCACCCTTAGCTTCTCAAGATCTTGCTTTCTTTGAAGAAATTCATAAGAAAGCTTCTCATGATCGGCTAAGAGAGTTTCATGACGACTTTGAAGGTTGTCAAACTTAGACTGTAGTTGCTGAAGATTATCAGTCAGTGTTTGAGTTCGATCCATTTCCTCACCTAACAGACCATCGCTTTTGTCTAGCATATTTTGAACCTTTTCCAAAGCCTTTTGTTGTTTAACAGCAATATTAGCATGTTTGGAATAGCTGGGTTTGAGGTTATCATCAGATTCATCCTCACTTGATTCAGAGGAGGGATATTTGAATACCTTGGCACCTTTTGCCATGAAGCAATAGGTGGGAGCATAGTCATCGTTGCCGTCATCAGCAGTGTTGGGGAAGCCATTTTCTTCAGTGTTGAAGATGGACTTGCTGATGTAAGCAGTAGCGAGGGCTAGGCTCGCCACACCAGAGTCTGACTCTTCAGATGCCTCCTCTTCCTCATGTTCCTCAGATTCAGCTTCAGAGTCCATTTCCTTGCCAATGAATGCCCGAGCCTTCTTGGAACTGCTCTTCTTGTGAGATGAAGACTTTGAAGATTTCTTCTTCTTCTTTTAGTCATCAGAACTGTCATCCTTGTGTTTCTTCTTCTTTGATTCCTTCTCCCAATGAGGACAATCTTGAATGTAGTGACCAGGTTTCTTGCATTTGTGGCAAGTCCTCTTCTTGTAGTCACGGGATGAGGAATCTGATCTTGTGTCATCACCTTTTGAAGATTTTACAAAGCGACCACGCCTTGAGAACTTCTGGAATTTCTTCTTGAGCATTGCTATCTCCTAGCTTAGTTCTTCAGGGTCACCAAGGCTGCTATCAGAATCTTCTCCTTCAGTTGAGGAAACTGCCATGGCCTTCAGTGCGCGTGATCTTCCATATCTTGGCCCGTAGAGATCTCTCTTTTTAGCAAGTTGGAACTCATGAGTATTTAGCCTCTCGAGGATATCAGCAGGATCAAGTGACTTGTAGTCTCCACATTCTTGAATCATCAGTGCCAGTGTATCGAATGAAGAATCAAGTGACCTCAGCAATTTCTTCACCACCTCATGGTCAGTGATGTCAGTGGCACCTAGTGCTTGAAGCTCGTTTGAAATGTCCATGAGGCGATCAAAGGTTTGCTGGACATTCTCATTGTCGAGTCTTTTGAAGCGGTTGAAGAGATTGCGAAGAACGTCAACTCGAGAATCACGTTGAGTTGAGATTCCTTCATTGACCTTGGACAGCCTGTCCTAGATAAGCTTTACAGACTCCAAGGCACTCACTCTGCCGTACTGTCCTTTGCTCAGATGGCCACATATGATATTCTTCGCTTGAGAGTCGAGTTGCTTGAATCTCTTCACATCAACAGCATTCACGGAAGGAGTGACAGAGGGAACGCCATTTTCCACAACGTACCAGAGATCGTTGTCAATTGCCTCAAGATGCATGCGCATCTTATTCTTCCAGTAGGGGTAGTCCGTCCCATCAAAGGTAGGACACCCAGCCGAGACTTTGATCATGCCTGTAGTCGACATAACTAAAACTCCAGGTGGTTAAACCAAAATCACATAGAACAAGGAAGTACCTTGCTCTGATACCAATTGAAAGTGCGTTATATCACATAGAACAAGGAAGTACCTTGCTCTGATACCAATTTCAGGTGAGGAAATTCCTAAGCAACGAACTACTTAGCAGCGGAATGAGTACTCAGATGCAAACATAACATGGCATAAGCACAGTCATCATGATGAAATGAAATAGGCACATAGTATAGGTAGCAAGATACACAGGATAAGCAGGCTAAAGACTAAGTGACTGAGGAAAGAGGACTGAGGAAATTGAGAAAGTCTTTAGTCAAGGTCTTCAAACAGTAACGATCAAGTACATAGCAAGTACGCGAGGAAATAAAAGGGTTGAGGAAATAGAACCAGATAACTCGGTGAAGACAATGATTTGGTAGACCAGTTCCCACTATTGTGATAGGTGTACGTCTGGTTGGAGCGGCTAGATATTTAAACCTGAGGACACACAGTCCCGGACACATAGTCCTCACCGTATTCTCCTTGAGCTAAGGTCACACAGACCTCGCCCAATCACTTGTGGTAAGTCTTCACAGGTGACTTCCAAACCTTCAAAGACTCGGTCACTCGGTGATCCACAATTTCCTCTTGGATGCTCTAGACCATGACGCCTAACCGTCTGGAGGATGCACAGTCCTCAAAGGTAACAAGCATCGGTTCCACACAGGAACAATTTCTTCAGTGATCCTCAATCACTTTGGGTTTTAGGTGTTGGGTTTGGGTTTTTCCTCACTTGATGATTTTCGCTCAAAGTCCACGGAGGATGGGATGCTCTAAATGACAAGTGTCAGTTTCTCTCGGAGCAGCCAACCAGCTAGTGGTTGTAGGGGGCAGCTATTTATAGCCTAGGAGCAGCCCGACATGATAAGACATGAATGCCGTTCAATGATATGACCGTTAGGTGGGTAGGATATTTTGGACAGCTGGCGCATAGCACAGCAACGGTCGGAAATTTGAGCTTTCAAATTCCTCAGGGCTATCATGTTCCTCACTTGTAGGCAATCCGCACTGGCGAATTCCTAACTCCTCAGTCAGAACAAATTCCTCAAAGAACAGAACAACTTCGTCTCTGTCACTGAAGAACTTGACTGAATTGGATGAGATTTCCAATGGCTTCACTCGAAAGGATTGGTAGGTGTAGGATTTTGAGTTGAGCATCACTTGGAAACTTTTCCTTAGTTTTACCTCGACCCCCTTTAACAGTACGGTGTTTCCTATGACTCAAGAAAGGGAAAACAAAACTATGAAAACAAAAGTCTTCACGCTTCATAATCCTCGCATCAATATCAAGTCTTCAAGGTCACACCAATTTCCTCATTTTCAAAGTCTTCATGAAAACCAAAGTCTTCAACTGAAGACATTCATTTTTAGGGGTCGACTTTCTTCGTAAATATAAAACTCCTCATAGACTTATAGAACCTGTGTACACTCACAAACACATTAGTCCCTTAACCTATATGTCTTCAATACACCAAAATCACTAAGGGGCACTAGATGCACTTACAATAAGTGAAGAACATGAGCATAATATTTATTTCTCTCAAATTAATATAAGTGAAGCAAGAGAGCATTTCTTCAAAAAATAACAAAGCACACTGTGCTAAAAAAAGATATAAGTGAAGCACTAGAGCAATTCCAAGGCTCTAAAAATTTAAGTGAAGCATAGGAGCAAGCATAGCATAGTTTTTGGCTGTATCAAAAAGGTGTGTCCAGCAAGGATTCAAGACTTAAAATAAAAAGCAAAACAAGCAAAGACTCAAATCATACAGGACGCTCCAAGCAAAACTCATGATATGTGACGAATAAAAATATAGTTCCAAGTAAAATACTGATGGTCGTTAGAAGAAAGAGGGGATGCCACTCGGGGGCATCCCCAAGCTTAGTTGCTTGATACTTCTTGAATATTATCTTGGGGTGCCTTGGGCATCCCCAAGCTTAGCCTTTTGCTAATCCTTATTCCTTCATCCATCGTAATATGACCCAAAACTTGAAAACTTCAATCACACAAAACTCAACAAAACCTTCGTGAGATCCGTTAGTATAATAAAACAAATCAATACTTTAAGTACTGTTGCAAACCCATTCATATTTTATTTTTGCATTATATCTACTGTATTCTAACTTTTATATGGCAAAAACTCTTCAAAGAAAACCATAGAATCATCAAAACAAGCACACAACGCAAAGAAAACAGAATCTGTCAAAAACAGAACAGTCTGTAGCAATCTGAAAACTTTGAATACTTCTGTAACTCTAAAAATTCTGAAAAATTAGGACAGCATGAGAATTTTTTTTATTAATCTTCTGCAAAAAGAATCAACTCAAAAGAACTCTTCTGTAAAAATTAAGAAATATTTTTGTGAGCGCAAAAGTTTCTGTTTTTCAGCAAGATCAAATCGACTATCACTCAAATCAACCCAAAGGCTTTGCTTGGCACAAACACTAATTTAAACCACAAAAACACATCTAATGAGAGGTATAATTGGGTATTTTATTGAAAATATCAAGAAAACCAAAAAGCAAAAAGATACAAGTTGGGTTGCCTCCCAACGAGCGCTATTGTTTTACGCCCCTAGCTAGGCAAAATGTAAAAGATCTACGTGTTGTCATCTGTGGGCTTTTCCACTTTAGTAAGGGTCTTTTCAAATCCGGGAGGCTCTTTGCGCTTCCCTAAATTTTCCGGGAAAGAAACCATCTTGAGATCTAAAATATCCAACCGTTTATTGCAAAGGGTAAGCAAGGTGTTCATACGATTGATACTACCATTGAGGTGTTTGAGGGGTTCATTATATTTTTGCAATTCAACCATATGCTTGTGTAAATCACCAAGTTTGTCCAAAATTTGAACTCCCTCTAGTGTGAAAGAAAACCCTTTCTTTTGTGGTGGAACCCCCAAAATTCCTTCTAAGATTTCATAGGCAGCATTAACATCAAGCTCGATAAAATTCCCTTTTGCTGCAAAACCTAAAAGTTGTCTATGATGCAAAGACAATCCTACATAAAAATTACGAAGCAAAATTTTTGCGTCTCCTTTTAAGTTGCAAACATGGTAAGATTCCATTAGCCTATACCAAGCATCTTTCAAATTTTCTCCTTGTCTTTGTTTGAAGTATAAGACTTCAAAATCTGGTAACAAAGGAGGAGTGGTCAAACTAGCCATTGTGACTAGAAAGCAAGAACGCGAATAGATCTGACAAGAAAACGACGAACGAAAAAAAGGACGAATAAAACAGCAAATTTTTGTGAAGTGGGGGAGAGGAAAATGAGACGCAAATGGCAAATAATGTAAATTGCAAGGAGATGAGATTTGTGATGAGGAACCTAGTTGATGTTGATGATGTCTCCCCGGCAACGGCGCGAGAAACTCCTCTTGATGTCTGCTAGAACTACGTCGGTTTTTCCCCAGAGAGGGAGGGATGATGCAGCACATTGATGGTAGGTATTTCCCTCAGTGATGAGACCAAGTTTATCGAACCAGTAGGAGAACCACGCAACACCACGTAAACAGCTCCTGCACACAAAGAACAAATAGTTGCAACCCGACGTGTTAAAGGGGTTGTCAATCCCTTTCGGGTAACGAGATAGATAAAATTGTAGTAGATTGAAAGATGCAAATAAAATTCAGTGAGGTATTTTTGGGTTTTTGGATTAATAGATCTGAAAATAAAAGTTGCAAATAAATAAAAGAGCAAATAGCAAAATAGATCTTGAAGGCAAGTACATTAAAGAAAAGACCCAGGGGACGTAGTTTTCACTAGTGGATTCTCTCGAGAAAAATAGCAAACAGTGGAAACAAATTACTGTTGGGCAATTGATAGAACTTCAAATACTCATGACGATATCCAGGCAATGATCATTATATAGGCATCACATCCAAGATTAGTAGACCGACTCCTGCCTACATCTACTACTATTACTCCACACATCGACCGCTATCCAGCATGCATCTAGTGTATTAAGTTCATGGAGAAACGGAGTAATGCAATAAGAACGATGACATGATGTAGACAAGATATATTTATGTAGAAATAGACCCCATCTTGTTATCCTTAATGGCAATGATACATAAGTGTCGTTTCCCTTTCTGTCACTGGGATCAAGCACCGTAAGATCGAACCCATCACAAAGCACCTCTTCCCATTGCAAGATAAATAGATCAAGTTGGCCAAACAAAACCCAAATATCGGAGAAGAAATACGAGCTATAAGTAATCATGCATATAAGAGATCAAAAGACTCAAATAACTTTCATGGATAGAACCATAGATCTGATGATAAACTCAAAGTTCATCGGATCCCAACAAACACACCGCAAAAAAGAGTTACATCATATGGGTCTCCAAGAGACCATTGTATTGAGAATCAAACGAGAGAGAGAAAGCCATCTAGCTACTAACTACGGACCCGAAGGTCTACAATGAACTACTCACGCATCATCGGAGAGGCACCAATGAGGATGATGAACCCCTCTGTGATGGTGTCTAGATTGGATCTGTGGTTTCTAGAACTTGCAACGGCTGGAATTGATTTTTGTCGACTCCCCTAGGGTTTCTGGAATATTGGGGTATTTATAGAGCAAAGAGGCGGTGCGGGAGACACCCGAGGTGGGCACAACCCACCTGGGCGCACCTAGGCCTCCAGGCGCGCCCTGGTGGGTTGTGCTCCCCTCGAAGCACCCCCCAGGTGCTTCTTCGGCCCACTGGATGTCTTCTGGTCCAAAAAAATCCACAAAAAGTTTCGCTGCGTTTGGACTCCGTTTGTTATTGATTTCCTGCGAAGTAAAAAACATGCAGAAAACAGCATCTGGCACTGGCATTATGTCAATAGGTTATTACCAAAAACTGATATAAAATGATTATAAAATGATTGTAAAACATCCAAGAATGATAATATAACAGCATGGAACAATCAAAAATTATAGATACGTTGGAGATGTATCACTCCCTGGCGCGCCCAGGTGGGTTGTGCCCACCTAGTGGGCCCCCTCTAGTAGTTATTTGCTCCAATATTCTTCATATATTACTAAACAATTCTCCATAAATTTTCAGCTCATTTGGGATGTACAGAATAGGTAACTCGGACGTAGCTTTTTCAGGTCCAGAATTCTAGCTGTCGGTATTCTCCCTCTTTGTGTAAACCTTGCATATTATGAGAGAAAAGGCATTAGAATTACTCCTCAAAGCATTATTATGCATAAAAACATTATAAATAACAGTAGGAAAACATGATGCAAAATGGACGTATCAGACCCCTCGAAACCCATCTGGACATGAGACCGATGCCAAAAAATCATATAAATACAGAAACCCCCAGAAATAACACTAGATCAGAAGTTTCGCTGTCGCAAGCCTCTGTAGCCATGAAATACCAATCTAGACCATGTTCCGGCACCTTGTCGGAGGGGGAAATCATCATCGGAGGCCATCTTAATCATCCCGGCGGCCACCATGATGAGGAGGGAGTAGTCCACCCTCGGGGCTGAGGGTTTGTACCATTAGCTATGTGTTTAATCTCTCTATCTCTCTCTCTCTCTCGTGTTCCTGAGTTGGCACAATCTTGATGTATCGCAAGCTTTGTTAATATAGTTGGATCGTATGGTGTTTCTCCCTCTCTATCTTGTTGTGATGAATTGAGTTTTCCCTTTGAGACTTCGTCATTATCTGATTGAATACTCTTAGGGATTTGAGAGCACTTGATGTATGTCTTGCTATGAGTACACGTGGTGACAATGGCTATCTTTGATTCACTTGATATATGTTTTGGCACTCAACTCGCAGATTCCTGATACGTCTCCAACGTATCTATAATTTATGAAGTATTCATGCCATGTTTACAACAATTTTATATGGTTTTGGTATGATTTGCATGGAACTAATCCGGACTGACGTTGTTTTCAGTAGAACTACTCTGGTGTTGTTTTTTGTGCAGAAATAAAAGTTCTCCAAATGCAACAAAACTTTTTGACGTTTTTTTGGAACAAAAGAGGCACTAGAAGCTTCGTGGGAGGGCCAGAATAGCCACGAGGTGGGCACAACCCACCAGCGCACGCCAGAGGGGCCTGGCTCGCCCAGATGGGTTGTGGTCACCTCGAGGCCCATCTTCATGTGAAACCAATGCCAAAAAATCCTATAAATACAGAAACCCCAGAAATAACCCTAGATCAGAAGTTCCGCCACCACAAGCCTCTGTAGCCATGAAAAACCAACCTAGACCCTGTTCCGGCACCCTGCCGGAGGGGGAAATCATCACCGGTGGCCATCTTCATCATCTCGGAGGGCCACCATGATGATTAGGGAGTAGTCCACCCTCGGGGCTGAGGGTTTGTACCAGTAGCTATGTGTTCAATCTCTCTCTCTCGTGTTCTTGATCTGGCATGATCTTTATGTATCGCGGGCTTTGTTAATATAGTTGGATCATAGGGTGTTTTCCCCTCTCTATCTTGTTGTGATGAATTGAGTTTTCCCTTTGAGATTTTGCTATTATCGGATTGAATACTTTTATGGATTTGAGAGCACTTGATGTATGTCTTGGCACTCAACTCGTGGATTCCCGAGGTGACATTGGGGCAATCTATGCATAGGGGTTGATGGACGTTTTTGTCCTTGTTTCTCTGGTAGAAATCTTGGGGCACTCTTTGAGATTCTTTGTGTTGGATTGAGTATTATGAATCTGAAATTATTTGATGCATATTGTATAATCAACTCATGGATACTCGTGGTGACATTGGAGTATCTAGGTGACATTACAGTTGGTTGATGTGTATCATATGGTATTATTTTAGTATGAACTCTTAGATAGATCGATCGGAAAGGATAACTTGGTGTTATTTTAGTACGAACTCTTGGATAGATTGATCAGAAAGGATAACTTTGAGGTGGTTTCGTACCCTACAAACAATTTCGTCTTAAGTTCTCCGCTAGATAGGAACTTTGGACTGATTCTTCATCGCACGTTGAGGGATGGTTATATGATCTAATTATATTAGCATTGTTGAGAGATTGCACTAGCAAAAGTACGAACCCTAGGCCTCATTTTCAAGCATTGCAATACTGTTTGTGCTCCACTTTATCAATTGCTACCTTGCTATTTTTATTGTTCCTATTACAAAAATCAATATCTACTATCATTACTACACTTGTATCACCATCTCTTCGCCGAACTAGTGCACCCATACAACTTACCATTGTATTTGGTGTGTTGGGGACACAAGAGACTTTTTATTATTTGGTTGCAGGGTTGTTTGAGAGAGACCATCTTCATCCTACGCCTTCCATGGATTGATAAACCTTAGGTCATCCACTTGAGGGAAATTTGCTACTGTCCTACAAATCTGTGCGCTTGGAGGCCCAACACGAGTCTACAAGAACAAGTTGTGTAGTAGACATCAAGCTCTTTTCTAGCGCCGTTGGCGGGGAGGTGAGTACTTGAAGGTATATCTTTAGATCTTGCAATTGAATCTTTTCATTTCTTGTTTATCACTATTTTGGTTTTATAAAAATAAAATTACAAAAAAAATGAATTGAGGTGGTCTCATATTGTTCATCTTTATAATGTCTTTATTGAAAATGATGGATCGGAAAATTGTGCTCAATTGATTGAAGAAGAATTCAATAAAATGTTTATCATAAAATCCATGAATGATGAGCATGATTGCAATGTTGCTAGTATGAATTCTTTGAATATCCATGATGCTAATGATATGTAAAGCCATAAGCTTGGGCATGCTATGTTTCATGAAGATGATCTTTTTACTCCCCTAAGTTTTAATAAGAAAAATTATTATGATGATAGCATGCCTCCTATTTATGATGATTATATTGATGAAAGTGGGTTTGGAAGAGTGTCAACTCTAGGTAGTATTTATCCCACTATTTTGGAGGGTGTTGAATCTTATTGTTATAATTATGAAAGTGGATTTGGAGAGGTCATGACTTTATTTAGTGATGAATCCACTATTTTGGAAGGGGTTTCAATTGACTATGATATCAAAGTAGCTATCTATGATTATTATGGTGATGACATGTATGCTATATTGAATAATGATAACCATGAAACTTGTCATCATGATTTTAATTTTCAATCACATGATAGTTATTTTGTTGAGTTTGCTCCCACTACTATTGATGAGAATAAATTTTCTTATGTGGAGAGTAATAATTTTTTTATGCATGTGGATCATGAAAAGAATGCTTTATGTGATAGCTATATTGTTTAATTCATTCGTGATGCTACCAAAAATTACTATGAGAGGGGAACATATGCTTTTACATATTGCAATAATATCAAGTTTCCTCTCTATGTGTTGAAAATCTTGAAGTTTCACTTGTTTTGCCTTCCTATGCTAGTTGATTCTTTTTCCCATAAGTTGTTTGCTCACGAAATCCCTATGCATAGGAAGTAGGTTAGGCTTAAATTTGCTATTCAGATGCTTCATTATGCTCTCTTTACGTTTCAATTCTTATCTTTTATGTGAGCATCATTGAAATCATCATGCCTAGCTAGAAAGGCATTAAAGAAAAGCGCTTGTTGGGAGACAACCCAACATTTACCCCTACTGTTTTTGTTTGTTCACATTATTAGGCTACTTTATTAATCATGTTTTATAAGTTTTGTTTCAATAACCAAGTAAAGCCTTTGGGATAGTGTGGATGATAGTTGACTTGATTATGTGCAAAAACACATACTTTTGTGCCCAGTAACAGAATTGTTAAAAATTACTGGAGTGTCTAAAAATTCTGAATTTTTTACAGCTGATTGAACTAAAAATTGCCTATGTTTTCCTTAATTTTAAGAATTTTGGAGTTGCAGAAGTATGACTAAAATTCAGATCTTTATGTACTGTTCTGTTTTTGACAGATTCTGTTTGCAATGCATAGTTTTATGGTTTCTATGGCTTATATTGCTTAATATAAATTGTGGAAATTGTAGAGTACAGCAGGCATTATGTGGAAACAATTATAAATCTTATCTTGATAGTACCAAAGTGAATGATTTGTCTTTATTATACTAATGCATCTCACGAAGTTCCGTTAAGTTTTGTGTGATTGAAGTTTTCATGTTTTGGGTGAGATATCGATATGAGGAGAATAAGGAGTGACAGGGCCCTAAGATTGGGGATGCCCAAGGCACCCCAAGGTAATATTCAAGGAAGATCCAAGCAACTAAGCTTGGGGATGCCGCGGAAGGCATCCCCTCTTTCGTCTCCAACATTATCGGTAACCTCACTTGGAGCTACATTTTCAATCTTCACATGATATGTGTTTTGCTTGGAGCATCATTTTATTTTATTAGTATTTGCTTGGTGTTATTTAGAATAATATTTTATATCTTTTACTTCAGTAAAAATGTCAAGTATAGCCTTTGCCATGCTTATTTTGCAAGTCTATATGTGGCTGTTTGAAAACAGAAAGTTGCACGCTCATGCGTGAATTTTTGAGAAAAGTCAGAATGTGATGAAATGTTGAAATTTTTCAGAATTTTTGGAGATAAGGAAGTGTGAGTAAAATTGCACTCTTTACAGACTGTCCTGTTTAGACAGATTGCTGTTATGTTTGCATTGTTTGCATATGTTTGCTTGTTTAATGATTCTATTTGAGGATAGGAGTATTAAATATGCATAGGCATTTAGTATGCAATGTTAAATAATAATTTTAGTGATTTGTTACAGTAGAGAATGATAAGGTGTTGCATTGATTTATACTAACTTATCTCGCGAGTTCTTGTTGAGTTTTGTGTGGATGAAGTTTTTAAAATTTAGGGAAACCGTGATATAAAAGGAATTAAGGAGACACAAAAGCTCAAGCTTGGGGATGCCTAAGGCATCCCAAGTCAATATTTCAAGAAGTATCAAGCATCTAAGCTTGGGGATGCCCCGGTAGGCATCCCACCTTTCTTCATCAATAATTATCGGTTAGCCTCGGTTGAGCCTAAGTTTTTGCTTCTTCACATGAGTTGTGCTATTCTTGGAATGTCATTTACTTTGTTTTGCTTGCTGTTTTAATAAAATAATTAGCTCTGAAAGTTTTAAAATTTGAGAGAGTCCTCAAATAGCTAACCTTTTACTTAACTACTCGCTTGATCTTCACTTATATCTTTTTGGAGTAGTTTGTCATTTACTCTTGTGCCTCACTTATATCCTATGAGTAAATTGTTGAATGAATTGAATATCATGAAGTTGAAATTATATGTTCATATCATGCCTAGTAGTGCCTTCACATTGGATTTAGAAAGTGAAATCTTTTGAAACTTGACAATCACAATATTGGTCATACAAGCAATTCATGAATGATTAGTATAAGGAAGAGAACTTTCAAATACAAATATATTATCTTCGACATCTTCTATGATTGTGAATACCCATTAATTATTTTAAAAATTGAGAAAATTAGTTGAAGTTGGACAAGGAAGACAATGTATTGAGTTATGGTTGTCTATAGCATAGAAGTTATATTGTTATGGATCCTCCAACATGTCGTGTTTGCCTAGGATCTTTTGGTAGCCAAAAATTCGTACTAAGTAGAGATACTACTTGTGCATCCGAAAACCCTTAAACCCAGTTTCTTGCCATGAGTGTCCACCATACCTACCTATGGATTGAATAAGATCCTCCAAGTAAGTTGTCATCGGTGCAGAAAGGCAATAAAAATTGCTTCTAAATGTGTTTGATCATTTAGTGTAAGAGAAAATTGAGCGTTGTACGAACTTGTGATGGCAAAGTAATAAAAGCGACGGACTGCATAATAAAGGTTGCTACCATAATGGGCAATATAATGTGACATTCTTTTGCACTAAGGGATTGTGCATACAAGCCCAAAATGCGCATGACAACCTCTACTTCCCTCTGTGAAGGGCCTATCTTATACTTTTCAGTATTTACTTTTATGCAAAGAGTCAATAGTATGAATTCTCACTTCAACCTCAACTATTCTCTAGTTGCAAGCATCATGTGGTGGGGAAAGATCTAGGCACATATGACCAATCAAATATATTTGATCATGATTTATTATTGTTGACAATTATCTCTATCTTAAATGAGTTGGGAGGCGAAATATTAAGCCCCTATCTTTCTCTGTGTTCGATGAATGGCATTTGTTCTAAAAATATGCTTGAGTACTAGAAATCATAGAAGACTATATGATGGTTGATTATGTGGAGCTCTTACTTAGACTTTGTTGAATAAGTTGAATTGCAATTGCTTGGTGACTGAGAACATAGGTTGTTAAGTTTCAAGAGAAGGCATTGTTTGAACCATCACATGTGAATTGATTGCTACTTTATCATGATGAATTGTATGAGAAAGAGTTGTTGTTATGATTCTAGGAAAAGTGACTAAAATTATCATTGATCAAACTTATGCACTTTGCTAGCATTCACACTTCATAAACTATTTCTTTTATCATTTACCTACTCGAGGACGAGCAGGAATTAAGCTTGGGGATGATGATACGTCTCCAACGTATCTGTAATTTATGAAGTATTCATGCCATGTTTACAACAATTTTATATGGTTTTGGTATGATTTGCATGGAACTAACCCGGACTGACGCTGTTTTCAGCAGAACTACCGTGGTGTTGTTTTTTGTGCAGAAATATAAGTTCTCCAAATGCAACGAAACATTTTGACAATTTGTTTGGAACAAAAGAGGCACTAGAAGCTTCGTGGGAGGGCCAGAAGAGCCACGAGGTGGGCACAACCCACCAGGGCGCGCCACAGGGGCCTGGCTCGCCCAGATGGGTTGTGGTCACCTCGAGGCCCATCTTCACGTGAAACCAACGCCAAAAAATCCTATAAATACAGAAACCCCCAGAAATAACCCTAGATCAGAAGTTCTGCCGCCGGAAGCCTCTGTAGCCACAAAAAACCAATCTAGACCCTGTTCTGGCACCCTATCGGAGGGTGAAATCATCACCGGTGGCCATCTTCATCATCCCAGCGGCCACCATGATGAGGAGGGAGTAGTCCACCCTCGGGGCTGAGGGTTTGTACCAGTAGCTATGTGTTCAATCTCTCTCTCTCTCTCGTGTTCTTGATTTGGCACGATCTTGATGTATCGCGGGCTTTGTTAATATAGTTGGATCATATGGTGTTTTCCCCTCTCTATCTTGTTGTGATGAATTGAGTTTTCCCTTTGAGATTTCGAAATTATCGGATTGAATACTTTTATGGATTTGAGAGCACTTGATGTATGTCTTGGCACTCAACTCGCGGATTCCTGAGGTGACATTGGGGTAATCTATGCATAGGGGTTGATGCACGTTTTTGTCCTTGTTTCTCCGGTAGAAATCTTGGGGCACTCTTTGAGGTTCTTTGTGTTGGATTAAGTATTATGAATCTGAAATTGTTTGATGCATATCATATAATCAACTCACGGATACTCGTGGTGACATTGGAGTATCTAGGTGACATTAGTGTTGGTTGATGTGTATCATATGGTGTTATTTTAGTACGAACTCTTAGATAGATCGATCGGAAAGGATAACTTTGTGTTATTTTAGTACGAACTCTTGGATAGATCGATCGGAAAGGATAACTTTGAGGTGGTTTCGTACCCTACAAACAATTTCGTCTTATGTTCTCAGCTAGATAGGAACTTTGGAGTGATTCTTCATCGCACGTTGAGGGATGGTTATATGATCCAATTATAATAGCATTGTTGACAGATTGCACTAGCGAAAGTACGGACCCTAGGCCTCATTTTCAAGCATTGCAATACCGTTTGTGCTCCATTTTATCAATTGCTACCTTACTGTTTTTTCTTGTTCCTAATACAAAAATCAATATCTACTATCATTACTACACTTGTATCACTATCTCTTCGCCGAACTAGTGCACCTATAAAATTTACCATTGTATTTGGTGTGTTGGGGACACAAGATACTTTTTATTATTTGGTTGTAGGGTTGTTTGAGAGAGACCATCTTCATCCTACGCCTCCCACGGATTGATAAACCTTAGGTCATCCACTTGAGGGAAATTTGCTACTGTCCTACAAAACTCTGCGCTTGGAGGCCCAACACGAGTCTACAAGAACAAGTTGTGTAGTAGACATCAATTACTGAGGTGACATTGGGGTAATGTATGCATAGGGGTTGATGCACGTTTTCGTCCTTGTTTCTCCGGTAGAAATCTTGGGGCACTCTTTGAGGTTCTTTGTGTTGGATTGAGTATTATGAATCTGAAATTGTTTGATGCATATCGTATAATCAACTCACGGATACTCGTGGTGACATTGGAGTATCTTGGTGACATTAGAGTTGGTTGATGTGTATCATATGGTGTTATTTTAGTACGAACTCTTGGGTCGTTTGTGACACTTATAGGGATAGCTCGATAGATCGATCGGAAAGGATAACTTTGTGGTGGTTTCATACCCTACAAACAATTTCTTCTTATGTTCTCTGCTAGATAAGAACTTTGGAGTGATTCTTCGTCACACGTTAAGGGATGGTTATATGATCCAATTATATTAGCACTGTTGAGATATTGCACTAGTGAAAGTATGAACCCAAGGCCTCATTTTCAAGCATTGCAATACCGTTTGTGCTCACTTTTGTTACTTGCTACCTTGCTGTTTTTTATTGTTACTATTACAAAAATCAATATCTACTATCACTACTACACTTGTATCACCATATCTTTGCCGAACTAGTGCACCTATACAATTTACCATTGTATTTGGTGTGTTGGGGGCACAAGAGACTTTTTATTATTTGGTTGCAGGGTTGTTTGAGAGAGACCATCTTCATCCTATGCCTCCCACAGATTGATAAACCTTAGGTCATCCACTTGAGGGATATTTGCTACTATCCTACAAAACTCTGCGCTTGGAGGCCCAACATGAGTCTACCATAAAAAGTTGTGTAGTAGAAATCATAATAGTAGTAGATGCAGAATCATTTCGGTCTACTTGTCTCGGACGTGATGCCTATACATGATCATTGCCTTGGATATCATCATAATTATTTGCTTTTCTATGAATTGCCGAATAGTAATTTGTTTACCCACCATATGCTATTTTCAAGAGAGAAGCCTCAAGTGAAAACTATGCCCCCTGGGTCTATCTTCTATCGTATATTAAAACCAAAAATACCTTGCTGCATTTTTCTTTTATTTATTTTATTTTGTATTTTTGTTCGATCTATCTATCAAAAACTATACAATTTAATCTTGCTCGTAACCGTTAAGGGATTGACAACCCCTTGATCGCGTTGGGTTGCAAGGATTTGTTGTTTGTGTGCAGGTGCTGCTAACGAGTCGTTGCTTGGTTCTCCTACTAGATTGATAACCTTGGTTTCATAACTGAGGGAAATACTTATCTCTACTGTACTGCACCATCCTCTCCTCTTCAGGGAAATCCCAACGCAGATCACAATTAGCAAGATCCTAAAGCTAGAGGCCGGCTTGGCCACAAGAAGGGTGGCCAAAAAACTCCTGGACATGAGAAAGAATAGTTTGAGGATCGGATACCCAAACCCCGTCCACTAAAAGAGAATCAATAACACAATGACGGCGTCGACCATTACCTATGGCAAACTATTACGCCGTGAGCGAGTCCCCTTTAAGAGTCCAATTGATATTGCCTCACTCACGCCAGTATGCTTTAGCCTGATGATGCAACTGCATCAAGAGATATTCCAAAAGATATCTTTGTTGCCAGCCCTGCTAGGATAGCCTAGCCCCGTCCGCCTCGGAATCCAAGATAGAAATCTAACCCAACAAGTCAGATTTCTGCCGATGAGCCTCTATAGCCCGATTACGGCCCCAGCCTCTAAGGAATTTTCTAAGATTGTAAGAAAAAAAGCCAATCATCAACATGCCCAAAGAACCGTAAGCGCGAACAAAGTAAAGTAGAGATTTTTATCAGAAACCTGCGAGGTAAAACCATCCACGAGCAACCAAGAAGCATCAAACTGGAACCTAGAAGTGATGCCAGAGGAGCAAATCTCCAAGTGTAGCAACAACAAAGAGTGGTCGGAGCCCACGTGAGGCTGGGCAGCAAGGGAGGCACAAGGGAACAACGAGTCCCAGCCAGCATTGACAAACACAAGGTCCAAAACCGAGCGAACAGGGCTAGCCTGATGGTTAGACCAAGTAAAACGAGAACCCGCTCTCGGGATCTCACGCAGTGCGCAATCACTGATGAAATCATTAAAAGCATCGGCAAGAGGTCACAAGAAGTTATTATTATTCTTATCCAAAGGAGACCGCAACAAATTAAAGTCACCACAAATTAACAGAGGAAGGGTAGAAGCCACCGTTTTGGTAGATAGTTCCTCCAGAAAAAGATTAGACATCGAATGAACGGCCGGGCCGTACACCACTATGACCTCCCAAAGAACATTAAGATGCTTGTGAAGCACTGACATACTAGCCCAGAAAACACCATGATCAAAAGCAACAAAATTGAAAGCATTCAAATTGGCACCAATTAAAATACCACCAGAATGACCAAATGCAGGCAACCACCTCCAGGAGAATCTATCAGCACCAGCGATAGACAAAAGTTCATTATTACAGAAGGAGGCTTTAAAAGTTTCAATAAGAAAAACCAAGTCAGTGTTGGCGCCCCTAACCAAATCACGGATCTGATCTCAATGCCCCCAAGAGCCGAAACCCCTAATATTCAAGAGGAAAGCTTTCATTTGAACAAAAGGTTTTTGAAACGGCGACTCGACCTGCACAGGGCTATGCAGGATTTAGCACGTTTAAAGGTTGCTCGTTTACCAGGGGTCGTGGATGGCTGGCCGCTACCAGCCATTGATACGTCTCCAACGTATCTATAATTTTTTATTGGTCCATGCTATTATATTATCTGTTTTGGATGTTTTATATGCATTAATATGCTATTTTATATTATTTTTGGGACTAACTTATTAACCTAGAGCCAGTGCCAGTTTCTGTTTTTTTCCTTGTTTTTGAGTTTTCCAGAAAAGGAATATCAAACGGAGTCCAAATGGAATAAAAACTTTCACGATGATTTTTC
Source organism: Thinopyrum elongatum (assembly GCA_011799875.1). Taxonomy (NCBI): domain Eukaryota; kingdom Viridiplantae; phylum Streptophyta; class Magnoliopsida; order Poales; family Poaceae; genus Thinopyrum; species Thinopyrum elongatum. The sequence continues at coordinate 101,408,873 of CM022303.1, read as the reverse complement.
TTGGACCAGAAGACATCCACGGAACTTGGAGATGAGTCAGAAGAGTCCCGAGGGCTCCACCAGCCCTCAAGGCGCGCCCTAGGGGGGGCGTCCCCCTAGCTTGTGGGCCCCCCGGGAGTCCACCGACCACACTCTCAGCTATATAAATTCACAAATATTCCCAAACGACCAGAAGCGTCCACTAAAATACTTTTCCGCCGCCGCAACCTTCTGTACCTGTGAGATCCCATCTTGGGACCTTTTCCGGCACCCTGCCGGAGGGGGATTCGATCACAGAGGGCTTCTACATCAACTCTATTGCCCTTCCGATGAAGCGTGAGTAGTTTACCACAGACCTACGGGTCCATAGCTAGTAGCTAGATGGCTTCTTCTCTCTCTTTGATCTTCAATACAATGTTCTCCTTGATGTTCTTGGAGATCTATCCGATGTAATATTCTTTTGCGGTGTGTTTGTCAAGATCCGATGAATTGTGGATTTATGATCAGATTATCTATGAATATTATTTGAATCTTCTCTGAATTCTTATATGCATGATTTGATATCTTTGTATTTCTCTTTGAATTATCGGTTTGGTTTGGCCAACTAGATTGGTTTGGGTTCAATCTTGCGGTGTCCTCACCCAGTGATAAAGTAGGGGTAGCGAGGCACGTATTGTATTGTTGCCATCAAGGATAAAAAGATGGGGTTTTCATCATATTGCTTTAGTTTATCCCTCTACATCATGTCATCTTACTTAAGGCGTTACTCTGTTCTTATGAACTTAATACTGTTGATGCATGCTGGATAGCGGTTGATGTGTGGAGTAATAGTAGTAGATGCAGGCAGGAGTCGGTCTACTTGACACGGACGTGATGCCTATATTCATAATCATTGCCTTGGATATCGTCATAACTTTGTGCTTTTCTATCAATTGCTCGACAGTAATTTGTTCACCCACCGTATGTTTTCTTTCAAGAGAGAAGCCTCTAGTGAAACCTATGGCCCCCGGGTCTATTTTTCATCATATATTTTCAGATCTTTAAACCAAAAAACCCAAAAATACCTTGCTGCAATTTATTTGTTTTTACTTTGTTTTACGTTTTAGTAATCTTTTATATCTATCTCTGTCAGATCTCATCCTTGCAAGTGACCGTGAAGGGATTGACAACCCCTTTATCGCGTTGGGTGCAAGTGTTTGATTGTTTGTGCAGGGGCATAGATTGGAGACTTGCGTGTACCTCCTACTGGATTGATACCTTGGTACTCAAACTGAGGGAAATACTTATCTCTACTTTGCTGCATCACCCTTTCCTCTTTAAGGGAAAAACCAATGCAAGCTCAAGAAGTAGCAGGAATAATTTCTGGCGCCGTTGCCAGGGAGGTTCTACATCAAGCCTACCAAGTACCCATCATAAACTCTCATCTCTTGCATTACATTATTTGCCATTTGCCTCTCGCTTTCCTCTCCCCCACTTCTAAAACATTTTCAGAAAAACACAAAAATATTTGCCTTTTTATTCGCCCTTCTTTTTGTTTGCCTTTATGTCTTACTTGATTTGTTTGCTTGTTTGCTTTGAATAATTGTATATTTATTGAAAATCAGGAAGCAAAAATTTTATGGATCCTCACCCACTTACTAATCTCTTTAAAAGATCCAATTATGATGAACCAATTGCTAGTGAGTTGAGTGCACTAGATTATCTTTATGAAGTTTTGCTTGAAATTCGTGAATCTGAAAATTGTGATGAAGTGCCAAAAGAAGAAATTTATGAAGTGATTCACGATAGCTCCTTGAATGAAAAGCATGAGTGCAATGATGTTATTATAAATTCTATTAATGTCAATTGTGCGAAGAATATGCAAAACCCTAAGCTTGGGGATGCTAATTTTGCTATGTCCAATACTTATTGTAATGATCATGATTGGGGTGATGCATCTTATGATCTTGAAAATTTATTTAAGCCTCATGATGAATATGTTTGCAATAATATTGAAAGTGGGTTTGGAAGAGTGTCAACTCTAGGAAATAATGATGCCACTACTTTGGAGTTTGATGATTCTTATGAAAATTTTGATAAAAGTGGGCTTGGAGAAGTCATGACTTTATTTAATGTTAATCCCACTATTTTGGAAGAGTGTCAACTTTGCATGCATGTGGATCATGAAGAGAAAAAATTATGTGATAGCTATATTGTTGAATTTGATTATGATCCTACATGTAATTATTATGAGATGGAAATATGGTTGTAGAAATTTTCAAGTTACTAAATTACCTCTCGTTACGTTGAGATTGCTATTGTTTCTTTCTTCTTCCTTGCATATGCTAGTTTTTGTTTGTCTTGATAATTTGTTTGCTTATAAAATGCCTATGCATAGGAAGTATGTTAGACTTAAACTTGTTTTTCACATTCTACATGATGCTCTCTTCGTGTTTCAATTGCTATCTTTCATGTGAGCAATATTAAAATTATCAATGCCTAGCTAAAAGGCTTTAAAGAAAAGCGCTTGTTGGGAGACAACCCAATATTTTTATTTTCTATTTTTATGAGTTTACACATTATTACCTCTGTATTAATTGTGTTTTGGTGTTTTAATTAGTGTTTGAGCCAAGCAAGACCTTTGGGATGGCTTACAGTGATAGTTGATTTGATCTTGCTGAAAAACAGAAACTTTTGCGTCCAGTAACATAATTTTCCAAATTCACTGGAGCGTGTAAAAACTCTGAATTTTTTACAAAAAATTTAGATGCAAATTTACTATGTTTTCCTAATTTTTCAATTTTTTTGGAGTTAAATAAGTATGAGAACAATTCATATCTTCGCAGACTGTTCTGTTTTTGACAGATTCTGTTTTCTATGTGTTGTTTGCTTATTTTGAGGATTCTATGGGTAGTATCGGGGGGTATAAACCATGAAAAAGTTGGAATACAGTAGATATTACACCAATATAAATAAAGAATGAGTTCACAACAGTACGAAAAGGTGGTGATTTATTTTCTTATACTAACGGATCTCATGAGTTTTCTGTTGAGTTTTGTGTTGTGAAGTTTTCAAGTTTTGGGTAGAGATTTGATGGACAATGGAATAAGGAGTGGCAAGAGCCTAAGATTGGGGTTGCCCAAGGCACCCCAAGGTAATATTCAAGGACAACCAAGCATCTAAGCTTGGGGATGCCCCAGATGGCATCCCCTCTTTTGTCTTCAATCCATCGGTAAATTTACTTGAGGCTATATTTTTATTCACCACATGATATGCTCTAGTGTTTTGCTTGGAGCGTCTTGTATGATACTCCCTCCGTCCTTGAAAGAGTGTACTTCCAACTTGGTTGGAGGGTCAAACTATCTCAAAGTTTGACCGAGTTTCTGCAAGAATATGTCAATGCTTGTGAAACCAAATAGATATATGGCAAAAATATATTTTATCATGAATCTAATGCTACGAATCTGATGGCATAAATGTTGGTCTATTATTGTGTAAATACGGTCAAACATAAAAAAGTTTGACTTTCCAACAAAGTTGGAAGTACACTCTTTCAAGGACGGAGGGAGTATGAGTCTTTGCTTTTTAGTTTGCCACAATCATCCTTGCTGTACACATCTTTTGAGAGGGACACGCATGAATCGTGAATTTATTAGAATACTCTATGTGCTTCACTTATATCTTTTGAGCTAGGCAATATGCTCTAGTGCTTCACTTATATCTTTTTAGAGCACGGCGGTGGTTTTATTTTATAGAAATTGTTGAACTCGCATGCTTCACTTATATTATTTTGAGAGTCTCTAAATAGCATGGTAATTTGCTTAGGTTATGAATTTAGTCCTAATATGATGGGCATCCAAAGAGGGATATAATAAAAACTTTCATATAAAGAGCGTTGAATACTATGAGAAGTTTGATTCCTTGCATTTGTTTTGAGATATAAAGATGGTGATATTAGAGTCATGCTGGTGAGTAATTGTCTATCGGTAGAAATACTTGTGTTAAAGTTTGTGATTCCCGTAGCATGCACGTATGGTGAACCGCTATGTGATGAAGTCGGAGCATTATTTATTTATTTATTGTCTTCCTTATGAGTGGCGGTTGGGGACGAGCGATGGTCTTTTTCTACCAATCTATCCCCCTAGGAGCATGCGTGTAGTACTTTGTTTCGATAGCTAATAGACTTTTGCAATAAGTATGTGAGTTCTTTCTGACTAATGTTGAGTCCATGGATTATACGCACTCTTACCCTTCCACCATTGCTAGCCTGTCTAGTACCGCATAATTTTCACCGGTGCATTAAACCAACCATATACCTTCCTCAAAACAGCCACCATACATACCTATTATGGCATTTCCATAGCCATTCTGAGATATATTGCCATGCAACTTCCACCGTTCCGTTTTTTATGACATGCTTCGTCATTGTCATATTACTTTGCATGATCATGTAGTTGGCATAGTATTTGTGGCAAGGCCACCGTTCATATTTTTTATACATGTCACTCCTGATCATTGTACATCCCGGTACACCGCCGGAGGCATTCATATAGAGTCATATGTTGTTCTAGAATCGAGTTGTGATTCTTCAGTTGTAAGTAAATAAAAGTGTGATGATCATCATTATTAGAGCATTGTCCCATGTGAGGAAAGGATGATGGAAGCTATGATTCCCTCACAAGTTCGGATGAGTCTCTAGAGTTTACACAAAAAAGAGAGGCCAAAAGAAGCCCAAGTAAATGAGAGAAAAGAGAGAAGGGGCAATGCTACTATCCTTTTACCACACTTGTGCTTCAAAGTAGCACCATGATCTTCATTATAGAGTCTCCTATGTTGTCACTTTCATATACTAGTGGGAATTTTTCATTATAGAACTTGGCTTGTATATTCCAATGATGGGCTACCTCAAATTGCCCTAGGTCTTCATGAGCAAGCGAGTTGGATGCACACCCACTTAGTTTCTTTTTGAGCCTTCATACACTTATAGCTCTAGTGCGTCCGTTGCATGGCAATCCCTACTCACTCACATTGATATCTATTGATGGGCATCTCCATAGCCCGTTAATACGCCTAGTTGATGTGAGACTTTGTCCTTCTTTTTGTCTTCTCCACAACCACCATATTCTATTCCACCTATAGTGCTATACCCATGCCTCACACTCATGTATTGCGTGAAAGTTGAAAAAGTTTGAGAACATCAAAAGTATGAAACAATTGCTTGGCTTGTCATCGGGGTTGTGCATGATTTAATACTTTGTGTGATGAAGAAGGAGCATAACCAGACTATATGATTTTGTAGGGATAACTTTCTTTGGCCATGTTATTTTGAGAAGACACGATTGCTTTATTAGTATGCTTGAAGTATTATTTTTTTATGTCAATATTAAACTTTTGTTTTGAATCTTATGGATCTGAATATTCATGCCACAATAAAAAAATTACATGGATAACTATGTTAGATAGCATTCCGCATAATTTTTTTTGTTTTTATCATTTACCTACTCAAGGACGAACAGGAATTAAGCTTGGGGTTGATTGATACGTCTCCAACGTATCTATAATTTTTTATTGTTCCATGCTATTATATTATCTGTTTTGGATGTTTTATATGCATTAATATGCTATTTTATATTATTTTTGGGACTAACTTATTAACCTAGAGCCCAGTGCCAGTTTCTGTTTTTTCCTTGTTTTGAGTTTTACAGAAAAGGAATATCAAACAGAGTCCAAACGGAATAAAACTTTCGCGATGATTTTTCTTGGACCAGAAGACATCCACGGAACTTGGAGATGAAGTCAGAAGAGTCCCGAGGGATCCACAAGCCCTCAGGGCGCGCCCTGGGGGGCGCCCCCTGGCTTGTGGGCCCCCCGGGAGTCCACCGACCTCCCTCTCAGCTCTATAAATTCACAAATATTCCCAAACGACCAAAAGCATCCACCAAAATACTTTTCCGCCGCCTCAAAACCTTTTGTACCCGTGAGATCCCATCTTGGGGCCTTTTCCGGCACCCTGCCGGAGGGGGATTCGATCACGGAGGGCTTCTACATCAACTCTATTGCCCTTCCGATGAAGCGTGAGTAGTTTACCACAGACCTACGTGTCCATAGCTAGTAGCTAGATGGCTTCTTCTCTCTCTTTGGTCTTCAATACAATGTTCTCCTCGATGTTCTTGGAGATCTATCTGATGCAATATTCTTTTGCGGTGTGTTTGTCTAGATCTGATGAATTGTGGATTTATGATCAGATTATCTATGAATATTATTTGAATCTTCTCTGAATTCTTATATGCATGATTTGATATCTTTGTATTTCTCTTCGGATTATTGGTTTGGTTTGGCCAACTGGATTGGTTTTTCTTGCAATGGGAGAGGTGCTTAGTTTTCGGTTCAATCTTACGATGTCCTCACCCAGTGACAAAGTAGGGGTAGCGAGGCACGTATTGTATTGTATTGTTGCCATCAAGGATAAAAAGATGGGGTTTTCATCATATTGCTTGAGTTTATCTCTCTACATCATGTCATCTTACTTAAGGCGTTACTCCATTCTTATGAACTTAATACTCTAGATGCATGCTGGATAGCGGTCGTTGTGTGGAGTAATAGTAGTAGATGCAGGCAGGAGTCGGTCTACTTTACACGGACGTGATGCCTATATTCATAATCATTGCCTTGGATATCGTCATAACTTTGCGCTTTTCTATCAATTGCTCGACAGTAATTTGTTCACCCACCGTATGTTTTCTTTCAAGAGAGAAGCCTCTAGTGAAACCTATGGCCCCCGGGTCTATTTTCCATCATATATTTTCAGATCTATAAACCAAAAAACCCAAAAATACCTTGCTGCAATTTATTTGTTTTTACTTTGTTTTACGTTTTAGTAATCTTTTATATCTATCTCTATCAGATCTCATCCTTGCAAGTGACCATGAAGGGATTGACAACCCCTTTATCGCGTTGGGTGCAAGTATTTGATTGTTTGTGCAGGTGCATGGATTGGAGACTTGAGTGTACCTCCTACTGGATTGATACCTTGGTTCTCAAACTGAGGGAAATACTTTTCTCTACTTTGCTGCATCACCCTTTCCTCTTCAAGGGAAAAAACAACGCAAGCTCAAGAAGTAGCAGCCATCGGAGATCCAACCACTCCAACCAGAGGGACTGACAGCTTCCCTGCCGCCGTCTCTTTAGCTTTAGCTATGACAGCCTAAGCCAGCTCATTCACGCAAATCAACGAGAGGAGAGAGAAGGGAGAGCCAACATTCACGTCGAACGAAACACCAACATCGGATAAAACTTTAACCAAATGACTATCAGGAAGATTAGTCAAGACCAAACAAACAGGAGAGGGCACAAGGGATGTACCTGGGTGAGGCGCGTCCTTAGTAGCCGCAAGCTGAGCCGCTCACTCGGGGACAGGTTTCCCACAGTCCCTGACATGCCGGCCCTTGCGCGTAGTCGACACCAGAGAACGAATAGGATTCGAACATGCCGTTGGCGAAGACGTAGCCCCAGCAGAAGCAACAACCACTACCGCACCCAGATCAGCATTGAAACACCGGCACAGGCCCGCCACCGGTTGGTTAGAGCCCAATGTGGCCCTACTCTTGGCAGAAAACTTTTTGGCAATGGACTTCTTCTTCTTGCTGGCAGGGCCCGATGCCACAGGGACATGGGAAGGAGGAACATCAACAATCCTAGATATAGACGAAGATGTGGGGCAAGCTGGCACATTAGAGCATACGGCAGAGAAAGGAGTTGCAACGCCCTTCTCCGTCGGACCTCAGGATTAGCAGGCACATCCTTGGCAATGACATCATCAACAGGCTTGGGCACCACCACCTCGGTCGCACCACCACCAGGGGCATTGGACTTGAACAAGTTACACACCTCAGAGCCCAAGCCATCCCACTCATAGTTGGTGAACAGAACCGCAGAATCACCTCCATCATTGCTATCCCCTGACCCAGGAGGAGAAGCATTGACAGGAGGAGGTGGGGGAGCCTGGTGGGCCGTCTGGTCCTCGACACAAACACATAGCCGATATGAACTAGTAGAGAGGTAGACATCAATAGCACCATGCACAAGCACCCGGTTCAGACACCATATCTTCACACCAACAGGACGGAGATGATCAAGAGACGAACCATCAACCTCAATAGGCTTGCCAACTAGCTCACCAAACGCCATCAAGAATGAAGCAGTGTGCAACCCTCAAGGCTTATCATCAACCAAAACCCAAACATCAGACAAAGAACCACCAGCCCGTGCACCACTGTCCGCCGCCTTGACAGAAACCATAACTTGATTGAGAGGTAAGGTAAAGCTGGTGCAAGTGGACATCATCTTCAGACTTTCTTTGGAAGGAAAAACAACTGCAAACTCAGACTCATAGACCTACTACACCTGCCAGTCCCAACCCTCAAGCCCCACCCCTTAAGTTCATCCTCAATCACCAGGCTGGACACGGGTTGAGATTGGCGGAGATGATTGCAACATTGAAGAGGAAATGAGTGACAACAGCCGTACTCAGATCTTCGTCCAAGGCAAAGAACGAACATCCTGGGAGCCCCAGGCCGAACTGCTTGAATGACAGCAGCTTACCGCAGTTCTGGCAATCAACAGTCAGGCGACCCTCAGTCTGGCAGATGAGGCAGGAAGGAGGAAAGATGCAACGAGATTGAAAGTGGCCCGGCCGGTGGCAAGCGAAGCAAGTAAGCGTGGAAGACAGACCAGAGGAGGCAGGGGGAGTCGGAAACTGTGATAGAGGAGGTGGCGGGGGAGAATGCCATCACCAACCGCAGTAGAGGAAGAACCAAGATAAAAAAAGACGAGAATTTGCGAGCCTTGGGTAGGTTGAGGAGCCGTACCCTCCCCGTTGAAACTGCCGACCTCCATCGCCTCCCACACTGGCACCACCACCAAAAAGCTGACCTCCATTCCCAGACTTGGCCTTCTTTATCTTCTCTATCCATCCATCCTCCTATGATGCTAAGAATGAAGATTAGAATAACTCTCAACTTCTAAACAAGTGTATGTTCCCCTTTGTCAGTTGTAACATAAGGAAGATGAATTCTGTTGGTCCAAATCAAGTTACTATATAGGCCGGTGCAAACTACCTCGGTTGACTCCACAACAATGTAATTACATTCATTTGTGAACTGAGCTTAGCTCAGATGGGTAGGTTCTTTGTGGTGGAACCAGCCCACCAGGGTTCAGGTACTAGACTTGGCACTAGTTCTCGCATTTTTCTAGATTTATTTCAGGCTTTCCAGTGATGTCTGTTCAGTGGTAGGAGACATTATTACCGACACTAAGACACGTATGGTGACTTCATCTATCTCTAGAGAATGTGCGGCTCAGTCTTTTGGTGTTCCTCATAGGGATATGATATGCATGCATGCGTTCATAGTGGTTGTACCGTGTTGAAAAAATTACATTCATTTTATTTTTTCTAGAAGGCAAATAAACACACTTGTAAGTTCAGGGATGATCTTGTTTATATATTGCACAATTTCTAATCCACTTGAGCTATTTGAGTTCACTTCTAAAACGTCATTGCAATTCTTCTCTCAATATTGTTTTAGGATGAACAAAGATAAACATGAGAAAGGAAGTATGTGTCTAGCATTGAAAAGAATGACATCCAATTTAAAACTAGGACCAGATCCCAGAGGTGGGTGCATGCAATAATAACACTGGCGTGTCCAATCAACTTCTCACAACATAATACATGTAAGATATAAGACCAACAATCATGTGTCCATTATATGTATATCCATGCTCGATATGTGTGCAGTCATGTAAAAGGCATGTGAGCAAATGCAATAGTAAAGACATGACTCTACCATAAAAGGTGAAGATATCAAATCAAACCTACTAGAAAGAGAAGTAGAAAATGTGCTAAAATTGGAGATGACTCCATGTGCACAAGCCCATAAATGCACTGAAGTGAGGTTCATATAAGCGATTCCTAAGTGATAAATATGTTTACGATTCAAATCTCTTAGGCATGTTCCTCTAGTAATGATGAATGAAGACCATCCATATATTCAAGAAGTAGCAATCACATATGATCTAAATGAGTTGGGTAGGCTTGAGATGCATCAGTGATTATTCTTCCGCAGTGCCACATTTTCGGTGAGCAATCTTGTTCTTTGGATCTCCTTTACATGAGATAGAGGGGCATTCCATACTTATATGGCATCAATCATGAAGCTAAAGTATTGCAGAATCATAACAGTGCCCGTGACATCTGTCGTGTCTTGGACGCCAAAGGATTACACTAACGTTGTTCCCGCTTGGACTACTGAATTAGCTTGTATGTGGTGCAATTGTGTAGCATTGTAACCGTTGCCACATCCTGATTAAAAGTGGGGAGGGGAAACTGATAGGGTGTGGCTATATCTCAATCGACTGAGATTAACCAAGTCTCAATCAAGTGACACAACATATAAAAGGAAGAAAGAAAATTTTGCACGGATCTCATGGATATAGAATCAATTGAGACTTCGTTAAGTCTCAATCAACTGAGATTTAGCAACCCCGAAACTGATAAGTAGCTCGCGCTTATCTTTAGATCTCTTTTTTAGTAATAACAAGCCTAAGAGAGATCAAACTTAAGTATTGTATAATTAGCAATAACATAAGTCACGATCTCTAGTTTGGCGTCTGCCTGTCTCCCTTTTCCCCTCTCTCTCCTCCCTTCCTCCCCAGAGGAGACCGCCTCTTCTACAAGCATTTGTTTGCACCTGTGGGGCATCCAACGAGCATTTGTCTTAGCATCTGATCCAAGCTGGCTATGCGGGGCATGACACCAAGGCAATTTTTAGACAATACCCTAAGAGCATCTCCAATAACATTGTTATGTTTGGTGACCTAAAAGCAATTTTAAGTAGAAGATATAGAACATCAGAGGACTCTTTTATCTCTACTCCAACAGCTAGCCTAAATTTGGTTACCTATACTTAAAAATCCATCTATCTTTCTTTTTATCGTACTTCTCCATGATACGTCTCCAACGCATCTATAATTTTTTATTGTTTCATGCTATTATATTATCGCTTTTGTATGCTTTATATGCCATTTATATTATTTTTATGGACTAATCTTGGTTCTTAACTTAGGTTAATACTAGCACAAATGCCCGTGCATTGCAACGGGTGAAAAAACACACACTTTGCTAACCCAATTGCTCAAGACCCCCCACCCCCTCCTCACTCCACGACCCACCGCCAGGCATGATGACATGAACAAACTCTTTGAAATCCTCAATGATGCCATGAAAATATGTATTGCGGAAAAAAATATGAACATATTTCAAAAGTGTATTGAAGGTGTGTGGAATTTAAATCACAGAAATATCTACCTGGTTGTGAGTATCTCTTCACGCCTTTGTTGGAGTTGCTTAGTGATGCCCAAAACATATCACATTATACTGTAAATAGTAAAGTCCATTTTAGTACAATGTTTGTGCTTCACTACGGAGGTAACATGAATTTTTATGAACCAATGTTGGCTAGGTTTAGGGACTATGTAGCATAGCACTATTCATGTCCAACAATCAAGCAAATATTTTTAACCGGTACTATCTTTTTCATTATAATTTAAAAAAAAAATATTATGCATGAACAATAAATAAACAATTTTTTATTATGATTTAGACATAGTATTTTTTGCAGGTGTTAAACAATTCTAACATAATTTTCTCTCGAGTTATGGACGGGGTAAAACTACGCGTTCGTGGGACTATAGCTAGTGGCATAGGACGAAATTTTTTCTGAGGGGGCGACTTTTGATTGATTTCTAACTGGTTTACTTTGTTCCCACAATCTTTTTAGAGATCAATCAACTCATTACGGGACAAAACAAATGACAAAAAATCACCAGGCTATTAGGACACTTCCCTTTTCATTACGGGACGACTTCTCACTTTGCTATTTTTCTATATCAATCCCAGAAATCTCTCCTTTCTTTGTTTATTTTCAATTCCCGGAATCCCTCCTTTCCTTCTTTATTCTCTCCTTTCTTCCTTATTAGGAAACTTTCTTCTTATTATGGGACGGCTGGCTTCCCACTTTTTTCCCCGAATCCCTCCTTTCCTTCTTATTACGGGACAGCTTCCCACTTTCCTATTTTTTGCTTTCAATCTCCGAAATCCCTCCTTTCCTTCTTATTACTGGACGGGTTCCCACTTTCCTATTTTTTTGCTATCAATCCCGGAAATCCCTTCTTTCCTTCTTTACCTTTAGGAAACATCAGACCCACACTTCACCATGTTCGCTAGATGGCTCCTTGATATACCACGAAAATTAAAGATGTATATAAATTGGGTAGATTGGATTTGGGGGAGCGATGCGGGACAATTTAACAACTTAATCAACCTTTGTTTCTTCAAATAACATAGCTAGCTCGGTTGGCTGTGCCATTATCTGTTGAGCATTAGGTTTGGGGATCAAATCCTCTCACCGGCATGTATTTTTTGCTTCAAACGGGTTAGGTGGGGCTGATTTACTGGGCCAGAGCGCACGGGCGGGCTCAGTTCACCTGGCTCGGATGAATTATACTCACCAACGACGGACGAAACGAACATTGACGGGTGAAACTAATAACAGATGAAAATTAGGGAGGAAGAACCGTTAGTCCTTTTATTAGTAGGTATAGACTTCTCGCAGTTGTGCTACATCACCCTTCTTCTTCGGGGAATCCAACGACTCTATATTGCCGGGGAGTAGCAGAAAATTTTCTGGCGCCATTGCCGGGGAGGCTTCATCTAACAAATCAGGTACCTTCACACAAACACTTTCTTTTGTTTTTCTATTTTCTTGCCTAGTCATGCTATCTTTATCCTGGACACACTGAAAGAAAAAAGAAAAATAAAACCACTTAAATTCCTTACTGCTGAAGCTTTCTACTTGGATCATCTTCAATCCGTTTGTGCTAAAGCTTTACTGCTGAAGCTTTCTACTTGGATCATCTTTGATCCATTTGTGCTGAAGCTTTACTGCTGAAGCTTTACACTTACATCATCTTCGCGCTAAAAACACATCTAGCTTAGTTGATGCGAAATCATTAGAAGAGCATGCTTATTTTGTGCGCCATCGCTTGTCTCAAAAAGGTAAACACTTGAAGGATCAAATAAATATGTTATATTGCTATGCTTGGAATTTGTGCTCTATATATGATTTTACTTGTTGTTCTAGAAAAGACAGAAAACACCTTCCCTTTCAATGTGAGTTTAATGATAATAAGATCCTATCTTCTTATGCTAATGATGTTTATGCTTACTATTATATTAAACAAACTGAGCAATTTGGTGCTTTTAAGGGTGCTTATGAAGTTGCTTCTTTGCTTGGAAAATATGATGGTGCTCCTTACAAATATGAAAATTTTGCCATAATTAAATATTGCTATGAAAACTATGATTGCAATGCTTATATTAGTGATTATATTAAGAGAGTCTTTGTTGCCCAAGAAGAGATTGATGTTTTGCAGGATTCTATGGAGGAAGAAATTGTTGAAACAGAGAGCTTCTTTAGATGAAAAAGATGAGGAGGAGAGTGAAGAAGAGAGTAACTCTTTAACTCATAAATTGTTTAAATTCCCTTCGTTCTCACCGGAGGATGAATGCTATGATCCCTTGGATTTGTTTGAAGTATCCCTTTTTGATGAACTTCATGTTTGCTATGTTAGTTGCCATGATGCCCTACGAATGATGTTTATGGAAATGAACTTGCTACAATTCCTTATGTTAAGAGTGAAATTGTTGATATTGCACACACACTTGATTGTCCTATTATTTTTTTGAATTCTCCCAACTATATTATTGAAGAAAAGTTGTTCTTATTAAGGATTATATTGACGGGTTGCATTTTACCATTGCACATGATGATTCTAATAGATATAATATGCATGTGCTTGCTGCTCCTACTTGCAACTATCATGAGAGAAGAACCTCTTCTCCAGATCATCATATTTATAATACAATAAAATTGCAAGAAACTATCTAGACTGCTATGTCTAAAGGCACTTTTGATGATGATTTTGTTATGCCTACTGCTCCCTCCATCCCATATTATAAGAGCATTTTTACACTACATTAGTGTAAAAAAAAATGCTCTTATATTATGGGATGGAGGGAGTACTTATTATGATGATCATGATTGGGGAGATAATTATGATGCTTTTCGTGATCTTAAACATTTAATTGAGTTTCATGATGAATCTATTATTGATAATAACATTTTATATACTATTGAAAGTGGGTTTGAAAGAGTGTCAACTTTAGGTGAAAATAATTCCACTAATTTGGAGAATATTTGATCTTATGCAATTTTTGATAAAAGTGGGTTTGGAGAGGTCATGACTTTTGATGTTAATCGCACTATCTTGGAATATTATAATTTTTTATGCATGAGGATCATAAAGAGTTACTTTATATGATAGATATATTGTAGAGTTTGATTGAGAGAGGCAAATATGGTTATAGAAATTTTCATGTTACTCAATTACCTCTATTGATGTTCAAATTGTTAATGTTTCGTCCTTCTTCCTTGCATATGCTAAATTATTGCTTGCTTTGATAATTTGTTTAATTATGAAATGCCTATTCATAGTAAGTGGGTTATACTTAAATGTGTTTGTTACATACTATATGATGACGTCTTTGTGCTTCAATTCTTGTCTTTTATGTGAGCATCACCAAAATCTCAAGCCTATCTTAATGGCTATAAAGAAAGAGTTTGTTGGGAGACAACCTAATAGTATCATTTTTATTTTCTTTCAGTGAGTCTACATGATTATTCCTACTGTAGTAATTGCATTTTTGTATTTTCTTTTATTTTTGTGCCAAGTAAAGCCTTTAGGGTGATATGGATGCTTGTTTATTTGGTTTTGTGCAGGAGCAAAAACTTTTGCATCCAGTACATGAACTTTTGTTTTCTACTGGAATGTGATTAATTGCTGAAATTTTTACACAGTACTTCTATGGAAAATTTATATTTTCCCTTAATTTTTAAGAATTATTAGAGTTATATAAGTATGATAAAAAAATTAGATCTTTACATGTCGTCTATTTTTGACAGATTTTGTTTTTGTTGCATAGTTTGGTTGTTTTAAAGTTACTACGGATTATACTGGGGGATATAAATTATAAAATGATAGAATACAGTAGGCATTATGTGGTGACAATTATAAATCTTGTCTTGACAGTACCCAAGTGATTGATTTATTTTATTATACTAACCTATCTCATGAGTTTCGTTAAGTTTTGTGTGCTGAAGTTTTCAAGTTTTGGGTGAGATGACGATGGAAAGGGAATAAGGAGTGGTAAGAGCCTAAGCTTGGGGATCCAAGGCACCCCAAGTTAATATTCAAGAATGACTCGAGCGTCTAAGCTTGGGATGCCCCGGATGGCATGCCCTCTTTCGTCTTCAATTTTTGGTAACTTCACTTGAAGCTATATTTTTATTCTTCACATATATATGTTTTTCTTGGAGCGTCTTTGCTTTTATTTTAGTTTTGTTTGCTGATCTTCAAAATCATTAATTGCTTCCTGATCACACGTATTATGAGATACATACATTCATCTTAAATTTATAGAATGCTCATTGATCTTCACTTATATATTTTGAGTTGAGGCAATTGCTCATGTTCTTCACTTATTTGTTTGAGCCTGGCATTATATTTTATAGATATTATTTGCACTCTCTTGCTTCAGTTATATCATTTTCAGATTTAAATAGGAAGTGGTATTTTGCATGAGTTATATGTTTGGTCCAAAAATGATAGGTATACAAAGGTGGTATAATAAAAATTGCATGAACTTGTAGATCATTTAATATGATGCATTTGATTCTTTGCAATAGTTTTGTGATATTGAGATGATGAGTGCGGTCACCACAGAAAGAGGGAATTTAATATCCCAAGAACCAGAAGTAAAAATTCTATCTATCGTGGCAAAAATAGGATTATTCTGGTTGTTGCTCCAAGTAAATTTCCTATTAGCACTCTTGATCTCCATAAGGGACCATTTATTAACCAGTCATTAAACAGGTAAGAAAACTGGCTATTAATGATCCCATTATTCTTGTCATCACTCGATCTAACCAAATTAAAATCTCCTCCCAGTAAAACTGGGTAAGTGAGGTTTTCCATAGTATCATGCAGCTCAGCAATGAATTCTAACTTATTTTCATTATAAGAAGTACCATATATAGCCACTAAATGCCACAGAAATACATCACTCTTATTTTTAATAATAGCAACAATGCAAAACTTTTTATTGATGAATCCTATAACCTCAAACAAGTCTTTTTTCAGAACCACAAGGATCCCACCAGCGGTATTCACAGCAGGTAGGTAGTCCCAAGTAAAATCCTCTTTACCAGAAATATATTGAAGAACGTGACTATCAATATTTTCTTTCTTGGTTTCAAAGAAACACACAAAATCCACACGATTATTACTAACAAAATCACCTAGGCACTGATTTTTCTCAGTTTGACCCATACCCCGAATGTTCCAAAAGGCTCCTATCATTTAATTTTAAAAGGGTGCGACAAGCCACAAGGCTTCTTCTTCATATTCAGAACAGGGCTTTCCATCAATGGCCCAATAGTGCCATCTGCACCATTAATGGAAAAGTCACTGTTAATATTCTGAGCACTAGAACCATCCAAATCCTCTAAATCTAAACTACCAGGGAGAACAATCTCTGGATTTTCGTCCGCAAACTGAAGACAACGAGCTTTTTCATCATCAATCATATTCATAATAATTTCTTTTTGTTCTTGCGCGCTACTGCCAATGCATAAATCAACTTTGCCTATATTTAAAGCAAGTTCATCAGGGTCCAGGATAGCAAATGATTTACCTTTGAAAGTGTTAGGAATCTCCAAATTTTTCCTCATCATGTATGCAGCAGCTTTGTCCATAATCTTGATGTTTCCATGGTTCCTAGTTGTCGGCTTGCTTGCTAACACCGAGCCCCAGACAGGACAATTCTTGACACTTGGTTTCTTTTTCTGCATTGATTCCACGCTATCCAGAGTTTCCAGCAACGATCTCTTAACAGATCCCATTGCCGTCGCTAGGTCCTCAGGGAGGCATTGCATCTCATCTACCAGATCTTCCTCCTCTTCATCGGTCTCCACCATTTCAAATCTTCTTAGTTGTTCAGAACAGTAGTCCAGATGCACTGACAGGGGATCAGATCTTGCAGAGAGAGAGGGCTTTGCAGGGGTGATTTTTTCATTTTCTGCATCATTGGTAACTAATTTCTCAGGGGTTTTGTTCTTAATCTCTTCCACAAAGTCCTCATGTATGGTATCCAACATATTAGAGGGGTGAAACTAAACTGCAGAAGCAGATTTCTGTGGCACTGACTGACTTGAGCTTGCAGCAAAGGTAGCTTTGGGAGGGAAATTTGCCTTGTCCAGCTCATCAATAGGTTCCTCCATATCATCTCCCCCAGATTTATCCTTGTTTGACATATCCTCATTGTTATCCTCATTCTCCTTTTCCAGGTTATCCAAATCTGGATCAATATCATCACCATCAGATTCTTCTCCCATCTGCTCGAACCCTTCCACAGTGAAGAACAGTATGTATAGCTTCCTTTTCATTTCAACTAACCTCTCAAAAGAAATTTTCCTTGGGTCTCTACAAGCAACTTTCACTTTGATGGTCTCATAAAAGCTCTTAAAGATGCCATTCCAATCCACATCAACCAGGATCCCAAAGCATGCTGTAATCTGGGCAAAAACCTTCCAAGCACACCACTTGGGAGGAATCCCCTCAATCTGAACCCAGGCTTCAGTTAAGCCTCCAAATTCATCTAACATCCCTACCCACTCACAAATCTTAACAGATACTCCATCAATTGGCAGCTCAAATGCAGGAAACTCAATCAGATCTTCTACATTTTTCCATGGAGGGAATCTCAGTAAAAACTTCTTCTCTCCCAAATCCCTAATCAGCCAAGGCCATTCTTTGTTCTTGCAGAAAACCCCATTAAGTTGAACCAACAACTCCGAGGCAGATACCTCGCCCTTAACCACTTTGAGCACGGCACAGTTTTTGTAGTTGAGCCAGCTTAACTCTGATGCTGTGGGCACATCGATGTGGTAAAAACCCAGGCCAGCCGCTGCACTGCCAAAGTATGTCGCTGTAGGGTGGGGTTTTCCCCATGCAGCACAGTTGTTGACATTATGGCCCCCCGCACAGATAAAACACTTCTTCGGCTCAATGCAATTTCCTACATAGTGACCTGGCCAACTACAGTTGACACATGTCATCTCTTTGTACTTGGGATCAAGGGCTTGTACCACAGGAACAGGAGGAGGAGGTGGGGTTGGTGCTCCAGGACCAGCCGCTTGTTGCTGCGAGATCCCACGACCAGCCTGCTTGGGAGGTTGCTGCACCGGCTTAGCAGCACCTCCAGTCCCCGGGACAGCACCTACCGCCGCCGGGGCAGCCGTCTTCCCATCCTGCGGAGCAGTTTTCTTCCCTGGTGGAGGTCGACGCTGCCGCTGTCCACCCGGTCCATGATCCATCTCTCCTTTGACCACTTCTACAAACGATCTAGGGAACCCTAGCCTCTCGGTGGAGATTTTGAAGATAGTAGGAGTGGGGTCAAATCTGCCCACCGACGAAACCGGAAAACAATCTTGCGCTGTGAAATTCCTAGCTACGAACAGATCCTTCCTGACCCAAAACAATTTGGGGATCGCGAATTTAGGGTTTGGTGGTGCCTGCCTCTCAATATGTAGGTGCTGACGGCGGCTCGAGGAGGGAACCACCCAGAGTTGCCCATAGAAATCCGCCACCTCTTCCCCATCCCCGCTAGCAGAGTTTGAAAACGTATTTCTGCGGCCCGCTTTCTTCCTGACCACACGCCCCACAATCAACGGTGATGGGGTTGGGGTCGAACCCGCCTGCGGGGCCCTCAATTTCGAATCCAGTCCCGCCCCCCTCACAGAGGCGAGCTCACAAGCGGCGAGTTGGCTCGTCGGATCCGGAGCTTCACAAGAATCACTCACTGGTTTAGGGAAATTAGGTGTGGAATCGCGAATAATCACACAAGGGATAACCCCATCAACCATACCAGCCAAAGCACCACTCAATTCACCACTGGAGCTCACAAGAGCGCAAGGATTGGATCGGATTTTACTCACCTTAACAGGGAGATGCTGGATCTCCCCGCGGTCGCCCGGCCATGGTGGAGGGTCGAGGTAGCGCGCCTCGCCTCTCCAGCGCCTTGCCCACAGGTTGGGGTAGTCCTGTGAGGCATGCGCATCGGGCTTCCCCCGATTCAGGGGACCCTGGGCAGGACGGTCCCCGGCGGCAGAAACTCCGATGGTATGTTGGCGATCTGCACCACCGACGGGGGCCGAATGTTGAGCCGTGACGGGTTCCTTGTCCTGAATCGCGCCCAATTCGCCGCCTGGCTCGGATCCGTCGACTCTGCCTCCTGAATGGCCCAGAAGATGAGCTCGTAGTCCATTCCCCCATCGTCGCCGGTGAACCGTGCGCGCTCCTCGAACTTCGCATGCTGGATGACCTCGACGAGAGTCGCTGGCCAGGTGGAGAAGCTCAGGAAGCGCTCACTTACCACACGGATCATCTCCGCCCGCGCCTCCGGCGTCCCCCGCTCGTTCACCGGCAACTGCGACACCAGCACCGGCGGTTGGGACGCCATCGGCGCCGCCACCTGGTGGCTGGGCCGCACCCTCCGCGCCTTTGTTCCCCTTCTCGCACCTCCCACCATCTCCCTCGCTCGACTGGGCCGTGGGATCTGACGAAGGGCGACCGCCAGGGGAGGGATGCGATGGGGCGGGATGAGAGAGGGGACTAGATAAGCTCGCACTGCCATTAATGGCGGTGGTTGCGGCACCATTACGCACGGTGTGTGGGGCGACGGGTGGGGCGGTAGGTGAGTCCATCCTCTCCAATAGCTATATGCACAGTCCTGTGTAGTCCACACCTTGACAGTTGAAGTGATGACTATACATGGATTTACTACGTGGCCAAGTGGATAATAGTGGTGTGCTTGATCACCGAAATGATGCCCAAGAATATTTAGTGCCATCCGTGAATCTTTTCTAGGAAAATTGCAAAGCTATTGAAGGAAATTGTGAGAGGAGACGATCATAATTTATGGATGTGCTTTCATTGTTGCTGCTAAGAAGAAAAACAATGTAAAGAAAGGAGAGCATGGTCGATGAATTTCAACTTCAGAAAGCATATGGAGGAAATGTTTGCGCTCATTAGTCTCTCAGCTCGAGATGCTTTCACAGCAATGTCTATCCGGTTAAAATGTACTACGCACCGAAACGTCTATCCAATTTACGATATGTTTCCATCGTTGTCTTTGCATAGTTAAGGTTTGTATGTACCATAAAGTTTTAACTCCACGATAATGAAGTTGCCATTGTAATCATGTCAAAAGTTGTAGCTGTAGCGACATCAAAAGGAGTACCAATGTTGTGGCAACTTGATTATTCACTCGATTACAACTTTTAAGATGATAATTTTCACCCTAACACACGCTTACGGGATCTAGTATTGAAACTCTGGTCGTGATTTATCGCAAAAAAAAAAACTCTGGTCGTGATAAAATCAAACCATGACAGACAAATTGTATAATTGGATATGCGATTTGAAAGTTAACAAAATTTGTAAGAAGCCACCCCCCCTCCTCCCCCCTCGCGTCGCCCCTCTCGGTAGACTCGGGGGTCAAAAACCTAGCCCCGCCACTGGTCACCTCCTCCCTCGCACCCTCCCCTCGCCGCCGCCCGAAGCAGCGGCCGGCCAAGCCCGGGGCGCTGCTGATGAAGGTGGCGGCGGGGCCTCTCCCTGCTGCCCTGTCTTGCTCGCGGGGAGCCTCAGGATCCGGGGCGGCGGCCCCGGCTGGTTGAGCGCCACCGGACCTCAGCGCAAGGTGGCGCGGGCGCGGATCGCAGATCTCGGCCGTGCGGGCGGCAAGCTCTGCGGTGGATGCGAGCCAGGGCGCGGCGGCGGCCTCTGCTCCGACGTCGCCAGATCTGGCCACCTTCTCCCTTCCGCTGCTGATTCGGCGAACCCTCACCCCCCAGCTCTGGCCTGCTTCGTCGCGGATGCCATTCCTTCGCAGGGTGGGCACCGGTGACGGGAACATTCGACTGGGAGAAATCACAAGCCAGCTCTGCCGGCTTCGACGGCGGTGACGCCCACGGGCACCACTTGTAACATCCCCAGCCTCACACTACAGTAATCCCACTCTTATGGTGGCCTTGACATCATGCTTTACTAAGCCAAAATGCCACTTGTCTAAAATTTGCTTCAAATTCAAAATTCAAATGCATGTCAAATATTTATTACATCTATCATGCAAACAAAATAGTTCATCCCATGGCAAATAATCTCTAAATAATTGTCATGTTGAAATCAACATTTTTGCAATTCCCAATTTGCCCCTGGGAATTTATTCTTTGGTCCAGCAGCAATTAAATTGGCCTTTTCAATTTCTCAAAAGGGTTAGACAACTCCTTTTGACCCCATACTTTTTGTTCCACCTCAATATATTGTGTTAGAATTATGTGCCAAGTTTTGTTCAAAACAAAACTCATTTGTTACTAAAATATAATGCAAAACTGAGGCTAAAAATAATAAACAGAAAAGTTAAAGGCAAAAAATATTTTAACAACGGATATATATATTTAAACAAAGCACAAAAGGAAATCCCGTCCCCCTCCCCCCCCCCCCCCCCCCCCCCCCCCCCCCCCACGTGGGCCTCGGACCAGCTGACCACCCAACCAGGCCGGCCCACCCCGCACCTCCCTGGCCTATATGGCCCTACCCCCGTACCAATCTAACACCACCCCACTCCCCCCCACAATCCCACCACTCTCCCTCTCGCTCCCCATCCCTTCCCCCCCGATCCAGTTCTGGATCGGGCCGAGCCCCGACGCCATGCGCCCATGCCGGCGCCCGTCCCCGTCGCCACGCTGCACGCCTCGCAGCTCCTCCCTCGCGCCCCCGCGACGCCGTCCCCGCCAGCGGCTTCCTTCTCTGCCACGGCGGACTCTGTCGACGATTCGCTCCGGCGAGCTTTTCCCCGAGCCCACTCTAGCACCTCTGCAGGGACGCTGTGAGCACCGCTCCCCCCTCTCTCTCCCTTTCTTTTTCCCCAGGCCGTAGCTCGCTCTCCGCGTCATCTCCGCCATTACCGAACCGCCGCACCACTCGCCGCCGTTGATGCGGTCGCCGTCGAGCTCAACTGGGATTGTAGACGTGCTCGTTGCACGTGTAGGAGTTCTACGCGCTTAGCCCCGCCGCGCTGCTGCTAGCGCTGCTCCTCGCCGCTGCAGCTCGTCGCCCACGCCCGCTGTTCCCCGCCTCTGCCCCGCGTCCGCTTTCCACTCGCCGCCGGCCGCCCTGCTGCAGTCGCGCCTGCCTCCCTGCTGGCGACGCCCGCGCGCTGCTCCGCCGTCCGGTGCCTCCCGTGGCCCCTGCTCCCTTCTCCTGCTCTTCTCCCTGCTCGCGTGCGCTCGACCACCTCCGCAGCCGCCTCTCGCGCCCGTCTGGCCTCACCGCGCCCCGCGCCGCACTCTGCAGCTCGCCCGCGCCCCGCTTCACCTCCGCCCGCCACTGCCGTGCTACCTCGCCGGCGCCACTCCGCCCAAACCCTGGCCATCGGCCCCCTCGCCCCGCCGCCTGCCGGCGCCCGCCAGCTCGGTCGCGCCCTGCCTGGGCGGACTCCCCCGACGCCCAGGCGGGTTCGCCCACGCCCAGGCGCCCGTACCCCCGTTAGCCCATCGCCCGCTAAGCCGCCCCGGCCCACTGACCAGGGGGCCCCATGCCCCCGTCTTAAAAAAAATGATAAAAATAGTAATAAAAAATATATATTAATTAATTAGTTAAACAATTAATTAACTTAATTAATTAAACTTAATTAGCCTAATTTTGTTAATTAAAGCTATTAATTTAGTTAGGTCAATGACAGATGGGTCCCACTACTCTGTTTAACCAGTCAACGGTCAATGTTGACCGCTGACATCATACTGACGTCACGCTGATGCAATAAACATATTTTCGAATTAAATAAATTCTATTAATTCCAAAATTGAATTAAACTTAGAAAAATAATATAAAATAATCCGTAACTCGGATGAAAAAGTTTTATACATGAAAGTTGCTCAGAACGACGAGACGAATTCGAATACGCGGTCCGTTCATCTGCCACACGTCCCTAGCATAGCGAACATGCAACAATCCACCTCCGGTCCGTCTGTTCGAAAATGCGAAACACCGGGAATACTTTCCCGGATGTTATCCCCCTTCGCCGTTATCGCGTAGCCCTATGTTAGAACACCCCTAGCTCTGCCTGTTAACTTGTCATGTATCTGTTTCCTCTGTATTTACTGTTTCTTCCCCCTCTTCTTCTTCGGTAGAACCCGAGACCGCTGCTGATGTCCCTGTGATCGACTACGTCATCGACGACTCTTCTTCCCTTTCAGCGGAGCTTCCAGGCAAGCACCCCCCCTTTGACCATGCCTACATCGCCTATTCTCTTCTCTCTTGTGCTTGCATTAGAATTGCTGCTGCTACTGCTTTACCTATTCTGATGCATAGCCTGTTTATTGTAACCTGCTATTGATACCTTACCTGCTTATCCTAAACTGTTTAGTATAGGCTGGGTAGAGACTTACCAGAGACCCCAACTTGTCCCCAGTTGCCCCACTAGATTATCAGATGACTCGATCAACGGGATCGATAGCCAGACCCCGGCACTGCACAACACCCCCCTTAGTTGTACGACACTGCAGCATCACCATCAAGTGCCGAGGGTGATACCTCGTATAGCACTCCTGAGGTTGACTATGTAGAGTAGCTAATTAGTAGTGGTCATCGAGGGTGAGTCCTCCTTCTCCACTTCCAATACGACACTGTCGCGCAACACTTCAAGTGTGAACCTCGAGGGTGATTCCTCCTATGCTCAACTTGACGGTTACATCGAGTGGGCATCCGTCGAGGGTGATACCTCGGATTCCCCTGATGTTATGGACACACGGTTACTATGACTTTACCCCTGAACCTTGTTGGAAACGGGTCAGCCCCGAGGGCGACCCGAGGGAGTTACTTTTACTGCAAGACTGGAGGGACAGGCGGTACCACCCAGTAGAGGAGGACCTGAGTTCCCGATAGTCTTTTGTGAGACGAGTTGACCTGGACGGTGCCCGAGTGATGAATACGAGGAGTGGCCGGGCATTCTTGGCCCTTGCCGCAAGTCCTCGAGACAGGGCAACGGGGTCACATCGATCGTGAGTCTCTGCTCGTTACCGCACTACCAACACACTACAATTTGGATATTTGATCTGAGTGGGCCTCTGGCCCGATAGCACTAACCATCAAGCGGGAAAAGTTATGGGCACTCCGCATCGTGGCATCAGCCGAAAGTTCTGTCAGACGTTCAGTTCAGCATTGTGGCACGGTTGGATCGTACCGACCATCCGAGGCGGTGCTGGTATCCACCCTACACACAACGACCCAGAGTGCACAGGGTGATGGCCCAAGACCCTTGAGTGCTTAGGTTGTAGACCGGCGGGGACCTCTCAGCTGAGCTCTAGGTAGGGCTGCGGTGTGTCGTTTGACCGAGGCCGGGCATGACCCAGGAAAGTGTGTCTGGCCGGAGTTAAGCGAGCGTGGTGGGTAAGTTTGTGCACCCCTGCAGGGAAGAACTAAACTATGCATAGCTGGATCCTCTGTAATGGACGCTCGGAGTTGTATCCCAATCGATACAACTAGAACTGGATACTGGTGATGAGTATGGCTCTGGGATTACTTTCTCGCAGGGAGTCGAGAAAGGATCTCTGGCCGAGGCTGATACTTGTATATTATGGCTCTAGGATTGCTTTCTCACAGGGAGTCGAGAAAGGATCTCTGGGAGAGGTTGAGACTTAATGATACTACTACTTTATATTGTACTAATCTACACTATTCTAATGCTGCAAGACCGCTGAAGATGCTAGTCTTTGATAGGACTAGGCCTTCTCTCTATTCTGGCATTTCTGCAGCCCAGTCCACATATACAGCCTCCTCTTGATAATGTTGCATATGTAGTGTAGATCCTTGCTTGCTGAGTACTTCGGATGAGTAATCACGGTTGCTTTGCTTTCTTTTTCCCCCATATCCGTTTGATGCGACTAGATGACGGAGCCCCGGATACAGCTGCTCCCGCCGACGATCGCTACTACTACCCCAAGGGTGGATACTACTACGAGCTTGCCGACGACCAGGAGTAGGTTCGGAGGATCCTAGGCAGGAGGCCTGCGCCTTTCGATCGTAGTGTTTTCTTTTGCCCCGCCTTCTAAGGGCCTATCTGTGTTTTCTTTTATATCTGTACTCAGATATCTGATGCTTCCGCTGACACTTGTATGCGAGCTTATGTATTCGAGCCCTCGAGGCCCTGGCTTGTAATATAAAGCTTGTATGACTTTATTTATGTTTTAGAGTTGTGTTGTGATATCTTCCCGTGAGTCCTTAGGCTTGATCGTGTGCATTTGCGTGTATGATTAGTGCACGATTGAGCCGGGGGCGTCACAAGTTGGTATTAGAGCCGACTGCCTGTAGGAACCCCCTTTGCAACCCCTTGGCCGAAGTTGAGTCTAGTGGTCCAAAACTGTTTTACTAACTTGGTTGTGTGGCTTACGGGCTCACGTTGCCTATTGGGTGGTATTAGGATCTTTTATTCCTCGTCTATAGTCTGGGACTCTGATCTCTCTTCTATTCGGGTTAAAGATTTTGCTAACTCCAACACTAGGTTCTCGTAACCGCTTTCTCCCGGAGAGCCCCCCCCCCCTCATTCCAGAAGATGGCGTGTCATCATTAGAAGACTTCGAAGATACTCCTCGAAGTTATCCTAGAACCTTGTGCCCACTATCTTTGCCAATCCTGACCTCCGATAAATCCCCGTGGATAACATCATTTTTGTTGTACCCTCATCCCCAGTTGCTCCTGTTGTTACAAGTTACCCCTAATACTCCCCGTTGTTCCGAGAATCCTTTTGTCTTCTGTTGTGCAGCCTCTTTTCGCACTGCAAAATTCACTTAACCGGGATTCGTTCGTCCCCAGTTGTTCATATGTCTCACAAAATTCTTCGAAATGCAATTTGATCTCCCGAAGATCCTCTGCATCCTAGTGCTCCCGAAAGTCTGTCTGCCTGCATTATGGTTAAATCCATGTGTCTCGCAATATTCATTAGCATTCTTTTTCAATGTCATTCCGAGTCTATTGATTCAATATGAATGAGAATAATCCCTATCATTTGTCGATTCCTAGAATTCATTCCTCTGGCTCAGACATCATTCTGGACATGAACTGGTTCTCGGTAAATCAATCCTTGATTGATTGGCCATCTAATTCTATTCAACATTCTCATCTTTTTATCAGAGGCTCTGCCTCTGATCCCCCGATTTTGGAATCGTGAACCCTTCGTATTTAAGCTGCGGCTTATTCAGATGTTTGCTCTGCTGACGAGCTTGAGTTATTTACTCCTGAAGTTTGTGGTATATGTTCCTAAGATGCCCCAATGGGTTGAACCTATGTTTTCCCTAATCCGTGTGAACTCGAAAATTATGCGAGCCATACTCTTCTAGTACTTCGCCAGATAATTCTTCCGCACTACAAATTCTTCGAAAATGAGGAGTAAATCAAAGGTTATGCATTGAAGATGTGGGAGTCAACCTTGAACCTTTGTGTTCATGCCCATGGACCCGATGTAGAACTTATCATGGAAGTTGCTCGTAAAAATAATTATTTCCTTGGTACAAGTCCATCTTGTATCTATGAATTGATCCTTTGCAATCGTGGTTCCGACCATATTCCTCCTTGATTCCATTTCCCAGATAAGTTAAAATACTTATCCTCTGCAAATCATTTCCCCCGTCCAACCTCTAGTCTGATTTACGTTCCGGTATAACCCCTAGTATTTGTTGCTGGGGAGTTGAATAGCCCATCACATCATTCCTAGCCTAATAGGCTATATTTTTATCGTGCCAACTTTTAACTATGCTACCTGGTCCTTATGCCCGGAGCAACTTCCGACGATGATCGAAACTTACGTCAATCTTCCTCATCTTATCATTTCACCTCGAACAACAAGCATGATTTCGAGCTTGTGTCGTATCCGTGGTTTCAATAACCTTTCGCTTCATCATTCCTTTTGCCGGATGCCGTCGTTGTTCAATTGCATCTGCATAGGGCTTCTCAACAAAACTTGTCGTGATCACCATCAATATACTGCCTTGTTCTAAGATATCAATCGAATTCATGATGCGAAATACCATCCTTGACCCTCAATGATTTGTGTTGTCATCGACACCATCCTTGACTTCCTACCAACGCAGACTTGGTCATGTTTTGCTCTGACATTGAGTTCCCTGCTATTCTTGTAACTGTTCCTTTGTAACTCTTGTGCTCTTCAGATCCAACCTTTTACTTGAAACACCATACCAATGCTACCTCAAAACATGACTGTGGTATTCCGAATATCAACAAGAACATTGGAAGCACATTGCTAAATTTTCCTTATCAATTATCCAAACACCGTTGTATGGGTAATATCATGAATTCCCTTGCCCCTTTATCCAAATGGTGATGTACTTGTTGATCTGACATGTATATCATGCTCTACTTTTCCTTGGGAAAAGTTACACTCCAAATTCTTCTGTATAAACACATTTTCCTTTCCATTGGTTTGTTTAACCCTTCTTGTGATCTATATGATATGAGCAGAAATAATTCCCTGATTATGGAAACACCCCAATGTACAACCTTGTCAGTGAGACACTGTTACTATTGTTGATGACATTCTGGTAACCCCCGATGGATGAGAACTTTGCCTATTGGTCCGCCTCGTTTTAACGAGCAGGAAAATGGTTCTCTTCGTCCCTCGCCCTTGGTACCGATGTTGTCACCGACATAACTGACAGACTACCCTCTGACCTACCTTGTTGCCGTGACCGGTAGGATGTCACCGTTCTCCCTACTTTTGATCGACACCCCCCCCCCCCACAGTTCCACAGGATCGGAACCTAACTCTCCTGTATATCCTTGATTCCGAAGTATCATATGCTCTTGGTTTCAAGTGTTATCACGAGCCACGCTCCGAGAGATGATCTTTTCCCGATGCTCTGAACCCCTCTTCTCACACTCTGTTCAGGTATCGATCATTTGTACATTCGCTAGAAACTTCTTATTGTACCTTCATAATTTGATCTCGATGTCTTCTTAAGTTTCAACTCGAGAGATACGTCTGCCACATTTTCCCGAATTGTTCACCAGATAAATAACCCTATAAGGGTCAGTTCTCCCGAAATTCCCCTTTACTTCCCCACTTAAATCTCGGGACGAGATTTCTTGTAGTGGAGGAGATTTGTAACATCCCCAGCCTCACACTACAGTAATCCCCCTCTTATGGTGGCCTTGACATCATGCTTTACTAAGCCAAAATGCCACTTGTCTAAAATCTGCTTCAAATTCAAAATTCAAATGCATGTCAAATATTTATTACATCTGTCGTGCAAACAAAATAGTTCATCCCATGGAAAATAATCTCTAAATAATTGTCATGTTGAAATCAACATTTTTGCAATTCACAATTTGCCCCTAGGAATTTATTCTTTGGTCCAGCAGCAATTAAATTGGCCTTTTCAATTTCTAAAAATGGTTAGACAACTCCTTTTGAGCCCATACTTTTTGTTCCATCTCAATATATTGTGTTAGAATTATGTGCCAAGTTTTGTTAAAAACAAAACTCATTTGTTACTAAAAGAAAATGCAAAACTGAGGCTAAAAAAAATAAACAGAAAAGTTAAAGGCAAAATATCAAAAAAAGATACCAAGCAAAAGGAACCCCTCCCCCCCCCCCCCCCCTCCCCCCCCCCCCCCCCCCGTGGGCTCGGACCAGCTGACCACCCCAACCAGGCCGGCCCACCCCGCACCTCCCCTGGCCTAATGGCCCTATCCCTCGAAACCCTAAATCGCTAACCACCCCACTCCCCCCACGATCCCACCACTCTCCCTCTCCGCTCCCCATCCCTCTCCCCCCCCCCCCGATCCTGTTCTGGATTGGGCCGAGCCCCGACGCCGTGCCCCCATGCCGGCGCCCGTCCCCGTCGCCACGCCGCACGCCTCGCAGCTCCTCCCTTGCGCCCCCGCGACGCCGTCCCCGCCAGCGGCTTCCTTCTCTGCCACGGCGGACTCCGTCGACGAGTCGCTCCGGCGAGCTTTTCCCCGTAGCCCACTCTAGCACCTCTACAGCTCGCCCGTGCCCCGCTTCACCTCCGCCAGCCGCTGCCATGCTACCTCGCCGGCGCCACTCCGCCCAAACCCTGGCCACCGGCCCCCTCGCGTCGCCGCCTGCCGTCGCCCGCCAGCGCGGTCGCGCCCTCCCTGGGCGGGCTCCCCCGACGCCCAGGCGGGTTCGCCCACGCCCAGGCGCCCGTAGCCCCGTTAGCCCGACGCCCGCTAAGCCACCCCGGCCCACTGACCAGGGGGCCCCATGCCCCCGTCTTAAAAAAAAGGAATGAAAAAATAGTAATAAAAAAATATATTAATTAATTAGTTAAATGATTAATTAACTTAATTAATTAAACTTAATTAGCCTAATTTAGTTAATTAAAGCTATTAGTTTAGTTAGGTCAATGACAGATGGGTCCCACTGCTCTGTTTGACCAGTCAATGGTCAATGTTGACCGCTGACATCATACTGACGTCGTGCTGATGCAATAAACATATTTTTGAATTAAATTAATTCTGTTAATTCTAAAATTGAATTAAAACTTAGAATAATAATATAAAATAATCCATAACTCGGATGAAAAATTTTATACATGAAAGTTGCTCAGAACGACGAGACCAATCCGAAGACGTGGTCCGTTTGTCCGCCACACGTCCCTAGCATAGCGAACATGCAACAATCCACCTCCAGTCCGTCTGTCCGAAAATGCGAAACACCGGGAATACTTTCCCGGATGTTATCCCCCTTCGCCGGTATCATGTAGCCCTGCATTAGAACACCCCTAGCTCTGCATGTTAACTTGTCATGCATCTGTTTGCTCTGTATTTACTGTTTCTTCCCCCTCTTCTTCTCCGGTAGAACCCGAGACCGCTGCTGATGTCCCTGTGATCGACTACATCATCGACGACTCTTCTTCCCTTTCAGCGGAGCTTCCAGGCAAGCATCCCCCCTTTGAGCATGCCTATATCGCCTATTCTCTTCTCTCTTGTGCTTGCATTAGAATTGCTGCTGCTACTGCTTTACCTATTTTGATGCATAGCCTGTTTATTGTAATCTGCTATTGATACCTTACCTGCTTATCCTAAACTGTTTAGTATAGGCTGGGTAGAGACTTACCAGAGACCCCAACTTGTCCCCAGTTGCCCCGCTGGATTATCAGATGACTTGATCAACGGGATCGACAGCCAGACCCCTGCACTGCACAACACCCCCTTAGTTGTACGACACTGCAGTGTCACCATCGAGTGCCGAGGGTGATACCTCGTATAGCACTCCTGAGGTTGACTCTGTAGAGTAGCTAATTGGTCGTGGTCATCGAGGGTGAGTCCTCCTTCTACACTTCCGATACGACACTGTCGCACAACACTTCCAGTGTGAACCTCGAGGCTGATTCCTCCTAATCTCAACTTGACAGTTACATCGAGTGGGCATCCGTCGAGGGTGATACCTCGGATTCCCCTGATGTTATGGACACACGGTTACTATGTCTTTACCCTTGAACCTTGTTGGAAACGGGTCGGCCCCGAGGGCGACCCGAGGGAGTTACTTTTACTGTAGGACTGGAGGGACAGGCGGTACCACCCAGTAGAGGAGGACCTGAGTTCCCGACAGTCTTTTGCGAGACGGGTTGACCTGGACGGTGCCCGAGTGATGAATACGAGGCGTGGCCGGGCATTCTTGGCCCTTGCCGCAAGTCCTCGAGACGGGGCGACGGGGTCACAACGATCGTGAGTCTCTGCTTGTTACCGCACTACCAACACACTACGATTTGGATACTTGATCTGAGTGGGCCTCTGGCCCGATAGCACTAACCATCACGCGAGAAAAGTTATGGGCACTCCACATCGTGGCATCAGCCGAAAGTTCTGTCAGACGTCCATTTCAGCATTATGGCACGGTCGGATCGTACCGACCATCCGAGGCGATGCTGGTATCCATCCTGCACACAACGACCCGGAGTGCACAGGGCGATGACCCAAGACCCTTGAGTGCTTAGGTTGTAGACCGGCGGGGACCTCTCAGCTAAGCTCTAGGTAGGGCTGCGGTGTGTCGTTTGACCGAGGCCGGGCATGACCCAGGAAAGCGTGTCTGGCCGGAGTTAAGCGAGCGTGGTGGGTAAGTTTGTGCACCCCTGCAGGGAAGAACTAAACTATGCATAGCCGGATCCTCTGTAATGGACGCTCGGAGTTGTATCCCGATCGATACAACTAGAACTGGATACTGGTGATGAGTATGGCTCTGGGATTACTTTCTCGCAGAGAGTCGAGAAAGGATCTCTGGCCGAGGTTGATACTTGGATATTATGGCTCTAGGATTACTTTCTCGCAGGGAGTCGAGAAAGGATCTCTGGGTGAGGTTGAGACTTAATGATACTACTACTTTATATTGTACTAATCTACACTCTTCTAATGCTGCAAGACCGCTGAAGAAGCTAGTCTTCGATAGGACTAGGCCTTCTCTCTATTCTGGCATTTCTGCAGCCCAGTCCACATATACAGCCTCCACTTGATAATGTTGCATATGTAGTGTAGATCCTTGCTTGCTGAGTACTTCGGATGAGTACTCACGGTTGCTTTGCTTTCTTTTTCCCCATATCCGTTTGATGCGACCAGATGACGGAGCCTCGGATACAGCTGCTCCCGCCGATGATCGCTACTACTACCCCGAGGGTGGATACTACTACAAGCTTGCCGACGACCAGGAGTAGGTTCGGAGGGTCCCAGGCAGGAGGCCTGCGCCTTCCGATCGTAGTGTTTTCTTTTGCCCCGCCTTCTAAGGGCCTATCTGTGTTTTCTTTTATATCTGTACTCAGATATCTGATGCTTCCGCTGACGCTTGTATGCGAGCTTATGTATTCGAGCCCTCGAGGCCCTGGCTTGTAATATAAAGCTTGTATGACTTTATTTATGTTTTAGAGTTGTGTTGTGATATATTCCCGTGAGTCCTTAGGCTTGATCGTGTGCATTTGCATGTATGATTAGTGCACGATTGAGCCGGGGGCGTCACACCACTCACCTTCCTGGAGGCGCCGTCAGGTATATTACCCCCGTCCCCTTCCCCTTGGCTTCTCGGGTGACAACCCCAACTTTGTTGGGCGGCGGCGACGCCCTTGGCGCCGTATCCTTCCTGAAGGTGCTACTTAGGGAACAAGGATGGTTGTTGGACTTCGCTGAGATGTGTGTGGTGGGTGTCGGCGGCGACAGTGTTCCTCCAGTGGTGGTGGTGCCCTCCCTGGTGAGGGACCATGATGGTTGGGTGCTCTCCGTGCTCCTGTAGTGCCCCTGTCCGGTGCCCGTGGTTCCTGGACAGGAGGGGATAGGGATCCCTTCCGTTGGTGTCACTCCAGCGAGCCGAAGAGCCAAAGCTTCTAATTTTGATCTTGGTCCTGGCTGTTGCTCTTTCGTTCATTCTGGCAGCTTGTCTTTTGTGTGCTCGGGTCTGTGGATTTTGGTGATGTTCTGCTCCAGGTGAGAAGTCGACGACAAGACGGGACTGCCTGGTTCCGCTCCTGTGGTTTCCATAGATGTTGTCCATCCAGGTTCTAGGGTGAACATGTCCATCTGCCAACGGTGCGACGCCTTTCGAGCCTGGCGAGGAGGCAGGGGCCTTCTTGAATGATGGATTTGGATGGTAGTGTATTTCGCTCGGGGCCTGGTGTTTTGGCGACGGCTGGCCTGCTCGGCGGCGTCTGTTCTTCCTCTTCTGCGCTGGCATTCTCCTATTCCTAGGCTTCGCGTGTGCAAGAGGGCCTTGTCATCCCCAAGCTAGGAGCTCATTGTCAATCTTCTTTAGCTTGTTGTATGCGAGGTCTGTGAGCTGCTCCCTGGCGTCTTTGTACCTTGCCGTCTTTCTTGTTTTCTCTTTCTTGGTGAGTTTTGTGGTTGTAGTGTTGAGATGTAATCCTGGCTGGTTGATGGCTTTGTTAATTCAAAGCTGGGCTCTTCGCGAGCCTTCGTTCTAAAAAAAAGCTAACAAAATTTCAAAAATAACATTTATTGTGCGAAAAACACCGCATTCGCGCGTATTGACTTTCTCCGCCCCACACATCGATCCCCCTCTACCTCCTTTCGCCGGCGGCGCTATATCACGCGGCCACTGCGACGAGGCGCGCCCCGTCCCTTCTTACTCGTAGCAGCTGCAGCGGCGGCGGGAGGACGAGCAGGATGGCGACGGCGAGGAAGAACACCGAGGTGCTCGCACTCTTCGACGTCGACGACACCATCACCACGCCGCGCAAAGAGGTCTCGCCGGAGATGCGTGAGTTCGTGAAGCGGCTGCACGAGGTGAGGCCCGAGGCCCTCCCGCCCTCCTTGCGGTTTCTCTTTCCGTGGGATTCTTCGGGGTTAAGATCTAGTTTCCCACTCACTGTATGTCTGGTTGTGGCACTCTGGTTTTCTTCCGGGGAGCAGATTATGAGCGTTGGCCTGGTGGGACAAACGGAAGCCTGTACTTGTTAGACCGATATATACTGTCGAACACGACGACACCATCAAAGGCAACATAGCCAATCCGGGATTGTGAATCAGCCCAGAATATGTTCCTCAAATGGCCTTCGCTGTCTTTTGTGTATTTGAAAAAGAAATCCGGGTCTGCTTTTTTCTGTGCAATCATATAGGTGAGCAAATATCTAGCATCACTGCCTTCTATCTTGCGCTTCTTCTGGATTGAAACATGGTTATATAGGTCTCGATCTATAAATCCAAGCTTGTCGGGACCTCCAGCATTCTTCTCCATTACATTCATAATCTGATGTGTTCGAAGTCCACCGACAGCATACTTGATGACATCCACACCAAGAAACGGATGGTTATGCTTGTCCACAAAATTCTTGACGAACCAGAGGCCACTTCTATCTTGTAGCTCAACCTGAAAAAGAGCGGGACACCCACACCGAGAAAGACCCCTCGGTGTTCTTTTTCTTTTAGCTCTGTTGAAGTGCTTAAGGGCCCGCCATCCTTGTTTGTAGCACTTGTATGTCTTTCTGTATGCATTTTGTTTCGGACCCGGACCCCTGTACTTCAGATCATCCTTTCTAACACCAAAACCTTTTTTTCTCGCATAGCCTACGTAGAACATGTAGGCTTCTTCCTCAGTCCTGAAAGTCTTCTTCACAATCTCTAAGTATTCCATATACTCATTCAGGTCTGAACCAACCATGCCTTTATTATCAATTCCTTTACCTTGCATGTGTACATCATCCATGCCTATGCCATCCTTGCCTGCATCCTCATTATCCTTATCATCCATGCACATACCATCCATTCCTTTGGGGTCCATGCCTACGAAATCATTGTCCTTATCATCCATGCCTTTGCCTTCCTTGCATCTATCACCCATGTCCTTGTCATCCTTGCATGTATCACCCAAGTTTTCGGCATCGTTGCCTTTATCATCCATGTCGTTATGCTGCCAATGAAAACAGATAGTCAATGTTACGGATGGATAGTATACATAATAATTATGCACTACTCTGCTTAAATAATTGATTTAATTTTTCATATCAGATTCATGTACCTAACTTAGTCCTTCAAAAGCTCTAAGTAAGTATAAAATATGCCCTGACTAAATCCAGAAATATTTGATTGATTGTACTTGCTGTAACTGATGATCTCCTAACTAAATCCAAAGTCCACAAATCCTTCAAATGCCCTGATAGATCCACCCTGATAGATCAAGTATCTCCTAACTAAATCCAAAATAACTCCAAACTCCATTCAAAATTATCTCCTAACTAAACCCAATATCTCAAAACTCAATTTAAAAGTATCTCCTAACTAAATCCAAAATAACTTTCTTTGAATCCAAATCTGCTGACGGCTTTCTCATGCCACATAACCCTAACTAAGTCCTTCAATATGTCCTAGCTAAATCTGAATTACACTTCCTTTCAATCGAAATCTAGTCACAACTTTCTCAAACCGTAAACCCTAAACCTCATATCACATATCCTAAACCCTAATCAAATCCGACCCTATTGGTACTATGCAGAAGGGACCAGACAAGATTTGAGATGGCTAGGCACTTACAGCGAAGATCCGGCGTGAAAAAGTTGATGCACGTCGATGAGGATGATCTGGCCTCGCGTCGGGGAAGGTGGCGTCGGATCGGGCAAAGAGGGGATTTAGCGGCTCCTTGGAAGATCTGGCGCCGCGACCCGAGGGGGTGACTTGCGATGGATGGGGGGAGTAGGAGGAAGGAGTGACACGGCGAGTGCGCGCGGCGGCGATCGGCGGCGATCGAGGGCGCCAGAGACTAGGGCTCGAGAGGAGAGGACGAACCACTCGAACCGAAATTCAAATGAGTACGCACGATGATTGGTGTTATAATTAAGTGCAATGTTAATGCAATTAAGTTAATTGAAAAATTTAGGACGGGAATACCCCTCAACTTAATTGGGCCAATTAAAGGTATACAAATTTTTGTCAAAAAATACCCTTGGGCTTTAAAAAGGCCCAGTTAGTCTCATCTGTTAGATCGCCCATATAATACACGTGCTCTAGTGTATTATAATGTACCGTAAAATTTCCCTAAATATATACATAGAAGTGTGGTACCGTAGCAGCTTCACATCAACAGTTCCTATGGGATGAGTATATATAGTTACTTTCCAAGTCTTTTAGTCATGTTCCTATAGTGATGATGAATGAAGATCATCCATATGTTCAAGCAGTAGCGATGATGTCTTATCTAAATAAGTGGCGTAGGCTTGAGAAGCATCGAGGATTATTCTGCTGCGGCAATGGAATGTGTGTGAGCTTTTTTGTTCATTTGTCCTTTCAAACTCCTTCACGGAGCCGGATTGGAAGGAGAAGCAGTGCAAGGACGATTTGCTTGATCTGCCCCCATGATAGTCCTACTTGGCGTCCATTGATATGCAAGGATAAGCGACCAAGAATGCATATGAACCGCCACCTGGGATTACAGGACATCATGTGTTACCCATCACATGTCTGAAAAGTCTCTTCGAGTTTGTAACTGGAAAACTGTAAATATATACAAGCAACATATATTGCGAAAGTCCTCTTTTGATCCAGAGCTCATATGCTCCCGCATGAACAGTAAAATCGGAAAAAATAGTAAAAAAATTTCAGAAAAATCTGATTTTTTTTTTTATGATGAACATTGATGAATGTTCTAAGTGCGTGCAAAATTTCAGATTGAAATGACATTCGTGAAGGTCTGGGCAAAAATAACAAAATCGATGCTCCAAAATGCTTCCAACAATAGTCTTTTTGGACCATCGATATTATTTTTTTCGTCCAGACCTCCACAAATGTCATTTCGACCTTAAATTTTCCACGCAGTTAGAAAATTTATCAATGTTCATGACAAAAAAAATTCAGATTTTTTTGAATTTTTTAACTATTTTTTTCGATTTTACTGTTCATGCGGGAGCACATGAGCTCGGGATCAAATACTCCATGTCCTTGAAGTCTCTATTTTTCAGGCCACTCTTACTGTATAGTCTGCCTACACAAGTTTTTGCACGCTGACGAGAGTAGGACCATGTCGGGTACTTTAGTTTTGCTGAAAACTCTTGATATGATCCAGAATCCAGTTGGGAGTACGGACGTGAAAAAGAAGTTAGATTAGACTTATATGCATGTTGTCAAGTATATTTATTCTCTCTTCAAATCATTCAAAAAAGTATATTTATGATCTTGGTTAATATTTATTCTAAGTTAACACTTGCATCTTCTCTTGACATGGCTTGGCCGGTCGACAAACGTTGAGCAGCCTAGATCGAGGGAGAACTGTTAATAGTAGATCAGGTTGAGAGGGGAGCGAGTGGGTGGGAAGTGGGAACCATGGGATCCCACCGAATGGAAGGAAACGAAATGAGATTTTTGCCTTTTGAGGGTTGGATAAATAGGGAGCAAGTGTGCTCCTTTTTTCATTCCGTTTTTTTCTTTTACTTATCTCTTATCTGTTTTTTCATCATTAAATTAATTTGGAATTTCGATAAGTTGCTATTTAAAAAATGGTTTGATAAATAATAAAAATTTGTGAATTTCAAAAAATGTTCATGATTTCAAATAATGTTCGTGAAATCATAAAAAAAATTGCAGACTAAGAACGTTTGTGATTTTGAATAACTGTTTGCATATTAGAAAATGTTCACAATTTCGGAAAAAATGTTCGGCAAAAACCAATGTCATGATCTTTAAAAAACGCTTGTGTATTCAAAAAATATTGATGAACTTGAAATAATGTTCCCGAATTAAAAAATATTCAAAAAAGCACGTATTTAAAAATTTGTACCCAAATTTAAAAAACTTTCTTTTCTAATTTTTTTCATGAATTTCAAATTAGTTCCTAAATTAAAAAGATGGTCATTGATTCAAAACCATATTGTTCGACGATTGAAAAGTATGTTCATGAGAATGTTCAAAATTTCAAAGAAGCTCAGGATTTGTAAATAATCTTAGAGAAATTCAACAATGTTTATGATTTCAAAGAATATATACAATAACAAACAATCACGAATTTAAAAATTGTTCACGAATTTGAAAGATGTTCGCAAAATAAAAAAAGAAAAAAGAAAAAAGGAATAGAAAAAGGAAAGGAAAAATAAAAAGATAAGATAAAATGAACATGAGATAAGAAAAACAAAAAACAAAAAAGAGAAAAGAAAATAGGAAAAATGTAACATAAAAAAATATAAAACGGTTCAGGGAAGGTTCTAGAACCTTTCCAAAACCGATGGGGAAAACCGAAATGGGTTGGCCCATACACTAGAGGCGCGCGGGGTGGGGGTATGCGCTAGGTTGCTACACCATCTTCCACATAGCTCCTGGTGATGCGAAGAAGCATCATTGGAACAAGGACGAAGTGGGGATACCTTATCCACACCGATGATGACACCTTCGGGTCCCCACCGCCAATGGGCCACCTACTTAATGCCCCAAAGAGTGGAACTACGACTGCCACGTGTAGATTGGGGCCTCCTTGTACACCCTCACCGGTGGAGGAAGAGGTCAACGATCTACTGATGGAGGAGGATGACGGCAAGTGAGAAACCTGGATGCTATTCCTTATCTAATCTACCGATGGAGGAGGATGTTTAGTTTTGTTTGAATCCACCAAGCCGAGACATAGCATTTATATATTTAAATGGGCTATGACTACGCAGTTAACCAAAATGATTGAAGAAAATCCAAGTGACTGTCTCCAATGGCTACATCCAGAGTCCTGTGTAGTCTACACCTCAACAGTTGAAGTGATGACCACACATATGGCTGTGTTTGTTTGGGCTTCAGTTTCGACAGATTCAGCTGTGAACTTGTTGTGCTGGCAAAACTGCTGTGCTGAGGAAACAGCTACAGTGAAGGTTAGCTGTTTGGCAACGTAGCTGTGGAAACGACTGTGGGCTGGTGAAAACGCTATGTTTCAAGAGGAGGGGCGAAGGGAGAGATATGTCATGCCTGCGGCGACATTTATGACATAATTACGACCAAACGCCAAAAGCAGAGGGGCTAGGGAAACAGCTTTGGCTGTGAAGTACCCCGAGATGTGCTTTGGGCTGTTACACTAAAAATAGTCCGAAACAGTTTTGGGTTGTGATTCCACAACTGTTCTAAAATAGCTGTTTGTTTCAGTTTCAGCTTTTTCCAGTCCAAAAACTGCTCCCAAAGCTAAAATAGATCTACTACCTGGCCAAGTGGATAGTTAGTGGTGTACTCGATCACCGAAACTAGGCCCAAGACTATTTAGTGCCATCACTAATTCTTTTCTGAGAAAATTGCAATGCTACTGGAGGAAAATTGTGAGAGGAGACGGAGATAATTTACAGATGTGTTTTCCTTATTGCCGCTTAGAAGAAAAAAAAGTTGAGAAAGGCATAGCATGGTCGATGAATT
This sequence comes from Thinopyrum elongatum, assembly GCA_011799875.1. Lineage (NCBI taxonomy): Eukaryota > Viridiplantae > Streptophyta > Magnoliopsida > Poales > Poaceae > Thinopyrum > Thinopyrum elongatum. Next base: position 101,369,777 of record CM022303.1, on the reverse strand, counting down.
TCAACTTCGAACAACATATGTAGGAAATGTTCGTCCTCATTGGTCACTTGGCGCGACATCCTCCTAGCATTTGGTCACCACACTATCAACTGCATGCATATATTTTTTAGGACTAAAAGAAACAAGATTAAATTTTTGTACGCACCAAATCGTCTATCGGATTTGTGATCCATTTTCATCATTGAGGTTTGTTTGACAAAATTTCCTTTATACCATAAAGTTGTAAGTCCACGACAATGAAGTCTTTTTTTCCACATATTCAAAAAAATGTTTAAAAAATCCTTTTTTTTTCACGACAAGGAAGTTGCAATTGTAATCATTCGAAAGTTGCAACTGTATCGACATCAAAGTTACTACATGGCAACTTCAAAGCTGATTTTTTTTCACCCAAACATACGCTAACGGGATTTAGTATCAAAACTCTCGTCCTGATAAAATCAACCATGATAGACAGATCGTATAACTGGATACACGATTTGAAAGTTAATTAACGAAATTTCAAAAATAACCACATGACACATGTAGTAAGGACATCGCCAACGCTGACCCGCAAATGGACACGGTATTTATCCGGAAATCCGTCCGGACTGACACGGATATGGAAGTCATCCATCCAACCCTATACCGCAATTGTCTGCCGCGATTAACTTTAAAAAAATATCAGCGATCTTCAAATAGCCTCTTCCGCCAAATTTAGTGTGTGATTACATAAATATTTCCATCACTTTGAAGGCTTCTATCAAATCTAGGTTCCGCCAAAATGCATGCCATAAACACACGCATATTTTCGGCCAACACGGACGGCCATCAACAGTGTCCGCCAACACACAGGCCATTTTTCACACTACGTGTTTAAACCAAATCATGTAGGCTTCCGTCAAATCAACTAGTCCATATTACATCTTTCCGCGAAATACATGCTAGCGGTCACATGCTAAACAGGCTTTACTAAAAAAAAGTTCTGTCAAATACATGCGCTAATCATTCTTCTTTCCGCCAAACAAAATAGCCTTCCGCCAAATCCTGAGCAGACCGAGAGGATAGAGGTATGCGCTGTGAAAAATGACAAAACTGGTCCTTAGGCCAAAGATCAGCACAAAATGATCCTGTTTTCAAAATATTTCACAAAATGGCCCTACCTGCATGACGCCCGCGCCCGGGGCGGCATGTTAGATTACATAACGCCCCGGTCAAAGGCACCATACACGTCAGCGCTGACTGCCACGTCGGCCTGGCCTTGGGTGCATGACGCCGCGGCCTAGGGCGCCATGCTCTGTAGCACGACGCCCCGCGCTGGGGCGCCATACGCCTTCACTTATCCCTACCCACATCCTCTCCTCTCTGCTTCGTTCTTTCCTCCTCTCTGTTTCTTTCCCCCACCATGGCGCCCCTCAATTCGCCCCTCCCTCTCCCCACTCAAGTGCTGCGGATCTGAGCCAAAAATCAGTGGATCCGGTTGTCCTTCCAATCCCGAAGGTATTCTCCTCCCTTTCCCCTCTTTCTATTGGTTGAAATCTCTGCATTTGATTGATTTGGGTGAAATCCTAGTTTATCCTTTTCCTGAAATTATCATTGGATTTTGGTGTGATAATGTAGGGATTAGTGTGATTTAGGATATGTATTGCTTAGGATATGTATGATATAGGATTTTTATGAAAGTGCTATGAATTTGGTTAGGATATGTACGCACATATATGGTGTATGGAAGAATTAGTGTAAAATTAGGAAGGCGGATGGCTGGATATTTGCAAATATATGGTGTATGATATTGTAGAAAATTATATGCACATATATGGTGTATGGAAGAAGAATTAGTGTAGAAATTTTGCACATGTATCTATGTTTTTGCACTAGTGCGGATATTTGCAAATGACAACGGGGCTTACCATATACATTTGTAATTTGCAGGATGGCTTCTCTTATCCATCCATCGTACGATCAATTGCATCGTGGACGGTTCATGGCAGATGAAGGAAGGGTTTTTGATCAGCTTCACCTGAGGTCCGGTTCGGTTCATGACAAGATGGAGTATGACGAGCGATACACGGAGTATATCCGGAAGACCGGGCTTCTCCCTTTCATCTCACTCGTGTCTCGTTCGATGCCGAAGATGAACCCTTGTGCGATCACGGCACTCGTTGACCGATGGCGCCCTGAGACACATACTTTTCACTTCTATGCTGGGGAGATGATGGTCACTTTGCAGGATGTTTCTCTGATCACTGGACTTCCCATCAAAGGAGAGCCTATTTATTTTAGAACAGATTCTGATGGCTGGCGTGAGATTATGGTTGGACTCATAGGGAGGGAGCCAGGGGTACAAGGGAAGTCCACCGGTGCAAGTTATCATTGGATTGCTGAACACTTTGGGGAATGCCCGGCTGATGTGGACGATGAAACAGTGCAGCAGTATACCAGGGCATACTTGTGGTATGTAGTCAGCCGGACTCTTTTCTCTGACGGCACTGGCGTGAACGCTTCCTTTATGTGGCTTAAGTTGTTTGCTGGGTGGGAGCATGGACTCAGTTGGGGTACGGCGGCGTTGGCTTATTTTTATCGTCAGGTTAGTAGTTTTGCTTGTAATAGTGTGTTCACCATGTAGAAATTTTCTATAGTTTGTAATGACATATTTCTTGTTTGTGTGTAGCTGGACGAGGCGTGCCGTAGGGGCGCGAATCCAAGAAACGTCGTAGAGTAAAAGGAAGCCAACATCGGTGGTCCGATGCTTCTCTTATCGATCTGGAGTTGGGAGCACTTGTCAGTGGGGCGGCCAACACCAAAGGGTTATGACCCGTGGGATGATCATGATGACCCGGACCGTATGCCTACATGGGCGTATAAGTGGGGCAAAGTTGAAGGTTTTGTTGGCAATTCAAAGACCATGTATTTGCACTACTGCAATGAGCTCGACATCATGACCCCGGAGCAGGTTATCTTAGTAGCTTCTTGCTTTGTCTTTTCGGTTTCTTCGGTTTTCCAAAAATCATACTAACAATGTAGTTTTTTCTTAATCTTTGTTTATAGGTGACCTGGGAACCGTATGGAACGGAGGGCAATATTGGTAGGGGAGCTGGTTTTATTACTTTCAGACTTAACTCAAAGTGTCTACAGGAAGCACACCTATGGCGGATGCATTGCCCGATGATTTTTTATTATACTGTTGAGTTTTATCAGCCAGAACGAGTTATGACACAGTTTGGCTTATTTCAAGAGACCCCGCCGAAGTACAAGGACACTTCGCTACATTTGCATAGGTAAGTGCTTAGCACTTCAAATGCTTTCTCCATTGTTTTCAAGATAGTAACGAAAATGCATTTGTGAAATGCTATGCAGTCTCGACAAGATGAAGCAGAAGAGTATAAAAAAATGGGATCGAGAGCATGACATGTATATCCAGCGGTTCAAGCATAAGCTCAATAAGATTGAGCTTTCATTGCGTCAACCCACTTCTAAGCCTCCCCCACGGCCTTTTGATACGGAAGCATTCAACAATTATCTCGTGTGGTTTCGTTCCGTTGTACGTACTCAACTTAATGCACCCGCATTTCAGCCAGGGGACATATTACATGAACCCAATCCAGGTTTTGATCGGATGGCCAATATGGAGTACAACAGGCTTATTAGAGATGGTAGACGGTATGAATCGGTGCCACCTATCCGCTTTGTGGTAAGTTATCGTTATCTCTATATGCTTGCCTACATTGTGCCAAAATGATTTGTCCTATTGCGTCCAACAGCAAAACAAGCTCTCGAAGCATGTCAACGACGCCGGCGAGGCACTCAAGTACCCTCCAGGTGAAGAGTCGTACAACAAGCTTAAATCTTTTGTTGAGGTATGACATTTGATAATTTGCTTTCCATACACATTTTTTAGGTATATCTCCTAACTTCATGATATGTCAATTTCATAGCGGAGCATGTCTTGGGCACGTGGCCTTTGTGCTCTACTAGGCTGCCGCTCCACCGATGTCGCCATCCCTACTGCTTCGAGGTCGAGATCATCATCAAGCGGCACCGAGCACCAAGGCGACGAATCGGTTGATGACGAGGGGGAGGAGAGCGATGAACAGACGCATGATGAGATTAACACCTCGCAGATGCCCGATGCGCCTCAGCCTAGTCAAAGGCGTGGAAAGTATACTCCGGGCAAATACGCAAGGAAGGCACGTAACGACCCGGTGATCGAGACTGCCTCAGTGGAGGAGGAGGAAGAGGAGGTGCCGCAGCTGCAGAGGAGAAGGCGCTTAGTGAAGGGGAAGGATGCTGCACTGGCTAAGAGGGGGAAAGAAATGAAATGATGCATTTGTCCTCAAGTTGATGTACGTCGAGGACTTGTAGTATTTGTCCAAAACTTGATGTCGTGAACTTATGTTTGTCGAGGACTTGTAGTATTTTTCCAGAACTTGATGTCGTGAACTTATGTTTGTTAAGACTTATTTGTCGGAAACTTTGATGTGTGTCATTTATGTCTGTCAACATTTACTGTCGGAAACTTTGTAGCATTCTCATCAAAATAAAAAACAAAAACAGAACTGGGCCAGTTGACAGCATGGCGCCCCAGCCCAGGGCGCCATGGTCGTCGATAGCACGGCGCCCCTGCCCATGGCGCCATGCGTTGACAGCACGGCGCACCAGCCCTGGGCGCCATGGTCGTCGACAGCACGGCGCCCCAGCCCAGGGCGCCATGGTCGTCGAAAATGGCTAAGTCCAAAAAATTTAAGCTCCTGATGTTGGGGGCGCCATGTATTTACTGGGCGCCATGTATGACGCCCAGGCCCAAGGCGCCATACTTACTAACATGGCGCCTTAAGCTAGGGCGCCATGAAATTCACTTCTCTATTTTTTTGTAACTTATGTGGTTTCTGTTTTTTTGTAACTTACATAGTTTCAGTTTTTATCATAACTTCCTGACATACATAAGTTCAACCACCACATACATTGATTCCACCATCACCACGGCCACGTCCTTGAGCACCACCATCACCACGGCCACGTCCTCGAGCTCCACCGTAACCACGGCCACGTCCTCGAGCACCACCATCACCACGGCCACATCCTCGAGCTCCACCGTCACCACGGCCATGTCCTCGAGCTCCACCGTCACCGTGGCCGACACCACCATCACCACTATCACCATCTCGTTTTGATCTCTTTTTTTTTGCTACAACCTCTATAATTATGCCCCTCATTGTTACATTCACCGCAACGGCTGATATCACGAGGCTCCACGAAATGTTGGCTCCCCCATTCCTTACGGAATCCACCACCCCAATCATCCATATCACCCAAGAAACGCTTTGTTTTCCGTCTTCCACGTGTGACCACCTTCATTTCCAAATCAGGGTATAGTGGGGGTTCGTGATATTCCGGCCATTTAGATTGGTCTAGATAGGGATGAAATCTCGCAGCCCATGTATTTTTTACCGCATCGATCGAATACTCTTCCAATCTTACATTGTTGGTCATGTTGACACTCAAATTTCTAGTGCGAGATGCAGCCATCAAGTGAGAGCACGAGAGATGATACAGCGTAGGCCTCTCGCATGAGCATGCGCCCATCTTAAGATAAACCTTGAAGGAGCCACCTCCATATGGCACGCCGTCACGCGACATTCCACCGTGCTCATCAACTTGGTAAATCAATTCTATGTTATCAAATGACTGGATTTTGTGTGAATCCGCCTTCCATGCTTGGTATTCCATTCAATTGTCGACCTTTGGTGGATATCTATACATCTTTTTGGCCTTGTTTTTCCCGGATATCAACTTGGCCGTTTCCTCACTATACTTCTGAAAATAGGCATTCAACTTCTGGAATGTATACTCTACTATTGCTGTCACCGGCAATGCACGGATACCCTTTAGCACCATGTTGAAACATTCAGCCATGTTGTTTGTCATGTCACCATACCTCACCCCGTCGTTGTCGAAAGCCCGTGCCCACTTCCCTTTATCGGCTAGGTTCCTATTTAGGAAATCTTTGCCACATTTGTTTGCTTTGGCATACACTTTGTCCCACAATTTCTCGAAATGTCTAGTGGTGAATGCGAGACAACAATCATGGAGAAGGTCAGACAATTCCTTGTCTCCACATGCCCGGTAAAAGTTAGACACAAAATGCCTCATGCACGACCTATGATGCACGCGAGGATGTCCTGGAATGTCAATCTCCACTGCATTGAGTATCCCTGGGTGGCGGTCCGAGATGATGCAAACCTCTCTTTGAGGTCCAATTACCTTGGTCCTCACTAGACTAAGAAACCACTCCCAATTGTCATTGTTCTCCGCCGACACCAAAGCGAAAGCCAATGGAACCAATTTGTCACCACCATCATTAGCAATGGCGATCAACAATGTGCCCTTGAACTGGCCGGTCAGAAATGTGCCATCTACGGACATAACCGGCCTACAATGCGTGAAGGCCCTAATGCATGGCACAAAGGTCCAGAATGCACGTCCAAATATTCGAACGGGTGCATCGTTGTATATCCTTGTTCTCACGCCATCTAGCTCCACCACATAGTACATGCCCGGATTTTCTGCCACCATTGCTTTCAACACCATCGCGAGGCAGTTGTATGATTCTTCCCAACCACCGTACAATATCTCAAAGGCGGCTTGCTTGGCCTTCCATGCCTTCCCGTACTTCACTGTGTACCCAAAAACCTCCTTCACCATCTCCATCAACGCCCTAATGGGATATGTTGGGAGTATCTTTATGGAGGGTGAAAATCGATATGCAATGAATTTGGAGGTCAATTGACGGTGATCATCCTTTACATTGGCCTCATCAATATCCTTGCCACTACATCGGTGGTGAAACACGGAACTTGTAATCTTCCATTGAGGCCCGCCTTTCACACATCTTGCACGGATAACCCAAGGGCAATGCTTCTTGTGTTCCTCACATTTGACAACATAACGCACTTTGGAGTTTGACTTCGCCACAATGAATGGTCGATGAAACTTAACCGCGTAGTCCTTGACCCATATTTGAAGTTCTACCAAGCTTTCAAAGATTGTTCCTTCACTAACACCATACACACTTGCCACCGTATCTCGCTTTGAAGTTAACCTTGGTGCAAGAATTTTACTTGTGCCACCATCAACAATCGCCTTATCGGCTAGGCTTACATCACGGAATAATGATGTCTTGTGATCCCGGCCTATTACCTTCTTGAAAGCCTTGTCTTCTTTAGCCGTCAAACCATCCTCATCTATTTCTTCATCCGGGCCTTCGTCCTCCGAGTCCCACGCATAGGACCTATTGTAGGGAATGTCATGGTCCATGTCCTCTTCCATGCAATTTGCCTCCACATCGCCAACATAATGGTCACGAAGATAAGCCTCCGATTCATCACCCTCAAACTCATCACCATTCATGTGCAAGTCTTCATTATCAACTTGGTCATTCCCGACGGGGCTCAAAGGTTGGGTCATTAGAGGTTGGCTCATTGTTATGTCATACACATCCGGATTAACATGTTGTGAATCTCGAACCGGGCTTCTAACATCACATGAAGATGCACACCGATTCAAATCAATGTGAGGTATGGCACGAACAACCTTTGTGGCAAATAACTCAAATAATTTATCTTGTGAGGCCAACACACTCTCCTTATATGCTTCCCAATGAAACTCGGAGTCAAGAGGCATTATCTTCCAACGAATATGTTGCCCATACCCAACATTATACCTTCCGATTAAGTCTACTCCATCGCTTTCTTCCATCCAATTCAACCTTCTTCGAAGATCAACCACAACCTCCTCAAGGCTAGGACTTGTGGGAAACACCATCACTAACGGCTTCTTCTTCGGGTCACCATACTCCGCGTCTCCCTTCTCAAAGGAGACAAAGTCCACATGATGCACATTCACGATCCTCGCCATCTACAATCATAAACACCAAAATGCATCAACAAAAATAGCAAAATTGGATGACCTAGGGTTTCCCCAAATCGCCACAATGCAGAGATTTCAACCAACAAAAAGAGGAGGAATGATGGAGAATACCTTGAGGGGTCGAAGGGGAGGATAAATCACCGATTTGGAGCTCCGATCCACAAAATTTTGTGGGCATTAGGGAGGGGCATGAGTGGGGTGGCCGGGTGGAGAAGTGGAAAAGAGAGGGATTGTGGTGGGAAACAGAGGAAGTGCTCTGTTTTATGCAAGGGGCATGGTGCCCTGGGCAGGGGTGTCATGATGCTGAGAATGGCGCCCTGGACGGGGGCGCCAAGGTGTCCTGCCCTTCCAGCGTGGCAAGTCATCGGCGACCCGTATGGCGCCTTTGACCAGGGCGTCGTGATGTTTAGCATGGCGCCCCGGCTGCGGACGTCAGGCAGGTAGGGCCATTTTGTGAAATCTTTTGAAAACATGGTCATTTTGTGCTGAACTTTGGCCAAAGGGCCAGTTTTGTCATTTTTCACGTATGCGGTGGCTTTGGATTAGCCCGGATGTCCGAACTCCCGTAAAGCCCTTCAGTTTGTCTTGGGTTTGCCGAAAAAAGTACGCCCGCACCCATCGGCGTACCGATACATGCCCGTGTTGGATGACAAACTGCATTCGGACAGCTTGGTCCCGACACTCGCGGGATGTTCGAGGAGATGACCTAAACAATCTAAACTATTCAAAAAATGAATAAATCAAATGTCATTATATTTGGCACGTTCGCGCATTATCGACTTTCTCCGACCCACGCATCCCCTCTCTGCCTCCTCCCCCGGCAGCGCTATATCACGCGGCCGCCGCAAGGAGGCGCGCCCCGTCCCTTCTTACTCGTAGCAGCTGCAGCGGCGGCGGGTGAATGAGCAGGATGGCGGCGGCAAGGAAGAACGCTGAGGTGCTCGCGCTCTTCGACGTCGATGACACCATCACGGCGCCGCGCAAAGAGGTGTCGCCAGAGATGTGTGAGTTCATAAAGCGGCTGGGTGAGGTGAGGCCCGAGGCCGTCCTGCTCCCGTCCCAGTTTCTCTTTCCGTGGGATTCTCTGGCGGGCAAATTATCAACTGGGAAATTAAGTGTGGGTTACGATCTACTACCTCCGTCCTGGTTTATTGGTCCTCATTGTATTTTATGCTAAATTTTGACCATAAATTGAATTAATAAAATGTTAATACATGTCATAAAAAATTATATTATTGAAATTTATGAATTATGTTCAAATACGAATCCAACGATATAATTTTTGTTGACATGCATTAATATTTTATTAGTTAAATCTTTGATACAAATTACAAAGGGGACCAATAAACTAGGACGGAGGTAATAATTTCCCACCTGCTGTTTGCGTGGTTGTTTCGCGGCAACAAATTTTGAGTGCGGGCCTTGTCTCCGAGCAGCTCGGAAAATCAACCGTAACCAATTGGGTCTGATGTTTTGTCCTCTCCTCTGCAGTCATCACCGATTACGACTACGTCTTCTCCGAGAACGGTCTGGTTGCGCACAGGAACGGCGAGCTTATCGGGACGCAAGTATGTCTCCACCACATTGTATATGTACACTGTTTTGGCGTGAACGTACTGAGTTTACTGGAGATGTTGCATAAGGATTCATAGCTGAATTTTGCCTGGTGTTGCTGTTGCAGAGTTTGAAAATGTATCTTGGAGATGACCAGATTAAGGCGAGTCTATATATGTCGTGTGGGGTTGCAGATGAATTTTGAGGCCTTGATGGTGATGTTATGTGTTCATCGCAGGAATTCATTAACTTCACTCTTCATTACATCGCAGACTTGGATATCCCGATTAAGAGTTCGGCGCCGAATCATGTTCGATAATTCTCTCCGCTGTTTCCTCTTTACTCACCGAGTAAAACGTTTGCCCAGGGGTACATTCGTAGAGTTCAGGAATGGAATGATCAATGTGTCACCTATAGGGAGGAACTGTAGTCAACAGGAGCGTGATGATTTTTTTTTCGAAATGACAGTTATCCTGCATTCATTAAGAAGAAAAGAATTGCCCAGTTAATTTGAAAAAACCGAGCGAAAACCAAGTTGCCCAGTTAATTATGGAGAACCGAATAAAAACCATTACAACCGCTGAGCAACACATATAAGATACCCCACGCACACCACTCCAAAGAGGGTCTCGCCGAGACAGCACACATGCGTCATCGTCATCACTCCTCCCCTAGAGGTGCCATCGCCATCCCTAAACCCTGAGCAGACGACTCCGAATTCGCCGTAGGCGATCGTCGACTCAACCCACACTTAAGAGGCCATGTGGAGATGCATGAAGTTCCGCGACAGACCCAGCCACCGGCGACCAGACAACGCTGCTCCGACTCTGACGGAGAACCACGAAGGAGAACTAGGCATGGCTGGTGCCGCAGAAGATCATCGAACGAACCACCTGCTGCCAGTCATCGTATACCACCAGGCCCTGCCACCGCAGCTTCGACATCACAGCAACAAACCAGCCCAGGCGATCCCGCGGACATGCCGAAGAAGAGCCGACTACCGCAACCATAGCCACGTCTCCGACATTGCTCGCCCCATCATCGTTGCCATAGAAGTCTCGACGCCAACACCGCCAACTTCCCCTGGTCTCGCTCGCCAACATCCAGCTCCAAAGACGAAGCCCCCAGGAAGGAGTACGACACCAAGGCGTCGTCATCGTCCGATCAAACAAGATCAAGGGTTTCCCCCGGAGCTGCAGCGATCCGCATGGGAGGGGTGCAGCAGCAAAACAACGATGTCTCCAAGAAGATAAGCGACGACCACGGCCGCCGCCATCACTGGTCACGGTCACAACCGAGACAGGGGTTTCACCCAAGCTCCTGAGACCACCTCATCCGCACATCATCTCACAACAGCGACCACCTAGCACCACCACCGAGCCAGCTCGTAGCCGAAGAAGCCAATCATCGGAGCAACCGACCGCACCTTACGGAGGCCGCCGACCAACACTAGCCGCTAGATCTGCCAACCGCCGACCGAGAGCCAGACCACCGGACGCAACACGGAAAGCCAATCCTTGTCGAGCACCATGCCGACATGACCACAAAAATGCTACCCGAGGCCACGAACCACCTTGGTTCCCAGTCGTGACCAAGCTCTCACACGCACGCGCACCACGCACGCCCGCCGAAAGACGCGGAAGATCAAGCCGCCGCAAACGCGCTCATGCTCCAGTGCTACGAGCTCCTCCACCTCGGGCTGCCGCGCTGATCGAGCAGCAGCAACCACACCTCGCGCCACGGCGCGATCTCACGGCGGCACCTCCTCGCCGCCGGACCCCTGAAGCCGTTCCCCGAGCGCCGTACAGGCCGCCGGAGCCCCACCACCAACCACCCCGCCGGAGCAGCAGTACCACGACGGGCCTCGGCCCTCCCACCGCAGATCCGCCCTGCCCGGACCTCCTGTACACGCCTGCCGAGCCTCCATGCCCGGCCTCGCCCGAGCTGTCGCTCCCCACGCCCACGTGCCGGACGCGCACACCTCGCCCAGCGCCCGTGCCACCTCAGCCGCTCCCGCGCCGCACCTGGCCGCAGCTAGCCACCGTCGCGCCGCCCCTACGCCCGGGCTGCCGGATCCGCGCCAGCCGGCGCCGGAGCCGCAGCCACGCGCCCCGCTGGATCCCGACGGGCCTCCCCGCAAGATCCGCCCGAGAGCCCCGTCGAGAGATTCCCCGCCGCCACCCTCCCTGGAGCCTGACCGGGCTTCGCCGGTGGGCTCCTCAGGCGGCGGCAAGGTGAGGGGGAGGAGGTTGTGGAGCAGGCGCCGGCAACGGAGGTGTGTGAGTTCGCAAGCCTGTGGAATAGCGCGTGACGATCTTGAGAAGTATGACCAGCACATATGCCTCTGCGTTGCAACGGGAGATAAAATAGTATGCATTTAAAGTCAGTGAGAATTATATATGCAAGCAAAACCCTGTGTGCACATGAAAAAGAAATATTTAGCTTCTTGGTTTTGCCGCGTGTGAAGGAATCTATCCGCTATTTTTCCATTCATTGATCGAGGGCATTTAAGAGTTTTGTTACGTCATCATACGCCAGAGAAGGCCCATGAGTTATTCAATCTACTCTTACTTTCAATCCTTTCAATCGAGGGGATTTTAAGGTATGAAGGTTGTCAAAGATGAAAAACAATTAAATCCTCAACAATTTACTTTTGAAAAAACGCGAACAAAATATGAAAGGGAACATCTTTTAAAATTCACAAACCTTTTTTGCAAACACCAACTTTTTTTTATAGAAACATGAACATTATTTGAATTTGTGAATATTTTTTTTAAACGGAACATGTGTTGAAAATTCATAAGATTTTTAGAAAATGTGTATCTCTTATACACAAATATTATTTTAAATTTCAAAAATTTCACTAAATCAAGAATATTTTTTGAATTTGGATCATTTTTTGAAATGCCATCTTCTTTTGAGAAATCTCAAACAATTTTGAAAAACAATAATTTTTTGAAAAAATGGGCAACTTTTTGCAAGTTCCAAATATTTTCCAAAATAGCAACAAAATTTTGGAATTGTGAACATTTTCCAAAATTTGTTTTTTTAATTCTGAACATTTTTTGAGAATTTTTAATTTAGGAAATAAATTCTAAAAGAAAATAAACTTGGAAGGGAAAAAAGAGATATGGAAAAGAAAATAAAAATAGAATTAAAACACAGAAAAAAAATTAAAAATGGGCCAGCCCATTATTGGTTGTCCTATGCAAAACTTTGACTATTTGTCGTTCTGTGCGAAAAATAGAATTTTCCTAGATGCGTGGGCAGAAAAATAAGTGGGCTGGTTTCGCTGGGCCACAGCGCGCGGCCCACGTATGATTTTTTTGTAGCAGACAAACGCATAAGAATTTAGTACCACCTCGGATAGAATTTTTTTTTATTCGACGGTGAACGGATGAAAAAATTGGCGAAACACACCTTACTTTATTAATAGGTATAGAATAGATAAAGATATAGATAGTAGGTATAGATAAGGTGCAGAACGTCTTCTAAAACACAAGTGATTTTTTTCCAATTAAAAAGGGGAAAGATACCATTACAAGAACATGGAACTGAACCTATTCAATTTCTTTAGGTACATAACGTTCGGCCTCAAATGGTCTCAGTACTTCGTGTCAAGTTTAGCCACTTGAACCTCACATTTTCCATTGGAGGGCAGATTAGTTTTGATGTAAGTACTGCAAACTAATACATATCCGCTATAAATATCCAGTTTGGTATTTAGCAGTGCATCATGGAATTCAGGTATTCCCAAAAGGCTGGGAAAAAACCTACTGCTTGAGATATCTCAAAGAATTCAATGAAATTCATTTCTTTGGGGACAAAACTTACAAGGTGAGAGATGTATACTTTAGTTGTGCAGTGCTCGCAAGGTAAGAAATCTCATTGTCTTTTGTGAAGTGAAGTACCTTTGTGCACACAAGGTGTTCAGCAAACTTTTCAAGCCACTGTTAATTACGACATCCCATTTAATTACTACTCCCTCCATTCTTAAATATAAGACCTTTTAGAGATTTCCTATAGACTACATACGAAGCAAAATGAGTGAGTCTATACTCCAAAATATGACTACATAAATTCGTATGTGGTCCATAGTGAAATCTCTAAAAGGTCTTATATTTAGGAACAGAGGGAGTACAAACTTAACTGTACCGTATCTGTCTCTGTAGCATTTTGTCTGACTAGTGCTTCCTTTTTCCTTCCATTCTCTTTAATGGGGTGGCAATGATCATGAGAGATTTGAATCTAACAGAACAGTTGGTCATACTGGTATGCTGGTTGTATGTTAAAAGTTGTTGTATGCTTGTGAAATCAAGGAATTTTTTTTCTATATTTAAGTTGAGGACATCCCTGGATGAGTAATTTTGCAGGACAAGGAAAACAAGTGACTTACTGTGAGATTTCTCAAATGGCTCGTTAATAAACAGGAGAGACATAGAGAGCATCTTTGTACATCTGTATATGCCAAATATGAATTGAATGAGCTGCGCGGCAGAGCATGCAAATAACAAACGAAATTATTAGTTGCTAACTGATTTCATATTTGGTATTGTGCTCAAGCATGAGCGCAGTATCATTAACATCCAACTTCTGTGAATTATTGTTATTCGAGCTGTAGTGGCTGCCAGAAACTACCTTTTCACCATCCACTACTGGAATCAGGCACTTTGCCGTCTGCCATGGCTGACAGCAAAGGCATGTCTGGTGGACGGCAAAGGCCTTTGCCGTCAGCCAGCAGACGGCACCACGTCCGGTTGAACGAACTGCGGCAAAGAGCACTTTGCCGTCTGCTGACAGACGGCAAAGATGCAAAGGCCTTTGCCGTCAGCCAGCAGACGGCAAAGGGCATGGACGGCACAGGTTAGGCTTAGGTCCGTTAAGGGGTTAACGGCGTGCTTTGCCGTCTGCCAGCAGACGGCAAAGTGCCCAAATAGGCCAGCCCAGGTGCCCCCCCAGGTAGCTGCCACGTGGCTGGCAGACGACAAAGATGCAAAGTTCTTTGCCGTCTGCTGGCAGACGGCAAACCTCTTTGCCGTCTAGCAGACGGCAAAGTGCCTGTATTGCCCCTGTTTTTTCTTAAATTCAATCAATTTCACACACACACACACACACACACATATATATATATATATATATATATATATATATATATATTTGAAAATACTTTCAACAAGCATACATATCCCTGCCATATGGATATGATCATCCAACACATATACATACCAACTCAAAAGTCCATATCCAACATATATATAGCCAACATATATCCAACAACAAGCATACAATGGTTTCATCCATACATACATATATAGGTAGCAAGTTTCACATTGTTCATCCTACAAAATCAAAACAAAAAAGAAGGACAAGGAGAAGAGTAGACTCCATCAACGCAAGCTTCCGTGATCTAAAGCAAATCTGCAAATTGGGAAAGAAGAAAGTTAGAAGAAGAAGAAGAAGAAGACTAGAAGAAGAAGAAGTAGAATTTTTCCTCCTCTTCTTTATCTTCTTCTTCTTTATCTTCTTCTTCTTCTTCTTCTTCTTCTTCTAACTAAGGTAACCTAGGTAATTATGCCATTTTTTAGCTAAGCTAGGTAAAAATGCTAAGTATAGGTCATTTTAGAGCTAAGCTAGGTAAATAGGTCATTTTGGAGCTTAGTAAGGTTATTATGTCATTTTCGAGGAAAATAAGCTAAGTATATGTCATTTTGGAGGTAACCAAGATTATTATGCCATTTTTGACCTAAGTATGCTAAGTATGTCATAAATGAACTAAAGAAGCTAAGTACAGGTCTTTTTTGAGCTAACCTAGGTAGTTATGCCATTTTTGAGCTAACAAAGCATATTTATTCATTTTGGATGACAAAATGGTAAGTGTAGGTCATTTTAGAGCTATCCTAGTTAAAATCGGTCATTTTGGAGCTAGGTAAGGTTATTTTGTCATTTTGGAGGAAAATAAACTAATGATATGACAGTTTGGAGCTAAACCAAGGTTATTATGCCATTTTTTTACCTAAGTATGCTAAGTATGTCATAAATGAACTAAAGAAGCTAAGTATAGGTCATTTTTTAGCTAACCTCGGTAGTTATGCAATTTTTGAGCTAACTAAGCATATTTATTCATTTTGGAGGACAAAATGGTAAGTGTAGGTCATTTTAGAGCTATCCTAGTTAAAATCGGTCATTTTGGAGCTAGGTAAGGTTATTTTGTCATTTTGGAGGAAAATAAACTAATTATATGACAGTTTAGAGCTAAACCAAGGTTATTATGCCATTTTTTACCTAAGTAAGCTAATTATGTCATAAATGAATGTCATTTTTTACCTAAGTAAGCTAGTTATGTCATAAATGAACTAGCTAAGCTAAGTATAGATCATTATTAAGCTATCCTAGGTAGTTATGCCATTTTTTAGCTAACTAAGCATATTAAGTCATTTTGGAGAAAAAAAATGCTAAGTATAGGTCATTTTATAGCTATCCTAGGTAAAATATGTCATTTTGGAGCTAAGTAAGGTTATTATGTCATTTTTGAGAAAAATAAGCTAAGTATAGGTCATTTTGGAGCTAAATAGGTCATTTCTTAAGCTAAGTATGCATTTGTTAAGCAAAACACTTGGGAAAACTTACCATCATCACGGAGGTGAAGGACCGGTCGGGGTTGCGCCAGTGCCAGACGGAGAAGTTTCGGTTGATACTTGTCGGGAGGCATGCTTCACCAAAGATCATTTGCAATGTCTCATTAGCATGATGCAACTCAAATGTGAATACTAGTAACTAATGACCATTCAAATGAAACTCACCGTGGGCGCTATACCAATCTGGGGCATCGGCGGAGGGGTCTGACCATTGCTCTGGCACACGGACTGCACATTTTGTGTTCACGAGTCAGTCATATTAGTTTGTAATGAAACAAACATTACGTGCATGATTTGGCTAATATGCAGGAGAAACTTACCACGAGGAGCTCGTATAGGGCCCGGTGAGACGCGTCGTTCCGGTTCCTCTCCTCCTCCAACAGCCTAGCCGTCCTCTCCTCCATGTCCTTCTCCCTCTCCGCCGCCTGCCTGTTTGCCTCCGCCAGAAGCTCCTGGGCCCTAGCCTCGATGGCAAGCTCCATTGGCCGTGGACGAGGCCTTATCTCAGGATCGGAGCTCGTCTGGCGCTTCTTGATCTCCGGGAGAGTTCTAGGACAACGTATCAGTCCATCCCCAACGGCTACCGAGCCATGGTACCTCCCGGCACCAGATATCATCACGAGCTCTGGATCAAAAGGACTCTAGCTCGGGTTGAAGTCCTCCCCTTTCCTCGTCTTCCCAACGTCTCAGTACCTCACGAGCTTGTTGTGGGAGGAGATGTCGGTGAAGCTCTCTGGATGATCGAGGTCAGACTCAGAGAATGCCTTGGCCTTCTTGTACGGGGCAGTATGGGCCATGGCATAGAGGTCGAACACCGGTGGCACCTCCTTCTTGATGTGTCGTGCCTAAAAGAGAGGAACAAAATATTAGTTAAGGGCTCAAGCTAGCATGAAGAATGAAATTGCATGAATCGTGAAGCAAACCACATACCCAGTTATCCCCGTACTCAAACAGGTTGGAGCTCCCTTGATGGTGTGGCACACCTTGCATTTGGGCACGCTTATCCTTGGCCTTGTTGTGGATGGCTAGACATTGGGGAGTGCACCACTCATCCACCAACGCCTCCCAACAGTCCATCCTATCCGCACACCATCTCGGGGGCACCTAAGTTAGTCAAGATAAATTTCAGCGCTACGCCTACGAATCAAATCAAGAAAACTAAGTACAAGGCCTTAAGAATAGGTAATTACCTTCATGTACTTCTCCTTACTTAGAAACTTGACGCGGCACTTCGTCTTGGACCTCTTAATACCAGTTGAGGCGTAGTAGTCTCGAACAGCCTGCACCCGAGCCTCGTGCCGTAAGTTCTGAAGTAGGCGCTTGCACTCGGCTTCGACAACCATAGCCGCGGCCTCCTCATGTTCCTCAAGACACCTGTAGAAGGTCTGCAATCAAACAAGACAAAACTGATTAGTACAATCACTAGGTACTGTTGATTTTTAATTTTGTAAACAAGAAATTACCCAAAATGTCCGGATCACAATGTCGGCCACCGTCTCACACAAGACACCGTCGACCCTCTCCTCCGGCGGGGCTGGGGCAGCCAAGTACAGCACCCAGCTCAGTGCTAGCTGTGGAACCTGACCCTCACCGGGCAACGTGACCCACCCCAGGAAGTTCTGCCGGCAAAGCACACCAAGGACCTGGTTGGGCCTGCGGACACCAGGGGCGTGTTTCCAACCCCTGCAGTATGACAAGGCCAACACATTAGAGATTAATTTGAAGAAACGTGAAGGCAAAATGTTAAAAAAGAGTAAATGCACTTACTTCTCCCCATTAGGCGCAATCAACCACCTCTGATCGCGGGTCATCGGCACGGGCGGGAGCTTTGTACCACCATGCTGGTAGACCTTGCCCCCCTCAACCAGCTCGCCCTCGCTATAGCTATCCTCAGAAAAGCTGTCCTCGCCACCATCAGCATGGCCACTAGCCTCCGGAGTCACGTGGGACGAAGACTCTGGGATCCGAGTCTCGTGGGACGAAGGCTCGGTGACCCGAGGCTCGTCGGCCCGAGGCTCGTGGACCGGAGTCCGAGATGGGTCCACGTCAGACGGGTCCACCTCAGACGGAGCAGTCCTATGGTCGGGAGAATCAGCTGGGGGTGGCGGCGAGGAAGGCGTAGCACCCTTCCTACCTCTCCCGTCGCCACGTCCACCTCTAGCACCCCTCTTCGTCTTCCCCCGACCTCTCCCGGCCGAAGAAGAAGCGCCCGCCGGTGGTGTCTGCATACTGTCTAGCAGCGCTCTCCGGAGGTGCTGGGGTGGAATGGAAGTACCCCTCCCAGCACGCGCCGAGGAAGGAGGCTTGGAGCGCTCTCGACCCACGCCCACCATCTGTCAACACCAGCAATGACAAAGAGTAAACGAAATTAGTACAACATAAACATAATAAAAAATTTAAGTGTTTCATCATAATGAACATAATAAAAAATTGAATACCTAATAACATGAACTAATTAATAATATATATATTTACATAATAATAATTGAATACCTGACATTACTAATATTACTCTTCATCATCTATATATGCTCCGGGATCAATAAATGCATCATCATCATCACTATCAGTAATGACGTGCTCATCATCATCATCATCAATAAATGCATCAATATGTGGAAGGCCTCCTTTACGTAATCGGTCAAGCATTGACAGGTCATCCATAGCAGTAACCTCTTCTAGTTCCGGCTCTTCTTGTTCCGGCTCAAGGGTGAAGTCGGATTCATTGTCGCTGTCTACTTCAATGTTCTGGGGTGAAGTAGAGCGGTTCTTGAAACATTTTTTGGAAAGACGTGTTTCTTGGAAGAATTCTCCTTCATATGTGTCTGGTTAATGTGAGGTTCATAATCCTCTTCATTGGGGGGAGTTGGTCTAACACGTGGCGGCACTTCATAAATGACACCCCAACCATTGAGATTTGGATCACTTTGACAGGCCCACGGTAGATAGAAAACTTGGGTTGCCTGTTGAGCCGTAATATAGACATCGGGAACATCCAAATGGGTGCTTTGTTTGATTTCACTAGCCCTATATGTTCATGAGTCCTTCTAGTCTCCTTCGCCTGGAACCAATAACATTTGAAGACTACGACGTTTGGTGGGTTTGCACCATAGAATTGAAGTTCATAAATTGCTTCAACTCTTCCATAAAACTCGGTATCTCCTTCGTCGATAGCAGAGACACAACAATTTGTAGACTTTCGGTCGGCCATAGATAGCTCTTTGCCATAGGTACGAAAGCGATACCCGTTGATGTCGTATTTATCAAATGAACAGACCTTAAAGTCAAAACCATTAGCGACTTGTCTCAATTCGGTGTCCATAATCTCTGAATTAGCCTACAAGTTTAATACGAAATGATTGTTGCATTAGCCGCAAATTAGACGAAGAAATGAAATGGTCTAATGGAAATTACCGTTTGTTTCAACCAAGAGATGAAACCGGGATAGCCGCCTCCATGCTTTGCCAGAAGCTCGTATTCTTCGACATAATCCTTTTGGATCACCGCTCCATACGAGAATTTGGTGACGTATCGACTGTATCAAATATATCCGGGAATAAGAGCAGTTCAAAGGAATTAGAAGTTGCGAAACAATGTACCGAGAACTTACTCGATGTACGGCCGCACTTCTGTTAGGTTGTTGAAGATATACAACGAAATGGTCCGCCATTCTTCGACATCCAACGTTAAGGAATTAGAAGCACCGGCTGGTGCGAGATTCCATTTGAATAGGCTGAGGTTGGATCCACCCTTTTTAGGGTCACCAGCATTGTACTGAGGCTTCGGATTATGCAAATGACGATTTTTGGCTTCGTAGTGTGCTGTCACGAAGTTTGCCGCCTCCTCAGTAATGAATGCCTCGGCCATCGATACTTCAATTCTACGTTTATTTTTACATTTTGCTCAAAGCGTCTTCTGCATCCTCTCAGTTGCGTAGCACCAACGATTTTGCACAGGCCCCCCCAATCTTGCCTCGGTCGGGAGATGCAAAATCAAGTGCTGCATTGGATTAAAGAAGCCCGGCGGAAAGATCTTCTCTAACTTGCAGATCAACTCCGGCGCCAACTCTTCCATTTCTTCTAGCAGGCTAGGCGATAGTTCTTTCGCGCAAAGAACACGGAAGAAATAGCTCAGCTCTGCCAGTACTAGCCATTCATCCTCAGGGATGAAGCCGCGCAACATCACCGGCATTACCCGCTCAATCCATATGTGCCAATCATGACTCTTGAGACCAAATATCTTCAATTTTTCAAGACTCGCTCCCCTCTTTAGATTCGCTGCATACCCATCGGGGAACATCAACTACATTTTCACCCACAAGATAATTTCCCTCATAGCTGGCCTTCCAAGATTGAACCATGCCTTTGGCTTTGTCCAGTTCTGCTTTCCTTTCGGTGGTTGCATGTTTTGTGACGGTCTATCACATAGCACCTCCAGATCGACTCTAGCCTTAGTATTATCCTTTGACTTCCCCTCTATGCCGAACAATGTACCAAAAAGTGCCTTGGCGATATTTTTTTCAATGTGCATCACGTCGATGTTGTGTGGGCAAAGGAGGTCTTTGAAGTAAGGCAAATCCCACAATCATGTCTTGTGAGTCCAGGCATGTTTCAAATTATACCCCTTGAAATACCCTGGACGCTCTGGATCTGGCTCGAGAGCGTTTAACTGATCCAGGGTCTCTTGGCCTGTCAACGTAGGTGGTGCAGAGTTTTTGAGAACTCTACATTTGATGAAGTTCTTCTTGTCTTTCCTGAACTTATGGCGAGGATCCAGGAACTGTCTATGCAAGTGGAAGCAAGAAAACTTGCGACCGGCCTGAAGCCAACAAAACTCAAGAGCTCCCTTGCATGTGGGGCACGGGAACCTTCCATGCACACACCAACCAACGAATAGCGCATGCGCCGGTAAGTCATGCGTCGAGTACATGTACCAGACACGCATTATGAAGTTCTGTTTGCTAAAGGCGTCGTATGTCTTGAACCCATTATCCCAAGCTTCTTGCAATTTGTCCATGAGCGGCTGTACGTACACATTCATATTCTTCCCCGGATAGTTGGGCCCTGGAATTATCAACATCAGGAAAATGTTCTTTCTTTGCATAATCTGTCCGGGGGGGGGGGGTGGGTGAGATTGAGTAGAATGACAAATACGGGCCAACAACTGTATTGGGCTGCCGTCAGACCAAACACACTGAACCCATCCGTGCTGATGGCGACTCGAGGATGCCTTGGATCTGCCGTTTTTGCCGCATGTAATGCATCAAAGTGCTTCCACACTTCACCATCCGATGTGTGCACCATCATCAGCTTCCCATCTGCATCTAGTTGGGTTCTTTTGCCCGTTTTGTGCCATGTCATCTGTCTGGCCATCTCTTCGACCATGAAAAGACGTTGAAGTCTTGGTACGATTGGCATATACCGAAGAACATTAACGGGGATTTTGGTCTGCGTCTTCTCACCCATACCGTTGTCTACCACAACATACCTGGATGACTTGCAAATGGGACAATAGTTCAAGTCCGCATACTGAAGCCTAAATAAGGCACATCCTTTCTCACAGGCATGTATCTTCTCATAGGGCACCTTAAGAGCACGGAGGATTTTGTCTGACTAGTACAGGTTTGCAGGTAGTACATGGCCTTTGGGTAGACAACGTTCAAATACTGTCATCATCGCGTCGTAGCATTCTCTGCCCAAGTTGAATTGAGCCTTCAGAGCCATTATTTGTGAGATGGCATCCAGCTGACAAAGCTCAGTGTGCTCGTGGAGAGGACATTTTGAAGACTCCAACATTTCATTGTAGGCCTTTGCAGATTCCTCCATCTCATCGTCCGAGTCCCGAGCATTATCAAAGTTTTGCACCATGTCTTCCATCCCGGTATCATGCTCGTCGGTGCGACGACGAACCACCTCGGCTTTGGCACGTTGGGCAGACTCACCATGAAATGTCCAGAGCGTATAACCTAGCGTAAAACCAAACTTCTGCAGGTGTTTACTCATTTCAAGCTCGTCCCTCCTTTTATAGTTGTCGCACTGGGCACAGGGGCACCAGCTTATTCTCTGGCCATTTGCAAATGCGGCTCTCACAAACCCCCTGGTTTTTGTTAACCATTCATCGGTCATGTCTTCCTGACTAGTGTGACCGGTGTACATCCACGCACGATCACTCATATTGCGTAGCTACTGGACACACAAGAAATATATACATAATTCAGCAAACCATATCCATCAGTTAATGGAGTTTGTCACTTTTATTACGTCCATGCAACCTAGACGCTAATAGGTAAAGATAGGTCCTAATCCCACCCGAGTATGTGTAGATTGGGTTCGTTTTCCCATGCTCTGCCCCGGATCCGACGCAAAATTTCGGCAGCACCTCCCCGCTGTTCTCCTGATACACGTCTCGGTAATAACCAGAGAGGATGTGTAACCGGAGAACAACAGGGAGACACTGACGAAATTCTGCATTGGATCCGGAGCAGAGCATATGGGAAAACGAACCCAATCTACACATACTCGGGCTGTCCATGGATAACGTTGGACAATTCGAAAGAATCACGGTTATAAATATGCAAATGCATGCATATTTATAGATGTAACCCTTTCGAACGAGAGACGCATAGTGGTCACGCATACTGATGATTGAAGACACCTATAGCTAGCAAGTTTCATTGGCACGAAGACCGGAATAGAGCAAATGAAGGGGGGAGGAGGAGATGTCATTTGTGCTCACCCACAAACGCAGGGGCAGAGCTCGTCGAACGAACGGGGAGGTCGTCGAACACCAGACCCTCGCAGCGACGAAACAACTACACATTTAAAACCACCTGATCAACACAAATATGGTGATTTTTTATAACAAAATCGGAAAATATATGACCTAACTCATAATTCACAAATATATGACCCCGTCGGCCTCTGGAAGCCCGAAGAGCACCTTTTCGGGAGGTGTCGGGGGTGTCGTGTCGGGGTCGAGGTGCTGTGTCGGGGTCGGGGGTGCCGTGTCGGGGTCGGGGTGCTGTGTCGGGGTCGGGGTGTTGGGGTGTCGTGTCGGGGTCGGGGTGTCGGGGTGTCGTGTCGGGGTCGGGGTGTCGGGGTCGGGATGCCAAAGTCTCGACCCCTCGGTGACCCTCGATCCTCGACCCCTCGACCATCGAACCCTTATCCCCTCGACCCTCGACCCCTCGACACCTCGATCCTCGACCCCTCAACCCTTGACTCCTTTTCCCCTCGATCCTCGACCCCTCGACCCCTCGGCGACCCTCTTTTTCTACTTTTCCTACTTTTTTTCATCTTCTTCTTCTACTTTTTTTTTCATCTTCTTCTTTCTTCTTCTTCTTCTTCTTCTTCTACTTATTGTTCTTTTTTTTTCATCTTCTTCTTCGTCTTCCTCTTCTTCTTTTACTTCTTTTTTTTTCATCTTTCTTGTTTATTCTTAAAAAACAGAAGAAAAAAAACCTAAACTAAACTAAACAAACCTAAACTAAACTAAACTAAACTAACCTAAACTAAACTAAACTAACCTAACCTAAACTAAACTAACCTAAACTAAATCTAAAAAAACAGAAGAAAAAAAACACAAGAACTCACCTCCGGCGAGGTCGGCCCGTGGAGGCAGGCTACGGGGAGGGGGCGCGGGTTGAGGAAGGCCGCGGGGAAGGACGGCGGGGCGCGGTGCGGCTCCGGCGGCGGGGCGGGGCGGCGCTGCTCCGGCGATGGGGCGGGGCAGGGCGGCCGCCGCGGCCTGTGCCCGCTGGGCGCAGCGGGCGGGCAGGCCAGCGACGGGGCGGGCTCCGGGGGGCGGGGATGGCCGGCGGTGCCTCGGGCTTCGGGGGTGGCGCGGGCCGGCGGCGGCTCGGGCACAGGGGCGGCGAGGGTGAGGTGAGGGGAGAGAGAGAGAGGGGTGGGGCGCGGGGCGCTAACCGTTTTTAGCTAGGTCAAATTTTTTTGCCGTCTGCTAGCAGACGGCATAAAAGCTTTGCCGTCTGCTAGCAGACGGCAAAGAGCCTAGCTAGTGGGGTGGAGCCGGGGGGGAACGGCCGTTAGCTTGGTCACTTTCTTTGCCGTCTGCTAGCAGACGGCATAGAAGCTTTGTCGTCTGCTAGCAGACGGCAAAGAGGGGGGCTGTTAGGTTGTGCTTGTTAGTGGGCCAACCTCCCTCTTTGCCGTCTGCTAGCTGACGGCAAGGCTTCTATGCCGTCTGCTAGCAGATGGCAAAGAAGTGGCTGACGGCAAACATGATCTTTGCCATCAGCAAGTTCTTTGCCGTCAGTTTTCTGTAAGCTGACGGCAAAGACCTTCTTTGCCATCAGCCAGCAGACGGCAAAGATCCTGATTCCAGTAGTGATCATAGCTAATCATTGGAGTAGCACCTTTTCTAAGTCATGTTAAAAGCTGCCAAAAACTACCTTTTCACCATCATAGCTGTAGTCCCTGAAGAGTGCACGTCAGGCTGATGGAGTACTGAACTGTGTAACCATAAGGCGATCAATACTCCTTCAGAAACATTGCACAACTCCCATTGTGATTTAGTTGCGAAACTATTATGTGGTTACTCCACTTGGTAGCAATTTTAAAGCTGGTGCCTGGTTCAGTTTATTCTCTGAGTTCAACCCATGGTTTATCTGGTTTTGATGCTGACAAATCATTTACATGTGCAGTTACCAACCCCGACGACACGATGCAGCAGTGCAGATCTATCTTTTTTCTCCAATACGCCTGGGAGCGTATCATTGCATTGATAGGTAGGAGGAGTGCAAAGTTAGTTACAGAGTTAGAGGGCCACCGGTTCGTACACTAAGAGGCTCTCCGGGGGCACTCAAGAGCAGCGGAGAGGGGATGCTCAGCCCCACTACATAGTTTTACAGCGCGTCAATTACAGCTTGTAGCCCTTTGGTGCCGGCATTGGCCCAAGCGCGCACGTCATCTTGGATGGAGGAGAATAAGCAGCTGATCGAGGGTTGCCTGTGGTCGAAGATGCAGGCATTGCGGTGTTTCCAAATGGACCAAGTGACCAGAGGGACGATCGACGCCAATGCTTTGCGAAGCGAGGAGGGGACGGAGGTTGTAGCGTCTCGCCACCAATCGTAGAGGGTAAGGTTGCCGTCCGGTGGGTGGACGGTGAGTTTGCACCAAGCCAGGGTGCGGTGCCACACCTCGCGAGAGAAGACACAGGCAGCGAGTAGATGATGGATGTCTTCGGTGCCCTGGTCGCAGAGAACACATCGAGGGGGGTGATCCAAGCCTCGCTTGGCAAGTCTCTCGGCGGTCTAGCATCGGTCGAGCTTCGCAAGCCACAGGAAGAGCTTGGCGTTGGTCGGAGCCCAGCCCTTCCAAGTCAGCCGCCAGTCCGGGTCGGCGATGGAGCCATGGAAGAGCGCTCTGTAGCAAGATGAGGCCGAGTAGGTTCCACGCTCGGTCCAGCGCCAGCGAATACGATCTGGGTCGGCGGAGAGGGATACATGAAGAAGGCGTCTCCAAAGCTGGATGTACTCGACCGTGGCAGCCACGCCCAGAGCGCCACGGATGTCACTAATCCAAGCCCGGTTTTGGAGCGCCTCATGCACAAGGCGCTTGCTGCGGTGTCGCTGGGGCACAAGCTTGATCAGGTTAGGAGCGAGCTCAGCGATAGACTTGCCATCTAGCCAGTGGTCCGCCCGGAAGCGGCAGGTTTGACCGTTGCCGACATGCCAAGTGGTCGACGCACGGAAGATGTCGCGCACCGCTGCATCGTCCGGCAAGTGCAAGTGGTGCCAAGGCCGGGAAGGGTCGGTCGTGCGTAGCCAGAGCCAGCGAACTCGAAGAGATATGCCCGTGCGCTGTATGTCTCGTACGCCTAGACCACCAAGGTCAAGGGGGCGGCATACCTTCGGCCAGTTGACCAGGCAGTTGCCCGCCCGGGCTTCCTTCCTGCCGTGCCAGAGAAAGTCTCGAATGAGCCGGTTGACGAGCTTGAGGATGGAGGGTGCCAAAGCCATGGCTAGCAGCAGGTGGACCGGCATGGCGCTCAGGACATGGCGGACGAGAGCAAGTCTCTCTCCACGGGAGAGAAGGCAAGCCTGCCAGGTGCCGAGGCGCTTTGCCATCTTGTCAACGAGGGGTAGCAGTGCCGAAGAAGGGATCTTCCTGGTAGAGAGGGGGAGGCCGAGGTAGCTGATGGGGAAGGCCTTGGTAGGGCAGGAGAGCGCCTCGGCGGCCATGGCGGTGATTTGAGGCGCGCAGCAGATTGGCGTCACCGAGCATTTGGCAAAGTTGGCCTTGAGGCCGGAAGCGAGGCCAAACACTTTGAGGATTCCCTGGATTGCCAGAAGGTCGTGCTCGTCGGGGTGGCAGAAGAGGACGACGTCGTCCGCGAAGAGAGAAATGCTGGGGATGGCACGCCTGTTGGTGAGTTTGTGGAGAATGCCGCGGCTAGTGGC
Source organism: Thinopyrum elongatum (assembly GCA_011799875.1). NCBI lineage: Eukaryota > Viridiplantae > Streptophyta > Magnoliopsida > Poales > Poaceae > Thinopyrum > Thinopyrum elongatum. The sequence continues at coordinate 101,343,266 of CM022303.1, read as the reverse complement.
GTGTTGAACCAGAGTTTGCCAGATCTATCTTCCTGTCAAAGTGATTACCAGACTATTGTCCCATTTACATTCATCTGTTTACATTCAGAGAAACATATGTACTATAGTGTGCTAGGTTCAGGTTCAGGTTCAGGTAGAGGAACTAAAAATCAGGAAAAAAAAAACAACGTGTTACCGTTCCCGTTGATTGTGTGTTTCATCCAATATTTAATGTTCTTGATACACATGGTCATTTCGTTCTGGGACAATACATTTGAGGTAGAGCTATCCAAAAAAAATTGCTTCAGTATTTGGGAAGAGAGCATACGCCAACCAATAGTTCTATGCATGTAAGCCTTCTCCACTTCCTATTTTCACTTCTCAATCCGAATCCCAATGGTCAATTCGTAGCTCCAATTCCAATCAATTATCCACAACACATGCATGAGATGATCTGCTAATGACATGGATTTGTCTAAGAAGTATGATGTGGGTAATTGCAAGGATTAATTATGATGTCATAGACATGTATGATATAACTTTGTGATGGGTTGGAACAGTGAACTTCTCCCCTCCCGCGTCGCTCCCGCGAGCGACAGGGGGGGCTTTCCCTAGCGCCGCCACCGGGCCGACCTCCCTCCCCTCGCCACCGTCGAGCAAAGTCCGGTTGGCGTAGGCGGCGGCGGGGTTTCTCACCCTTCCTTCGGAGACGGCCGGCGCGGGCCACGGGGCTTCGGATGGTGGCGAGGCGTGGGCGCAGGGCGCTTCGCCATGGTGTCGGGCGTTTGGCGGCGGCGTCGCTGACGTGTGGCCCGGCGCGTGGCGGCACCTGTCGCGGCCGCGGCGGCCCGATCTGGTCCGGTCCGGGGCCGATTTGGGCGGCGGTGGCGGCGGATGGCCTGGTGGCCGCCGGTGGCTCCTCCTGCCGCTCCTAGAGGTCTCCCTCCTGCGTCCATGGGTGGGTGAGGTGGCTGCTGCGCGGCTGCGGGGCGGGTGGCGGCGCATCCGTTTTGGACCTGGCGCTGGGATCCGGGTGGGCGGCGCGGGTGGGGCAGCAGCATGGCGTGGCTGTTGCTCCGGCCGTGGGCGGCGGCGCGCGGAGGTCCAGCACATGGTGGTGGCCTCCCAGGGGCGCGGCGGCTACACGGTGGCTTGGCGGATCTGCCTGCGGCGACGACCAACTTTTCTCCGGCGTCGGCTCGTTTGCGGTCGGACCGCTTCGACCTTCGCTCCATCTCCTCGTCGTCTGGTTAATACTTCAGTCCAAGGGCTGGCCCTCTCCCAGCTGCGGTCCATCGCTCGTCTCGCGCCCGGGGCTACAGGACCAAGCTCGTCTCGCGCCCGGCAGCAGGACCGAACTCATCTCGCGCCCGGCGGCAGGATCGAGCTCGTCTCACGCTCGAGGCTGCAGGACGGGGCGATGGAGGCCAGCTTTGGCCGGCCTATTGGGTCTCGGCGCTGGGGGCCGTCCAGGGGTGCGAAAGGCGGGGCCTTTCCGCTCGTCTCTTCGGTTGGGGTAGCGACCGGTCTTGGGTCAGGTGTTGCCTAGGTCTTGGATGCCGGGGCGGCGGCCCTGGTGGAGGTAGCGCGGTGCTTTTGGGCAAAGCCCGTGACTCGGTGCTGCCCGGTGGCCATGGCCGTGCGGGCGGCGTGGCAGCCGGGGTGTGGTATTCGGTGGCGGTGAGTGTTGGCTGGGGTGAAAACCTGCTCTTTCTTCGGACAGACCGGCGGCGGCGAAGCTCGTTCCCTTCTTGAAGGCGTCGTCGCGGCTCTCATCGCCCATCGTGTTGCTCCAGGGGAAAGTCTGATCCTCGGATCGGGCGGTGGCGGCGCTCCGGTGTCGTATCCTTTCTGAAGGCGCCGCCTCGGAGCCCACGGATCGTCGTATGCGGCTTCATCTCTTCGTAGATAGGGGTGGTGTTGCTGTGCTCAGCGCGTGTGTTTCATGCCTTGGGTGTGTGCGTTTGTTGTGGTGACGTGCGTTTGTATCGGGATGTTGGTGATCATTGCTTTATATATAAAGCGGGGCGGAAGCCTTTTTCGGTAACTTTGTGATGTGGGAGGCTGCATGTTAATTAGATGTAGTGGAGATCAACCTCCAGATATTCATGTTCCAGCAAAAGAGCTAGGTTCCAGGAAATGATCAAGCGTTTGTGGTGCCAAAATTGACCATTTCACCTTTGTTTTAGTTTGCCAGTTACACACGCTTAAGGTAAACTGACTTATACCCGTTAGAATTTAGATGAAGAGATTTTGGAACAGTAAAACGAAATAACCATCATGTGACCTTACTATGCTGGTTCAGATATAGTTCCTGTAGCAATGATCAATGAATCACAGGTGCCACAGATCTTCAGTTAAGCCTCTTAGAACAAACATAAGCCTAATGATTCTAATTAGTCCTGATGCTCACACACTACGACCAGCACAACTAGATTCAGCATGCCCTGAACTTTGTAGTTCTAGGTTTCCACTCAGCATCATGATTTCAACTGTGTATGTTGGAGCAGACGACACCATTATGGACACATGCACATAGATACTTCCAATATGATGGCCAGTAAAGGTTAAGGTTTCTATGCAATGGTCGGTTATTGCACATATATAGCATTTGAGTGCAGATCGGTCTATTTATAGGGCAGGGGAGGTCCAACATTTGCCAATAGCGAACTGCCAACTTTATGTATCTAAGTAATTTATTACTCCCTCGGTCCAAGTGGCACATGCCTACTTCAATTCCCTTTGAATTGACTTACTACATTGCCATATTTGTGTGGCAAAAGTCCAAATTAAGAGCTGATGATGACATTAGCAGGTAATCTAGTAATACATGAATGATTAGTTCATGCTCTGCCCTTTTTACAGCACCATGCTTCCAGTTGATAGTAATAGTTTCCTAGGAGCTAAGAGATTAAATTAAACTACAAGGAGTAGCACTAGAGTGACAAATGGAGGAGATGCCTGTCTTGTCTAGTTCGTGTGGTCGCTTTTTTCCTCCGCTGACTAGTCAACATTGTATCCTAGAAGAAAAAAATACACGAGCAACATGAGGACTTGTTTGATCTAGCACTGTGATAGGCTTGGTGTTCATTGCTTTCAAGGAGAGGTGACCACCGCCAACAATTTATTGTGTGAATCAAGAGACTTATGTGTTTGGTCATGTCACATGCATGGTTTTACTTTGAGAGATCTGGTAGGGAGGCGATAATTTTATATTGTGGATTAAATTATGTGATAAAGGAGTACATGTGGAGGAGCTTGTAGAGCAAACCTAAACCATGAATGGCAAGGAAAATGTTTTCATGTTTACACTGCCTTGTTCAAATTGTACTAGTGTACTGCATGGGCACGATCAAATTTTAGTACTCCTGTAGAGATAGAATGGTTTGGATCGTTTTCTATCGTTCTATTGGATGATTATCCCTCTAGGATTGATGGAATTATGACTGATGTAATCATCACTTGAGTGGTTCAAAATCCCACCTAGCACACGAGATTGACTTTGCCATTAGTGTTTAAGACTACTAGATGACCCGTTGCGCCGATGGTGCAAAGGGCGAGAGTAAGCCATGTATTGAAAGAGTCCACATAAAAATATTTAGACACAGATTGAAACATATGAAAATAAATATCTACTGGTAGATAGATACCTAGCGATGATACATAGTGTTGAAAAATAGATGACCCTGCGGGAGCGGGCCAAGTTTTCAAACTATGCGTATATGACTTTTTTAGAACAAACCGTTGCGCCCCTCGTGCAAAAAGCAAAAGCAAACCAATATTCAAACCATGCAAGTGAGATTTGTTTAAAGACTGATAATCAAATCCTTGAAGCATAAGGAGCCATGGCAGGGGCGAGGATGAAGGAAGGAAAGGGCGTGTCGTGAGGAAGGGAGCAGTAGGAAAGGAGGAACCTGCGGGCATGAAGGTTGTACACCTCCTTCCTCCCGCTCTGCACATCACCATTAGCTACCAACCTCGTCCCACCAGTTGTGATTATTTCAAGATGATATCAACACGGTATTTCTCTCACATGGAACAAATGGTACATGTTCAGAATTCAATCAGTCTCACTAATCTTTCAGATACAAAGGCAGAACAAACAATGGCAGGATCAATACATCAAAAAAACTGGAACAATATGCTTGCGGTGCTAAAAAAAACAGAAAAGTAACAATTGAGAACAAAAGGACAGTTATATGTAAGAACGCAAGCTTGACAGGTGCAAAACGACAACATTCTAAAACAATATCTTTAGAACCAAATTACAAAGGAATAAAACAATCTAATAGAACATAAACAGCATGTATCTTTAGGAACCAATTTTGAGACCATGGTACCACAGAAGGGAAGAATTAGACATATCAGATTGCAATCTATTCATGATCAGTAACTGATCATGGCACACCAAGGATTTACGCATATAGCCTAAAATAACTGCAGCTAGCTTGTAGTCTGAAATCCACCTAGTCACTGACAAAACCAACACAACCAAAGCTTATTCTTATTGGATCAACACAAAATTTATGAGAGGGTAACACACAAGAACTCTTATTTTAGTTTTGGATGCATGCACTTTCTGGATTGTGCACATCAATGGAAGAACATTCCTAGGAGAGCCATTGCAGCACAAGGAAGTAAACCAACAATAAAAAAAGAGAAGTGAGTTCATATCATGTAATTTTAGGAACGTATCATCCCACGCCAACATTTATTTTTTCTGAGAGACCAAAAAAACTGATAGAAATTCCCCATGCTGAAACCTTGCGCACCAATGCTTTGATGTTGCCGCCGTCGGCGTAGGCATCTCCGGCCACCCAAACCCTACCTTTCAAGGCCACACTTTAACATCTACAAAGTAGTGAAGCAGAAAAGAATAATTTTGTCAACACATTTACGTTAGAAGTATTTTAATCCACCTAGTCCTCGAGCGAGAGCAACCACAAGGCAAGAGAAGAATCAGGCAACATGACAAAGTCACAGATTTTCCGGTCCTGTCAATATGAATCATCGAACAATTTTGTAATATGGCATGACTGAAGGAAAATAGAAAACAGGTGCAAAGTCTGAACATGTTCAATCATAGCCGCTGCTTCAATTGTAACAGACTGCATCCATCATGCTGCAAGATACTGATGTCTATGCCCAAACCAAATGTAATCCTATTTATATGAACAAAAAACGCTTAAGAAACACAGATAGGAACAGCGCTGTGGCCCGCACCTTGGGATAATCTGAAGAAGCAGAGGCATACTATGAACCTGAGTAGCACTTTCCAAGCTAAACTTGCTCCTCCTGTTCCCCTAACTACCTCCATAAATTTAACTTCGTTAGGAGCAAGCTTCATAGCCACCTGCAATGTCCTCACATATGAGTAATTCATCAAAGAAGCCATAAATGAAAGGCGAGCTTACCAAAATGGTGCAAGCTTACCTGAATGGGGATGGCCCGTGACCTGGATGTCCTCGCCCACGCGCTGGTGGCAGTGTCGCGAACGTGCCGTCGCCCGTCGGGGGCTGCTTCTTGCTGCCCGGCGATTAAGACCGGTGTTGTCCATTATGAACCAGAGCCGGCATGTTCTTTTCCCCTATCACCGGCTTCCTTCCTCTCTCTGCAACTCCACTCCACTGCCGCCCGGCCCCTGCTGCTTCTTCTCCCCAGCTCCGGTCTCGCTGCTCCTTCTGACCGGCGAGGAGAGAGGTGACAAATCCGCCGTTTTGCTTCACAAAGGTGGGGCGCCGGAGAGACGGCGGCCAGATGAAATTCTTATTTTAGTCTTCAAATAGTGAATGAAGAAGTTATAAATAAGGTGACATTCAGATGAAAAAGACCTCCTATCTAATGCCGCAAAATGATTAACTAATAACCAGCTCTACAGAATGGGCATGAAGTTTATTCACAGTTCAGGAACAGAGTATTATACCACATGATATATGCCTATGTCAAAAAGTGAAATCAGATGAAACTCAACAATCATATGGTACCATAACTACATATAAAAGAAGCCAAGTTCCTCGCTAAAATAAAAATAAGGAAGCCCAGCCGGCATCCGGGCATTCTATATAGTAAATGTCTCTCATACTAAACACCATAAAAAATTGCTCTGCTAAAAATGTGTGCACACACAAGCAACATATGCAGGTGACTTCCAAATATTTGAAAGAACCCAAGCAAAATATGACATGACCTTCTTTATAAAATTTATAGCATACGCTATTTACGACATAACAATACCTGATTCTTTTCTAGCAAAAACACAGTCTGAACTCGGCCTGCAGCTTAACAAAAAGGAATAAGATTTCAGAAAAAAATCAGTAATTTGTATGTATTGTACAAAGAAATCTGTAGCTGCAGGAGGTTTGTTAGCAAATTAACATGCAATTGAATGAGCTGAAGCACACACAAAAAAACTGTGGTGAGTACAGTACCTGCTAGTAGATAGATCATTAAAATTCTCAGATATATCACTACAATACTCAATCCCCATGAACAATATATCAGGTAGATTTACATCCTCGAACCTGCACCAAATCCAGAAACATAAAGAATGTAAGCTTCTAACTATAACTACTCTCTTGCACATCAAAATAACATAGCCTCCTGCAGAACAACTGAATATGAGTGCGTTGAGAGACAGAGAGAGAGAGAGCACCTAGAAGAAGAACAGACGCCTTTTGCAAAGATCTGACAACAACATCAACCCTCTCAGCGATGCTTCGTGGGTGAGTGGCGCAGCCATGCTTGGTGCGGACTGTGCAGGCGATGAAGTCCTGCTGCAGCTGCAGATAGTCGCCCATGCCGGGCATGTCCAAATACGTGGTCGACATGCCAAACTGAATTTGGTCCAAGGTGTTAGTAGAAGTGTAGCATTAAACAATTGACGGGCAGCAGAGTGCGGATGGATGTGAAGTGTATACATGTGAAGCTTATCCTACTTGGGATTCGATTTTGCTGAGGCTGGTGACCATGCCGCCATCGCTGTCGATGAGCACCTTGGCCTTCTTGCTTCCGGGTGTGAAGAACATGATATTGGAGTTGGTGTCGTCCGAGGAGCTCATGGAGAAGCTCCTGGAGAGGTCGTTGGAGCCGTTGTCGACCGTGATGCTCTCACCGACGTCGGCATGGTCATCTGCCACCGTGTGGCATAATGTCCTGCTGCCTCGAGTAGCTCCACACCTGCATATTAATTGAGAGATCTCCACGTCAGTGAATTCTGAACTTATCTAGAAATCTGGCAGTATTGGGGGATCAAAGAAATAACAAAAAGTAATATACTTTGTAGTCACATAAGCCATACCATGAAAGGACATGAGTAGCATCTGACTTTGTTGAATTGGAAGAAATCATGTTAAAGTATGGATTCCCTTTAAACCAGCAGTCTCTCTTCACCTGATTAGAAGAGAGTAAATTCCTTTACCCTCCTATGTGACGTCTCAAGTTCAGAGGGATTTGAGGGAAGATATGTATAGCACAATATATTAAGCATAGAAAAGAAGGTTAATAATCTTACGAGAACATTCCGTGGTTTGATATCACGGTGGCAGATGCCAACACAGTTGTGTATATAAGCAAGTGCTCGGCATATCTGCAAAGTTATACGATTACAGGAACAATGATAAGATGACCTATAACAATCACATTGTGTACTAATACTCAATACTAAAGGAACAATTCTGTTGCATTGTCGGGACATTATATTTCTGACCTGAACAACAACAGAGAGCTAACAGATGTATGGCAGAGCTCAAAATAATTTTTTATCTGTTCTAAGAACAAAATCAGCAGAACAACAGGATTAGCTGAGGCATGTAAATAATTAGGATCCTTTAATGTGTGATTCATCGGTTATACAATACAGGATTTATCGTAGTCCGTAGAGATAACCTTCATACTACGACGAAGGATTTGCAAGTACTTAGCTCGCTAAAAAATATGGATAGTATGCTGTAACACCCCCTTGTAATAAGCTCTGTGACACCCTGTTAAAACTGCCAAGTCATGATCATTTGTAGTGCCAAGTCATATGGGTTAATGATCCAACCCAAATTCACATCTGAAAATCAACTCAAATTCAAAAGTGAATTATAAAGTTGATCAAACACTGTTGGGAAAATGTTCATTAAATGGCAAATAATCCAGGAACATTTGTAAAATCATCATCAATAAAGTTGGAGTTAGATAAGTGACTCTAACTTGATGAAACAGCACCTAAACAGAATATTCAAATCCTTTTAAAATCATTTCAAACACAAATGAACTCCAAATCTGCCCAAACCACTTTTTGGTGGGAGATAATATTGCATTGCAATATTTGGGCCAACTCCCACATTTTACAAAAGAGCACAAGTGGCCTAATCATTTTGAAAACAGAAAAAGAGTAAAAGAAAAGGGAGAAGAGAAATAAGAAAAAGGAAAACGCTACTGTTGGCTGGGCCTAAGTGCACAGTGTGCGGCCCAGTCCAACAGCGGCCCACCTCACCTCCCTCCTCGTGCGTGTCGGCGCGCCCCTGGCCGCGCGCGCCCGCGCCAGCCGGGCGGCGACACGCCGACGACCACCGACGCCGCAGCCACCCGAGGGGATAAGGGCAAGCCCCAGTGCTTTCCCCCTGGCCACTCTATCCACTCCCCCGTCCTCTCCCTCGCTCGCCTCGCCTTCTCTTCCCCTCCAGATCCACGGCACCCGAGCGCCGCCGTCGCCGCGCTTCGGCACCGCCGTGGCCACCGGTCTCCCCACGTCGCCTGGAGGTGCCGGGAAGGAGCGCCACGGACGACCGCGTTCCCTGGAGCAACCGGACGGAGCTGAGGGGCACGGCAACGCCGGATCTCCGGCATCTTCCTCCTCGGGACACCGTCGGCTTTCTCCGACTCCGGCGAGCGCGGCAGCTACTAATCCCCCCAACGGCCTTACGTGCGTGCCGCGAGGTGAGCTTGCCGCCCATCTCCTCTCTCCAGAACCCTCGATGCGCGCCGTAGCTAGGTGCCCCAAGCCCGTGCTTTGCCCGCCGCCGATGAGCTCGGGGCCGTCGTTGTGGCCTTTGTCGTCGCCGCCAGAGGCCACCGTTGTGCTCCTGACGCCTCCAGGAGTCCGATGAGCTCGAGCCCGAGCTTCCCCGTACCCCCTAGCGTGTCACCTGTCGAGGACCCGACAGCGCCGCCGCTGCGCTCGTCGTCGGCGCCGTTCCCGGCCAACTCCGGCGAAACCACCGCCACCATTAGACGCGCCGACGAATGGCCGTTCGAACGCACCCGGCCCCATCCCTTTTGGTGCCCTGTGGGCGAAGTCCGGCGAGCCCCGGGCCGCGCCGCCGCTGTTTTGGTCACCGGCGACCTGCCGCCGGCCGTCCGCTGACCTGGCCGCCAAGTAGACCCGTCTGGGTCGCTGGCCGGTGGGCCCCGCTGCTCCGTTGACCGCGTTGACCCGAGTCAACGCGGGCACTGTTCACCCATGTAGCTGACATGTGGGCCCCATTCGATAATTAGACTAAATAAATAGTTAATTAAATAAAATTAATTAGATTAGCCTAATGTCTCACTGACAAGTGGGGCCCGCCCCCTAATTAACCCTGGAATTAAAATTAACCCACTGTTAAAATAACAGAGGCTCACATGTGGGTCCCACTGTACCCACATGTCATATTTGACCAGTCAGCGCCACTGTTGCATGCTGACGTCATCCTCACGCAATGTTGACATCAGCAAGCACTATTCTGGATAATGTTGAGTTTATTAAATAAATAAATTCCAGAAATTCAAATAAACTTTAAAAATTAATAACTTTTAAACCGTAGCTCAGATCGAAAAAGTTAAAACATGAAAGTTGCTCAGAACGACGAGCCGAGTCTGATCGTGTCGTCTGTTTCTTCATCGGAACCCCCTACGTAGAAGAACTCGTAACTCCGGACCCGTATCCGGCAGATGAATAGTGCCCACACGTCGGGTATTAAATCCCAGATTAATTCTAAAAATAACTAAAATGACTTAGATGCATATTTAGGCAACCCTGCACTGCATCATAGCATCACATGCACCGTATTGCATTTGTTTGCATTATGTTTACCTGTTTCTTCCCCCTCTTCTCTCTCGGTAGACCCCGACGTTGACGTAGCTCCCGAGGCAGACGCAGCTCAGGAGTACGACTACGTCCCCGACGATACCACTGAAGACCTTGCCCTTGCCCCAGAGCAAACAGGCAAGCACCCCCATTTTGAACATGCCTATATCGCCTATTCTCTTCTCTCTTATGCTTGCATTAGAACTGCTACTGCTACTGTTTTCCTATATCTGCTGCACAGCCTGATTATTGTACCCTGCCTTGTTACCTTTCTGGTTATCCTAGACTGATTAGTATAGGCTGGGTAGAGACACGACAGAGACCCCCACTTGATCCCAACTGCCCTGCTGGATATCAGAAGACCCGATCTTCGGGATTGAAGACTAGACCCTGGCACAGCACATCACTTCTCCCTATGTTGCTCGACACTGCTGGGTTACTATCGAGTGCCGAGGGTGATACCTCGTCAGCACTTCTGATGTTAACCTTGTAGGTTAGTTACTCGGTCGTGGTAAGCGAGGGTGATTCCTCCTACACCACCCCCGATAACGACATCATCGTGCAACCTCTCAAGTGTGGATCTCAAGGGTGATTCCTCTTTTGTTCACCTTGATGATAACATCGAACGGGAATTCCATCGTGGGTGATTCCTCAGGGTTCCCTTCGGTGTCAGACACACAGTTACCTTGGATTTTATGACCTGCACTAAACCATGTTACTAAAGACGGGTCGGCCCAGAGGGGTACCCGCGCGAGCTTATAGCGAAGTGATGTGGAGTCGGGTTGACATGGATGGTGCCCGCGAGAGAACTACGAGGCATGGCCGGGCATTCTTAGCCCTTGCCGCAAGTCCTCGAGACGGGGCGACGGGGTCACATCGATCGTGAGTCTCTGCTCGTTTCCGCGCGCTCCTAATCCACTACGGTTTGGATATTTGATCCGAGGGGCCTCTGGCCCGATAGCACTAACCATCACGTGGGCATAGTATGGGCGTTCTGCGTCGTATACATCAGCCAAAGCTCTATTGACGTCAGCGAGGAGCGGCCCGTTTTGGATTGGACTGGGAACGCAACTGCGCTTGTATTAAGGGGTTGCTAGGTCTGCTTCCAAAACGTCCTCGCAAAGTGCAGGGTTCCCGGGCCAAGGCCCAAGACCCCCGGGGGCATAGGTTAGTCCGGCGTGCTGACCTCTCTTTAGAGCCTAGGTCGGGTTGCGGCGTGTTGTTTCGCCGAGGCCGAGCATGACCCAGAAAAGTGTGTCCGGCCGGAGTTAAGCGAGCGTGGTGGGTAAGTTGGTGCACCCCTGCAGGGAAGAAACTTCTATCGATAGCCTGTCCTACGGTAACGGACACTCGGAGTTATATCCCGATCGGTACAACTAGAACTTGATATGAGAGCTGGATAGTATGGCTCTGGGATTGCTTTCTCGCAGGGAGTCGAGAAAGGATCTCAGGTCGAGGTTGATGGTACTACTACTACTACTTTACATTATGTTCATCTGATCTCTTCTATTGCTGCAAGACTGTCGAAGATTGTTGAAGATGCTAGTATTCGATAGGACTAGGCTTCCCCCTCTATTCTGGCATTTCTGCAGCCCAGTCCACATATACAGCCCCCTTTGAAAATGATGCATATGTAGTGTAGATCCTTGCTTGCTGAGTACTTCGGATGAGTACTCACGTTTGCTTTATTTTCTTTTTCCCCATATTCCATTTGATGCCACCAGACGACGGAGCCCCTGAGCCAGACGCCCCAGCCGACGACCAGTACTACTACCCGCCTGGCCAGTACTACTACTACGAGGAGCCGACTGACGACCAGGAGTAGGATCGGAGGGTCCAGGGCAGGAGGCCTACACCTTTCGATCGTAGTATTTTATTTTACCCCGCCTCTGTGAAGGCCTAATTCTCTCTATGTAATATATCTGTAGCCAGATATCTAATGCTTCCGCTGACGCTTGTATGCCATCGAGCTATGTATTCGAGCCCTCGAGGCCCTGGCTTGTGATATAAAGCTTGTATGACTTTATTTATGTTTTAGAGTTGTGTTGTGATATCTTCAAGTGAGTCCTTAGGCTTGATCGTGCGCATTTGCGTGTATGATTAGTGCACGATTAAGCCGGGGTCGTCACAGGTTGTTATCAGAGCCGACTGCCTCTAGGTATCCCCCTTCCCAATTCCTTGGCCGAAGTTGAGTCTAGTGGTCAAAAACTGTTTTACTAACTTGGCTGTGTGGCTTACGGGCCCACGTCGCCAACTGGGTGGTATTAGGATCTTTTATTCCTCGTTTTTACTCTGGGATTCTAATCTCTCATCTATTCGGGTTTAATAAAATTTACTAACACCGACATTTAGGTTCTCGTTAATTCTATCCACCTGGAGAGCTGGATTCAGTGCGATTTCCCTGACTTTGATCTGATTAGTCTGATAATCATTTTCCTTTCCATTGTTTTGTTTAACCTTTCTCTCCGAGTTGTATTATACTCCGAGTTGTCATTCGATAAGACCGGATTCTGCATCAGAGTGCACGCGGAGAGTAGGATCCAGTGAGTTGATGGATCTTTGGTGTTTTCTAAACTTGACTTGAGGTTGGGTTATCACCAGATCCGTGTCCGCGAAGAGGATATTCCGAAGACTGCATTCGTTACTCGTTATGGCTCTTACGAGTACATAGTCATGTCGTTTGGCTTAACAAACGCTCCAGCTACTTTCTCCCGCTTAATAAATTACATATTCATGGATTACCTCGACAAATTCGTCGTGGTATATCTGGATGATATTCTGGTTTATTCGAAGAACAAAGAAGAACATGCTGAGCACCTTCGTCTTGTTCTGGAGAGACTACGAGAGCACAAGTTATATGCCAAGTACTCTAAGTGCGAATTCTGGCTTTCTGAGGTAACCTACCTTGGACATGTCATCTCCAAGGATGGTATCGCAGTTAACCCGGAGCGAGTTCAGGCTATTCTTGACTGGACCCCTCCGAAGAATGTTAAGCAAGTCAGAAGTTTCCTCGGGCTTGCAAGTTATTGTCACCGTTTCATCGAGAATTTCTCCAAGATTGCCAAGCCCCTGACTAATTTGCTTCACAAAGGCGTTAAGTTTGAGTGGACAGACAAATGTCAGGAAAGCTTCCAGACCCTCAAGGACAAGCTGACTTCTGCTCCAGTCCTTGCTCCTCCAGACTCCCGCAAAGATTTTGTGATCTTCTGCGACGCCTCTCGCCAAGAACTAGGTTGTGTCCTAATGCAAGAGCGAAGAGTAATTGCTTATGCTTCGCGACAACTGCGTCCACATGAAGAGAATTACCCAGTGCATGACCTTGAACTTGCTGCTGTCATTTATGCTTTGAAGCAGTGGCGTCATTACCTCCTTGGTAATCGGTGTGAGATTTACACCGATCATCAGAGCTTGAAGTACTTATTCACTCAACCGGAACTTAATCTTCGTCAGCAGCGTTGGTTGGAAACTATCACCGATTATGATTGTGGAATTTCCTACACTCCTAGCAAAGCTAATGTGATGGCTGATGCTTTGAGCCGCAAGTCATACTGTAGCAACCTCATGGTAAAGCAAGATCAACCCCAGCTATATGAAGAATTGCGCAAGCTGAATCTCTGCATCGTCCCGCAAGGTTCTCTTAATAACCTTGTGATACAGCCAGATCTTGAGAAAGCTGTCAAGATTGCGCAAGCCAAAGATGCTGAAATTGGTCTAATGAAGAAAGAACTTCACCTTCAAAAGTACAGGGATTTCTCGATTGCTGAAGATGGAACCTTGTACTTCCGAGACCGCATTGTAGTACCTCGCTTCGAGCTGATGACCGACAAAGTCATGAAGGAGGCCCATGATACACCGCTATCTATCCATCCGGGTAGTACCAAGATGTATCGAGATCTTCGTCAAAGGTACTGGTGGTCTAGAATGAAGCAAGATATTGCTCGTTATGTTGCCGAGTGTGACGTTTGTCGTCGCGTGAAGGCAGAACATCAGAAACCTGCTGGAATTCTGCAACCGCTCCCTATTCCTCTATGGAAGTGGGATAAAGTGCAAATGGACTTCGTTACTGGTCTTCCCAAGTCTCAGAAGGGTCACGATGCTATTCTTGTCATCGTCGATCAACTCTCCAAGGTTGCACACTTTCTGCCAGTTAAGGAGACTATTACTGCTAGTCAGTTAGCAGAGCTATATATCTCCAGAATTGTTTCACTCCATGGTATTCCCAAGGAAATCAGTTCAGACCGTGGCAGCATTTTCACTGGCCATTTCTGGGAAAGTTTCTAGAAAGCAATGGGAACTCATATTACTTGGAGTTCAGCTTATCATCCCCAATCCCAAGGTCAAGTTGAGCGTGTTAATCAAGTGCTTGAAGATATGCTTTGAGCTTGTGTTATATCCTTCGGTAAGAAATGGGAGGAATCTCTCCCGTATGCCGAGTTCTCTTATAACAACAGTTATCAAGCCAGCTTGAAAATGGCCCCCTTCGAAGTTCTCTATGGACGTAAATGTCGAACCCCTCTGAATTGGTCAGAAACTGGGGAACGACCTCTCGTTGGACCGGACATTATTCAACACGCTGAAGAACAAGTTAGAATTGTCCGAGAGAATCTCAAAGTAGCTCAGGACCGCCAGAAGAGCAATTACGATCGCAAGCGATGGGGTCTGACTTATCAACCAGGTGATCAAGCTTATCTGCGTGTCACTCCTATGAAGGGTACCCGTCGATTCGGAATCAAGGGCAAGCTAGCTCCTCGCTATATTGGTCCCTTCCGCATCGTGGCTAGATGTGGATAGGTGGCTTATAAATTGGAGTTGCCACCGCAATTCTCCCATATTCATGATGTCTTCCACGTGTCGCAACTTCGTAAGTGCTTCAAGGAATCCCCGCACCGTGTAGTGGATCATGAGATGCTCGAGCTACAAGATGATCTTTCTTATAAGGAGCATCCGATCCGCATCCTCGACGAATCTGAACGTCGAACTCGTCAGAAGACGACCAAGTTCCTAAAAGTGCAGTGGTCGAATCACACTGAAGATGAAGCCACTTGGGAACGCGAGGATCATCTTCGGGAAGAATATCCCGGACTCTTTCCTTCTACCTCCTAAATTCTCGGGACGAGAATTTCTTTTAGAGGAGGAGAACTTGTAACACCCCCTTGTAATAAGCTCTGTGACACCCTGTTAAAACTGCCAAGTCATGATCATTTGCAGTGCCAAGTCATATGGGTTAATGATCCAACCCAAATTCACATCTGAAAATCAACTCAAATTCAAAAGTGAATTATAAAGTTGATCAAACACTGTTGGGAAAATGTTCATTAAATGGCAAATAATCCAGGAACATTTGTAAAATCATCATCAATAAAGTTGGAGTTAGATAAGTGACTCTAACTTGATGAAACAGCACCTAAACAGAATATTCAAATCCTTTTAAAATCATTTCAAACACAAATGAACTCCAAATCTGCCCAAACCACTTTTTGGTGGGAGATAATATTGCATTGCAATATTTGGGCCAACTCCCACATTTTACAAAAGAGCACAAGTGGCCTAATCATTTTGAAAACAGAAAAAGAGTAAAAGAAAAGGGAGAAGAGAAATAAGAAAAAGGAAAATACTACTGTTGGCTGGGCCTAAGTGCACAGTGTGCGGCCCAGTCCGACAGCGGCCCACCTCACCTCCCTCCTCGTGCGTGTCGGCGCGCCCCTGGCCACGCGCGCCCGCGCCAGTAGGGCGGCGACACGCCGACGGCCACCGACGCCGCAGCCACCCGAGGGGATAAGGGCAAGTCCCAGTGCTTTCCCCCTGGCCACTCTATCCACTCCCCTGTCCTCTCCCTCGCTCGCCTTGCCTTCTCTTCCCCTCCAGATCCACGGCACCCGAGCGCCGCCGTCGCCGCGCTTCGGCACCGCCGTGGCCACCGGTCTCCCCATGTCGCCTGGAGGTGCCGGGAAGGAGCGCCACGGACGAGCGCGTTCCCTGGAGCAACCGGACGGAGCTGAGGAGCACGGCAACGCCGGAGCTCCGTCATCTTCCTCCTCGGGACACCGTCGGCTTTCTCCGACTCCGGCGAGCGCGGCAGCTACTAATCCCCCCAACGGCCTTACGTGCGTGCCGCGAGGTGAGCTTGCCGCCCTTCTCCTCTCTCCAGAACCCTCGATGCACGCCATAGCTAGGTGCCCTAAGCCCGTGCTTTGCCCGCCGCCGATGAGCTCGGGGCCGTCGTTGTGGCCTTTGTCGTCACCGCTAGAGGCCACCGTTGTGCTCCTGACGCCTCCAGGAGTCCGATGAGCTCGAGCCCGAGCTTCCCCGTACCCCCTAGCGTGTCACCTGTCGAGGACCCGACAGCGCCGCCGCTGCGCTCGTCGCCGGCGCCGTTCCCGGCCAACTCCGGCGAAACCACCGCCACCATTAGACGCGCCGACGAATGGCCGTTCGAATGCACCCGGCCCCATCCCTTTTGGTGGCCTGTGGGCGAAGTCCGGCGAGCCCCGGGCCGCGCCGCCGCTATTTTGGTCACCGGCGACCTGCCGCCGGCCGTCCGCTGACCTGGCCGCCACGTAGACCCGTCTGGGTCGCTGGCCGGTGGGCCCCGCTGCTCCGTTGACCGCGTTGACCCGAGTCAACGCGGGCATTGTTCACCCCTGTAGCTGACATGTGGGCCCCATTCGATAATTAGACTAATTAAACAGTTAATTAAATAAAATTAATTAGATTAGCCTAATGTCTCACTGACAAGTGGGGCCTATCCCCTAATTAACCCTGGAATTAAAATTAACCCACTGTTAAAATAACAGAGGCTCACATGTGGGTCCCACTGTACCCACATGTCATATTTGACCAGTCAGCGCCACTGTTGCATGCTAACGTCATCCTCACGCAATGCTGACATCAGCAGGCACTATTCTGGATAATGTTGAGTTTATTAAATAAATAAATTCCAGAAATTCAAATAAACTTTAAAAATTAATAACTTTTAAACCGTAGCTCAGATCGAAAAAGTTAAAACATGAAAGTTGCTCAGAACGACGAGCCGAGTCTGATCGTGCCGTCTGTCTCTTCATCGGAACCCCCTACGTAGAAGAACTCGTAACTCCGGACCCGTATCCGGCAGATGAATAGTGCCCACACGTCGGGTATTAAATCCCAGATTAATTCTAAAAATAACTAAAATGACTTAGATGCATATTTAGGCAACCCTGCACTGCATCATAGCATCACATGCACCGTATTGCATTTGTTTGCATTATGTTTACCTGTTTCTTCCCCCTCTTCTCTCTCGGTAGACCCCGACGTTGACGTAGCTCCCGAGGCAGACGCAGCTCAGGAGTACGACTACGTCCCCGAAGATACCACTGAAGACCTTGCCCTTGCCCCAGAGCAAACATGCAAGCACCCCCATTTTGAACATGCCTATATCGCCTATTCTCTTCTCTCTTATGCTTGCATTAGAACTGCTACTGCTACTGTTTTCCTATATCTGCTGCATAGCCTGATTATTGTACCCTGCCTTGTTACCTTTCTGGTTATCCTAGAATGATTAGTATAGGCTGGGTAGAGACACGACAGAGACCCCCACTTGATCCCAACTGCCCTGCTGGATATCAGAAGACCCGATCTTCGGGATTGAAGACTAGACCCTGGCACAGCACATCACTTCTCCCTATGTTGCTCGACACTGCTGGGTTACTATCGAGTGCCGAGGGTGATACCTCGTCAGCACTTCTGATGTTAACCTTGTAGGTTAGTTACTCGGTCGTGCTAAGCGAGGGTGATTCCTCCTACACCACCCCCGATAACGACATCATCATGCAACCTCTCAAGTGTGGACCTCAAGGGTGATTCCTCTTTTGTTCACCTTGATGATAACATCGAACGGGAATTCCATCGTGGGTGATTCCTCAGGGTTCCCTTCGGTGTCAGACACACAGTTACCTTGGATTTTATGACCTGCACTAAACCATGTTACTAAAGACGGGTCGGCCCAGAGGGGTACCCGCGCGAGCTTATAGCGAAGTGATGTGGAGTCGGGTTGACCTGGATGGTGCCCGCGAGATAACTACGAGGCGTGGCCGGGCATTCTTAGCCCTTGCCGCAAGTCCTCGAGACGGGGCGAGGGGGTCACATTGATCGTGAGTCTCTGCTCGTTTCCGCGCGCTCCTAATCCACTACGGTTTGGATATTTGATCCGAGGGGCCTCTGGCCCGATAGCACTAACCATCACGAGGGCATAGTATGGGCGTTCTGCGTCGTATACATCAGCCAAAGCTCTATTGACGTCAGCGAGGAGCGGCCCGTTTTGGATTGGACTGGGAACGCAACTGCGCTTGTATTAAGGGGTTGCTAGGTCTGCTTCCAAAACGTCCTCGCAATGTGCAGGGTTCCCGGGCCAAGGCCCAAGACCCTCGGGGGCATAGGTTAGTCCGGCGTGCTGACCTCTCTTTAGAGCCTAGGTCGGGTTGCGGCGTGTTGTTTGGCCGAGGCCGGGCATGACCCAGAAAAGTGTGTCCGGCCGGAGTTAAGCGAGCGTGGTGGGTAAGTTGGTGCACCCCTGCAGGGAAGAAACTTCTATCGATAGCCTGTCCTACGGTAACGGACACTCGGAGTTGTATCCCGATCGATACAACTAGAACTTGATATGAGAGCTGGATAGTACGGCTCTGGGATTGCTTTCTCGCAGGGAGTCGAGAAAGGATCTCAGGTCGAGGTTGATGGTACTACTACTACTACTTTACATTATGTTCATCTGATCTCTTCTATTGCTGCAAGACTGTCGAAGATTGTTGAAGATGCTAGTATTCGATAGGACTAGGCTTCCCCCTCTATTCTGGCATTTCTGCAGCCCAGTCCACATATACAGCCCCCTTTGAAAATGATGCATATGTAGTGTAGATCCTTGCTTGCTGAGTACTTCGGATGAGTACTCACGTTTGCTTTATTTTCTTTTTCCCCATATTCCATTTGATGCCACCAGACGACGGAGCCCCTGAGCCAGACGCCCCAGCCGACGACCAGTACTACTACCCGCCTGGCCAGTACTACTACTACGAGGAGCCGACTGACGACCAGGAGTTGGATCGGAGGGTCCAGGGCAGGAGGCCTACGCCTTTCGATCGTAGTATTTTATTTTACCCCGCCTCTGTGAAGGCCTAATTCTCTCTATGTAATATATCTGTAGCCAGATATCTAATGCTTCCGCTGACGCTTGTATGCCATCGAGCTATGTATTCGAGCCCTCGAGGC
This sequence comes from Thinopyrum elongatum, assembly GCA_011799875.1. NCBI lineage: Eukaryota > Viridiplantae > Streptophyta > Magnoliopsida > Poales > Poaceae > Thinopyrum > Thinopyrum elongatum. The sequence continues at coordinate 101,323,996 of CM022303.1, read as the reverse complement.
CCTGGCTTGTAATATAAAGCTTGTATGACCTTATTTATGTTTTAGAGTTGTGTTGTGATATCTTTGTGACGCCCCCGGGCCCGATCGCGCGCTAATCATACACGCAAATGCACACGATCAAGCCTAAGGACTCACGGGAAGATATCACAACACAACTCTAAAACATAAATAAAGTCATACAAGCTTTATATTACAAGCCAGGGGCCTCGAGGGCTCGAATACATAAGCTTGCGAACAAGCGTCAGTGGAAGCATCAGATATCTGAGTACAGATATGAAATAGAAACAGAAAGGCCTTTAGAAAGGCGGGGCAAAATAAAACACTACGATCGAAAGGCGAAGGCCTCCTGCATGGGACCCTCCGATCCTACTCCTGGTCGTCAGTCAACTCGTAGTAGTATCCATCCTCTGGGTAGTAGTAGTAGCGATCGTCGGGGCATCTGTCTCAGGGGGCTCCGTCCTCTGGTCACGTCAAACTGATATGGGGAGAAAAAGGAAAACAAAGCAACCGTGAGTACTCAGAAGTACTCAGCAAGCAAGGGTCTACACTACATATGCAACATTATCAAGGGGAGGCTGTATATGTGGACTGGGCTGCAGAAATGCCAGAATAGAGAGAAGGCCTAGTCCTATCGAAGACTAGCATCTTCAGCGGTCTTGCAGCAGTAGAAGAGAGTAGAACAATACCATATAATGTAGCAGTAGTAATATCAACCTCACCCAGAGATCCTTTCTCGACTCCCTGCGAGAAAGCAATCCCAGAGCCATAAAGTCATCAAACCTCGTCCGGAGATCCCTTCTCGACTCCCTGCGAGAAGCAATCCCAGAGCCATACATACAGGTCTCATCACAGGTATCCAGTTCTAGTTGTATCGATCGGGATACAACTCCGAGTGTCCTTTACCGTAGGACCGGCTATCGATAGAAGTGTTCTTCCCTGCAGTGGTGCACCAACTTACCCAACACGCTCGATTAACTTCGGCCGGACACACTTTCCTGGGTCATGCCCGGCCTCGGCCAAACGACACACCGCAGCCCTACCTAAAGCGCAGCAGAGAGGTCCCCGCCGGTCTACATCCTAAGCACTCAGGGGTCTTGGGCCATCGCCCTGTGCACTCCGGGTCGTTGTGTGCCGGGTGGATACCAGCACCGCCTCGGAGGGTCGGTACGATCCGACCGTGCCACAATGCTGAACTGGACGTCTGACAGAACTGTCGGCTGATGCTACGATGCAGAACGCCCATACTATGCCCACGTGATGGTTAGTGCTATCAGACCAGAGGCCTGCTCGGATCAAATATCCAAATCGTTAATGGACTAGGGCTTGCGGAAACGAGCAGAGACTCACGAAAGATGTGACCCCGTCGCCCCGTCTCGAGGACTTGCGGCAAGGGTTAAGAATGCCCGGCCGCGCCTCGTATTCACCACTCGGGCACCACACTGGCAACCCGCCTTCACATCACACGCGGGTACCCCTCAGGGTCGACCCGCCTTTCCAAGTAACATTGTAAAGTCCAAGTATCCGTGTGTCCATAACATCAGGGAATCCGAGGTATCACCCTCATTGAATTCCCACTCGATGTATCCATCAAGGTGAACTCGGAGGAATCACCCTCACTGGGTCCACACTTGAGGTGTTGTACGACAGCGTCGTTATCGGAAGCGGTGAAGGAGGAATCACCCCCCAGTGGTAAGGAATGTACTCTGGATGTATCCCTGCTCGAACAGCTGGTAGCTGCGTCGCAGGGTGGTGGTGGAAACAAACGATCCATCTGAAACAGAGGAGAACTCATGATTGTCAAAAGACAAGGAGAAGTATAAACCGATCTCGGAGAGAAAGGTTAAACAAAACAATGGAAAGGAAAATGATTATCAGACTAAAGATCAAGTCAGGGAAATCGCACATATATCCAGCTCTCCGGGTGGACGAGAATTACGAGATCCTAAGTGTCAGCGTTAGTAAACTTTAGTTAACCCGAAAGGAAGAGAGGTCAGAGTCCCAGAGTAAAGATGAGGATAAAAAGATACTAATACACACCAATCGGCGACGTGGGGCCGTAAGCCACACAGCCAAGTTAGTAAAACAGTTTGGACCACTGACTCAACTTCGGCCAAGGAGTTGGACAGGGGGGTTCCTACAGTCAGGCTACCGTAGGCTAGGATGACCAACGGGGGGGGAGGGGGGTGTTTCTCTTTTTATCTTTATTTTGTTTTGTCTTTTCTTTTTATTTATTCTCATTTCCTGTTTTGTAATTAGCTAGGCACCCAAATGACTTTTGTAAAAATTGTGACCTGGTCCACAAATCACAGGGTATTGTATACCACTGCAATAAAATAGCTTGGTGTCCATATCTTTTTGTTTGGATTTAATTTAATTGAGAAAAGATTAAATAGTGTTGTCTTGCTGCTGTTTCTATTTGTTTGAGCCACTTAAATATTTTAGTTAACACTGCTGCTAATTTTATATTAGCCTCTGGATTATTTGCAACATGATGTACATTTTTGTTTCTGGATCTGAACAACTTTTATTTTCCACTTTAGTTTAAATTTGAATTTGACTTAGGAGTTGGAATGCAATATGATGCAAATGATGATCATGCACTGTTAATCATGCTGACTTGGCATAATCAAAAGGGTGATTACTGTAGTTAACCACTCGGGGTGTTACAAATCTCCTCTACTAACAAAAATTCTCGTCCCGAGAATTAAGAAGTAGAAGGAAAAAGTTCGGGGTACTCCGCACGAAGATTATCCTCGCGTTCCCAAGTGGCTTCATCTTCAGTATGATTTGACCACTGCACTTTGAGGAACTTGGTAACCTTTTGGCGGGTTCGACGTTCAGCTTCATCGAGGATGCGGATCGGATGCTCCTTATAAGATAGGTCATCGTGTAATTCGAGCATCTCGTGATCCATAGCTCGGTGCGGAGATTCCTTGAAGCATTTACGAAGTTGCGACACATGGAATACATCGTGGATATGAGAGAATTGCGGCGGCAACTCCAATTTATATGCCACCTGACCACGTCTGGCAACAATGCGGAAAGGACTAATGTAGCGTGGAGCTAGCTTGCCCTTGATTCCAAAACGGTGAGTGCCCTTCATAGGAGTGACTCGCAGATAAACTTGATCACCAGGTTGATAAGTCAAACCCCATCGTTTGCGATCATAGTTGCTCTTCTGACGGTCCTGAGCCGCCTTGAGATTTTCTCGGACAATACGGACTTGTTCTTCGGCGTGTTGAATAATATCCGGACCAACGAGAGGTCGTTCCCCAGTTTCTGACCAATTCAGAGGGGTTCGACATTTACGTCCATATAGTACTTCAAAGGGGGCCATTTTCAAGCTGGCTTGATAGCTGTTGTTATAAGAGAACTCGGCATACGGAAGAGATTCTTCCCACTTCTTGCCGAAAGAAATAACACAAGCTCGTAGCATGTCTTCAAGCACTTGATTGACTCGTTCGACTTGGCCTTGGGATTGGGGGTGATAAGCTGAACTCCAGGTAATATGAGTTCCCATAGCTGTTTGAAAACTTTCCCAGAATTTGGAAGTGAAAAGACCGCCACGGTCCGAACTGATCTCCTTCGGAATACCGTGGAGTGATACAATTCTGGAGATATACAACTCTGCTAACTGACTAGCAGTGATCGTCTCCTTGACAGGCAGAAAATGTGCAACTTTGGAGAGTTGGTCGACGACGACAAGAATAGCGTCGTGACCCTTCTGTGACCTGGGAAGTCCTGTAATGAAATCCATTTGAACCTTATCCCATTTTCCATAGAGGAATAGGCAACGGTTGCAGAATTCCAGCAGGCTTCTGATGTTCTGCTTTAACGCGACGACACACATCACATTCAGCAACATATCGAGCAATGTCTTGCTTCATTCTAGACCACCAGTACCTTTGACGGAGATCACGATACATCTTGTGCTACCCGGATGAATAGACAGCGGTGTATCATGTGCCTCCTTCATAACCTTGTCAGTCATAAGCTCAAAGCGAGGTACTACAATGCGGTTTCTAAAATACAAGGTTCCATCTTCAGACAGCGAGAAATCCCTGTACTTTTCAAGGTGAAGACTTTTCTTCATCAGATCAACTTCAGCATCTTTAGCTTGTGCACTCTTAACAGCTTTCTCAAGATCTGGTTGTATCACAAGGTTATTTAGAGAGCCCTGTGGGACAATACGGAGATTCAGCTTGCATAGTTCTTCAAAAAGACGAGGTTGAGCTCGCCTAACCATGAGGTTGTCGCAATAGGGCTTGCGGCTTAAGGCATCAGCCATCACGTTAGCCTTGCCAGGGGTATAAGAAATACCCAAATCATAGTCCGCAATGGCCTCCATCCATCTTTGCTGACGGAGGTTTAGAGAAGGTTGAGTGAACAAGTACTTCAGACTTTTATGATCCGTGTATATCTCGCAACGATTACCGAGGAGGTAATGTCGCCACAACTGCAATGCATAGATCACAGCAGCTAGTTCTAGATCATGTACTGGATAATTCTCTTCATGTGGGCGCAACTGACGAGAGCCATAAGCAATCACTTTACGCTCTTGCATTAGGACACAGCCTAATCCTTCACGGGATGCATCACAATAAATCACAAAGTCTTTGCGGGTATCTGGAGGAGAAAGTACTGGGGCATTGTAACGGATTGACATCTGCCCCAGTGGATAAGGAATGTACTCTGGATGTATCCCTGCTCGAACAGCTGGTAGCTGCGTCGCAGGGTGTGGTGGAAACAAACGATCCATCTGAAACAGAGGAAACTCATGATTGTCAAAAGACAAGGAGAAGTATAACCGATCTCGGAGAGAAAGGTTAAACAAAACAATGGAAAGGAAAATGATTATCAGACTAATCAGATCAATGTCAGGGAAATCGCACATATATCCAGCTCTCCGGGTGGACGAGAATTACGAGATCCTAAGTGTCAGCGTTAGTAAACTTTAGTTAACCCGAAAGGAAGAGAGGTCAGAGTCCCAGAGTAAAGATGAGGAATAAAAGATACTAATACCACCCAATCGGCGACGTGGGCCCGTAAGCCACACAGCCAAGTTAGTAAAACAGTTTTGGACCACTAGACTCAACTTCGGCCAAGGAGTTGGACAGGGGGTTCCTACAGTCAGTCGGCTCTGATACCAACTTGTGACGCCCCCGGGCCCGATCGCGCGCTAATCATACACGCAAATGCACACGATCAAGCCTAAGGACTCACGGGAAGATATCACAACACAACTCTAAAACATAAATAAAGTCATACAAGCTTTATATTACAAGCCAGGGGCCTCGAGGGCTCGAATACATAAGCTTGCGAACAAGCGTCAGCGGAAGCATCAGATATCTGAGTACAGATATGAAATAGAAACAGAAAGGCCTTTAGAAAGGCGGGGCAAAATAAAACACTACGATCGAAAGGCGAAGGCCTCCTGCCTGGGACCCTCCGATCCTACTCCTGGTCGTCAGTCAACTCGTAGTAGTATCCATCCTCTGGGTAGTAGTAGTAGCGATCGTCGGGGCATCTGTCTCAGGGGGCTCCATCCTCTGGTCACGTCAAACTGATATGGGGAGAAAAAGGAAAACAAAGCAACCGTGAGTACTCAGAAGTACTCAGCAAGCAAGGGTCTACACTACATATGCAACATTATCAAGGGGAGGCTGTATATGTGGACTGGGCTGCAGAAATGCCAGAATAGAGAGAAGGCCTAGTCCTATCGAAGACTAGCATCTTCAGCGGTCTTGCAGCAGTAGAAGAGAGTAGAACAATACCATATAATGTAGCAGTAGTAATATCAACCTCACCCAGAGATCCTTTCTCGACTCCCTGCGAGAAAGCAATCCCAGAGCCATAAAGTCATCAAACCTCGTCCGGAGATCCCTTCTCGACTCCCTGCGAGAAGCAATCCCAGAGCCATACATACAGGTCTCATCACAGGTATCCAGTTCTAGTTGTATCGATCGGGATACAACTCCGAGTGTCCTTTACCGTAGGACCGGCTATCGATAGAAGTGTTCTTCCCTGCAGGGGTGCACCAACTTACCCAACACGCTCGATTAACTTCGGCCGGACACACTTTCCTGGGTCATGCCCGGCCTCGGCCAAACGACACACCGCAGCCCTACCTAAAGCTCAGCAGAGAGGTCCCCGCCGGTCTACATCCTAAGCACTCAGGGGTCTTGGGCCATCGCCCTGTGCACTCCGGGTCGTTGTGTGCAGGGTGGATACCAGCACCGCCTCGGAGGGTCGGTACGATCCGACCGTGCCACAATGCTGAACTGGACGTCTGACAGAACTGTCGGCTGATGCTACGATGCAGAACGCCCATACTATGCCCACGTGATGGTTAGTGCTATCAGACCAGAGGCCTGCTCGGATCAAATATCCAAATCGTTAATGGACTAGGGCTTGCGGAAACGAGCAGAGACTCACGAAAGATGTGACCCCGTCGCCCCGTCTCGAGGACTTGCGGCAAGGGTTAAGAATGCCCGGCCGCGCCTCGTATTCACCACTCGGGCACCACACTGGCAACCCGCCTTCACATCACACGCGGGTACCCCTCAGGGTCGACCCGCCTTTCCAAGTAACATTGTAAAGTCCAAGTATCCGTGTGTCCATAACATCAGGGAATCCGAGGTATCACCCTCATTGAATTCCCACTCGATGTATCCATCAAGGTGAACTCGGAGGAATCACCCTCACTGGGTCCACACTTGAGGTGTTGTACGACAGCGTCGTTATCGGAAGCGGTGAAGGAGGAATCACCCTCGATGACCACGACCGAATAGCTACTCTACAGAGTTAACATCAGAAGTGCTACAAGAGGTTTCACCCTCGGCACTCGATAGTAACGCTGCAGTGTCGTTACAACTAAGGGGGGTGATGTGCGGTGTCGGGTCCTGGTCTTCAATCCCGTTGATCGGGTCTTCTGACGATCCAGCGCGGCAGTCGGGGTAAGTGGGGTCACTGATAGGTCTCTACCCAGCCTAGACTAAACAGTTTAGGATATGTAGGTAATTATCAACAGCAGGTTACAATGAACAGGCTATGCATCAGAATAGGTAAAGCAGTAGTAGCAGCAATTCTAATGCAAGCATGGGAAATTAGAATGGGCGATATCGGGATGATCAAAAGGGGGGGGCTTGCCTGGTTGCTCGGCGGCAAGGGCAAGGTTGTCAGTGGTGTCTTCGGGCTCCGGAGCTGCGTCGGTCTCGGGGACGACGTCGGTGTCGGGGTCTAACGAGAGAGAAGAGGGGGAGGAAACAGTATAAATACACAGCAAATCATGAGCAACACAAAGTACGGCATGACAATATGCAGTGCCGGGTGTGTTCTAACGTGTGGTTGCACGTCACCGAGGAAGGAGGAATCCATCCGGGAATGTTTTCCCGGTTCCGGACATTTGTCAGACAGATGACCGGAGGGGAACGGTTGCACGTTCGGATAGTTAGAGACGTGTGGCGGACGAACGGACCATGTATTCGGATTCGTCTCGTAATTCTGAGCAACTTTCGTGTTCAAAGTTTTTCGATCTGAGTTACGGATTATTTTATATGATTTTCTAAAGTTTTTATTAATTTCTGGAATTTATTTAAATAGGTTGACTAAGTCAGCAGATCCAGTCAGCGTTGACTGGGTCAAGGTTGACCAGTCAACAGGGTCAAGGGGGACCCACATGTCATAGTCTACTAACACTAATTAACAGATTAATTAGACTAACTATTTAATTAGTTTAATTAAACAGAATTAATTAAGTTAATTATTCATTTAATTAATATTTATTTATTTTTAATTCCGTTTTAAACAGGGGCTGGGCCCCGTCTGTCATAGGCCTAGGGGGGAGCCTAGCGGGCGCTGGGCGTAGCCCGACTGGGCACCCGCCCAGGTCGACATGGGAGGGACGGGCGCTGGGCGCCTGGACCCGGGCGCCCGACGGGGCGAGGCAAACAGGGCGGCGGCGGGGCGCCGACAGCCACCCTGACGAGCGGCAGCAGCTGCAAGCGAGGGGAGAGCAGCGGCAGGGCGAGGCCACGGGCTTGGGCCGGCAGCAGGGGACGGGCAGCGGAGCCGCGGCGAGGCCAGCGCTGTCGCGGGCGGCTGCGGGTGAGGGGAAGGAGGCGGAAGCGGCGAAGAGCATGCGGGGGGGGGGGGGGGGAAGAGGGCGGGGCCAGTAGTAGCTGCAGCGCGGGGCGTCGAGCGACACACGGGCAAGGGCAGAGTGCGCCGGGCGGGGGCGCGCGTTGGCCGCAGGCGCAGGGGGTGGCGCGGGCGACGTCCTGTACGGGGGAAAGGGGAAGGTGGGGAGGCGGAGGCCGATGCCTCACCAGCGTGCTGGGGAACGGGGGTCGGCGAGGGGTGTGGGCGGCGATGGAGAGACGGGGACGGCGGCGGGCGACGGCGAAGGCCAAGGAGGAGCGCGCGCGGGGCTCGGGGAAGACGGCGCGGTGCAGGAGGGAGATGTAGGAGGCCGGGAGGGACGGCGCCGGCGACGTGACTCCGCGGAGGAGGACGGAGGCACGGCGGGGCGGCGACCGGCGTCGTCGGGGCCAGTTCCCCCGATCTGGATCGAGAGGAACAGAGAGAGGAGAGGGATTCGTTCGGTGGGGGGGAGTGGGGTGTCGGTGGGCTAGGGTTACGGGGAGTGAGGGGATAAGAATGAGTGGGGGGGTGGGCCGGCATGGGCCAGCTGGGCTGGGGCCCAGTTGGGCCGGGGGGGAGGGGGGTGTTTCTCTTTTTATCTTTATTTTGTTTTGTCTTTTCTTTTTATTTATTCTCATTTCCTGTTTTGTAATTAGCTAGGCACCCAAATGACTTTTGTAAAAATTGTGACATGGTCCACAAATCACAGGGTATTGTATACCACTGCAATAAAATAGCTTGGTGTCCATATCTTTTTGTTTGGATTTAATTTAATTGAGAAAAGATTAAATAGTGCTGTCTTGCTGCTGTTTCTATTTGTTTGAGCCACTTAAATATTTTAGTTAACACTGCTGCTAATTTTATATTAGCCTCTGGATTATTTGCAACATGATGTACATTTTTGTTTCTGGATCTGAACAACTTTTATTTTCCACTTTAGTTTAAATTTGAATTTGACTTAGGAGTTGGAATGCAATATGATGCAAATGATGATCATGCACTGTTAATCATGCTGACTTGGCATAATCAAAAGGGTGATTACTGTAGTTAACCACTGGGGGTGTTACAATCTTCAAGTGAGTCCTTAGGCTTGATCGTGCGCATTTGCGTGTATGATTAGTGCACGATTAAGCCAGGGTCGTCACAGGTTGTTATCAGAGCCGACTGCCTCTAGGTATCCCCCTTCCCAATTCCTTGGCCGAAGTTGAGTCTAGTGGTCAAAAACTGTTTTACTAACTTGGCTGTGTGGCTTACGGGCCTACGTCGCCAACTGGGTGGTATTAGGATCTTTTTTTCCTCGTCTTTACTCTGGGATTCTAATCTCTCATCTATTCGGGTTTAATAAAATTTACTAACACCGACATTTAGGTTCTCGTTAATTCTATCCACCTGGAGAGCTGGATTCAGTGCGATTTCCCTGACTTTGATCTGATTAGTCTGATAATCATTTTCCTTTCCATTGTTTTGTTTAACCTTTCTCTCCGAGTTGTATTATACTCCGAGTTGTCATTCGATAAGACCGGATTCTGCATCAGAGTGCACGCGGAGAGTAGGATCCAGTGAGTTGATGGATCTTTGGTGTTTTCTAAACTCGACTTGAGGTTGGGTTATCACCAGATCCGTGTCCGCGAAGAGGATATTCCGAAGACTGCATTCGTTACTCGTTATGGCTCTTACGAGTACATAGTCATGTCGTTTGGCTTAACAAACGCTCCAGCTACTTTCTCCCGCTTAATAAATTACATATTCATGGATTACCTCGACAAATTCGTCGTGGTATATCTGGATGATATTCTGGTTTATTCGAAGAACAAAGAAGAACATGCTGAGCACCTTCGTCTTGTTCTGGAGAGACTACGAGAGCACAAGTTATATGCCAAGTACTCTAAGTGCGAATTCTGGCTTTCTGAGGTAACCTACCTTGGACATGTCATCTCCAAGGATGGTATCGCAGTTAACCCGGAGCGAGTTCAGGCTATTCTTGACTGGACCCCTCCGAAGAATGTTAAGCAAGTCAGAAGTTTCCTCGGGCTTGCAAGTTATTGTCGCCGTTTCATCGAGAATTTCTCCAAGATTGCCAAGCCCCTGACTAATTTGCTTCATAAAGGCGTTAAGTTTGAGTGGACAGACAAATGTCAGGAAAGCTTCCAGACCCTCAAGGACAAGCTGACTTCTGCTCCAGTCCTTGCTCCTCCAGACTCTCGCAAAGATTTTGTGATCTTCTGCGACGCCTCTCGCCAAGAACTAGGTTGTGTCCTAATGCAAGAGCGAAGAGTAATTGCTTATGCTTCGCGACAACTGCGTCCACATGAAGAGAATTACCCAGTGCATGACCTTGAACTTGCTGCTGTCATTTATGCTTTGAAACAGTGGCGTCATTACCTTCTTGGTAATCGGTGTGAGATTTACACCGATCATCAGAGCTTGAAGTACTTATTCACTCAACCGGAACTTAATCTTCGTCAGCAGCGTTGGTTGGAAACTATCACCGATTATGATTGTGGAATTTCCTACACTCCTAGCAAAGCTAATGTGATGGCTGATGCTTTGAGCCGCAAGTCATACTGTAGCAACCTCATGGTAAAGCAAGATCAACCCCAGCTATATGAAGAATTGCGCAAGCTGAATCTCTGCATCGTCCCGCAAGGTTCTCTTAATAACCTTGTGATACAGCCAGATCTTGAGAAAGCTGTCAAGATTGCGCAAGCCAAAGATGCTGAAATTGGTCTAATGAAGAAAGAACTTCACCTTCAAAAGTACAGGGATTTCTCGATTGCTGAAGATGGAACCTTGTACTTCCGAGACCGCATTGTAGTACCTCGCTTCGAGCTGATGACCGACAAAGTCATGAAGGAGGCCCATGATACACCGCTATCTATCCATCCGGGTAGTACCAAGATGTATCGAGATCTTCGTCAAAGGTACTGGTGGTCTAGAATGAAGCAAGATATTGCTCGTTATGTTGCCGAGTGTGACGTTTGTCGTCGCGTGAAGGCAGAACATCAGAAACCTACTGGAATTCTGCAACCGCTCCCTATTCCTCTATGGAAGTGGGATAAAGTGCAAATGGACTTCGTTACTGGTCTTCCCAAGTCTCAGAAGGGTCACGATGCTATTCTTGTCATCGTCGATCAACTCTCCAAGGTTGCACACTTTCTGCCAGTTAAGGAGACTATTACTACTAGTCAGTTAGCAGAGCTATATATCTCCAGAATTGTTTCACTCCATGGTATTCCCAAGGAAATCAGTTCAGACTGCGGCAGCATTTTCACTGGCCATTTCTGGGAAAGTTTCTAGAAAGCCATGGGAACTCATATTACTTGGAGTTCAGCTTATCATCCCCAATCCCAAGGTCAAGTTGAGCGTGTTAATCAAGTGCTTGAAGATATGCTTCGAGCTTGTGTTATATCCTTCGATAAGAAATGGGAGGAATCTCTCCCGTATGCCGAGTTCTCTTATAACAACAGTTATCAAGCCAGCTTGAAAATGGCCCCCTTCGAAGTTCTCTATGGACGTAAATGTCGAACCCCTCTGAATTGGTCAGAAACTGGGGAACGACCTCTCGTTGGACCGGACATTATTCAACACGCTGAAGAACAAGTCAGAATTGTCCGAGAGAATCTCAAAGTAGCTCAGGACCGCCAGAAGAGCAATTACGATCGCAAGCGATGGGGTCTGACTTATCAACCAGGTGATCAAGCTTATCTGCGTGTCACTCCTATGAAGGGCACCCGTCGATTCGGAATCAAGGGCAAGCTAGCTCCTCGCTATATTGGTCCCTTCCGCATCGTGGCTAGATGTGGACAGGTGGCTTATAAATTGGAGTTGCCACCGCAATTCTCCCATATTCATGATGTCTTCCACGTGTCGCAACTTCGTAAGTGCTTCAAGGAATCCCCGCACCGTGCAGTGGATCATGAGATGCTCGAGCTACAAGATGATCTTTCATATAAGGAGCATCCGATCCGCATCCTCGACGAATCTGAACGTCGAACTCGTCAGAAGACGACCAAGTTCCTAAAAGTGCAGTGGTCGAATCACACTGAAGATGAAGCCACTTGGGAACGCGAGGATCATCTTCGGGAAGAATATCCCGGACTCTTTCCTTCTACCTCCTAAATTCTCGGGACGAGAATTTCTTTTAGAGGAGAACTTGTAACACCCCCTTGTAATAAGCTCTGTGACACCCTGTTAAAACTGCCAAGTCATGATCATTTGCAGTGCCAAGTCATATGGGTTAATGATCCAACCCAAATTCACATCTGAAAATCAACTCAAATTCAAAAGTGAATTATAAAGTTGATCAAACACTGTTGGGAAAATGTTCATTAAATGGCAAATAATCCAGGAACATTTGTAAAATCATCATCAATAAAGTTGGAGTTAGATAAGTGACTCTAACTTGATGAAACAGTACCTAAACAGAATATTCAAATCCTTTTAAAATCATTGCAAACACAAATGAACTCCAAATCTGCCCAAACCACTTTTTGGTGGGAGATAATATTGCATTGCAATATTTGGGCCAACTCCCACATTTTACAAAAGAGCACAAGTGGCCTAATCATTTTGAAAACAGAAAAAGAGTAAAAGAAAAGGGAGAAGAGAAATAAGAAAAAGGAAAACGCTACTGTTGGCTGGGCCTAAGTGCACAGTGTGCGGCCCAGTCCAACAGCGGCCCACCTCACCTCCCTCCTCGTGCGTGTCGGCGCGCCCCTGGCCACGCGCGCCCACGCCAGTAGGGCGGCGACACGCCGACGGCCACCGACGCCGCAGCCACCCGAGGGGATAAGGGCAAGTCCCAGTGCTTTCCCCCTGGCCACTCTATCCACTCCCCCGTCCTCTCCCTCGCTCGCCTCGCCTTCTCTTCCCCTCCAGATCCACGGCACCCGAGCGCCGCCGTCGCCGCGCTTCGGCACCGCCGTGGCCACCGGTCTCCCCATGTCGCCTGGAGGTGCCGGGAAGGAGCGCCACGGACGACCGCGTTCCCTGGAGCAACCGGACGGAGCTGAGGAGCACGGCAACGCCGGAGCTCCGTCATCTTCCTCCTCGGGACACCGTCGGCTTTCTCCGACTCCGGCGAGCGCGGCAGCTACTAATCCCCCCAACGGCCTTACGTGCGTGCCGCGAGGTGAGCTTGCCGCCCTTCTCCTCTCTCCAGAACCCTCGATGCGCGCCGTAGCTAGGTGCCCTAAGCCCGTGCTTTGCCCGCCGCCGATGAGCTCGGGGCCGCCGTTGTGGCCTTTGTCGTCGCCGCCAGAGGCCACCGTTGTGCTCCTGACGCCTCCAGGAGTCCGATGAGCTCGAGCCCGAGCTTCCCCGTACCCCCTAGCGTGTCACCTGTCGAGGACCCGACAGCGCCGCCGCTGCGGTCGTCGCCGGCGCCGTTCCCGGCCAACTCCGGCGAAACCACCGCCACCATTAGACGCGCAGACGAATGGCCGTTCGAACGCACCCGGCCCCATCCCTTTTGGTGGCCTGTGGGCGAAGTCCGGCGAGCCCCGGGCCGCGCCGCCGCTGTTTTGGTCACCGGCGACCTGCCGCCGGCCGTCCGCTGACCTGGCCGCCACATAGACCCGTCTGGGTCGCTGGCCGGTGGGCCCCGCTGCTCCGTTGACCGCGTTGACCCGAGTCAACGCGGGCACTGTTCACCCCTGTAGCTGACATGTGGACCCCATTCGATAATTAGACTAATTAAACAGTTAATTAAATAAAATTAATTAGATTAGCCTAATGTCTCACTGACAAGTGGGGCCCGTCCCCTAATTAACCCTGGAATTAAAATTAACCCACTGTTAAAATAACAGAGGCTCACATGTGGGTCCCACTGTACCCACATGTCATATTTGACCAGTCAGCGCCACTGTTGCATGCTGACGTCATCCTCACGCAATGCTGACATCAGCAGGCACTATTCTGGATAATGTTGAGTTTATTAAATAAATAAATTCCAGAAATTCAAATAAATTTTAAAAATTAATAACTTTTAAACCGTAGCTCAGATCGAAAAAGTTAAAACATGAAAGTTGCTCAGAACGACGAGCCGAGTCTGATCGTGCCGTCTGTCTCTTCATCGGAACCCCCTACGTAGAAGAACTCGTAACTCCGGACCCGTATCCGGCAGATGAATAGTGCCCACACGTCGGGTATTAAATCCCAGATTAATTCTAAAAATAACTAAAATGACTTAGATGCATATTTAGGCAACCCTGCACTGCATCATAGCATCACACGCACCGTATTGCATTTGTTTGCATTACGTTTACCAGTTTCTTCCCCCTCTTCTCTCTCGGTAGACCCCGACGTTGACGTAGCTCCCGAGGCAGACGCAGCTCAGGAGTACGACTACGTCCCGGACGATACCACTGAAGACCTTGCCCTTGCCCCAGAGCAAACAGGCAAGCACCCCCATTTTGAACATGCCTATATCGCCTATTCTCTTCTCTCTTATGCTTGCATTAGAACTGCTACTGCTACTGTTTTCCTATATCTGCTGCATAGCCTGATTATTATACCCTGCCTTGTTACCTTTCTGGTTATCCTAGACTGATTAGTATAGGCTGGGTAGAGACACGACAAAGACCCCCACTTGATCCCAACTGCCCTGCTGGATATCAGAAGACCCGATCTTCGGGATTGAAGACTAGACCCTGGCACAGCACATCACTTCTCCCTATGTTGCTCAACACTGCTGGGTTACTATCGCGTGCTGAGGGTGATACCTCGTCAGCACTTCTGATGTTAACCTTGTAGGTTAGTTACTCGGTCGTGGTAAGCGAGGGTGATTCCTCCTACACCACCCCCGATAACGACATCATCGTGCAACCTCTCAAGTGTGGACCTCGAGGGTGATTCCTCTTTCGTTCACCTTGATGATAACATCAAACGGGAATTCCATCGAGGGTGATTCCTCAGGGTTCCCTTCGGTGTCAGACACACAGTTACCTTGGATTTTATGACCTGCACTAAACCATGTTACTAAAGACGGGTCGGCCTAGAGGGGTACCCGCGCGAGCTTATAGCGAAGTGATGTGGAGTCGGGTTGACCTGGATGGTGCCCGCGAGATAACTATGAGGCGTGGCCGGGCATTCTTAGCCCTTGCCGCAAGTCCTCGAGACGGGGCGACGGGGTCACATCGATCGTGAGTCTCTGCTCGTTTTCGCGCACTCCTAATCCACTACGGTTTGGATATTTGATCCGAGGGGCCTCTGGCCCGATAGCACTAACCATCACGTGGGCATAGTATGGGCGTTCTGCGTCGTATACATCAGCCAAAGCTCTATTGACGTCAGCGAGGAGCGGCCCGTTTTGGATTGGACTGGGAACGCAACTGCGCTTGTATTAAGGGGTTGCTAGGTCTGCTTCCAAAACGTCCTCGCAACGTGCAGGGTTCCCGGGGCGAAGGCCCAAGACCCCCGGGGGCATAGGTTAGTCCGGCGTGCTGACCTCTCTTTAGAGCCTAGGTCGGGTTGCGGCGTGTTGTTTCGCCGAGGCCGGGCATGACCCAGAAAGTGTGTCCGGCCGGAGTTAAGCGAGCGTGGTGGGTAAGTTGGTGCACCCCTGCAAGGAAGAAACTTCTATCGATAGCCTGTCCTACGGTAACGGACACTCGGAGTTGTATCCCGATCGGTACAACTAGAACTTGATATGAGAGCTGGATAGTACGGCTCTGGGATTGCTTTCTCGCAGGGAGTCGAGAAAGGATCTCAGGTCGAGGTTGATGGTACTACTACTACTACTTTACATTATGTTCATCTGATCTCTTCTATTGCTGCAAGACTGTCGAAAATTGTTGAAGATGCTAGTATTCGATAGGACTAGGCTTCCCCCTCTATTCTGGCATTTCTGCAGCGCAGTCCACATATACAACCCCCTTAGAAAATGATGTATATGTAGTGTAGATCCTTGCTTGCTGAGTACTTCGGATGAGTAGTCACGTTTGCTTTATTTTCTTTTTCCCCATATTTCATTTGATGCCACCAGACGACGGAGCCCCTGAGCCAGACGCCCCAGCCGACGACCAGTACTACTACCCGCCTGGCGAGTACTACTACTACGAGGAGCCGACTGACGACCAGGAGTAGGATCGGAGGGTCCAGGGCAGGAGGCCTACGCCTTTCGATCGTAGTATTTTATTTTACCCCGCCTCTGTGAAGGCCTAATTCTCTCTATGTAATATATCTGTACCCAGATATCTAATGCTTCCGCTGACGCTTGTATTCCATCGAGCTATGTATTCGAGCCCTCGAGGCCCTGGCTTGTAATATAAAGCTTGTATAACTTTATTTATGTTTTAGAGTTGTTTTGTGATATCTTCAAGTGAGTCCTTAGGCTTGATCGTGCGCATTTGCGTGTATGATTAGTGCACGATTAAGCCAGGGTCGTCACATATGCCATTCCCTGTATAATATACATTTAGAAAATAGCACCTTGTGGTCAATTAAGCATACATAAATCCAAAGACAGCAGAACTGACAGGTTGGTTCAGTATGTTTGAAAGTCTCAACATTTATTTTATTTTCTTAGTGAAGCCATCAATGTGAATAACTAATCTGAAACTTCCAGATAGATCCCAATACAGTATTCAACTATTGGAATATCAGTTTCAAGCAGGCACAAGGACAAAAAAAGCTACAAGTAGGGAACATACATATCCTACACTAATGTATTTAGTAACCAAGAAAATTCTGTACCTTGAGCTCCACATGACAGCATGTAGATAATTTTGGTAACAAGTATGCCTAGTGCTAAGATTAACACTAAAATAGTTTTGTAAAAATAAATAAAAATGGAGGACAATTGTGCATAACATCGCTCAGAAAAACAAATGCCAGGTCAGGCCAGACCTGATAAGTGTATAGCTTGACATAAATGAGGGGCACCCTTTGATTCATTCTGTTGTACTGTCTTGCCATCCGATTTACTGTCTTTGGAACGAACTCAAGGACAAGATTAAGATAAAGCTCATTCCTTTCAGTGGTTGAGAAGAAGTAATGCCTAAGACCAACAATGTTCGGATGGTCAAGCATATGCATAATTTGCAATTCCCTGTTTTTGTATTGCTTATCTTGAAGAACCTTTTTGATGGCAACGACTTCTCCCGTTTCTCGACATTTGGCCTGAAGAATTGACAATAACAGGTTATATGCCTTCGACAATCAGTTGAGCATAGATCAGTTTATACAATGCAAAGGTCAGAAGTTTACCTGAAATACAACCCCAAAAGAACCAGTTCCAACCACATGTTCAGCAACGTAACTGACAGACTGTTTCATTAACCACCATATCAGCAAATTGTGCTTGACAGCCCAACATTATAGATTGTCAAGATGAATGTAGCATCATCGTTACCTGTTTGGGCAGACCATTTCGACCACGGATTGTGGTTGCAATTACTTGACCAGCTTCAGAACCAGAATCTGCAACCAAATCTGGCTCATTGTCCTGAAAATGAAAAATGGCGTCACTTTATCTAGTAGAACAAGATGCATAGTTGATCAACAATTATCCTTAGGCTTGCTGTGAATATACATGAGCCATAACAGAGCGAGTCCAGAGCATAAAACCATGTATTCCCAGGATGTAAAACACACTGCAAATGTGCGGCAGGGCGACTCACATACTTTTCTTTTTTCCGAATCACATACTTAAGCTTGCAATACGGTGATTCATTATACACACACAAAAATCAAGCAGAGCCACAGAAGAGGGAAGGATATGGCTTGTGATACGTGGTCGATTGAATACGGTGATTACTGATAGATTGCTCATTTTAAACAGTACAATTAGTTCAGGCACAAATCAATCAAACAGGAGTAGAAGAAACCATTGAATCAAACCTACCCTTTCATCATCAGCATCATCTAGCTTTGCATCTCTGAGCTGCATCCTCACCATCCCCCTTCCCAGGAACTCAACTGAGCTGGCCTGCCCCTTCAAGCCATTCCCCTGACGCGACGAGCTCCGGGCACCTGCACCGGCATGCCTCTGTCCAGGATACGCCGTCTCCCAGCTGATTGGTGAGGAATTAATGGATATCACCGGCCAAGGCCTGAACATGTGCGATTCAAACCTGAAAAAAGGCCAATTAACCATTATTCATAGACCTATGCACTAAAGAATGTGTATAAGGAGGTAAACGGGAGGAGGTGGATTACCATGGCAACAACCTATTGCGGCTGGAGCTAGAGTGTGGTGGAGAAGGAGTGGCGGACGAGGAGAGCGACGATGCAGTCGGCGAGGATGGGGAGGAAGCCGGCGAGTAGCTGGAGGAGGCAGCAGCAATCTTCCCCATCCCCTCTCAGACGCAGCTCGGGGCCGGGGACCTCGCCGGCGTGGGCATCGGGTCCACGCGCTCCTGCTGGAGCTCGCCCTTTCTCCCACTCATCTTCTCGAGCACCGCCGGCCCGCCGCCGTCGCCGCTGACGGATGGCGCCGCTCCTTGCCGGCGGCGTCGCCTCCGTGACGAACCAGGGCCGACCTCCTCCTTCACCCTTCGCCAGCCTCCTCCCTCTTCCCTGCAGCGGAGTCCGGATCGAGGCCGCGCTCCTCGGCTCGAGCCCCTCCTTCTGATGCTGGATCGAGCCCGACGGGCACCAGCAGAGCACGGGGCAGCGCCGGCGGGGGCGGCGGCGGGAGGAGGCGGCCAGGGTTCTGCGGGTGAGGGAGGAGGGAGCGAGCGAGGGGAAAGGGAGAGGAGAGCGCTCGGGTCTTATCCTTGCCGCATCGCTACAGTAAATAAATCGTGAGGCACTGTTTATAGCAGCCAATGAGCATGCTGGATCGAGCCCGACGGGCACCAGCAGAGCACGGGGCAGCGGCGGCGGGGGCGGCGGCGGGAGGAGGCGGCCAGGGTTTTGCGGGTGAGGGAGGAGGGAGCGAGCGAGGGGAAAGGGAGAGGAGAGCGCTCGGGTCTTATCCTTGCCGCATCGCTACAGTAAATAAATCGTGAGGCACTGTTTATAGCAGCCAATGAGCGAATAGAGGAGACGTGGCCACGGCCGCTAGTTGGGCGAGTGCCTTCATCTTTTACTATGTAAATAAGGATGGCCTAGCCCTCATTTTGTTCTCTCCTTATCCATCCAACTATTGATGCTAAGAATGAAGCTTAAAATAACTCTCGACTGGTAAACAAGTGGACGTGTGTTCCCCTATGTCAGAGGTAACATAAGATAGTTGAATTTGATATCTCGATTATAAAATAAATTTTCTGATCAATCAAAGAAACTAAAGGAAGTATGGATGAATGTAGTTCTTGTATTACGCATATGCGTCGATGCCAAAATAATGCTAATCATTTCATGGTAAACTTTGGGAGATCACAAGGACGAACTAATGTATGGCTTGGATCTGTCCCAGAGGGAGTCTTAGACATTATCAGACATGATTGTAACCCTTGATGTTTGAGTATACAAGAATTATTTCGCAAAATCAAAGAATTTTATATATGCCAGAGCAAATAATGTTAGTTAACTCACCATACATAAGTTAACGTCAGATGGTTGAACAACATATATTGTAATATAATTACATTCATTCTATTATTATTTTCTACAAGGCAAAATTTAACATGTAAGTTGGGGGATGCACTTTTGTACGTTTTTGCACAGGTTATAAGCCATTTGAGATATTTGAGTTCTCTTTTAAAACCTGATGCAAATCAAGTCTGTAGTGTACGTTGCAACTAGGACCGAACCCAGAGGTGGGTGCCCACGATTATAACAGTGTCCATGGGTCATATGTGTACAATCATATCATGTGAGCATATGACACATTAATGATATAAATCTACCATAAAATGCAAGATAGTGAATCAAACTGGCTAGAAGTGGGGCATGTGCTAAAATTGGAGATAACTGCAGTTGTACAATGTGTGATATATATATATATATATAGTATGACCTAGTGAGTTCAGTAGGCTTGAGAGGCATCAGGGATTAGGGCTACTTTTGTCCGTGTCCTCATGCCATCCGCCCTGGCCTGGAGCATGCTGGGCCATTTCCAGCAACTCGTTTGGTTAGTGTTCAACCCAAGAGGAATCACTACATGAGTGGCACAACAGCAGCACAGGTTACATATGGAACGGATGATGGAACGTGTGCAAAAAACAGACAAACATATGGAACGTGTGCAGGTTGGACTGAGAGGGGTTGTACGTGATTAACTGTGACATCGGTTGGATTGGCATGTTGACTAGTCCGTACATGGAATGAATGGAGTACAGAGCGTTCTTAGACCATCCCCGATCCCCAGTATGGCTAAGGGAAGTAGCACCGGTCGGTGGTCTGAGGCATGCACGTAGCACAAAGCGGCTAGCTACTTCGTTTCTACCCGAGTACGGAGTACCCCAGTATGGAGTAGATAATTGCATGGAGAGAGTGAAATATGATGCTTTGTAGGTTGCGGCCAGTCCCGCCACCCTAAGCCTCCTTTCCCCTCGCCTGGCTCGAGCACATCCGGCCAATAAAATGGAAGGCCAGGATAAAGCGCACGCACAGTCACCTTCGTAATCGTCAATTTATTCGCCCGCACTCTTACAATCCAGATACCCTACGAAATACTATTTTATAAGCTTCCCATGCAGGCACGAACCAAACAACTTGCTCTCAAACTTTGTTAGGCAGAAATTAACGACTGCTCTGACCAGTCTCAGGCCCAACAAACACCCAAACGGAAGTAGCCACCGAGTAGTCCCCTGTAGATATAAATTACCGATGATAAAGGACCACTAGTTCTCCTGGAAAATGCTTGCCAACCCCAGACCTACCAACGATTCATGGCGGTGGCTTCTTGCTTCGGGCTAGCTCTAGGCGATTCTTTGACTGCTTGGAGACACCCTCACCCCGTCTTCCATGTCACTCCCCCGCGGGCGACCTGGGAGCCCAACCCGCCGCCGGCCAAGGGCCTCTCCTCCCGCTCCTCCTGTCTCGCCGCCGCCGACGGGCCTCAGCGGCGGCGGGGCTGTTTTCTCATCCCTGGCAGGCGTGGTGCGGCGCAGGGCTCGCCCTCCTTGCCATGGCGCGGTGCAGCTCTCCTTCCCCGGCTCCGACATTCTCCCCCGACACACTACTGCAGGAATGTTTAACAGTGGCGGGCGCAAAAAGGCAGGCAGTGGTGGGCCAGGCTCCCAGGGCCGCCCGCCACCGATCTCCAACCAGTGCTATAATTGCATTAGTGGCGGGCGTCCGCCCGCTACGGGTAGAGAGTCTGCAGTGGCTGGTGCGCGCAGGTGCCCGCCACTGGTTGGTTTGGTATATGTGGCAGGCTTTTCTAGCTTCCGCCACCGAGTGTCAGTCACACAAATTAAAATTTTCACAGCACCGGCAACATTTATGCGGCCATGGTTACGTTTTTCATACAACACATATCAGAATACATTGATAAGAATAAGAGAGGACGAAATATTGCTGCATGCATTAACCACTAGCTCTAATTGTTGTCAATCATGTTTACAAATGCCCCAACTAAATATTCGCAAGTAGGTAGCAGCCAACACATTCATCAATTTTGAGGCGTCCATCTCGTGGGTTTGCAGTTGAGTAGGTGACTTTGAAATTGATCTTATGATGGCAAATAATTGTCATCTCACCTTTCGCATCCATCGCTGTAGGCACAACAACTCTTGGGAGCGTTTTTTTGAAGAACAACAAAGTAACATAGTACGTAGTATAGTTTATTTAGGATTGACTAGTGGCACAATAATAGTACAAAATCATATTATGCATTTAGGATGGAATGAATGTAGTATTCGGACCAACTCCGTAAGTGCCCTTAAACGACTCAACATCATTAACAAAGGAGACAAGATAATTCTTCTCCTCCCAAGTAAGCCCGGAGCCAGCAGCGTAATATGTCTTGTCTACTATATTCCGTATTTTTCTTTGAGATAGAAAATAAGTTGCAGATTTTAATTAAAATGTTAAGTTAGGAGTGAATAATAAATATTTTAAGATAGATTACTTAACAAATTTGTTTAAGAAACTCACACGGAAGAAAAATAGGAATCATGTCTATTTCCACCTAAATGTCTTGATCAAAATGAAGAAATTTTCCTTGAGAGATACCAATATCAAAGCTTATATTCATACCCTCCTCAAATCCGTAAGCCTTGCATAATCCTTTTCCATTAGTGCAACCAAAATATGTGTGATCTACTTCATTGTAGATATCCTAGTTTCGAAAACGAAACCTTGTTTCGTCTTCAGGTAAACTGTCCTTTTTGCAATGTCTTCTCTGTCTTCAAAATGCAGCTTCTTTAGAGCATCTTCACTCGCGCCCCCAACATGCCCCCCAGGGCCCTTTTTTTAGCGCCGGCGCCGAAAAGTCGGCCCAGTCGTGCCCCCAGGGCCTTGTTTATTGCCGGTTTGGGCCGAAATAACAGCCGGCAAACCCGAGCTGAACCCAAGCCCCCGGGGGTCGCCTGGGGGCGCCGGCTGAAGCGAAAAGGCGCGTGGGTCATCTCTGTCAGCGAGAGATGGCCCTTTTTCCCGCCGTTCCCCCGCTTTCCCCCCCCCCCTCTTTCCCTCCATTCTCCCCTCTTCTCCCACCATTCTCCTCCATCCGGCCGCCACGCCGCCGTTTGATGCATTGCCTACGCGTCTTTTTCTTTTGAACGCCGAATTTTCGAGTGATCGATCGCCGAACTGTGGCATGGTGATCGCCGAACTATGTGGCAGCCGCTGATCGCCGGACTTGTGTCCTTTTTTTGGGTAGCGGGAAATGTCAAGTTTGAATTTATAACATCATCGGGCCGACACCTGGGGGCGTAGCTGGGGACAAGATCGCCCCCAGGGCCGAAAAAGCGCCAGCCGAAGGGCCAAAATATCGCCGGGCGGTGCGCTGGGTGGCCGAACGAATGGAGATGCTCTTAGGACAAAAGCCCTTGCATAGCAGGAGATGCACTAGTTGGATTAAAAAAAGAAATTACACTTTAAAACAAAAATCTTGAGATATGTTTAATTAAGAAGGAAATATGTGCAGAAATTACCATATAATATTTGTAGTCCTCTTTAAGCGTTCATGAGAAGTACCTATCGCTCTCTAGATGAGGATCATCGCACATACCCCCGTTGTCGGAACAGTAGGGGCACTCGGGGATCCCATCGAGATCATCATCACTCATTTGCTGTGTTCATAGATGGAAGATTAAAAATTAACAATAAAAATTAATAACGGTAATACGTACAATCACACATTACCAACACTGCGTGTGCCGCCTCGGCGAGGTCAGGCCATTGTCTTGACCATGTTGGGTTTTGAATCAGGGGCGCCAACTTTCTACAAATTAAAAACAGTATGAATCAAAACTAATGGAGTTGGCTCATATGTAAGCAAATTAAACATGCATATAAAAATCTTTATAGAAACATAAAAATTACATTTAGAAGAATCGATCATAGCTAGAGATCACATAAAGGCAGTGCAGCGCTAGTTCACAACATGAAATTAAGTTCACCCAGATCATATAGATCACATAAAGGCAATGCAGCACTAGTTCACAAGCAAACACTCAGCTCTGTCCAGAGCTATCCTCGTCCCCAATCATCTACTTGATCTCGGCTAGGGTGGTCTTCGCAGCTTCAGCGGCTGTACGCGCAATCACGGCAGCTCCTCGCGCTCTTCCCGTGGCTCCTCGCGCAAGATAGCAAGATGTTGCATCTCTGTAGGCATATTCAGCACTCTCGGTGGCTAGTACATTGCCCTCCGCAAAGGAGAGCGCGACCTCCGTGTAATGAGCCACCCTCGAGATGGAGTGTACAACTACAGGAGTCATAACGACGCGTCTTGGCTTCTCCATCTAATTGGCATTAAAAACCTTGACATTTAGATAAACCACAATTTCATTGAAAGCAACTATATAACAAGATATAACAGTCAATGTGTTGTACGAAAAAATCGGCATGACCTTTGCTAGTAATTCGACATATTGAGTGCCCGAAATTTGGCGAAACAGAACTTAATCAACGTTTCCCAAAAGCGTTGGCACTCCTTATGAACACCTGCATCATGAATAAGTAGTACAAACTTTTAGGTTTACATGTACACTATCTAATAAATAGTACTAACTTTTTCTTGTATAAATAAAATGCTACGCCCAAAAATTGTACATCTTCAATCTACATCTACAATAAACACTATCTACGTCCAAAAAATATACATCTTGTACTAACTTTTTCTAGTAGAAAACAACAACAATCTAAATATATTATAGAAGAGAAAGATGTGGTTTATCGGGGCAGACGGAGAAGATGGGGAGGTTGAGGACGACGGCAGCGGACGTTGAGGACGTCGGGGATGAGGTGGACGTTGGAGTCAGCGGAAGGCGAGGGCGACGGTGACGACGGGGATGTTCGAGGCGGCGGTAGACGGCGATGACGTTCGATGCGGCGGCAGCGGACGACGAAGGCGGTGGGGAGGACGAGGATGAGGGGGACGACGCAGACCTGGTAGGTGCAGGAGGGCGAGCGCGATGGTGGAGACCCGCCACTGCCACTGCTATTTTTTTTGAAATTTTTGAACAACTGCGGCGTGAGTTGCCGAAAGACATGTGTGGTGGGCTCTTTTCTCCGCCTGCCACAGCTATCTACCGTGGCGCCCACCACCAATGATTTTCACCAAGCGGGGATCTTGAAGGCAGTTCACCTGTGGCGGGTACGACGTAGTGCCCGCCACTGCTGTAACAAGAGTAGTGGCAGGGCCATTTTTGCACACGCCAGTGCTAATTTTCCAATGTTGCAGTGGCAGGTGTTATAGTGCGCCCGCCACACATTTGAGTTCACTGATAAGCCCTTTCCCGGTAGTGATGTCTTGGGGTCCCTCCTGGCGTGGCCTCGCTCCCGTCACATGCTAGCTCACCGTTGTGAGGCCAGGCACGAGGTGGGGCGTGCAGGCGGCGGATCTGGGGTTCTCTGCCCAGATCCAATCAATGGTGGTTGGTGGCATCTCGGGGGTCAGCCGTCGGCCCTAGAGGGTGGTGGTGGTGGCGCATTGGGTTGGGTGTCCTTGGACTGCGTCTGTTGAGTGCAAGTGAGGCTCCGATCGTCCGGTAGTGCGGCGGGGGGGGGGATGCTGGGAGAAATCCCGATGTGGTAATGGGCACCTTCGCTGATCTCTGGTCAGATCCACTCGGATCTGGCCCCTTGGTCGACAGCGGGTGGCTCAGGGGGATGGCAACAACCTTCTAGGTTGCAATGATCGCGTGGTCGCGGTCCACGGTGGTGGTGCGGCGCAGTTCACGGCAGCAGTGGGGCATGCTCCAGCGTCTGACTGTTCACGAGCTGCTTGTGTGGATGGCCATGGGTCCACTCGCGGCGGCAAGTTGTGGCAATTCCGACACCTTCCGTCATTGGGCGAGTGTCCGAAACCTACCAGATGCAGATACAGGTCAAGAGCCAAGGTTGGGCGTTGCAGGGGGCAACGTTGGGAGTGGTGGCGGGAGTGACGGGTGGCATTGATGAGGTCGGGCTGCCCTTCACTGGCAGTGGTGTCGGACGTCGACATGGTCCGCTCTCGCTTCACCTCTTCTCCGACCTGTTGGCTCCCCGATCGATCTGGTCGCGACAGTCGTTGTGGCCTTGTTGGCGGTCGGAGCATGCCGCTCGGTGCATCCCTTGCAACCATGGAGGGCCTATGGTGCGTCTTGTTCCTTGGGAGGCGGCTCGTGTTGTGCGAGCTGTGTTGCTTGTGGGCTGAGCTCGCGGCTCAGATGCGGGCGGTTAGCGGCCATGGCTACGTGGGCGGCCTTATGGTTGGCATTTTGACAATCTATGGTGGTAAAGACAGAGTTTGCTGCCGGGGTGAAAATCTTGTCTGGCTTGGCCAGGCCGACGGAGGCGGCACCTATGGACATTATCATCTTCTTGAAGTCTCCCTTGTGGCTGCTCCTTTCCCTTCTCGTTCTCCGGATGAAAATCTAGATCTTTGGATCAGGCGGTAGCGGCGCTTTGATGTCATGTCTTTCCTGAAGTAACCGTTTTTGAGCTCTTGGTTCGTCGTCTTTCAGCTTCACCTTTAGGCGGGTTCTCCAGGAAGAGCTCCGGCGGCTCAACTTCATGTCGATCGGGGTGGTGCTATTGTAGGCCTTTGGCATCTATGTATCTGGTCTTGGGTGCGTGTGTGTTGGTGTGTTGTGTTGTGTTTTGAATCGATCGGCCTGTTGGTTGTTGCTTTATTATATACAAAGTTGGGCCAAAGCCTTTTTACGTGATTCTTACGTACGGCCAGATGATAATATTGGCAACTTATGCCATGCAGATTGTAATGATCCTCCTTAATCAATGAAAGCTCTCGTTCAAAAAAGCATATATTTTGATCAGTGGGATGGAACACTACACGAGCATATAGTACGTGCCCCTACGTGGCACTCATAAGGACAACCCAACGCCTTACCAGGGGCGGGCCTAGGATTTGAAGATTGTGTATTCAAAATTAGAAAGCCTAATTTTTTTTAAAGCCAAAAGCCTTGTTTTTGGCCAATATATTGTATTAATTGTACTAGTCGTCAACCCGTGCATTCGCACGGGCTAGTTAAAAAATCATTAACCATATCAGTTTGTATCTTATTTTATAAAATTATCTAATGTTTTGGATTACATATAACCAATGTCGAATATATCAGTGCCACTGCCATTGGTTACCGGTTGTCTTAATTTTGAGAATATTCTTTTTTCATTTAGAAATAGTTTAAGTTTAAATATACTACCATAGAAGGCAACATATTACGAAAAGATTAGTGTAGGTTAACAGGCATTTATATATTGTATACAAAATAAGAAACAATATAGATATTTTAGACATATTAAATTGAACGTAACAAAGCTTACAAAAAGCACATAATGAGATCTCCTTAACAACCATCTAGAAAATATTTTTGGCCATGGGCATCTTCTCTCTAAATCCTGAATGTTGATCGAGTGGAATGTAGTATCACCGATCTCCCCTGGACGTGTTAATTTAATTATCCGTATTCCACCAGAATTTTTTGAAGGTGACTTATAAATTTATTCACATTCTAATTTGCTACAATAAGCATATAATTGAAAACAAAAAGTAGTGATCTTGCATAGGAAAGGTCATCTCCTTTAGCTAGTTGAGACTTCTTTAATTTACATGCCATTTTGACTTGTAACTTCTGTTGCGTAGGCAAAGGACGCATGTCCATTATCTCAAAAAGATTGGCCCTCCTCTCACGCCTATACCATAACCTAATACAAATCTTATGGAACAAATAGAAAACTGAATTACTGTTTCAAAATTGGCATAAAAAAAGGCCATCGAAAACTTAGACTCCCTCAACCCCAAAATAAGTGTCGTTGATTTAATACAACTTTATACTAACTTTGTACTAAATCAGTGACATTTATGTCGGGACGGAGGGAGTATATATGTATATGTATACCACAAACTTTTCCACAATTTAATGAACATATATTTGCATGTGAGGATATGTTAAGTGGAATTTCCATGCCATGTAGGATAGAATGGATTTCGTTTGGGATAAAATAGGAGATAACTATGTGTACATGGACCTTCCACATGCAGAAACTTATTTTGCATGGAAAAATTTAATCCCAGATCTCTTCATATTTCAATAGAGACATGTCAGGAAAAAGAATCAATTGTCGTCTTATTTTATATACATGAAACAGCATATCCACATGGGCACTAAAATTGTTGGGTTTTTTTTTCTGATCGGACGGGTATATTTAAATTCAAGTGGATTAAAACAAAGATACCATAACTTATTTTTGCACCACTGATATGTTTTATTTAATATTTGTGTTAAACGCCATCTTGGGATATACTCTTTTCATGTACACTATTGCACCTTACATGTAACTATGAAAAGAGATAAAGTTCACAAAGATGATACAATATTCTATGGATCTTAATTCAATTATCAAAACATTTATTACAAAATAAAATCATACACAATTTTTTCAGTACCTATATCCACGTATCATGGACTCTTATCTATTTAGCTGTTAGCAGTGGCACCAAGAAATCCTTATAAGAACAGGAGAGCATGATATGGTGACCTCAGTAAGGTATGCTGACGATCAAATATACCTCTCTGCATCAAGAATTCTGTTGTCAGCTTGGGACATTCAAGAACAACTGGACATAGGAGATAGGACTTTCAACTTCGCTGAACAAAACTCTTAGCTAAAGAATGTAGTCATATATACTTAACAAAAGGTCACATGAGCACGTGGTGTGCATCTACGATCTTTTTTCTTGTGTCTCTCATAAAACATAGACGGCAAATGTGAGTACCGATGATCCAACTCAATGAAAAGAGTATCGATAATTGAGATCAAAAGGCCGTAGGTTGAAAAAATATGGCCATACGGAGTAGGAACAAACTTGTAAGACTTTCGATCATGTTTCAGTCCAGCTGTTACCTTTATTGACACAACATTGCCCCCGGGCGGCCGATACGCGTTCCTGCAAGTAGCGACCAATTTGCTGGCCTAGAAGGTATAGAACAAAATTCCAATCAAGTAGAATTTCCTATAATATATTTAATAAATCGTACTCATTTGTGCTAGTGCCTAGTGCATGAATCAAATATAAAATACCTGCATTAGCCAACTTAAGCTGTACCAGCAAGCTCACCTGAGAACATGTAGAGTCCACACCATCTCTAATTTAGGAATGACGCAGAGGACTCGGGAGGCATCTGCATAGCGATGAAGGAGCATTCCCATACATGCGCTAGCTAGCTTCACGCCTCCACTCACGTTTGTCTCATGGCGCATGAGGCATGCAATCCACCACTGTTGGCCGGGGACGGTGATGGAATATGTCGTTGCCATTCCCGTCCATCCAGGGTACAATGGTGACTAACTGAGTACTGCATCTCCCGCCATTTAGGTGCACCATCCCACTCATGTTCGCAACTTCTCACCTACCTCCAAGGAGATAGGTGAGGCTTCACGCAGAGAAGAACACCAATAGCGTCGATCGGCCTGGTGCAACTCGTCATGACGTGATGCAGACTTTGCAAGGCGAGATGTGATCCTGCAGAGCTGCATGGTCCTAGGCTCATGTCCACACAGCTGGGCACCTGGATGCCAGTGTTGCTTATCCTGACCGGTCCATGAGGAGGTCGACTGATGGAGGCAATCAAGATGATAGGATATCTCGCCCCCACCAGATCGAGAAGGAAGCAACAATTATAGATCACATGCAGTCCGAGAGGTTGTCCCTAATGTGTTGGCTGTTTCGACGGGGGAGTTGCTGAGGTATACGCTCGACGGCAGCGGTTGCCGGTAGGGCGACGGCTGGGCTGAGTTGACTCAAAGCTTATCCGGAGGTGGTAACCTGATAACGTTGGAAGGAATCAATGAAACAAAACACCCTGAGGAGAAGATCTTGGGGAGAAATTCAAGATTCAACCTCTGAAGAGCGCGGAAAGAAATTGATGTGGAAATAGTTCGAGAGAGTCGATCGATTTGTTTTTCATGGATGGAGAGACGGTGGATCATCTGGTAGGTTGGCTCACGCCGGCACCCACGATAGCCATGGAACGTACGCATTAGATCGAATCCCAGCCAGACAGGGAAGAGGGCAGACTTTTCTCTGTTTTTGGGTGGGATGGAGTAACGTGGTTGTGGTCATCAAGTCAAAAAAATGTGGTGATCTATTTTTTAGGATTGTTGGTGATGTTATATGGTAGTTATATTACATACGCATAGGTCATATATTTCGTTTTGTTTCTGGGCAATAGGAAAAAGGGAGATGGTTCATATGAATCGGGCCAAACATGGCTGCTACGTGACTTCTTTTTCTCAACACTGCTACGTGACTTGTTCTCCATGGTTTCTATAATCCTACAGCCGTGAAAGGCAAGGACTCTACATTTACAACCGTGATGAGTCTTCCGGGCAATCTTTTCAGCCGAATTGACTAAAATTTTGGCCCATGATTATATGGCTTAATCTACACCGTAATAAATCGGTCCCACCAGATTAACGGCTCATAAATTCTAATTAACGTGGGAATTTTTAGGGAGTCTTTAATTAGTAGAAGTATAGATAGATATAGAAGTATAGATAGCACATTGAAAGGTATAGGATAATGTAATAGAATCATAAATTGATCATAACTTGGACCTGAAAATTAAAACCACTCAAGTTTTAAAATTTACTGATTCGAAAAAAAAGTATTAAAATTTTCAAGTAATGCTCATTGTCACAAATTGTTGCAAAATGACATCACAAATTGCAAATAAATCAATATATTATGCTACTTATTAACCCTAAACGGTTCTCATGTCCTAACAATTCATCCTTGTGAATCACTACAAACAACTTTCAAATTTCAATATCTTATACTGTACCATAGGAGTCTCAAATCTCAAATTAGTCACAAATTCCCGTGTATATATGCAACGTAATCATATACCCGTAGTCTCAAAAATAAGGAATCATATAACGTAATAGGAAGCCAATTAGTCGGATTAACTCACCCTCGTACAGTTGTACCACTGTTTACGTCAACAATTGAAGATTTTTGTTGCTGGACAACAGAAGTACTGAAGTCTGAAGGATAATTGCCCGAAACGACGCAGGACGTTCTCTCTACCGCCGTGCCCCTAGCTGCCGCAGCCGCTGTACACCTCTACCGCGTGATCCCTACCTCTAGTCTGCAACCGCGTGCGATATTGGAATTTGGGGGTGGCGACTCGCCGGTTCTCTGCGTTTGCGTGGGATCGATCGCTTCTGTTGTCTTCGAGCGAGCAATCAGGCCATCAAGGCCGGCTGTATCTAACTATTCTCGTATTGGGTTTGGGCTACGTGGGGTGGGCGGGGAGAAAACCTGAGGTGGGATGTCCTTTTATTGGGCTGAATGCATGCACACATTCAGATTTTCTGTCGGTTTCCCTTTTCTCTACACATATAGGTACTATACAGTGATATATGCATAGTTTTTTCACAAAAATAATGTGTATTCAACTGCATACCCTTGAATTGAGGTGGGCCCGCCCCTGTTCCCATGGGAAAAAATACATGCGTGTCAGCATACCACTGCCCTGTGGGCCATCAACCATGGGCAGGGCCCACATGTAATACAGAGGCAAGATGACAAGCTATACAAGGAAGAGGCTTGGCTAGCTGTGCGTCGAGTGTTTCTCTTCTCCTCGTCGTGTTAGACCATCTTCAACGCCGACGTGTAAATTTCCTCCCGCATCTTTCCACGAATCTCTACCTAATATTAAAGGGAGGAGCGTTTCTCCACTTTTTTTCGTCAAACAGGTGTTTTGTAGGTCGTCAAGGAGTTTTGTACGTCGTCTGTCCGTTTCAAAAATAGAAAAAAAAATAAGTGCACAGCAGGAGTAGAACCATGGTCTCCTGTAAAGAGGAACGCACGCACAACCAGCAAGCCAAGCTAACATCTTTGGTGGTGAGCGGAAGTTTCCCTATTATTCAGGCCGACGGTAGCTCGGCTTTTTTCGTTGGCCGGCCCAATATGAAAGGATGATGTCTCACATATTTTTTTTCTTTTGTTTGTACTTTCTGTTTCTTTTTTTTTTCTCTTATGGTTTTTTCTTTTCATTTTTCCTTTTTTCCTTTTTACGCTTTTAAAGTATTCATCGCACTTTAAAACGATGTAAATCATGTATTTGAATTTTTATAAACATGTATACAATTAGTTTTTCATGTACAAGAAAAATGTACAATATGTATCAAAAAATAGCGATCAAAACACATATTTGAAGAAAATGTTAATCATGTATTTATATAATGTTAAACATATATAAAAATGCTTCAGATGTATATGAAAAATGTATAATGTGTATGAAAAAAGTGGACATCAAAACATATGTTTCATGAAATTTTAACCTGTATAATGAAATATTTCATATGTACACAAAAAATGTACGATATGTAGAAAAAACAAGACATCAAAACGTATATATGACAAGATGTTAATCATATAGTATAAAAATATTAAACATGTAAAAGTATGTACAAAGTGTATTAAAAATGTAGACATGTGTTAAAAAAAGTAGACATCAAACATTTAAAAAAAAATGTAATTATCTATTTGAAAAATGTTAAAAATTTATAAAGAAATGTTCCTGATATATACAAACAAATGTACAATGTGTAAGAAAAACATAGACAATAAAACCAATATTAAATTAATGTTAACCATGTATTTAAAAAAATGTTAAATGCATGCAATAAAAATGTCCCTTATGTATAAGAAAATTGTACATTATACGTGAAAAAAGTAGACACGTGTTGAAAAAAGAAAAGAATTTGATGAAAACCTAAAAGGAAAAAAGTGAAGGAAATCATAAAAAACAAAGAAAAACAGTGAAAATGGAAGAATGAAAACAAGCTGAAGAAAAAGGAAACCGGAAATACTAAAGAAAAAACAGGCTGCAAGCAAGGGGGGAAAACCAAAAAAATAAAAAAATTAAGGTACAATGTTGGGCCAGCCCACTATTTCCTACGCGTAGGCGTTCCTAATAGGAATCAGTACGAGAGAGAAATAACCCTCACGGTCTTATTGTGGAAGAGAGTTTTCTTAACAATTTTTTCTTAAGTTGCTCGCTCCAGAAGCCCACTGAGTTGGGCATATACCCTGCCCATCGAAAGGTCGTTTTGTCGTTCCGTCCAATATTACTTAGCCTTTTTTTCTAGTGCCGCACGTCCCTATTCTGGATGTGTTTTGACTTTTGATGATCAAAGCGTTTGACACCCAAACTGTTCTTGCTCTCACTTACAAAAAAAAAACTACAAATTAGGAGAAAAATAAATTTAAAAATTTAGGAGAAAAGTAATTCCTGGTAAGGTACAAAACTAACTCTACGTCCAAGAGTTCATGGAGCACATGAGGGACCCCATCATCCATCTCCAATTTGTCCTTGCCTCCATCACTCGCACCGTTACGTACATCTCATGTGCATGCGATGTGATCAGACACCACCCATATCGGATTGATTGCTAATTAGTTCTACGTCTGAAGACATCTTTTAAGGAAGGCCTATATATATCCTTTGGCTCAAGCTTCAGTGGAAGCAATCACAACATCTCGGCGTGTCGTCAATGTTGATGCTACCGTGTACCTCCCACCAGACGTCCAAATACAGGCAGACACGCTAATTATCGTGACCCTTTTCATTTTTGGATGAAAGATCTCATCGATAACCTAGACATATCAAATCATCCAGGAGCCGTGTCCAAGGCGGTAGCATTAGATGTGTGGGTGTTGGACGTGTACAAGGTGTGTGCAAGCATCAGATCTTCACCAGCTACCGCATCGCCCGCACTGATGCGCTTCTGTCTTGGGCGCCATCGGGCAGGAGCCCACCTCATTTGCCCCACTACCATTGCTAGGTGGCATCGCCCAGAGGCTGGTGTGTCGCGCTGGTGAATGTTTTGATGGACACGATAATTTTTTCTTCCGTTGCAGCGCACGGGCATATGTCCTAGTAGGGGACCAATGCACGGATATGAATACGGGAGGCGGTCATCCAAATCTGTTCACATACCCCCCCGCAAAAAAAAAATCTGTTCACATACATCTCGACAAATTTTTGAACCAACGGGATGAAATTCGTGTAAACACGATGGAATTAATCTAAACCGGATGACATTCATTATATTTTGAACATTTTTTAACCGGAAGTGGGCGATATGAGGGTCGCTGTTGGAAATGCCTTGATTGTTTATCTTCCTTCCTGATGTCCACCTTTCACTGTATCATTCCCTGTAATGGAGTTGTGACCTGTGAATTCATAGCCACTTTCATGATCTAGTACTGGAATCCTAAGAGCATCTCCAACACACGCGCGATTGCCGGCACGCTATTTTTTTTTATAACGCCGAAATAGCGTTTTAGCGCTCTGGGCTGGTGTTTTGCTTTAACAGAAGGGCAAAAACATGGCGCCCCAATCCGATGGCCCCACCTGCAGCAGCCTAGATTTTACAGCGCGCGCGAGCGGGCGCACCAAATAAGCAGCGCACGATGCCGTTTTTCCCCGCGCGCTGAACCTACTTTGCCGCGCGCAGAATTATAGCGTGGATGCTGGAGCGCTAGTTTCGGTCGCGCGCGCCCAATATAGCAGTTTTTTTTTTCAGCGCGCGGCTTATGTAGCGCGTCTGTTGGAGATGCTCTAACAATGTGCCAGTGCATAAAAAAAGCAATGCATGCACCACGTATACTGCTGAAGGTGGTTTGTCTCAAGCGCTTAAGGAAGAGGCCATAACCCACACGCATAGACACTCGCCCGCGCGAAAGGCATCTTCATCATAAAATAATCTGTTTGGCCACGCCTAAAATTAGTCTTTTTAGTTTTGTTCGAAACTGAGGATTCGGGTCCCCGTGAAGGTTGTGTCTGCAATTAGCGTATGGTGTAATCACGTTTACGACCCAATTACATTTTCTTGTACTCGGGTGGAGACCTAGACGCCACTTCGGCTGCCCCCTCCCCTCCCCCTCCACCACCGCCGCCGGCACACGTGTCGTCTGGTGCAAGCCCCGGTGTCGTCAGGTGGCGGGCCGCCCCTGCTCCTGCGCATGGTTGTTTGTCTCGCATGCAGCCTCGGTGGTGCGCCCGCAGTGGTGTTGCGCACGGCGCCGTGCTCCGGTGGCGCTCCGTCTTGTGCGGCGGTCTCTACGTCGTTCGATGCCTGACAGAGGGTCGTCACAGTCACCCTGTGCCCTTCTGGCTATAGGGTTGGCTGGCATCGGGCGTCCCTGCGCGGCGCGGGTGGTGGTCCGGACGGTGGCGCTACTCGGGCTCACGCCTGTCTGTCGTTGTCTTTGATAGGCCCTGATCAGATCTGTTAGGTGGCGCCTGTTGTTTGCTCCTTGGTGGCAGATCAGTCTTCCCCCCTTTGCCTTGGCGTGCGTTCGGCGTGGTGGCGCTCTGTGTGGCGCTTGGTGGTGCTGGGAGCTCCCCGGTATTGTTGTGGCTGGCGTCCTCCGCCTATCGGCCTGCTGCGGTTACGCGGGTCGGTAGCTCCTTGTTCTGCAGATGTTAGTCATGGATGTGGCTTTCTCCTGACGCGGGGGCTGTCGTAGGCGGGTTGGAAGGGCCCCCTTGTCCTGCTATCAACATCGGTGGGTGCTTGTCCATTGGGTTGGCGAGCTCCATGGCATTGTTGTGATGGCCATGGATGCCGTTTCCTCCCACCCGGGAGGTCCGTGGCTTGGGTGTTGGTCGTCTTCGTCGGTGTTCTTTTGGTTTGTGCTTAGGTGCTCCTTCATTTCTTTGCTAGGCGGTGCATATGCGACTGCGTTGGTGGCATACAGGTGATGTGGTGTCGTCTCGGCTCGTGTGACCTTTCGATTGCACCCCATGGCTCGTGTGACCTTTCAATTGCACCCCATGGCAATAGTCTTTCTCGACCGATTGTTTGTTGGCAGAAGTTGTATTCCTCCGACCAACCTGTCTGTTAGGGATGTAGTACTGTGGTGTAGTGTGTCCCGACATTGTGTAGTCTGTGATACACGAAGCCTTTCGATTGTGTCGATGGTGCAGTGTCCTGGCTTGGTCTCGGCTGGCCAATGATGTTCGATTATGCTGACGGTGCTCTTGTTGGGTCATTTGTGCTTTGCCTCTTTGTTTCTCCCTTGTTATGTCTGTTGTTTGTGTGTGTCATTTTTCCTTTGTTACTTCTCTCATGTGTCCCCCCTGTATCTTTGTGACGCCCCCGACTCAATCGTGCACTAATCATACACGCAATCATGCACGATCAAGCACAGGGACTCACGAGAAGATATCACAACACAACTCTAACACAAATAAACGGAGATCCACAGTATTACAGACCAGGGATCACCAGGATCCGAATACATAAGTCAGTCATACAAATATCATCTGAGTACAGACATAGTTAGACAAGTTTTTGCCTTAAGAAGGCTAGCACAAACAACGACTCTAGATCGAAAGGCGTAGGCCTCCTGCCTGGGAGCCTCCGATCCTACTCCTGGTCGGCTGGCTCGATCCAGTAGTAAGTGCCGTCTGGACCCTCCTGGTAGTAAGCTCCTGAGGTGGCATCTAGCTCCGGGGCTCCATCGTCTGATGTATCATCAAAGTGGGGTATGGGAAAAAAGAAGTAACAAAGCAACCGTGAGTACTCATCCGAAGTACTCAGCAAGCAAGGATCTACACTACATATGCAATATTATCAAAGGGGAAAGGCTATATATATGGACTGGGCTGCAGAAAAGCCAGAATAGAGAGAAGGCCTAGCCCTATCGAAGACTAGCATCTTCAAACATCTTCACGAAGCCATCATCTTGCAGCAATAGAAGAGAGTAGAATAGTATTTTATTAAGCAAACATGTTGAAGCAAGCCTAGAGATCCTTCCTCGACTCCCTGGGAGAAAGCGATCCCGAAGCTTCAATTAAGTAATCAAGTATCCAGTTCAAGTAGTAGATCGGGATATACAAACTGAGCGTCCTTTACCGTAGGACCGACTATCGATAGATTATTCATCCCTGCAGGGATGCACTACTGTTACCCAACACGCTTGATCAACTCTGGTCGGACACACTTGCTGGGTAATGCCCGGCCTCGGAAGATCAACACGAAGCAGCGCCCTACCTAGGCTCAGCAGAGAGGTCAGCACGTCGGACTAACCTGTGCACCCAGAGGTCTTGGGTCATCGCCTTGGGCACCCTGCGCGTTGCGTGGCTGGCCGGGGTGCAGGCGCGACACTGAACTCGTCAGTGAAGTATCCAGCCCAGTCCCGGCGATCAGCCCGCACGGTGAAACGTGACGTCTGATGAGCTTTCGGGAGGAACGTACGACGTAGAGGGCCCCATAAACCATAATCCCGCGTGGTGGTAGTGCGTATAGGGCACGTCGACCCACTCAGATCAAACACCCAAATCCAATAGGCTCATTTAGTAACACGCGGAGACAATCAGAGTTTCTGAAGATCCGCCATAATATCACACTCGAGTGCCCTTCCGGCACACTCGACAACATAGATCCCCCTGCGGGTACCCATCAGGGTCGACCCGCCTGTAACAAAGGTCAAAGTATCCGTGTGGTCATCACATCAAGGGGGAAACCACGAGGAATCACCCTCGGTGGATTCCACTCGATGAATTTATCAGGGTGGACGTATGAGGCATCACCCTCAAGGTTCACACTGAGGGATTACACGACAGAGTCGTACCGGAAGTGGAGAAGGAGGAATCACCCTCGATGACCACGACCGAACAGCTACACTGCAGAGTATTCATCAAGAGTGCGTTATGAGGTATCACCCTCGGCACTCGATAGTAACTAGGCAGAGTCGTACAACTAAGGGGGTGAAGTGATGTATCGGTCTCTGGTCGACGATCACATTGATCGAGTCGTCGATGATCAAGCAGGGGCAACAAGGGTAAGGTGGTGGGGTCACTGATGGTTCACTACCAACCTATACTAAACAGTTTATCATAGGCAGGTAAGGTAACAATGAACAGGTTACGAAAGCAGGCTATGCATCAGAATAGGAGCAATATTAACAGTAGCAAAATCTAATGCAAGGAGGAGAAATGGAATGGGCGATATCTGGATGCTCAAGGGGCGGGGGGGGGGGGGGGGTGGGCTTGCCTGGTTGCTCTGGCAAGAGAGAGGGATCGTCAACGGGCTGCTTGTCTGTAGCGTAGTCGTACCCGGCTGTAACGTCATCGGTCTCGGCGTCTATCGAGAGAGAAGGAGGGGGAGAGAAACAATAAATTTCACGGCAATAATGCAAACAAGATGCATGACATGCCTAAATGCTATGCTGAGGTGTTCTACTGCCTAACTAAATGATTTAGTTAATTTAGGAATTTATCCAGATTTATTTAATTAAAGTTGGGCACTATTCATTTATCGAATTCGGTCTAAAAGTTCCATGTTCATCTAGCTAGGTGCCCCTGGCAGGAATACGGAGGGCGTATTCAGATTCGTATCGAAATTCTGAGCAACTTTCATATATAAATTATTTTCATCGGAGTTACGGATTATTTTATATGATTTTCTAAAGTTTTATTCATTTTCTGAATTTAATTATTTATTTAAATTCAAATTAACCATAAATAGTGAATGATGACGTCAGCATGACCTAGATGTGACGTCAGCAGGTCAACAGGGGCTGACCAGGGTCAAACCTGACATGTGGGGCCCACATGTCATACATAGTGGCCTTAACAGAGGGGTTAAAATTAACTAATTGGGTTAATTAGTGGGTGGGCCCCAGTAGTCAGTGACTAATTAGTGAGTTAATTAACTAATTATTTAATTAATAGTTATAATTTATTTATTTTAAATGTTTAATGGGGCGGGGCCCGTATGTCAGTGACTGGGCCTGCCCAGTCAGCAGGGTTGACCCAGTCAACGGGTCAAAGTGGGGCCAGGGGGGCCCACTGGTCAGTGGGACGGGGCGGGGCCCACCAAGGCCAGGTCAGCGCTGGCCGGAGACGCGCCAGAGTTGGCTCCGGCGAGCCAAACGCGGCGGCGCGGCTCGGGAGGTGCTCGGGTTTCATCCACAGGGGGCTCAGGGGCTGGGGTTGGGCGCGTTCGACGTGGATCTACGTCGCGCGTCGAATGGCGGCGGTGCGGGGTGCTGGGGAGGCCGGAGACGAGCGGCACGAGCAGTTCGGCGGTGAGGCTTTCGGGCGTGCAACGGGATCGGCGCTACGGCGTGTTTACGAGCGAAGCAAGGGGTAGGCGAGGCCTACGCGAAGCGGTGAAGCAAACGGGCAGCAGCACACGACCAAATGGTCGCCGGACGGTCGCCGGCGACGAGGTCCGCGGCGGTGGGCTCGGGCATCTCAAATGCAATCACT
The DNA here is from genome assembly GCA_011799875.1 of Thinopyrum elongatum. Taxonomy (NCBI): domain Eukaryota; kingdom Viridiplantae; phylum Streptophyta; class Magnoliopsida; order Poales; family Poaceae; genus Thinopyrum; species Thinopyrum elongatum. The sequence goes on along the minus strand of CM022303.1, from coordinate 101,285,060 downwards.
ACGGCGACGATAGTGAGCAGAAAAGAGAGGGGGACGACGTCGACTGCTCACCGGGCCCTGTAGGTGTGCAATAGCAGGCTCGGGGAGGGCTTGCCGGAGCGAATCAACGACGGAGTGCGGCGGCGATCCGAGGAGGAAGAAGGGCTCGGGGAGGCGCTGCGGTGGCTTCGGGCTTCGGCTCGTTGGCGCGGTCGAAGCAGACAACGATGGCGAGCGCGGTGGGCATGTTCGCGAGGCGGGGCGGTGACGGTGGCCGCGCGGTTTAGCCATGGCCGATCATAGCGGCGCCGGGCGAGGTGGGGAACGAGGGAGAACAGGGGGGAATGGTGGCTAGGGTTCGTCCGCGGGGTCGAGGGGCGGCCCTTGTAGGCGTCAGCGGCGTGCGGCGTGCGCTGTCGAGCGTAGGCGAGGGGGGTCCGGGTGCGCGCGCGTGCACGTTCGACAACGAGGGGGGGATGAGCAGTAGGTACGAGACGAGCGTGGTGGGCTGGGCCGGCGCTGTAGCCAGCAGACCTAAGTGCACAGTAGCGCTTTAGGCCGTTTTCTATTTTTCTTTTTCTGTTTTCTTTTCTTTTCTATTTTGCTAATTGTTTGGGCCATAAATGAATTTTGTGAAAAGTGCGACCTAGTTTATAAATCACAGTGCATTATATCCTAACACCAAAAATTAGTTTGGGGTATTTATCTTTTCATATTAATTTTGGATTAATAAAAAAGTTATTAAACATTGTTTTTAGCCACTGTTAGAGGATGTTTGAGTTACTTAATTTATTTATCAAATGTTGGTTACAATTTTAGAATAGTCTCTGGAATATTTGTTATTTATTGAACATTTTAGTTTCTGTGTTTGAATAACTTTTACTTTCCACTTTAATTTAAATTTGAATTTGAGTTAGGAGTTGAAATGCAATATGATGCCAATGGTGATTAAGCATTGTTAATCATGCTAACTTGTCATTATCAAAAGTGATTACTGTGGCTAATGACATGGGGTGTTACAATTCTCCTCATCTATCAAGAATTCTCGTCCCGAGAAATTAAGAGGAAGACTGAAAGAAAGCGGGGTATTCTTCGTGAAGACGATCCTCGCGTTCCCAAGTGGCTTCATCTTCAGAATGATTCGACCACTGGACCTTGAGGAATTTGATCGACTTCTGACGAGTTCGACGCTCAGCTTGATCAAGAATACTGATGGGATATTCTGGATAAGACAGATCTTCCCGTAATTCAAGCATTTCATGATCGACAGCTCGAATAGGATCCTTGAAGCAGCGACGAAGTTGGGGTACATGAAAAATATCATGCACTTGAGAAAGATTTGGCGACAATTGCAATTGATATGCCACTTCTCCTCGACGGGCAAGAATACGGAACGGTCCAATGTAGCGAGGAGCTAACTTGCCTTTGATTCCGAACCGGTGAGTGACTTTCAGCGGAGTGACGCGAAGGTAAGCTTGCTCGCCAGGTTGATAGACCATTTCCTGGTGCTTTCGGTCATAGTTGCTCTTCTGACGAGACTGAGAAGTTTTCAGATGTTCACGGACAATGCGGACTTGTTCTTCTGCTTGCTAAACAATGTCTGGTCCGACGAGTGAGCGTTCCCCAGTTTCTGACCAATTCAGAGGGGATCGACACTTACGTCCGTATAGAACTTCAAACGGTGCCATCTTCAGACTAGCTTGGTAGCTATTGTTGTAAGAGAATTCGGCATACGGGAGAGATTCTTCCCACTTCTTACCGAAGGAGATGACGCAAGCTCGAAGCATATCTTCGAGCACCTGATTAACTCGTTCGACTTGACCCTGAGACTGAGGGTGAAAAGCGGTACTGAACGACAGATGAGTTCACATAGCTTCTTGGAAACTATTCCAGAATCTGGAGGTAAAGAGGCTGCCACAATCAGAACTGATCTCCAACGGAACACCGTGGAGTGACACAATTCGGGAAACATACAAGTCTGCTAACTGACTAGCAGTGATTGTCTCCTTAACTGGCAGAAAGTGAGCCACCTTTGAGAATCGGTCAATGACGACAAAAATAGCATCATGACCCTTCTGAGATCTGGGAAATCCAGTAATGAAATCCATTTGGACCTTGTCCCATTTCCATTCAGGAATATCAAGTGGTTGCAGAGTTCCAGCGGGCCTTTGATGTTCTGCCTTAATACGGCGGCAAACGTCACACTCAGAAACATAACGAGCAATGTCTTGCTTCATATTAGGCCACCAGTATCTTTGACAAATGTCACGGTACATCTTTGTGCTACCAGGATGAATTGACAGAGGAGTGTCATGATCTTCTTTCATAATGTGTTCTCTCTCATCCTTGAACTTGGGTACGAAGAGATGGTGTTGGAAGAATAGGATCCCATCATTATCAAGATGGAATTCCGACGGCTTTCCTTTTTCGAGGTACCGCTTAATCCTTTCAACTTCAGAGTCATACTTTTGTATAATCTTAATGATGTGCTCTAAATCTGGTTCAACAACCAGGGTACTGAGATAACCCTGTGGAACAATATGGAGGTTCAATTTGCGAAGCTCTTCATAAAGAACAGGTTGTGCTTCCTGAACCATAAGATTGTTGCAATAAGCCTTGCGACTCAAAGCATCGGCCATTACATTAGCCTTGCCAGGGGTATATGAGATATTCTTATCATAATCGGCAATTGTCTCGAGCCATCTTTGTTGACGAAGGTTCAGATCTGGTTGAGTATATAGATACTTCAAACTTTGATGATCCGTGTATATCTCGCAACGGTTACCGAGAAGGTAATGTCGCCATAGCTTCAGGGCATAAATAACCGCAGAAAGTTCAAGGTCATGCACTGGATAATTTTCTTCATGAGGACACAATTGTCGAGAGGCATAAGCACTCACCTTACGCTCTTGCATTAGGACACAGCCTAATCCTTGACGAGATGCATCACAGTATATCACGAAATCCTTTTGGGAATCCGGGGGTGCTAGTACTGGGGCAGATGTTAACTTATCTTTAAGTGTCTGAAAGCTTTCTTGACATTTTTCTGTCCACTCAAATTTAACACCTTTGTGGAGCAGATTCGTCAATGGTTTTGCAATCTTGAAAAAGTTCTCAACGAATCGACGGTAATAACTAGCAAGTCCGAGAAAACTTCTGACTTGCTTGACATTCTTCGGGGGAGTCCAGTCAAGAATAGCCTGAACTCGTTCGGGGTTAACAGCAATGCCATTTTTGGAAATTGCATGACCAAGGTAGGTCACTTCAGATAACCAGAATTCACACTTGGAGAATTTAGCATACAACTGATGTTCTCGTAGCTTCTCCAAGACAAGACGAAGATGTTCAGCATGTTCTTCTTCATTCTTAGAGTATATAAGGATATCATCCAAATAAACCACGACGAATTTGTCGAGGTAATCCATGAAGATATAGTTCATCAACCGGGAGAAGGTTGCTGGAGAATTTGTTAAGCCAAATGACATGACGGTGTACTCATAAGAGTCATAACGAGTAACAAAGGCAGTCTTCGGAATATCCTCTTCGCGAACACGGATCTGATGATAACCCAACCTCAAGTCGAGTTTAGAAAACACAGAGGATCTAGCAAGCTGATCATAAAGATCGTTGATCCGGGGCATTGGGTATTTATTCTGGATTGTGGCTTGGTTAATTGGCCGGTAATCCTGAACCAATCGGTTAGTTCCATCCTTCTTCTTAACGAAGAGTGAAGGTGCTCCCCAAGCAGATGAACTGGGGCGGATGAAACCTTTCTTAAGTGACTTGTCGATTTCTTCCTTAAGTTCAAAGAGTTCATGCGGCGGCATCTTATAAGGACGCTTCGCAATAGGGGTAGTGCCAGGCTTCAAGTCAATGACAAACTCGACAGCTCTAATCAGGGGTATTCCTGGAAGTTCTTCTGGAAAAACGTCCGGAAAATCTCGAATGACAGGAACGTTCTCGATTCCTTCCAGAGGTGAGGCATTCAAAGCATTCAGAGCATATATCTGAGCTTCAGCATCTCAAGTAATTCGTGCGGTGTAGTTCACTATCTCATCGGAGGGGTGAAGAAGTTGGATGACTTTAGTGGCACAATTGATCGAAGCAATTGGAGCTTTCAACCAATCCATTCCGAGTATGAGGTCTATGGTGGAAGACTTCAGCATAATGGGCGAAACAAGGAATTCCAACCCTTTAATTTCAACGGGGACATTGTGTATCATCATAGTGGTTTGACACTGGCCTCCAGGGGTGCGGATTACTACTGGCAGATTCATCTTTTGAAATGCAATGTCATGCGATAATGCAAATGTTTCTGATATGAATGAATGCGATGCTCCTAAATCAAATAATACAGAAGCGGGTACTGAGTTAACGAGAAGGGTACCCATCACAGAAGCAGGTTGATCCTGGACTTCTTCAATATCAATGTTGTAAGCGTGTCCACGACCATGTGCAGTAGACCCAGTATTATAGTTGCGGGCCTGATTGTTGCCACGACCATTGCCACGGCCAGTACGAGGAAAAGCCAGCTGATTCTGAGTCTGGCGGCAGTCTTTATCCTGGTGACCTGGTTTGCGGCACTTGAAGCACAGACCATCTTCAGGATGAAGAGGAGCATTGTGTTGAATAGCTTGAGCTCTTGGCTGCCTCGGTGGTGGAGGAGGCAGACATGGTGCAGCATAGTTGCTCTTTGGCGCAGGGGCATTTGGACGGAACACGTTGTTGGGAATCCAGACTCGACGCTTCTGTGCTGAGCCCGAAGATGAGCCAGCATCACGATAGCGCTTTTGCGAGTCCTTATGCTTCATCTGAGCGGTCTCAACCAGAATAGCCTTGTTCATAAGAGTAGAAAAGTCGTTGAAGTCTTGAGCAGCAAGGGCAAGCTCGAGGTCTGGGTGGAGTCCATTACAGAACTTCTCTTGTCTACGAGCATCCGTGGAGATGTATTCTTCAGCATAGCGGGAGAGGTCAAGAAATTCCCGCTGATAAGCTTCGACAATTTTGTTGCCCTGAGTGAGGTTGCGGAACTGAGTCTTCATTCGGTCCATAATTCCCTGAGGAATATAACGGGCACGGAAAGCAGCCTGGAACTCATACCAGGTAACCACTATTCCAACAGGCAGTGTACGCTTGTGTGTGTCCCACCATTGAGCAGCGGGGCCCTTTAAGAAAAAGGCCGCGAAGGTGACGAAGTTGCCAGGGGCGACATTAGCAGACTCCATCTCGTGAGTGATGTCGCGGAGCCAGTCATCAGCATCTAGTGGCTTGTCAGAGTTGCGGAACTGAGTGGGGTTGAGTCATATAAACTCTGTCAAAGTTATTGAAGCAGCACTACTAGAAAAAGGGCTATAGCTAATATAGACATTAGTGACGCACTATGTATGTGGTGCGCCACTGCCAAATAGCAGTGGCGCACCACACATGGGTGCGCCACTAATGTTTATATTACTAATGGCGCACCTTGTGTGTGGTGCGCCACCGCTAAGTTTCTCCTGGGCACACCCCCCTCCCCAGACTTACCAGTGGCGCACCGTGGTTTGGTGCGCCATTACTAGTTTTAACTAGTAATGGCGCACCACACCCACGGTGCGCCACTACTAACAATTTTTTTTCAAAACTATTAATGGCGCACCACACACCAGGTGCGCCATTAGTAACCTCTTAGGAGGTGCGCCATTGGTAACCTGAGAGCAGCTAGATATTTTTGACAGCCACCTACCACACTCACTTTCCCCACTTCATTCTCTCCACCTCTACCAAGCTTGGTCTCGGCTGCCTCCTCCTCCTCACCTCATTTGCACCATAGATTCACCCAAATTAAGTGGTTAAATTTTCTTTTTTTGATAGGTAAGTAAGGGGAAAGCTTTCTTTATGTTCTAGATCTACTTTTTTCTCCCTCCAACAACGTACACACTTTTTATGGCCTAGATCTACATATGTTTGTGGTGTTGCATATGTTTGTGTTTGCAGGTACCGGTATTTGAAATGCGATAGTTGCCAATATTTTGCCGGAATGTTGATTCATTCCCGTTTCGGCGAGAATTTGGCACTATGCATTCTTTTTGGTCCTATTTTTAGGCAAAGTCATGCCAAATTTTTTTTTGGTTCTAAAATATCGTTTTGCTCTACCCCGCAGGCGACCATGGTCCGCACGATGACCGAAGGCATCGTGAATAGGTTTTTGAGCTCCGCGAAGGCCAAGATGCTTCAAAAGAACGAGACGGAGATAAGATGTCCGTGTCGAAGATGCAAGCTGAAGAGCCTTATGGACCCTTTATTGAGAAGACGTACAATGACCGAGGCCAACAGAGGACGGACGGAGATATAATCAAAGAGCACAACTCATGTTTCACGCGTTGGTTCAAGGAGAAGCTTCTATCGTACCCTTTACATGAGGATTCTTCCGCGGAAGAAAAACTCATATTCGCCTTGTCACAGGGCGCCGAGCACAACCTGATGACCTATGAGGCGTACGATATCAACGGCTACACATTCTACACCGAGGAAAAGGACATGAAGAGCGATTATCAGAACTCCGGGGTAACGATGGAATCCTACACCGGTAACGACAAGGACAGATACTACGGAAGGATCGAGGAGATCTGGGAGCTGAGCTACGCTGGAGAGAAGGTCCCGATGTTCCGTGTCAGATGGGCCCAGAGCGTCCTAAAAGAAGACCGGTATTTCACCACCATGGTTATACCCGAAGCCAAATCCAAGACCGCGGGCGCAAACGTCACCACGAAAAATGAGCCATGGGTACTGGCTTCCCAAGTGGACCAATGCTTCTTCATTACCGACCCGTCAAAGCCCAGTCGTGTTGTCGTGAGGAGAGGCAAAAGGAACATCATCGGAATGGATGGAGTCGCCAATGAGCAAGACTTCGACAAGTACGGCGACCCGAAGATGGAAGATGACGACGACGATGAAGTACCATACACCACAAGAAGAAGCAGGACCACCCTACCTAAAGGACGTCCGTTCAAGAGAAGAACTCCATTTGCGAAAAAGAAGGGCAAGAAGATTGTGAAAAGATAGCTAAGATCGAATCACGACGTGTCGGCCGCGTGTGTGTGTCAGTGGCAAGCTCAATTATTACATGCAACTAAATTATTACATGTATCACTTGATTTCAACCATGTCATCTAATTCTAAATCTTTGCACAATGGTTTTATCACTCCATTTGCATTTTCCTTTTCTTTTATCTCAAATCTTAAATTATTACATGCAACTAAAAATCCAAAAAAATAAAAAAAAGTTATTAATGGCGCACCAGGAGAAGGTACGCCATTGCTATCACGGTGTTTACGGCACACCCCTAAAAGGTGCGCCATTGATATACCCCTTTTTATGGCGCACCCCTAAAAGGTGCGCCATTGCTAACCCTCCCCGAGTAATATCCAAGACCCAGCCGCCCCCTCACCCTCATTTCCATTCTTCCTCTCCCTCCCCCACCGCCGCCACCCCCACCCATCGGCGACCTTGCTCCCGGGCTCCGCCGCCCCCACCCACCCCCTCCCTCGCCTTCTCTGCCCCCAATCGAGTAGTAGGTCAGGCGGTGGCCCTTCCTTCCCTCCCCCCTCTCTCTCCCCTGTTTCATCTTCACCGAGTCCAGCAGCTAGACGAGCGCGCGGCGGCGGCGGCGGAACCCCGGCGGCGACGGCGGCTCAGGTAAGCTTCTACGCATCCCTGCACCCTCGCTCCTCCCCGTGCCTCCTCCTGCTCCTCTCCCATGGTGCCTCCTCCCTCCCTCCCACCCACCAACGGCCCCCTCGGCACTCGATAGTAACTAGGCAGAGTCGTACAACTAAGGGGGTGAAGTGATGTGTCTGTCTCTGGTCGACGATCACATTAATCGAGTCATCGATGATCAAGCAGGGGCAACAAGGGTAAGGTGGTGGGGTCACTGATGGTTCACTACCAACCTATACTAAACAGTTTATCATAGGCAGGTAAGGTAACAATGAACAGGTTACGAAAACAGGCTATGCATCAGAATAGGAGCAAACATTAACAATAGCAAAATCTAGTGCAAGCAGGAGAAATGGAATGGGCGATATCTGGATGCTCAAGGGGGGGGAGGGGGGGCTTGCCTGGTTGCTCTGGCAAGAGAGAGGGATAGTCAACGGGCTGCTCGTCTGTAGCGTAGTCGTACCCGGCTGCAACGTCGTCGGTCTCGGCGTCTATCGAGAGAGAAGGAGGGGGAGAGAAACAATAAATTTCACGGCAATAATGCAAACAAGATGCATGACATGCCTAAATGCTATGCAGAGGTGTTCTACTGCCTAACTAAATGATTTAGTTAATTTAGGAATTTATCCGAATTTATTTAATTAAAGTTGGGCACTATTCATTTATCGAATTCGGTCTAAAAGTTTCATGTTCATCTAGCTAGGGGCCTCTGGCAGGAATACGGAGGGCGTATTCAGATTCGTATCGAAATTCTGAGCAACTTTCATATATAAATTATTTTCATCGGAGTTACGGATTATTTTATATGATTTTTTAAAGTTTTATTCATTTTCTGAATTTAATTATTGATTTAAATTCAAATTATCCAGAATAATGAATGATGATGTCAGCATGACCTAGGTGTGACGTCAGCAGGTCAACAGGGGCTGACCAGGGTCAAATCTGACATGTGGGGCCCACATGTCATACACAGTGGCCTTAACAGAGGGGTTAAAATTAACTAATTGGGTTAATTAGTGGGTGGGCCCCAGTGTTCAGTGAATAATTAGTGAGTTAATTAACTAATTATTTAATTATCAATTTTAATTTATTTTTTTAAACGTTTAACGGGGCGGGGCCCATATGTCAGTGACTGGGCCTGCCCAGTCAGCAGGGTTGACCCAGTCAATGGGTCAAAGTGGGGCCAGGGGGGCCCACTGGTCAGTGGGACGGGGCGGGGCCCACCAAGGCCTGGTCAGCGCTGGCCGGAGACGCGCCGGAGTTGGCTCCGGCAAGCCAAACGCGGCGGCGTGGCTCGGGTTTCATCCACAGGGGGTCTCAGGGGCTGGGGTTGGGCGCGTTCGACGCGGCTCGACGTCGCGCGTCGAATGGCGGCGGTGCAGGGTGCTGGGGAGGCCGGAGTCGAGCGGCACGAGCTCGTCGGCGGCGAGGATTTCGGGCGTGTAACGGGATCGGCGCTATGGCGTGTTTACCAGCGAAGCAAGGGGTAGGCTAGGCCTACGCGAAGCGGCAAAGCAAACGGGCAGTAGCACATGACCAAATGGTCGCCGGACGGTCGCCGGTGACGAGGTCCGCGGCGGTGGGCTCGGGCATCTCGAATGCGATTACTACGGTGACGATAGTGAGCAGAAAAGAGAGGGGGACGACGTCGACTGCTCACCGGGCCCTGTAGGTGTGCAATAGCGGGCTCGGGGAGTGCTTGCTGGAGCGAATCGACGACGGAGTGCGGCGGCGATCCGGGGAGGAAGAAGGGCTCGGGGAGGACCTACGGTGGCTCCGGGCTTCGGCTCGTTGGCGCGGTCGAAGCAGACGACGACGGCGAGCGCAGTGGGCACGTTCCCGAGGCAGGGCGGTGACGGTGGCCGCGCGGTTTAGCCGTGGCCGATCATGGCGGCGCCGGGCGAGGTGGGGAACGAGGGAGAACGGGGGGGAATGGTGGCTAGGGTTCATCCGCGGGGTCGAGGGGCGGCCCTTGTAGGCGTCCGCGGCGTGCGGCGTGCGCTGTCGAGCGTAGGCGAGGGGGGTCCGGGTGCGCCTCTCGTAGTGTGGCATGTTCGACAACGAAGGGGGGGGGGGGATGAGCGGTCGAAGAGACGTACGTGGTGGGCTGGGCCGGTGCTGTAGCCAGCAGGCCTAAGTGCACAGTAGCGCTTTTGGCCGTTTTCTATTTTCCTTTTTCTGTTTTCTTTTCTTTTCTGTTTTGCTAATTGTTTGGGCCCTAAATGAATTTTGTGAAAAGTGTGACCTAGTTTATAAATCACAGTGCATTATATCCTAACACCAAAAATTAGTTTGGGGTATTTATCTTTTCATATTAATTTTAGATTAATAAAAAGGTTATTAAACATTGTTTTTAGCCACTGTTAGAGGATGTTTGAGTTACTTAATTAATTTATTAAATGATAATTACAATTTTAGAATAGTCTCTGGAATATTTGTTATTTATTGAACATTTTAGTTTTTTTGTTTGAACAACTTTTACTTTCCACTTTAATTTAAATTTGAATTTGAGTTAGGAGTTCAAATGCAATATGATGCCAATGGTGATTACGCACTATTAATCTTGCTGACTTGTCATTATCAAAAGTGATTACTGTGGCTAATGACATGGGGTGTTACAATCTTTGGATCACTTGAACCTATATTGCGATATGCTTCAAAGCCTTATAGGCAATATGAATACAAGTCATGTGGGGAAACCCCCCCCCCCCCCTCGCGGCCGCCCGCGTTTTGAGAAAAATAACATTTCCTTTTACATTTTTAATTCCTCTATGATGGCCTTCCTTGGTATTCCCTGATTTGGAGACATAGGTACCTAATAATCAATATTGCATTCAACACTAAAAGGAGAAAATAGCAAATCAAACTGTCTAACATAAGTAGCATGTGCATTCTACCATAATGATTTTTTGTGCCAAACATTTTTTGAGTGCGGGTGGTGGTGCAAGGTTTAATACAAGCAGCGACGCGCCGACGGTGGTGGCTGGTGGGGTGGAGGATGGGTTTTGACTACCTATTCAAGTTAGAGTCGGGGGTCATCGGTGACAGCAACGGCGGGAAGGGGTGGCTGCGCGGGCGGGAGAGGGGGTGGGGTTGAAATTTTTTCTCGTCTGCACCGTGGTCGAGTATATTTACGAGAGTTGGGGAAACTTTTGTGCCGGAGGAGTATAACATTTAGTCCACTAACGGTTTGGGAGTTCGGCTAGATGCGGTTAGCCTCCCATTATGCTCCTCTAACCGGTTATAGGGGATCGGCTAGAGTTTCTCTTACAACCCTAAAGCCCTAGAACAATTACTCATTTCACTCTAGAAAGCTTGCAATTTAAGTTCAAAAATCCTTTTCTGAATGCAGGCTTATCTGCACCCTGAGTTAAAGAAAATAAATCAGAACTAGTATTAGAAAATTTTTAAAATACCAAATTTTTGTGCATGGTAGATAATTTGATGCGTGAGATCCGCTCCAATTTTCAAATCATTTGGACATCTGAGCAGTTCTCGGCAAAAAAGATAAATTTGGGGTATGTAAAAAAGTTTACTGTCCATGTACTGTTCTGATCCGATTTGTCTTTTTTGCTGAGAGCTACTCGGATGTCCAAATGATCTAAAAATTGGAGCGGAGCTTACGCAATAAATTATCTACCATGAAAAAAATTGAATTTTTTTATTTTATTTTTTGTGAATTTATTTCTGACAGGGTGCAGATGAGACAGGGCACCGAATCGCTGCACTCATTTAAGTTCTCTTACTTTATCTATATAAACAGGTTATTGAAACGAGCTATACAAATTAATATAACTAATTTGTGCTAACAATATTATCAATTTTAGCAATGTGTTCATACATAAAATTGTGCTGAAATTTTGTCTTGGAGATTCGGTCCATATCTAGAATATCTTTCTTTTTTTGAAAAAGAAATCCATTGAAAAGTTCATCTCCAATCTTGTGTGTTTACATCCCTGATATTCTTTCTCTAGTAACATAACGTCCCCATATATGTTGTAACACACCATATACGCACATCTAATGAGAGCTCAAAAAAGAGCTTCTGATGCATTTTCTAATCCATCTATGTTGAATTCAAATCTGCATCTATCTGAACCTCTGTCTACTGCTCTAGTATTCTCTGTACAGTCAACGACGAAGCCAAGCACATAGTGGTCGGAAAAGACACAAAACTGTTAACGGCGGCGGGAGATGAGAAAATTTAGTAACTTTCAAATATCTTTACCTTGGCCGTTCATACTCATTTTAACACACTTTTCAGGGAATGCTTTCGGTTACACCTAACCTTTTTGTACTTTTCAATCATATGAACGCCCATGAACGAATAATTTGACGCACGTTGTCTGAATATAAGTCATTCTGCGTCACTGATTACCCTAGCTAGGAAGGTCTTTCAACCTGTCAATCACCAACCCTCGGAATGAGAAAGTCCAGGCCCTGTGTTTGACTGCTGTTCATTCAAACTCCGAAAGTAGCAACTACTGATCTGAAAAGGGCCATCAATAATTGCATTGGATGCTCAAATCTTCTGTGTTAATTTCTACGAGATTGAACTGTTGAGAAAGTTGAATTAATTCATGTCGGTGTCAATGGCAAATGGCAAACAAGTCTTATCTCTGGTCATCATCGTACCAGGGACAGCAACAGGTGAGGTGGACACCCCTCTTGTTTAGTTGAGTTCTCCGTTTATATTAAGAGCCGTAGTCAACTTGAGCACCTGATCATTACAAAAACTAATAGCCATATTGATCCAGGAATCAATATCATGTTGGTAATATTCAGGAATATTCAAACTTAGCCTTTGTTGAGCTCTAGCAACGGTTGCAACAGCATAATCCTATCAGGCGTATACTATTCCTTACATGATTCTTCAAGGAGACAGCACCAGGCTACCACCAGATGGATGGACTTTTTTTTTGCGAAATAATTCGAGTTACTCAAAATTTAGGGATTACAGTCATCAGTATAGAGTGGGAGAAGTTTGTCAGAAAAAAGTATAGACGTTCTTCATACCGGAGCCAAGCCAAACAACACTGCTATGTTGGGTTCTGCCAAAATTATCCATAAAGTGACTCGCCCTATTTTGGCTACGAATAATATGGGTAACACAAGAATTAGCGATGGATGGCTTTATTTCATTAACAGGTACAAAACCATAATCAAATCCTTGCCAGTTTTTTTTCATTTCTAATGGCAGTAGCAGTTGGATGAGTTATGGAATACCCAACAATAATCATATCGGCGATCTGGTAGATCCCAACATGGCAACATGAAGATATATGCATGGACATGAACTGGTCGTGTTCCTTTATTATTCAGTAACCGTATACAAAGTTTCAAAGTGGATGGAAATAACTACTAAGTACAAAAATGATATAACCATGTACATAAAATATAGCTGAAGCACCAAACTAATTAGGCAGAGGATTAACACTAGTAATCAATGTCTATTTTGCTCTAAAGGCCGGAACATGCTGATATCTCTGCTGTTCACCTCCTGACGCGGCCTCGCATTCTTCTCCATGTCCTGCATGTAGGGTTGAAGGAAAATCAGTCCAAAAAATATCTAGTCCATGGGTGGAGATGGACGAAATTAAAGGCGGCTTTCATGTCGTTGTGGAATTTCTAGTGGTCCATGGTTAAGGTCTACCATCCGGCAGGAGTCTAAAGACTGTAAAGTGCTGAAAGACAAGAGTTGAATGCACCACGAGAATAGCAAGACTTTACTTTCTTGAAAAGGATTAGAGAAACGGAAATGGAAAAAGAAAACTTACGTCGTGAACGGCCTCCCGGAGAAGCTCCAGCTGGTGCCTCGACACAGTGCGGACCTGCAAATTCAATCAGATAGAGAAAAAGAAAAGTTTCAGTAAGATAAAATATCAATTCAATCATTATTCACCAACCATGCAAATGCATGGCGTATAATAGGACTTGTTCACACATCTAGCTGGCGTGCGTTCCACTGATCTAAATTCCAATCAATCAAAAGTGAAGGAAAGACGAAACCGGTGGGAAGATTCTTTGTGAAACCTCATAAAAAAAAATCAAAGGATCTGTAGATAGATCGAATTGGCAGCTCCGTGCCAACTGCGAAGTTCCAGAAACGAATTCTTTTATTTGACAGTTGCAAGTAGCGTGTCATGTAATGGTCCAGAAATGAAATATTTAACTGATAGTTGGAGTAGTTGGTAGTTGTGTTTTTTTTTTTTTTGAGGGGTTGGTAGTTGTGTTTGATGCAAGGTGATGCGTGAGGGTGAATGAATGAAATGGGACGTACCCTCTTGACGATGGTCCAGATGACCCCTTCCGAGCAGGGCGGGGTGGTGAGAGAGCCCACGTAGCGGTAGTACACGCTGGCCTTGCCCCTGGCGCCCCTGGGATCCATCATCCCCATCTTCTCCTCCCTGTCCTTGCGATCCGCTATCATCTCCAGGTACGGTTCCAGCTGCGTTGGTACAAGATTAGAGTTAGCCAATTATTAATTGCATCTTGCAGCTTTGCAAGGGGAGGTACCATGTTGGTGTTACTTAAGCTTAATTAAGGTAAGTTCCATGTTGTCGTGTGGGCTTTGGTTAATCAAGCTTAATTAAGCCTGTTTCGTTGATTGGTTAACTAAAGAAAGCAAGAAGGAAAAGAGAGGCACCTTGTGCAGGAAGGCGTCGTGAGCGCCGATCTCGTAGAAGACACCGATGACGGCGGCCTTGCCCTGGGCGCTCTCGTGGAACATGTGGAGCTCCATGTCGTACCGGCGCCCGTTGACGCTGTGCTCGGTGGGGGAGTGCCAGTGCAGCTGCCGGAGGTAGTAGGGAGTGCCGTCGATGGACACGCTCCCGGCGTCGCCCTCGAACTTGAGCATGATGTCATGACCGCGGTTGACGATGGTGGCATTTGCGGGGACGTAGGAGTGGTTGAGGTAGCCGAGGCCGCGCACGAGGGAGACGCGCGGGCTAGCGAGGTCGATGGGCGACTGCATGTTGCCCTTGCCGCACGCGGACCACTCCTCCTTGATGTCGCCCCAGTGCGCCGGCCCGTTCTCCTCGTCCAGTGAGTAGCTGAACTCCTCCTCATGGTCGGTCTCCTGCTGGGCTCTGGCCGCCGGGACGGCCGAGAGGAGGACGGCTGAGGAGAAGAGGAGAAGCACGGCGAGACGAAGATCCCGTGATGGACGCATGTTGTCTCTCTCTCTCCTGGCCGTGCTGGGTTGGGTGTTGGTGAGTTGTTGTGTGTGTTGGAAGCGGGGACAATGCTGGTGGGGCATATATATATATTGTAGAGCCAGAGAGAATGACATGGGTCTGCCCGTCTGACACGACCGCGTTAATTAGGTTGGAACGTTTCAAACCTGTCAACTTGCCACGGCTTACGACAGTACAGTACCGAAGCACACCGCACAAGCTAGGAAAGTAAACTTCGCCGGCGTCGTCCCATTCCATTCCGTAGCACGAAAAGGGAGCCTCCCGTTCAAAAAGTCGGGGTTTGGTCATTTGCCAAATTGGAATGCTCTTCTGCTGGGTTGGATGGATCCCCAACGGAGACCCGAGAAAAAGCACGGCCATCATCGTGAGTCTGCTTCCAGAACGATCCTCCTATTAACCTGCTTCCACCATCGTGGTTGGTAGCACAGGCAAAATTAGTGGAGACGTTTGAGACCGCTTCCTGTTACGGACGCGTTAAATTAAGCCGATCCAGCAATTTCACAGAAAATATAAGCTTTCATTTTCGGCGAGCAATTAGTTGCTCACTGTAGCTGTGGCCCGCAGAAGAAGATTTCTAGGGGGAGAAAAGGCTTTAATATGGCACAGTTGGTCAGCGAGTGCGGTGATGTACGCATTTGGAAATGTCATGAGTGCCAACACGCACCACTTGGGGCGCATGCAATGGGACTCTTTCCAAATGCAGTCATCCACCTCTAAGCCCCATTGTTCCTATCACATCGGCAGCCACCCCGAAGTACTCCCTCCATCCCAACCACGACACTTATTTTGGGACGGAGGAAGTACGAGTTAGTAGTACTCCCTCCTTCCCATAATGTTAGGCGTATTAGTTTCTGCACGAAAATTAGCGCAGGTTTACTTGAGCGATCCAATCTCAAATGCAGAGGACGGTGTGAGCTAACTGCATGATAGACCTAGCAAGCAATTTGTTTCCATTTCTAGAAAAATAGGGATCGTTAATGATGGCTGTAACTGAATGAGAGATAAAGGCACATGTGTCTTAGATTATGGGATTGCATGAAAATCTTATACGCCTAAGAATTTGGGAAGGAGGGAGTAACTAGTAAGAGGAACCACTAGATAAATGCTACTGGATGGCACCACTAGGTTGTTTGTAACGAAATGAAGCACCACTAGGTACCTTGCTCGAACGGCATTAGAGAGCGCGGTCGATGGATGCCATCTGCGGAGTTGGCACTCTTATATGAAAACTAGTACCTGAACTCTTCTTATATGTTATGAGGAATCGATAATTTGGCTTCGCTCCACTAAATTTACTTTCTCAGGCGGAGGAGACCGTGCATGTAGCGTTTTCTGTGGCAAAGCGTTGCCATGATAACAAAGTTATATGGCTGACCATACATTAGATGGTGTATACTAAATATTGCAATCACAGACTTGATAAATTGAATTAATAAGTTTAGGGCCCTAAGTTAGTCTTGTTAGTATGAGTTTTCATATGCTCTCGAAAGTACCTCCATAAATTTAACTTCTTTGCATCTAAATCAAGTTATTGTTATGAATTTCTTTCGGTACACTCCCCTAGAAAGGTTTACAGATTTTGATGCAGATTAAAAGTACAGATTAGAAGGTACCCCTTCAATAAGAAAAATACAATATAGTCTTTTGTACCCAAATCAATCTGCCCAATATGTTTGATCTACAAAATAATATGGTGATAGCCTTTTTAAGTAACTTTAAGATTCATAAAAACTTTTAAGGGGGCTGTACCGAAGCAAAACACTATTGTTATCAGTTGAAAACTATATCAACAAAATGTGTAAATTAAAAGATCAGTTGAATCAATCAAGTATTGGCTGATAATTGTTTTGGACAAAACTTTTATGCTTTTTTTGAGAAACTTTTCAAAGATAGAAGTTGAAACATTAATTTATGGCATGCGAGAGCTACACCGATATTTTTAGATCAAAATTACAATATCGCAGATCAGTTAGTTTTACTGAAAAAAAAGGAAATACAGAATATGAATTATATTATTCCATCCGATCCATATTAATTGTCGCTAATTTAGAGTATTATTTTTCAGGTATACCTCTTCCGTTGAAGGCCAAATTAGATTTACTCTATATGGAAAAGGGATTTTCTTAGCTTATTTTAGTGAGAACTTAAATTATAACACAACATAATTCTAGAGAGAAAAAAAGGATCTATACCAGTTATTTTTATGAGACAACGACGGTATGTGTCATAGATTGTGATGACACTACTGGAATTTTCGTACACGCCGGGTGCCAGCCTCTTCGCCGAGAGCCAAAACACGGACACTCGGTAAAGTAAACAACGCGGAGCGTGGCTCTCGGCAAAAGGAGCATCTAGACAAACACATGCAATTGCCAAGAGTAGACCTCGGCAAAAAGGCGACACTCAGCAAAGGACTCTTTGCCCAGAGCCAAGAAGTGCCGCATGGCAACGTTCTGCCATGTGGCACAACCGGCGGCGGTTAACGGCACGGCCACGGTTTGACTTCTTTACCGAGAGCTGCTCTCGGAAAAATTAACGGTTGCCTATTTGGTTCCACCTCGCCTACTGATGTTGGCTTGAACTACGTCGGTATTTCCCCAAAGAGGAAGGGATGATGCAGCATAGCAATGGTAGGTATCTCCCTCAGTGATGAGACCAAGGTTATCGAACCAGTAGAAGAACCAAGCAACACTACGTAAACCGTACCTGTACACAAAGAACAAATACTTGCAACCCGACGTGTTAAAGGGGTTGTCAATCCCTTTCGGGTAACGGTACTAGAAATTGGCAAACGCACTTGAGATAAATTGTAGTAGATTGGATAAATAGATCACGAATAAAATAAAGTGAAGCAAAATATTTTTGAGTTTTTAGAAATATATAGATCTGAAAATAAAAGTGGCAAATAAATAAAAAGGCCAATAGTAAAATAGATCTGAAAATATATGATGAGGAAATAGACCCGGGGGCCGTAGATTTCACTAGTGGCTTCTCTCAAGAAAAATAGCATACGATGGGTAAACAAATTACTGTTGGGCAATTGATAGAACTTCAAATAATTATGATGATATCCAGGCAATGATCATTATATAGGCATCATGTCCAAGATTAGTAGACCGACTCCTGCCAGTATCTACTACTATTACTCCACACATCGACCGCTATCCAGCATGCATCTAGTGTATTAAGTTTATGGCGAAACGGAGTAATGCAATAAGAATGATGACATGATTTAGACAAGATCTATTTATGAAGAAATAGATCCCATCTTGTTATCCTTAATAGCAACGATACATACATGTCGGTTCCCCTTCTGTCACTGGGATCAAGCCCCGTAAGATCGAACCCATCACAAAGCACCTCTTCCCATGGCAAGAAAAATTGATCAAGTTGGCCTAACTAAACCAAAGATTCGAAGAAGAAATACGAGGCTATAAGTAATCATGCATATAAGAGATCAAAAGTCTCAAATAACTTTCATGGATAAAAACATAGATCTGATCATAAACTCAAAGTTCATCGGATCCCAACAAACACACCGCAAAAAGAGTTACATCAAATAGATCTCCAAGAGACCATTGTATTGAGAATCAAAAGAGAGAGAGGAAGCCATCTAGCTACTAACTACGGATTCGAAGGTCTACAATGGACTACTCACGCATCATCGGAGAGGCACTAATGAGGATGATGAACCCCTCCGTGATGGTGTTTAGATTGGATCTGTGGTTTCTGGAACTTGCGGCGGCTGGAATTTATTTTCATCGACTCCCCTAGGATTTCTAGAATATTGGTGTATTTATAGAGCAAAGAGAAGGTGCGGGAGGCCACCGAGGTGGGCACAACCCACCAGGGCGCGCCTGGGCCTCTAGGCGCGCCCAGGTGGGTTGTGCCCCCCTTGGGGCACCCCTCTGGTACTTCCTTGGCCCAACTTGTGTCTTCTGGTCCAGAAAAAATCACCAAGAAGTTTCGCTGCGTTTGGACTCCGTTTGGTATTGATTTCCTACGAAGTAAAAAAACAAGCAAAAAACAGCAACTGGCACTAGGCACTATATCAATAGGGTTGTCCCCAAAAATGATATAAAGTTGCTACAAAATGATTGTAAAACATCCAAGAATGATAATATAACAGCATGGAACAATAAAAAATTATAGATACGTTGGAGACGTATCAGCATCCCCAAGCTTAATTCCTGCTCGTTCTCGAGTAGGTAAATGATAAAAACAGAATTTTTGATGTGGAATGCTGCCTAACATGTTCATCTCATATTCTTTTCTTTGTAGCATGGACATTTGGACTTTTAAATGATTCAATACAATAGTCTAGTTTTCACTTGAAGATTTCAATACTCAAGCATATCAACAAGCAACCATGTCTTTCAAAATATCAACACTAAAGCAAGTTATCCCTAGCCCATCATGCTCAATCATTGATCCATTCACGAAACACACTCGCATATTAGCTACACCCAATGCTCAAGTACGATCATAGTGCCCCTTAGTTGGTGCTTTATAAGAGAAGATGGAGACTCAAAATTGCATAAAGTAAAAGAAAGGCTCTTCGCAGAGGGAAGTAGGGATTTGTAGAGGTGCCAGAGCTCAAAGTGAAAAAAGTAGAGATAAAACATTCTGGGTGGCATGCTTTTCCTGTCAACGAAAATGATCGAGTAGTGCCCAATACTTTCCATGCTAGATATATCATAGGCGGTTTCCAAACAGAAAATAAAGTTTATTCCTTTTTCAACCATACTTTCACATTCCACGGCTAGCCCAATCCATGGGTGCCGTCCATATCAACACTTTTCAAGGAATTTATTATTTGACAACATAAAGTAAATTCATTCTTTATTTCGGGACTGGGCATCCCTAATACCTTTGCCGTACTCTCGTGTAATGACAAGTGAATAAACACTCATCTTGAGAATAACACATCTAGCATGGAAATATATCAGCCACCCCCTATCGTTTCATGAGCGGTACGAGCACACAAAAAAGAAATTTATTTTGAAATTAGAGATGGCACATACAAATTTGCTTAGAACGGCACGGAAATACCGCATATAGGTATGTATAGTGGACTCATATGGCAAATCTGGTTTAAAGATTTTGGATGCACAAGTAGTGATCATACTTAGTACAAATGAAGGCTAGCAAAAGATTGAGAAGCATCCAACCAAGAAACGAAAAATCTCATAAGCGAGCATTAAGCATAACTAACACCGAATAATGCACCACAAGTA
Source organism: Thinopyrum elongatum (assembly GCA_011799875.1). NCBI lineage: Eukaryota > Viridiplantae > Streptophyta > Magnoliopsida > Poales > Poaceae > Thinopyrum > Thinopyrum elongatum. Next base: position 101,264,949 of record CM022303.1, on the reverse strand, counting down.
GGATTTAATTTCATTGCATAACTATTGACTTTCATGATTGCATAGGGAATCACAAACCTTAACACCAATATTCTTACTAAGCCATAATTACTCATTAACATGACTCACATATTATATCATCATATCACAAAACTATTACAAGGAATCAAGTTTATTTTGTCCAATGATCTTCATGAAAGTTTTTATTATATCCCTCTTGAATATCTATCACTTTGGGACTAATTTCATATGTTGCTTTTGATAGCTCAAGAAAATCTAAGTGAAGAACATGAGCATAAAATTTTCTTCTCTCAAAATAATTTAAGTGAAGCAAGAGATAATTTCTAATAAATTTTACTAACTCTCAAATAAATCTAAGTGAAGCATGAGAGCATTTCTTCAAAAATAATAAAGCACACCGTGCTCAAAAAGATGTAAGTGAAGCACTAGAGCAATTCCATAGCTCATAAAGATTTCAGTGAAGCATAGAGAGCAATTCTATCAAGTCATAGCATAATTTTGGCTCCCTCAAATAGGTGTGTCCAGCAAGGATTCATTACTTAAAATAAAAAGCAAAACAAGAAAAGACTCATATCATACAAGACGCTCCAAACAAAACTTATGATATGTGACGAATAAAAAGATAGCTCCGAGTAAAATACCGATGGTCGTTAGAAGAAAGAGGGGATGCCACTCGGGCATCCCCAAGCTTAGTTGCTTGCTTCTCTTTGGATAATGGCTTGGGGTGCCATGGGACATCCCCAAGCTTAGGTTCTTCTTACTCCTTATTCCTTCATCCATCGTAATCTCACCCAAAACTTGAAAACTTCAATCACACAAAACTCAACAAAACCTTCGTGAGATCCGTTAGTATAAGAAAACCAATCTTTACTTTAAGTACTGTAGAAAACCCATTCAAATTTTTTATTGCATTATATCTACTGTATTCTAACTTTACCATGGCTTATAACCTCCAATACAAACCATAGATTCATCAAAATAAGCACATAATGCAAAGAAAACAGAATCTGTCAAAAACAGAATAGTCTGCAAAGATACAAATTGTTCTCATACTTCTGTAACTCCAAAAATTCTGAAAACATAGGAAAACGGAGAAAATTTGTATATCAATTTTGTGTAAAAAATTCATAATTTTTCGTCGCTTATGTTATTTTAAACAATTATTTTACTGACACAAAAGTTTCTGTTTTTCAACAAGATCAAATCAACTATCACCAAAGCTATCCCAAAGGCTTTACTTGGCACAAACACTATTAAAACACACAAAAAAACACAATCATAACAGTAGCATAATTGTGCAAACACTCAAGAACAGAAAGTAAAAGACAAAAATAAATTTTATTCATTGGGTTGCCTCTCAACAAGCGCTATCGTTTTACGCCCTTAGCTAGGCATAATGCAAAGATCTAAGTATTGTCATCTTTAGTTTCCAATTCTTCAATCAAACACTTGGAATTCTTCAGAGATTTAGCATACAAATTTTCAATAACAATACTTCTAGGAACAAGATTGAAAAATTCATTCTTGCAAGTAGGATCTCTTATTACCTCAATAAAATTTGGGTGAATACTAATCATCTTAAGATCTTCTTTGTTACTATTAGAAGTTGCACCCTTATTTTCAGTTGCTTGAGTAATCTTGCATATTTTTACGGGGGCTTTTTCAAAAGTTTTAGCAGAAGCAAAGGCCGCGCTTAAATTGCTAAAAAATTCTTCCAACTTATCGATCCGAGAAGGGCTTTCTTCAATTCTTTCGTGAATTACGGTTCCCTTTTCTTTCAACAACTTAAAGACTTCTCCTGTTTTTGACCCAAATTTAGTAGCAAAATTATGCATCTTTTTATCCAAGTTTTCAAAGTGTTCTTCGGTAGGCATTTTCTTTTCGATAGCATCCAGTCTTTCCATAACGTGCTCAAGAGTCAAAGTTGTTTCATTAATTATAAGAGGCGGTGAACCCACTAAATTTTCCATGGCATTAAAAGCATCAAGAGAGGGACACATCAAGAAATTTCCACCGGTAATCGTATCAAGGAGGAATCTATACGAAGTGGTGATGCCCACATAAAAACAGCGAAGAAGAACAACGGTAGATTGCTTTCGGATAGATCTATTATGAGCATTGCAAATCTTATACCAAGCATCTTTTAAATTCTCCCCTCCCCTTTGTATAAAGTTAAGAACCTCATTCTCGGGGGTGCACACGATAGAGGAAGAACTATCCATAACGGCAAAAAAATGATCAACAAGATTGCAAACAAAACAGATCTAACAAGAAAACGGCGAACGAAAAAGAGGGCGAATAAAACGACGAATTTTTGTGAAGTGGGGGAGACGAAAACGAGAGGCAAATGGCAAATAATGTAAATTGCAAGGAGATGATATTTGTGATTAAGAACCTAGTAGATGTTGATGTCTCCCCGGCAACGGTGCCAGAAATTCCTTTTGATGTTGGCTTGAACTACGTCGGTATTTCCCCAAAGAGGAAGGGATGATGCAGCACAGCAACGGTAGGTATTTCCCTCAGTGATGAGACCAAGGTTATCGAACCAGTAGGAGAACCAAGCAACACTATGTAAACAACACCTGCACACAAAGAACAAATACCTGCAACCCGACGTGTTAAAGGGGTTGCCAATCCCTTTTGGGTAACGGTGCCAGAAATTGGCAAACGGACGTGAGATAAATTGTAGTAGATTGGATAAATAGATCGTGAAGCAAAATATTTTTGGGTTTTTAGAAATATATAGATCTGAAAATAAAATTGGCAAATAAATAAAAAGGCAAATAGCAAAATAGATCTGAAAATATATGATGAGGAAATAGACCCGGGGGCCTTAGATTTCACTAGTGGCTTCTCTCGAAAACATAGCATACGGTGGGTAAACAAATTACTGTTGGGCAATTGATAGAACTTCAAATAGTTATGACGATATCCAGGCAATGATCATTATATAGGCATCACGTCCAAGATTAGTAGACCGACTCCTGCCTGCATCTACTACTATTACTCCACACATCGACCGCTATCCAGCATGCATCTAGTGTATTAAGTTCATGGAGAAACGGAGTAATGCAATAAGAACGATGACATGATGTAGACAAGATCTATTTATGTAGAAATAGATGCCATCTTTTTATCCTTAATAGCAACGATACATACGTGTCGGTTCCCCTTCTGTCACTGGATCAAGCACCGTAAGATCGAACCCATCACAAAGCACCTCTTCCCATGGCAAGAAAAATTGATCAAGTTGGCCTAACTAAACCAAAGATTCGAAGAAGAAATACGAGGCTATAAGTAATCATGCATATAAGAGATCAAAAGTCTCAAATAACTTTCATGGATAAAAACATAGATCTGATCATAAACTCAAAGTTCATCGGATCCCAACAAACACACCGCAAAAAGAGTTACATCAAATAGATCTCCAAGAGACCATTGTATTGAGAATCAAAAGAGAGAGAGGAAGCCATCTAGCTACTAACTACGGATTCGAAGGTCTACAATGGACTACTCACGCATCATCGGAGGCACCAATGAGGATGATGAACCCCTCCGTGATGGTGTTTAGATTGGATCTGTGGTTTCTGGAACTTGCGGCGGCTGGAATTGATTTTCGTCAACTATCCTAGGATTTCTGGAATATTGGGGTATTTATAGAGCAAAAAGACGCTGCGGGAGGCCACCGAGGTGGGCACAACCCACCAGAGCGCGCCTGGGCCTCCAGGCGCGCCCAGGTGGGTTGTGCCCCCCCTCGGGGCACCCCTCTGGTACTTCCTTGGCCCAACTTGTGTCTTGTGGTCCAGAAAAATCACCAAAAAGTTTCGCTGCGTTTGGACTCCGTTTGGTATTGATTTCCTGCAAAGTAAAAAACAAGCAAAAAACAGCAACTGGCACTGGGCACTATGTCAATAGGTTAGCCCCAAAAAATGATATAAAGTTGCTATAAAATGATTGTAAAACATCCAAGAATGATAATAGAACAGCATGGAACAATAAAAATTTATAGATACGTTGGAGACGTATCACCTACCTATGTACATTGTCCGATAGTCGAACAATTGAGTTAACCTTTGGTGTTCATAATTAAGAATATGTATAAACTTTATGATCCAACCGTACCTGTACCGAGAGCCGTTCTCGGTAAGGCAACAGTTTCTGCGAGTAGCTCTCAGGAAAAATAAGGCTCCCATCAAACTTTCCCGGTAGCGGCATGTGAAATCCTTTATGATGTCCTTGCGGCATGCCTAGGCCCTACACAGACGAGGGAGGGGCATGCCCAGCCACCGGGTTACCAAAAATACCTTGTTGGCATGCCTGATGCAATCGTTGAAGTCCTCGAAAAATCGAACGATGCCGGAATTCCTCGAGAGTTGGCATGATGTCATCACATGGCCCCTGTAGGGTGTGGTAAAAGTTTCAGCACATTTCGAATAAGCCTCCCCTAAGGCCGCTAGTAAACCGCACCGTCCCCGAGCTAGTCTCTGGCTATCGAGAGGGAACGGGTCTGGTTTGTGCAGGAAGTGCGGGTCCTATTGCTCCGTTGGCCTCGAAACTTCTCGTGCTCTCAAATGAGGAAATCGCAGGCACGTGCCACGCCCCCGCATTTTTCAGACACGTGTGCAATATTCGAGAAATTTATTGCTCTGCTAGGGTTTCATCACCGGAAATTGCAAATCAGTAAGGCGGCACATCAAACTTTCCTGGTAGCGGCATGGGAAATCCTTTGTGATGTCCTTGCGTCATGCCTAGGCCCTGCACAGACGAGTGAGGGGAATGCCCTGTCACCAGGTTACCGAAAGTACCTTAGTGACATGCCTGATGCAACCGTTCAAATCCTCGAAAAATCGTACAATACCGGAATTCCTCGAGAGTTGGCACGCTGTCAACACATGGCCCCTCTAGGGTGTGGTAAAAGTTTGGGCGCGTTTCGAATAAGCCACCCCTCAGGTCGCTTGTAAACCGCACCGTCCCCATGATACGTCTCCAACATATCTATAATTTTTGTTTGTTCCATGTTGTTTTATTATCATTCTTGGATGTTTTACAATCATTTTATAGCAACTTTATATCATTTTTTGGGACTAACCTATTGACATAGTGCCCAGTGCCAGTTGCTGTTTTTTGCTTCTTTTTTACTTCGCAGAAAATCAATACCAAACGGAGTCCAAACGCAGTGAAACTTTTTGGAGATTTTTTCTAGACCAGAAGACACCTGTTGGGCCAAAGAAGTACTAGAGGGGGGCTCCGAGGGGAGCACAACCCACCTGGACGCGCCTGGGGGCCCAGGCACGCTCTGGTGGGTTGTGCCCACCTCAGCCGCCTCCCGCACCGCCTCTTTGCTCTATAAATACCCCGAAAATCCAAAATCCTAGGGGAGTTGACGAAACACAATTCCAGCCGCCGCAAATTCCAGAACCACCAGATCCAATCTAGACACCATCACGGAGGGGTTCATCATCCTCATTGGTGCCTCTCCGATGATGCGTGAGTAGTTCATTGTAGACCTACGGGTCCGTAGTTAGTAGCTAGATGGCTTCCTCTCTCTCTTTTGATTCCCAATACAATGGTCTCTTGGGGATCTATTTGATGTTACTCTTTCTTGCGGTGTGTTTCTTGGGATCCGATTAACTTTGAGTTTATGATCAGATCTATTTATCCATGAAGTTATTTGAGTTTCTTTGATCTCTTATATGCATGATTACTTATAGCATCGTATTTCTTGTTCGAATCTTTGGTTTGGTTAGGCCGACTAGATCGATTTTTCTTGCCACGGGGAAGAGGTGCTTTGTGATGGGTTCGGTCGTACGGTGTTCTTTCCCAGTGACAGAAGGGGTAGCAAGACACGTATTGATCGTTGCTATTAAGGATAACAAGATGGGGTCTATTCCTACATGAATAGATCTTGTCTACATCATGTCATCGTTCTTATTGCATTACTCCATTTTTCCATGAACTTAATACACTAGATGCATACTAGATAGCGGTCGATGTGTGGAGTAATAGTAGTAGATGCAGGCAGAAGTCGGTCTATTAATCTTGGACGTGATGCCGATATAATGATCATTGCCTGGATATCGTCATAATTATTTGAAGTTCTCTCAATTGCCCAACAGTAATTTGTTTACCTGTCGTATGCTATTTTTCTCGAGAGAAGCCACTAGTGAAATCAACGGCCCCCGGGTCTATTCTTTTTCATATTTGCTTTGAGATCTATTTTTATTTGCTTTTGTTTTCAGATCTATTATTCTAAAAATCCAAAAATACCTTGCTGCACTTTTTTTTTTATTGTTTTATTGCGAGATCTATTTATCCAAAATCATACAAACCAATCTATCTTTTACCCGAGAGGGAGTGACAACCCCTCTTACGCGTCGGGTTGCAAGTATTTGTTCTTTGTGTGCAGGTACCGTTTACATAGTGTTGCTTGGTTCTCCTACTGGTTCGATAACCTTGGTTTCATAACTGAGGGAAATACCTACCGAAGCTGTACTGCACCATCCCTTCCTCTTTGGGGGAATACTGACGCGGATACGAGCCATCACCCCAAGCAAGTCACTGGGTATCGAGAGAGAAAGGGTCCGGTTTGTGCAGGAAGTGCGGGTCATGTTGCTCTGTTGGCATCGAAACATCTCGTGCTCTCAAATGAGGCAATCACATGACACGTGCCATGCCCCCACATCTTTTGGACACGCGTGCAATATTCGAAAAATTTATTGCTCTGCTAGGGTTTCATCACCGAAAATTGCAGATCAGCAAGGCGACACATGAAACTTTCCCGGTAGTGGCATCGAAAATCCTTTTTGATGTCCTTCAGGCCTGCCTAGGCCCTACACAGACGAGGGAGGAGCATGCCCTGCCACCGGGTAACCGAAAGTACCTCAGTGGCATGCCTGATGCAACCGTTGAAATCCTCGGAAAATCATATGATGCCAGAGTTCCTCGAGAGCTGGCACGGGGTCATCACATGGCCCCTGTATGGTGTGGTAAAAGTTTGGGCGCATTTCAAATAGGCCTCCCCTGAGGCCACTTGTAAACCTCACCGTCCCCGAGTTGGTCTCTGGGTATCGAGAGGGAACGGGTCCGGTTTGTGCAGGAAGTGTGGTTCCTGTTGCTCCGTTGGCCTCGATACTTCTCGTGCTCTCAGATGAGGCAATCGCATGACATGTGCCACACCCCTGTATTTTTCGGGCACGAGTGAAATTCGAGAAATTAATTGCTCTGCTAGGGTTTCATTGCCGGATATTGCAGATCAGCAAGGTGGCACATAATACTTTCCCGGTAGCGGCATGTGAAATCCTTTTTGATGTCCTTGCGGCATGCATAGGCCCTGCAGAGATGAGGGAGGGGCATGCCCTGTCATCGGGTTACCGAAAGTACCTTGGTGGCATGCCTGATGTAACCGTTGAAATCCTCGGAAAATCGTACGATGCCGAAATTCCTTGAGAGCTGGCGTGGTGTCATCAAATGGCTCCTGCAGGGCGTGGTAAAAGTTTGGGCGCGTTTTGAATAAGCCTACCCTGAGGCCGCTTGTAAACCGCACTGTCCCTGAGCTAGTCTCTGGGTATCGAGAAGGAACGGGTCCAGTTCATCGGTTTATTTTCGCGTCACCCTCTCACACAACGAAAGAAATCTGAACAGATCAGAACTTTCCATACTGGCGCAAGTTATATTTAGTAATGTAGAATCAATCACGAACAATCTCTAAAGATCAAATCTAAATTAATTAACCTTACCTTAAATCACTTAATCACATTAACCTTACCTTAACTCACGGATGGTAATCAATCTCCAAACAAAGGAAACAATACATCGAGGGAGCAGTAAATAAACTCCCTTTCTTATGACATGTATATGATCTTCCCTTCCCTCTCCGTAGTCGAGCGTTCTTGATTCTCGAGGCCGATGCTTGGGCTGCGTCACTGGGTCGCGACGGTGCCGGAGGTCGAGGATGGCGAGGCCGGGTGCCGCGGCCGGTGAAGGGGGCGAAGAAGGGCGGCTTCCCTGGCCCTGGCCGTGGCCGTGGCCCTGTGAGTTGCTGCGGTGGAAGCGGCACTTGAAGGACCCGGCGTGGGTGGCCGGCGCGCAGACGCACTTGGAAGCGGGCCCGTGGCCCGCGCCGGACGGCGCCGACGCCGCCCCGGGCCACCTCCTCCCCGTATTCTTGGAGATGTGGCTGGCCGATTTACATGAAATTAATTCTCTCAGTTGTGGTGGCAAATATAATACACATAATCCATATTGTTATGCACTAGCGTGTGTGTGTGAAATAGATGGATTATGGTCCCGTACCCAATAAGATGGATATGTGTGTGTGTGTTAGAGAGAGAGAGGGAGAGGGGGAGAGAGAGTGAGGAAGAGGGAGAGAGAGTGTGTGTGTGAGGATTTGATGGTAAAAAAGGTCACCAATGTTACTTGATATGTATGAGAATATTAATATTGAACTCTTAAAATTAATGTGGCCCCGTTGCAACGCACGGGCGTTCTTCTAGTCAATATTAAACATCCAGACTTAAACGGTTGTTGTGGTTAGACTGTTTTGTATTAAACTAGTTGGTCGTGGGTTCGAGTCCTAGTGGACAAATTTGTGTGTTAATTTCCGCATCTATGTACAGTACTGTTATCGGGTTTTCCTGTAAATAAAAAACATGAAGGTGTTTTGTGCAAAAATCAGCCGCGGTGGTCTACTTTTCCGCACATAAAAAAACTATCAAGGTGCTCTATGCAAAAATAAGTCGCCCCCAGACCAATCGCTCAGTTGAAGATGGGTGATACACATGGATACACCCGCATACCCATATTGTGATCGTATCTTGTTGCTCGCAGTTATCCTGGATTTATTTCAGCTAACAATTCAACCACAGGTTGGTTCACGCCTAGTTCATTTGTTGGGTGCTGATAACGTGTGAGGTATCAATCGTCAATAAAGGGTGTCTACAAACATACATGTTTGATGGACGGAATAATTGCACGCTATCAGCTTATGCTTTTGAGGAGAGATTTGCAAAAGCAAGTTGCCACTCATTCATCTGCGTGTTTAACCTTTATTCCTTGAGTCCTGTGATCTTTGGACCTACGGCGTATAGGATGGTGGTGGGGTTAGGCCGCGGCTAAGATTAAAGCAGATCGAGACATGTCTTTGTCTCCATCCCCTCCCCCTCCATCATGTACGTGCTCTTTTTCCAAAGGAATTTGTTACGTGCCAAACTGCCCAAGACGCAAAGTGCCAATGTCCACCCGCCTATATAAACTCCCACACAGCTGTGAAGCTCAAAGCATCATCTAGATACTGGACTAGTAAGACTTCATGGCTACACAAGGCAGTGCCGTTCCAGCCCTCATCGCGGCGCTCTGCGCCGTGTGCTTGCTGCCGGTGCTGGCCACGGCGCAGCTCCAGGTGGGGTTCTACCAGAAGAGCTGCCCCAACGCCGAGGCGCTTGTCCGGCAGGCTGTGGCGGCCGCCTTTACCAAGGACGCTGGCATCGCCGCCGGCCTCATCCGGCTCCATTTCCATGACTGCTTCGTCAGGGTACGTACCTATCTGCACAGTGAGTTCATGTGTGCGTATACATTTCGGATCAATTGTGCCAACGCGTGGGTAGCTCCAGGGGCAAAGAAAATAAGAACGCCTGCGGTGTGTTACAGCATGTTAGCTAGTAAGAAGATTATAATCTAGCACTAACTATAGGGGCGGATTTTACTTCCTGTGAAAATTTATCGGTTCAGTGGTACACCACAAAAATGTACTGCCACATCAGCGTGTAAAGTTAATCCTGTAAAAGTTATCGTAGGTGTACCGATTTAATTTTGATTTTTTATTTCATTTGATTGAACTAAGGAGTGTTAGAGGGTAGTAGTCGGTTTTATGTTTGTGCGAGGAACCCTCACTATATAGAGAGAGAGAACTGCAAAAGGAATATTTTCCAAAACGGAAGAGCTAAATGTGTTATCTCTCGAGAAAAAGGGAAAGTCAAAAGCAAAAAGGCCAAATGTGTTATCTCTCGAGACAAATAATCGAAAGAATAAAGCTTAAAAGTAGTAAAATATGAAAGTAGCAGGTGATATATTCCCTGTTGTTTTTCTTTCTTCGGAGGTAACGCATATACTCCTGCTGGCCAAATCTTTCACCAGGACAAATCTCAGTGCTGTTTTCAATTGTCTCCCAATCCAAAATTAATGATAATTATCCCAAGTTTTGAACCCTGCAAAAACCTTCTTTAGAGCATCTCCAATGATATTACATCATCGTCGGTTAACTATTGCCACATCATATAAATCGTACATGGAGATGGGGGTCTATATATCTACATAATCATTGTCATGTAATTTTTATGTAGTAATGTTTCCCCACAAAAAAAAGTTTGGTTGATGTGATATGGATGCATGTCTGTACATAAATACTTAGATACAAACTATTGAAGATTGTCCTTAAAAGAACTGCCGTTAAAACGACAACCGAAGAACCACATGACACAAAGGCATAAAAAATGCAAAGGGACAATATGTATTCATAGGGTATATGCAACCAAATAAAATGTACCGCAATTGTCAGGTAATTTCATTCCGCGGTTCTTTGATCACGTGTACCTGATCCATATGTAGACTCCCTCGAAGAAGGAATAGATCAATACCGGGATATAAGTAACTCAAAGCAGAAAAGTAAAATGTGTTATATCTATCGAGATAAAAGCAAAGTTGAAAGAAAAGAAAAAAATAAAAGCTAAATGTTTGTCACCTATATGGAGATAAAGGGAAAGCCAAAAGCAGAAAAGCTAAACTGGGACACTATGAAAGTAGCAGCGAATATATGCCCTGCTGTTTTCCTTGTCCGGAGGCAACGCATGTTCCCCTGCGCGCCGAACCTTTCATCGGACGAATCTCAGTGCTCTTTAATTGTCTCCCAATGCATGATGCATGCATGCATACATGGTTATTTGAATGATATTTTACATGCATGCATACAGGGTCACTTTTTTTTTTGCGACAGTGCATACACGGTCATTTGAATGATACTTATTACATGGTCACTTTAATGATACTCCTTTAGAGAGGGAGTATTTTACATGCATATATGGTCATGTTGAATTAAAGTGATATTGTACATACATGCATACATGCAACCAATTAAAATGCAATTAGAAATACGAACTAAAATTACAATGTTCATATGTGAATGGCCTAGAGTTAATTTTCATCTTTACTTGATGCAGGGCTGCGACGCCTCCGTGCTGCTGGCCACCAACCCCGGCGGGGGCAGGACAGAACGGGTGGCTCCTCCGAACAACCCCAGCCTCCGCGGCTTCGAGGTGATCGACGCCGCCAAGGCCGCCCTCGAACGGAGCTGTCCACGCACCGTCTCCTGCGCCGACATCGTCGCCTTCGCGGCGCGCGACAGCATCACCCTCACCGGCAACGTCGTATATTCTGTCCCGGCCGGCCGCCGCGACGGCAGCATCTCTCGCGAGGAGGACGCCAACAACAACCTGCCCCCACCCACCTTCACCGCTCAGCAGCTCATCGACCGTTTCAAGAACAAGACCCTCACCGCGGAGGAGATGGTCCTCCTCTCCGGCGCCCACACCGTCGGCCGCTCCTTCTGCTCCTCCTTCGTCGACCGCATCTGGAACGGCAACACTCCCATAGTACGATCCCTCGAGTGAGACACTATACTAGTTTACGTTGGCATGAAACGTACGTGCGTTGAACCATCATCTATCAGGTGGATGCAGGGCTGAGCCCGTCTTACGCGGCGCAGCTGCGGGTGCTGTGCCCGTCGAACACGTCGCAGGCGACGGCGCCCATGGACCCGGGCTCGCCCAACGTGCTGGACAACAACTACTACAAGCTGCTGCCGCGCGGCATGGGGCTCTTCTTCTCCGACAACCAGCTGCGGGTCGACGGCAACCTCAACGTGCTGGTGAACCGCTTCGCGGGGAACGAGACCTTGTGGAAGGAGCGCTTCGCGGCGGCCATGGTGAAGATGGGCCGCATCCAGGTGCAGACCGGGAGCTGCGGCCAGGTGCGGCTCAACTGCAACGTCGTCAACCCGACGTCGTCGTCGGTCGACCTGGCGAGCTCCGTCCAAGAGGACGGCCTCGTCGCCACGAGCTAGCCGAGACGGACGTACACACTTGGTGCACCGATCGAGTCAGCATGGTGTTTGCCATCCTTTTTCCTCGGATTTGCTAATAATATGTTTTTTTACTCGTCTTCGCCCATGTCAGCGTGCATGTGTCTGCTTTTATTTCATTTTACGTACTCCTACTTGCCGCATGTGCCAAGTTTGTTTAGCTGCCAATCGGAATGAAACTCTACGCCTTAATTGTGCCCATTTGAATTAAACAACTCTCTTATACTCTTTCCGTTCCACTGTATAAGTAGTTAAGTACGATGTCAACCATATGCAATTTTGACTGAGTGTTATTTTGTCACATGCGTGTTAATTTGCAATTATATTTAACCAGACTCTCCACCTAAAAGCAATTTTAGAAGATTCGCCATATCGGCCCGATTGCTACAATAACCGTCAATATTGCAATTTTGGCTGAAAAGGCCACTCTAGCAGGGCCGTCATCCCGCCCTCGGTTGCCATAAATTTTAGAATGCGCTCCATATACGAAATCGTAAGACTCCATATTTGATAGTTGTGTGGGGTATGTGGAGCGCCCTCCATCCGGAAAACGGATTGACGTGAAGGACATTTCACCTTCCCGCTGCTCTTCCAGCCAGCCCAGCCGTTTCCCTTCACTGGTCATAGCGTCGTCGCTCACCGCTTCGTGCCGCCCCCGGTCCTCGCCGACGGCACCATGGTCGCCTCCGATCTCGTTGTTTTGGAGTCAGATCCGATGACTTGAATGGTCATGTCTCGTGCGCCTATGATGGCCGACCTCGATCCTGCTGGCGTAGAGTCCCGACCAGGCATGGCTATGCCGTCGCGAGAAGACATCGACCTCCCCCCTCCCCCTCCCCCCCCCCCCCCCCCCCCCCCCCCCCCCTCCCACCCTGCCGGGGCCGCAGTGGTCCTCGGCCGAGGAACCGGAGAAGAAGAAACAAAAGGGGGTCGCCGGTGCCCTTGCCCCTCCTCGCTTCCTCCCTTCGGTCGGCAAAAACCAAGGGCGGCCTCAAGTCATGTGCCTGATCAACAATGGCTATGAGGTAAAAAAAGGCACACTTGCCTTGTATTATTAGGTTTTTGTTCGATGGAATGTGAGGTGACATGCAAAATTCTTGGCAAATGTGCAATGTTTGTGATAATTTTTATAATTTGGGGGAATCGACCCTCAACGACAAATTATTTCTCATTGGTGTGATTGGTGATTCCGCGACGAACGATGTGAATCTCAAGACAAAATCATTGTCACTTTTAGAACATCAGTCGGTCAATGATATGGAATTTGAACAATTAGATGCCACCGGCTCCTCAAAGAAAGAAGGCAATGTGGCGAAGGCAAGACGGGCTCCGTCCAAGAGTAGGCCCTCGTGACCACGAGCTAGCCGAGATGTTCGCATGTGGTGCACCGATCGAGTCCATGTGTTCTCCCCGCCGGCCACTTTTTGTTCGGATTTGCTATAATTATTAGTTTTTTATGCGTCATCACCCATGTCAGCATGCGTGTGTGTGCTTTTATTTATTTTATTACGTATATACACGTAGTCCCTACTGGGAGTACTATACTTCCACTTGTGCCAAGTTTCTTGTTTTGCCAATCGGAATGAAACTCTAATTCTAAGTTGTGCCCATTTGAATTGAACAACTCTCATATACTCTACACGGTCAACAATACGCAATTTTGACCGAGTGTTATTTTGTCACATGCATGGTAATTTCCAATTCTAATTTGCCCCTATGGGTGCACACAATCCAACTTTCAATAATAACACGTGCCAATGCTTCTTATCGTCTACAGACCTACTCATCATCGAATCCCTAACTATGCAGGATGGAATTCATTCGGCGAATGGTTACGAATTAACGACATCACACACTATGAAGTCTTCGGCGCGCTTTGGCAGGATCGACATAGCAATAGGCCGGTTGACTCTTTTTCAAATGTTGAGAAGCTTAGTGGTGGGTTCTCTAGTGTCTTATTGCTCAACAGTCCATTGTATGTTGGAGAAATGCCAGCCTGGTAAGGGCAACATCTACTCTTCGTGAAATGATGGATGTGGTGACTTTGTGATGTGGCACATGAACAAAGTTGGGGTGGCACCCTATGCCCATCAAGCACCATGTCCTTTGCTGTTGCGCCACAACCACTTGTAGGGATGAAGCGAATGACAAGGCGATGAAGAATCTCACAAGGACTAGCCCTAGAACCCTTGGGCATGAAGCAGATGAAAAAGTGATCGAGCTAAGGAGAGAATTCAAGGAAAGGATTGTTGAAATTGAAGAGAGGGAGACAGAGCCCCTTGGACGTCGCTATGGATCCCACTGTTTAGTAGGTCCACGAAAAATTACAAAATGTACTTGGAGGTCTCCAAACGTCCTCTCTAGACTCTTCCTGGCACCTTCTTGCTTTTGGGCAAAGTGATATTTTTTGCTACCTTCTAGTTGGGAGATGGTCTTGCCAAGGTTCGTTCATAAAGGATAGATACCATTAACAAGATAGTATCACATGATAGAATCATGCCCATTAATGGTAGAGTTGCAATCTGGAGCTTTGCTCTCATAAAGTCTTACAAACAATGGACACCGCTCGAGCATGTTGATGTCATTGTGAGACTTTGGCATGCAGAAAAATTGTCAAACGCGCATCTCCACTGCCACTGCATGGAATTGACGGACACAAACATACCTGAAAATTGTCCTGATTCTCCAAGTGCCAAAAGCTGAGCTTTGGCCCCAGCATTTGTTTCTCCCAAGTACACTTTTCTAAACACATTCACCATCACAGTGGAAAATCCAACCATTGCTTCAAGGCATGTGGTCTCAGATATATGGATGTACTCGTCAACTAGGTCTGTGACTGAACCATTTACAAGCATCCTCATAATATAAAAGTGAATTTCTTGAGAGAAGCGAAACCAAGTAGCGCAACACAATCTCTCTTCGGCATGAAGTAATCATCATATGCATTCACACCCTCCACAATGCGCAAGAACAATGGCTGCACAACCGGAACTGACACCAAAAGAAGCCCTCATGATATAACGACTTAGCTGCAAAATAGTCTATTATAGATCAACGTGGCCCATTGCCCTATGCAAATAAAAATTTGGTGTCTCGGTGTTGAACCCTTGAAGTCAAGATCATGCTCCTCTTCCTTCTCCATTTCATTGGGAACACTCTTAGCATTGCCAATTCATCGTATGAATCATCATCCGATAATGGTGATTTGATGAGCTCATTGTAAAAGTACTCACCACCCTAATCCATTGTGTTTCCTATGCAATTGAACAACAAGGTTTGTCAACAAAAATGCCATATATACCATGTTCAGTCACTTTCACCTTACAGTTGACTAGTAGAATGCATATGCGTTGCTACAAGCTACAATACATATAAATGAATCAAACAAATGGTTAAGATCATTTCTAAGGTCGAAGCTCCACTACTAGAAAATACCTTATAGATAGATGCTTAACGGTAGCGAGGGGTATATGGGTCGCGTTGCCGCCAATTAGTAGTGCGGGGTATAAACACCACGCTGCTAATAAGTGGTCTCCAACGTGCCCCCCAAGACAGGCCATAGTAGTAGCGTGGGTCATAAACCCCGCGGTGCTAATAAGTACATGGTTTTTTAACAGCCCTGAAATCCCCATCTCCTCCCCCAAATCCCTCCTCTCTCCCGCCACTCTCCCCCCTCTCTCCATAACCTCTCCCATGGGGCTCCTACTCTTGTGCGCCTCCTCCTCCATGGCGCCAGAAGAGGCCGCTGCCTCGCGCCGCCGGTGTCCAGGAGCTCACCGGTTTTCCCCTGCGTCTCCATGCCACCATGCCGAAGCACCTCATCACAGGCGACCAGCCCCGCTGCTCCCTCCTCCTCCTCTCTCTCTCTCTCTCTCTCTCTCTCTCTCTCTCTCTCTCTCTCTCTCTCTCTCTCTCTCTGGTTTGAATCACCCTCCCATGTCCATGCCCGTGCATGTCGTTGCCATGGACGACTAGGAGCTCTCTGCCTTGGCCGCGAAGAGGAGCCCTCACATCGCCGCCTGGCTCTGCCCTGGATCCGGGCCCTCTCTAGCAGCCGCCGCTTCCTGTCCGCGCCTCCGACGACCCCTGTCGTCGCTGGATCGAACCATTGCCTCCATTGACAACACGCACAGGATCAAGAATTTGATTTGTTTTTTAAATTAATAGTAGTAGCGCGGGATATAAGTCACTCGCTACAGATAATTAGTAGTAGCGCGGGGTGGCACGCGCGCTACTACTACCCAGTTAGCTGTAGCGCCTTAGTAGTAGCGCGGGCACCGGCGCTACTACTAGCTATTTATTAACCCGCGCTACTACTAGGATTTTCTCTAGTAGTCCTCATTTCTCCCTCGTATGTCCGGGCGTGTTCGGACGTTAGACGGGCACCTAGCAGGCTCCCCAAAATTCAACCGTCCGCATAGTTCGGGCTCCCCCAAACCCATACCATACACTACTAGGGAAAATCCTAGCAGTAGCGCGGGGTTTTGGCATAGCAGTAGCGTGGGTGGGCGTGTTACTGCTACGGCGCTAGAGCTAGCTCTTAGCAGCAGCGCTGCCCAAACCTCGCTACTGCTACTGTAGTTTAGCAGGAGCACGTTTCTAGGACCCACGCTACTACTAAAAGCTGCAGCGCGTCCTTATACACCGCGCTACAATTAAGGCTGCGCTATTGCTACACACAAACCCAACGCTACTGTTACTATTTTCTATATATTTTTTCCGCAGCATTTTTACTCTATTTTTAATAAGTTTTATACAATAGCCTTTGTCATATCATGCGCACAACAGTCTCATGATATCATACACATGCAAATAGTCTTATCAAATCATGTCATCATCATCCAACACAAATGATGTCTCTCATCATCATCGATATGGGAATAGTGATTCACGTTATGATATGTCTTGAATACATGCAACTACATCGTCATCCCATACATATGTTTCATCATCCATCTAAACAATGATATAGAAGAGAAGAGCTATCACTATGAGTAAGAGCGGAATTATGTAGTACATGAGGCACTGGTTCTGATTCCTCTCTCGCGCTAGCGTGAACCTCAAGTAACTAGCTTCCGCTTCTTGTCTGGTATCGAACCCTTTGTAGCTGCCGCCCAAGAACCGCTCCACTTGGGCCTGACACTTTGGCCACTCGTCGTACACTCTCGGAACCCTCCCTATGTACACGGCATAACACTTCTTCGCCATCAAGGACGTATGTACCTGTTAGAGATGCATCTTCATCAAGTGAATTCAACAATAATATGCAATATAATGTACTTGAGCAACACAAAAATAAAGAGTTAGCAAATAGATGCAGCATATAGTAAACATAATTAATAAATGCAGGTTCATCATACCCAAACTAATTAACAAGATGTACGCAGGTCATCGTACCCAAACTAACAAACTAGTGTTACGCAAGTTCAGCAGGTCCGTTGACATCACAAAGTTTCATCGCTACAGAAAATACAAGTTCAACCGACACATCATCATCGGCATCATCAATCACTGGAAGTTCCATCCATCCATATCCGGGAGGATGCATCCTAGCTTCGTGAACACCATCAGGTCCTGACGTTGTAGGCCTATGCGAGTTCGGACGTCAGCTCGCGATATAGGGCCGTGGTGGAACATCACTTTCTCTTCGATGACTTCTTTCATGATGATCGTTGCAATGACCCTCTGGATGCGAAAGAAGTCATCTATGAGTTTATAATCCGGTTCTTCTCGTAAGGATTCTGCCCATTTGCGGATATGATCGTCATGCGAAGCTGTTGGTGATCCCTTATGAACTCCATCATGAGATGGAGGTAGAATCCATCGTTCTTGATTGCTGTCGGTTGATGGAGGCAGCAGAACGTAGTTTTATGTGAGAAACCCAACCTGCTCTTCCTTTGTTTCCTGATCTCGATGTGGCCACCCATCATGTTGAATCCGTGGAGAGCATCATCTAGAATATCCATTATGTGGGTGTAGTCCTTCTCGTAGTTTCTGGATGAGTCGAAATACACAGCGTGGGAGACTTGCGTGAAAAGAACGATAAGGACGGCGCGCCCATTGCTGCGGGAAAAATAACACCTCAAATTATTCTTCATATGAGCGAAGGAATGATTGAAATATACGAAAGGGTTGTCCGGCAATGAATTACATTGGATGATAAGGCAAGAGAACCGTTTCCTTGTCCTTATTCCTTATCATGAAGTTTTCGATGTACTCCCTAGCGGCTTTACGCTCAAAGTCGTCGAGACTCGAGAAGGCCTCATGCATGTAGTATGGATCCACCACACAGATTTGCGAGATTTGTTTACTCCTGATGACGAAGTTCATATGTAGCGCAAAAAGGCGGACGATCGTAAAATCGAGCTGCCTCATGAGAAACATCTCAATGATGTGATCAAACCGCAGGAAGAACACCTTCGCGGGCAGTGTGTCAACGTAGCACTTGCCCTCAGGCACACAAACCGCGTAAAGCGGATATCCTGGATCCTCCGAGGCGGGAAGGCTTTTCTCGGTCGACAGCACATGGTCGTGCAGTCTCCTGAGATCTCCTGAAATGCCCTCTAGCAATTTCGGCGGTAGGATCGGCTCGCCCGCGACATGGTACATCGCCGCACCTTGGACCGGTACACGGTTTTGCGCGGGCCACTATGCTAGGTTTTCAAATTGAACATAACAAAGCACCATGTATTGATTTGTTTAGAAGAGTTTGATCAAGCCTTTCAGGAGGTAATCATGGATAACCTGATGGAACTATTACATCTATTCCATCGTGGTGACCATGCGGTGTGCCCAACCCAGGATGGCCTTCTTGTATGACCCAGACATCCTCGACGGTGTGATAATACTACAAGAGACCATTCATATGCTTCACACGAAGAGAATGGAATGAGAGGAGGGAGTACTTCAGATTCATTTTGAGAAGGCATATTCAAAGTTAAATGAACTAATATAAAAAGGGTTGAGTTTGTTTGCACAACCATCTTGCATTTGCCTTGTTTCTATCTTTTATTTTTGTATAACAACATGTATGCCTCTTAGGCTTGACATCTTGGAGAATAAATGCGATACAAAGAAAAGCGCAAGCTCCTCATAAACTCGGCATAGCCTATGATTGTGATGTAACCATGACTACCATATTGTACACAACCACACCATATTTCTACTTAGGTCAGGCATAGAATTCGTAACAACATCGGCATAATCCTGCCATTAAAGAGGAAACGTCAACCGGATGCTCTTGGCGTTCAGGACGCAGGAGGATGTTGTTGGCACTGTTAGGATTCCAGAGTTTGGTATGGTTATATTAGTCTCGATTGTATATTGATAAACACCCCATATGATTGTTGCAAATGAGTGAGAGGTTACGAGATTGCAAACACTTTCTCCTCAAATGTGGTAGATGAATCCCAAATGCCTCTCAAGCCTACACAACTCGTTCATATAAGATTTAAAGCCTAACTATTTTATGTATATGGACCTATATAAACTAGACAAAAGAGATTTGGAATGTAACTATATCTATCCCTTTGGAGTCATTGTGAGGGAGCTTCAGTAGCTCACCCAATTGCATTTATAGGCTTGTGCGGCTCCATGCATCTTCAGATCAACACCTGTGCCACTTTTTTCTCTAGTTGGGTTGGTTTGATATCTTCGCCTTTGATGATGGCAGGACCATTTAACATGTCTTTGATATGATTGGGCACATATCAACCATAAAAACACATGATTACTATCCCGACAGTGTACATGCATCATGTTGTTTTTAGTTGCTAGGAGGTGTCCATATTAACGACCCACATTTAACTTTGGATTCAAATGCTAGTTTCAACTTGGATTGCTTTATTTACATACGCATATTACATACTAAATTTCTCGCAGGTACTGTTGTCGCTGCTAGAAAAAAACTTCAATAGGATATTTGCAATGATGTTGAGAAATGAAGTAAAATATCTCAAAAGTACTAGAACTTCAACATGATATACATCAGATCATTGAGATGGAGATTGACAATAATGACAATCTCGTCGCCGGGTTGCTCCACAATTGAGACGTGTTCGTCGTGTTAGAAGAGATCCCCCCCTTCTTCCACAAAAATGGGAGTGCATCTATCATGCTCTATATCACGATCAACAATAAGAACCCCATCATTACTTTTAGTCATGATCTTCTCCGATACTGCACCGGCCAAGACGATCCTCAAGGATATATAGGCACACGGTCGACAAGATCATGGCAAAAATCTAGAGTTGGCCATGGCCGATCCTGATGACGGAGGCACGACAATTGTGTTTCTCTCCTTGTACGAGCTATTGTGGGGATGTCTTCCATCCCTCGAATTGGTTTGGACTCTCCTATAGAAATCTCTCCCGAAAAGGCGGCTAGGGTTTCTGCCTCCCGTTGGCGGCGCCGCCGATCTCCCACGTCTCCTGTGGTCTTAGGGCCATGGGTGCGCGGTGGATCCCAGCCCTTGCCAGCGGGAGGGCTCCGTTTTCAGGTGCTTCTTCAAGTTTTGTTAGGGTTTGTGTCCTGCTCAAGAAGACGAGACAGCAGCGGCTTCTTGAAGATGGAATAAGGTTCTCCCAGCCTAGCCCCCGTCCCAATGGTGTGTCTAGCATCGTCGGAGGGCGTGTGGAGGTGTGTCTCTGGCGGATCTCACGAGATTTGGTCGGTGGTTGTCTTTGGTGGATCCGCTCGGATCCGGTCTTTGTTCGTCTATGTTCTTGTGACTTCAGGTTGGATCCTTCCAATCTATAATTCTCTTCATCTGCGGCGGTTGCTGTTCTGGGGCGTTGGTCCTATGGGACCTTAGCACGACGACTTCCCGACTGTCTACTACAATAAGTTGTGCCCGGCTCCGGCGAGGGAGGGACGATGACGGCGGCGCGCCTTCGGCTCGCTTCAGTGCTTGTAGTCGTCGCTAGGTGGTCTATGAATCTGGATGTAATTTTTATTATTTCTGGTGTTTATTGTACTACCACGATTGAAGATGAATAGATCGACAGTTTCCTGCAAAAAAAAAGAAGTAACGCTGGTCCACACATGAGGATAATATGCCAAAGCACATGTCAAAAGATGAAGATCTATAGTGTAGGTAAAGCGTACAACCTTTACCAATTGTAAAACCCATCCGGTATAGTCGTATCCTCGGTTACGGTCATAGTCTAGAATAAGTCACACTATTTGATCGATGTCGAAAGAGGAGAAAACAACAATTAACTAAGTAATCATAGGAAATAAGTTGTTGGTCATTAAATGACCAGGTGAGCAAAGTGACTATTCACGGGAATAGCTACCCCTAGGACATCAGGACTGCAATGTGAAGTTATCTTTGAAGTTTACAAGATCCAATTTTCCTTACACTTGTAGAAATATTTTTCTTTTGACAAAGTGTTCAGGTTAATGAAGTTTCTTCCCATATAAGCCATAGTGGAAAAAAAAAAGCAACTCGACATCGACTCTGCGTACACATTGCGGTTAATCGTAACATATGTGTGAATACTAAATATTTTGGAGAATAACATGAGTCTCCGAAAATACCGAGGGTTGGTGAGCTACAGAGGGGTTGGAAGTTCAGCGTGACTTAGTGATTATAGAAAACCTGTCTAGGGTAATCAGTGACGCCGAATTATTTTAGACAGCGTGCGTCAAATTACTTGTGCATGGGCGTTCAGGGTTCTATGATTGAAAAGTAAACATGATGGGAAGTTAGTAAGTTTTCTCTGCAGAAGCTTCGCCTCGTCTTCTTCTCCCTGTGTGCCGTTTTGTGCTGTCTCTTGACCACTGTGCATTGCTTTGGTGTTGACTGGCGAGAGCGGGAACCTGTGTCCTAAGGACTGAGGTCAGGAAGAGAGCACGGGAGGTGTTAGACTTCAACGTAGACGGAATAGAAAATGCATGTGCAGCTCTTGGGCCCCTTTTTACTTTCTACTACCACTTTTTCATCGCTCCTAGTCTCCTTGAACTCCGTTATTCACAACAAACTCACGAATGATTATGCCAGTCTTTATTCCACTCATCTTGAAGTTCTTTTTATACCATCGGAACTATCCTTTTTTTTTAGAACGAAGGCTCAAGTTGAGCCCGGCTTTGAATTAACAAAACCATCAACCGGCCAGGATTACAGCATCAACCCACTTACAGGAACAGAAAAACAAAACAGCTAAGAAAAACAAAACAGCTAAGAGGTACATAGTGCTCTGCAACAGCTAGCTTGCTTCATACAACCTACAAGCAAAGATGAAGAAAACTAAAACCCAAGAGCAGCTTGAAGAGGATGAAGCCCTCCACCGATTGCAGTCCACCGCTCAGTGATGCCAGGAAGGCCTTGAGGAGACACAACTAGCAGATTGAAAGTAACACGTTGTCAGCTCCATGGGCTGCGGCCAAAACGGATACGACCTCCTCCATCTCCGTGAAGGAAATATGCCCTAGAGGCAATAATAAAGTTGTTATTTATTTTCCTTATATCATGATAAATGTTTATTATTCATGCTAGAATTGTATTAACCGGAAACTTAGTACATGTGTGAATACATAGACAAACAGAGCGTCCCTAGTATACCTCTACTTGACTAGCTTGTTTATCAAAGATGGTTATGTTTCCTAACCATAGACATGTGTTGTCATTTGATGAACAGGATCACATCATTAGAGAATAATGTGATGGACAAGACCCATCCGTTAGCTTAGCATAATGATCGTTAAGTTTTATTGCTATTGCTTTCTTCATGACTTATACATATTCCTCTGACTATGAGATTATGCAACTCCCGAATACCGGAGGAACACTTTGTGTGCTATCAAACATCACAACGTAACTGGGTGATTATAAAGATGCTCTACAGGTGTCTCCGAAGGTGTTTGTTGGGTTGGCATAAATCGAGATTAGGATTTGTCACTCCGAGTATCGAAGAGGTATCTCTGGGCCCTCTCGGTAATGCACATCATATGAAGCCTTGCAAACAATGTGACTAATGAGTTAGTTGTGGGATGATGCAATATGGAACGAGTAAAGAGACTTGCCGGTAACAAGATTGAACTAGGTATGATGATACCGATGATCGAATCTCGGGCAAGTAACATACCGATGACAAAGGGAATAACGTATGTTGTTATCCGGTTTGACCGATAAAGATCTTCGTAGAATATATAGGAGCCAATATGAGCATCCAGGTTCCGCTATTGGTTATTGACCGGAGATGTGTCTCGGTCATGTCTACATAGTTCTCGAACCCGTAGGGTCCGCACGCTTAATGTTCGATGACGATTTGTATTATGAGTTATGTGATTTGATGACCGAAGTTTGTTCGGAGTCCCGGATGAGATCACGGACATGACGAGGAGTCTCGAAATGGTCGAGAGGTAAAGATTCATATATTGGAAGGCTATATCACACATCGGAAAGGTTCCGAGTGATTCGGGTATTTTTCGGAGTACCGGGGAGTTACGGGAATTCACCAGGAGAAGTAATGGGCCTTATTGGGCCATACGAGAAAAGAGGAGGCAGGCCAAAGGGGAGGTGGCGCGCGCCCCCCCATGGGTCCGAATTGGACTAGGGGAAGGGGGCGGCGCCCCACTTGCCCTTTCCAACTCCCTCTCTCTTTCCCTCTTTCCTTCTCTCCTACTCCGAAAAGGGAAAGGGATTCCTACTAGGACTTGAAAGTCCTAGTAGGACTCCATACACTTGGCGCGCCCCTAGGAGGGCCGGCCTCTCTCCCTCCCTCCTTTATATACGGGGGAGGGGGGCACCCCAAAGGCACACCAAGATTTGTCTTAGCCGTGTGCGGTGCCCCCTCCACAGTTACACACCTCGGTCATATCGTCGTAGTGCTTAGGCGAAGCTCTGCGCCGGTAACTTCATCGTCATCGTCCCCACGCCATCGTGCTGACGGAACTCTCCCTCGTCCTCAACTGGATCAAGAGCTCGAGGGACGTCGTCGAGCTGAACGTGTGCTGAACTCGGAGGTGCCGTACGTTCGGTGCTTGATCGGTTGGATCGCGAAGACGTTCGACTACATCAACCGCGCTAAGCTAACGCTTCCGCTTTCGGTCTACGAGGGTACGTGGACATACTCTCCCCTCTCGTTGCTATGCATCTCCTAGATAGATCTTGCGTGAACGTAGGAATTTTTTTGAAATTGCATGTTCCCAACAGTGGCATCCGAGCCAGGTCTATGCGTAGATGATATGCACGAGTAGAGCACAAAGAGTTGTGGGCGATAATAGTCATACTGCTTACCACCAACGTCTTACTTTGATTCGGCGGTATTGTTGGATGAAGCGGCCCGGACCGACATTACATGACCGCGTTCATGAGACTGGTTCTACCGACGTGCTTTGCACAAAGGTGGCTGGCGGGTGTCTGTTTCTCCAACTTTAGTTAAATCGAGTTTGACTACGGCCGGTCCTTGTTGAAGGTTAAACCAGCATATTTGATGAAAAATCGTTGTGGTTTTGATGCGTAGGTAAGAACGGTTCTTGCTAGAAGCCCGTAGCAGCCACGTAAAACTTGCAACAACAAAGTAGAGGACGTCTAACTTGTTTTTGCAGGGCATGCTGTGATGTGATATGGTCAAGACATGATGTGATATATGTTATTGTATGAGATGATCATGTTTTGTAAAAGTTATCGGCAACTGGCAGGAGCCTTATGGTTGTCGCTTTATTGTATGAAATGCAATCGCCATGTAATTGATTTACTTTATCACTATTCGGTAGCGATAGTCGTAGAAGCAATAGTTGGCGAGACGATAACAACGCTACGATGGAGATCCAGGTGTCAAGCCGGTGACGATGGAGATCATGACGGTGCTTTGGAGATGGAGATCAAAGGCACAAGATGATGATGACCATATCATGTCACATATTTTGATTGCATGTGATGTTTATCTTTTATGCATCTTATTTTGCTTAGTACGATGGTAACATTATAAGATGATCCCTCACTAAATTTCAAGGCATAAGTGTTCTCCCTGAGTATGCACCGTTGCGACAGTTCATCGTGCCGAGACACCACGTGATGATCGGGTGTGATAAGCTCTACGTTCACATACAACGGGTGCAAGCCAGTTTTGCACGTGCAGAATACTCGGGTTAAACTTGAAGAGCCTAGCATATGCATATATGGCCTTGGAACACTGAGACTGAAAGGTCGAATGTGAATCATATAGTAGATATGATGAACATAGAGATGTTCACCATTGAAAACTACTCCATCTCACGTGATGATCGGACATGGTTTAGTTGATATGGATCACGTGATCATTTAGATGACTAGAGGGATGTCTATCTAAGTGGGAGTTCTTAAGTAATATGATTAATTGAACTTAATTTATCATGAACTTAGTACCTGATAGTTTTTGCATATCTATGTTGTTGTAGATCAATGGCCCGTGCTACCGTTCCCTTGAATTTTAACGCGTTCCTAAAGAAAGCTAAGTTGAAAGATGATGGTAGCAACTACACGGACTGGGTCCGTAACTTGAGGATTATCCTCATTGCTGCACAGAAGAATTATGTCCTTGATGCACTGCTAGGTGAAAGGCCTGCTGCAGGAGCAGATGCTGATGTTATGAACGTCTGGCAAGCTCGATCTGATGACTACTCGATAGTTCAGTGTGCCATGCTTTACGGCTTAGAATCGGGACTTCAAAGATTTTTTGAACGTCTTGAGCATATGAGATGTTCCAAGAGTTGAAGTTAATATTTCAAACAAATGCCCGAGTTAAGAGATATGAAGTCTCCAACAAGTTCTATAGCTGCAAGATGGAGGAGAATAGTTCTGTCAGTGAACATATACTCAGAATGTCTGGGTACCATAACCACTTGACTCAGCTGGGAGTTAATCTTCCTCATGATAGTGTCATTGACAGAGTTCTTCAATCACTGCCACCAAGCTATAAAGGCTTCGTGATGAACTATAATATGCAAGGGATGGAAAAGACAATTCCCGAGCTCTTCGCGATGCTAAAGGCTGCGGAGGTAGAAATAAAAAAGGAGCATCAAGTGTTGATGGTTAACAAGACCACTAGTTTCAAGAAAAAGGGCACAGGGAAGAAGGGGAACTTCAAGAAGAATAGCAAGCAAGTTGCTACTCCTGGGAAGAAACCCAAGTCTGGACCTAAGCCTGAAACTGAGTGCTTCTACTGGAAAGGGACTGGTCACTGGAAGCGGAACTGCCCCAAGTATTTGGCGGATAAGAAGGATGGCAAAGTGAAAGGTATATTTGATATACATGTTATTGATGTATACCTTACTAATGCTCGTAGTAGAACCTGGATATTTGATACTGGTTCTGTTGCTCATATTTGCAACTCGAAACAGGAGCTACGGATTAAATGAAGATTGGCTAAGGACGAGGTGACGATGCGCATGGGAAATGGTTCCAAAGTCGATGTGATCGTCATCGGCACGCTACCTCTACATCTACCTTTGTTATTAGTTTTAGACCTGAATAATTGTTATTTGGTGCCAGGGTTGAGCATGAACATTATATCTGGATCTTGTTTGATGCGAGACGGTTATTCATTTAAATCAGAGAATAATGGTTGTTCTATTTATATGAGTAATATCTTTTATGGTCATGCACCCTTGAGAAGTGCTTGATCGGTTGGATCGCGAAGACGTTCGACTACATCAATCGCTTTAAGCTAACGCTTCCGCTTTCGGTCTACGAGGGTACGTGGACATACTCTCCCCTCTCGTTGCTATTCATCTCCTAGATAGATCTTGCGCGAACGTAGGAATTTTTTTGAAATTGCACGTTCCCAACACTCCGAAAGGGGCTCCCTGCCCCCTCGCCTGGCACGAGGCACTGATCCGTCGGAAGATACAGATGCTCTCCGATCCCAAGAGCTAAGATGAGTAACCGCCACCATTGCCACCTAGAAGACCAAACCAGAGAACCACCAACATGCAGCGCCGAGCTCAACAAAGGGGAATCTGGGCACTGAGAGGGAACTGCACACGAGGAGAAGCAAATGCACGGCGAGGCTGTTGATGACAAAACTGCAATGGAGGAAGCCCATTGCGGAGAAGAGAGGGGTCACCCAGTTCGCAATTAACAGCTCCGAGCTCACCCCCCCCCCCCACTGGCCACTGCACCCACTGAAGGGGAACCCAATCCCCTGCAAATGGGCTCTGAATGCCGACCGCCGGAGAGATGACCGTGAGCTACCACATAGTAGGTGAACATAATAAGCAGCGCCCCCAAAACACCGCAGACTCCAACCACGCAGCCGGTAAACGCCTACCAATGGAGCGGGCTTGCCATCGCCCCAAAACTCACCAAAGGCAGCACCTTCATGAAGGTGGCGACGCCACGGGCGTCGCTGCCGCCCAATCCAGAAGGATTTTGGCTTTCGCCCGATAACAAGCAGGGGAGTAAGGCAAAAGGGGGAGGGAAGTACCATAACGGCGCCTACAGGTAGGGGACGGCGCCCGCGGGCGTCGCCGTCGTTGTTGCCGGCTAAGTCGGCCTGGATTTCTCCGGGCACTACACCGCCCCCAGCCCCAGCTTCAAACACGGCGCCGTCAGCCTGGGACGACTGAAGACCGGGTCTGAAAGGGGACCCTGAGCGTTGGAGGTGAAGGCGTCAGATCCGGACGGGCACCCCCACGGCCCGGCGTCCAGAAGCCTCCACCCGCCGCCACGTTGCCGCCCGCGCGGCCAAGGCAGCCGGCCAGCACCCACGGCCGCCGCTGGCTGAGGACGGTGTTGCGCCACCACCCGAGGCTGCCGCCTCGGCTCCGGAGCCCCCCGCGCTCGACGGAGCAGGCAAATCCTCGCCGCCACCTTCCCTGATGGCCGCGCGGCTTGCCGGCGACCCCCTTCGATGGCGATGAGGTAGAGGTGAAGGGGGAGGGAGGCCGACGGCGCGCTAGGGTTGGCGCCGCCCGAGTCGCCCCGACCGGAGCGACGCGGGGGCCAAGGGGGGTTTTTTTCGTTCCGGTCAGCTGAGAATTTTCGAACCATCCTTTGTTGATTGATCCATTTTATATATGGTGAAATGTTTTCCTCAATTGATCCTTCCATATCTCATCTTATCAAATACTCGCTCCCTTTCGGTTTGTAGGGCTCAATTCAAAAATCTAACCAACCAAGGTAGACGACGAGTGATGGAATAATTTTTATATTTTGCAAAAGTACTCAATTAACGGATTCGTTTTTAAGAAATTGAGTTTACAAATGTATTAATAACAGTGCATGCATTTGTCAGCAATAAATGACCAAAAAAACTTTTACATACATTGCTCTTAGGCTGGTTGTAAGGCTGGTTGTAATGCTAGTATCATAGCTAGTATCATGCATGCCAACTAGGCAATTTTGATGAGGTGTCATGAAATTAAATGAAGAAAGAGAGGATTGAGTATCATATCATGATACCGTATCATAATAAATGCTATGCTAGTATGTGTCATGCATGGCAATAAATAAAGTACTACATAATACTAAGATATGATACTATGCATTAGGGAGGTAGTATCATACACTAGTATCATATGCATGATACTAGTATATCATACTCCCCATTACAACCAGCCTAATGGGGAGTATCAAATAGTAGTATCATGCATATGATACTAGTGTATGATACTACATCCGTAATGCATGGTATCATATGTTGGTATCATATAAGACTATATTTATTGTCATGCATGACACAAAGTAGCACATCATTTAATATGATACGGTATCATGATATGATACTCAAGCCTCTCTCTCTTTATTTAATTCTAGGCCACCTCATCAAGATTGCTTAGTTGGCATGCATGATACTTTCTATGATACTCCCATTACGACCAGCCTATCCTAGCATGCAACAAGTTAATGCATGTTAAAATCTGAACATGTGAATGAGGACCATAAAATCGAGGCTTATAAAATAGAAACCAATTTTTTTTTAGATAAGCCCTATCTACACTACTATTAAACAATCGAGTTGTGGCAGAAACATTACATCTCAGCCATACATCCGACATCTCTCAATGGACCGGATTGCCTCAATGTTGTATCACATCATTTACCATACTAATTAATTTTCTTTAATCATAATTACCACGATCTTCCATCATAATTAAGAAATAATTACTGCGATCTCGCTCCAACCTGGAGACCTCCACCTCGCGCCGTCTAAGCCTATTTTAATCATAATCAATTAGCAATAATTACCATGATCTATGCCATCATAATTACGCAATAATTACCGCGATCTCGCTCCAACCTGAGCCTATTTTAATCATAATCAATTAGCAATAATTACCATAATCTACGTCATCATAATTACGCAATAATTACCGTGATTTAGCTCCAACCTGGAGACCTCCACCTTGGGCCATCCGGTCCTCGCTCAAACCTCTTAACCCGAATTTCTCAGGCAGCCCTCCTCGCGCCGCCGTCGACCTCCTTGCTCCAACTCCTAGGTGTGTTGTGCACGTACCTGTAGCTATACAATATATCAATTAACCCGCCTCTCTGCCTATTTGAGGCTAGCTTTGTGTACGTGTGCTCCCGCTCTTTTGTGAATTGGTTTAGCGTTCTGAATCCAACATATTTTTTATATTGATCTTTTGCTAGATGTTTTAACAACCCTGAGCGGCTATATCGGCGAGCGAGCGAGCAAGCGGACGTGTTATGTCTGATATGCAGTCGGGGATCAAATCCACTGGGACCGATCAACATAATTCAAAGGTGCATGTACTGACCAAATAAATTCAACTCAAATTGTCACTGTCATTGTTAGCTCCCTCAAATTGTTAGATCTTTCGGAATGTGCTGTACTGATTATTAAAGGTTTCGGAGTGTGCTAACTGGAAGCATGTGAATACTAATAATAGTTTGAAAAGATTAATTAAAAAGGTAGTAGTGTGCTGCACTTTGCTTTCTACAAACTTTGGGGCCGAGTTACATCTGCCTAACAAACTGACATAATGTCTGTGAATAGTACATTAGATTTTTCAATTCAGAAGTGCAACTTTATTATAGACAGTATTCTGACAGATTTTATAAAGTATGTCAATAGTTGGATAATGTATCCTTGACTTGATAGACAAGTTCAAAGATTTACATTCTTCAGAGTGCATAACTGGCACGCTAGATCCTAACTTCGACTGCTTGCATGACCAACTTTCAGTTCAAGGAAGCTTCAGGTCTTACCTTTGAAATTTCTTTTGCCTCTTCCATCCAGCACGAACATGTTTTCTAATAATTGTTTACTGATTGTACACAAAAAAAGTTTTCAATAATCTTTTCTACAATAGTCCAACATAATCAAAGGAGTCACTAAGAGCAAGTACAATATGATGACGTAGGCGGGCTGTAAGCCTTTAAATATTATATTTTGGATGAGTTGGAGGAGAGAGAAGGGAAACGGGCTACTGATTAACAACCGACTGTGGCACGTGCTCCTAGGCATGTTGTGAGAGAGGGACATGGGCCATGTATCAAAAAAGTAGTACATATTTATATGCAATTATTATACTTGCCGACTATAATGTTGGCTATAGATGATGTGGCAAGACCATATAGCCAGCAGTTGGCTATACTCTAAAAGTAACGGGGAAATACCAAGGAAACCTGCAGGCATGGCTGCCGCAATAATCAATCCTCCTCCCTCAACACTTATGCCACCGCTCCCCTTTCTGCGATTCAATTTTTCTCAATTTCATAACTCTATGATACGTGCGTTGCACGTGCACACTTACTAGTAAACCGGAAAAAAGGGAGTACAAGCAATTCCGGTGAACCTTTTATAATATATTTGGATCATTTTCAATTAAAAAAAAAGCAAGTCAAATTGTTAATTTAGTTATAACTTTCTATTATGCGATGTGGCCAGTTTCGATTCGCTTGAAGGGACCCCATTTGAAGAGCCATGAAGAATTTATTATATCGTTTTTGTTAATCTATGATTAACCTCCTTTCAGGAAGAATTTATTATATGGTTTATGTTAATAGTATATGATTAACCTCCTTTCATACAGGAAGGCCGGGGAGGGGTGAGGGTGCCTACCTGATACTCTGATAGGACCAATGGTCTATAGGAGGATGACTGCATTTAGAAAGGGTCAGGCAACCATTGCGAAGCACGCATGCTTGCGCCCCAGGTGGTGCATTCACAGCATTTCCATATGCGTACATCAGCACACTCGCTGACCAACCACGCCATATTAAAGCCAGTTTACCCCTAGAAATCTTCTTCTGCAGGCGGCAGCTACAGTGGAGCAACTAATTGCTCTCCGAAAATGAAAGCTTGTGTTTGCATGAAATTGTTGGATCCTATTTGACGCGTGGGCACGTCTGAACGAGAAACCTCGTGGATAACGGGGGGTTTGAAACGTTTCCGGAATTTTGCCTGTGCTTCCAGAACCTGTTAACATGCATGGGTCTGAACAAAAAACACCCACTGTACGTAGGAGGATCGGTTCTGAAAGATGTTACGCGATCGATGATGAAAAATGGCATGGATCCAACAGAACAGCGTTACAATATGGCAAATCATCTGTCCTGTTTTGATTACAAACGAACGGAGAAAATGACCGGCCGTGCCGCTTCCCACCAAACCCCGACTTTTTTTTTAGGGGGACCAAACCCCGACTTTTTGAGAGCGTCCCTATCCCACACGGTCCGGGCCGTTCATGCATGCTCCCTTTCCGTGCAACGGAATGGGACGAGACGACGCCGGCGAAGTTTACTTTGCTTGTGCTCTATGCGTCAGTACCAGACCGTGAGCCATAGCAGGTTGACACAGGTTTGAAACGTTCCAACCTAACTAACGCGGCCGTGGCAGACGGCCAGACCCACATGTCATTCTCTCTGCTTCTCCAATCTCCACTATATATATACTCCCTCCGTTCGGAATTACTTGTCTCGAAAATGGATGTATCCAGAACTAGTTATCATCTACATCCATTTCTGCGACAAGTAATTCCGAACGGAGGGAGTACTAGTTATCATCCCGTCCATCTGCACGGTCTAGATATTATAGGGGTGCATAATTACAAACACAATTGTAGGAACGTTTAAAATGAAAGAGTATAAATTATGGATATCATAATGATGGATAAATTATTGGTTATTCAACAATTGTAACACAAAATATACACACATGTTTATAGGCTTCATGATTGGACAGAGTGTATCCACTTTCCCTTTATGTTGCGCAAAATACCATTATTGGTCTGAATGGATCCTTCCTCACATTGTGGCAACTATAGCTCTTTGTGAATTTTATACTTGACATGTGGAGCAAGTATGTATTATTTCGACCAATATAGCCAGATACACGTCTTCCTGACATAGAAAATAATATTTACGAATTTGATCGACATGGTAGCTTATATAACACAACTCAACAAAAGTTTGGACAAAAATATATACACACACTAACTGCTCAACATAACTTGAAAAGCCTGAGAGGCATATGCGGTATGGGTGATGTATATAAAATAAATAAGTAAATATTTCATAAACTAAATTATTAGAAGAGGAACCAAATGTTCTTGAAATTTTCTTGGGAGCCGTTACAGAGATTTTGTATGTTTGTATATTATTTACATTATCATGACTGGTCTTTTCTGTACGGTGAAATTGAAATTTCTTTTCCAGATATGTATAGGCTTCTTTTATTAACGTGGAGCTTTATGATTCTTTAATCTTTATTTGTATGTGTCTGTTTTCTTTATGAACCAAACATGTGGGTGCTTTTTCTTTTTGAGGAACCTGCGATATGGAGCTTTTTCAATGGGGCTCGAGCACTTCTTTTTATGTCTGCTTTCTTCCTATATCTTTTTTTTTTTGAGGGAAGCTTTCTTCCTATATCTTGAGAGAAGGCACGGACAACTCTAAAAAAAGGGACGGTGATTTATTTGTGTGTGCGCTTTTGGGATGGGTGATTTTTTCGACGTGTACTTGGGTATTGAGGACTTCTCCTTTTGTACGTGTGGGGAGAATTTTTTCTTGTGGGGGCGCTAGATTTTGGGGTGCTTTTTTTTTTTTTTTTTTTTTTTTGAGGATGTGGCGCATTTTTTCCAGATGTGTGTCGTGAGGGCTTTTTTTTTTAACACAGTACAGACGCAAGCGCTCATATATACGCGCATACACTCACCCCAGACGCAAGCGCTTATATACACGCGCATTTTTTTTCAGATGTGTGTCGTGAGGACTTCTTTTCTTGTATGTGTAGGTTTGGTCCCCCTCATGTAGGTGGCGTTTCTTTTTCTAAAGAAAAGGAGGTAACATCAATTAACAGATCTTTACCATTAAATTTATAATCTAATGGCTAAATTAATCCTGTTGATGTGGATTAACGTCAAGACTTTTATGGCTTATTTTTTATTTCACGGGCAATCAGCCGGTTCGCGGAAATCATTTCCTTCTATATTGTTGGATTTTTGTTGGACATTTTATCGTCGGAGATTTTAACGGAGGCTTTCCATTTTATTTTTTATTTAGGAAGGGGTGGAGGTGCTACTTATTTTGTTTCATTATTAATGTGAGACATGTCAGATCCGTTTTTTATGGGAAGGAAATGAGAGCGCAGGAGGCTTTCCTTTTTATTTTTTAGGAACGGGTGGAGGGTTTCCTTGTTTTGCTTCATTAGTAATGTTAGACGTGTCAGATCCGTATT
Source organism: Thinopyrum elongatum (assembly GCA_011799875.1). NCBI lineage: Eukaryota > Viridiplantae > Streptophyta > Magnoliopsida > Poales > Poaceae > Thinopyrum > Thinopyrum elongatum. Next base: position 101,231,190 of record CM022303.1, on the reverse strand, counting down.
TTTGTCGACCGAAATGAGAGCGCAGGCTTTCCTTTTTATTTTATTTTTGGATACATGCTTTCCTTTTATTTTTCATTGATGTTTTTTCGTTCTTTTTTTGTTTCGTTAATGTTAGATGTGTCAGATCTGTTTTTTATGAAACATGAATGAAAGCGCAGTTGGTGTTTTTATAATGGGCTTTTTTTTGGAAACTGTTCTTGTTTTATTTCATTAATGTTAGACGTGTCAGGTCCGGATTTTATGGAACAGGAAAGAGAGCGCACCTGATGTTTTTAAAGTGGGCTTTCCTTTTTATTTTTGGGAACCGCTGGAGGCTTTCCTGATTGTTTTCATTAACGTAGACGTGTCAAATCTATATTTGTGGGACGGGATCATCTCCATGCGTTACGCAAGATTTCTTTTAATCTGAACATAAATTTTACTATCTAACGGCTTAATTAATTTTGATGATGTGGATTAATGAAAGCACATAAATGGTGCCTCCAATTAGTAATTATAAGATACCCCACCCCCGGTTCAACACACAGACTCACCAGCTCCACGAGCAGAGGAGCCGACACCCAACCCAGTACGACCGGACAGGAGAGATCACCAGTAGAAAACAGGGCATTACTTCCGGTTTCAGAGGGCCTTTAGTCCCGGTTCTGAAACCGGGACAAAACAAACGGGACTAATGGCCAAAACCTTTAGTCCCGGTTCGCTTACGAACCGGGACCAAAGGAGCTCCACGTGGCCGCTGTGGGGCGCCCATACAGGAGGACCTTTAGTCCCGGTTGGTAACACTAACCGGGACTAAAAGGCAGCCACGCGTCAGCAGCTCCCAGGCGCTGAGGTTTTTATTTTTTATTTTTGAAAGGGGGGGCGGGGTTTATTAGGGGTTTTGGATGGTTTAATTAGGAGTTTCATATTGTGTTAGCTATAGCTACTACATATAGAGAGAAGTGACCTCTTTTTCTCCATGCTTGGTCGATGCTAGCTACTACATATAGAGAGAACTCGATGCTAGTAAGCAAATGAAGGAACCATTAATTACACAAGATCGTCATGAACATATACAGAGAGTGGTGACCTCTCCTTCTCCGAGATTGGTCGAACAATAAGTTTTCGTATTTCTATCCGACGCTACTACATATATACAATATAACATCTCTTACGATCCCTGGCATCATCTATCGATAATCAACTTGAATTTCCACATGGCATTCTCCGTCTTTATGTATGACATGGTCAAGAAAGAATCCCGCCAATTCCTCTTGAATTGCTCGTATGCGATTATGTGGTAGGAGTTCATCCCGCATCTGCCACATCTAATTTAAAGAAGGGGGTCAATACATATATATGAATGAAACTCAACACAATTGATGGTAATAAAATAAAATTATGAATATTGTTTATGTACTTCATATTTTTTGTCAGAGTAGCCCCGCTCAGAGGTCGAGTGGCATATGAACTCGCAAACGTAGTATCCACATAAATTATTCCCGCCTTCCTGTCACAAGCACTTTACGAGAAATAGAGTTCAATCAAACTGATAATCAATCATGATAAATGGTATTGATGAAACTAGAATCAATGAGAGATGCGCGGAACTAGCTAGTACTACTTACTTTGGGGTGTGTAAATCGCAGCTCCTTCTGCAGACCCGGAACCATTCTGGTGAACTTTTTCCAAACCCTGCCAGGCAAAGAAAATGATTACTTGATATCAGGAAATTAATGAACGAAAGTTGCTGACATGGTGCGATAATGATTGAACTTACTTCTGGAGCATTGCAGTCATGTTCGCATACTCCTGGGGATCTTTGCGTCTCGAGTCTAAGACAGTTACTACTCCCCTGTCAAGCTTAATGGATAGCAAAATAAAGTGAAACCTGCGCACGCATAACTCATCAATTATATTACTTAACCTCGAGTAAGCGAAACTGAATATGCACAAGACAGTAACACTCACTTGAAGTTGTAAGGAAAGAGTATTGTCCCTTTGTTTTGATGTCGAAGGAACAATTTTAGCAAGTTTTCCTAAGTAAGTTCGGCTCTCTCTTTTACCGACCATTCATTTATGGTATTTGGGCTAATAAACCCAATGTCATAGACTTATCCTTTTTTGCATTCGACGATTTTCAATCTGCATAATATAGTGAGGATACTTATATATACATGCAATGAACGAGCTGAGATAGAGACTTAATTACAGAAGTTATACTTACAGACAGTAGCAAGTCATGAGTTGTTTGTCGAGGGCCTCTTGATTGAATAACTGAAATAACTCCACAAATTCAATAGGTATCAGGTCGACTCCAATGAGGTCGTGCTCTTCTTTAATTCTCAGCATCAAACTATCACCATTCATGCAATTTTCGCATCATCGTTGTTAGAGGAGGATGATCAGGTTTGACGAGAGGATTTCCATGCTCGTATCTGAAGATCTCTACTACCTCTAACGTTTCAAACTGTACATCATTGCCCAGGTAATCACCAAGCTTGGTACCGGACAGTAGCCCCGGATTATTAGCGACGATATCGCTAGACACCTTGAGCGGGGGGCACGATTGCTTCGCCTGTTCGCCGAGCTGGGGAATTATTTTCCCACTTCTTTGTTTTGCTTCTAATCTTGCAGCACTGGTAGTACTTCCCGACCGCTGCACTGCCTTATATGGCTTTTCAATACAGCGGTCATACTTGGTTTGCTGCGGAGACGGTGGTGGTCGCTTAAGGCATCCAGAGTGCGCTTCGCTTTCACCGGATCTTCTATTTCCTTCGGAGGTCGATGTTTCCTCCGTTCAAAATGGGCCTGCATTTCGGCAGCACTGATGTCCGCGTTTTCCTTGTCAGTCCTCTCATATGGTAACTTTGGAAGAGGCTTGAGGCTTGGACCAAATTTGTATTTCTTCCCGCCTCTTGTACTGCTAGCCGCCGGAGCGGCGGCGTCTCTCTTCCGCCGTTGCTGAGGCGGCGGAGTCCGCTGACACGCTGGAGGAGGCGGAGGAGGAGACGGAGTACCCTGACGCGCCGGAGGAGGCGGAGGAGGAGGCGGAGTGCCCCGACGCGCCGGAGGAGGCGGAGTGCCCTGACGCGCCGGAGGAGACGGAGTGCCATCACGCGCTGGAGGAGGCTGAGTCTGCCGAGGCGTCCAGTTTGGAAGCTTGATGTACTCCTTTCTCCATAGACAGGTACTCTTTAAAGCATTTTCCAGATGAATCTCCCCTTCATCTGTAGGGTAGTCAAGCTCCAGCTCCTCAAATCCATCCATTATTTCATCCACCGTCACAATAGCATAGCCATGTGGAATCAGATGGCAATGAAAAGTTCCCTCAGCTTGAGGAAGTACAACAGAGCCGACCGCCGCCTTCAAGGTCAGGTTCTGGCATTTCGTCATTAGAACACAATGTTCAGCCTCCGTGATACTATACACGGGGTAGCGAGGAGCCGTGAAATCAGGCTGAACGAGCTCCGTGGAAGCCATGTTGGTTCTCCGCTAAGATGGTGGGGTAGCTTCTGGGGCAGCGTCGAAGCAAGGATTTTCGTGCCGCTGAGATGGTTGGCCGATAGCTCGCTGGCTCTCAAGTTCCTCTAGTTTTGCTAATCTTGCACTGAGCCTCTGCATTTCGGTTGCTTCCTCTTTCCTCTTTCTCTCTTGGCTTATATAACCACCGTTGTCAGGAAACCCATGCACCCACGGAACGGAGCCTGGTGTGCCTCGTGTTCGTCCAGGGTGCTTAGGATTCCCGAGGGCCTCTGTTAGCTCATCCTTCTCTCTGTTGGGAATGAACGTCCCTTCCTGCGCTGCCTTGATTGCTTTCTGAAGCTTCCGGATGGGTATTGCAAGTTGCTCGTCCATCCAAACACACTCCCCTGTTTCTGGGTCCAAAGTTCCCCCAACCCCGAAGAACCAAGTCCTTGAACGATCTGGCCAGTGCAATGTCGCTGGTTGGACCCCTTTAGCAAGCAGGTCTTGCTCAGCTTTGTCCCACAACGGCCGGGCTTTGTAGTAGCCACCTGACCTCGTGTGATGGTGATACTTCTTCTTTGCAGCATTTTGCTTGTTTGTCAGTGACCTTTTCTTACCCTTCTCCGATTTCTTGTAGGCCACAAATGCGGGCCAGTGATCTCTCATCTTCTCATATCGACCGATGAATTCTGGAGTCTTCTCTTTGTCGACAAATTTTGTGTTCAACTCTTTCTTCCAGTTTCAGAATAGTTCTGCCATCTTCTTAAGAGCAAACGGCTTGACCTTTCGCTCTATAATTGGGTTATTCGGCTCCTCCTCTGGCGGTAGGCTGAAATTTTTCATCAGCGAGGTCCAAAGATCATCTTTCTGTCTATCCTAGACATAAGAAACTTCAGGGTCATCTTTATTCTTATTCCATTGCTGGATGCTGATCGGGACACTGTCCCTAACAACAACTCCGCACTGATGTACAAATGCGTCCTTGGTCCCGGTTTGTGGCTAAAACCGGGACTAAAGGACAACCTTTGGTCTCGGTTCCAGCCACCAACCGAGACTAAAGGTGCTGGGCCAGGAGCGAGGCCCATTTGTCCCGATTCGTGTCTGGAATCGGGACCAAAAGTGTCAGACGAACCGTGACCAATGGCCCCCGAGGCCCGGCCGACGCCCTGGCCTCACGAACCGGGACTGATGCACCCTTTGGTCCCGGTTCATGAGTGAACCGGGATTAATGCCCTTATCCTGGCCTCAACCAAAGCCCTGTTTTCTACCAGTGGAGAGACAACATGCGTCCGTCACGGGATCTTCACGTCACCGTGCTTCTCCTCTTCTCTGCATCCGTCCTCCTCTCGGCCATCCCGGCAGCCAGAGCCCTGCAGGAAACCGAGGAGGAGGAGGAGTTCAGCTACTCGCTGGACGCGGAGAACGGACCGGCGCACTGGGGCGACATCAAGGAGGAGTGGTCCACGTGCGGCAAGGGCAACATGCAGTCACCCATCGACCTCGGCAGCCCGCGCGTCTCCCTCGTGTGCGGCCTCAGCTACCTCAACCACTCCTATGCCCCCGCCAACGCCACCATTGTCAACCGCGGCCACGGCATCATGCTCAGGTTCGAGGGCGACGCCGGGAGCGAGTCCATCGACGGCACTCCCTACTACCTCCTGTTGGAAATATAGTGCAACAGAGATCTATTGCAATGACATTTACACAATATTTTCGTAAGGAAATTGTCATGATGGTACTGTCAGATGTAAATGGAATACAATGTCTGAAACCTTGTTTCAGTACAGTTTGGCTGTCAACATTCAGAAACAGAGTTTCAGGTTGTGCAAACGGGTGAGTCGAGGTCTGACCCTGGTGTCAACTGATCCCGTTTCTAGCCGGACTGAATTCTGGTATGTTTGATTGATACAAAGTGAAGTCCATCTCATCAACGGTACCATGGCTGCCGCACGAATTCTCCGATGGATAAACTTGCACAAGTAGTCGCCGCAGGAGGAGGAGTGCGTGGGAGAAACTCCAGGGGGCGGATCCTGAAGTTTAGGCAGTTCGTTGCTTTAGGGTTGATTGCTAATTCGAGTCTATAAAAGGGAGACGTCCCAGACTGGAAGACACACAGAAAAAGCATTCACCTTAGTTCTTCTCTGTTTCGCCGCCGGAGCCTTGCCATCCCTTTCCTGTTGTGCTGCAGGACGGGTAGAGCAGTAATCTATGTTCCTTCTCCGGCTTGCTGACCTGCACGGGTGCCGGAGCAATCAAGGTTCTGGGAAGTGTCTCTGCATGCTGCTCGCTGATCTGCATCGCCACTTCCGCTTCTCCAGCTTCGTCATGTAGGAGATATGCCCTAGAGGCAATAATAAATGTTATTATTTATCTCCGTGTTCATAATTAGGTTTATGTTCCATGCTATAACTGCTGTGGTTCCCGAGCCCGTATATCCATAAAGGCTCTGGGGAAAACCCATGTGCACGTGTGGAATAATAAACGGTAAAATGTATTCCTAGTCATGCCTCTAAGACTAGCTCAAGTGTTGCATGATGATTATGTTTTCCCAATCATAGGCATGTCTATACCAGCAACTTTGAGGGCACAATGTCAGGAAGGACATTTGTGTTGAATCGACCCGAATTGATGTTATGCTATGAGATACATTCGTCATGAGTTAATGGTTAATAACACAGAGATAGTTAACGTTTGCATGATTCCTCAGACCATGAGAGTATCGAGTTTCTTCATGCTTGATTCATGAACTTTGGGGTTTGTTAAACGTCATCCGTAAATGGGTGGCTATTACGGCGGCTTACGGGTTCATGGGAAAGTATGTCAAGTAACTTGATAGCTCAAGATTGGGATTTGCTCCTCCGACGATGGAGAGATATCTCTGGGCCCTCTCGGTGTTACGGTATCCATCATCGTCTGGCCAGACACTTTGTGATTTGATCACGGGGATGCCGGAACACGGTAACAAGAAAAGAGAACAATACCGATAATGAGGTAACTAGCATAGTGGACAAGTTGTTGATCCACGGGAATGCCAACATGTCTCACCTTGGGTATTTGTAACATATCGCGAAGCAACAGGAATAGCACACGGCAACTGGAGGTTCACTCGAATATTTCATTCGTGTGGGTATAGGGGTCAATATGGGTGTCCACGGCTCCGATGTTGATCATTGATCGGAAGGGGTTCCGTGTCATGTCTATACTTCACCGAACCTATAGGGTCACATGCTTAAGGGTCATCTATCTGCTGAATACTAGATAGGGAGTCTGAGAGAAAATCACCGAAAAAGTTTCGGACACCGAAAAGTTTCGGACAGCGGAAAAGTTCCGCAGAGAGAGGTCACCGGATGAGTTCCGGTGAAACTGAAAAGTTGTTTCAGGGGATACCATTAAGTCAAAAAGGTTTCGGCACATGCCTGATAATTCTTGGAGGATACCAGAATCATTCTGGAAACTTCTGGGAATTTTCTGGAAGAAAAACCGGAAATGTTCCGGGGCTGCCGGAACCGCTTCAGATGCTTTTCGCAGATGAAATCACTAAACTGGAATTGTTCCAGAACGCATTGAAAATTATTTTAGTGGGTACTGGAAATGTTCTTAGCCCACATAAATATTTTCAGTTCGAACGGACGCTGAAAAATGTCGTCGTGAATAGTGAAAGTGCTTTTTGGGAATTTTATGGAAAGCACCTTTTTGGAAATTCCAAAAGGGCCTTCTAGAAGGGGAAGGAGGGCATGGCACCTCATGGGGGGGTCCCCCCCCCCCCAAGGGTGGCCGGCCAAGGAGGTGGAGCACCATGGTGCTCCACATGGCACTCCCATATGGCATATTCCCTTTTGGAAAGGGATATTCCAAGGGCACTTTGGGGTTTTTGTGTGACAATTTTACCCCTTGGCTTGCCTATATATAGGAGTGATCTTGGCAGCCATTTCCCCATCCCTTGCTCTCATACACATGCCAAGATGTTATCTGGCTTCTCTCTCCCTCCCACGAAAAGAGTTTCGTAGAGCCGAAAGGCTGTCTGGGTTCCGGCAGGAACTAGTTCTGGACGGCGAAGCCCTGCCGGATAGATGACACCGTATGTGTGCAACTCTGTAGAGAGGTCGTAGTTTCGATCTTAGTGCCCGAGGGGCTGTTCGAGAGTGCCTCCCGAAGGGCTGTCCAAGTGATGGTCCGAGTTCTGTGAGTCCTCCCGAAGGGCTGTCCGAGTGACCGTCCGAGTTTCGAAGGTCCTCCCGAAGGGCTGTCCGCGACACCGTCCGGGGGACTGTCCAACCGCCTCCCGGAGGGCTGTCCGAGTGGCGGATGAGGGTATACATCCTCGCGGTTGGGAGGTTGTAAATCCTAGCTGCGGGGATCTGCACCGCCGATCGTCATCGACTCTACTTCCGCTGCGCTACGAGTCGGTAACGAAAATGATCAAACCTTGCATGCAGTCTCCATAGTGGTCCTGGGCTGGTGCGTAGGTCGGAAAATTTTTGTTTTCTGCTGCGTTACCCTACAGTGGCATCATGAGCCGTGCTATGCGTAGATGCAGGTTGCGATCTAGAATACATGGAGATGTATGGGTGTTGCACAATATAATTAGGTAGTAGATGAGTTCTATTACTGAAAATTATTTGTGCGGGTAGCAGATGAAATCTGTTACCCGATGTTCTTGTTGCTTCCCTGGAATTTGCATATTTCTGATCTTGATAACAGTATGGTGGAGTTTCAAGGTTCTGGCAATCCGCGATCCTGATTGATCAACGAAGTGCTAACAGTTCATTGAATTCCACCGTAGTTAAAAAGAAAGATGAAATTTCGCAGACGAAAGGGCAATGCAGATATGATCTGCACGGGGGTCATGCGTATGACGAAGTTTAGTATGGTGCTCGAGATTTTATTATCTCGGTTTTCATACACCCCGCATTGTTAAACTAGCGCTTGAATTATCATACTTGATGATGGACGTTGGTAGCTTCGGTTTGTTTCGAAACCTTAGAAGCCACGTAAAACAAGTTTTTGCATGAACCGATTAGAGACGTCTAACTTGGTTTTGCAGGAGGGTTTGCATGTGCATATAATGTGGTATAGCAGTGCTCATAATAATTTGATTATGTATGAGATGACTATATGATGTAAATTGATTAACATGACCTACGTGTCATGATTCGGCATGATGGCTGGAGCCATATGATTGCACTTTAATGACCTGCGTGTCAACCTTGTTGTAATGCATTATTTTATTAGCTATAGAGATAGCAATATTATCTGGTGCATCGACAAGGTGGTGGCAATCTTCGCGAAGGTGAACACCGACGCGAATGCCGAAGACGAAGAAATACAAGACTTCTCCGTCAGAAAGGGCTATACCATATCATGCTATTATGAATTGCCTGAGATGTTTATCCCTTATGATGCACCCTTCTTGATTGCGCGGTAGTCGCTTTTATTAGGGTGATCTCTCACAAAAATATCAAGTAGTTAGTGTTCTCCCAAGTGTAGCACCGTCACGGCACCTAACTTTTCGGGGCATCACATGGACACATGGGTGCGAACGATTAGGGAAGTGTGAGGCGGGTGAGTTGAGACCTCGCAGCAAGATCACTTGGTTGTCTTGACGTTCTGGAGGAGCGTCCTGAGCTCGGAACACGCCCATCGAAAGATGAACAAGAGTCACATAGAGATGGGATTGGCAAGTTGGCCTACCGATTGCAATTTTCGTCACTTGAGATGGACACATCCTTGGCGTTGAATTGTAATATGGATCTTGAATCGCTCACAATCAATTATGAGAGATATTGATTTGAGTGGGAGAGCACTGTTGAATTAACTTGTTTAATTCTCAGTGCAATTAATTTTGAACACTGTCTAAGTGTGATTTGCATAATAGTTGTAGAATAATGGCTCGCATTTCCACCTTCCCTATTAAAATTGAATAGCTGTTAAATATCTGGTTAAATCTTTACGGTTGGTAACGTAATGTGAAGATTGTCCTCCAGAGTGCCGAGAAGGACTTTGTCCTATCGCATACTTTTGGTATTCTCTCGCTTATGCTATGGATCATGTGACTCTCGTCCTTCGATCCAAAAGCTAGAATTCCGTTTCAGTCAAGTGCAATATGTTTGCTTCCATCAGACCTGAACTTCGAAAGTTTGGATAGTTATGTGATATTCATGGAATCTGAAAATCATTTTCAGAGACAGACAAAGGCTAAAAGATATGAGATATCCAAAGCAATGTTTGTTTGCAAACTATTAGTAAAAGAGTTTACTATGCATTAGACTGATAAGAGAGGGATCCAGAAGAACGCCTATCATATGATGAAAGGTGAATAAAACAACAACTTAAAGAGAAAGGAAGTGTCCGAAGGGTGTTAGTGAAACTTTCACGCCTAGGAAGTCCGGGGCTAACGCCACTCTTAAGTTGGGTGCTTCTTCTGGAAGTAGGAGAAATACTAAAAGTTAAACTGTTAGAAGTATAAAGGCAAAAAGAAAGAAGACTGGAATATCCAGCTCATGTATGAATGTCATACAAGTTTTTGATGTATAGAAGGCTGGTCAAAGATATAGTTCTTGGGAATTATGATTAAATTGTTAATCACTAATTCTTGGGTATTGTGAGTTAATCACAAAGATACCCGCTCGATTGCATTCTGATGCAACTCGATGTAAGAACTACTACGGCCTGAAAGACTAGCCAGGAATGAGGTTGAGATACACACATGGAACATAGTAAATGTTACTATACCTTCCATCGGTGTATTACCTATGTATTTACTTTCATAATTCATTTTAGAGTTTCACACTCTAGGCCTTTGCATAAGGTATCTTGCAAGAAGGTTGTTCATAAGAGAACTTTTTATGTTCAATGTTATGAATAACATAAGGGCCATACTTTCATTGAGAATGAGATGTATGTTATGAATAATGATATTAATATATTACCTCTGGATTTACTTTCATAATTCATTTTAGAGTTTTACACTCTAGCCGCTTGCACAATGTTGTTGCAAAAGGGTTGTTCATAAAAAGAACAATTGTTGTTCAGTATTATGAATAACATAAAGGGCCATGCTTCCATCCGAGATTGGACGTATGTTATGAATATTGATGGTAATATGATACATCTATACCACTGACGCTAAATGTCGCAAGACTAAAAGAATACCACACAAGTGTGGCACTACATTTGGTCACATTGGAGAAACCCGCATGGAAAACTCCATTATGATGGATTTTGAAGTCGTTTGATTTTGAATCATCTGACACTTGCAAATTTCCTCCGAAAAGTGAAGTGACTGAAATACCGTTCACAGGCCATAAGGAATGAGCAACAAACTTATTGGTGATCATACATTTTGATGTGTGTAGTTCAATAAATGTTGTTGCAAGTAGTGGATTAATCTATCTTCAGAAATGACTCAAGTAGATATATGGATATTTACTTGATGAGACGTAAGTCTGGATCTTTTGAAATCATTCGAAAGGTTTTCAAATATGAAGTAGAAGTTATTGTAACAAGAAAATTAAGTTTCTACAATTCGATTGCAGAAAGAAATATTTGAGTTACAAGTTTAGCGAATGTCTGATGAGTTGTGAAAAGAGTTTCATAACTTACACCTCCCGGAACACCACTGTGAGTGGAAAGTCCGTGAAGATGTAATCAAACCATTTATGACATGGTAAGATCAAAGATGACATAAATAAATTTGCCATTATCCCTTTTAAAAGGTGATGCCTTAGAGACTGCGACTTTTACACTGAAAAGAGCTCCATCGGGTCTGTTGAAATGACGACATGGTATGGTACGCCCAACCATGTTATATCTTTTCTTAACATTTGGAATATGGGGCTTGTGTAAAAGGTTACAAACCTATTCCAAATCAGACAAGTGCTACTTTGTAGGTTATCCCAAAATGTTGGGTTTTCCTCCCTCACTATGCCGAGGCAAATAGGTTTGCCACTAAGAACGGTATGCTTTTTGAAGAAAATGGTTCTTTCAAAAGGTGAGTGGGAGAATAATGCAACTCGATGAGATAACCAGTATCTCCGTCATCAGGTCAAAGGAAAGAGACCTTGGAAGTAATTCCAGAGTTTCCTACTGCGACTGATACGGAAGTCTCTACAATAAAATGTATGGACTTCGGTCGAACTTGCAGCTGAACCATGTAGGCAAGGCTCGTGCAAACCTCTCAGGTGCGCAACGAGATATTGTTGTTAGACAACAGTATACCTACGATACACAAGGAAGCGTTGATGGGCCCTGACTCCGGAATTGGCTAAATGCCAATACAATCCGAGATAGTTTCCATATAAGTGATTCAAGATTAAAATCTTGATACACCTTTCGGAAGACTTAGAGTCTGACGAATTTTTATGGAACTATAACTGATACGAATAAAAATGTTTTATCCATAAAGCTCGACTTGTTGCAATATACAAGTTCAAGGAGTTGACTACGATGAGGTTGCTTCACCGTAGCGATGCTTAAAGTCGGTTCGGGTTGAACTAGCAATTAATATATATTTCATATCATGAGATATAAAACAATGGATGGCAAAAGGATTTCCATCTGATGGAAATAAAACCAAGGACTTGCATGTGTTACAGTCCAAGGTATTTTGTCATTCCAGAGGATGCTAGTAAGTTTGCAAACTTCAGAGTTCCAGCGATGAACAGAAGAGAGCAAAATGGAGTTGGAATCTTCGTGTTTTGATGAAATGGTCAAAAGGGTTTGACTTCATCAATGGGTAACGAAGATGCTTGTAATTCAAGAAAGTAAGTGGGAGCATAATAACATTTCGAAAAACCTTGTGTGCTTGACACATTGTTAATTGGAATTAAAATTCTTGACACGAATTAGGACTTCATTTGAAAATAGTTTTTCAATGAAGTGCTTGGGCTAAATAGCCTTTATATTAGGCATGATGATCTATGGAGATAGATTTACCTAATAGGGCTGAGCAAAGATACATATTGACAAGATGCTAAAACCTTTTAGCATTAAAAACGTCAAGGAGTGATTCTTGCCGAAGTCACATGGAAAGAGTTTTTGCAAGACTCGGTGTCCCAAAACACTGATGAGCAAAATACATGATGGAGATTCCACACACTCTTGTGTTTGGATTAATCATGTATTCCATGGTATGTAAAAACAACCAGATATGTCCAATACTCCCAAAGTTGTTGCAAGTATAGATACCAAAGTGATCAAAAGTACTGATCATGGGACAACAGTGAAAAAGGGTCATTAAGTACTATAGTAGCACTGATGACATGTTTTCTCGCAAGCGGAGATCATGAAGAGTTCGTTGTAAAAGGTTACATCGATACAGTCTTCATCCATGCTCCAAGCGATTTTCGATTTATGTTAAGGGTTTTTTGTGCAATACACAATATGGTGGCACGGTAGTTGGAAATTGTTCCAAACAAGTTACTGTGGCGAATTCTATAACAGAGGCAAAGTATGTTGCCGCTTTTAAAAGCGACAAAGAAGATGTTGAATCATATAGTTCATTCATGAACTTAGTATGGTTCCAAGATGGCTTTTGTCAATGGGACACTACTGCAGGTAGTTGCTCCATAACTCAGTCTGAGGAATCCAGGTTCGACCTGTGATTCACATACATACAAAGCCAAGTCCACACAAAATATGAATTTTGTGAAAGCGTGAAAACGTGAGGATATGCAAAGATACACACGAATCTGAAGTCGTCAGATCCGTTGGACATCAGGCTATACCACAAGCGAAGCATATTTACACCGGTGTGCCACAGGTGTAAAGTGCATTAGCATTAACTAGATTATTGACTCTAGTGCAAGTGGGAGTCTGTAGGAGATATGCCCTAGAGGCAATAATAAATGTTATTATTTATCTCCGTGTTCATAATTAGGTTTATGTTCCATGCTATAACTGCTGTGGTTCCCGAGCCCGTATATCCATAAAGGCTCTGGGGAAAACCCATGTGCACGTGTGGAATAATAAACGGTAAAATGTATTCCTAGTGATGCCTCTAAGACTAGCTCAAGTGTTGCATGATGATTATGTTTTCCCAATCATAGGCATGTCTATGCCAGCAACTTTGAGGGCACAAATGTTAGAAGAACATTTGTGTTGAATCGACCCGATTGATGTTATGCTATGAGATACATTCGTCATGAGTTAATGGTTAATAACACAGAGATAGTTTACGTTTGCATGATTCCTCAGACCATGAGAGTATCGAGTTTCTTCATGCTTGATTCATGAACTTTGGGGTTTGTTAAATGTCATCCGTAAATGGATGGCTATTACGGCGGCTTACGGGTTCATGGGAAAGTATGTCAAGTAACTTGATAGCTCAAGATTGGGATTTGCTCCTCCGGCGATGGAGAGATATCTCTGGGCCCTCTCGGTGTTACGGTATCCATCATCGTCTGGCCAGACACTTTGTGATTTGATCACGGGGATGCCGGAACATGGTAACGAGAAAAGAGAACAATACCGGTAACGAGGTAACTAGCATAGTGGACAAGTGTTGATCCACGGGAATGCCAACATGTCTCACCTCGGGTATTTGTAACATATCACGAAGCAACAGGAATAGCACACGGCAACTGGAGGTTCACTCGAATATTCATTCGTGTGGGTATAGGGGTCAATATGGGTGTCCACGGCTCCGATGTTGATCATTGATCGGAAGGGGTTCTGTGTCATGTCTATACTTCACCGAACCTATAGGGTCACACGCTTAAGGGTCATCTATCTGCTGAATACTAGATAGGGAGTCTGAGAGAAAATCACCGAAAAAGTTTCGGACACCGAAAAGTTTCGGACAGCGGAAAAGTTCCGCAGAGAGAGGTCACCGGATGAGTTCCGGTGAAACTGAAAAGTTGTTTCAGGGGATACCATTAAGTCAAAAAGGTTTCGGCACATGCCTGATAATTCTTGGAGGATACCAGAATCATTCTGGAAACTTCTGGGAATTTTCTGGAAGAAAAACCGGAAATGTTCCGGGGCTGCCGGAACCGCTTCAGATGCTTTTCGCAGATGAAATCACTAAACTGGAATTGTTCCAGAACGCATTGAAAATTATTTTAGTGGGTACTGGAAATGTTCTTAGCCCACATAAATATTTTCAGTTCGAACGGACGCTGAAAAATGTCGTCGTGAATAGTGAAAGTGCTTTTTGGGAATTTTATGGAAAGCACCTTTTTGGAAATTCCAAAAGGGCCTTCTAGAAGGGGAAGGAGGGCATGGCACCTCATGGGGGGGTCCCCCCCCCCCCAAGGGTGGCCGGCCAAGGAGGTGGAGCACCATGGTGCTCCACATGGCACTCCCATATGGCATATTCCCTTTTGGAAAGGGATATTCCAAGGGCACTTTGGGGTTTTTGTGTGACAATTTTACCCCTTGGCTTGCCTATATATAGGAGTGATCTTGGCAGCCATTTCCCCATCCCTTGCTCTCATACACATGCCAAGATGTTATCTGGCTTCTCTCTCCCTCCCACGAAAAGAGTTTCGTAGAGCCGAAAGGCTGTCTGGGTTCCGGCAGGAACTAGTTCTGGACGGCGAAGCCCTGCCGGATAGATGACACCGTATGTGTGCAACTCTGTAGAGAGGTCGTAGTTTCGATCTTAGTGCCCGAGGGGCTGTTCGAGAGTGCCTCCCGAAGGGCTGTCCAAGTGATGGTCCGAGTTCTGTGAGTCCTCCCGAAGGGCTGTCCGAGTGACCGTCCGAGTTTCGAAGGTCCTCCCGAAGGGCTGTCCGCGACACCGTCCGGGGGACTGTCCAACCGCCTCCCGGAGGGCTGTCCGAGTGGCGGATGAGGGTATACATCCTCGCGGTTGGGAGGTTGTAAATCCTAGCTGCGGGGATCTGCACCGCCGATCGTCATCGACTCTACTTCCGCTGCGCTACGAGTCGGTAACGAAAATGATCAAACCTTGTATGCAGTCTCCATAGTGGTCCTGGGCTGGTGCGTAGGTCGGAAAATTTTTGTTTTCTGCTGCGTTACCCTACACGTCAGGCTTCCACTTCAACACCTGCGTTTCAGTCAAGGTAACATTCAGTTAGCTATCCAAGTGTTTTGTTGGCTTCCTGCCATGTTCAAGAATAGATTGATTTGGTTACTAGCATTGCTAGTTGAGTTCTGCTATCTTGCGATATTTGTAGTGGATTATAGATTGCTTCAGATTGTCATCTTAAGTTGGTTAATTCAAAATGCAGTTAACTTGATCATAGTTAATTTACTGAATTGTTTAACAATCCAGAACCTTGATTCGATCGATATGGCTGAACCTATCGATTTGCTGAAACCTGAACGTTTTGGGGGTGAGAACTTTAAGAGATGGCAAACCAGAGTCAAGTTCTGGCTGATGAGTATGAATCTGTGGTGGGTGATATCCCCACAGCTTCCACTCACACAAGAACAACAGCGTGAGATTGAGGTGTCTAGTGACACAGCTCTAGGATGCCTTCTTTCCCTCTTGACGGATCAACTTTGTGACGTATACATGAGCTATACCAGCCCCTCCGAATTATGGGAAGCCCTCGTACGCAAGTACGGAGAAGCTGATGCAGGGCGTGAATTGTACGTCAATGAATTGTATCATGACTTCCGCATGGTTGATAGCCGTTCGGTCGTCGAACAATCTCATGAGCTTCAGCTTCTGGTGGGGGAACTGGGACACTTCGGCTCAGTCTTGCCTGACAAATTTGTGGTTGGGGGCATTATTGCCAAGCTTCCTCCAGGATGGAGGGGCTTTGCCACAAGCCTCAAACATCGCAGGGAAGCAATGACCGTGGAGGGTCTGATTGCTACTCTGGATGTTGAGGAGAAAGCAAGGGCCAAAGATGTTCCACAACCTTCCACCCAGGATACCTCAACTGCAAAATTGGTTGATGGTGGGGCTGGCAGCTCAAAGAACTTCAAGAACAAAGGGAAAGGAGCAAAACAAAATACTGGCTTTAAAAAGAAGAAGAAAACTAAAGGAGACTTCAACTGCTTTGTGTGCGGTGAGGCTGGCCACCTGGCAAGGAAGTGCCACATGCGTAAAGGCAAGAAGGTTAATCAGCAAACCGTGAATGTGACTGTTGGCGAGCCAGGAGAAGGATCTGGGTATGAACCTACTGTCCTTGTGTCGTCTCAAATCACCGATTGGTGGTTAGATACTGGCGCTAATGTTCATGTTTGTGCTGATTATAATTTTTTTTCATCTTACCAGACTTGCAGCAGTTCCACCGTCATAATGGGGAATGGAACTCGGGCAGCTGTGCAAGGAGTAGGAAGAGTGGAGCTAAAACTCTCGTCGGGGAAGACTCTCCTACTGAAGAATGTAAAGCATGTCCCGTTAATAAATAGGAACCTACTTAGTGGTTCTCTGCTATGTCGTGATGGTCTAAAGTTAGTGTTTGAGTCAAATAAATTTGTGATTTCCAGATTTGGTCAGTTCATAGGAAAAGGCTACAACAGCGGAGGCCTGTTCCGCTTGTCTGTGTTAGAGGATCTTAATCTTCTAAACACCATTTCATGTTCTTCGGTTAATGAATATTGTATGAGAGATGCATCTGTTTGGCACTCTCGGTTGTGTCATATCAATTTTGATCGTCTTATTCCGCTATGCAAACTTGAGTTAATACCTAACCTGTCTATATTTAAAGGATCTAAGTGTCAGGCCTGCGTTCAAGCCAAACAGCCAAGAAAACCTTTCAAAGCTGTTGGTGAAAAGGGCCTGGAACCTCTTGATCTCATTCATTTTGACTTATGTGAAATGAATGCAGTGTTAACCAGGGCAGGGAAAAAGTACATGATGACATTGATAGATGATGCAACTAAATGGTGTTATTTATTCTTAGTGAAAACGAAAGATGAGGCACTAGAGTGTTTTAAAATCTACAAGGCAGAATTAGAGACTCAATTGAACAAGAAAATCAAACGTCTAAGATCTGATAGAGGAGGGGAATACCTTTCAAAAGAATTCTCTGATTTCTGTGCTGAACATGGTATTATACATGAAACAACTGCTCCTTACTAACCTCAGTCCAATGGAGTGGCAGAGAGGAAAAACCGAACGCTTACTGACCTGGTAAATGCCATGTTGGACAGCTCATGTCTACCTAAGCCATGGTGGGGGGAAGCAGTGTTAGCAGCATGTTATGTACTAAACAGAGTTCCCACATCAAAAGGAGAGATAACCCCTTATGAGGGATGGAAAGGCAGAAAGCCCACTCTCAGATTTCTGCGTGCTTGGGGCTGTTTAGCCAAGGTAAATGTACCTGCAATCAAGAAACACAAGTTAGGCCCTAAGACGGTTGATTGTGTGTTTCTTGGCTATGCAAAGAATTCTATTGCCTATCGGTTTCTAGTGATTAAATCAGGTGTAGCAGATGTTAATGTTAACACTGTAATTGAGTAATCCGATGCAACGTTCTTTGAAAACATCTTTCCAATGAAAAGGGACGAAACACCATCTGACAACCTGATTCCCTATCCTATACCAGAACCCATAGTACCCTCTGAAACTCCAGATGCAGAAAACAACAGTGAAGAATGTGTTCCTAGAAGGAGCAAAAGACGAAGAAGAGAAAAATCATTTGGTAATGATTTTGCTGTGTTTTTAGTGGATGATGAACCAAGAACCCTTCTAGAAGCTTTTGCATCTCCGGATGCAGATTACTGGAAGGAGGCAGTCCAAAGCGAAATGGATTCAATTCTTGCTAATGGAACTTGGGAAATTTGTCCTCGTCCCACAGGTTGTAAGCCCATCGGATGCAAATGGATTTTTAAAAGGAAACTAAGACCAGATGGTACAATAGAGAAATTTAAAGCTAGGCTAGTGGCTAAGGGTTTTACCCAAAAAGAGGGAGAAGACTTCTTTGATACCTATTCCCCTGTGGCAAGACTGACTACAATTCGTGTGCTTGTTGCACTTGCTGCCTCATATAAATTTCTAATCCATCAAATGGATGTGAAGACAGCAGTCCTAAATGGAGAGCTAGAAGAGGAAATTTATATGCAGCGGCCTGATGGATTTGTAGCTACATGACAAGAGGACATGGTATGTAAATTAAAGAAATCCCGATATGGCCTAAGGCAGGCACCAAAACAGTGGCATGATAAGTTTGACAAAACTCTCACGTCTGCAGAGTTCTTGGTGAATGATGCTGATAAATGCGTGTACTATAAATTTGGTGGGGGTGAAGGTGTAATTCTGTGTCTATATGTGGATGATATACTAATATTTGGAACTAATATCAATGTGATCAATGACACTAAAAGTTACTTGTCACATAATTTCGACATGAAAGATTTGGGTGAAGCTAATGTTATTCTTAACATTAAAGTAACTAAAGGTGAGGATGGTATTACACTAAGTCAATCCCATTATGTGGAGAAAATTCTGAGCAGGTTCGGTTTCTCTGAATCTAAATCATCTCCAACACCGTATGACCCAAGTCTTAAGCTTCGGAAAAATAGAGGACAAGCAATTGATCAGTTAAGATATAAACAAATGGTTGGTTCCCTAATGTATTTGGCTAGTGCAACTAGACCGGACATTTCGTATGATGTATGCAAACTGAGCAGGTTTAACTCTAATCCTGGAAATGACCATTGGGTTGCACTAGACCGAGTTATGAAATATTTAGTAGGCACATCTACTTATGGTCTACATTTCACTGGGTACCCTGCAGTCCCAGAGGGGTACAGTGATTCTAATTGGATTTCAAATGCTGATGAAATCAAAGCTACTAGTGGATACATTTTTACAATAGGAGGTGCAGTAGTGTCATGGAGATCGCGTAAGCAAACAATACTCACCAGATCAACTATGGAGGCTGAACTGGTGGCTCTTGACACTGCCATAGTTGAAGCAGAATGGCTGCGGGAGCTACTCATGGAACTGCCCATTCCTACAATATTGATAAACTGTGACAATCAGACAGTTATCATAAAAGTTAAAAGTTCAAAGGATAATCTAAAATCCTCAAGGCATGTGAAACGCAGAATCAAGTCAGTCAGGTCGCTGAAAAATTCAGGAGTGATTGCCCTTGATTATATAAACACATGTAAAAATCTGGCTGATCCTTTCACTAAAGGACTATCACGAACAGTGATAGAATGTGCATCAAGGGAAATGGGACTGAGACCCACATGAGTTTCTTGACAGCAGAAACCTGTCCTTGTGATTGGAGATCCCATGAATTGGACAATTGGAATAACAAGCTGTTAATTAACTAGAGAGTATAAATTTCTTTTTATTTCCCGTTAGTAGATGATACTCTAAAATACTGCTAGGCAGGATGACTACAAGTCAGAATATGTCTTGTGACCAATTAAATTGGTAAGTCACCAACTCGCGGGGTAAGCCTATAAAAGACATACCTATATGGGCTTTGGTTGTGGACGAAACCAATGAGGTATGGGTGAACTTCATAAAAGCTCATGAAAAGATCAGGAAGCTTGACCTTAAAGCTTCACCGCAGGCCTGGTTCCAGGCGGTCTAGTACTAACTTAACATTAAGATGAAACCCAATTACACAAAACTATTAATTCAAGGTGCGTCCATTGATTAGTTGTAAGAAGGTGAATTCTGAAGTGTAAGGTATAGCTCAACCCATTAGGGTCTATATCTCAAAGTTGGTATATAAAAAGACAAAAGGAGAACTAACGTAGGTCATGACAACTTGGTGATGATTGTTGGAAATATAGTGCAACAGAGCTCTATTGCAATGACATTTACACTATATTTTCATAAGGAAATTGTCATGATGGTACTGTCAGATGTAAATGGAATACAATGTCTGAAACCTTGTTTCAGTACAGTTTGGCTGTCAACATTCAGAAACAGAGTTTCAGGTTGTGCAAACGGGTGAGTCGAGGTCTGACCCTGGTGTCAACTAATCCCGTTTCTAGCCGGACTGAATTCTGGTATGTTTGATTGATACAAAGTGAAGTCCATCTCATCAACGGTACCACGGCTACCGCACGAATTCTCCGGTGGATAAACTTGCACAAGTAGTCGCCGCAGGAGGAGGAGTGCGTGGGAGAAACTCCAGGGGGCGGATCCTGAAGTTTAGGCAGTTCGTTGGTTTAGGGTTGATTGCTGATTCGAGTCTATAAAAGGGAGACGTCCCAGACTGGAAGACACACAGAAAAAGCATTCACCTTAGTTCTTCTCTGTTTCGCCGCCGGAGCCTCGCCATCCCTTTCCTGTTGAGCTGCAGGACGGGGAGAACAGTAACCTCCGTTCCTTCTCCGGCTTGCTGACCTGCACGGGTGCCGGAGCAATCAAGGTTCTGGGAAGTGTCTCTGCACGCTGCTCGCTGATCTGCATCGCCACTTCCGCTTCTCCAGCTTCGCCAGGCTTCCACTTCAACACCTGCGTTTCAGTCAAGGTAACATTCAGTTAGCTATCCAAGTGTTTTGTTGGCTTCCTGCCATGTTCAAGAATAGATTGATTTGGTTACTAGCATTGCTAGTTGAGTTCTGCTATCTTGCGATATTTGTAGTGGATTATAGATTGCTTCAGATTGTCATCTTAAGTTGGTTAATTCAAAATGCAGTTAACTTGATCATAGTTAATTTACCGAATTGTTTAACACGTCCGGCAGGTGCACTGGCACTCCCCACCGAGCACAACGTCAACGGACGCCGGTACGACATGGAGCTCCACATGTTCCACGAGAGCGCCCAGGGCAAGGCCGCCGTCATCGGCGTCTTCTACGAGGTCGGCGCCCACGACGCCTTCCTGCACAAGGTGCCTCTCTTTTCTTTCTTGCTTTCTTTAGTTAACCAACAAACGGACGAGGCTTAATTAAGCTTGATTAACTAAAGCCCACACGACAACATGGGACTTACCTTAATTAAGCTTAAGTAACACCAACATGGTACCTCCCCTTGCAAAGCTGCAAGATGCAATTAATAATTGGCTAATTCTAATCTTGTACCAACACAGCTGGAGCCGTACCTGGAGATGATAGCGGATCGCAAGGACAGGGAGGAGAAGATGGGGATTATGGATCCCAGGGGCGCTAGAGGCAAGGCCAGCGTCTACTACCGCTACATGGGCTCCCTCACCACCCCACCCTGCGCGGAAGGGGTCATCTGGACCATCGTGAAGAGGGTACGTCCCGTTTCATTCATTCACCATCACGCATCACCTTGCATCGAACACAATTACTCCCTCCGTTTCTAAATACTCCCTCCGTCCAAAAAAAGTTGTCCCTCAAATGAATGTATTTAGCACTAAATTTTTTTGGACGGAGGAAGTATAAGTCTTTGTATAGATTCTACTAGGTGGACTACATGCGAAGCAAAATGAATGAATCTACACTTAAAATGCATCTATATACATCTGTATGTGTGGTTTATAGTGGAAACTCTACAAAGGCTTGTATTTAGAAACAAAGGGACTACCAACTAATACTCCCTCCGTTCCTAAATATTTGTCTTTCTAGAGATTTCAACAAGTGACTATATACGAAGCAAAATAAGTAAATCTACACTCTAAAATATGTTTATATACATCCGTATGTGGTAGTCTATTTGAAATCTCTAAAAAGACAAATATCTAGGAACAAAGGGAGTAACTATCAGTAAAATATTACATTTCTGGACCATCACATGACACACAACTTGCAACTGTCGAATAAAAGAATTCATTTCTGGAACTTAGCAGTTGGCATGGAGCTGCCAGTTCGATCTATGTACAGATCCTTTCATTTGTTATTCATGAAGAATCTTCCCACCGGTTTCGCCTTTCCTGTACTTTTGTTTGATCGGAATTTAGATCAGTGGAACGCACGCCAGCATGCAAAAGTCCTATTATACCCTATGCATGGTTGGTGAATGGTGTGGGAATTGATATATAAATTTTCTGAAACTTATCTCTTTTTTTCTATCTGGTTCAATTTTACAGGTCCGCACCGTGTCGAGGCACCAGCTGGAGCTTCTCCGGGAGGCCGTCCATGACGTGAGTTTTTTTTTTCCTCCTACGTTTCTAAAATCCGTTCCAGATCTTGGTATTCTCCTGGTGCATTCAACTCTGTCTTTCAGCACTTTACAGTCTTTAGACTCATGTCAGACGGTAGACCTTAACAGTGGACATCTAGAAATTCCACAGCGGCATGAAAGTCGCATTTAATTTGGTCGATCTCCAACTGTGGACTAGACTTTTTTTGGACTGATTTTCCTTCAACCCTACATGCAGGACATGGAGAAGAACGCGAGGCCCCGTCAGGTGGAGAACAGCAGAGATATCAGCATGTTCCGGCCTTTTCAGCAGAATAGACATTGATTATTCGCAAGGGTCGATTATCCGCTTAATTAGTTTGCTGTTACAGCTATCGTATATGTACATGGTTACACCAATTTTTGTAATTCTTTCTACTCCTATTAGATGCCTTGTATCCGGCCACTGAATAATAAAGGAGCACGTCCCGTCCATGTCCATGGATGTGTGTTGATCTTGTGATCTAGAATACTTCGTGAAAATGATTGTTGTTGTGTACAACTCCATAACTCATCCAGCTGCCACTGTCATTAGACAACTCAATAACTCATGCAGCTGCTACTAGCCATCTGGTGTTGTCTCCTTGAAGAATTATGCCAGGAATAGTTTAGCTCGAGAAATTTAGGCTAAGTTTGAATATTGCTGAATGTTACCAACACGATTTTATTCCTGAATTCATTTGGCTATTGTTTTTCTAAAGATCAGGTCAAGTTGACCATGGCTCTTGAAATAATGAAGAGGGCTGTCGACCTCACAGGCCAGTTGTTGTCACTGGTACGATGATAATGCGAGATCAGACTTGTCCGCCATATGCCACAGAAGCCTGCATGAATTTATTCAACAACCTCAACAGTTCAATCTGGTGAAAAGGAACATAGAAGAGTTGAGCATCCAATGTGATTATTGTTGGCCCTTTTCAGAAGCTGGTGATCTGAAAACTGTATATGAATACTGACCAATTTCAAGAATAATGCGGGGACTGGGGGTTGGTGAGTGACCAATGGTTTGGAAGTTTACGGTGATTCTGATTGAAAGGCCTGCCTAGGGTAGGGTAATTATTAGTGACGTTGAATGGCTTTACTCAGGCAACACAACGTGCGTCAAATTACTTGTCCATGGGGTTTTAGGCGTGTATGATTGAAAATTAAGGAAGGTTAGGTGAAACCAGATGTATCCCCTACAAGAAAAGTGAGTTAAAATGAGTGTGAACAGCCGAGGTAAATATACTGAGAAGTTACCTACTTTTCTCGTCTCCCCCTCCCATTGACAGGATTATGTGTTGTCTGACAACTATGTGCTTGCCTTTGCCGTTGACTGCTAACAATAAAAAATGTTCGACCTAAACTAACCCTGACCCGCCTGAATTTCAGGGGTGTGGGGCGATTCCCCGACTAAAACCAGTCAAAAAGTGCCACGTTCAATCAACACGTAAAAGCCCTGTAAATCCCCGGACGTGTAGCTTTACTCGCTAACAATTCTTGTTGGTTCGACCAGGCTTTTTCTAGTTTATATACACAAACAGTCTTGTAAGGCAGACAATGCGGAAAAAGTTTTTTTTTCTGCTAGACCATGCACCGGAGAGGATTGGGCTCAAAGGTGTCTCCTCCTTGTTACAAAGAGTCCGCACAGCTGGTAAGTCCCTCAGGTCTGAGGCCTACCACTTAGGCTATAGAGCCTTGAGGATAGAGATCCATAGGAAGCCGGCGGCAGGATATGAGAAGAACATGTGCGTCCCAGGCTCGAGCACCACACATAAGGGGCAAAGACCATCACCTAGACCAAGCTTAGAAACCTCAATGCTCGATGGAAGACGGTCATGGAGGAGGCGTCATTCGAAGATCTTGATTTTTAGTGGTAAAGGGGCTTTCCACAAAGGGGAAATCCAAGCAAGGGTTAGTGATCAACATAGGAAACGGAAAGTCGACCCAGACAAGAAGACCCCAAAGGGGCAAGGTTCCAGGGCACCGTGTCCGGTGAATCCAAAGGCATGGCCGGGGGCGCCCTGCAACTCTACCCATGCCATAGTTTCCTATGATCCAAATGTTTGTTATAAGATGTTCCACATGCCATCAAGAAACACCGAATGACCCAACACAAGTTCTCAAGTACATCAACCTGACATGCATTATCAACACTATTGTACTATGATTTTTGGCTTGAAAGAAAAAGAGGCCGGAGTTTGCCATAGTGGCCACATGCAAAGGTTGTAGGTGATGTTAGATATCATTGGTATACATACCATGTTATGTTTACCAATTTTCCCATAACCAAGTGATCATATTCAATAATCGATACCTGTCTTTGATAGCAGTACAAACATGTACATTCAAAACATTTCTAATCATAATATGTTCATTCTTCATGAAATAAATTTATAATGCAAATGGAATTTGATAATCAATCGGCCATTTATATGTCCACACACTGTGTCTTGACATTGGTAAAATCGTCCAAGCAATCAACGGCACTAGTATACTGTAGACATGACTTTTGTTTACACTATTTGTGCACTTTAAATATGATTTAACTTTGATCTCTAGGTTATAAGCTAGAAAATAAACCATTTAGTTGTTTCTATCGATTTTGCATCTTTGAAATTTGGTTGAGTTTGTTCTCCAAATGCACATGCTTGTTTAAAGAGCATCAACTTCTGAATACAAAATGATTTCTTATGAAATTTTAGTACGAATGTGGTTTCCATGTAATTTTTGCACCCAAGGCTATCTTATAATTAATATAAAAAAAGCTATTTTCATCGAATGGACAAGTATGGTGTAATAGCATCGACCCATATCCGATTTAATGTTTATTCAAAAGAGAAGAAAAGAGAAATGTATGTTCATTGCAGAATTAACTAAGCACAAGATAAGAAAATTGAAGAGAAGGGGTAGATAGAAACAAAGCTAGCTACGATGGAACACCCCAGGAATTAGAAAGGATGACTTCAAATGACCTTGTAATGTTGGTTTTATCACCAATTTATATTTGCATGTGTTTGAATTCTTCTACTCTTAATATTCTTCATTTAATTTATTAGAAAATTGGGCGATTTATAACCCTGCAAGAGCATATTTCTTGAAATAGGATTTTGCCACGCTTTATATTATAAAGCACTCGCCCAACGATGCATTTCAACACTATGTTCAATTTGTTATGCCGTGTTGCTTTGTGCAAGAGTACATTTGATAAAGGATTCCCAGAACAATACATTGTGCCCTGTCTTTAGTAACAATTTGCTAGTTTGGTCAGAGCTAGCTAGCCCTGTGTTTAACATGTACTCTGTACTAGCAGCTTCAGCACCTACCTCCATTTATATGCTTGACCAGCTTCATCACCTTTGTCCGCAAACCAATCTAGCAAGACAAGGAGAGTTAAGCTAGAAACACTTGCATTGCATAATACCACAAATATAATGAAGAAATGATAACTTTAAGATTGAGAGACATTAGGAAGTAGACACTTAGGAAGACCACCTATTTCCATCGCCGATGGAACATTGCTTGGGTGTTTGTAGGATCGGAAGTAGGTCTAGAGGGGGGGGGGGGGTGATTAGACTACTTGACCAAATAAAAATCTAGCCTTTTCCCAATTTTAAGTGTTGGCAGATTTTAGCAACTAGTACAAGTCAAGCAATCAACTTACACATGCAATTCTAAGAGTGTAGCAGCGGAAAGTAAAACATTGCATATGAAGGTAAAGGGAAGGGTTTGGAGAATGCAAACGCAATGTAGACACGGATATTTTTGGCATGGTTCCGATAAGTGGTGCTATCGTACATCCACGTTGATGGAGACTTCAACCCACGAAGGGTGTCGGTTGCGCGAGTCCACGGAGGGCTCCACCCACGAAGGGTCCACGAAGAAGCAACCTTGTCTATCCCACCATGGCCATCGCCCACGAAGGACTTGCCTCACTCGGGTAGATCTTCACGAAGTAGGCGATCTCCTTGCCCTTACAAACTCCTTGGTTCAACTCCACAATCTTGTCGGAGGCTCCCAAGTGACACCTAACCAATCTACGAGACACCACTCTCCAAAAGGTAATAGACAGTGTGATGATGATGAACTCCTTGCTCTTGTGCTTCAAATGATAGTCTCCCCAACACTCAACTCTCTCTCACAGATTTGGCTATGGTGGAAAGATGATTTGAGTGGAAAGCAACTTGGGGAAGGCTAGAGATCAAGATTCTTGTGGTTGGATTGGAATGTCTTGGTCTCAACACATGAGTAGGTGGTTCTCTCTCAGAAAATGATTAGTGGAAGTGTAGGCACGTTCTGGTGGGTCTATCTTGAATGGAGATGGGGGTGGAGGGGTATATATAGCCTCCACACAAAATCCAACCGTTACACACATTTGAACTAACTCGGTCAGACTGAATAGAAGAACTCGGTGAGACCGATTCAGTTCAAAATGTGAATGTTAGGAATCTCGGTGGGACCGACTGGATCAACTCGGTGGGACCGATGTGCTAGGGCTAGGGCATAACCTCATCTCGGTGTGACCGATTGCATGAACTCGGTGAGACCGATTTCAGCAATGAGCGAACAGAGAGTTGGTCAAGCAAACTCGGTGGGACCGATCGCTCATCTCTGTGTGACCGAAATGTTACGAAGGGAAACAGAGAGTTTGCAGGGCCATCTCGGTGAGACCGAGATCCGTATCGGTGTGACCGAATTGTCTAGGGTTTCTGGCAGTCGCTATGTCAAAAGAACTCGGTGGCGCCGGATAGATCAAATTGGTGGGGCCGAGTTTGACTTTGGGTTTTGGACATATGTGGAAATGAGAAAGTGGTTGAGGGTTTTGGAGCAATATCACTAAGCACTTAAGCAAGTAGACCATTAAGCAACACCTCATCCCCTTTTAATAGTATTGGCTTTCCTATGGACTCAATGTGATCTTGGATCACTAAAATGAAAATGAATAGTCTTGAGCTTTTGCCAATCTTTGTCCTTAGCATTATGAGGGGTCCACATCTCTAGTCCATGCCATGCCAATCATTGAACTTTCTGAAATATTCAACTTGAATGGATATTAGTTCAATGAGCTATATGTTGTTATGAATTACCAAAACCACCCGGGGATTAGTTGCACTTTCAGTGTTACACATCCCTCATGTTGTGGTTCCCTCCAGCCTTTCACGGCTTGGGTTAGGGGAAGGTCCAAGCGATTGCCTTCATGGATCCAAACATGGTAACTGTTCTATAGTAGTTGCAGGCAACAGAGAGATGAGCCAGTATTGTACAAAATTAGAAATGATATCCCTGGAGAAGTGGAACCAGCTAGGCTGCATGGTATCCATGCTTTGGTTTCTCCAGCTTGCACTTCTGGTGGTTGTGCTCGCCGAGGGCTATCGAATATGATGCAGTGCATGTATCGTCGAGCTTGATGAAAGGTTTGAGTCAATAAAATGATATTTTATCAGAAAAGGAACCAAGAGAACCCACATATGGGAAATCAGTCGGCCTAATGACACAAGTTTGATGAGCAAGTAGAACTAGGACACCATATGAGAAAATTTTGGGGCCATTGCTCAACTCAATCAATAGACAAACCGAACTTTGAACACGATCTAACTATATTTCAACACAATTAGCATCCTCCTAACAATCTCAATTCTTTCCCGACTTATTTCCTGAATCTAAGCAAAAATTAAATCGCTCACTTGTTTCTTCACATTGAAATATGTGAAAAACTCTCACTTGTTTTTGTAGCCTATAGGTATATATGAATATTTGAATTAGTTCTTCACTTAATCTTTGTGTGTGGGATTGTTCTAATACTTGGTAATTAAAGTAGTTACGGCAACATCAGAGTACATGACATTGTACACATGAGCAGGTAGAGCTAGTGCGCTATGTGATCGTACATAATGGTACCTCAGCTCAAGATAAAATATTTCGCATGTGTGCACTTACTTGGTTGAATATGATTGTGAAACTAATAGTATCAACATTTTCCTTTTCAATTTCATCGCAAAAAATAATTTTATTCTAGTTAACGAGTGAACTGGTCTGTGTGGAAATAATTGTACATTTTTGTTAAGTGTTTCGAGATCTTCAGTGAAAGTGTGAAATAGTTCTTTCCACAAGATTAATTCCACTCCATCGTCTAAGCGATAAATGTGTTGTTAGAGGTTTATAACAAGGAAATAAGGCTAATAAATATCCACCCACCTTTAGAGATATGGACATAATTATTACAGTTCGGAGGCCTCTTCCCTTCCTCGCCATATATACTACATACCCGGTGTTCATTTGGGTCAGCAACATGTAAACTCAGACCACCTCTCCTTCACCCACATAATTCCACATCGCAATTCTTTGATTTGAATAGTTTACTGTAGTAAATATGGATAGGAAATAGAATTGAAGTTGCAAACACGTATGAATGGGAGACACCAATAGAGAAGCAAATATTTGTCCGACCTGGAAATAAACGGCATTGGATGGACATCCATGGCTCCGAATTCGTGCTAGGCACACTACATTAATTGCAACAGAGTAATTGCTGATTGACAGCTTGCAAACTTAACTCGCCATCAAAACGAGCTACACCATAACCTAGAGCCGACCTCTCCTTTTATTTCGTTTTTGTTTATCTCACTTCAAAATTAGCATCTCAAATAGCTCCCCCCTATTTTAGAATCTTAGGCTTGGAATAAAATTTAGGACATCAAAAAGTACATTTTTTTTTGGCATGACAAAGTGTAGTCTCCAACAGTTGCCCTAGAATAGGACAACCGCATGTATAATTTGCATATCTATTCATACATATTGCACACATAAAAAAAATACCAAACACATGTCAAATGAATTCAAAAGAAACTACAAATTATTACATAATTCATCAAATCCTTAACATCAATTGTTCATCAAGATCCACAACAAAGTTTAGCACACAATACAACAAAGTTCATCACACAAATCAACAAAAATAGGATAAAACTTGCTTTGTTGTTGCCCATGCCATGCCCACCACTCCTACATGGCATATTTTTTAAGATCTTCGTGTGTATTGGCATCTCGAATGTCATCTTAGACCTCAAGAAAGCAATGGCGACGCTCTTGCCTCAGACTCGGCCACACCTGTCGTCCCATGAGGTCATAGACATTGTAGTTCAAATCTTGTTGACACGCATTTTCAATGATCATATTTGTGCAGCATCACGCAGGCTATGATGATGTAACAATGAATATCTTGATCCCAAAACCTATACAGTCCTTGCAAATACCAAAGTGGGATTACAAAATCCAAAAAGCCCTCTCACGTTTTTTAGCAGCCGCTTGAGCATTGTGAAAGTAAAGTTCTTTATTCCCTTGGGGTTTTGAAAGTGGATTCACAAAAGTACCCCACTCTGAGTAAATCCCATCCACGAGATAATACCCATAGCAGAATGTGGGACACCATTTTCTTGGAAGTTCACCGGTGGTAGTTCTCCATTGCCTAACTTTGTAAAGAGAGGTGATCGGTACAGTACATTGATATAATTGTAAGATCCAGGCATCCCAAAATAGGCGTGCCAAATGTCTTCTGATCGTCCATGGCCTCAAGAATGATGCTAGCATCCTTGTCGCATTCTTTGAACTGCCCATGCCATGCTATAGGGAAGTTCTTCCACTTGCATTGAATGGAATCAATGGAGCCAAGCATACCCGAAAACCCAGGGGTCTTTTTCATCTTCAAAAGTATTCCCATGTCCTGAGCATTGGTTACACCACCACCTTCGCAAATTGTTTGACGAATAAGATTGAGGTGCTCTCTCTCATTGCCAAGTGATCATCAACGAAATCTCTCTCATTGAGGTGCAATGCGGCAGTGAACTTCTACTTGGTGCTTTGTCCCAGAAATCATGTGCAATTCCTCCTTTGCTTGAAAGACCGATCATGTTGCTTCACAGAATTGCAAATGTGAATAAACAAGTCTGTAGACTTCCTAAACCGGCATTGAAAGTACCTCTCTGGATAACAAGGATTTTGGCAAAAGTAGTTGTTCTTGTGCATCAATCTATCGTCTTCATCTTCCCATTTTCATCGTAAAAACTTACGGCCAAAAATAAAATTGCCATGCTCCGGCCGGTTGTTTTTGTGCAGCAATAGGACCATAGAAATATCTTCCTTCTCGGTCATGTCATATTTCTCATCCGAAGAGGAATCATCGCAAGAGTTTGAGTCATACGAACTCATCTACAATAGGAAAATCTCTATCAAGCTAATTCTACAAGTGCACATAAAAAAATGCAAGCGATTTTTTACCTTTGTAGGAATTCCGTCGGACACCTTGTGGGTGAGGAGGAGCAAACTGGCCGATGGGTCGTTTGTTGCTAGATGACAGCCGAGACGAGGTGAAAACGACTATGGGAAGACCTCCACCGACGTTTGGAAGGTGGATGTGCAGCAAAAAATCACCAACGGTGCTGGCATCGATGCCGCCCCAAGCTTGCTGTTGATCCGCTCAGTCGCGGCGGTCGGGCGGCAACCAGCGGTGCACCGGCAGCCGCTACTCCAACTAGGAGGGACGGGGCCAAGTTTAACGGCCATATGGGCAACGACGCTTCGGTGCTTGGCCGAAATCGGCCCGAATTGGACGGGCGGCGGATGCAAAATTGGAGCGGCGATGGACACTTCGGCGGCTGTCCAAGGTGGCGGGGTGGATCGGCGGCATCGTGGGCGGGCGGCCTTTCGCGTCGGAAAATCACCTCTGTCGGCTGACGGGGTAGAGTTCCAGTCACGTGCGGGAATTAAATGGCTGTGGTTGGGCGTCGTGGGGGAGTCGCACGATTTTGCAGCAATCGCTCAAATGCTCTATATTTGTAGCATGCTGCATTCTTGGGCTGCCCAAAAAAATTTACCAAAATTTTATGATAGGGCAGTGTTGGAGGCTGTTTTTTTGCCTCCAACTGTCCTAAGAACGTCAACTGGGCTAAAATAGGGCAGTTATTGGAGATGCTTTTACATAAGTCTTTTATAGAGTACTGTGGCAACATGATAAATGATACGTCTACAACGTATCTATAATTTTTTATTGTTCCATGCTGTTATATTATCATTCTTGGATGTTTTACAATCATTTATAATCATTTTATACCATTTTTTGGTACTAACCTATTGACATAGTGCCAAGTGCCAGTTGCTATTTTTGCATGTTTTTTACATCGCAGGAAATCAATACCAAACGAAGTCCAAACGCAGTGAAACTTTTTGTGGATTTTTTTTGGACCAGAATACATCCAGTGGGCCAAAGAAGTACCGAAGAGGGAGCCCGAGGTGAGCACAAGACACCAGGGCGCGCCTGGAGGCCCAGGCACGCCCTGGTGGGTTGTGCCCACCTCGGTGGCCTCCCGCAACGCCTCTTTGCTCTATAAATACCCCAATATTTCAGAAACCCTAGGGGAGTCGACGAAAATCAATTCCAGCCGCCGCAAGTTCCAGAAACCATAGATCCAATCTAAACACCATCACAGAGGGGTTCATCATGTCCATTGGTGCCTCTCCGATGATGCGTGAGTAGTTCTTTGTAGACCTACGGGTCCGTAGTTAGTAGCTAGATGGCTTTCTCTCTCTCGTTTGATTCTCAATACAATGGTCTCTAACTCTTTTTGCAGTGTGTTTGTTGGGTTTCGATGAACTTTGAGTTTATGGTCAGATCTATGTTTTTATCCATGAAAGTTATTTGAGTCTTCTTTGATCTCTTATACGCATGATTGCTTATAGCCTCGTATTTCTTCTTCGATATTTGGGTTTTCTTTGGCCAACTTGATCTATTTATCTTGCAATGGGAAGAGGTGCTTTGTAATGGGTTCGATCTTACGGTGCTTGATCCCAGTGACAGAAAGGGAACCGACACGTATGTATCGTTGCTATTAAGGATAACAAGATGGGGTCTATTTCTACATAAATAGATCTTGTCTACATCATGTCATCGTTCTTATTGCATTACTCCGTTTTTCCATGAACTTAATACACTAGATTCATGCTGGATAGCGGTCGATGTGTGGAGTAATAGTGCTAGATGCAGCAGGAGTCGGTCTACTAATCTTTGACGTGATGACTATATAATGATCATTGCCTGGATACCATCATGAGTATTTGAAGTTCTATCAATTGCCCAACAGTAATTTGTTTTCCACCGTTTGCTATTTTTCTCGAGAGAAGCCATAGTGAAACCTACGGCCCTCGGGTCTCTTCTTTAATATATTTGCCTTCACGGTCTATTTTCATTTGCTTTTATTTTCAGATCTATTAATCCAAAAATACAAAAATACCTTGCTGCACTTTATTTTATTTGCGATCTATTTATTCAATCTATTACAACTTTCTCCCATCCACGTGCCAATTTCTGGCGCCGTTACCCGAAAGGGATTGACAACCCCTTTAACACGTCGGGTTGCGAGTATTTGTTATTTGTGTGCAGGGGCTGTTTACGTTGTGTTGCGTTGTTCTCCCACTAGTTCGATAACCTTGGTCTCATCACTGAGGGAAATACCTACCGTCGCTGTACTGCATCATCCCTTCCTCTTTGGGCAAATACCGACGTAGTTCAAGAAGACATCAAAAGGAATTTATGGCGCCATTGCCGGGGAGACATCTTCAACATCAACCATGTTCCTAATCACAAATCTCATCTCCTTGCAATTTACATTATTTGCAATTTTCCTCTCGTTTTCCTCTCCCCCACTTCACAAAAATTTACCGTTTTATTCGCCCTCTTTTTCGTTCTTCATTTTCTCGTCAGATCTGGTTTGTGTGCAACTTTGTTTTTCATCTTTTGTCGTTATGGATAGTTCTTCCCCTATTGCATGCAACCCTGAGAACGAAGTTCTTAATTTCAAACAAAGGGGAGGGAGAACCTAAAAGATGCTTGGTACAGGATTTGCAATGCTCATAATAGATCTATTCGCAAGCAATCTACCGTTGTTCTTCTTCGTTGTTTTTATGTGGGCGTCACCACTTGGTACAGATTCATCCTCGATACGATTACCGGTGGAAATTTCTTGATGTGTCCTTCTCTTGATGCTTTTAATGCTATGGGGAATTCAGTGGGTTCATCACCGCTTATGATCAAGGAAACAACTTTGACTCTGAAGCAAAGTTATGGAAAGACTAGATGCTATTGAAAAGAAAATGCTTACCGAAGAACATATTGAAAACTTGGATAAAAAGATGCATAATTTTGCAACTAAAATTGGGTCAAAAGCGGGAGAAGTTTTTAAGTTGTTAAAAGAAAAGGGGACCGTAATTCATGAAAGAATTGAAGAAAGCCCGTCTCAGATTGATAAACTGGAAGAAATCTTTAGTAATTTAAGCACGGCTTTTGCTTCCGCCAAAACTATCAAAAAAACTCCCGTAAAAATTAGCAAGGTTACTCAAGTTACTAAGAACAAGGATGCAACTTCTTGTAATAATAAAGGAGATCTTAAAATGATTAGTATTCACCCGAATTTTGTTGAAGTTGTAAGAGATCCCATTGATAAGAATGAATTTCTCAATTTTATGCCTAGAAGTTTTGCTATTTTACTTGCTAATTCTTCAAAGAAATCTGATTGTGTGATTGAAGAGTTGGAAAACAAAGATGACAAAACTTAGATCCTTTGCATTATGCCTAGCTAGGAGCGTAAAGCGATAGCGCTCGTTGGGAGACAACCCAACTTGTATCTTTTTGCTTTTTGGTTTTTCTTGCTGTTTTCAATAAAATACCTAATTATGCCTCTGATTAGATGTGTTTTTGTGGTTTAATTTAGTGTTTGTGCCAAGCAAAGCCTTTGGGATGATTTGGGTGATAGTTGATTTGATCTTGTTGGAAAACAGAAACTTTTGCATCCAGAAATATAATTGTTTAGAATTACAGAAGCGACTAAAAATTCTGAATTTTTTACACAAAATTTATATACAAATTTCATCTGTTTTCCTAATTTTTCAGAACGTTTGGAGTTACAAAAGTATTAAAAATATTCAGATTGCTACAGACTGTTCTGTTTTTGACAGACTCTGTTTTCTTTGCGTTGTGTGCTTGTTTTGATGATTCTATGGTTTTCTTTGAAGAGTTTTTGCCATAGAAAAGTTGGAATACAGTAGATATAATGCAAAAATAAAATATGAATGGGTTTGCAATAGTACTTATAGTAGTGATTTGCTTTCTTATACTAACTGATCTCACGAAGGTTTTGTTGAGTTTTGTGTGATTAAAGTTTTCAAGTTTTGGGTGATATTACGATGGATGAAGGAATAAGGATAAGCAAAAGGCTAAGCTTGGGGATGCCCGAGGCACCCCAAGATAATATTCAAGAAGTATCAAGCAACTAACTTGGGGATGCCCCCGAGTGGCATCCCCTCTTTCTTCTAAGGACCATCGGTATTTTACTTGGAGCTATATTTTTATTCGTCACATATTATGAGTTTTGCTTGGAGCGTCTTGTATGATATGAGTCTTTGCTTGTTTTGCTTTTTATTTTAAGTCTTGAATCCTTGCTGGACACACCTATTTTAGAGAGCCAAAATTATGCCATTACTTGTTAGAATTGCTCTCTATGCTTTACTTAAGTCTTTACGAGCTATGGAATTGCTCTAATGCTTCACTTATATCTTTTTGAGCACGGTGTGCTTTGCTATTTTTGAAGAAATGCTCTCATGCTTCACTTAGATTTATTCGAGAGTTAGTAAATTTTTTAAGAAATTCTCTCTTGCTTCACTTAAATTAATTTGAGAGAAAGAAATACTATGCTCATGTTCTTCAATTATATTTGTTTGAGCTTATCAAAAGAAACACATGAAAATTAGTTCCAAAGTGACAGATATCCAAGGAGGATATAATAAAAACTTTCATGAAGATCATTGGACAAAATAAACTTGGTTCTTTGTAATAGTTTTGAGATATGACGATATGATATGTGAGTCATGTTGATGAGTAATTATGCTTTAGTAAGAATATTAGTGTTAAGGTTTGTGATTCCCTATGCAAGCAGGAAAGTCAATAGTTATGCAATGAAATTACATCTTACTTGTGGTGCATTATTCGATGTTAGTTATGCTTAATGCTCGCTTATGAGATTTTTTGTTTCTTGGTTGGACGCTTCTCAATCTTTTTGCTAGCCTTCATTTGCACTAAGTATGATCACTACTTGTGCATCCAAAACCCTTTAAACCAGTTTTGCCATATGAGTCCACTATACCTACCTATATGCGGTATTTCTGTGCCATTCTAAGCAAATTTGTATGTGCCATCTCTAATTTTCAAAATAAATTTCTCTTTTGTGTGCTCGTACCGCTCACGAGGCGATGAGGGGTGGCCAATATTTTCCATGCAAGATGTGTTATTCTCACGATGAGTGTTTATTCACTTGTCATTGCACAAGAGTACGGCAAAGATATTAGGGATGCCCAGTCCCGAAATAAAAAATGAATTTACTTTATGTTGTCAAATAATAAATTCCTTGGAAAGTGTTGGTTTGGAGGGCACCCGTGGATACGGTTAGCCATGGAAAGTGAAAGTATGGTGGAAAAAGGAATAAACTTTATTTTTTGTTTGGGAACCGCCTATGATATATCTAGCATGGAAAGTGTTGGAAACTCTAAGTCATTTTTGTTGGTGGGAAAAGTATGCCTCCCAAAATGTTTTTATCACTCAAATTTTCGCTTTGAGCTCTGGCACCTCTACAAATCCCTACTTCCCTCCGCGAAGGGCCTTTCTTTTACTTTATGCAATTTTTATTTTTACTTGAGTCTCCATCTTCTCTTATAAAGCACCAACTAAGGGGCACTATGATCGTATTTGAGCATTGGGTATACCTAGTATTCGAGTGTGTTTTATGAATGGATCAATGATTGAGCATAATGGGCTAGGGATAACTTATTTTAGCGTTGATATTTTGAAAGACATGGTTGCTTGTTGATATGCTTGAGTATTAAAGTCTTCATGTTAGAACTAGACTATTGCTTTGAACCATATATAAAGTCCAAATGTCCATGCGACAAAGAAAAGAATATGTGATGGACATGTTAGGCAGCATTCCACATCAAAAATTCTGTTTTTATCATTTACCTACTCGAGGACGAGCAGGAATTAAGCTTGGGGATGCTGATACGTCTCCAATGTATCTATAATTTTTGATTGTTCCATGCTGTAATATTATCATTCTTGGATGTTTTACAATCATTTTATATCATTTTTTGGTACTAACCTATTGACATAGTGCCAAGTGCCAGTTGCTGTTTTTTGCATGTTTTTTACATCGCAGGAAATCAATACCAAACGGAGTCCAAATGCAGCGAAACTTTTTGTGGATTTTTTTCGGACCAGAAGACATCTAGTGGGCCAAAGAAGTACCGAAGAGGTAGACCGAGGTGAGCACAAGACACCAGGGAGCGCCTGGAGGCCCAGGCGCGCCCTGGTGGGTTGTGCCCACCTCGGTGGCCTCCCGCACCGCCTCTTTGCTCTATAAATACCCCAATATTCTAGAAACCCTAGGGGAGTCGACGAAAATCAATTCCAGCCGCCGCAAGTTCCAGAAACCATAGATCCAATCTAAACACCATCACAGAGGGGTTCATCATGTCCATTGGTGCCTCTCCGATGATGCGTGAGTAGTTCTTTGTAGACCTACGGGTCCGTAGTTAGTAGCTAGATGGCTTTCTCTCTCTCATTTGATTCTCAATACAATGGTCTCTTGGAGAATCATATGATGTAACTCTTTTTGGGGTGTGTTTGTTGGGATCCGATGAACTTTGGGTTTATGATCAGATCTATGTTTTTATCCATGAAAGTTATTTGAGTCTTCTTTGATTTCTTATATGCATGATTGCTTATAGCCTCGTATTTCTTCTCCGATATTTGGGTTTTGTTTGGCCAACTTGATCTATTTATCTTGCAATGGGAAGAGGTGCTTTGTAATGGGTTCGATCTTACGGTGCTTGATCCCAGTGACAGAAGGGGAACCGACACGTATGTATCGTTGCTATTAAGGATAACAAGATGGGGTCTATTTCTACATAAATTGATCTTGTCTATATCATGTCATCGTTCTTATTGCATTACTCCGTTTTTCCATGAACTTAATACATTAGATGCATGCTGGATAGCGGTCGATGTGTGGAGTAATAGTAGTAGATGCAGGCAGGAGTCGGTCTACTAATCTTGGACGTGATGCCTATATAATGATCATTGCCTGGATATCATCATGAGTATTTGAAGTTCTATCAATTGCCCAACAGTAATTTGTTTTCCACCGTTTGCTATTTTTCTCGAGATAAGCCACTAGTGAAACCTACGGCCCTCGGGTCTCTTCTTTAATATATTTGCCTTCGCGATCTATTTTCATTTGCTTTTATTTTCAGATCTATTAATCCAAAAATACAAAAATACCTTGCTGCACTTTATTTTATTTGTGATCTATTTATTCAATCTATTATAACTTTCTCCCATCCACGTGCCAATTTCTGTCGCCGTTACCCGAAAGGGATTGACAACCCCTTTAACACGTCGGGTTGCGAGTATTTGTTATTTGTGTGCAGGGGCTGTTTATGTTGTGTTGCGTTGTTCTCCCACTGGTTCGATAACCTTGGTCTCATCACTGAGAGAAATACCTACCATCGCTGTACTGCATCATCCCTTCCTCTTTGGGCAAATACCGACGTAGTTCAAGCAGACATCAAAAGGAATTTCTGGCGCCGTTGCCGGGGAGACATCATCAACATCAACCAGGTTCCTAATCACAAATCTCATCTCCTTGCAATTTACATTATGTGCCATTTTTCTCTCATTTTCCTCTCCGCCACTTCAAAAAAATTTGCCATTTTATTCGCCCTCTTTTTCGTTCGTCATTTTCTCGTCAGATCTGGTTTGTGTGCAACTTTGTTTTTCATCTTTTGTTGTTATGGATAGTTCTTCCCCTATTGCATGCAACCCCGAGAACGAAGTTCTTAATTTCAAACAAAGGGGAGGGGAGAACCTAAAAGATGCTTGGTACAGGATTTGCAATGCTCATAATAGATCTATTCGCAAGCAATCTACCGTTGTTGTTCTTCGTTGTTTTTATGTGGGCATCACCACTAGTTGGTACAGATTCGTCCTTGATACGATTACCGGTGGAAATTTCTGGCGCCGTTGCCCGAAAGGGATTGACAACCCCTTTAACATGTCGGGTTGCGAGTATTTGTTATTTGTGTGCAGGGGTTGTTTACGTTGTGTTGCGTGGTTCTCATACTAGTTCGATAACCTTGATCTCATCACTGAGGGAAATATCTACCATCGCTGTACTGCATCATCCCTTCCTCTTTGGGGAAATACCGACGTAGTTCATGCAGACATCAATAAATAAAACGGTCGTGCAGCTTGACAACATTACATTGATGCTAATTTTTTTATTTAGCTCTTTGGTGCTAATTTTTTTGAGCAAGAAGAGGGGTCGATACTCTTGCCTTCATATAAGATGCCAGATAATTCGTCTTGCCGGGGGGCGCCAAAAATTGATAGTAAAGAACCAAAATCGTGATCTATCTTAAACTTATAGGAGTACCTTCATGATGGACAAAAATGGCAGGCGTGGCCCTTCCATCCACTTGCCACACAGCGGTGTATAGCAGAATATTTTATTTTTGTTTTGAAGAAATTTCTTAGCGGAATTAAAGAGGCACAAATGAACATCATCAACTATGGGATAAAAGTACCACAATATATGTGGTAAGCTATTTCAAATTTGAAACAAAAATTTTATGATATAAAAGTGGATGTATGGTCCTTCGAAAACGCCGGCGAGGCAGCGAGGAACATGACGATAGGCGTGGCAAGGTACGCGCGGCGCCGTTGCAACAAGGTGGACACAGCCGTTGCAAAACAGGCCCCATCTCTGATGAGGCAGCCCTCGGCTGGTCGGCCCACGCGTCCGCGGCCGAAAGGGTGCTAGGACGCACGGCACCTCCTTGGCATGCTTACCCATTTGAATACGCAGCCGGAGCACATTCCACGCGAAGCCGTAGCCGAATAGAGCTCTCACCAACTCTGGCGACATTTCATGGCCATCCGACGACGAACCCGAGGCCCTCATTGTGTCCCACAAGTTCCCCACATCCACCTTTACACTGTTCCATCTACGTTTTCCCCGAAGCACGTCCAAGGCATTGTCTTCCACGTCACCGACGACAAGTCCGATGAGCCCCATGTAAATCCCGTAACATTTTTTTCAGAAAAATATTCAAGCTTCGGAAAATCATATCTCCTAAACCGTATGTCTGAATTCGACAAATTTTATATCCCTGGATTGCCGAGAACATCTTTATTTTAAAATTTAGTCTTGATTTAAATGATAATTTGAGTATTTTTGCTATATCTTTTATTCTGTAAAATATATAAAAATGTTTTATATATGGAAGTTGGACCTTAGGACCTAACCTTTCTGTTGGAACTGATGGATTAATTTTCCAACATAGCTTAGACATTGTCTTGAAACTTATGCCATACCCATTTCTATTTAACCAAGTCAATATTCCGAACAAGCCCATTATGAAATTGTCGAAGAACCTTGCCTCACAAATATCCTTCTATCAAACCATGATGATCACTTAGTATCATATGGATTCGACCCTAGAATATGACTATGTCATATTTTCTTCAAAAACCAAACTCGATCCTATGCCAACCCTAACCATGCCCTAGGATTTATCATAGTGGTGATACGTCTCCAACATATCTATGATTTTTGCTTGTTCCATACTGTTATATTATCATTCTTGGATGTTTTACAATCATTTTATAGCAACTTTATATCATTTTTTGGGACTAACCTATTGACATAGTGCCCAGTGCCAGTTGCTGTTTTTTGCTTGTTTTTTACTTCATAGAAAATCAATACCAAACGGAGTTCAAATGCAGTGAAACTTTTTGGAGATTTTTTCTGTACCAGAAGACACCTGGTGGGCGAAAGAAGTACCAAAGGGGGGCTCCGAGGGGAGCATGACCCACCAGGGCGGGCCTGGGGGCCCAGGTGCGCCCAGGTGGGTTGTGCCCACCTCGGTGGCCTCCCACACCGCCTCTTCGCCCTATAAATATCCAAATATTCCAAAAACCCTAGGGGAGTCGACAAAACACAATTCCAGCCGGCGCAAGTTCCAGAACCACGAGATCCAATCTAGACACCATCACGGAGGGGTTAATCATCATCATTGGTGCCTCTCGGATAATGCATGAGTAGTTCATTGTAGACCCACGGGTCCATAGGCAGTAGCTAGATGGCTTGTTCTCTCTTTTTGATTCTCAATACAATGGTCTCTTGGAGATCTATTTGAGTTAACTCTTTTTTCGGTGTGTTTGTTGGGATCCGATGAACTTTGAGTTTATGATGAAATCTATATCCATGAAAGTTACTTGAGTTCTTTGATCTCTTTTATGCATGATTACTTATAGCCTCGTATTTCTTCTTCGAATCTTTGGTTTAATTAGGCCAACTAGATCGATTTTTCTTGCCATGGGAAGAGGTCCTTTGTGATGGGTTCGATCGTGCGGTGTTCTTTCCCAGTGACAGAAGGGGCAGCAAGACACGCATGTATCGTTGCTATTAAGGATAACAAGATGGGGCCTATTCCTACATGAATAGATCTCGCCTACATCACGTCATCGTTCTTATTGCATTACTCCATTTTTCCATGAACTTAATACACTAGATGCATGCTGGATAGCGGTCGATGTGTGGAGTAATAGTAGTATATGCAGGCAAACTTGGACGTGATGCCTATATAATGATCATTTCCTGGATATCGTCATTATTATATGATGTTCTATCAATTGCCCAACAGTAATTTGTTTACCCACCGTGTGCTATTTTCTTGAGAGAAGCCACTAGTGAAATCTACGGCCCTCGGGTCTATTCTTTATCATATTTGCTTTGAGATCTATTTTTATTCGCTTTTATTTTCAGATCTATTATACCAAAAACCCAAAAATACCTTGCTGCACTTTTTTGCTATTTATTTTATTTCATGTTTTATCGAGATCTATTTATCCAATCTACACAATTTTTATCCCGTCAACTTGACAATTTCTGGCACCGTTACTCGTAGAGGGATTGGCAACCCGTCCTAATCGCCGGGTTGCAATTATTTGTTATTTGTGTGTAGGTATCGTTTACATAGTGTTGCTTGGTTCTCTTACTGGATTGATACCTTGGTTTCCTAACTGAGGGAAATACCTACCGTAGCTGTGCTGCATCATCCCTTACTCTTTGGGGAAATACTGACGTAGTTCAAGCGACATCAAGTGGCAATCGAATAACTTGTGTTATTATTTGGATTTTCATTTTGTTTTTTTTGTGTGTTGAACTATTTTATTTTATCCTTAGATATATCATAAGGTGAAGGAGAGACGACTAAGATTAGAAAATTTTATCTTCAATAGACCCAGGCAAGTTGCAGTTGATCATACCTTATCGTGTATTTTTATAATATGCATGAACTCTTTTATTATTTTTATAATATGCAAGTGTTATTGCTAGCTAAAGCCCTAGGAACTTGTAGCTATGCTTAGCCATGCTTACAAAGAAAAGGGTTGGGAATCAAACAAGTTTTAAACGATTAAACTTGCCCTCTTTTGGGGCAACATTTTTTGAAAACTTTTGAAAAATAAAACCATATACTATTTTACTTCTACTGCCTGGGTGGAATGATATTGATGGGAGCATCTACTGGGGGTCTTGCAGTGAATGCGCTCGACTGGGGTCTTGCACACAGGTTTGTGGTGGGGACCGCCATCCAGGGGACTGAGATCTTCCAAGTACAGTTTGATGTAGCTTCCAGTACATCCGCATGCTACTATGGGATCTTGCTTAGCTTAGTACTAATGGGAAACCCTACCCCAGGACCGCCATTGGAGAGAGGCCTTCGTGCCAAAGTTGCGGGCACCTTGGTCGGCATAGGGGCTGTTACGGAAAAGCTTCATCACATTCTTCTCCTGGTCGTGCACCCAAGTGTGTAATGATAAACAGGGTTGATTGTGTCATGCGGGGAACATGTACGACCTCTGCAGAGGGATAAACCTAATTGATTAGCCATGTCCCAGTTACAGGCAATTTTGAGCAAATAAAGACTTGGACTGAAGAAGAATCTTTCCTTTCTTTTCTAATAGTCTATTTTAAGGGTTAAAGTTGAGGAATAAGCACAGTGAATGTGTTTCACTTCAACCTTATGTATGTTTTAACTAATTTGGAGAATGAACACTGGTGCGTATATCCAAGTGTCTCACTCCTACCTTTTATACTAAAAACTATTTTTATTTCAAAAGAAGTTTACAAAATTTAGTATAGGTGAAAATTGGCTTTATGCAAACGAAACCTCCACCAATACTTACCCTGCATATATACTCTTTATACTTTCCTTTGCAACTTGCGAGTACATTCCACGTACTGATCTGCACCTCTCATGTGCAGATCTCAACAGATTAAGAGACGATAGGGTTACTGTCTGCACTGAACGAGCCCTGTGGCATTGATGGAGCCCTAACTTAGCGACTACGTATAATTCCATTGTATTATGTGCAGCATTGACCTGTGCCTATGGTATGTATTTGCTTAATCCTGGATCTACCGTTATAATAAAATGATGTATGTTTTACTGATATTCATTCTTGTTACTGTGTGTGCTAGCTACGATCCAGGTATGGCACAGTAAACACAGAGGCTTTGATTTTACCAAATCCTGGTCGTTACATTACGGAACTTCTTTTGATGATTGCTTAAGCAACTTTGATCGAGTTTTGCAGAGATGTGAACAAACTAATTTTGTCTTGAATTGAGCAAAGTGTCACTTTATGGTGAATGAAGGTATTGTCTTGGGGTATGAAATTTCGGAACGAAGTATTGGAGTAGATAAAGCTAAAGTTGATGCAAATGAGAAAATGCCATGTCCTAAAGATATTAAAGGTATAAGAAGTTTCCTTGGTCGTGATGGTTTCTATAAGAGGTTCGTTAAAGACTTATCTAAAATTTCTAGGCCTCTTACTATTCTCTTGCAAAAAGATATTCCATTTTTTAATGATGATTGTGTAGAAGCCTTTGGAACACTTAAGAAAGCCTTAACTTCTGCACCTATTGTTCAACCACCTGACTAGAACTTGCCTTTTGAAATTATGTGTGATGCTAGTGATTATGCTATTGGGAATGTTCTAGGACAAAGAGTTGTTGAGAAATTAAATGTTATCCATTATGCTAGTAAAACTCTAGACAACGCTCAAAGAAATTATGCTACTACTGAGAAATAAATTTTAACAGGAGTGTTTGCATGTGATAAATTTAGATCTTACATTGTTGATTGTAAAGTAATTGTCCACACCGATCATGCTGCTATTAAATATCTTATGGAAAAGGAAGATGCTAAACCTAGGCTCATTAGGTGGGTTCTTTTGTTACAAGAATTTGACCTGCATATTACTAATAGGAAGGGAGCTGAGAATACCGTAGTTGATAACTTGTCTAGGATAAAAAATGATCTTGATGACCCACTGCATATTGATGATACTACTTGGTATGCGAACTATGCTAATTATATTGTTGCTAAATATATACCACCTAGTTTCACTTACCAATAAAAGAAAAAGCTTTTCTTTTATTTAAGACATTACTTTTGGGATGACCAACATCTTTATAAACAAGGAGTAGATGGTATTATTAGACGTTGTATACCTAAGCATGAACAGGAACAAATCCTACGGAAGTGTCATTCCGAGGCATTCGGAGAACACCATGCTGGAGACAGAACCGCACATAAGGTATTACAATCTGGGTTTTATTGTCCTGCTCTCTTCAAGGATGCACGTAAATTTGTCTTATCATGTGATGAATGTCAAAGAATTGGTAATATTAGTAGACGTCAGGAAATGCCTATGAATTATTCGCTTGTTATTGAACCATTTGATATTTGAGGATTTGATTATATGAGACCTTTTCCTTCCTCTAATGGGTATACTCATATTCTAGTTGATGTTTATTACGTTACTAAGTGGGCAGAAGCTATTCCAACAAGTAGTGCTGATCATGACACATCTATTAATGACTGATGGTGGTTCACATTTTATTCATGGTGCATTCCGTAAACTCCTTGCTCAATATGACGTCAACCATAGAATTGCAGCAACCGGGGACCTGCATCTGCAGCGCCATCATCTGTTGCAGCAACCGGGTCGAAAGAAA
This sequence comes from Thinopyrum elongatum, assembly GCA_011799875.1. Lineage (NCBI taxonomy): Eukaryota > Viridiplantae > Streptophyta > Magnoliopsida > Poales > Poaceae > Thinopyrum > Thinopyrum elongatum. The sequence continues at coordinate 101,186,602 of CM022303.1, read as the reverse complement.
AGGGGTAGCAAAGCAACCATGAGTATTCATCCAAAGTACTCGCAAGACTTACATCAGATCTACACTACAAATGCATCGGTATCAAAAAGGGGTAGTATATGTTGATTAAACTGCAGAATGCCAGAATAAGGGGGAGAAGCTCATCCTAACGAAGACTATGTCTTCTGGGAGCCACCATCTTCAAGCAGTAGAAGAGAGTAGATTGTAGCATCTCATAAATCAATGTATAGCAATAATCCTACCCGGAGATCCTTTTCTCGACTCCCGGAGAGAAAGCGATCACCGGGTTATATCTATCACTTATCTGGGTGTGTTTGATCAAGTATCCAGATTTAGTTGTAAGAGGTCGGAATACAACTCCATGTCGTCCGGTTAAAGTGGACACAACTATTCGAATAGCTAAACTTCCCTGCAGGGGTGCACCACATTACCCGATACGCTCAATCACCTCTGGCCGAACACACTTTTCTTGGTAATGCCCGGCCTCGGGTAATTAGCACGTCGTAGACCAACCTAGGCTCTCCAGAGAGGTCAGCACGCTTGTCTAAAACCTAAGTGCTCAGGGTCTTGGGCCCATCGCCCTTTGCACTCCTGCACGTTGCGAGACTGGCCGGGGACAAGACCCACCTCTTCACCAGGACTGTGTCCACTCCAACAATCAGCCCACCTCTCTGAACTGTGACATCTGGAAAGCTTTAGAAAGGAACGTACGACACCGAGGGTCCCATATACCATTATCCCGCGCGGCGCTTAGTGCGTATATGCCAAATGGCAGTCTCAGATCAAATACCCAATCTCGTTAGGTGGGTTATTTTGACGTAACCACGAACACTGACCAAGGACCAGGCCCAGCTCAGGGAGTCATGGACTAAGGGGTCCTCGGGGCGCCGGCCCATTGAATATGGGCCGGACTGGAGAAGCCATATAGTGACGGGAGATCTATGAAGCCGTGGTGTGCCCTCCAAGTCAAGGATAGGCAGGATCTCTTTATCCCTTATTGTAATCTATCTCCGGTAACCCTAACCTTACTGGTGTCTATATAAACCGAGGGTTGTAGTCTTTAGGGCTAGAGCTATATTCGTCACCTCATCACCTTAGGGGTTAGCTCATGCTGATCTCGAGGTAGATCTACTCTGTAACTATACTATACATCCAATGCAATCAAGCAGGATGTAGGGTATTACCTCTCCGAGAGGGCCCGAACCTGGGTAAACACCGTGTTCATCGTCCCTTGTTCCCCATCGATCCTAGATCCACAGCTCGGGACCACCTACCCTGAGGTCTGCCGGTTTTGACACCAAAATTCGTGCTTTCATTGAGACACTACTAGGGAAAAGCCTAGTAGTAGCGCGGGTTAAACAGCTAGTAGTAGCGCGGGTGCCTGTGCTACTACTACGGCACTACAACTAACTTGTAGTAGTAGCGCGGGTGCACCCGTGCTACTACTATGTCTGTTAGTAGTAGCGTGGGTGCTACCCGCGCTACTACTATTAATTTCAAAAACAAAAAAAAATCCTCGATCCCGTGCGTGCTGTCAATGGCAGCAATGGTTCAATCCAGCGTCAGGCAGGGGTCGCCGGATGTGCAGAAAGGGTAGCGGCAGACCAGATCCAGCAACGGCTGCTGCAGAGGGCCCGAATCCATGGCCGAGCAAGGCGGCGGCATGGGGCTCCTCTTCGCAGCCAAGGCAGCGACCTCCTGGTCATCCATGACGATGACCTACACGGGCAAGGACATGGGAGGGTGAGTCAAACCAGAGGGAGAGAGAGAAAAAGAAAAACGAGGGAGAGAGGAAGGAGATGGAGGTAGCAGCGGGGTTATTCTCAGGTGGTGAGGTGCTCCGTCGTGGTGGCATCGAGGTGAGGGGGAAGACGGGCTAGCTCCTGGACGCCAGTGATGCGAGGAGGCGAACTCGTTGGGCGCCATGGAGGAGGAGGCGTGCTTGGGCAGGAGCACCATGGGAGAGCCTATGGAGAGAGGGGGGAAAGTGAGGGAGAGAGGAGGGATTCTGCCGAGGATATGGGGACTTCAACTACGTTGTACTTAGTAGTAGCGAGGGGTATAAACCCGCGCTACTACTATCAACTTAGTAGTAGCGCGGGTTTATACCCATCGCTACTACTATGGCATGTCCCGGGGGGGCACAGTAGAGACCACATAGTAGTAGCGAGAGTTATAAACCCGCGCTACTGCTATCAACTTAGTAGTAGCGGGGGTTATAAACCCGCGCTACTAGTAAGTAGCAGTAGCATGGGTTATAAACCCGCGCTACTAGTAAGCATCTACCTATAAGCTTTTCCCTATTAGTGAGAGTTCCGCTGCGGGGTCGCCCAAAGGATCGATGGCTCGCCTGATCGTAGGAGCAGGCATCGAATCCGGGGACTTCTTTGTCCCCGGTCAAGTCTTCGCATTCGGCAGCATCGTGCTACACGCCGACCCGACTGGCCATTTGGTACAGATCGACAACTTCGCTCCCGAACACCGAATTCGATTCAGCAATCTGGAATATGTTGCGGACACTTGGGGCGATCTGGTCTTCGCCGGATTCGCCGGCCCTTCCGCACCCTCACAGGCCTCGCCATGCCCGCTCTGGAGTCCCCCTCCGATCCGATCTAAAGATCGGCCCCCGCCCTCTGAACAGCTTCGAGCCAGGAGGGCTCTGCTTCAGGCGAGGGCCTGACTCCACCTTCGGCCGGGTCTGTCATGTCTGTAGAGGGCCTGTCCTCGGCCTTTGAGGTAGAATCAGGAGGCGGAGGCCAAGAGTAAATCTCGGCCGAACCATTCCTTCACAATGCTCCTCTGGCTGTGAGCCCTTATGATGAAGTGTCGGCCAATGGCCAGGTGTCACCCCCGGCCCGAAGCAGCTCGATCTGGAATCCCGGCGTGGAAACCACACGCAAAAACCAAGGCTCGTCCTTAGTCCCCAGTGACAATTTGGCCCCCGTCTAGGATCCGGCATCATACCCCGGGTTCAGCTCGGCCTGTGGAAACCAAGGACCAGCCAGGGCACTTACTGCCCCCCATCCCATCACAGCGGAACTTGCCATAGAGCCCTTGAGTTCGGCGACCCTCGCTATGTTAAACGAGGTGCTAGACCAAACCCAGAAAATGACCATCCAGGAGGACCTACCCTCCGCCCACAATCATCAACTCTTCAAGGCGTACCACAGGGAATTTTACGTCCCACCCACCACCCACTTCGTAGCCACTGTCGATGATTTAGCCGATATGCTAGATTATAATTTGAAAAATGCTGAATACATGGATGAGGATGGCGGAGCCATGACTAGTACAGACTCGCCCCCCCCAACAAAGAAAAATACAAAAAGAAAAAAAAAAAAAACCAAAAAGACAAAAAGAAAAAAAGAACAAGAAAGAAAAAATACACAAAATAGAAAACAAAAAAAAGAAGAGACAAGAACGATGAACAAAAATAAGTGAAAGAAAAAGAAAAAAAAAAAAAAGAAAAAAAATAAAAAAAAAAAGAAAAGAAAAAGAAAGAAGAAGAGAAAAAAAAAAAAAAAAAAAAAATAAGAAAAAAGGAAAAAAAAAAAAAAAAAAAAGACAGAGAAAAAAAGAACACAAAAAAACACATACAAAAAAAAAAGAACAAACAAAGACAAAAAAAAAAAAAAAAAAAAGAAAGTAAAAAAAAAAAAAAGAAGAATAAAAGAAAAAAGAAAAAAAAAAAATGGAGCAAAACTAGGAAAGCAAAAAAAAAACAAAAAAAAAAAAAAAGAAAAAAAAAGAAATACAGAAAAAAAAAAACGACAAAAAAAAAAAACAAAAAAAAACATAAGAAAAAAAAAAACAAAGCAAAAAGAGAAGAAAATAAAAAATAAAAAAAAAAATTAAAAAAAAAAGAAAGAAAAAAAAAAAAAACAATAAAAACCAAAAAAAGAAAAAAAAACACAAAACAAAACCCAACCGGTCATCGGCCGCTAGTTGGCCATGTCCACCTACGATATTTACATGGTGGACACCCCCAAGGACGGCGATGGCACTCCCAATCCGGACCGAGACAAGCCCGGAGATGAGCCGCCCAAACGCCAAAGACAGCATCGTCGATCAAAGCCACTTCGCAGCCATGCGAGCAACATGGACTCCGCGGAGAACGGCACCGTGAATAATACAGATGACCTCGCCAGAGCCATAGCTAACGAACATCATCAGGATGACCCCGCAGAGCAGGAGGACCCGTTCAACCCAGAAAACCCCAATGACTCCGAAGACAACAACTATCTCCCATCCTCCGAAGAGGAAGCCAGTTTCGAGGATGATGATTTTATCGTCCCCGAAGACCCACTAGAGCAGGAGCGGTTTAAATGGAGGATTCTAGCCACCGTCCCCAGTCTAAAGAAACAGAAACGCAGGATCAAGGCTGAACATGACACCCTCAATGATCGATGGACCAAAGTCCTAGCCACCGAAGAAGGGTACGTCCGCAAACAGCCAATCAAAAGTTATCCCAAGCGAAGATTGCTACCACAATTCGACGACGAAGCCATAGAGCGCACATGCGCCGAGAAGCTAGACCGCCCCCCTAGAGGGCGAGACAGAGAAGTTGACGAGGCCGAGCACCCAGCCACCCCACCTCGCCGTTACGGCAAGGATCAAGTGTGGCCCACCTACGAGTACGACCTCCACCATGACCTAGACGCTCGAGGAGGCCATACCAGGTCCATCTACGGACCCAGAGAAGACCCGCCCACTTATCGGGAAGGATGCTACAATCGGCTAAACCAAAACGATAGAATCCGGGAGCAGCAGTGAACTCGGAGGGTCGAAGACCTCCGACGCGATGTAGCCCGAGTTCGGGGCACCGCACACCCCCTGTGCTTCACAAAGAGGGTAATGCAACACCAATCCCTGGAAGGCTTCAAGCCTGTGAACATTGAATCACAGACCCGGCCGTATGGACAGAAGACTTCCTCCTCCACATTCACATGGCGCGAGGAGACGACCTTCACGCCATCAAATATCTGCCACTAAAGCTTAAAGGTCTGGCTCGACACTGGTTGAATAGCCTTCCCGAAGACTTTATAGGCTGTTGGGAAGAACTTGAGGACGCTTTTCGACCAAACTTTCTGGGCACCTATGTCCGACCTCCGAATGCAGATGACCTAAATTGCATCACACAGCAGCCAGGAGAATCTGCCCGGCAATTTTGGAACCGATTCCTGACCAAGAAAAACCAGATTATTGACTGTCTGGATGCCGAAGCCTTGGCCGCTTTCAAGCATAGTGTCAAGGACGAATGGCTCGTAAGATAGCTCGGCCTGGACAAGCCCAGAACTATGGCAGCCCTTACTTCTCTCATGACCTGCTTTTGCGCGGGCGAAGACAATTCGCTCGCTCGTAAAAACGCCAACCCCGACACACCTGGTACCTATGAGGTTCGGGACAGAAACGGAAAGCCCCGATGCAGCAAGAGTAAACATCACGACAATGACGGCGAGCACGAGGATACGACAGTAAATGCCGGATTCCGAAACAAGAAGTCCGGACCACAAAAGAAGGCCCCTATGGGCAACAGTGACGTCCCGTCTAGACTAGACACAATTCTGGACAGGCCTTGCCAGATCCACGGCACATCAGAGAAGCCCGCCAACCACTCCAACTGTAACTGTTGGGTGATCAAACAGGCCGGCAAGCTCGTAGACGAAGATCTGGGCAAAAGCCCACGAAGCAAGGACGATAATGACCCCCGCGGGCTGAATAGTGGAGTCCAGAAACCCTTCCCTTCCGAGGACAAAACGGTGAACATGATCTACGCAACCCATATACCAAAGAAGGAGAGGAAGCGAGTGTTGCAAGATGTATATTCCGTCGAGCCCGTAGCGCCGAAATTCAATCCATGGTCAGCCTGCTCGATCACTTTCGAGTGCAGGGATCACCCGACTAGTATACGCCACGGAGGGTCCGCAACCTTAGTGCTCGACCCCATAATCGATAGATTCCACCTCACTAGAGTCCTAATAGACGGAGGTAGCAGCCTCAATCTGATATGCGAAGACACAGTGAGGAAGATGGGGATCGATCCGTCAAGGATCAAACCCAGTAACACCACCTTCAAGGGGGTCATTCCGGGAGTGGAGGCCCGCTGCACAGGCGCTAAGACACTTGAAGTAGTGTTCGGCTCTCCGGACAACTTCTGAAGTGAGGACTTGATCTTCGACATTGCACCTTTTCGCAGTGGCTATCATGCCCTCCTCGGCCGAACGGTGTTCGCTAAATTCAATGTCGTCCCGCTTTACACGTACCTCAAATTAAATATGCCCAGTTCTTCGGGCATCATAACTATCAACGGCAATACATAACGCTCACTTCGGACCGAAGAGCACACTGCGGCCCTCGCGGCCGTAGACCAAACCGGCCCATATAGGTCCCGATGCCGACCCACCATAAAGGTCGGCGACAACAGTAAACGGGTTTGAACCTGTTCCCCGTCGTGGGAACCCGCATGCGTTCGCCGCAAATAGGGATGCGCGCCCCACGGCACGCCCACACTCTTTGTGCTCCACGTGCCTCACTAGCACAATTTCACACTCAAAATACCATGGGCAGCCGCGAGGCACATATAATTAAATCCAAAGCATATGTTCGGCTAACCCGAACTTCGGAATTACCTTGTCTTCGGACGACCCTGGGGCCAATTCTGGAAACCCCCTCCCCAACACAAAGCTTCATTGGCAGGATCCTCGCCCCTCAAGGTCTCATCGAAGGTCCCAACCCCCACCTCTCAGAAGCAAAGGCGCAGACGTGCAGCAGGGCAAAGTGGAGGCTTCGACTCATGCATCAAGGCCCTGCATAAACCTCTACTCTGTAAAACTTTTTCCTTTTACAAAATAATGCCTTCGCAGTTCGAATTGTATGGTTAGATGTCTTGAGCCTACGAGAAATAATAAAAACGCCCTTTATGGTGTTCGGATATCCGCATCTTGCGATTGTCTATTTCCTTTCTGATTCTCCCCTCGATCTTCGAATAGCCCGACATGAAAATATGATCGGTTAACTAACCTAGAGCTCGATTTCCCTATCAGGTCGGCACCCCAAGTTCGACACTGCTTTTCGCTGAGTGTTCGGCGTCTCAGATATTGCACTATATGCATCAAGTTTTGAACTATGTCTTAGGTCAATAGTTGGGTTGCCCGGCTCCTGTGCTTGCCCCTTATGTTTCGCATGTTCGTCTAAGAGGGCAAAGGGAAAACCCCTGCGATTGTACTTATGGCTCACCCGGTCAAGTACCTCAGGAGGAGAAAGCCGAAAACTGACCGTCATAGTAAGCGCGAACTGATCGGCGATCCGATGACGAGGTTTGACTCTAAAAATCGTTGGCGATTTTGCCGTGTCAGACGAAGGGTTCGTCTTAACACAATCCACGTGATCGGAAAGGGTAGGCATTTGCCCCCAAGTACATCACAAAACACAGGGGGCTAGTCCTTAGCCCCCACTGTCAAGCTCCTAAGGCTAAGTGAAAGCAGTAAAACCGAATAGTCTGATTGCCTAGTTTTGCTCACGCGCTACCGCCTCCGGGTACCAAGACGTTGGCTAAGGGTAACAGCGCGGAGACAAAACACTCCTCGTGACATTCACCTGGGGGCTGAAGTCGATGACTGGTAGCTTTCAGAATAAACATATGGCCGAATAGGAGTCAAAATTAAAATCATGACAATATAAAATAAGTCAGGCGGACGCATCATAAAGCATAAGGTCCAATTGGTAAAAACTTAATACAGTCATTCAAGCATTACATCTTTTGAACACGGGCCATCTTAATACAGTCACTCAGGGCGACGATGCTCTTTTCCCTTGGGCGGAGGACCAGTGGCCATGTCCATTGGATTAATCTTCGGCCAATGCACCATGGTCTTCGCAAACGCAAGCCTCGCCCCCTCAAGGCACGCTGAGCGCTTCATGGCGTCAATCCAGAGCGGCGCCTCCTGCAACTTTTGCACAAGGCCGAAGTAGGTGTCCGGAATGGGCTCGGTGGGCCACAGACTGACATAGAGGTCCTTCACGGCCAGCTCGGACATCCGATGCATCTCCATCAGCTGCTTCATTTGATTGCTAAGGAGGGGAGGACGCTCGGAATCTAGAAACTTCGACCAGAAGAGCCGCTGCGTGGAGTCCTCCTCGTGAGCAGCATAATGCTCCTTGGCGGCTGCCACATTCTTCAGAAGCTCGGCAAAGACGCCTGCGGAGTGCTAGACCCACGTCAGCAGGGTGAACCTGTTGCCTTCGAACACACTCTGCAGTAAGTATTTCTTACCATTTGCAATTTGCCCGACTTGGCGGAGCTCTTCTCGGACACCTCGCGCTTCAGTCCTCGCCTCCTGGAGCTCCTTCTCCACCTTGGACAGCTGGGAGGATCGCTCCCCCTGTTCCTTCTCAATGACTTCAAGCTTCTTGATGGCATCTTGGAGCTCCACTTGCACCTCGGTTACCCGAGCCTCGTGCTGCTCACCAAAAAGCTTGGCCTGCTCGAGCTCGGCCACTGCCTTGTCAGCGGCCGTCTTCTAGGCAGCCGCCTCTGTCTCGGCTTTCTTCAAGGCCTCCCTCAAGCCCTCGACTTCGGCGGCGGCAGCTGCAAGATCATCACAATAAAAGATCTGCATACAGTCCAGATCGTCAATATCTGGCATCAAGCAGCTGTACACCTTATCAAAGGGTTTATCTTGCGCCTCGTCAAGCCGTTTGTTGACAAGGTCAAGCTCTTTATCGGAATGCTTGAGCTTCCAGTCCATCTCCTCTAGCGCCGCAGCACTAGCAGTTGCGGCCAGAGAAGTTGCCTGTGACATTAAAAAATTCCCACCATTTCAGATAATGGCCTGTAGAACGAGATCCTCCGCAGGTTTTCTTCGGAAACCTTCCAGAGTCTCGGGGGCTACCGCAGATATGGCACACTTAAATTAAGGACTACATCCAATTTATGAGAAAAGAGCATTACTTGACTTACATCAAAGCCTGTCAGCAGGCCTCGAATAGCGTCGTCCAGTCCGGAGTGAATGGACCGAACACCCTGTATAACCGCACCCATAAGAGTGCGGTGCTCGTCGACGACGACAGAGTTGTTCACCAACTCCGCCAGCGCGTCCAGCCAGCCCACCGCCGCCCGAGTGGAGGTGTTCGGCGTGGACGTCGGGCCCCCAGCACCTTCCCCATCGAAAGGGGAATTGGCTCCCTTGGGGGCTCGGGAGCCGAATTCGGTAGGGGTTTGGATGATCTGGATCCCCTCCCGGCGGTAGCTAGGAGGGATGCATCCCCCTGGTCTTCAACGATTGAGGCGTCGGCCTCGGTCATGGTGGCATCGACCTCCTCCCCTGTGTTCGGAGGAGGAGGGATCTTTCGTCACACCACCTCCCCAACTTCTTCGGGGATTAGAGGAGGTGCAGAACGTAAGCCACTGTCCGCCAGTTCGGCAGACAGGGACGTCTCCGAAGAGTTCTCCTTGGCGGGGTGGCCCAGTGGAGGGCTGCAGCACCAAAAAATGATCAATCTATGTTCTACCAGGGACTACTAAAAGAATAAAGCACTTGGAAATGTCACAATATGTACCTGGTTGCATGGGGCTTGACCCTGGGTTCCCTCTCTGAAACCTTCTTGGACGCTTCAGACTCCTCATCAGAGTCCGAGCTGTCGGACAAGACCAGCTTAGGTCGGCACTGTCTCTTTCGGGCCTGAGGAGGTTGAGTCTCCTCGACGTCGCTGGACGCCGCCCTCTTCTTAGAGTGCGAGGAGGTGCTTTCCTCCTCGTCCCCCTCCTGTACGGAAAGGGCTGCAGTGTCCCCGGACCGGCTGTCCAGACGGGCTCTGCGACGGAGGCCCTCCCTGGCCTCCGGTACTTCCGCCTTCTTGCCCTTCTTGTCGGGCACCCTGTACGGCACCACGACCAACAGCTTCTCTAGCTGTTCAAATCAGGGCTCTTCTAGCAGCAGCGCTGGGCCGCTGATCTTCTCGGCCTTGGCAAGCCAGCCCTACAAAATCCACATAAAGAGGTTTGTATCAAATCATACGATGCAAATATTCGAACTCATGTTAAGATAAGTGCCACTCACCTTCTTCGGAGGGCCGCAGCGCCGAGGCCGATGTCCTCCCCCTCGACCGGCCGGTCCTTCTGCGGCTTGACTAGCAGACCCCACACTTTCTTGTGGGTCATGCCGAAGAGATGTTGCACGGTGGCCGGATCTGCGGAGTCATACTCCCGCATTGGCTTGGCCCTCTCCTGACACCGGAGGAGCCGACGCTGGAGCATGATCTGGATCACATTGACTAGCTTCGCGCCGGTCTCCATTATGCTGACAATGCGCTTCTGCAGCACCTTCAAGTCGTCAGCGGACCCCCAGTCCGGGCTCTTGGTGGTCCACGAGGCCAGTCTGGTAGGGGGTCCAGATCTGAATGCGGGAGTTTCCGCCCAGGCAGCTCCCCTTGGCTCGGTGATGTAGAACCATTCTTTTTGCCACACCTTGACGGTGTCGATGAACTTGCCCTCCGGCCACGGGACCCGCGTCAATTTGCTGATCATGGCCCCGCTACAGTCCGCGTGTGCACCACCAACCACCTTGGGCTTGATGTTGAACACCTTCAGCCATAGGCCGAAGTGTGGATGGACTCGGAGGAGGGCCTCACAGAAGACAATAAAGGACGAGATGTGGAGGAGGGAGTTGGGGGCTAGATCATGGAAATCTAGCCCGTAGTAGAACATCACCCCCCTCACAAAGGGGTGCAGGGGAAATCCAAGCCCCCTAAGGAAATGGGGGAGGAATACGACCCTTTCGCTCGCCCTGGGCATGGAGACTATCTGGCCCGCTTCGGGGCCTGATGAGCAATGTTGGCCGACAAGTAGCCGGCCTACTTCAACTTCACGATGTCGCTATCTGTGACAATGGAGGCATCCCACTTCCCTTTGACGCCGGATCCGGCCATGGCTGAAGGCGACAGGGCGGGATTTGCTGTGGAAGCAAAGAAAAGGGCGCTGGAGCTCTAAAGATCTGCGTGAGCGGGACGTGGAAGAAGGCGTGGGATGCTGACTGTTGTAGCTCCCCCTTTATAGGTTGTTGACAAGCCACGAGTTCCTTTTTTCATGCCGTTGGCTTCTCCACTTCCTGATACGCTCGCGACGTTATGTACGGGGTGGATAATCGAAATCATTAATCATATCCCCTGAAATGCGGGGCACGATCCCCACCTTGATGAGACATGCCAAACTTGGGTGGGCCTCGGGCCACGCCCAAGAAATACTAACCGCTCGACGTTATGGCCGGATGCGACTCTTCGTTGAAAGAGAAAAAGTTGTTAGATGAAGGCACTGTTTACACTTGAACGGTTTTTTGTTATTGCCTTCGTTGTTAAGTAAAACTGCCGTTTCAGATTCCAGACATCACTTGGCTCCGAACATGGACAAAGCATACCGAAGAACTCTCCTCGCAAGCCGAATACTTTTGGGTGAGTGGATGTCGGATACAAGCCTTGGCGTTGGAGGCAAGTTCGGGGGCTACTGAGGGAGTCATGGACTAAGGGGTCCTCGGGGCGCCGACCCATTGAATGTGGGCCGGACTGGAGAAGCCGTATAGTGACGGGAGATCTATGAAGCCATGGTGTGCCCTCCAAGTCAAGGATAGGCAGGATCTCTTTATCCCTTATTGTAATCTCTCTCCGGTAACCCTAACCCTACCGGTGTCTATATAAACCGAGGGTTGTAGTCTTTAGGGCTAAAGCTATATTCATAACCTCATCACCTTAGGGTTTAGCTCATGCTGATCTCGAGGTAGATCTACTCTGTAACCATACTATACATCCAATACAATCAAGCAGGACGTAGGGTATTACCTCTTCGAGAGGGCCCGAACATGGGTAAACACCGTGTTCAATGTCCCTTAGTCCCCATCGATCCTAGATCCACAACTGTTGACCCCCTACCCCGAGGTCTGCCGGTCTTGACACCGACACCAGCTCTCTCCTAGGTGGTCTCAACCTGCCCTGTCGTTCCGCCACAAGAATGACTCGAGGGCCATCGGAAACCTAGGCCCACCACTACCTGGATGGAACCACCTGTCCTTCCATCCCCCACATCCGAATAGTATCATAAGTATTATAGTAGTATATAGTATATCCATGATCATCGCCCCAATGGATCATGGCCCGATAGTATAGCATGGCAGACGGACAAGAATGTAGGGCCACTTATGGAATACTAACATACCTATACTAAGTAAATAGGATAACAGGTAAAGTATCAACAATGGTAGCAAGGACAGGCTATGATCAGGGGGGTTTGCTTGCCTGGAAGCCCTGTAGAGAAAGATGGGTCGTCATCGACATAGTCGTACTGGGTGTCACCGGCAGTCTCGGGGTCTACTGAAAGAATAGGGAAGAGGGGGAAATAGATAAATAACGAAGCAGACATATGCAGCACAAAGCAAGGCGGTAGTTTGTGATGATGAAATGCTCTAATGCAACCCTAGGGATTTTAAAAGAAGAGGGAAAACATCTGGAAATGTTTTCCCAGCTCCAGGTGTTTTTCGATATATTGGTCCAGGGGCAAAATGTCGATGGTCGCTACGTTAGAGGGGTGTGGCAGGCATCCAGATAGCGTAAAGAGATTTGTTATATTTTTTTGATCAACTTTCATATATAAATTATTTAATCCGAGTTACGGTTGAATTCATATGATTTTTCAAAGTTTTAAACACTTTCTAGAATTTCTGGATTATTTTAAATTAAAAATTTTAAAACAGAATATACTTTTTATACCCACTGTGGGCTATGATTTTGAATTCATATGTTGCTATGACTTTGCTATGCTTAATGCTTGTCACTAGTGTCTGAGTGCCATGATTTCAGATCTGAACCTGAAAGTGCAACTAATCCCTGGGTGGTTTTGGTAATTCATAACAACATATAGCTCATTGAACTAATATCCATTCAAGTCTAATATTTCAGAAAGTTCAATGAATGGCATGGCATGGACTAGAGATGTGGACCCCTCAAAATGCTAAGGACACATATTGGCAAAAACTCAAGACTGTTCATTTCTATTTAAGTGATCCAAGATCACATTGAGTCCATAGGAAAGGCAATACTATTAAAAGGGGATGAGGTGTTACTTAATAGTCTACTTGCTCAAAATGCTTAGTGATATTGCTCCAAAGCCCTCAACCACTTTCTCATTCCAAATATGTCCAAAACCCAAAGTCAAACTCGGCCCCACCGAATTTTCCTATCCGGCGCCACCGAGTTCATTTGACATAGCCACTGCTAGAAACCCGAACACCTCGGTTACACCGATACGGATCTCGGTCTCACCGAGATGGCCCTACAAACTCTCTGTTTCCCTTTTGTAACATTTTAGTCTCCCCGAAATGAGCGATCAGTCCCACCGAGTTTGCTTGACCAACTCTTTGTTTGCTCTTTGCTGAAATCGGTCTCACCCAGTTCACGCAAATCGGCGCCATCGAGATGAGGTTTTGCCCCAGCCCTAGCACATCGGTACCACCGAGTTGTTCCAATCGGTCCCACCGAGATTCCTAACGTTCACATTTTGAACTGAATCGGTCTTACCGAGTTCGTCTATTCGGTCTTACCAAGTTGGGTCAAATGTGTGTAACGGTTGGATTTTGTGTGGAGACTATATATACCCCTCCACCCGCTTCTCCATATGAGAGAGAGCCATCAGAACGTGCCTACACTTCCAGCTTACATTTTCTGAGAGAGAACCACCTACTCATGTGTTGAGATCAAGATATTCCAATCCTACCACAAGATTCTTGATTTCTAGCCTTACCCAAGTTGCTTTCCACTCAAATCATCTTTCCACCATATCGAAATCTGTGAGAGAGAGTTAAGTGTTGGGGAGACATCATTTGAAGCACAAGAGCAAGGAGTTCATCGTCAACACACCATCTATTACCTTTTGGACAGTGGTGTCTCCTAGATTGGTTAGGTTTCGCTTGGGAGCCTCTGACAAGATTGTGGAGTTGAACCAAGAAGTTTGTAAGGGCAAGGAGATCGCCTACTTCGTGACCATCTACCCAAGTGAGGCAAGTCCTTCATGGGCGATGGCCATGGTGGGATAGACAAGGTTGCTTCTTCATGGACCCTTCATGGGTGGAGCCATCCGTGGACTCGCGCAACCGTTACCCTTCGTGGGTTGAAGTCTCCATCAACGTGGATGTACGATAGCACCACCTATCGGAACCACGCCAAAAATCTCCGTGTCTTCATTGCGTTTGCACTCTCCAAACCCTTCCCTTTACCTTCATATGCAATGTTTTACTCTCCGCTGCTACACTCTTAGAATTGCATGTGTAGGTTGATTGCTTGACTTGTGCTAATTGCTAAAATCTGCCCACAACTAAAATTGGGAAAAGGTTAGATTTTTACATGGTCAAGTAGTCTAATCAAACTCCCCCCCCCCCCCTCTAGACCTACTTTCGATCCTACAAGTGGTATCAGAACTTTGGTCTCCATTTGCCTTGATTTCCATAGCTTTGGTGATCATAGCCTTGGTTTCACAACCTAGGAGAGTATGGCGTCTAGCGAGGAAATTACCACCATAGAGGTCCTTACTTTGATGGTACTAATTTTGCTAGTTGGAAGCATAAGATGAAAATGCATATTCTTGGTCATAACCCCGCCGTTTGGGCTATTGTGCACATTGGCTTGCAAGGTGATTTCTTTGAGGATGGAAAAGAACCAGATCATGAAGCGTCTACGGAAGAAATTAAGATGTTGCAATACAATGCTCAAGCTTGCGATATTCTCTTCAACGGATTGTGCCCCGAAGAATTCAACAAAACCAGCCGCTTTCAGAATGCGAAGAAAATTTGGGATACTTTGGTTGATATGCATGAAGGTACCGAGTCCGTCAAGGAATCAAAATTGGATGTGCTTCAAAGTCAACTTGACAAGTTCAAGATGAAGAATGGTGAAGGAGTCATTGATATGTGCTCTAAGCTTGCTCTCATCACAAATGAGATTGCCGGCTTAGAAAGCGAAGAGATGACCGATAAATTCATCATCAAGAAGATCCTAAGAGCCTTGGATGGAAAATATGATACCGTGTGCACCTTGATCCAAATGATGCCCAATCACAAAGATCTCAAGCCCACGGAAGTCATTGGTAGAATTGTTGCTCATGAGATGTCACTCAAGGATAAGGAAGAGCTCCACAACAAGTCAAGCGGTGCTTACAAAGCTTCAAGTGATGCTCCTACAACATCAAGTGAGAAACAAGTTTCCAATAAAGAATTGAGCTTAATGATGAAGAACTTCAACAAGTTCTACACGAATAGAAGCAAAGAGAGAAGCTCCAAGTCAAGATCCTACAATGACAAAAGATCTTCTAGTTGTGATCGTAATTGCTACAATTGTGGAAGACCCAGACACTACTCCAATGAGTGTACGGCTCCCTACAAGAAAAGAGAAGATTCACCAAAAAGGAGTAAAAGAGATGAGTCGCCACCAAGAGAGAGAAGGAGTAGAGATCATCGTTCTGAACGAAGACCCTCTCGTAGAAGCAAGGATTTGGAAAGGAAGGACAAGTCATCAAAGAGCTACACAAGACGAAGACATCAAGCTCACGTTGGTGAATGGGTATCCGGTTCCGACTCCGACAACTACTCCGAGAGAAGCTATCACTCCGACTCCGAATATACTCAAGATGAAGGTGTTGCCGGTCTTGCACTTGTGTCATCCAACTCCGACATATTGGACTCACCAAATGAAGGAATTGGAAGATGCTTCATGGCTAAAGGTCCTAAGGTATCACACCTCGAGTATGTTGATTTCAATAGTGATGAAGATGATTTGCTAGGTGATGATGATTTACTTGATGACAACACTAGTGATGAACACTATGATGAACTTGCTAGTAATCATGCTAATCAAGATGAAACGAATGACAATGGTAAGAAGGAGATTGAGCGTCTAACTAAAGAACTAAACACTCTTAAGTTAGCTCATGAAACAACTCTAGAGGATCATAGAGAGCTCCTAAGGACTCATGAGAAGCTACACTTCGAGAAGCTAAATTTAGAGCAAGAGCATGGGTTCCTAAAAGCAATCAATGATGATCTTCGAAAGAAGAGTTCTTCTTACATTGCCAAGCATTTAGTCTTGTCTACTTATATGCCACAAGTAAAATCTAGCAATAAGAACAAGAAAGATTCTCCCTCTAGTAGTAACAATAACCATGTTAAATCCAATATTGTTGCTTCTAGTAGTTCTCTTGATTCCACTAATGATTCTCTTTGCCAAGTTACACTTGAGCAAGAAAATAGCTTATTGAAGGGAATTATAGAGAAAGGTGTTTACAAGAGCCTTGCCGGAAGTAAGCAATTTGAGGAAATTGTACTCAAGCAAGGAAGGCACCGGAAGAAGCAAGGTGTTGGTTTTGAACGAAAGTTCAATGCCAATGGAGTTGAGTGGGAAGAAGATCAATACCCCAAGACAAAGTTTGTTCCTCAACAAGAGAAGTATGACCCCACATCTTTCAAGGGAACACAAGCTCAAGATGACCTTCCACCACAAGGCCACAAGCTAAAAGGCAAGGACAAGCTTCAAGAAGATATTGATTCATTTGAAGAAGCTCCTAAGGCCATGGTCAAGTGGGTTCCCAAGACTACTTCAAGTTCTACTTCATCAAGTACGACTACAACTCCAAGGATTCCCATCAAGTTGATGTGGATCCCAAAGAAGAAGAACTAGAGAGTTCTTGAGGGTGACTCCGCCAACATACTTCACTCATATTCATTTTGGCGAGAACTTATGCAATCAACTTTCATATCTTGCATTAGTTCAAGGAGTCACAAACCCTCTTGTTGGTAAGACAAGGGATAAGGTAACCTAATTCTTTCATGGACATCATCATATGTGTGTTTCACTCTATGTCTATGGATATCCTTGTATGTTCCTTGTGGGACTAACCCATGTAGGTATTGAAAGTGCAACACTCAATTGGATTGCTCCAAATGATCTACATCAACATTGAGCATCCACATCTTCAACATCTACATGAAGACATCATCGAGAAAACTCGAGGTTAGTTCATCCCTCTTAGGGGGGATATCACATCTAGGGGGAGCTTTTCTCTAAAAATTAAGCTAAAGCAACTCTAATGATGTGAACACAACAATGCTTTATGTAAAAGTGGTAACCCCACTTATGCCTAAACGATGAGTATGACCTATGATCAAATGTTCTCATTTGACTCCTAAGTCAATGTACTCATATATAGATGACCTAGTCATCGCCAATTTCTTGATAGATGCTAGAGTGTATGTGCATGCTTTGCCACATGTTTTATGTGCTATCTTATTGTGTGAGTATGTTGGTTGCATAATTTTCTCCATTCGAGGACATCCATTTGTTGTTTTGATTGTTTGGTTTTTCTTTTGCCAAATGGATGGACAAGAATGCCTAAGTACTCCCTCTAGCTATCTATGCTTGTTCTCTTCTCAATCTCTATTCATGCTACATCACAAAATTTGAACAAGTCACTTTCGGACCCTCCGGGTGAGGAGCACTCAGAGCCACCGATCCGACAAGGGCTAACTTCCAAAACCTCTTAGTGATTTTCGGTCAGACCAACTTATCCAACTCGGTCTCACCAAAATCAGTAAGTTGATCTAGCTTTTCATCTCGGTGCCACCGATTAGAACGATTCGGTCTCACCGAGTTGCAGCAACTGCTAGCAGTTTTGCATCTCGGTGCCATCGAGACGTTCCACTCGGCGCCACCGACAACGTCTGGGTATATATACCGCTGCTCGAAGTTTGGAAATTTCTTCAAACACTCTCACCCGTGCCTCCCCAGCACTGCCGCCCCTTGGTCTCCGGATCATCGCCGTCTCCGCCAGTGAGCCTTCGCCGCTGGTCTCCATCGCCGTCAACGGGTTTCTTCACCGCCGTTGCCGCCGTAGCGAACCGTCACTGAGTTAGGGTACGGATTCGACCCTTTGTGCTATCCTTTACTCCGATTCTTGCACAAAGTACATTGCCTGTATTCTTCCCACGTATGAAATCATCCTATCCAGCAAAGAAATCCTTTAGAATAGATTTGATGCAAAAACTTAGGGTTAGGTTTCTACCGAACCCATCTCGGACCGACCGATCTAAAGGTTTCGGTCACACCGATTGGCCCTGGCCATTACACTAAGTACAACTCGGTCTGACCGAAGTGTATTGATCGGTGAGACCGAAATCACTCTCTCAGTGAAACACTAGCATCTCGGAGTAACCGAACTGCATCTCGGTCTGACCGAAACTACATGTTTAGACTCTTTTAGTGCTTCGGTGTCACCAAGTTTGTCAAATCGGTAGCTCCGAAATGCTTACTGTAGAAAACTAAAGTTAAGTTTCTGTTTCAATTTTTGCAAAAACAAGCTGTATTTTGTGATGCTCATCTCTATTCACAGGGTCAGTTGCAGCAATGTCAGAAGCCAGTGATAGTCAGAATTAGTCTAAAGAGCAAATCAATCTCAGTCAGGGCACTAGTCCCTCTGATAGCTATGATGATGGAAGCAGAAGCATTCCCAGCAACTTGCCTAAGGCAGCTACTAGGCAAAGAAGGAAAAGAAATTCTGAGAGTGAAGATGAAGACTTTGTGATTGAGGAGGAAGTGACCTCCAAGAAGAAGGTGCTCAAGAAGAAATATGCTGCTGCTGCTGCTACCAAGCCAGATCTTTCCAAAAAGGCTCCTGCTAAGAGGAATACTATGTCTAAGCTAGGCAATCCACTATTGTCCAAGAGCAAGAAAAGCCAGCAAGTGGTGCTGGAGAAGAGGTCAGCAAGAAGAAGGAAAGGAAAAGAGCAAGATGGTACAAACTTGTTGATCCAATGGCTGAGTTTGAAAAGCATTCTTCTGAGGAAGAAGAAGAGGAGGAGGAAGATCCTGCTGTACCCCCTGCCAAGACACAGAAGCTGATGGCAGATGCTATCAAGACTGGGGCTGCTCCTTCAAATCCCAAGTCTGCTCCCAAACCTGCTGCACCCAAGCCCAAAGCTTCAGCTCAAGCACCCCAGCCTTCAGTTCCAAAGAGATCCACAAGGAATATCTCAGCTGCAGAGAAGAACAAGGCCCCAGTGCCTGAAGTTCAGGAAGATGATGAGCCACTAGTGCTCAGGAAACTGAAGCCCAAGATCCCAGATCATAATGATGATCATCCTGTGGCAGAAAATATGAAGTTGAGGAAGGATCATGGTCTGAGACTATGGAGTCAGAATGATCCATATGCCACAAGGAGAAGGACTGTTGTGGACTATCGTTTACATACCAGAGAACAGCAGGACTTCTATGAGACTGTCTTTTTGGACAAGAAGCCCATAGTCTATGACATGAAATGGGTTGATTCGAATTACATTGATGACAATGAAGATTATTTTCCCCATGTGCATGAGAGCTTCAGGATGAATGGTGTTGACAAGTTTGTTGGTCAGAAATTGACAAAGTAGAACGATGAGATGATCATGCAGTTCTGCCCACTTCTACCCTGATGGTAACATAGTGTGGATGACTGAGGGAACCAGATACCAATCAACAATCTCTGAATAGGCCAAGCTGATCAATGCTCCCAAGGAAGAAGAAAATGATCTTGATGTGTATGGCAAGCCTAGGAAAGATCACAACTCTATGGCCAACATGTACAAGCCTATACCTGGTGCAGCTTTGGAGACACACAAGCTTGGATCTATTTATTATCTGCTTGCTGGTTTGACCACAATGAATACCATCTTGAGGCACACACTGTTGCCAAGTCTGGAGATCACGGGATGATACGTGGTCATTCCATCAACTTGCTTCATTTGTTTGATGTCCCTCAGAAATTTAAAGTCATATGCTTGATTGTTGAGACAGTGAAGAGGACAGCAGCCGACCAGAAGAGGTCTTGTGGATATGCCCCACACATCTAGACATTGATCAACTCCAAGGTGGGAACTGGGACATATGTGCTGGATAGCGAGCATCTACCCCTAAGGCCACTTTGAGGACAACGAGGTTGTCATAGATGCTTCACATCCTACTTGTGCTGAAGCCTAGGAAAAGATTGAGAGAGCTAAGGCTGCAAAAGCAGCAAAGGTAGCAAGTGCCCTAGATGCTTCAGTTGTGAATCTCAAGACCAAGTGAGATCAACTCAGTTATCTGCTTGAGGCTACTGTGAGAATTGAGAAAAGCTTGGCCACCTTGTCTCAAAATCAGGAGAGTCTTGAAAGGATCATTAAGACAAAGATACATGACCTAGATGTGAAGGTCACTGAGATTCAGACAATTGTGGAGAAGATAAGGGATGATGCTGAGGACAGGGATGATAGACCCACAACAGATACATTTCAGAGAGTGCCAAGGGCACAAAGATCATCAGTTGTGCTAGTTGCAGACACCAGAACTTCCATCTTAGCTCCTGCAGCCACTGCCACTGTTGCCCCTCCAGTGTCAACTCCTCCAGCTCCACAGAGGCATTTGCTGATGGACTCCTCTCCACGCTTTCTACGCACACTAGAGCAACAAGCCAGAAGACCCCTTCAGGAGCTCCCGGAGATCGTGCTTATAGTGTCGTATAGCACTATACATTTTTGAACTTTTTGGTAACTTGTTGCCAGAGGGGGAGAAAGTGTATAGATCATAGGCTTCGAGAGAGAGTGCCTTTTGCCTTTTGTTGGTTTTATTTGCCTTGCTACTCTTGCTACTTTGGTTGTTTGGTTGTTGCTACTCTTGCTACATTGATGGTATGCTCGTGAGTTACTTATGTGATCATGTGTTTGATCATACTATGCTTAATGTGTGCTTGCATGGTTATATCTATGAATGTTTGGGTATGATCAATCACTTGTATCCTTGGTGATGAGTGCATGTTACTTAATTCTTATCATTTCGAGCAATCCACCAAGATGTATGTGACATGGAAGAGTGACCCATGAACCTAATCGATTGTGCATTTGCATTCAAACGCAAATTTTAAATAATTCATAAATTTAGGGGGAGGTCTTGCTTATCACATACTTCTCAAAGCAACGATGTATTTCATTCATATTATCATTTGCCGAAGCTTTGATCTATATGTTGTCAACACTTACCAAAAAGGGGGAGATTGAAAGTGCAACTAATCCCCGGGTGGTTTTGGTAATTCATAACAACATATAGCTCATTGAACTAATATCCATTCAAGTCTAATATTTCAGAAAGTTTAATGAATGGCATGGCATGGAGTAGAGATGTGGACCCCTCAAAATGCTAAGGACACATAATGGCAAAAGCTCAAGACTCTTCATTTCTATTTTAGTGATCCAAGATCACATTGAGTCCATAGAAAAGCCAATACTATTAAAAGGGGATGAGGTGTTGCTTAATGGTCTACTTGCTCAAAATGCTTAGTGATATTGCTCCAAAGCCCTCAATCACTTTCTCATTCCAAATATGTCCAAAACCCAAAGTGAAACTCGGCCCCACCGAATTTTCCTATGCGGCGCGACCGAGTTCATTTGACATAGCCACTGCCAGAAACCCTAACACCTCGGTCACACCGATACGGATCTCGGTCTCACCGAGATGGCCCCGCAAACTCTCTGTTTTCCTTTTGTAACAATTCGGTTTCACCGAAATGAGCGATCGGTCACACAGAGTTTGCTTGACCAACTCTCTGTTTGCTCTTTGCTGAAATCGGTCTCACCGAGTTCACGCAATCGGTGCCACCGAAATGAGATTTTGCCCTAGCCCTAGCACATCGGTCCCACCGAGTTGTTCCAGTCGGTCGCACCAAGATTCCTAACGTTCACATTTTGAACTGAATCAGTCTTACCGAGTTCGTCTATTCGGTCTGACCGAGTTGGGTCAAATGTGTGTAACGGTTGGATTTTGTGTGGAGGCTATATATACGCCTCCACCCCCTTCTCCATATGAGAGAGAGCCATCAGAATGTGCCTACACTTCCAACATACATTTTCTGAGAGAGAACCACCTACTCATGTGTTGAGATCAAGATATTCCAATCCTACCACAAGATTCTTGATTTCTAGCCTTCCCCAAGTTGGTTTCCACTCAAATCATCTTTCCACCATATCCAAATCTGTGAGAGAGAGTTGAGTGTTGGGGAGACTATCATTTGAAGCACAAGAGCAAGGAGTTCATCATCAACACACCATCTATTACCTTTTGAAGAGTGGTATCTCCTAGATTGGTTAGGTCTCGCTTGGGAGCCTCCGACAAGATTGTGGAGTTGAATCAAGAAGTTTATAAGGGCAAGGAGATCGCCTACTTCGTGAAGATCTACCCGAGTGAGGCAAGTCCTTCGTGGGCGATGACCATGGTGGGATAGATAAGGTTGCTTCTTCATGGACCCTGTGTGGGTGGAGCCCTCCGTGGACTCACGTAGCCATTACCCTTCGTGGGTTGTAGTCTCCATCAACGTGGATGTACAATAGCAACACCTATCGGAAACACGCCAAAAATCTCCGCGTCTTCATTGCGTTTGCACTCTCCAAACCCTTCCCTTTAACTTCATATGCAATGTTTTACTTTCTGCTGCTACACTCTTAGAATTGCATGTGTAGGTTGATTGCTTGACTTGTGCTAATTGCTAAAATCTGTCCACACCTAAAATTGGGAAAATGTTAGATTTTTACATGGTCAAGTAGTCTAATCACCCCTTCTCTAGACCTACTTTCGATCCTACAGAACCATTTATGCTTTCACAAATACATTTGTGTTCTTGATCCTACCATGCAAGTTATATGCACCTATTACGTGTTATGATCCGCATACCACAAGGTGACAATAATTGGGATTCTTTCCGGTGATTACGGTAATTTGATGAGTTCATGTATTCACTATGTGTTAATGCCTTGTTCCGGTTCTCTATTAAAAGGAGGCCTTAATATCCCTTAATTTTCTTTTGGACCCCGCTGACACGGGAGGGTAGGACAAAATATGTCATGCAAGTTCTTTCCATAAGCATGTATGACTATATACAGAATACATGCCTACATTACATTGATGAATTGGAGCTAGTTCTGTGTCGCCCTAGGTTATAACTGTTACATGATGAATGTCATCCAACGAAATCACCGATCCAATGACTACGAGATTTTCACATATTGTTCTTGCTAAGTTACTACTGTTGCTACTGCTGTTACAACTACTACAAAATTACTGCTACTACTGTTACCGTTACTGTTGCTACTATTACAACTGCTATCAAACTATCATACTACTGTGCTACTGATCACTCCATTGCAGATATTTAGTCTCCGGGTGTGGTTGAATTGATAACTCAACTACTAATACTTACAAATATTCTTTGTTTCCCCTTGTATCGAATCAATAAATTTAGGTTGAATACTCTACCCTTGAAAACTGTTGCGATCCCCTGTACTTGTGGGTTATCAAACGAATGGATGTATCTTTTCATCCGTGACTCCGATTCAGGTGATTCAAAATCCCACGTTCTCTATTCGTCGCGCCCGTTCCGTTGGTATCATTTTCACTATGTAGTAACATTCTGAAAATTACCATTTTGCCCTTGCACCCTAAACAGCTCCGCCGGGAGAGATACCTTTCGGGCGATTCTTTCCGCAAGCCTCCCGCACTACTTCTCGATAAATCCTTCATCCCCAGGAGAGCCACAACATCCACTTGCATGATGGCCTTGCAGTAGCCATGGTTTTCCATTGAATATTTAAATAATTTGTGCATGTTAATATTTTGTGAATGCTTGATATGTTGTGCATCCATGCTCATTCTTATGCCATGTTCATTTGATTATAGTGCGTTAAATGATCATTTGCTAGTAGTATTATTCTCATGTTTCATTCTTGTCATCATTTCATATGCTAGTGATAATGTTATGCTCATATGAATTATTATCGTCTGTTGTGAAAATACTTGTGATATGCATGATCACCTCTACGCTATGCTCATTTGCATCCAGTAAACTAAATTATTTATTGTGGTTATGATTCATATGCTAAATGGTTATGCTTCCCATCCGTGCTTATGTTGTTATCATGTTCATTTGCCTTGTTATTTCATCATGATACTTTATTATGACTCAGCTCATCATCATTCAAGTTGAACCTAATGTTAATCAAACTTGAAAAACTGTTGGCTGAGTCAAGGTGCCACCAATCGAGCTCACTAGTGCAACCACACTTGCCTAGATGGGGAGGCCCTAATTTGGTCTATTGTCATGCCTCTCGCCGGTTTCTCCAACTAGGGACGGTTATGTGTGCGTGCTACCGTGGCCCGGTAGGCGGCGGTAACCTTGTGTGCCCGAGTTGTATGGATCCATTGTCCCCGTTTGGGACCGTTTTGTTTTGTTTTGCATAACGGTGGCCGGCCACGAAGGTGGCGGATGTCACACGATGACGTTGGGGCCACCCATGACTTAGCCCAAAGGGGAGTTTGTTGGAGTGGCCGGGAGAGTATCATGCAATAGATTTGTTTTGTCGGAATGTCGTTGGTCCACCCAAATGGGAGCACGAGGCCATGAATTCCGTGGTGTGGGTACAGTGTACTAACCTCTGCAGAGTGTATAATCTATCGATAGCCACGTCCTTGGTCAAGTACACAGTTCGTAGTAGGTCACACTGTGGGTCAACAATAATAATAATAATCTGACTAATAAACAACCCCAGTTCGATGAGGAAAGAAATTGGTTGATCTTTATGTGGTCATGCGATGATCACGATGGTATCATTGACACCGAAGTTGGTTGATTGGTATAGGGTCATGCGATGATCACGGGTAGAGATCAAGCTCCTTGTGGTCATGTGATGATCGCTTTGGTATTGTTAATACCAACCTTGGTTGATCACGAGGTGATCGTGTGATGTTCCTGATGGTAACTTCATATCTATGGTGGATACGAGGTAACCTCTGAGCAGAGTAAGTTGGTCCAAGGGACCTTAAACATCGACCCCCTTGCATACTAGTTCTAGTATCATCATGGTCACATCTTGAGTAACATGTTCGTGCCATGCTCATCTGATATTGTTCTAGTTGTATCATGTTCAACATGTATATGCCATGTTCACTCTCATGTTGTTCTAGTTGTATAATTAACCTATAAATGCCATGCTATTGTTTGTCTCGATTGCTTTGGTTGCTGTGAGCTTGCGAGTACATTCAAACACTAGTAGAAAAAGGGCCTTTTGTCCCGGTTCATAAGGGCCTTTAGTCCCGGTTCTGGAACCGGGACTAAAGGGTCGGGACTAAAGCCTCCCCCTTTAGTCCCGGTTCTTACACGAACCGGGACTAAAGGCCGTCCACGTGGCCGCTGCCTAGAGCTCCACCTTTAGTCCCCGGGACTAAAGGAAATTTTATGAATTTTTTTGAATTTTTTCCCGATTTTCAAATTTCTGAATTATTTTAACCTCTAATCTCTAATCACCCCTCATCACTGCTCAATTTAACCTCTAATCTCTAATCACCCCTCATCATTCCAAATCATCTAACTTCTCGGACGGTCACCCATCCTATCACTACCCCAGCCTGAGCACGCTTAACTTCCGGGTTCTATTCTCCCTCGTTTCCAAGTCTGCACTTGTTGTTTTCCTGACAATAGTAAGATGTCAATCCTATTAACCCTCAGGAGTTTAGCTTGAGCATGAAGTCACAAATTTCACTGTTTGAGTTTGAAACTATTGTTCTCAAAAACAATAATTATTTAGTAACACTAATATTTCTTGAATAGTAGTTTGACCATTGTTTGACCATAGTTTGACCACAGTTTGACCAGATTTGACCAAAATTCAAAAAAACTGAAATAATTATTTAGTTACACTAATATTCTTGAATAATTATTTAGTAACACTAATACTTCTTGAATAAGTAGTTTGACCATAGTTTGACCAGATTTAATGAAAATTAAAAAAAAAAAAATTTGAGCATAACTTTTTTTCCTTTTAGAATTTGAGGATTCTAAAAATTTGCAAACAGGCCATAGGCCGTCAAAATCGGATGCGGATTTTCGTGCTGAACATTTTGATATATTATACGTTTTTTTCTGACATCGTATGCAAAAGTTATAGCCGTTTTACATTTTCCCTACACTTTTTGCAAAACATGTCCAAATTTAAGTTTTTTAATTTTCCTAACTAGTAGATGTAGTAACATAACTACATCTCGAAGGATTTTAATTTTTGAAGTTTTTATCATTTTCTTTTGCTTTTTACAAAACTGAAAAGGCGATCCAAGGGGGGGGGGGGGTAGAGTTTGAAAATGGGACCTTCAGTACCGGTTTGAGACACTAACCGGGACTAAAGGGCATGGCACCCTTTAGTCCCGGTTCGTGTCTCAAACCGGGACTAAAGGTCTAATCTTTAGTCTCGGTTTGAGACACGAACCGGGACTAAAGGGCATCGCACCCTTTAGTCCCGGTTCGTGTCTCAAACCGGGACTAAAGGGCTCAGGTGAACCGGGACTAATGCCTTAGCCGCACGAACCGGGACCAATGCTCACATTAGTCCCGGTTTGTGACTGAACCGGGACTAATGTGAATATTGCCCTGTGACCAAAGCCCTGGTTTCTACTAGTGAAAGTACTCACCTGGTGTGTCATGCCAGATTGCATGTCATGCCGTGATTGCTTGCTTGTCGAGGATCCCGAGTTTGCGAGCTAGGATTGCGTCCCAGCCAGAGTCCCTGCAGAGTGGAGTTCATCACCGTCGTCGTTATTCCGCTGCTAGATGTTATTCCGCTTCCACGAGTTGTTCCGCTGCTAGCATTAAGCTACCTTAGCCAGCGTAGTATCGTCGTGCCGATGTAACCCATGTACCCATGTTATTTGTAATACAGAGCTGATTTGTTCTATGCCAAACAGTGCCGTATTTCAGAAGACTTGATCTCTGGGCTGGAATATGGGGTGTTCCGGTCTCTCTAAGCCGAGGTGCCACAAGAAAAGACATTGGTACGTTGACTGCACAATGTCGTCGATAGGGTAGGAGGACAAGGTCTATCGTCAGTTTGGAATTACAATTTTTCACTCTCTTGTTATGTGATATAGAACTAAATAACTTGGTAGGAAAAAAATTAAAAACAAGAGCATTATATTGAGTTGGAGTCACATTTCTGCATTTGTTTGGTCCCACACATGTGTACAAATACATTTGTTTGTTTATTTTCATAGAAGATTGCAATTCTCAGCGTGGGTAGAGGTGCATTTTTGTGTTGCTGAAGATTGCTGGTCCCACATGTGAACTCACCACCAACTCCAACCTTTATAAGTAGGAAAAAATCCGGGAAGAAACCAAGTTGCTGGTTTGTTTATTGCCGTCAAAATATCTGAAAATACATCACATGTATTCTCTATCATATAGGTATGAATATTTGATTAGTTCTTTGATCAACTTTGAGTGTGTGATAATTCTTATACTCAGTAGTTATAGTGGTGATGACAACGTCATAGTATCATGACACTAGACACATGATCGGGTAGAGCTAGTGCACCAATGAGATCATACATAATGGTAGCTTTGCTCATGATTAAAACTATTGGAACATGCATGTAATTAATTATCTTGTTGGGCATAACAGAGAATTAATAGTATCAATTTGCCTTTCTGATGAAAAATGCCATTTCTACTTAATAGATTAACTGATCCATGTGGAAATTGTTGTAAGAGTGTGAAAAGGTTCTCTCCACAAACTTAATTTGTTTTCATTGTCTAACTAGTTAACTGCAGCCGGACTACGTAGTTACTGAAATTTAAATAAATAATTAAACACAATCCTCATCTGTAACCAAGTCAGTTATGAACTGAGAGAGAGAGAGAGAGAGAGAGAGAGAGAGAGAGAGAGAGAGAGAGAGAGAGAGAGAGAGAGAGAGACCGACCCTAGCGATCAGTGTGTAGATGTCTACCAGATGGAATTAACGGTAATAAATGTCCATTTTCGCGGCCTCTTTCTTTCCTCTACATACTCTACGTACCCCATCTCCCCTGAGTCAGTAGCATGCAAACTCAGAAATCTCTCCTTCATTCAAACAATTTTGTAGGTTGTGTAGAGTACTTAGTAAATAGGTTGCATTTCGCGATGTTGTTGACCACAGATATGAAAGGAGATGCCGGAATGAAGCAAATGTTTCTCTTGCATGAAGAAAAATAGTGCAGGGCACTCACCTATGGTTCTAAACTTATTCTAGGAAATACTCCTTAACATATTGGAGCAGTATCCTGAGCATAGCACTAATGGAATGTGACCCGTGCTTGTGAATATATGCAGCGTTGCAGCACACACGTCAATGATCTCAACCTTTGAGATGTGCTGCATTTGGAATGATATAATCCCTACAGTTATTTTTCTCTTGAAGATTAAAGTGTTGTAAGAAGCAATAACATGGTAATAAAGCTAGTAAATGTCCCACCCACCTGAGGATGCGTGGAGACAACTATTTCCCTTTTGAGGCCCCTTCCCTTCCTCTACATGTACTATGTACGCCTATCCTTCCTTCGTGTCAGCAACATGCAAAGTCTATCATTTCTCCTTCATCGAAATAGTTCTACTTCAAAATTCTTTGAATTGAATGGTTTATTATAACAAATAGGTCGCATATGACACAAACTTAAGAGATGACTGTCAGGAAATCGAACTATAATAGAGAATATATATGAATAGGAGACTTTGGGAAAGAAGCAAATGTTTATCCTACATGAAAGGGCACTGACTTATGGCTTTATATTTGTGTGAGGCACACTACATTGCAACTTAGTGGTAGTGTGGTTGAGGGTGCCATGGCTCAGGGGTGCCCCAGGACTGGAAGTCGGGCCCCATCAGTTCAGCCTAGGGCCCCAAACCGTTGTACGACCATGGTCTCCAGCCCGGCCTTTGGATCGTTTGGAAAGAAGGAACCAGCATACTTGTCGTGCAAGACAAGGAGGCCGGATCATTGTCGAATCCGCTGCACTAGCCTTAAATCAACTAGGCTTGTGTAAACCTTGAGTCCATGCGAGAGAGGCATTTTGGAGGCCGAGCTCCATGTAGGCCTTTATTTTTGAAAATTTCAAATTCAAACTTTTATGGTTCAAAAATTTCTAAAACAAAATATGCATGTATGTAAGGATGTAACCCACATGTGTGTAAAA
Source organism: Thinopyrum elongatum (assembly GCA_011799875.1). Taxonomy (NCBI): domain Eukaryota; kingdom Viridiplantae; phylum Streptophyta; class Magnoliopsida; order Poales; family Poaceae; genus Thinopyrum; species Thinopyrum elongatum. Next base: position 101,157,531 of record CM022303.1, on the reverse strand, counting down.
ATTCATGATAAAATACCTTGAGTTGCGACTTGTACAAAAAAGACAAATTCATGGCCTGGGAGAATGAATAGTATCATGTGTTAAACAGCCCCAGATTTGTCTTTTTTGCATAGCCCTCATTTCAATGTATTTTGAACTAAAAATTTACACACATATGTGTTATGCCTTCATGTATATCTGTATTTTTTCAGAATTTTTTGAAATGTAAAAATATGAATTTCGATGAAATTCCGAGCTCCAAAAGGAATTTCCGGGTCCATGCATCCTTTATAAGCCAGGTCCGGGCTAGTTGATAGGCATCTTAACCTTCACACTTTGGTATACCTACAATCCTAGAGACCCCACCTTTATTCTGTAAATCCTACCCAATTTATAAAATAAGAGCATGAGTAGAGTTTTACCTCAAGAGCGAGGGTCTGAACTTGGGTAACGTATTTCCTATTTTTCATCTGGCTTTTTCCGGCTAGTCGCGGTACCCTACCAAAGGGTCTGCAGGAATCTAAACTGACAACGGCGCACCAGGCACGGGTCGTTCTTCTCGGAACTGTGATCCAGATGGGTTTTGGCATCAACTGTGTTGCCTTTCCTCTAGGGCAGATGTTTGCTTTCGGGGTGATGAACTTCATCATCAACTCGACGGGGCAGATTGAGCCGTCAACACCTATGAGTCAGGCTAGGATCTCCTGTTTGGAATTCACTGAGGATTCTAGAAGACCGAACTTCCCCGGACCTTCCCCTATTTTGTGTCAATTTGTGGGATTTCAAATGTCCGGACCGGTCCAACACACGTACTGGTTTGCGCACGAATAGGTGATGAACGTTGGAGTTGCGGCTGCATTTGCTGTAGAGAACGATGACTGCATTTGGAAAGAGTCAAGCAACCGCTGCGAAGCATGCATGCATGCGCCCCAAGTGGTGCATGTTGGCACTCACAGCATTTCCATATGCGTAGATCAGCACACTCGCTGACCAATCACACCATATTAAAGCCTTTTTGCTACCTAGAAATCTTCTTGTGCAGGCCGCAGCTACATTGAGCAACTAATTGCTCGCCAAAATTGAAAGCGTGTGTTTCTCTGAAATTGCTGGATTGGTTTGACGCGTGGGTACCTCGTGGATACTGTTGGGTTTGAAACTTGAACCACGACCGTGGGAGCAGAGGTTAACATGCATGCATCGGTCTGAACAAAAAAACACTCACTGTACGTAGGAGCATCGATTCTGAAAGCAGTTACGCGATCGATGAGGCAAAATTGCACGGCCGTGGGATCCAACAGAAGAGCGTTCCAATTTGGCAAATCGGGCGTCCTGTTTTGTTTACAATGGAAGGGAGAAAATGACCGGCCGTGCCGCTTCCCACCAAACCCCGACTTTTTGAGAGCTAGCGTCCCGATCAATCCCACAGGGTCCGGACCATAGAGGCTCCCTTTTCGTGCAACGCAACGGAATGGGACGACGCCGGCGAAGTTTACTTTCCTAGCTAGCTTGTGCTGTGTGTCCGTACGCCGTAGTAAGTTGACAGGTTGCCGTGGCAGACGGCAAAACCCATGTCATTCTCTCTGCTTTTCCACTATATACCCCACCAGCTCTGACCCCGGTTCAACACACACAAGAGGAACTCACCAGCTCCACGACCAGAGGAGCCGACACCCAACCCGGCCAGCACGGCCAGGACACGGGGCGTGAAGTTTCCTCTTGCGGTGGAAAATGTTCAGTCAATCTAAATTACTAAGGGCATGTACAATGGTACTATTTTATGTGTGCCATATAAGATAATGTATGAGGTGGAGAAGAGAGAATCTATAAGAAAAAGTTTGTCTTCTCTTATTTAAGAGATGATCTCTTAACCCAATATGTGTCACCATGATTTCAAGAATAGCTTTTTTTTTTTGATAAAAGAGAGACGTCTCTCCGATTTCCATTAATAGAAATCACCAAATCTTACAGGAGAACCAAAGAAAAAAGCATACTGAGCTAAACCACGCGTCTTAAGCTAACTGTAGAAGGAAAAGGGGAGGAGCCATCCCTCCCCCCTTCGCCAAGTCCCTCCACAACAAGCCAAGATCTAAGGCCTGGGCTCAGACTAAGGTCCAGTACCAGCAACATATCATTTTTTACAGCAGAATCAACCATAAGGGAAAGCTTACAAGCATATCTTCATCTAACACAAGCAGCCTTAATATTAGTGCAAAAGACAAGCAAAAGCAGTGAAGTGAGAAGTTGATGAAGGTAGGCGAAGCCGCGCTGTTGTAATGTGTGTTCGGGGGTGAAGGAGATCACCCTGCCGTGATCCTCCCCGTCCCCAGCCGCCATCCATGCGCCGCTTTTAACACCTCCTCTGCAACCTCTCCCGCCCGCCTTACTCATGTTGCCATCATCTCACTTCTTGCGGGGTTTTTCTGCAAAATATTCCAATCATGTAACTTTTTTAGAAACAAATTTATAGGAACATAGGGGTCATTCACCCTATTGTTCTCAAACACTACACCATTACGCAAATTCCAGAGAGTCCAGCAGATGGCAGATATCCCTACCATCACTAGACCCCTTTCCTCTTTTTCAAAAAATTTGACCCAAACTCTCATCAACGAATCTAGATTTTCTGGGATGTCCGTTAGGTTAAATGCACACTTCAGGACATTCCATAACAAACGAGCCACAGATCGAGCAAGTGAGAAAGAGATGATTAATGCTTTCATCCCGTCCACAAAAGGGGCATTTTTTGTCTCCTTTCCACCCTACGCAGTTATCTTTTGTGAGAATACTATTCCGAAGAGCCAGCCACATAAAGACCTTCACTCTAGGAGGCATTTTGATTTTCCACTTGTACAAATGTGGGTATTTAATTCCATTCTCAATTAGGTGTCTATAGAAGGATTTAACAGTGTATATGCCATTCTTAGTAAGTGTCCATTTGATCTCATCTCTCTTGTCAATCAAGACGATTGAAACACACCCTTCTTTAATATGTTCCCACAATTCTTTAGAATCCCCAGTTAGAGTCCTTCTAAAACGAATGGTGTCAAACCCTTTCTCCAGAACTTCATTAACAGTTTTATTCTTATCAAAACAAATACTGTAAAGTCTAGGAAAGCTTTTTTTCAAAGACGTCCAATCCACCAGTCCTCCAAAATCAAACATTTTTTCCATCCCCCACTATGAATCTGCACAGGGACAAGAATAGCTAGTTATCTTAGATAAGACTAAGAAATAACCAATTGTATACATATTTTATTGTCATGTCTAAATTACATGCAAGGTCTTAGATAAGACTATCATATCAACTATTATACATGCCCTAAGTACACACGAGAGAACGCAATAGATTAAGGGTAGCCATCAGATTACAATTAGTAGTGGGTCTAATCACACGGTCACAATGAGTCCGTGTACAATTGTGGGGTGTATTTAATGAAGATCATGTTTGCTCTTTTATTAGTGATGCGTTGAGGTATTCACAACATTTCCATATGCCTACATAAGGACACTGGCAGACCAAGTGCGCTATATTTTAAGCGTGCCCTCTTGCCAGATTAAAACACCTAAAAATCCTGTGCAGCTACAGTGAAAGCCAAATCTGGCTGTTTCTATGAAATTGCTGGGTCTTGTTCAAAGCACTGGACTGCGCGTGGGCAGGTCTGGACGATGAACCTCGTGGGTAACACGAATTGGAAGGGGTGTGAAACGTTTGTACCACCAATTTCTTTGTTCTTCCAGAAGCACGATCGTGGGAGCAGATCTGAACAAAAAACACTCACTGTACTACAACGTAGGAGAGGATCGGTGATATGCGATCGTTGATGCAAAATGGTGTTGGGGATCCAACAACAGAACAGCCTTCTAATTAGTTTTTTCAAACGTGAGAGATAATGACAAGCCGTGCGGCTCCTCACCAAACCCCGACTTTTTGATCGCGAGCGTCCCTATCCCACACGGTCCGGGCCGTTCATGCTATCATGCATGCTTCCTTTCCGTGCAACGGAATGGGACGACGCCGGCGAAGTTTACTTTCGTTGTGTTGTGTGCGTCAGTACTGTGCCGTAAGCCGTAGCAAGTTGACAGGTTTGAAACGCTCCGACCTAACTCACGCGGCCGTGGCAGACGGCCAGACCCATGTCATTCTCTCTGCTTCTCCACTATATAAACCCCACACCAGCTCTGTTCCTGGTTGAACACACACAAGAACTCACCAGCTCCACGACCAGAGGAGCCGACACCCAACCCAGCACCAAGGCACGCCGGGCACACCAAGACCAGGAGAGAGACAACATGCGTCCATCTCGGGACCTCCGCCTGGCCGTGCTCCTCTTATCAGCCTCCGTCCACCTCCCGGCAGCCAGAGCCCAGCTGGAGACCGACCATGAGGAGGAGTTCAGCTACTCGCTGGACGCGGAGAACGGGCCGGCGTACTGGGGCGACATCAAGGAGGAGTGGTCCGCGTGCGGCAAGGGCAACATGCAGTCGCCCATCGACCTCGCCAGCCCGAGCGTCTCCCTCGTGCGCGGCCTCGGCTACCTCAACCACTCCTACGCCCCCGCCAACGCCACCATCGTCAACCGCGGCCACGACATCATGCTAAAGTTCGAGGGCGACGCCGGGAGCGTCTCCATCGATGGCACGCCCTACTACCTCCGGCAGCTGCACTGGCACTCGCCCACCGAGCACAGCGTCAACGGCCGCCGGTACGACATGGAGCTCCACATGTTCCATGAGAGCGCCGAGGGTAAAGCCGCCGTCATCGGCGTCTTCTACGAGGTCGGCGCCCACGACGCCTTCCTGCACAAGGTGCCTCTCTATTCTTTCTTTCTTTCTTTACTTAACCAACCAACGAACATGGGACTTAATTAAGCTTTGATTATCTAAAGCCAACACGGCAACATGGGACTTACCTTCATTTAGATTAACTAACACCAACATGAAAGCCTTTTTTTTTTAATTAATCTATAAGCTTCCCTTGCAAACCTGCAAGATGCAATTAATAATTGAATTGCCAAGGTGCTAATTTTCACCTTGCACTCTAATGATCAGTTGGAGCCATACTTGGAGATGATAGCGGATCGCAAGGACAGGGAGGAGAAGATGGGGGTGATGGATCCCAGGGGCGCCAGAGGCAAGGGCAGCGTCTACTACCGCTACGTGGGCTCCCTCACCACCCCACCCTGCGCGGAAGGGGTCGTCTGGACCATCGTCAAGAGGGTACGTCCCGTTTCCTTCATTCACCATCACGCAACACCTTGCATCAAACACAACTACCAACTAACTGCTATCAGTAAAATATTTTATTTCTGGACCATGTCACACATGATGACACAAAACTTGCAACTGTGAAATAAAAGAATTCATTTCCGGAACTTAGCAGTTGGCATGGAGCTGCCAGTTCGATCTATGTACAGATCCTTTCATTTGTTATTCATGAAGAATCTTCCCACCGGTTTCGTCTTTCCTGTACTTTTGTTTGATCGGAATTTAGATCAGTGGAACGCACGCCAGCATGCACAAGTCCTATTATACCCTATGCATGGTTGGTGAATGCTGTGGGAATTGATATATAAATTTTCTGAATCTTATTTTTTTTTTCTATCTCGTTCAATTTTGCAGGTCCGCACCGTGTCGAGGCACCAGCTGGAGCTTCTCCGGGAGGCCGTCCATGACGTAAGTTTTTTTTCCTCTTACGTTTCTAAAATCCTTTCCAAATCTTGGTATTATCCTGGTGCATTCAACTCTTGTCTTTCAGCACTTTACAGTCTTTAGACTCGTGTCAGACGGTAGACCTTAACCGTGGACATCTAGAAATTCCACAGCGACGTGAAAGTCGCCTTTAATTTGGTCGATCTCCAACTGTGGATTAGACTTTTTTTGGACTGATTTTCCTACAACCTACATGCAGGACATGGAGAAGAACGCGAGGCCCTGTCAGGAGGTGAACAGCAGAGATATCAGCATGTTCCGGCCTTTTGAGCAGAATAGACATTGATTATTCGCTGGGTCGATTATCCTCTTAATTAGTTTGCTGTTACAGCTACCGTGTATGTACATGGTTATACCATTTTTTGTAATTCTTTGTACTCATATTAAATGACTTGCATCCGGCCACTGAATAATAAAGGAGCACGTCCCGTTCAAGTACGTCCATGCATATGTCTTGATGTTCTGATCTACTCGCTCCGTTCCTAAATATATGTCTCTTAGACATTTCAAATAGACTATAACATACGGATGTATGTAGACATATTTTAGAGTGTAGGTTCACTCATTTTACTCCGCATGTAGTCATTTGTTGGAATCTCTAAAAAGACTTATATTTAAGAACAGAGGGAGTAGATATAAATCGTGAACATGACTGTTGTTGGGTACTACTGCTATTAAAAATGAAAGAGCCGGCAAGGATTTTGATTATGGTTGTGTATCGGGGCCGAAATATATATAGGAACATCCGGCTGCTGCTACCATCAGGAATAGTTTAGCTCAAGAAATTAAGGCTAGGTTCAAATATTCCTGAATGTTACCAACGTGATTTTTATTCCTGAGTCACTTTGGCTACTGTTTTTCTAAGGATCCGGTCAAGGTGAGCGTGGCTCATAAAATAATCAAGAGGGCTGTCGACCTGACCAGGCCAGTGGATATCACGTGCCATGGTACTATGATGATGGTGCTATGATGATGCGAGATCAGACTTGTCCGCCATGTGCCATGGACGCCGGCATGAATTTATTCAACTGGCTCAACTGTTCAATCTCGTGAAGAAGAACACAGAAGAGTTGAGCATCCAATGCAATTATTGCTGGAGTGCGGCGTTTCGATGCCCAGGCTCATCTGCACGCCGTCAAAAAAAACAAATCACAAAACAATCCAAAAAAATTCAAATTTTTTTGTATGGTAAAATATTTACCACGTGAGGTGCCCTCCAAATTTTAGATCATTTGGACTTTTGAGCAGCTCTCAGCAAAAAAGACAAATCGGGTCAGAACAGTGCATGAACGGTAAACATTTTTACAGACCCCGAATTTGTCTTTCTTTCCGAGAGCTGCTCAGATTTTCAAATGATTTGAAAATTGGAGCGGATCTCACTCGTCAAATTATCTACCACAAAAAAAATGGAAATTTTTGAATTTTTCTACTATTTATTTTAAAAAATTTCATCAGGGCGGGTGCAGCTGAGCCTGGGCTCAGAAGTGGATTACTATTATTGCTGGCCCTATTCAAAAGCAGGCGATCTGAAAACTGTATGTGAATAATGGGGGCTGGGGGTTGGTGAGCGACAAATTGGTGATTCTGATTGAAACGCCTGCCTATGGTAATCATTAACGACGTTGAATGGCTTTACTCAGGAAACACAACGTGCGTCAAATTACTCGTCCAAGGGGGTTTAGGGGTCTATGATTGAAAAGTAGAAAAGGTTAGTGAAACCGCATGTATCCCCTACAAGAAAAGTGAGTTAAAATGAGTGTGAACAGCCGAGGTAAATATACCGTGAAGTTACCAACTTTTCTCGTCTCCCCGTACCATTGACAGTATTGTGTGTTGTCTGACTACTATGTGCTTACCTTCGGCGTTGACTGCTAACACTTCTGGTTGGTTCGGCCAGGCTTTTTCTGGTTTATATATGCACAAACCATGCGGAAAAAAGATTTTTTTTTTCTGCCAGACCATGCACCGGAGAGGATTGGGATCAAAGGTATCGCCATGGCCAGCGCCGAGAGTAACGGGACTGACCACCAAGAGAATTTAGGTTGCAGCCGTGGCATGCAAGTCTTGTTAATCGAAGCCTAAGAAGTATCTCATGTGTTAAAACTGGAGACACATGCAGTCATACAAGCCGAATAATACAATGCAGTGAGCTACCAGAGTACTTTCAAATCAACAATAGATGTGTTCAATCATACAAGCCATAAATTCAATGAAGAAAAAAAATCAACAATAGATGTGTGCAATCATACAAGCCGTCAATTCAATGAAGTGAGCCACCGAACCACCTTCACATCAACAATAGACGCGTACATCCATACATGCCGATAAATGTAATGAGGACCACCTTTTTTTTCGAAAAGGAGAAATACCCCCAGCCGACCTCTGCATCCCTTGATGCACACAGCCATATTATTAAACATCCAGGTTCCAAACAAGGTCTCACAAAGTCTTACAAATCCTAAACAAACAAAAAAAAAATGCCACAACCGGCGAAAATAGGTTAAGATGACTAAACACCTATCTTATTATTAGACCGTCATCCAAACCGGTTGTATGTATCCCGTGCAACCATCTTCCATCGGTTGCACAAAATATCCATAAGCTCCCTGTGGTCCACCTGGCCGAGTAATTAAGGACCACGTACGGATCCAAGCAGATGCCCTGAAGATAACCAGCAAAAAATTTGTGATGGTTTATCTATTAAAGGAAACATCATTCCGACAATTCCAAATTACTCAAAGTAATGCACACACTCTTACTCGAATATGTGCCGCAGTTTTAGGCTCAATCCCGGTTAACCAAGTCCCAAATAAATGTGTAACCGAGATGGGCGGAGTAATGTTAAAGGCTACATGAATGGTCCGCCATAGTAACTTAGCAAGTGGGCAAAGTAGAAACAGATGTTCTATTGTTTCATCCTGATCACAAAAGGAGCAACGTTTACTACCTTCCCAGCTACGCTTTGCCAAGTTATCCTTTATCAAAATGACTCCCTTATGCACAAACCACATAAACACCTTGATTTTCAACGGCATCTTATTTTTCCAAATGTGAATCGACCTCGGGATCGTCCCGGTGTTTATTAAGTCTGTATACATAGACATAACCGAGAAGACTCCTGACATAGACAATTTCCAATGAAAGGAGTCTGCTGCATCAGAAAGGTTAACCTCCATCAACCTGCGCACGAGATGCAACCATCTATCCCATCGTTCACCTATTAGCGATCGTCTGAACTGAATGTTAAGAGGAACATACCCCAACACCATAGAAACAAAAACCTCGTTCCATCGTACAATGTTATATAGGGAAGGGTACTGCAAGGCTAGTGGGATATCACCCAACCAGGTATCTTCCCAAAACCTGGTACCCTGTCCATTTCCTACAATGAATTTGCTCCTGTTGAAGAAGGCATTCTTTATCCTTATAAGCCCCTGCCAAAAAGGACAGTCGGACGGTTGTGCCGTAACTTGCGGAAGCATTTTAGAACGCAAGTATTTATTACGCAAGATCTATATCCATACCCCTTCCGTCTCTACCGATAGTCTATATAGCCATTTGCTAAGTAGGCACTTATATTTTACTTCGAGATTTTCAATGCCCAGGCCCCCTTGGTCCTTCGGCCTACAAATAATATCCCATTTGGCTCACCTATATTTGGTTTTATTCCTGTCAATTTGCCACAAATCGAGATGGATAAAAATCCAATCTTTTCCGTACCCCTACAGGTACCTCTAAGAAGGAAAGGAGGAACATCGGCATGCTCATGAGTACCGAGTTGATAAGGATCAACCGCCCCCCATAAGATAAGAGTTCGCCCTTCCAGCAACTCAGTTTCTTTTCAAATCGATCTTCAATGCATTTCCACTCTTTATTAGTGAGTTTGCGATGGTGTATTGGGATTCCCAGGTATGAAAAGGGTAAAGAACCTAGCTCGCAACCGAACAACTGTTTATAGTTATCCTGTTCTTCTTTGGCACGTCCATACATGCCCATAAATGTAATGAGGACCACCTTTTTTTTCGAAAAGGAGAAATACCCCCAGCCGGCCTCTGCATCCCTTGATGCACAAATCCATATTATTAAACATCCAGGTTCCAAACAAGGTCTCACAAAGTCTTACAAATCTCAAACAAACAAAAAAAAATGCCACAACCGGCGAAAATAGGTTAAGATGACTAAACACCTATCCTATTATACTAGTAGAAAAAGACCCATTTGTCCCGGTTCATAAGGCCCATTTGTCCCGGTTCGGGAACCGGGACTAAAGGGTCGGGACTAAAGCCCAACACCTTTAGTCCCGGTTCTTATACGAACCGGGACAGATGGGGCTCCACGTGGCCGCTGCGGCGAGCCCAGAGAGGAGGGCCTTTAGTCCCGGTTGGTAACACCAACAGGGACCAAAGATCATCCACATGTCAGCAGCTCAGGAGCTGGAGTTTTTATTTTTGTTTTTTTTTTGAAAGGGGGGGGGTGGGGTTTAGGGGTTTTGTAGGGTTAATTTAGGGGTTTCATATATTGTGTTAGCTAACTAATAGAGAGAAGTGTCCTCTCTTATCTCCGTGCTTGGTCGACGCTACGTACTATACGTATAGAGAGGACTCGACACGCTAGCTAGTAAGCAAAAGAAGGAAACAATTAAGTACACAAGATCGTCATGAACATATACAGAGAGAAGTGATCGACCTCCTCCTTCTCCGAGAGATTGGTCGAACAACAAGTTTTCGTATATCTATCCGACGCTACTAGCTACATATATACAATATAAGATCCCTAACATCTGATGTCAAGTTCCACATGGTACTCTCCGGCTGGATTGATGACGTGGTCAAGAAAGAATCCAGCCAATTCCTCTTGAATTGCCTTTAAGCGATCTTGTGGTAGGAGTTCATCCCGCATCTGCCAAATCTAATTTGAAGAAGGGGGTCAATACATATATATGAATGAAACTCAACACAAATGATGGTAATAAAATAAAATTGTGAATATTATTGCTTACGCACTTCATATTGTTTTTCAGAGTAGCCCCGCTTAGAGGTCGTTGCGTTGTAGATGTACTCGCAAACGTAGTATCCACAAAAATTATTCCCGCCTTCCTGCCACAACCACTTTACGAGAAATAGAGGTCAATCAAACTGATAATCAAGCATTATAAATGGTATTGATGAAACTAGCTAGAATCAATGGGAGATGCGCGGAACTAGCTAGTAGTACTTACTTTCGGGTGTGTAAATCGCAGATCCCCCGGCAGTCCCGGAACTTCTACGGTGAACACTTTCCAAACCCTGCGAGACAAAGAAAATAATTACTTGATATCAGGAAATGAACAAAGTTACCGATATGGTGCGATAATGATCGATTGAACTTACTTCTGGAGCATTTCAGTCATGGCCGCATACTCCTTGGGATCTTTTCGTCTTGAGTCTAAGACGGTTACTAGTCCCTGCTCAAGCTTAATCTCTAGGAGAATAAAGTGGAAGCTGCGCACGCATGCATAACTCATCAATTACATTACTATAACCTCGAGTAATAATGGAAACCGAATATGCGGAAGACAGTAACACTCACTTGAAGTTGTAAGGAAAGAGTATTTTATCTTTGTTTTGATTTTTAAGCAACGATTGTAGCAAGTTGGCCTCGGTTTCTTTCGGATTATATGTAACCGTCCATTCATCTATGAGATTTGTGTTAATGAACCCAATATCATAGATTTGTGCATTTCTGCATTCGACGATCTTCAATCTGCATAATATAGTGAGGATAATTATATATACATGCAATGAAAGAGCTGAGCTATATATAGAGACTTAATTACAGAAGTATAGTACTTACAGACAGTAGCAAGTGATGATTATTTTATCGAGGTCCTTTTGATTGAAAAACTGGAAGAACTCCTCAAATGGAACAGACAACAGATCAATTCCAACGAGGTCGTGCTCCTCTTTAACTCTCAGCGTCAAAATATCCTTCCCAGACTTGCAGGTGTCCATGTACCACTTATGGAATCTTTGCATCATCGTTGTTAGAGGAGGATCACCAGGTCTGACGAGAGGCTTCCCGTACTGGTATTTGTGTTCGTCCACCTCCATTGTATCAAAATGTGCATCGTCGGGCAGGTAATCACCAGGATTGGTACCGGGCAGCATCCCCGGCAGATTTGCGACGATATCGCTAGACACCTTGAGCGGAGGGCATGATTGGTTTGCCTGTTCGCCGAGCTGGGGAATTTTGTTCCCACTTCTTCGTTCTTGTAACCTTTTGTCAGTTGAAGTAGTTCCCGACCGGCGCGCTCCTTCCACTGCCTTTTTAAGAGCGCGGACATGGTTGTCATCCGGCGGAGGCGGTGGTGGTCGCTTCAGGTTCTTCACAGTGCGCTTCAATTTCACCGGATCCATCTTCTCCTCCGGAGGTGGATTTTTCTTTGCAAAAAAGTCCCTCACTTGGGCTTTACAGATCTCCGCGTTTTCCTCATCGGTCATCTCGTATGGTAACTTCTCTAGAGGCGTGAGAGTCGGACCGAATCTGTATTGCCTCCCGCCTCTGGCTGTACTGCTAGACGCCGGAGCAGTCGGAGTGGCTGCGGCTGTCTTCCTTCGTTGCTTATGAGGCGGAGAAGGAGGCGGAGTGCTACGACGCGCCGGAGCAGCCGGAGCGGCGGCGGCTGTCTTCCGCTGTTGCTGACGAGGCGGAGAAGGAGGCGGGCTGCTCAGACGGGCCGGCGCAGGCGGAGAAGGAGGCGGAGTGCCCTGATCACTCGCCAGAGGAGGAGGCGGAGTGCCCTGACTCGTCGGAGGAGGAGGCGGAGTGCCCTGACTCGCCGGAGGAGGAGGCGGAGGCGTCCAGTTCGGAAGGTTGATGAGCTCCTTCCGCCATAGACATGGAGTCTTCAGAGCAAGACCCAGCTGAGTCTCCCCTTCACCGGTAGGGTGGTCAAGCTGGAGCTCCTCAAATCCCTCCGTTATTTCATCGATCATCACAACAGCATAGCCTTGTGGAATCGGAAGGCAGTGAAAAGTTGCGCCGGGTTGAGGAGGTGTAACAGAGCCGACAGCCGCCTTGACTTTGAGGTGCTGCCATTGCGTCATAAGGTGGCAATCTTGAGCCTCCGTGATAGCATCCACGGGGTAGCTGGGAGCCGTGAAGTCAGGCTGCTGAAGGACCTCGGTGGAAGCCACGCTGCTTCTCCGCTGAGATGGAGGGTAGCTTCTGGGGTAGCTCCGGCAGGTCGCTGGCTCTGAACTAGTAGTGCTTGTTCCTCTAGCGCTCGTACCCTTGCATTCAGCGACTGCAGTTCCGTCTGCTCCACTTTCCTCCTCCTCTCTCGGGTTTTGTAACCGCCTGCGCTGGGAAACCCAACCCTCCACGCAACGGAGCCTGCCGTGCCTCGTGTTCGTCCTGGGTGCTCAGGATTCCCGAGGGCCTGTGTGAGCTCATCGTTCTCTCTGTCGGGAACGAACGTCCCTTCCTGTGCTGCGGCGATATACTTCTGAAGCTTCTTGACGGGTATTTCAAGTTGCTCCTTCGTACAATGGCACTTCCTTGTTTCAGGGTCCAAGGTTCCCCCAACCCCGAAGAACCAAGTCCTTGAACGGTCTGGCCAGTTCAATGTCTCTGGTTCGACCCCTTTATCAAGCAGGTCCTTCTCAGCCTTGTCCCACAACGGCCGGGCTTTGAGGTAGCCACCTGACCCCGTGCGATGGTGATACTCCTTCTTTGCAGCATTTTTCTTGTTTGTCGCTGACATCTTCTTACTCTTCTCCGATATCTTGTGGGCCACAAATGCGGGCCAGTGATCTCTTATCTTCTCAAATCGGCCGGTGAATTCTGGAGTCTTCCCTTTGTCGACAAACGTTGATTTCAACTCATTCTTCCACCTCCTGAATAGATCTGCCATCTTCTTAAGAGCATGAGCCTTGACCAATGGCTCTATAACTGGCTTATCCGGATCCTCCTCTGGCGGTAGGGTGAAATTTGCCTTCAGCGCGGTCCAAAGATCATCTTTCTGTCTATCGTTGACAAAAGACACTTGAGGGTCTTCGCTCTTAGGCTTATTCCATTGGTGGATGCTGATCAGGATCATGTCCCTAACAAGAACCCCGCACTGAGCAAAAAATGCTTCCTTGGTACGGCTGGGTTCAATCGGTTGGCCATCGCCCTTGATTGCTGTGATCGTGAACCTTTCATCCTGGCGCAACCTTTTCTTCGGGCCTCGTCTCGTTACCGAAGTTTGGCTCGATTCGGAGGGCTAGAAAAGAAGAAAGAAGAGAGTTAATATGTGTACATACCAAAACAATTAATGCATCAATTAGCTAGTCAGCATAGGCTTAATTAATATAAATACCTCGCCGGACTTTGCAACAGCTCCTTCCTCCGTTTGCTCATCGGAGCCATCATAATCATGTCCTTCCACCTCCATTGTTCGATCACCGGAGCCTGCTTCACCCTCCCCTTCCAGACCATCGGTGTCGTTGAGATACGACAAGATATCACCTCCGCCGAGGATTATGTCCCCCAACAACTGCTCTGCTTCGATGTCTCGGTGCTCCATAGTTTCTGCAAATATTACAACATGGCAATTAATATACAAACATGACAGATGGATATATTAGTGCAAACGTAGACCTAGCTAGCTCGATGCTTCTACGGTTTGGGGTGGCCTCGACAACTCTTCTACGGACCGCCTTTCTCATGAATGTCCGACGTCCGGACTGACAAGGGATTTAACAAAATGATGCCATTCTGGATGTGTAGAAAATGGTCCATATTTTTCCTGATCTCATCTACCCTTCTATATGTCACGTTGTCTAGTGTCAAAGAATTCAAGAAGACCATGACTTCATCATTAGCCGGAAATGACAGGCGTATAATGGTACGAAGCTCTTCAAAGTTGTTTTGGAACGGAGTTCCCGATAGAATAATTCGATTTTTGGTACAAAGTTCAGCAAGAGCCTTCCGAATATCGCTATTTGGAAGGCCTTTGCTGAAATTCGTACCAAAAGGCGAATTATTTTATCAGGAACTCCGTTCCAAAACAACTTTGAAAAGCTTCGTAGCATCATACGCCTGTTACTCCCGACTAATGATGAAGCCATGGATTTCTTCAATACTTTGACAGACAACGTGACATATAGAAGAATATATATATAGATGAGATCAGAAAAAAATTGGATCAACTTGTGCACATCCATAATGGGGGCATTCTTGATAAATCTATATATGTCAAAATTCAAACTTTGACATATGATCAAACTTTGACATATGATCAAATGTTGCATATGTCAAAATTCAAACTTTGACATGATCAAACTTTGATATATGATCAAATGTTGCATATGTCAAAATTCAAACTTTGACATATGATCAAACTTTGATATATGTCCACCGCGATATAAAATAATACATAGACTTGTTCGGGCGAGAGGGGGTTGATCGACGTCCCCCCTCATGTCGAAGTGAATGAACAACTCTGAATTTTTATACATGTACTCCTACAACATGAAAATTTCTAAGTGATTGCCAAACTGTTTGCTAAACTTTTATGCTTCATTTATATGAAGATCAATTGTCCAATATAACTATGTTCGCGATATGAGGCATTGGACATTATCTAGATCACATGCCTCAAAATCAAAGGAAAAACTCCTCTCACAACTATCCGCGGTGCCCAACAATATGAAATCATTCACAAATATTGATGTTGGACTCGACTAAATATGCACTCCATAGTCCAATCAAGTATATAAGTCCGCGGTGATCAAACACATACAAGTTACAAAAATTTCTATGCTCACAAAAATATAAGCCCGAGGGGAATTGAAGTTATCGGGGTTATGTTTATACAACAAATGGACAACTCATCTCATTTCATCTCATCTGAAAAAAAATAGCACATCTAAAAAAAATACATACATACATGGAAAAAAATTGCTATGAACAAAAAAAACATCATATATGAACATTTTCTATATCCATCCATACATACATACATACATTGAAAAAAATGCTATGAACAAACACATCAGTAGTAATTATTTTTATAATGATTTGGCCTCAAAAAATTCTTTTATTAGTATTTTCAAACTCTAGAATGACCTTGTTGCACGAGAACTATTTCAAATAATTCTTTTCAAATGCCACAAATTTTTTGAGAAGTCCTCTGATGCCTATAGATCATTTTTATTGCAACACCCCTTTGGTCATTTGAAACTTTTGAGCAGTGGCAGAGCAAGGACGAGCTCGGGGGAGCACACGGCGAAGTTATCGGGGAGGGGGTATATCGACCCCCCCCCCCCCCCTCATGTCAAAGTTATCGGGGAGGGAATATCGACCACCCCCCCCCCTCATGTCGAAGTTATCGGGAGGGGGTATATCGACCCCCCCCCTCTCGAAGTTATCGGGAGGGGGTATATCGACCCCCCCCCCTCATGTCGAAGTTATCGGGAGGGGGTATATCGACCCCTCCCCTCATGTTAAAGTTATCGGGGAGGGGTATACGACCCCCACCCCCCTCTCATGCATATATAGCTACCACATACATATATACATTGATAAAAACTACATTATATATATATGAACAAAAAAATTACATCATATATATACATATGTACATCGACCCCCACCCCCCTCATCATGAACAAAAACATGCTCTGAACAAAAAAATTAATACATTATGAACATCTACATACATATAGGCACATACATAAATATATACATTATATATATATATATGAACAAAAAATTAATCTAATAAAAAATGAAAAAAAAACAGAGACGGGGCGGCGCGGCGGCTCACAGCGGGGGCGGCTGGCGACTGCAATGGCGACGGCGACGACGACGACGACGGCGACGACGGGGGCGGGCCGGGGCAGGGGCAGGGGCCGGCGCGGCGACGGCATGGTCGGGGGCAGGGGCGCTGGGCGACGACGACGAGGTGCGGGGAGCGGGCGGCGACGGCGTCGAGTGCTCGGGGCAGGGGCGGCGCAGCGACGACGTCGGAGGCAGGGGCGACGACGGCGACGGCGACGAGGAGCAGCGCTGGGGCGTCGGGCACGAACTGGCGATGGAAATCTGAAAATTTCCTAAGTGCTGGCTTATATAGCAAAGGCTTTGGTCCCGATTGGTGCCACCAACCGGGACCAAAGCTCTTTTTTAGCAGCCCAAAGGGCGGGAAGCAGGGACCTTGTGCTGCCCGCGTCGCGGCCAAAAGTTTAGTCCCACCTCGCTAGTTGAGAGAGCTCGAGAGTGGTTTATAAGCGCTGCTGCGCCCACTCTCTCGAGCTCCTCTCAACTGCAGGCTTTCGGGCCTAAACTCGCACTATGTGCCTGTGGGCCTACTGGGCCTGCTGCGGACCTGAATCCTGGCCCATGGTTGGGTTTCTAGTCGTATTCAGGCCGTGGTGGCCCAGTAGCCGGCACTTTTTTTATTTTTATTTTGTTTTCTTTGTTGCTTTATTTATTTTATTTTGTTTCTACTTACAACAAAATACTTACTGTTGCTATTTTTATTTATTTTATTAAATTTTATTTTATTTTATTTTATTTCTACTTATTTAATAAAGTTTATTTTGTTTCTACTTATTTATTTTATTTTGTTTCTACTTATTTATTTTATTTTCTTTTTTGCTTTTTTTATTTATTTTATGAAAATTCTTTTTCTTTTAATGTTTTGAAGAGAAAATACTTTGATAATTTTAGTTGCATAAATTTTATATAATTTTAGTTTCAATAATACAAGAGGTTTAAAAAAGTTTTTAGTTGATTCCTTTAGCTATTAAAGTTTCATTAAAGTTTTCTAGTTCATTCTTTTTCTATTAGAGTTTCATCAAAGTTTTCTAGTTCATTCTTTTAGTTTATATTTTTGCTATTAGAGTTTCATAAAAGTTGAGAGGGTTACGGCAAAAACTGGATGCACTTCGTGTACAAAATGGACAATCTCTTTCGAAGTATCAGGGTTTCGGACGAAAACTCATCTGTTACAAAGGGATTTTATTTTTTGAACTTATTTGAACTCCAGACTTTTTGTGTGCTCAAAATGAACCATTCAAAGCAACATCATCAATTTTAACCCTTTCTGACTTCATCTGTTTTTTTCATGCATTTACTGATTTTTTTGAGCTAAATGACCCTGAAATTGAAAAGCACTTCAAATGAACTCTGAGAGGTTGAAAATGAGCATGATATCATCATTTCACCCACATAGCAGTGCTAAAAAGTTGAGAGGGTTACGGCAAAAACTGGATGCACTTCGGGTACAAAATGGACAATCTCTTTCGAAGTATCAGGGTTTCGGAGACAAAACTCATCTGTTACAAAGGGATTTCATTTTTGAACTTATTTGAACTCCACACTTTTGTGTGCTCAAAATGAACCATTTAAAGCAACATCATCAATTTTCAACCCTTTCTGAGTTCATCTGTTATTTTTCATGCATTTACTGATTTTTTGAGCTAAATGACCCTGAAATTGAAAAGCACTTCAAATGAACTCTGAAGAGGTTGAAAATTGGCATGATATCATCATTTCACCCACATAGCATGTGCTAAAAAGTTGAGAGGGTTATGGCAAAAACTGGATGCACTTCGTGTACAAAATGGACAATCTCTTTCGAAGTATCAGGGTTTCGGACAAAAACTCACCTGTTACAAAGGGATTTCATTTTTTTGATCTAATTTGAACTCCAGACTTTGTGTGCTCAAAATGAACCATTCAAAGCCCATCATATCAATTTTCAACCCTTTGACTTCATCTGTCTTCACTTTTTCTTCGCTGTGTTCCTTTGTTATTGGCCGTAACCATGGATTCTTCATCGCTTAACATGGTGCTTGGGTCAGCCTTGACTTTGAAGGGAGGAATTTCATGAAACTTTTCATAATCTTCAGACATGTCTGTCTTACCCTCCACTCCCACGATGTCTCTTTTCCCTGAAAGAACTATGTGGCGCTTTGGCTCATCGTATGATGTATTCGCTTCCTTATCTTTTCTTTTTCTCGGTTTGGTAGACATGTCCTTCACATAGAAAACCTGCGCCACATCATTGGCTAGGACGAATGGTTCGTCTGTGTACCCAAGATTGTTCAGATCCACTATTGTCATTCCGTAATGTGGCTCTACCTGTACCCCGCCTCCTGACAGATTGACCCATTTGCACTTAAACAAAGGGACCTTAAAATCATGTCCGTAGTCAAGTTCCCATATGTCCACTATGTAACCATAATATGTGTCCTTTCCCCTCTTGGTTGCTGCATCAAAGCGGACACCACTGTTTTGGTTAGTGCTCTTTTGATCTTGTGCGATCGTGTAAAATGTATTCCCATTTATCTCGTATCCTTTGTAAGTCAATACAGTCGAAGATGGTCCCCTGGACAACGAGTACAGCTCATCAGAAACAGTGTTGTCACCTCTGAGATGTGTTTCCAACCAACTGCCGAAAGTCCTGATGTGTTCACATGTAATCCAGTCGTCACACTGCTCCGGGTGTTTGGAGCGCAGAATGTTCTTGTGTTCATCGACATACGGGGTCACAAAGGTAGAGTTCTGTAGAACTGTGTAGTGTGCTTGAGACCAAGAATGCCCGTCCCTGCATATTATTGAGTCCCCTCCTAGCGTGCCTTTTCGAGTCAGTCTCCCCTCATACCGCGATTGAGGGAGACCAATCTTCTTAAGGTCAGGAATGAAGTCAACACAAAACCCAATGACATCCTCTGTTTGATGGCCCATGGAGATGCTTCCTTCTGGCCTAGCGCGGTTACGGACATATTTCTTTAGGACTCCCATGAACCTCTCAAAGGGGAACATATTGTGTAGAAATACGGGGCCCAGAACGACAATCTCGTCGACTAGATGAACTAGGACGTGCGTCATGATATTGAAGAAGGATGGTGGGAACACCAGCTCGAAACTGACAAGACATTGCGCCACATCACTCCTTAGCCTTGGTATGATTTCTGGATCGATCACCTTCTGAGAGATTGCATTGAGGAATGCACATAGCTTCACAATGGCTAATCGAACGTTTTCCGGTAGAAGCCCCCTCAATGCAACCGGAAGCAGTTGCGTCATAATCACGTGGCAGTCATGAGACTTTAGGTTCTGGAACTTTTTCTCTACCATATTTATTAGTCCCTTTATATTCGACGAGAAGCCAGACGGGACCTTCATAGAGCAGGCATTCAAAGAAGATTTCCTTCTCTTCTTTGGTAAGAGCGTAGCTGGCAGGACCTTCATACTGCTTTGGAGGCATGCCGTCTTTTTCGTGCCAATGTTGCAGGTCCTCCCGTGCCTCCGGTGTATCTTTTGTCTTTCCATACACGCCCAAGAAGCCTAGCAGGTTCACGCAAAGGTTCTTTGTCACGTGCATCACATCGATTGAAGAGTGGACCTCTAGGTCTTTCCAGTAGGGTAGGTCCCAAAATATAGATTTCTTCTTCCACATGGGAGCGCGTCCCTCAGCGTCATTCGAAACAGATAGTCCGTCGGGACCCTTTTCAAAGATTACGTGTAAATCATTGACCATAGCAAGTACGTGATCATCGGTACGCATGGCGGGCTTCTTCCGGTGATCTGCCTCGCCTTTGAAATGCTTGCCTTTCTTTCGACATTGATGGTTGGTCAGAAGAAATCGACGATGCCCCAGGTACACATTCTTCCTGCATTTGTCCAGGTATATACTTTCGGTGTCAGCTAAACAGTGCGTGCATGCGTGGTATCCCTTGTTTGTCTGTCCTGAAAGGTTACTGAGAGCAGGCCAATCATTGATGGTTACAAACAGCAACGCATGCAGGTCAAATTCCTCCTGTCTGTGCTCATCCCACACACGTACACCGTTTCCATTCCACAGCTGTAAAAGTTCTTCAACTAATGGCCTTAGGTACACATCAATGTCGTTGCCGGGTTGCTTAGGGCCTTGGATGAGTACTGGCATCATAATGAACTTCCGCTTCATGCACAGCCAAGGAGGAAGGTTATAGATACATAGAGTCACGGGCCAGGTGCTGTGATTGCTGCTCTGCTCCCCGAAAGGATTAATGCCATCCGCGCTTAAACCAAACCATACGTTCCTTGGGTCACCTGCAAACTCAGTCCGGTACTTTCTCTCGATTTTTCTCCACTGTGACCCGTCAGCGGGTGCTCTCAACTTCCCATCTTTCTTACGGTCCTCTCTGTGCCATCGCATCAACTTGGCATGCTCTTTGTTTCTGAACAGACGTTTCAACCGTGGTATTATAGGAGCATACCACATCACCTTGGCAGGAACCCTCTTCCTGGGGGGCTCGCCGTCAACATCACCAGGGTCATCTCTTCTGATCTTATACCGCAATGCACCACATACCGGGCATGCGTTCAAATCCTCGTATGCACCGCGGTACAGGATGGAGTCATTAGGGCATGCATGTATCTTCTGCACCTCCAATCCTAGAGGGCATACGACCTTCTTTGCTGCGTACGTACTGTCGGGCAATTCGTTATCCTTTGGAAGCTTCTTCTTCAATATTTTCAGTAGCTTCTCAAATCCTTTGTCAGGCACAGCATTCTCTGCCTTCCACTGCAGCAATTCCAGTACGGTACCGAGCTTTGTGTTGCCATCTTCGCAATTGGGGTACAACCCTTTTTGGTGATCCTCTAACATGCGATCGAATTTCAGCTTCTCCTTTTCACTTTCGCACTGTCTCCTTGCATCAACAATGACCCGGTGAAGATCATCATCGGGCACATCGTCTGGTTCCTCTTGATCTTCAGGTTCCCCCGTTGCAGCATCATTGTATTCAGGGGGCACATAGTTGTCATCGTCCTCTTCTTCTTCGCTGTCTTCCATCATAACCCCTATTTCTCCGTGCCTGGTCCAAACATTATAGTGTGGCATGAAACCCTTATAAAGCAGGTGGGTGTGAAGGATTTTCCGGTCAGAGTAAGACTTCGTATTCCCACATATAGGGCATGGACAACACATAAAACCATTCTGCTTGTTTGCCTCAACCACTTCGAGAAAATTATGCACGCCCTTAATATACTCGGAGGTGCGTCTGTCACCGTACATCCATTGCCGGTTCATCTGCGTGCATTATATATAATTAAGTGTGTCAAAAACCATTACAAAACATCATGAACAGATAAGTGACCAAATTAATAGAAGTTCATCATCACATTAAAACCAAAGTACATACATAGTTCTCATTGAACAACATATAGCTCTTCAGAGCATCTAATTAAACCATACATTATTGAAACTATGTAAAACATTTCAATGCAACAACAAATGCGATCATAATCGCAACCAAGGTAACAATTGATCCAACGGCATAATGATACCAAGCCTCGGTATGAACGGCATATTTTCTATACTTTCTAATCTTGAAGCGCATTGCATCCATCTTGATCTTGTGATCATCGACAACATCCGCAACATGCAACTCCAATATCATCTTCTCCTCCTCAATTTTTTTCAATTTTTCCTTCAAGTAATTGTTTTCTTCTTCAACTAAATTTAACCTCTCGACAATAGGGTCGGTTGGAATTTCCGGTTCACATACCTCCTAGATAAAAAAATCTATGTCACGTTGGTCGGCATAATTGTCATAAACAACAAATGAACCAAATAGTTATAAAATATAATATATACCACATCCGAATCATAGACAGGACGAGGACCGACGGGGCGGATACCAAAACCATCGCACTATATAATAACAAACAATAATAAAAGTAAGAAAATTATACAAGTATCTATGTAAATCATACAAGTAAGAATATTTTTCTTTTAGAAAGAAGATAAGAACAAGAGGCTCACCACGGTTATGCCGGCGACGAGATCGGCGCGGGCGATCGACGGCGGTAAAGACGGGGACGGGACGTGACGGACCGCTAAACCTAGACAAATCTTGAGAAAAATGGAGCTTGAAGGTTGAGTTTGGAGAGGAGAAAGCTTAAGTAGTGTTACTCGGGCATTTGATCGAACACCTCATGTGCATAGGAGGTGAGCTAGAGCACCACAAACACCTCCCCTCGCCGGCCAGAAAAAACAGAGTAGTGGAGTGCTCTGCTCGCGGGCCAGGGGTATATATAGGCACAACATTGGTCCCGGTTCGTGGTTGGAACCGGGACTAAAGGCCACCCTTTGGTCCCGGTTCCAGCCACGAACCGGGACCAATGGATGTGGGCCAGGAGCGAAGGGTCCGAAGGGTCCAGACGAACCGGGACCAATGCCCCACGAGCCCCGGCCGGCCCCCTGGGCGCACGAACCGGGACGTATGCCCCCATGTGTCCCGGTTCCTGACTGAACCGGGACTAATGGGCTGGGCTCGCCTGGACCAATGCCCTGTTTTCTACTAGTTTATTAGACCGTCATCCAAACCGGTTGTATGTATCCCATGCAACCATCTCCCGTCGGTTGCACAAAATATCCTTAAGCTCCCTGTGGTCCACCTGGCCGAGCAAGGACCACGTACGGATCCAAGCAGATGGCCTGAAGATAACCTGTAAAAAAATTGTGATGGTTTATCTATTAAAGGCAACATCATTCTGACAATTCCAAATGACTCAAAGTAATGCACACACTCTTACTCGAATATGTGCCGCAGTTTTAGGCTCAATCCCGGTTAACCAAGTCCCAAATAAATGTGTAACCGAGACGGGCGGACTAACGTTAAAGGCTACATGAATGGTCCGCCACAGTAACTTAGCAAGTGGGCAAAGTAGAAACAGATGTTCTATTGTTTCATCCTGATCACAAAAGCAGCAACGTTTACTACCTTCCCAGCTACGCTTTGCCAAGTTATCCTTTGTCAAAATGACTCCCTTATGCACAAACCACATAAACACCTTGATTTTCAATGGCACCTTATTTTTCCAAATGTGAATCGACCTCGGGATCGTCCCGGTGTTTATTAAGTCTGTATACATAGACTTAACCGAGAAGACTCCTGACATAGACAATTTCCAATGAAAGGAGTCTGCTGCATCAGAAAGGTTAACCTCCATCAACCTGCGCACGAGATGCAACCATCTATCCCATCGTTCACCTATTAGCGATCGTCTGAACTGAATGTTAAGAGGAACATACCCCAACACCATAGAAACAAAAACCTCGTTCCATTGTACAATGTTATATAGGGAAGGGTACTGCAAGGCTAGTGGGATATCACCCAACCAGGTATCTTCCCATAACCTGGTACCCTGTCCATTTCCTACAATGAATTTGCTCCTGTTGAAGAAGGCATTCTTTGTCCTCATAAGCCCCTGCCAAAAAGGACAGTCGGACGGTTGTGCCGTAACTTGCGGAAGCGTTTTAGAATGCAAGTATTTATTACGCAAGATCTGTATCCATACCCCTTCCGTCTCTACCGATAGTCTATATAGCCATTTGCTAAGCAGGCATTTATATTTTATTTCGAGATTTTCAATGCCCAGGCCCCCTTGGTCCTTCAGCCTACAAATAATATCCCATTTGGCTCACCTATATTTGGTTTTATTCCCATCAATTTGCCACAAATCGAGATGGATAAAAATCCAATCTTTTCCGTACCCCTACAGGTACCTCTAAGAAGGAAAGGAGGAACATCGGCATGCTCGTGAGTACCGAGTTGATAAGGATCAACCGCCCCCCATAAGATAAGAGTTCTCCCTTCCAGCAACTCAGTTTCTTTTCAAATCGATCTTCAATGCATTTCCACTCTTTATTAGTGAGTTTATGATGGTGTATTGGGATTCCCAGGTATGAAAAGGGTAAAGAACCTAGCTCGCAACCGAACAACTCTTTATAGTTATCCTGTTCTTCTTTGGTGCGTCCAAAACAGAATAATTCACTCTTGTTGAAATTAATTTTCAGCCCGAACAGTTGTTCAAAAAGGCACAAAACTAATTTCATATTTCTTGCCTTAACTAGATCATGTTCCATGAAAATAATGGTGTCATCTACATATTGTATAATTCTTAGTCGATAAATTTAGTTGTAGTCCTATTCTCTCATGCCAGTTGAAGATAAACACAAATTATCCATAAATTCAAGAAGTGTTAAGTGAATGAGTTGAGCAGGGTTAAGAGGCGTCGGGAATAATTCCCCAATAACAGGCTTTCGACCCGCTTTATATAGATATAAAGCGCCAACCAAGTTCACATACCAACAAGTACATGTTCAAAACTAAGAAGCAAATAGTTTGGTAGGGCAACAACACAAACATGCTGAACAGCGAAATAGTAGGTGATACAGGGCACCATGAGGACGAGGCACCAACTCCTAAGGGGGTGTTTTGAGATCGAGCGGTCAACCATCTGAAGAAAATCCGTAACGCAAACTAGCAAGTCATTGTCCCTCCACCTAAACAACGGCCACCACTCATGCATAAAAGCCAAAAATTTAACACATAGTCGGTAGCATGTCACAATAAAACCTTCTCGATAACCATCTATTAAAAGTCATCCATAAGGTCTTGGCCATCGCAAAGAACTCCAACCAAAAGAGGTGTCTCCTCCTTCTGGTTACAAAGAGTCCTCACATCCAGTAAGTCCCCCTGGTCTGAGGCCTACCACTTAGGCTGTAGAGCCTTGCAGATAGAGATCCATAGTAAGCAGGCGACGGGACATGAGAAGAAGATGTGCGTCCCAGGCTCGGGCACCACACATAAGGGGCAAAGACCACCACCTAGACCATGCCACTTAGCCACCTCAATGCTCGGTGGAAGACGGTCACAGAGGAGCAGTCATTCAAAGATCTTGATTTTGGGTCGCAAAGAAGCTTTCCATAAAGTGGAAATCCAAGCAAGGGTTGGTGATCAACACAGGGAAAGGTAAGTCGACCCAGACAAGAATAGCCCTGAAGAGAGCAAGATTCCAGGACACCGTGTCCAGGAAATCCAAAGGCATGGCCAGGGGGCGCCTTGCAACTTGGCCCATGCCATAGTTTCTTTAGATCCTAATGTTTGTTAGAAGATGTTCCATATCTCATCAAGGAATGTCGAATAACCCGAGACAAGTTCTCAAGTACATCAACCTGACATGCATTCTCGACACGATTGTACTATGATTTTTGGTTTGAAAAAAAGGAGGTCGGAGCGTGCCAGAGTAGCGACATGCAAAGGTTGTACTAGGTGATGTCAGATATCATTGGTATACATACCATGTTATGTTTACCAATGTGTCCATAACCTAGTAATCATATTCAATGAATCAATACCTGCTTTTGAAAGTAATACAAACATGTACCTTCAGAACATTTCTAATCATAATATGTTCATTCTTTACGAAATAAATAGATAATGCGAAGTAAAGTAGGATAATCAATGGACCATTTACATGTCTACACATTGTGTCTTGACATTGCTAAAATCGTCCAAGCAATACACGACATTAGTATTATTGTATACATGACTTTTGTTTACACTATTTGTGTAATTTATATACGATTTAACTTTGATCTCCATATTATAAGCTAGAAAATAAACCATTTGTTGTTTCTGTGGATTTTGTATCTTTGAGATTTGGTTGAGTATGATCTCCAAATGCACATGCTTGTTTAAAGAGCATCAACTCCTGAATACAAAATATATTTTTATGAAATTTCCATACGTATGTGGTTTTCATGTAGTTTTTGCAGTTCAGGCTATCTTATATATAATTAAAAAAGTCAATTTTCATCAATTAATTTATTTCTCTAGAAGATTAGAGTTCATATTGATCCTCTAGTCGTTCTTACACTAGTAGAAAGTAGGAGGAGATAATCGAATGGACAAGTATGGTGTAATAGCGTCGACCCAATATCCGATTTAATGTTTGTTGCAACGAGAAGAGAAATGTATGTTGGTGCATCAACAAATCCTTGCAAAGTTAACTAAGCACAAGACAAGAAAATTGAAGAAAAGAGGTAGCTAGAAACAAAGGTAGCTACGATGGAACACCCGAGGAATTAGAAATGGTGACTTCAAAGGACCTTGTAATGCTGGTTTTTTCACTAAATTTTGTTTGCATGTGTTTGAGTTCCTTACACTCTTAATATTCTTTCTTAAATTTATTAGCAAAGCTGGACCATTTTCCAAAACACTAGTAACCCTGCAAGAGTATATTTCTCGAAATAGGACTTCGCCGCGCTTTTGTATTATAAAGCATTCGCCCAAACGATGCATTTCGACACTAGTGTTCAATTTGTTATGTCATGTTTCTTTGCGCACGAGTACATTTGATAAAAGGTTTCCCAAAACCATATGTATTGTGCCCCGTCTTTAGTAACAATTTGCTAGTTTGGTCTGAGCTAGCTAGCCCTGCATTTAACTTGTACTATGTGCTAGCAGCTTGAGCACCTACCTCCATATATATGCTTGACCAGCTTCATCACCTTTGTCTGCAAACCAATCTAGCAAGACAAGGACAGTTAAGCGAGAAACACTTGCATTACATAATAACACAAATATACTGAAGAAATGCTAACTTTATGATTGAGAGACAATAGGAAGTAGACACTTAGGAAGACCACCTTTTCCATTGCAGATGGGCCACTTATTGGGTGTTGCACATCCCTCATGTTGTGGTTCCCTCCGGTCCTTTCACGGGTTGGCTTAGGGGGAGATCTGAGTGATTGCTTTCATGGATCCAAACATGCTTACCGTTCAGTTGTAGTTGTAGACAATAGAGAGATGCGCTAGTACTGTACAAAATTAGCCATGATATCCCTGGAACTAGCTAGGTTGCATGGTATCCTTGCTTTGGTTTCTCCACCCTGATCTTCTGGTGGTCATGCTCACCGAGGGCTATCAAATATGATGTAGTGCATGTATCGTCGAGCTTGATCCAAGGTTTGAGTCAATAAAATGATTTTTTATCAAAAAAAGGAACCAAGAGAACCCACATATGTGAAGTTAGTCGGCCTAACGACACAAGTTCTGAGAGCAAGTAGAAACTAGGACGCCAGAGGACAAAATTTTGGGGCTGCTGCCCAACTCAATCCATAGACAAACCAATTTTTTTAACACGATCTGACTTTATTTCAAGACAATTAGCATGGTCCTAACAATCTCAATTCTTCCCCAACTTATTTCCTGGATCTAAGCAGAAATTAAATCGCTCACTTGTTTCTCAGCGTTGAAATATCTGATAAACTCTTACTTGTTTTTTGTAGCCTCTAGGTATATATGAATATTTGAACTAGTTGTTTGCATCCACTTTGAGTGTGGGATGGTTCTAATACTTGGTAATTAAAGTGGTTATGGCTACATCTGAGTATCATGACACTATACACACAAGGAGGTAGAGCTAGTCGCTATGTGATCGTACATAATGGTACCTCAGCTCATGATAAAATCTTTCACATGTGTGCACTTACATGGTTGAATATGATTGTGAAGCTAATACTATCAACATTTTCCTTTTCTAAATATTCGCAAAAATAATTGTCATTCTAGTTAACGAGTGAACTGGTCCATGTGAAAGTCATTATACAATTTTGTTATTTTTTTCTAGCTTTTTAGTGAAAATGTGAAATAGCTCTTTCCACAAGCTTAATTCCATTCCATCGTCTTAACGATAAATTTGTTGTTAGAGGTTTATAAGATGGAAACAAGGCTAATAAATGTCCATCCACCTTAAGAGATAGGGACAATTCTTTCAATTCGGAGGCCTGTTCCCTTCCTCTGCATATATACTACATACCCAGCGGTGTAGTAAGGCCTAAGGCAACAAGTGCCTTGGGCTGGGGCGTGCCAGCAAAATTCTTTGTTAACTGTAGACATAATAACACTATTCGGTATTGTTGAACACTGTAGCACCATAGTTATCTCGGAGCATGGCTCTTGGCTGGCTACGCCACTGTACATACCCGGTGTTCACTTGAGTCACCAGCATGCACACTTGACCACCTCTCCTTCACCCATATAATTCTACATCAGAATTCTTTGATTTGAATAGTTTACTGTAATAAATATGAATAGGAAATACAATTGAAGTTGCAAACACATATGAATGGGAGACACAAGGAGAGAAGCAAAAATTTGTCTGATGTAGAAATAAATGGCATTGAATGGACATCCGTGGCTCTGAATTCGTGCTAGGCACCCTACACTAATTGCAACTGAGTGATAGCTGGTGGACAGCTTGCAACCTTAATGGCCATCAAAATGAGCTACACCATAATCTAGATTTGGCCTCTCTTTTGTTTCATTTCCTTGTACCTTTCTTCAACTTTAGCATATCCAATAGCTCACCACATTTCAGAATGTTGGGTTTGGAATAAAATTTAGGACATCAAAAAGTACAATTTTTTTGGCACTACAAAGTGTCGTCTCCAACAGTTGCCCTATAATAGGACAGCCGCATGTATAATTTTCATCTCTATTTATACATATTGCACTCATACAAAATACCAAACAAATCTCAAATGAATCCAAAACAAACTACAAATTATGACATGCTTCATCAAATCCCTAACATAAATTGTTCATCAAGCTCAACAACAAAGTTTAGCACACAATACAACAAAGTCCATCACACAAATCAACAAACATAGAGATAAAACTTGGTCCGTTGTCGCCCATGCCATGCCCACCACTCCTACATGACATATTTGTGAAGATCTTTGTGTGTATCGACATATCTAATGTCATCGTAGACCTCAAGAAAGCAACGGAGTCGGTCTTGCCTCCGACTCGGCCACACCTGTCGTCCCATGAGGTCATAGACATTCTAGTTCAAATCTTGTCTACACGCATTCTCAATGATCATATTTGTGCAGGATCAAGAACGACTCATGTTCCGTCGAAAGCACAATCAATGTGATTGCAACATCGTTGGCACTATGAAATAAGCTGTTGTGAAATGTCTGCACAAAACATCAGAATCACTTGTTTGTACTTGAAATAAAATTTATTAAAAGAAACGAAATGATTATACCATACAATATCATTACCAGAAGCAATGTTAATAGTGATCGAAACACATTGTAGTAGTAGTGGATGAAGCAAGCAATGAGTTATGAGTATATAAAAAAAGAAACACATTGTAGCTGCACGATTTACCTAGAAAGGTTCTTCTTTTTCTTTCCCTCCAAATGTGCCACACAATATGACAGCCAACTGAAAGTTAGCATTCCTGCTGTTTGTAGGGGATTTAAGTATAGATTGTACTCAACCAGCCCATGCTGAAGTCTGTGATCAGTGCTGAGTCAGACACTTCCGGGTTGGTGGAACTGAAGGAAGCCCAGACGGCAGACCTGCCGCCCAAACGGGCATGAGATCATCAAGTGAGCCACAGACAGCCAGGGGGGAGGTGTTGGAAATATGCCCTAGAGGCAATAATAAAGTGGTTATTATTATATTTCCTTAATCATGATAAAGGTTTATTATTCTTGCTAGAATTGTATTGACCGGAAACTTAAATACATGTGTGAATACATAAACAAATACTAAGTCCCTAGTAAGCCTCTTCTAGACTAGCTCGTTGATCAAAGATGGTTAAGGTTTCCTAACCATAGACATGAGTTGTCATTTGATAACGGGATCACATCATTAGGAGAATGATGTGATGGACAAGACCCGTTAGCATAGTGAAAGTGCAACTAATCCCCGGGTGGTTTTGGTAATTTATAACAACATATAGCTCATTGAACTAATGATCATTCAAGTTAATTATTTCAAAAAGTTCAATGAATGGCATGGCATGGACTAGGAATGTGGACCCCTCAAAATGCTAAGGACACATATTGGCAAATGCTCAAGACTCTTCATTTTACTTTTAGTGATCCAAGATCACATTGAGTCCATAGGAAAGCCAATACCATTAAAAGGGGATGAGGTGTTGCTTAATGGTCTACTTGCTCAAAGTGCTTAGTGATATTGCTCCAAAACCCTCAACCACTTTCTCATTCCAAATATGTCCAAAACTCAAAGTCAAACTCGGCCCCACCGATTCTTTCTACCCGGAGCCACCGAGTTCATTTGACATAGCCACTGCCAGAAACCCTAACAGTTCGGTCACACTGATACGGATCTCGGTCTCACCGAGATGGCCTTGCAAACTCTATGTTGCCTATTGCAATTATTTCGGTTTCACCGAGATAGCAATCGGTCTCACCGAGTTTGCTTGACCAACTCTCTGTTGCTCAATTGTTTCACTTCGGTCTCACCGAGTTGAACCAATCGGCGCCACTGAGATGAGGTTTGCCCTAAGCCCTAGCACATCGGTCACACCGAGTTGTTCCAGTGGGTCCCACCGAGATTCCTAACGTTCACATTTTGAACTGAATTGGTCTCACTGAGTTCTTCTATTCGGTCTGACCGAGTTGGGTCAAATGTGTGTAACGGTTGGATATTGTGTGGAGGCTATATATACCCCTCCACCCCCATCTCCATTAGTGAGTGAGCCATCAGAACGTGCCTACACTTCCACTACACATTTTCTGAGAGAGAACCACCTACTCATGTGTTGAGACCAAGATATACCAATCCTACCACAAGAATCTTGATCTCTAGCCTTCCCCAAGTTGCTTTCCACTCAAATCATCTTTCCACCATATCCAAATCTGTGAGAGAGAGTTGAGTGTTGGGGAGACTATCATTTGAAGCACAAGAGCAAGGAGTTCATCATCAACACACCATCTATTACCTTTTGGAGAGTGGTCTCTCCTAGATTGGTTAGGTGTCGCTTGGGAGCCTCCGACAAGATTGTGGAGTTGAACCAAGAAGTTTGTAAGGGCAAGGAGATCGCCTACTTCGTGAAGATCTACCCGAGTGAGGCAAGTCCTTTATGGGCGATGACCATGGTGGGATAGACAAGGTTGCTTCTTCGTGGACCCTTCGTGGGTGGATCCCTCCATGGACTCGCGCAGCCGTTACCCTTCGTCGGTTGAAGTCTCCATCAACGTGGATGTACGATAGCACCACCTATCGGAACCATGATAAAAATCTTCGTGTCTACATTGCGTTTGCCTTCTCCAAACCCTTCCCTTTACCTTCATATGCAATGTTCTACATTCCGCTGATATACTCTTAGAATTGCATGTTTAGGTTGATTGCTTGACTTGTGCTAGTTGCTAAAATCTGCCCACAACTAAAATTGGGAAAATGTTAGATTTTTATTTGGTCAAGTAGTCTAATCACCCACCCTCCTCTAGACCTACTTTCGATGCTACACATAGCATATGATCATTTAGTTTATTGCTACTACTTTCTTAAATGTCAAATACATGTTTCTTTGACCATGAGATCATGCAACTCCGAGAATCCGGAGGAATGCGTTGTGTGCCATCAAATGTCACAACATAATTGGGTGACCATAAAGGTGGTCTAAAGGTATCTCCGAAGGTGTCTGTTGAGTTGGCATGGATCGAGACTGGGATTTGTCACTCCGTATGATGGAGAGGTATCTCTGGGCCCTCTCGGTAATACATCATCACAAGAAGCTTGCAAGCAAAGTGACTAAGGACTTAGTTACAAGATGATGTATTACAGAACGAGTAGAGAGACTTGCCAGTAATGAGATTGAACTAGGTATGGAGATACCGACGATCGAATCTCGGGCAAGTAACATACCGACGGACAAAGGGAACTACGTATGTTGTCATAAAGGTTCGACCGATAAAGATCTTCATAGAATATGTAGGAACCAATATGGGCATCCAGGTCCCGCTATTGGCTATTGACCGGAGAAGCGTCTCGGTCATGTCTACATCATTCTCGAACCTGTAGGGTCCGCACACTTAAGGTTCGTTGACGATATAGTATTGTATGAGTTATGTATGTTGGTGACCGAATGTTATTTGGAGTCCCGGATGAGATCACGGACATGACAAGGAGCTCCGGAATGGTCCGGAGGTAAATATTGATATATAGGATGATATGGTTGGGCCAAGGGGTAAGGACCACAGGGATTTAGGTCGGTGCAAAAAGAAGTTTTGCGGAGGTCAGGGACCAGACGCCAGGGACCCTGGTGTCTGGCCCCGAGCCAGACACCGAGGCACATGGCGTCTGGGCCAGACGCCGAGGACCATGGCGTCTGGTCCTGGAGTCTGAGAAGGACTCTTGCCTTGCGAACTAAACCGACTTTGAGGAGCTCTTTCTCCAAGAAACGACCCTAGGGCTCAACATATAAATAGAGGGGCAGGGCTAGCACCCAGAACACATCAAGATTCACCAAGCCGTGTGCCGGCAACCCCGCCCCCTATAGTTTATCCTCCGTCAGAGTTTCCGTTGTGCTTGGCGAAGCCCTGCGGAGATTTTTCTTCACCACCACCGTCACCACGCCGTTGTGCTGTCGGAACTCATCTACTACTTCGCCTCTCTTGCAGGATCAAGAAGGCGAGGACGTCATCGAGCTAAATGTGTGATGAACGCGGAGGTGCCGTACGTTCGGTACTTGATCGGGACGGATCATGAAGGTGTACGACTACATCAACCGCGTTAGTAAACGCTTCCGCTTAGCGATCTACAAGGGTATGTAGATGCTCTCCCCTCTCGTAGCTATGCATCTCCATGGATAGATCTTGCATGTGCGTAGAAATTTTTGTTTTCCATGCAACGTTCCCCAATAGTGGTATCATGAGTCAGGTCTATGCATAGATGATATGCACGAGTAGAACACAAAGGAGTTGTGGGCAGTGATGTCCATACTGCTTACCACCAACGTCTTATTTTGATTGGGCGATATTGTGGGATAAAGCGACCCAGACCAACCTTACATGTCCATGTATATGAGACCGGTTCCACCAACTGATGCAACTTTTTTTGCATGAGATGGCAGGCGGGTGTCTGTTTCTCTCACTTTAGTTGAATCGAATTTGACTATGGCCGGTCCTTGCAGAAGGTTAAAACAGCAAACTTGATAATCACCGTTGTGGTTTTGCGTAGGTAAGACGGTTCTTGCTAGTTACCCATAGCAGCCACGTAAAAACTTGCAAAAACAAAGTAGAAGACGTCTAACTTGTTTTTGCAGGGTATGTTGTGATGTGATATGGTCAAGACGTGATGTGATATACGTTGTTGTATGAGATGTTCATGTTTTGTAATATCGACAACCGGCAGGAGCCTTAGGGTTGTCTTTTAATTATTGTATGACCTGCGTGTCAATCATTAAGCGCCATGTAATTGCTTTACTTTATTGCTATGCGTTGGCAATAGTTGTAGAAGCAATAATTGGCGAGCCGACCCCGACGCAACGATGGAGATCAAGGTGTCGCGCCGGTGACGATGGAGATCATGCCGTTGCTTTGGAGATTGATGACCCACAAGTATAGGGGATCAATCGTAGTCCTTTCGATAATTAAGAGTGTCAAACCCAACGAGGAGCAGAAGGAAATGACAAGCGGTTTTCAGCAAGGTAACGTCTGCAAGCACTGAAATTATAAGTAACGAGTAGTTTGGTAGCAAGATAATTTGTAACGAGCAAGTAACGGTAATGGTAACAAAAGTGCAGCAAGGTAGCCCAATCCTTTTGAGGCAAAGGACAGGCCAAAATGGTCTCTTAGGATAAGCAAAGCGTCCTTGAGGGTACACGGGAATTTCATCTAGTCACTTTCATCATGTTGGTCTGATTTGTGTTCGCTACTTTGATAATTTGATATGTGGGTGGACCGGTGCTTAGGTGCTGTTCTTACTTGAACAAACCTCCTACTTATGATTAACCCCCTCGCAAGCATCCGCAACTACGAGAAAAGTATTAAGAATAAATCTAACCATAGCATTAAATTTTGGATCTAAATCAGTCCCTTACGGAATAGCGCATAAACTAGGATTTAAGCTTCTGTCACTCTCGCAACCCATCATCTAATAACTACTCCACAATGCATTCCCTTAGGCCCAAAATATGGTGAAGTGCCATGTAGTCGATGTTCACATGACACCACTAAGGGAATCACAACATACATATCATCAAAATATCGAATACATATCAAGTTCACATGATTACTTGCAACAAGATTTCTCCCGTGACCTCAAGAACAAAAGTAACTACTCACTAATGATAATCATGCTCAAGATCAGAGGGGTATTAAATAGCATAATGGATCTGAACATATAATCTTCCACCAAATAAACCATACAGTAATCAACTACAAGATGTAATCAACACTACTAGTCACCCACAAGTACCAATCTATAGTTTCGGTACAAAGATTGAACACAAGAGATGAACTAGGGTTTGAGAGGATATGGTGTTGTTGAAGATGTTGATGGAGATTGCCCTCCCGAAGATGGGAGAGTTGTTGGTGATGATGAAGACGATGATTTCCCCCTCCGGGAGGGAAGTTCCCCCGGCGGAATCGCTCCGCATGAGGGCAAAAGTGCTCCTACCCAAGTTCCGCCTCGAGATGGCGGCGCTTCGTCCCGAAAGTCCTCTCCTTATTTTTTCTAGGTCAAAATGACTTATATACCAGAAGAGGGGCACCGGAGGTGGGCCGAGGAGGGCACAACCCACCAGGGCGCGCCTGGGCTCCCTGGCGCGCCCAGGTGGGTTGTGCCCACCTGGTGGGCCCCCTCTGGTAGTTATTTGCTCCAATAATTCTTATTTATTCCATAACAATTCCTCGTGAAGTTTCAGCTCATTTGGAGTTGTGCAGAATAGGTAGCCTGATGTAGCTTTTTTAGGTCCAGATTTCCAGCTGCCGGAATTCTCCCTCTTTGTGTGAACCTTGCATATTATGAGAGAAAAGGCATTAGAATTACTCCAAAAAGCATTATTATGCATAAAAACATCATAAATAACAGTATGAAAACATGATGCAAAATGGACGTATCAGAGATGGAGATCAAAAGCACAAGATGATGATGGCCATATCATGTCACATATTTTGATTGCATGTGATGTTTATCCTTTATGCGTCTTATTTTTCTTAGAACGACGGTAGTATTATAAGATGATCCCTTCACTTAATTTCAAGATAAAAGTGTTCTCCCCGAGTATGCACCGTTGCTAAAGTTCGCTATTTCGAAGCACCTCGTGATGATCGGGTGTGATAGACTCTACGTTCACATACAACGGGTGTAAGCCAGATTTACACACGCGGAATACTTGCATTAAACTTGACGAGCCTAGTATGTACAAACATGGTCTCGGAACACTGGAGACCGAAAGGTCGAACATGAGTCATATAGTAGATATGATCAACATGAAGATGTTCACCATTGATGACTACCCCATCTCACGTGATGATCGGACATGGGTTAGTTGATTTGGATCATGTATCACTTAGACAACTTGAGAGATGTTTATTTAAGTGGGAGTTCATTAGTAATTTAATTATTTGAACTAAAATTTATCATGAACATAGTCAAAATGTCTTTGCAAATTATGTTGTAGATCAATAGCTCGCGATGTAGCTCCCCTATTTTTAATACATTCCTAGAGAAAACTAAGTTGAAAGATGATGGTAGCAATAATATGGACTGGGTCCGTGATCTGAGGATTATCCTCATTGCTACACAGAAGAATTATGTCCTTGATGCACCTCTCGGTAACAGACTTGCTGCAGGAGCTGATGCAGACATTATGAACATTTGGCAAGCTCGATCTGATGACTACTTGATAGTTTAGTGCGCCATGCTTTACAGCTTAGAATCGGGGCTCCAAAGACATTTTGAACGCCATGGAACATATGAGATGTTCCAAGAACTAAAATTGGTATTTCAGGCTCATGCCCGTGTTGAGAGGTATGAGACCTCTGACAAGTACTTTGCCTACAAGATGGAAGAGAATAGCTCAGCCAGTGAGCATGTGCACAGAATGTCTGGGTACTACAATCGCTTGAATCAAGTGGGAGTTAATCTTCCAGATAAGATAGTGATTGATAGAGATCTCCAGTCACTATCACCAAGCTACTAGAGCTTCGTGATGAACTATAATATGCAAGGGATGACGAAAATGATTCCCGAGCTCTTCGCGATGCTAATATCGGTGGAGGTAGAAATCAAGAAAGAGCATCAAGTGTTGATGGTTAACAAGACCACCAGTTTTAAGAAAAAGGGCAAGGGAAAGAAAGGGAACTTCAAGAAGAACAGCAAGAAAGTTACCGCTCTCGTGAAGAAGCCCAAAGCTAGAACCAAGCCTGAAATTGAGTGCTTCTAATGCAAAGGAAATGGTCACTGGAAGCGGAAATGCCTCAAATACTTGGAAGATAAGAAGGATGGCAAAGTAAACAAAGATATATTTGATATACATGTTATTGATGTGTACCTTACTGGTGCTCGTAGTAGCCCCTGGGTATTTGATACCGGTTTAGTTGCTAAGATTAGTAACTCGAAACAGTAGTTGCAGAATAAACGGATACTAGTTAAGGGCGAGGTGACGATGTGTGTTGGAAGTGTTTCCAAGATTGATATGATCACCATCGCACACTCCCTCTACCTTTGGGATTAGTGTTGAGCCTAAATAAATGTTATTTGGTTTTGCATTGAGCATGAACATGATTAGATCATGTTTATTTCAATACGGTTATTCATCTAACTCAGAGAATAATTGTTGTTCTGTTTACATGAATAAAACCTTCTATGGTCATACACCCAATGTGAATGGTTTATTGAATCTCGATCATAGTGATACACATATTCATAATATTGATGCCAAAAGATGCAAAGTTGATAATGATAGTGCAACATACTTGTGGCACTGCCATTTAGGTCATATTGGTGTAGAGCGCATGAAGAAACTCCATGCGGATGGACTTTTGGAATCACTTGATTATGAATCATTTGTTACTTGCGAACCATGCCTCATGGGTAAGATGACTGAAACTCCGTTCTCTGGAACAATGGAGCGAGCTAATGACTTATTGGAAATAATACATAATGACGTATGCGGTCCGATGAGTGTTGAGGCACGTGGCGGGTATCATTATTTTCTGACCTTCATAGATGATTTGAGTAGGTATGGATATATCTACTTAATGAAACACAAGTCTGAAAAGTTCAAAGAATTTTAGAGTGAAGTGGAGAATCATCGTAACAAGAAAATAAAGTTTCTACGATCTGATCGCGGAGGCGAATATTTGAGTTACGAGTTTGGCCTTTATTTAAGACAATGTGGAATTGTTTGACAACTCACGCCACCTGGAACACCACAGCGTAATGGTGTGTCTGAACATCGTAACCGTACTTTATTAGATATGGTGCGTACTATGATGTCTCTTACCGATTTGCCTTTATCATTGTGGGGTTATGCATTAGAGACAGCTGCATTCACGTTAAATAGGGCACCGTCTAAATCCGTTGAGACGACACCGTATGAACTATGGTTTGGCAAGAAACCTAAGCTGTCGTTTCTTAAAGTTTGGGGATGCGATACTTATGTCAAAAGGCTTCAGCCTGATAAGCTCGAACCCAAAGCGGAGAACTGTGTCTTCATAGGATACCCTGAAGAAACTATTGGGTATACCTTCTACCATAGATCCGAAGGTAAGATCTTTGTTTCTAAGAATGGGTCATTTCTAGAGAAGGAGTTTCTCTCGAAAGAAGTGAGTGGGAGGAAAGTAGAACTTGATGAGGTAGTTGTACCTTCTCTCGAATTGGAAAGTAGCACATTAGAGAAAATCGTTCCCGTGATGCCTACACCAACTAGAGAGGAAGCTAATGATGATGATCATGAAACTTCAGATCAATTTACTACTAAACCTCGTAGGTCGACCAGAACATGTACCGCACCAGAGTGGTATGGTAATATTTTCCTGGAAGTCATGTTGTTAGACAACGGCGAACCTACGAACTATGAAGAAGCTATTATGAGCCAGATTCCAATAAATGGCTTGAGGCCATGAAATCTGAGATAGGATCCATGTATGAGAACAAAGTGTGGACTTTGGTGGACTTGCCCGATGATCGGCAAGCCATTGAGAATAAATGGATATTCAAGAGTAAGACGGACGTTGATGGTAATATCATTATCTACAAAGCTCGACTTGTCGCAGAAGGTTTTCGACAAGTTCAAGGGGTTGACTATGATGAGACTATCTCAACCATAGCGATGCTTAAGTCTATCCGAATCATGTTAGCAATTGCCGCATTTTATGATTATGAAATCTGGCAAGTGGACGTCAAAACTGCATTCCTTAACGGGTTTCTTAAGGAAGAGTTGTATATGATGCAATGATAACCCACAAGTATAGGGGATCGCAACAGTTTTCGAGGGTAGAGTATTCAACCCAAATTTATTGATTCGACACAAGGGGAGCCAAAGAATATTCTCAAGTATTAGCAGCTGAGTTGTCAATTCAACCACACCTGAAAGACTTAATATCTGTAGCAAAATATTTAGTAGCAAAGTAGTATGGAAGTAACGGTAACGATGGCAAAAGTAATAGTAGCAGTTTTGTGATTATAACAGCAGTAGCAGCAAAAGTAACTTAGCAAAGATCAATACGTGAAAAGCTCATAGGCAATGGATCGACAATGATAATTATGTCGGATGATATTCATCATGTAGCAGTCATAACCTAGGGTGACACAGAACTAGCTCCAATTCATCAATATAATGTAGGCATGTATTCCGTATATAGTCATACGTGCTTATGGAAAAGAACTTGCATGACATCTTCTGTCCTACCCTCCCGTGGCTGTAGGGTCCTAATGGAAACTAAGGGATACTAAGGCCTCCTTTTAGTAGAGAACCGGACCAAAGCATTAGCACCTAGTGAATACATGAACTCCTCAAACTACGGTAATCACCGGAAAGAATCCCAATTATTGTCACCTTGGGGTATGCGGATCATAACACGTAATACGTGTCTACAACTTGCAAGATAGGATCAAGAACACAAATATATTCATGAAAACATAATAGGTTCAGATCTGAAATCATGGCACTCGGGCCCTAGTTACAAGCATTAAGCATAGCAAAGTCATAGCAACATCAATCTCAGAACATAGTGGATACTAGGGATCAAACCCTAACAAAACTAACTCGATTACATGATAAATCTCATCCAACCCATCACCGTCCAGCAAGCCTACGATGGAATTACTCACGCACGGCAGTGAGCATCATGAAATTGGTGATGGAGGAAGGTTGGTGATGATGATGGCGACTGATTCCCCTCTCCGGAGCCCCGAACGGACTCCAGATCTGCGCTCCTGAGGAAGAACAGGAGGTGGCAGCGGCTCCGTATTGTAAAACGCGATGAACTCTTCTCCTTGATTTTTTTTCTCTCCGGATGTGAATATATAGCGTTGGAGTTAGGGTCAGAGGAGCTCCAGGGGTCCCACAAGCCTGCGCCCAGGGGGGTAGGGCGTGCCCCCAGGGCTTGTGACCTCTGGGTGTCCCCCCTCTGGATAATTCTTGCGCCAGTATTTTTTATATATTCCAAAAATATTCTCCGTAAATTTTCAGGTCAATCCGAGAACTTTTATTTCTGCACAAAAATAATACCATGGCAATTCTACTGAAAACAGCGTCAGTCCGGGTTAGTTCCATTCAAATCATGCAAATTAGAGTCCAAAACAAGGGCAAAAGAGTTTGGAAAAGTAGATATGATTGAGACGTATCAACTCCCCCAAGCTTAACCCATTGCTTGTCCTTAAGCAATTCAGTTGACAAACTGAAAGTGACAAAGAAAAACTTTTACAAACTCTGTTTGATCTTGTTGTTGTAAATAGGTCTAACTGATGTTCAGGTTTTCAGCAAAGATTATGAACTAACCTGATTCACAATAACATTTGGGTCTCACATTTACTCATATCAATGGCATAATCAACTAGCGAGCAATAATAATAAATCTCGGTTGACAACACTTCTTTCAAAACAATCATGATATAATATGAAAAATGGTATCTCGCTAGCCCTTTCTGAGACCGCAAAACATAAATGCAGGGCACCTCTGAAGACCAAGGACTGATTGGACATTGTAATTCATGGCAAAATAGATCCAGTCACACTCATACTCAACATCAATTAATAGCAAAGCATACAAATGACAGTGGTGCTCTCTAGCTGGTGCTTTTTATAAGAGGATGATGACCCAACAATAAAAGTAAATAGATAGGCCCTTCGCAGAGGGAAGCAGGGATTTGCAGAGGTGCTAGAGCTCGGAGCTTTTAAAACAGAGATGAATATAATTTTGAGCGGTACGCTTTCATTGTCGACATAACAACCAAGAGATCTCACTATCTTCCATGCTAGATACATTATAGGCGGTTCCCAAATAGAATGGTAAAGTTTTTACTCCCCCTCCACCAACAATCACACTCCACGGCTGATCCGAAACAACGGGTACCGTCCATACCAACAACAGTCCTAGGGGAGTTTTGCTTATTTATTGTATTTCGATTTTTGATCTTTTGATCATAGGACTGGGCATCCGGAATACCAGCCACTTTATCATGAATGACGAGTGAATAAACACTCATCGTGAGAATAACCCACCTAGCATGGAAGATACTGACGGCCCCAGTCACTACATGAGCGATTCGGGAATACAAAACAGATTATTATTTGAAGGTTTAGAGTTTGGCACATGCAAATTTACTTGGAACGGCAGGTAAATACCGCATATAGGTAGGTATGGTGGACTCATATGGAACAACTTTGGGTTTAAGGAAGTGGATGCCCAAGCAGTATTCCCGCTTAGTACAAGTGAAGGCTAGCAAAAGATTGAGGAGAGACCAACTAGAGAGCGACAACGGTCATAAACATGCATTGAGATTAATCAACATTGAATGCAAGCATGAGTAGGATATAAATCACCACGAACATAAATATCGTGGAGGCTATGTTGTTTTTGTTTCAACTACATGCGTGAACATGTGCCAAGTCAAGCCACTTGAATCATTCAAAGGAGGATACCATCCTATCATACTACATCATAACCATTTTAAAATTGCATGTTGGCACACAAGACAAACCATTATCCACTCCTGACTAATTAAGCATGGCATGAGTAACTATAATCTCTAATTGTCATTGCAAACATGTTTCATTCATAATAAGCCAAATCAGGAACGATGAGCTAATCATATTTACAAAAACAAAATAGGTCGAGTTCGTACCAGCTTTTCTCCATCTCAATTATTTCATCAAATATCGTCGTTATTGCCTTTCACTTGCATGACCGAACGGTGTGAATAATAATAAGAGTGCACGTGCATTGGACTAAGCTAGAATCTACAAACATTTATTCAAAGCAGAAGACAAGGTAATATGGGCTCTTTGTTAGATCAATAATAATGCATGTGAGAGCCACTCAACATTTTCATCGTGGTCTTCTCCTTACGACCCAAAGAAAAGAAAAGAAATTCAAAGAAACACACTAAAATATTTTTGGAGTTTTTGTTTTTCTAAAGAACGTAAAACAAGAACGAGAAAAACTATTTACACGGGAGAGCTCCCAACAAGCAAAAGAAGAACAAGAAATCTTTTTGGGTTTTCTTTTAATACTACAACTAATTAAACTAGAAAGAAACTAGAACTATTTTTTTTGGATTTTGTCAAAGTTTTTCAAACACACAAGAAGAAAGCAAGAAAAATAAACTAAC
Organism: Thinopyrum elongatum; assembly: GCA_011799875.1. Classification (NCBI taxonomy): domain Eukaryota; kingdom Viridiplantae; phylum Streptophyta; class Magnoliopsida; order Poales; family Poaceae; genus Thinopyrum; species Thinopyrum elongatum. The sequence continues at coordinate 101,115,424 of CM022303.1, read as the reverse complement.
ATGGATAATACAATGAAAAAGTATGCAAACCGACAACTGGAATGAATGTGTGAACATGAACGTAATGTCGGTGAGAAATACGTACTCCCCCAAGCTTAGCCTTTTGGCCTAAGTTGGTCTAGGACCACGGCTGGCCTGGCGGGTATCCAAAGTGGTAGTCGGGGTTGTACTGTGATGCGGCAGCTACTGCCTGGAGGGCTGCCTCGTGAAGGCGAGCAGTCTCCCTCTCTCTCTCGTACTCGGCTGCCTCCTCCCTGGTTATAAAGTACCTTTGTTTTACCTGAGAGTCAAAGAAAGCAGGAGCAGGAAGGGTAATATGGATAGCGCGCTGCCTGTCAAAGATTAGTCGGTATAGGAGGGACTGTTCGTTTCTCTCAAGAAACTGGTAGCGCACCATAGCATTATAATCAAGGAAAGTAGGTGGCAAAGGGAAATCACTTTCTCTTATGGGAACATCAAGATAAGCAGCTAAGCGAGTGGCATAAATTCCACCAAAGAAGTCCCATCCTTAGCATTATTATGTAGTCTACGTGCAATGATAGCCCCCAAATTAAAACTCTTATCATTCAATACTGCGCTCTTGAGAACAATGAGATCAGAGGTGCAAAGGTGACTATGTTCATGTTTTCCATTAATGCATCTACCTATGAAGAGAGCAAAGTAATGTAATGCAGGAAATTGAATGCTCCCTATAGTAGCTTGTGTTATGGTTCTGGTTTCTCCTACAATAATGCTAGCAAGGAACTCATAACAATCAGATTTATGAGGTTCAATACAACTGCCCCATTGTGAAATTTTGCATGCTTCATTAAAATCTTCTAAGTCCATGGTAAATGATTTATCATCAAGATCAAACAAAACAGAATGCGTATTGCGCTGAACAAAATACTTAAATCTCCTCACAAACGAATCGGTAAGGTTGTAGTACTGAGGACACTTATCTGACACGAAGTCTGTCAGCTCGGTGTTGCATACGTACGCATAGAACTCATCTTTGAAACCGGCACTGGTCATGAAATCATCGGCCGGCCATTCGCAAAGTTGCACTTGAGCATACCTTGGTAGTTCAAGGCCCGGCTCACGTATCACAAGCCTTGAGGATTTCTTCCTCGAGGAACCGCCTTGGAACACTTTTCTCAACATTTTCTTCCTCGATGAACAATCACCCAAAACAGTTTTGCAAATGGAGCTTTGAGCAAGGAGATCGAAAATGGCAGCAAGATGAGCTAGAAAACGGGTTTGAGCAATGGTGGGATTTTTTCTGGAGCAAGACGAAGTGAATGGGTGCTGGCATAAGTGAGGGGGACCCACGTGGGACCCATAAGCCTTGGGGGCGTGCCCTGTGGGTTTGTGGCCCACTGGTGCACCCCCCTGATTTGTGTTCAGTGCCAAAAATTCTTAAATATTCTGGAAAAAAATCATACTAAATTTTCAGGGCATTTGGAGAACTTTTATTTTCTAGACATTTTTATTGCATGGATAATTCAAAAAATAGAAAAATAATAGCATTTTTGCTTTATTTACTCTAAATAACAGAAGGTAAAAGTTGGGTACAGAGAGTTGTGTTTACTAAATTCATCCATCTCATGCCCATCAAAAGGAATTCATTAACAAGGTTGATCAAGTCTTATTAACAAACTTCTTCCGAATGACATGAAACCGGAGAATTTTCGTATAACACTAGGTTACCTCAACGGGGATATGCATGTCCCCAACAATAAGAATATCATATTTCTTTTTGACGGTAGGAATAGGGAATTCAAAACCTCCAATAGCAATAGTTGAAATTTTTCCAATAGAGTTGATGCTATTAACTTGAGTTTGTTTCTTCGGAAAGTGTACCGTATGCTCATTACCATTAACATGAAAAGTGACATTGCCCTTGTTGCAATCAATAACAGCCCCTACAGTATTCAAAAAGGGTCTACCAAGGAGAAGTAGATACGATGGAGACGTATCATGCAACCGGAAGGTTTTGTCGATCCTAAAGGTTCTAACAAAGTGTGCAAGCTCCAGCGATCCATCTATGGACTGGTGCAAGCATCTCGGAGTTGGAATAAACGCTTTGATGAGGTGATCGAAGCATTTGGTTTTATACAGACTTATGGTGAAGCATGTATTTACAAGAAAGTGAGTGGGAGCTCTGTAGCATTTCTAATATTATATGTGGATGACATATTGCTGATTGGAAATGATATGGAATTTCTGGATAGCATACAAGGATACTTGAATAAGAATTTTTCAATGAAAGACCTCGGTGAAGCTGCTTACATATTGGGCATCAAGATCTATAGAGATAGATCAAGACGCTTAATAAGACTTTCAATGAGTACATACCTTAACAAGATTTTGAAGGAGTTCAAAATGGATCAGTCAAAGAAGGAGTTCTTTCCTGTATTGTAAGGTGTGAAGTTGAGTAAGCTCAAAGCTCGACCACGGCAGAAGAAAGAGAAAGGACAAAGGTCGTCCCCTTTGCCTTAGCCATAGGCTCTATACGATATGCCATGCTGTGTACCACACCTGATGTGTGCCTTGCCACGTGTCTGGCAAACGGGGTACAAGAGTGATCCAGGAGTGGATCGCTGGACAGCGGTAAAAATTATCCTTAGTAACTAGAGGACTAAGGAAATGTTTCTCGATGATGGAGGTGATAAAGAGTTCGTCATAAAGGGTTACGTCAATGCAAGCTTTAACACCCATCCGGATAACTCTGAGTAGCAAACCGGATACGTATAATGGAGTAGTCAATTGGAATAGCTCCAAGTAAAGCGTGATAGAAGCATCTACAGTATGACATAAGGATTTGCAAAATACACATGGATCTCAATGTTGCAGACCCATTTGAGTAAAACTTCTCTCGCAAGCAAAACATGACCAAACCCCATAACTCATTGGGTGTTAATCACATGGCGATGTGAACTAGATTATTGACTCTAGTGCAAGTGGCACTACTAGGGAAAAGCCTAGCAGTAGCGCGGGTTTTTGGCCTACCAGTAGCGCGGGTGACCGCGCTACTGCTACGGCGCTACAGCTAAAGGTTAGCAGTAGCGTTGGTTAACCCGCGCTACTGCTATATGCACTTAGTAGTAGCGCTTCCTCCAGAAGGCGCTACTGGTAATTACTAGTAGCGCGTCTCACTGCCCGCGCTACTACTATTATTCCGTATTCTATTTATTTTTTATTTTATGTCATATTCATACACCTTTATACAAGTTTTCATACAGTAGCAATTTAGAGATTGTTTTTAAATTATAATGAGTTATTAAATCACTAGGTGAAATAACCGCGGATTAGATGACTTGATCACTTAGGATCCATCCACTTGAAACTAATCCGTGGTTCTTTCACCCAATGATATAATAACTCATCATCATCATCATCATATTAATATAAAAAATCTTGCATCATATCATCACCAACAACACTAGCTAATAATCATCATAGTCATTACCACCAACACTATTTAATCATCATAGTCATAGTGTAGCTATCTAATCACCACCAACACTAGCTAATAATAATCATCATAGTCATTACTACCAACACTAGCTATTTAATCATCATAGTCATAGTGTAGCACATCATCATCTTCAAACTCATTCTAGCTAGCTAATCACTCCTGCTGCTCTCTCTCAGGTAAAATAGCATAGAACATGTGTAGCACTCCTGCTTCATCATATTGGAGCATGCAGATGAACCTGTCTCCTAATTGTGGGCTGTGCTTCTGATTGCTGTCCCCTAGTACTTTTCTGCGATCCTTCACAATTTTGCTCCAGTCTGTGACTATTAAGACTTGCTCGCTTTTAGAAATCCTGAATGCACTCATGTGCAATGTAGGATGTCTTGGCCGTAAGCTAACCATTGCCATGCGACCTTTAGGCTCGATCCAATGAGGCACAACTATCATCGGGAGTCCCTGTTGAAGAACATCGTAGTAACATACTTAGCAATGAAGTTTAGCTTAAAAAATAATGTATGCAAAAGATGCACTGAGGACAAATAGTAAAAACCTTACCATCTTTCCTAAATAGATGTGACCGTAGTTCAATACGCACGCTAGTGGTCGCACGTTTTGAGTACTAAGATTTTCAAGTCCAGGAAAATAATTTGTCTTGACAGTATCAAATCCTCAAGCCATGAAACATAATGACGTATCTCCTCGCAGTTTAGTTCAGCCCCGGGACAGTAGTAGGTCATGTCTACCAAGCGCCGGACATGTTTGCTTGAATGGAAATAAGCTGTCAATAGAAATTAGTTGTCAACTATTTTTGAATAAACAATATCCAAGACATAAATATGGTTGAGAAACTCACATAATGGTAGAACTGGAGGCGTCTGCACATCGACCCAGATGTCAATATTACCTTCAATATCATCTTCCGGACGAATATCAAAGGTGATAAGCATATCAGGCTCAAATGCATAAGCCTTGCATAGTGATCTCCAACTTTTGCATTCAAAATAGGTGTAGGTGTCTGCATTGTATAATTTTGCGGCAAAAGTATAACCATGCTCGGTCCTCAAGTGAACTCTCTTTACCTCCATAGTTTCCATAGGACTGAAACCAATCTTATCCAAGACATAAATTCTTGCATAGCAGGGGATACGCTAGTAGAATAGTAAAAAATTAAAATTATAAATTGAAGCAAAAGAAGCAGAAGTCATGCTTAATTACGAAAAAAGACTTGTCGTTGTGACTTACTGTATCCACTTCGAAGGTCTCATCCAGCTTGATGCTGAAGTGCCTACCACCAACTAAGAAATTTCTGTCGCACAGGCCGCGCTCGTCTTCGCAGTATTCGCACATACCGAAATCCTTTTCGTCGTCAGACATTTCCTATGTTCATAGTTGAAACATTAATCAAAAATTGATCGAAGGCAACTACCAGGAAACTCAACACACAGATCACTATTACTCAATATGCAACGGGTTGACTTTAGGTCTGTCGAGTCTTCCTTCCTAAACTCTCATCTCACATATATGGTGGGCACTCCCTCTCTGATATTGCGACCGTCGGTGATGGTCGCTACTCCTCCTTTCCCTAGTGCATTACAAATATCTAGCACAAGGAAAAGAAGAAGAAGCGACTCCCACGACAACAGTCGGCATTCTTCTTCTCTCATATATTGTGGACACTCCCTCACCGTTTCGACCGTCGATGCTGGTCGCTACTCCTTCTTCCCCTAGTGCGTAACAAAGGTCTAGCACAAAGAGAAGAAGGAGAAGCGACCCCCATGACAACAGTCGGCATTCTTCCTCTCTCAAATATATATATGGTGGACACTCTCCCTCACTGAAAGACACACAAGGAGCCAAAACAGACCTAAAGTCAACACGTTCCATATATCGAGCAATGACATAGAAAAAATGACCTATGTTTTCCCGAAATATCATTGAATTCCCGTTCTGGCAAATCACAAGCACTCGATATGCCCTACATTGTAGCACAAGTCATGCTAAAATTCATGAAATTTTTTGGCATGACCTTTGCTAAAGACAGGACATATCGAGCGCCTGAAATTTGCCGGGACGGAAATGAATCAACATTCCGGCAAAACATAGGCCACTCGGAATGCATCATCATCATCATCATCATCTATATTCAGAATGCATCATCATCGACATCAATGACATGGCGACTAGCACTAGCATTTTCATCATCGACATTTACAACACATTATCATCTATATCAATGACATGGAGACTGGGATTTGTCACTCCGTATGACGAAGAGGTATTTCTGGGCCCTCTCGATAATACAGCATCACAAGAAGCTTGCAAGCAAAGTGACTAAGGAGTTAGTTACAGGATGATGTATTACGGAACGAGTAAAGAGACTTGCCAGTAACGAGATTGAACTAGATATGGAGATACCGATGATTGAACCTCGTGCAAGTAACATACCGACGGACAAAGGGAACTATGTATGTTGTCATAAAGGTTCGACCGATAAAGATCTTCATAGAATGTGTGGAAACCAATATGGGCATCCAGGCCCCGCTATTGGCTATTGACCGGAGAAGCGTCTCGATCATGTCTACATCATTCTCGAACCCGTAGGGTCTGCACGCTTAACGTTCGTTGACGATATAGTATTGTATGAGTTATGTATGTTGGTGACCGAATGTTGTTCGGAGTTCAAGATGAGATCACGGAAAGGACGAGGAGCTCCAGAATGGTCCGGAGGTAAAGATTGATATATTGGATGATATGGTTGGGCCAAGGGGTAAGGCCGACGGGGCTTTAGGTCGGTGCAAAAGAAAGTTTTGCGGAGGTCAGGGACCAGACACCAGGGACCCTGGCGTCTGGTCCTGGAATCCGAGAAGGACTCTTGCCTTGCGGGCTAAACCAACTTTGAGGAGGCTCTTTCTCCAAGAAACGACCCCAGGACTCAACATATAAATAGAGGGACAGGGCTAGCACCCGGAACACATCAAGATTCACCAAGCCGTGTGCCGGCAACCCCGCCCCCTCTAGTTTATCCTCCGTCATAGTTTTCGTTGTGCTTGACGAAGCCCTGCGGAGATTGTTCTTCACCACCACTGTCACCACGCCGTCGTGCTGCCGGAACTCATCTACTACTTCGCCTCTCTTGCTGGACCAAGAAGGCGAGGACGTCATGGAGCTGAACCTGTGCTGAACGCGGAGGCGCCGTACGTTCGGTACTTGATCGTGACGGATCGTGAAGGTGTACGACTACATCAACCGTGTTGATAAAGGCTTCCGCTTAGCGATCTACAAGGGTATGTAGATGATCTCCCCTCTCATAGCTATGCATCTTCATGGATAGTTCTTGCGTGTGTGTAGAATTTTTTTGTTTTCCATGTAACATTACCCAACAGGAGGCACACAGGGCTACATTCAGGGCTGCTTTTGAGGCCAACCTCTCTTTAGAAGACGATCAGCCGTCCAAATTTTGTTTTGTAGCAGCAATCGGAGGATGAATCTGTTTTTCGTTCAATCTTGGCGCTTCATATGTGTGGAAATCGTTGTAGCTTTTTTTTAGTGTTTGTAGCTATTCCCTAATAGCGTGACCTAGTTCTCTCCACAAAATTAATTCGCTCTCCTCACCTTAGTGAAATGCAACAAATGCCCATATCCGAAACCAAGTCAGTGATGAACTGTGAGAGAGAGAGAGAGACAGAGAAGTACATGGGCGATATATGCATTGTTGGAGGATTATAAGATGGAAATAAGGCTAATAAATGTCCCACCCACCACAATTCTTTCCCTTCCGAGGCCTCTTCCCTTCCTCTACATATACCACGTCTTCACTTCAGTCAGCTGCATCCGAACTCAATCATTTTTCTCCCACATTCACACAGTTCTTCATCATGATTATTCGATTTAGGCATTTTACGGTAATAAATAGGTTGCTTTCGACAAAAGCTTAAGAGAGGATTGCTAGAAAACAGGCATGAAGTAGACAACACATAAGAATAGGAGACAACGGGAGAGAAGCAAATGTTTGTCCTGCATAAAAGTAAACATCACTTGACACTCAGGGTGCAAGCGGCGCAGGTTGCCCGCAATCCCGCAAAGACCGCCCCGCATAAAACATGCTTTGCGGTTGCAGGACCCTGCACATAACTGTATAATTATGCGGCCACTTGCGGGCTGTCCGCCGGAACCCACTACGTGCCCGCATAGTCATTCCAGTTTGTATTAAAATGTCAGATGTTGTACATGTGCGTTTGAAATTTAGAATCCAGTTTGCTTGAGTTCCACTTCCCAGCGCCCAACGAGCTGCACCGACGGCTGCCGCTCCTCCAGCTTACGGACACAGGGTTCAGCCACACATACTTCACGTTGTCCGGCGTCGACGTTGCTGTGTACATGGGAACCCAGGCCGCCATCATCGGGCCCAACGGGGCAGGCAAGTCCACCCTGCTGAAGCTGATCTCCGACGAGCTCTCCCTGGCCCAAGGCAAGGTGAGGGCGCACCGCAAGCTCTCCGGACTAGGCGGTACTCTCAGCGGTTCGTGGACACGCTGAAGCTACACTGGACCACGGTGCAGCACCTCCTCGAGGAGCACGCGGACCTGGACGGCGACGAGACGAAGGTCCGCACGACGCCGCCCGAGTTCGGGCTGCCGAGCGAAAGCCACATGATAAATCTCTCCGGATGACTGAAGGAGCGCGTGGTGCTCGCCTCCTTGCCACTGGAGAAATCGCTTAACCGCATGATGCTGCTGCCGGACGAGTCCACAAACTACCTGGGCATGCGGACCGTCGACGCGCTGGCCAAAGCACTGTGCGAGTTCCCGCGATGGGTCGTGCTAGTCAGCCACCACTCGAGGCTCATCTCTCCGTTGTGCCAGGACGAAGAGAGCAGCAAGGTGCGGGTGGCGCTGGCCGCCTGGCCGGCCGATGAGAGCGACGACTAACCATGAGTACTCCCTTCGTCCGGTGAAGAGTGCACATTTAGCTTTAAAATTTGTCTTTAAAAGAGTGTACTTATATCTTTTCAATGCACTTTAAAGTAGGAAAAATTGTTTCTTTCTCATCACACGGTAATCAAGACCAATAATATTCTACGTATGGTCTCCTTAATTTCTACATGCACTTAGCTCATTGGGGGTTGGGTAATTAAAGAGAAGAGAGATGATGGCTTGCATCTTTCCAATGCATTTTTTACTTCACCCCATAATTTGTCCTAAACTTTTTATATGTACACTTTTCACCGGACGGAGGGAGTATTAGCGAGACAGAACAAAGATTATGTGGGCTGGCGGCTCCCGCTTAACCCGCACATCCCGCATGTGGTCAAACGCATAGCCCAGATGTCGTTCGCGGGCAAGATTGCGGGACTACGGGACGACCGCAACCCGTCCCGCTAGCTTGCACCCTTACTTGACACCCGTCCACGGCACTGCGTTGTAGCTAGGCGCTAGTCTTCCGTGCGCCCAGGCGATGGCAGTGTCATAGCGGATGGGTTTTACGGATTCAACGGACTGTGATTATGTGGCTGTTTTTGGTTCGAGGTTCGAAGGGAGACGGAGCCCACCCCCATGAAAATCAAGGGGCGGGGGGGGGGGGGGTGAGATTAATTAGCATTGAGTATCCCGTGAAAGGCCCGTAATCTTCCGTGCATCTAGGATTTCCGCATAGCCCCTCTGTCGGCAGATCCCCTTTCGAGCCGGCCGGTTCCATTCGCAGCATTGGCGCTTCGGGCATGTCCAGTGTCTTGTTTTCTTACATGTTTGAGCCATTGCTGCTCCTAGGCATCGATGTATCTTGTCGGAGCTTTTATTTCGCTTCTCTTTGTTGCGTTGTGTTGTATCGTTGTTTGGGCTTCATGTCCTCGGCTGTAAGAGCGTCATTGATTTCACACCCAGCCGTAGGCCTCTTATCTAAAAATAAAAAAAGCTAGGCGCACCACACCATAACTGAGTGGTACCTCCGGCATCGTGAACTCTCCGGCCAAATTGTTCGGCCGCTGAAGTGATCTGTGCACTGCGAATGGGCAAGCATGGCCGGCAGAATGCGTACTCCGGAACCTTCCAACACTGTCCGAACCGTACATACATATGCTCTGTTCCCCTGCCATGGAAAGGGACGCCGCCGGCGAAGTGTACTTTTATAGCGCTGTGTGCGTCACGTACGAACCGTAAGCCGTAGCAAGTTGACACAGGTTTCAAACGTTCCAACACACACCGCGGCTGAGGCATTCTCTCTCTCTCTCTCTCTCTCTCTCTCTCTCTCTTCTCTCTCTCTCTCTCTCTGCAGTATACAAACTTTATATACCGCGCCAGCTCTGTCCCCGGTCCAACACACACAATGAACTCACCAGCTCCACGAGCAGAGGAGCCGACACCCAACCCAACACACGCTAGGCACACCCAGTAGTAATCAAGATAATTTTCATGGAAGCGAGTATGTGAAACCGACGTGCCGATTTCAATTCTCCTCGTGCTTTTGACTTGTGTCTTTTAGCATGTCAAAAGTCTCCAACTCCAGTCTTTGAGCTTTTAAAAAGTCATCAGACTCGTGCAGACTTAACCTTAGACATCTTGAAGGGGCCTAGAAATTCAAAAAAGACATGAACAATGCCTTTAATTTCGTTGCTCTCAACCGTGGACAAATATTTGGGTCAGCAAAATGAAGGAAAAACTTGGACTGATTTCATTATTTCCGTCATGTTTGTTTACCATTCAGGACATGGAGAAGAACGCGAGGCCCCATGAAGAAGTGAACAGTAGAGATATCAGCGTGTTCCGGCCTTCTGAGCAGAATAGACCGTTATGGTCGATCCTCTGCTTAATTAGTTTGGTGCTTCAGATAGTGTTTCTGCCAATTTTGTAGTGCTTTAAAAAAAAATCGATTCCTTGTATATGGTTACTGAATAATAAAGGAACACGAGTGGTTCATGTCCAACCTTATGTTGATGCTGAGGTCTAGATAACGTCTATATGATTATTGTTGGGTACTCACAATTGATTATGATTCAGCATAGAGGACTAAACTAAGGCCATCCAGTTGCTGCTAGCCTGTGCTGTTCTTGAAGAATTATGCCAGGAATAGTTTAGCTCAACAGCTCAAGAAATGCTAAGTTTGAATATTCGTGAATGTTTACCAACATGATATTGATTCCTGAATCCATTTGGCTATTAGTTTTTTGTAAGGATCATGTCAAGTTGACTGTGGCTTTTAAAATAAACGAGGGTTGTCCACCTCACTATTTTCACTGGTACGCATATGATGTGGGATCAGATATGTGAAATATTTTGGAGAATAATGGGGGTTGGTGCGCGACTGATGGGTTGGAAGTTTATGGTGATTCTGATTCAAAGACCTGCCTAGGGTAGGGTAATCATTAGTGACGCTGAATGGCTTTCCTCAGACAACATAGCGTGCGTCAAATTACTCGCCCATGGGGTTTAGGGGTTTATGATTGAAAAGTAGAAAAGGTTAGGTGAAACCGGATGCATCCCCTACAAAGAAAAAGGTGTTAAAATGAGTGTGACCGGACACGGTAAAGATACTGGGAAGTTGCCAATTTTTCTCGTCTCCCTGCCCCATAGACAACGTTGTGTGTTGTCTGACCACTACGCGCTTGCCTTTGCCGTTGACTGCTATGTTCTGTCTCAGGTTCGTCACAGTTCTTCCTGGTTCGACCAGGATTTTTCTAGTTTATATGCACAATGCACAAACGATCTTCTAAGGGTTTTTCTAGCAGATAGTCTGGTTTTCTAGTCCTTGCTTCGGAGACGGTTGGGATCAAAGGTATCGCGACGGCCAGCTAGCAACTACCAATAGAAGAATTCGTTTCTGGGACATGTACATATCCCTTGATTTTAGTATACCCCAAGAACCATCCCACCGGTTTCGTCTTTTGATTGATTGGAATTTAGCTCAGTGAAACGCATGCGCAAGTCCTATTATACACTACTAGCACATATGCCCATGCGTTGCAACGGGAGAGATGTTATTTTTTAGAATCAATGGGAGAGTTAATTGATGTGTCCACCAAAAATGGTCTCCATAGCGATGGGGCAACAGTGTGAGGAGATGTGGTCCTCTCGTAGATCATGTTTGGCCCGCGAGATCTTCATAGTGGTGCTTTAGAGACTGCGGCTTTTACACTGAAAAGAGCTTCATCAGGTCTGTTGAAATGACGCAATGGTATGGTACGCCCAACCATGTTATATCTTTTCTTAACATTTGGAATATGGGGCTTGTGTAAAAGGTTACAAACCTATTTCAAATCAGACAAGTGCTACTTTGTAGGTTATCCCAAGTCATTGGGTATTCCCCCACCACTATACCGAGGCAAAGGTTTTCGTCACAAAACGGTATGCCTTTAAAGAGAATAGTTCTTACAAAAGGTGAGTGGGAGGACAGTGCAACTCGACGAGATAACCAGTATCTTCGTCATCAGGTCAAAGGAAAGAGACCTTGGAAGTAATTCCAGAGTTTCCTGCTGCGACTGATACGGAAGTCTCTACAATAAAATGTATGGACTTCGGTCGAACTTGCAGCTGAACCACGTAGGCAAGGCTCGTGCAAACCTCTCAGGTGCGCAAACGAGATATTGTTGTTAGACAACAATATACCTACGATACACAAGGAAGCGTTGATGGGCCCTGTCTCCGGAATTGGCTAAATGCCAATGCAACCCGAGTTAGTTTCCACATAAGTGATTCAAGATTAAAACCTTGATACACCTTTCGGAAGACTTAGAGTCTAACGAATATTTATGGAACTTAAAACTGATACGGATAAAAATGTTTTATCCATAAAGCTCGACTTGTTGCAATAACAAGTTCAAAGAGTTGACTACGATGAGATTGACTCACCGTAGCGATGCTTAAAGTCGGTTCGGGTTGAACTAGCAATTAATACATATTTCAATCATGAGATATGAAACATGGATGACAAAAGGATTTCCATCTGATGGAAATAAAACCTAGGACTTGTATGTGATACAGTCCAAAGTAATTTGTCGATCCAGAGGATGCTAGTAGGTATGCAAACTTCAGAGTTCCAGCGATAGACAGAAGAGAGCAAAATGGAGTCGGAATCTTCGTGTTTTGATGAAATGGTCAACGGGGTTTGACTTCGTCAATGGGTAACGAAGATGTTTGTAATTCAAGAAAGTAAGTGGGAGCATAATAATATTTCTAAAAACCTTGTGTGCTTGACACATTGGTAATTGGAAATAAATTTCTTGACACGAATTAGGACTTCGTTTGAAAATAGTTTTTTGATGAAGTGCTTAGGCTAAATAGCCTCAATATTAGGCATGATGATCTATGGAGATAGATTTACCTAATGGGGCTAAGCAATGAATACATATTGACAAGGTGCTAAAACCTTTTAGCATTTAAAACACCAAGGAGTGATTCTTGCCGAAGTCACATGGAAAGAGTTTTTACAAGACTCGGTGTCTCAAAACACTGATGAGTAAAATACATGATGGAGATTCCACACACCTTCATGTTTGGATTAATCATGTATTCCATGGTATGTAAAACAACTAGATATGTCCAATACTCCCAAGGTGTTGCGAGTATGGATACCAAGGTGATCAAAAGTACTGATCATGGGACAAAGGGTCATTGAGTACTATAGTAGCACTGATGACATGTTTTCTTGCAAGCGGAGATCATGAAGAGTTCGTTGTAAAAGGTTACATCGATATAGTCTTCATCCATGCTCCAAGCGATTTTCAATTTAAATTAAGGGTTTTGTGTAACACACAATGCGGTGGCACAGTTAGTTGGAAAATGTTCCAAACAAGTTACTGTGGCGAATTCTATAAAAGAGGCGAAGTATGTTGCCGCCTTTAAAGTGACAAAGAAGATGTTGAATCATATAGTTCATTCATGAACTTAGTATGGTTCCAAGATGGCTTTTGTCAATGGGACACTACTGCAAGTAGTTGCTCCATAACTCAGTCTGAGGAATCCAGGTTCGACCTGTGATTCGCATACATACCAAGCCAAGTCCACACAAAATATGAATTTTGTGAAAGCGTGAAAACGCGAGGATATGCGAAGATACACACGGAGCTGAAGTCGCCAGATCCGTTGGACATTCAGGCTATACCACAAGCGAAGCATATTTACACCAGTGTGCCACAGGTGTAAAGTGCATTAGCATTGACTAGATTATTGACTCTAGTGCAAGTGGGAGTCTGTAGGAGATATGCCCTAGAGGCAATAATAAATGTTATTGATTATCTCCCTGTTCATAATTAGGTTTATGTTCCATGCTATAACTGCTATGGTTCTCGAGTCTACAAATAAAACGAGGCTCGGAGGAAGACTCATATGCACGTGTGGAATAATAAATGATAAAATGTATTCCTAGTCTGGCCTCTAAGACTAGCTCAAGTGTTGCATGATGGTTCTGTTTTCCTGATCATGGGCATGTCTATGCCAGCAACTTTGAGGGCACAATGTTAGAAGAACATTTGTGTTGAATCGACCCGAATTGATGTTATGCTATGAGTTACATTCGTCACAAGTTAATGGTTAATAACACAGAGATGGTTAACGTTTGCATGATTCCTTAGACCATGAGAGTATCGAGTTTCTTCATGCTTGCTTCATGAACTTTGGGGTTTGTTAAACGTCATCCGTAAATGGGTGGCTATTACGGCGGCTTACGGGTTCATGGAAAAGTGTGTCAAGTAACTTGATAGCTCAAGATTGGGATTTGCTCCTCCGGCGATGGAGAGATATCTCGGGGCCCTCTCGGTGTTACGGTATCCATCATCGTCTGGCCAGACACAATGTGATTTGATCACGGGGATGCCGGAACACGGTAACGAGAAAAGAGAACAATACCGGTAACGAGGTAACTAGCATAGTGGACAAGTTGTTGATCCACGGGAATGCCAACATGTCTCACCTCGGGTATTTGTAACATATCGTGAAGCAACAGGAATAGCACACGGCAACTGGAGGTTCACTCGAATATTCATTCGTGTGGATATAGGGGTCAATATGGGTGTCCACGGCTCCGATGTTGATCATTGATCGGAAGGGGTTCCGTGTCATGTCTATACTTCACCGAACCTATAGGGTCACACGCTTAAGGGTCATCTATCTGTTGAACGCTAGACAGGGAGTCTGAGAGAAAGTCACCGAAAATGTTTCGGAGACAACGGAAGAGTTCCGAGAGAGAGAACACCGAAAGAGTTTCGGTAAAACCGAAAAGTTGTTTCGGAATATATTATTTGGTCAAAAAGGGTTTCGGCACCGCCTGGAAATTTTCAGAGGATGCCAGAATTGGTCTGGGAACTTCTGGGAATTTTCAGAGAGAAAAACCGGAAATGTTCCGAAACTGCCGTAACCGCTGTTGATGCTTTCCGCTGATAAAAACCACCGCACCGAAAATGTTTCGGATCGTGCCCAGAATAATTTTAGAGGGTGCTAGAAATGTTCTGGGACCTTCTGGAATTTTTCAGAAAAAGTTTCGCGGAAAACATCTTGTCTCAGCGCGAGGGGACAAGATCCCACGAATCGGGGCTTGCATGTTTGGTGGCTTTTTGTCTAGGGAGCATGCATGTTTCATGGAGACATGTTGGTGGCTTGTTGGGGGGGCCCCCATGGGGGGGGACAAGATGTGGGCCGGCCCAAGGGCTGCCATGGTGGTGTCCCCTTGGTGCCCCCCTTGTGTTACCATTATGCCCTTTCATGTGTGACATGAAGCTTGGGTATTTTGGTACTTCAACATCCCACCCCACCCCTTGCCTTGGCCTATAAAAGGAGGAGTTGGGGCTGCCATCTCCTTCATCCCCTTGCTCTCATACTCAAGCCATGCATGATCTGGCATTCTCTCTCCCTCCCACGAAATAGTTTCGTAGTGCCGAAAGGCTGTCTGGGTTCCGGTGGGAACTAGTTCTGGACGGCGAAGCCCTGCCGGATAGATGACACCGTATGTGTGCAACTCTGTAGAGAGCTCATAGTTTCGATCTTAGTGCCCATGGGGCTGTTCGTGAGTGCCTCCCGGAGGGCTGTCCAAGTGACGGTCCGAGTTCTGTGAGTCCTCCCGAAGGGCTGTCCGACAGCCTCCCGGAGGGCTGTCCGGGTGGCGGATGAGGGTATACATCCTCGCGGTTGGGAGGTTGTAAATCCTAGCTGCGGGGATCTGCACCGACGATCGTCATCGACTCTACTTCCGCTGCGCTACGAGTTGGTAACGAAAATGATCAAACCTTGTATGCAGTCTCCATAGTGTTCCTGGGCTGGTGCGTAGGTCGGAAATTTTTTATTTTCTGCTGCGTTACCCTACACCTTCGCCTAGTTTATTTTCGGCTCTCCTCCCACCTTCTAGTTCACGTCGACGAAAAAAGAACCCAACCAACGATGCCTCCAGGTATTCCCCTCGCATCCCCTGGCACGCACGAAAAAAAATCGAACGAAAGAAAAGCGGCGAAAAAAGACCAGTGGAAAAAAAACCAGCAAAAAAAAATCCCCGAGAAAGTTCAATCGCGTCCCGCAAACCCTAGCCGCCGCTGACCTCCCCTGCCCGTGCCGCAGACGCACACCATCCTCTTCCCCTCCCTCCCATCAGTGACCTGCCTCCACTCCGCGAGGCAGATCGATCGAGACCCATGGCCGGGGTCACCACCACACCTCGCCTCACAGCGCATGGGGTATCCACCTCCCCTCCCTCATCTTCCTCCCTCAAATGGTGGCAGAGTGGCAGCAACGACCGTGAGTGTGGCTGCTCCTCGCCCGTGCTCCGGCAGACGTCCCCTATCCACCCCCCTCCGCTGACAGCGGACCGAACGAGGTGGGTTCAACCGGCAGAGCCCCGGGCGAGATCGCGTGTGAGTGGACGGAGCAGGTGGTCGTGGTCATGGTGAACCATGGGTGTATTCGGAGCAGAGAGTCGGGGCATAGGAGACGAGGAGAACGGGGTAGGCTTCATGATGGAAGGAGATACGATGGCGGACAAGGAGGAGGTTGGGGGTTTCACGGAGGTACAGGTGGATGTCAGCAACCTGCCCCCTACGACGTCGATGGTGAGCACCACGCGCAGATGTTCCTCTTAGCTTGCTACCTCTTCCCTGCTGCCCTAATTTCCCCCTACGACTCAATCAGGCCTCAAGCTACTCCCTAATTTTTGTAATTTGTATTATGGTATATTCTGAATTCTTGTTTGATTATAATGAAAGAAGTGGCAGAGGATCTGCAATTGTGTCGGGGTAAAGTTTAGTGATGTTGGTGTTTCTTTTCAAGATTTTCTTTCTTTTGGCACTACAATCTTCTCAAGCAAATTCGTGTGATCTATTTATTTGAGTTGTAGGTTGTAATCTATCTATTTGAGGTCTGATTGTGATTTCCTGATCTAACTTACAGTGCAAGTACTCCATTTAACACCAAGTCAGAAGAAAAAAATTATATTCATGCAGGTGATGCCATTCATTTGCTAAGTGCTTCTAAATATTTTTTGGTCTGATGCATTTGCTTCTGAATCATGACATGTGGTGTTGTTTACCTGGTTATGTGCAAGTTCATGTACGGAGGGCAAGGATCCCTGTGAGATGCTACTCTATTTTTTGTCATTAAATGACACTACTGATCACAATATTGTTACGGCCGAAACGATTGCCTTACGCCATAATTTATTATGGGTTAATTAATAGGGATATAATGCTGAGAAATTGAAGCACACTTTATTATTAGTGAAATGCAGATTGATTGTGCAATTTGGGAGGTAAGCGCACATTTAGATGGAAGTTGTGGTAACAGAATAGGAGTACTAAATATGTTATGTGTGTTCTGTACAACACTCTTTCCCTTCTATTCCATGTCTTGGCCATATGCAATCATCACTAGTGCAGAATTGGGCTTTAGTCCCGGTTCGTAAGGCCCTTTAGTGCCAGTTCTGGAACCGGCACTAAAGGGTGGGGACTAAAGCCCCCCCCCCCTTTAGTCCCGGTTCAACACGAACCGGGACCAAAGGCCCACCACGTGGCACGAGCACGCGCCGGGGGGC
Source organism: Thinopyrum elongatum (assembly GCA_011799875.1). Lineage (NCBI taxonomy): Eukaryota > Viridiplantae > Streptophyta > Magnoliopsida > Poales > Poaceae > Thinopyrum > Thinopyrum elongatum. Next base: position 101,097,966 of record CM022303.1, on the reverse strand, counting down.
TGAAGGTTTAGGGGTTTTGGGTTTATGGTTTATTTTTCCTTTTAGTTTTGTGTTTTACATTTAATTCTTTTTCATTTCAAACATAATTTACACTACATATATTCCTACATATTCAACTTGGTCACTTGGATACATCCACTATAATCTAATATGTGTTTCTTCAACCCTAATGATATACAACTCATATCATCATCATAATGATATATATAACAACTCATCATCATCGTAGTCATATATACAACTCATCTTGATCGTAGTGATATAACAATCTCACCATTATGATCATCATAAGTTAACCACTACTAGGTAAGGTGCTAGTGATATAACAATCTCACCATTATGATCATCATAAGTTAACCAACTACACTAGGTAAGGTAGCAGGACCTACTACTCTCTCTTGGGTAGCATAGCATAAAACAGAAAAAACCCTCCTTCTCCGTTATGCAGCATAGAGATCCAACTGTCTCCAATTTGTGGCCTTCGCTCAGCCACTATTTTTCTCCAAGCCTTGATTTTGAGGCCTCCATCTGTTTTAGAGGTCGAGTATGCATATTTGAGACCCTCCGACCATGGTCGTACGCAAACAACTGTCATCTCACCTTTGACAAACATAAATGGAGGCACAACCACATCCGGGAGCTTCTGTTGAAGAGCATAATAGTAACATATATAGTTAGCAATGAAGTTTAGTTCAGAAGAATGTATGAAAAAGATGGACTAACTAGTGACACAATAGTAAAAATCTTACCATGATACTAGCACGAATGTTAGCATCGCACAACTAGTGGACTAGTGGCACGTATTTACCATAATTTTTCCCAACTCCATATATGATCTTATATTGCAGAACATCTTTAACAAAGGAGATAAGATAATTCTTCTCCTCCCAAGTTAGCTCTGCGCCATGACTGTAGTAGGTGTCGTCTATTATCTTTTGTATTTCTTGGGAAGAGAGAAAATAAGCTGTCAATTATAAAAAAACAAGTTAAGCAGGTATGAATAACAAGTATTTTTAGGTAAGGAATATAGATCATTTAACAAATGTGTTTAAAAAACTCACACGGAGGCAGAATCGGAATCATGTTAGGATCCAGCCAAATGTTTTCATCTTCCGGATTGCCAAGATCGAATGTTATTTTCATATCCTCCTCAAATCCATAGGCCTTGCATAATCCTTCCCAATTTGAACATCCAAAATGAGTGTGACCTACTTCATTTATTATCTTAACCTCAAAATCGAAACCATGTTTCGTTTTAAGGTGAGCTATCTTCGTGTCCACCTTGGACATCTCTTCGAAAGATAGCTTCTCAAGGACATATGGTTTTGCATAGCAGGGTATGCACTAGTCAAATTATAAAAAATGGAAATTACACATTAAAGCAAAAATCTTAAGCCATGCTTAATTCAGAAGAAACACGTGCCACTGAAGTTACATACTGTAAAACCTTCGAAGCCCTCCTTAAGCGTGAGGGAGAAGCATGTACCGTTATCTAGGTGCGGTCTGTCGCACATACCCCCGTTGTCGGTACAGTCATCGCACTTGGGGATCTTATCATCGTCAGACATTTCCTATATATGTTCGTAATTCGAAGATTAAAAATTACGGCATGACCTTTGCTAAAATAGAACATATCAAGCGCCTAAAATTTGTCGGAATGGAAATGAATCAACAATCCTCCTAAAAGGTATAGCATTCTTTGATGAAGCCATGGATTTCTTCAATACTTTGACAGACAACGTGACATATAGAAGAATATCTATATAGATGAGATCAGGAAAAAAATGGATCAACTTGTGCACATCCATAATGGGGGCATTCTTGATAAATCCCTTATTAAAGGACTAAGAGAATCTATTGTACTATACATACATATACTAATTAATTGCAAATACATAACAAACTTTTGCAAATACAACATTGAAATATGCAACTTTTGCAAATACTAATTGCTATACATTGGATCAAATGTCAAAATTCTAGTTACATTGGATGTCAAAATTCAAACTTCCTCTCAAATGTACATCTATGTCATTCTTGCATCTATGTCAAAATTCAAACTTTGACATATGATCAAATGTTGCATATTTGATCATATTTCACTAGATCAAACTTTGACATATGATCAAATGTTGCATATGTCAAAATTCAAACTTTGACATATGATCAAACTTTGACATATGTCAAAATTCTTGCATCTAGTTACATTGGATCAAATGTTGCATCGTGAAATATGCAACATTCAAACTTTTTTCAATATACATCTAATCATCTAGTGAAAAAAATTGTCAAAATTCATCTAATTAACATTTATATATCTAAAATTCATCTAACATTTCTATAACTAAAAGTATTAAAAACAAAAAAAATATCTAATTCATCTAACATTTCTATAACTAAAAGTATCAAATTCCTTAACTTTTTTCTATATACATCTAATCATCTAGTGAAAAAAAAATGTCAAAATTCATCTAACTAACATTTCTATATCTAAAATTCATCTAACATTTCTATAACTAAAAGTATAAAAAAACTAAAATAACATTCATCTAACATTTATATATCTAATTCATCTAACATTTCTATAACTAAAAGTACAAAAAACTAAAAAACAGAAAATAAGAAAATGTGTGTGTGCGTGTGTGCGTGTGTGTGTTCATATGCATGTGTGTGTGTGCGGGCTTGATCTATGGGAGGGCGGCCATGGTGGCAGGGACTCACAGCGGGGCGTCGGGGGCGGTGACGGCGATGGCGCGCCAGCTCGAGGGAGGGGCGGCGCGCGACGGGGGCTGCGGGCGGCGCGTCGGGGGACGGCGTGGGCGGCGCGTTGGGGGCGGCGCGTCGGGGGCGGCGACGGCATCGATTGGGGCAGGCGGTGCGTCATCGACGGAGAGGAAGAAACAGAGGGAAACTGAAATTTTTTCAAGTGTTGTATGTATAGGAGGGACCTTTAGTCCCGATTGGAGCCACCAACCGGGACTAAAGGTCAATTGAGGCCAGGTGAAGCGGCGGGAAGCGACCACCTTTAGTCGCGGTTGGTGGCTCCAACCGGGACTAAAGACCCCCCCCCCCCTTAGTCGCGGTTGGAGCCACCAACCGAGACTAAAGGTGGTGCGCTGCCACCCGCGGTGCACAAGTTTAGTCCCACCTAGCCGAGCGAAGGGCAGCCGCACTGGTTTATAAACCCAGCCGCGGCTGCTCCTTCGAGCTCCTCTCTAAAGCAGGCCTTCTGGGCCTACCTCTGCAGCGCTGTCCTGTGGGCCTACTGGGCCTTGCGGGCCTGCATCCTGGCCCAACTACAGGTTGGGTTTCTAGTCGTATGCAGGCCGTTGTGGCCCAGTAGGCGGGCTTTTTTTTAATTTTTTTTTTGTTTTCTGCTTTATTTATTTTCTTTTATTTCTGAGTTGTTTTTTGATTTATTTAGAGTTTCTTTGTGAATCTTTTTGCTTTAGGTAAAAAAAAATATAAACTTTCTGTTAGTGCGGGTAGTTTTCAAATTTGAATAGATTAAATTTGAATTATTTGAAATTTGTGTGAATCACTAGTTTGTGAATAACTTTATTTTAAAAATAGATTATTCAGTGATTCTTTTTTCTTCTGTTTAATATTAGTGTATTTTATCATTATATTCAATTTGGTAAAACTTAGATAAGTTTAAAAAAATGAAATGCCTTTGTAACAGATGAGTTTTCGTCCGAAACCCTGATACTTCGAAAGAGATTGTCCATTTTGTACGCGAAGTGGATCCAGTTTTTGCCGTAACCCTCTCAACTTTTTAGCAAATGCTATGTGGTTGAAATGATGATACCATGCTAACTTTCAACCTTTTCAGAGTTCATTTGTAGTGCTTTTCAATTTCAGGGTCGTTTAGCTCAAAAAAATCAGTAAATGCATGAAAAATAGCAAATGAAGTCAGAAAGGGTTGATAATTGATGACGTGGCTTTGAATGGTGCATACTGAACGCATAAAAAGTCTGGAGTTGAAATAAGTTTTAAAAAATGAAATGCCTTTGTAACAGATGAGTTTTCGTCCGAAACCCTGATATTTCGAAAGAGATTGTCCATTTTGTACATGAAGTGCATCCTCTTTTTGCCGTAACCCTCTCAACTTTTTAGCACATGCTATGTGGGTGAAATGATGATACCATGCCAACTTTCAACCTATTCAGAGTTCATTTGTAGTGCTTTTCAATTTCAGGGTCGTTTAGCTCAAAAAAATCAGTAAATGCATGAAAAATTGCAAATGAAGTCAGAAAGGGTTGAAAATTGATGACGTGGCTTTGAATGGTGCATACTGAACGCACAAAAAGTCTGGAGTTGAAATAAGTCTAAAAAAATGAAATGCCTTTGTAATAGATGAGTTTTCGTCCAAAACCCTGATACTTCGAAAGAGATTGTCCATTTTGTACACGAAGTGCATCCTGTTTTTGCCGTAACCCTCTCAACTTTTTAGCACATGCTATGTGGGTGAAATGATGATACCATGCCAACTTTCAACCTTTTCAGAGTTCATTTGTAGTGCTTTTCAATTTCAGGGTATAGTTTAGCTCAAAAAAATCAGTAAATGCATGAAAAATAGCAAATGAAGTCAGAAAGGGTTGAAAATTGATGACGTTTGTCCAAAGCACAAAAGTACACATTTCAAATGCCAAAACACATAAGCACCCTTACTATTACAAAGATTCCCTACGGTTTGTCCAAAGTGGGACTTTCCAGATATATAAGTCCGGAAACTCACTAGAGAAGAAAGTGATGACAGTGAAGCCGATCACATCCCAGAGTGGGATCTTTGGGTGTGAAACTTTTTCTTTGCGTGTGCCCCTTTGCGCCGTAACCATGGACATTCTTCATCATTTAACTGGATGCTCGTGTCAATATTCACTGTGAAGGGAGCAATTTCATGAAACTTTTCATAATCTTCTGACATGTCTGTCTTGTCATCCACTCCCATGATGTTTCTTTTCCTTGAAAGAACTATGTGGCGCTTTGGCTCATCGTATGATGTATTCGCTTCTTTATCTTTTCTTTTTTCTCGGCTTAGTAGACATGTCCTTCACATAAAAAACATGCGCCACATCATTGGCTAGGACGAATGGTTCGTCTGCGTACACAAGATTGTTGAGATCCACTGTTGTCATTCCGTACTGCGGGTCTTCCGTTACCCTGCCTCGTGTCAGATTGACCCATTTGCACCGAAACAAAGGGACCTTCAAACCACGTCCATAGTCAAGTTCCCATATTTCCTCTATGTAACCATAATATGTGTCCTTTCCCCTCTTGATTGCTGCATCAAAGCGGACACCACTGTTGAAGAAGGATGATGGGAACACCAACTCGAAACTGACAAGACATTGCACCAAATCATTCTCTAACCTTGGTATGATTTCTGGATCGATTACCTTCTGAGAGATTGCATTGAGGAATGCACATAGCTTCACAATGGCTAATCGAACATTTTCCGGTAGAAGCCCCCTCAATGCAACCGGAAGCAGTTGTGTCATAATCACGTGGCAGTCATGAGACTTTAGGTTCTGGAACTTTTTCTCTGCCATATTTATTATTCCCTTTATATTCGACGAGAAGCCAGACGGGACCTTCGTACTGAGCAGGCATTCAAAGAAGATTTCCTTCTCTTCTTTGGTAAGAGCGTAGCTGGCATGACCCTGATGTATGCCATCTTTTCCATGCATACGTTGCTGGTCCTCCCTTGCCTTCGGTGTATCTTTTGTCTTCCCATACACGCCCAAGAAGTTAAGCAGGGTCACGCAAAGATTCTTCGTCATGTGCATCACATCTATTGCAGAGCGGACCTCTAGGTCTTTCCAATAGTGTAGGTCCCAAAATATAGATTTCTTCTTCCACATGCGTGCGCGTCCGTCAGCGTCATTCGGAACAGATTGTCCGCCAGGACCCTTTCCAAAGATTACCTTTAAATCCTTGACCATATCATGTACATCATCACCAGTACGGTGGCGAGGCTTTGTCCGGTGATCTGCCTCACCTTTGAAATGCTTGCCTTTCTTTCTTACGGGATGCCTGCTCGAAAGAAATCGACGATGTCCCAGGTACACATTCTTCTTACAATTATCCAAATATATACTGCCGGTATCATCCAAACAGTGCGTGCATGCGTGGTATCCCTTGTTTGTCTGTCCTAAAAGGTTACTGGGAGCAGGCCAATCATTGATGGTCACAAACAGCAACGCATGTAGGTCAAATTCTTCCTGATCGAGCTCATCCCACGCACGTACACCTTTTCCATTCCACAGCTATAAGAGTTCTTCAACTAATGGCCTTAGGTACACATCAATGTCGTTGCCGGGTTGCTTAGGGCCTTGGATGAGCACTGGCATCATAATGTACTTCCGCTTCATGCACAACCAAGGAGGAAGGTTATACATACATAGAATCACAGGTCAGGTGCTATGATTGCTGCTCTACTCCCCAAAAGGATTAATGCCATCTACGCTTAGACCAAACCATACGTTCCTTGCGTCATCTGCAAAGTCCCTCCACTTCCTCTCGATTTTTCTCCACTACGACCCGTCAGCGGGTACTCTCAACTTCCCGTCTTTCTTACGGTCTTCTTTGTGCCATCGCATCAACTTGGCATGCTCTTTGTTTTGGAACAAACATTTCAACCGTGGTATTATAGGAGCATACCACATCACCTTGGCAGGAATCTTCTTCCTGGGGCGCTCGCCCTCGACATCACCAGGGTCATCGCGGCTGATCTTATAGCGCAATGCACCGCATACCGGGCATGCATTCAAATCCTCGTAGTCACTACAGTAGAGGATGTAGTCATTAGGGCATGCATGTATCTTCTGCACCTCTAATCCTAGAGGGTAGACAGCCTTCTTTGCTTTGTACGTACTCTCGGGCAATTCGTTGTCCTTTGGAGGCATCTTCTTTAACATTATCAGCAACTTTCCAAATCCCTTGTCAGATACACCATTCTCTGCCTTCCATTGCAGCAATTCCAGTTTGGTGTCCAGCTTTTTTTTGTCAGCTTCGCAATTTGGGTACAACGATTTCTTGTGATCCTCTAACATGCGCTGCAACTTCAGCCTCTCCATTTCACTTGTGCAGTTTCTCTTTGCATCGGCAATGTCCCGACCTAGATCATCAGCGGGCTCATCTGATGCCTCTTCTTCAGCTTCTTCCCGCATTGTCGGCTCAGCTTCTTCCCCCATTGTTGTACCATCGTATTCAGGGAACCCATGGCCAGGATAGCTGTCGTCGTCCTCTTCTTCTTCATTGTCTTCCATCATAAACCCTCTTTCTCTGTGCTTGGTCCAAACATTATAGTGGGGCATGAAACCAGACTCAAACAGGTGCCAGTGAATGGTTCTTGAGTTAGAGTAATTGTGATCATTCTTACAGCCAGCACATGGACAACACATAAAACCATCCGCCCGCTTGTTTGCCTCAGCCGCAAGCAGAAAAGTATGCACGTCATTAACGAACTGGGGAGAGCATCGGTCATCGTACATCCATTGTCGGCTCATCTTCATTACACAGCACCGAAAAGACCAAATTAATACAAGTTCATACATAAAGTTCATACACACTTATTCTCATAAAACAACATACAAACTCTCTAGCTAAAGCATTTAAATGCAACAACAAATGCGATCAAGATCGCAACTAAGGTAACAATTGATCCAACAACATAATGATACCAAGCCTCACTATCAATGGCATATTTTCTAATCTTTCTAATCTTCAAGCGCATTTTCTCTATCTTGATCTTGTGATCATCGATGACATCGGCAACATGCAACTCCAATTCCATCTTCTCCTCCTCAATTCTTTTCAATTTTTCTATCAAATACTCGTTTTCTTTTTCAACAAAATTTAACCTCTCGACAATAGGGTCGGTTGGAATTTCCGGTTCACATACCTCCTAGATAAAAATATCTATGTCAACTTGATGGGCATAATTTGTCATAAACACGAAATGCAACAAATAGTTATAAAAGAGAATATACCACATCCGAATCATAAACCGGACGAGGACGGATATCAAAACCATGGCACTATGTATAACAAACAATGCACGGGTAAGAAAATTATACAAGTAACTATATATCTAAATCACACAAACATGATTTTTTTTATATAAAAAAGATAAGAACAAGAGGCTCACCACAAGGTGGTGCCGGCGACGGGACGGTGCGGGCGATCGACGGTGGTTAGGATGGAGACGGGAAGGCACTAAGTAAACCACACCTACATATGCAAACTAAGAGTTATTTTGAGCTCAAATAGCATATAAATCAAATAAACTACCACATATAATTCCTCCCAAACTAAAACCCACAAATCACTATACTTATAGAGCATTGCAAGAGCTAATCTAGCAATGAGAGATGAAAGGACAAAGTTGCTAACCTTTGTGATCACTTGGATGGATGGGGTGCCTTCAAATCTTGACAAATTTTGTCAAAAATGGAGGATGAGCTCGAGAGGAGAGGAAGAAAACAGAGAGGAGAGGAAAGGGGAAGAACAGAGAGCTTGGGCTCGATGAAGGGTTTATATAGGATGATCTTTAGTCCAGGTTGGTTATACGAACCGGGACTAAAGGTGCACCTCTAGTACCGGTTCGTGCCACGAACCGGGACTAAAGGTGTTGGTGGGGCCCCAGCCTGCCACCACCTCTTTAGTCCCGGTTCGTGGTACGAACCGGTACTAGAGGTTCGACACAAACCGGGACTAATGAGCACCGCCCGCCTAGCCGTTGGAACCGGCACTAATGGTCACATTAGTGCCGGTTCATTTACAAACCGGGACTAATGAGCTGAACATTAGGTCATTTTTCTACTAGTGCATCCACCACATCGGTATCGCTAAACTGCATGCTTTCATCTGTTTTCATGCTGCCCAATTGGAATATTTCTGCATTTTGTCGAAACATGGTTGTGTAAGCTTTTGATTAACCTGTAACAGTTAGCTTGTCTTGTATCTATTTGATCAGTTTTGCCAAAAACTATGAACGCACACACTGTATAAATTTTACATGGATTTACATGATGGGCAATTAACCTTAGTCTCCTGCCTCTTCCACTTTTCATATGGTATAGTTCTAAATTAAGTTTAACATGAATCTTGATAATACTTTGTTGAAGTCGAAGTAGGCATGAGGGCCAGGTAGATTAAAATTGCCACTATTTGCGTAAGTAGCACTGCTACCTCTGTCAGAGATATTCTAAGGATTTGGCCTCAATCACTAATTATGAAGATTCAGTTTTCATTCTGCCCACTTGACGCTGTCAGCGAGATCCTTTATGCCTTATAATTCAGGTTGCTGTATTCTTTCCTACCACATCCATTGTGTTGTTTTGTTATGCTAAATTAACCACTGGATCGGGGGTATGCTGTCAGCAAGATCCTTTATGCCTTATAATTCAGGTTATTTTATTCTTTCCTACCATGTCCATTGTGTTGTTTTGTTATGATAAATTAACCACTGGATCGGGGGTACAGCCACCCAGTAAGCTCTTCCTTATCTTCCCTCTCTTCTCTTAAATTTTCTATGGTTCTTGGTTTGATTCTCAATAAAGGGCTCGAACTCGTCTTGAGTTTTTGGTTATGACCTGCCCTATTTTGTTGGTACAGATTATTGAATTACTGTCTTGTGTAGCAAATATTTACTAGGTTGGAATAGTAGGTATACTGTTTTCTATTTCACGACTTCATGTGATTTCTTCCTGGTCTATGTCAAGTTATTTTTGTTCTGAATAATTTAGTAATACAGTGCAGGTTCATGTGCGTAGCACGTGTTAACAAAATCTCAATTATGTGCATGGTATATCTAATCATTATCTTTTCCAAAATGAAGTGAAGGTATGGGCCTGGGCATTTGATATTTAACTTTGACCAGGCTCTTGGATTTCTCAAAATCATGTCTATTAGAGTTCTTTGTTGGTACATATGTACAAAGATTTTCATGTTGTTCCATGCAAAAAGTAGGCTGGCTGACTGGTTGTATGTGGTACTTTGGTTACATGTTTCATCCATATAAGGTTCATTTTTGTGATTTTCATTTGTAGCACTGAGTTGTGTAGATTTATGATGGTCAAAACAATGTTGGCTAAATTTATTTCCCCTGAATTAGTAGAGTTATGCGTTGCATTGGGCACACCTGAATATTCAAAGTATATGCATGCAACAACGTCTACACGTACTCGGTCAATCACTACTCTCTACAACAACAACAACAACAACAACAACAACAACAACAACAACAACAACAACAACAACAACAACAACAACAACAACAACGACGACGACGACGACGACAATAACAAAGCCTTTAGTTGCAAACAAGTTGGGGTAGGTTAGAGGTGAAACCCATAAGATCTCGCACTCATGGTCGATCACTACACTGCACTAGAAAATTTCTATGAGCACACTTAAGTAGTGTAACCTTATGTTGGTAAGTATATCACAAATAAGATCTATATTCCTTATCTTGAACCTGCAAATGATTTTAGATCATAAATTCAAGTATGTTCACATATTGATGAAACTTAAAATGCTTCTGCTATTGCAGGTTCAACTTGACATTGTGCCAGGTGAGAGACAGATAGAGTTAGGAAGCGGCCGAGCTCGCCACGGAGGAAGAGAGATAACCGTCATCCCTGGGTCGAGGATGGAACCGACGCGCTGTGCCGCGGCAGCTATTGAGGCTGACCGTCGAGTGTGGATGGATATGGACATCCGGTGTTGCTGCCTAGGCTGGGGGTGCCCACATCATCCCTAGGTTTTTTCGGTTTCTGAAATAGAAATTTGTTTTGGCCTTTTTCTACAGGCGTTCCGTCAGCAATGGAGAATCATGTGCAGGCCGTGAGATTTGAGAACCACTAGGATGCGACAGTGGAGGAAGTAATATGCGTCGGAGACGACCATGAACGCATGGACATGAACCGGAGGGCCCTGAGGGACATCAAGAACATCATCAGAGCCCCTCAACAGCACCTGGTTGTGAGCAAGAGGGGGCCGATCAGCATGTTTGTGAGATGTTCTTCCATGTAGTTAACTACTATTCAAACCTTTGTTTTTTGGAAAGTCAATACATTTTTAATCGTAATTGGTTTGTGATTCTTCCAGGTTTTTGGCTTAGGTGCAGATTTTTCACATGACTGATGCACAGAGCTAGCGGGTCTGAGAATTGAGCTCGTGCCCAAGCGGCAGAACAAGGGATACTTATGGAACATATACGTTGTGCCAATGCATCGTTAGGCGAACATCTTTCTATTTCGCAGGTGATTTCCTTTCTTGACTTGATGTGGCATCTGTACGTAGTTACACAAGTGTGTTGGGTCATATTGAAATAGTGTGGATAGATCAGTTTTGTTTATTCGGATCTGTCATAAATTGTCATATTGAAAGTTAGCAGGCTCCCTCGTGTAGTTTTAAAATAGCAAGTTGGTTTGCTTGGTGTACTCAATACTCGACAGTGTTTGCGATGCAATAGTTGGTCAAATACTGGACCTGATACTCATGTAGGAGTTTACGTCTATCAAATATGATCTCAGCTCGAAATGTGTCGAAAATGTCACTATCAGCATCTAATATTCAGTATCCCCCCCCCCCCTAAGCTTCATATATACACAGTTATTATATATACTTATGCATGTTTTCTCCAGCAGTTTGATATAATATTATATGCCCAAGAGGTGAAAGCAAATGACATCATGAATCCAGTGCTTTCATAATGGATGGTAAATCTTCAAGCTATCTGTTTCGAAAATTAGAAGTTAAAAAAATATCGTGTTGGAAATCTTTGCTCAGATCGACTGTGACAACATTTCAACGATGGACTGTTGTTGTGTTTTAGTTTCCTCATACTGCTATCCCAATATAGTAATATAGTCTTTTGCAGCAAGTGCAGATGGTTATACATTTGAAACATCAACTGGCCTGTCAAGAATGTGAGAGGCCCTTGGGAGAAAAAAAACCTATTGTTTGAGATAGCTGTTGGATTGAACAACCGAGTATGGGTATGCTTCCTATTTGTACTATTCTTTATTAATCCCTTTTCTCTTTCTTTTACGAAAATTCACAAATTAGTAATGTGTGTTGTGCTTCTTTTATTACTTTATTTTTATCCTGTAGGTAAAAGCTTCTTCGTCAAGTACAATTATACAATCTGAATCATTTAGTCAGAATCAGTATTATGCCTTGCACACATTTTTGTTGCATTGTTGTAGGCTTGTAGCTGATTTTTCTGATGATAAACTGAACTCTATATGCAGTGGCAAGGCAGCTAGAGACAAAAAGGGAACCTGTGAAAAAGCAACTCACACATCTAAAGGTCTCTTGGAATCTCACATTTATCAATTTATGGAAGGGGCGTCAATTTGCGTTCTAATAATTTTGTTAGAGAACGGTGCGGGGCTGAGGCAGCCGATGTGAACGACCACCGGGTATGTAATGGTTTTTTTCCTGAATTTGTAATCTTTTTTTTAGTCCTTTGTAGTGTTGTTCGATTTGGTATGTGATAAATGTGCATCTCTGTTTCATTCATCATTCATAATTCATACAATAAGTAGAGCATGATTTAGTGCCTGACTGGTCAGGGGCTTGCATTCTCTCATAGGGATCATACCAAATGCGGTCTCATCGGGTTTGACGCTGTTTTGTTTGTAATATAAAAGTAGCCATAATTGAGGAAAGAGTCCTTCTCAAATAGGGATTTGTTTGCTACTTGCAGAATTCCAATTGCTTTTGGATTCATATGATGCAGCCTACATACTCGCGTCACCCAGTAACATATAAGTATCAATTATTGCATCTGGGTTTATATTATGCATCCCTACTGAACGTTTCAATGTTAAGTAGGAACGAGGATTAAATTTATAGATGATAGATGTATTTAATTGTGCGGTACATTCTTGCTGCTTCCAGTAGATGTACTATCTTTTCAGCGTTGACTTTTAAAGCATTTTTTCCAACAAGAAGCTTATCAGTTGCAATGTTTAGCACCAACATAACCTGATGGTCATGTACTGTCTAGGGATTGGCAACTAAGAAACATCGGTATCAACCATATTAATGTGGGACGTAGATATACAATATGTTATAAAGGAGAAGACAAGTAATTATTGGGTGTGAAAGATCGGGATGAAATCATTTATTTGCAATCATATGAATTATTGTATATAATCTGCTATTTTTTTGACTAAATGATGACTGAGCAGCCTTTTCATTTCATTTATAAAAGCAGTCGTATGTAACAGATAGCCGTAAACAAAAGGAAAATAATACATGTACATCGAACGTCAAGGTTAGCAAAGAAACAATCAGGCTCCTGGGGTCTATCGACCAAGAGCATGATCTTGGGGTGTCCGGCTTCTTTCCAAAGTGAGATCTCATCCAACATAAGATTGAAGACACTGAAAATGGTGGAACTTGAGTTGCGGACAGTTCTGGCGTTTCGCTCCTTCCACATGAACCGCTAGATGGCCTGCACTAGGCAGTTCCAGCCCTTCTTCTTCAGGGCAGTAGGATTGGCAGCGGAACTTTCCACCTAGTCTGAGAGGCAGGTGATGTCGCTGGAGGGGGCTAAAGTAGCCGGGAGGTTGCAGGTAGCAGCATGAGTCGCCAAAGAGCCTTAACAAATGGTCATTGAGTGAGCAAGTGAATGGTGACTTCATCCGTCGAGCGACACATGTAGCAAAACGGATCATGGGAGCAGCCCCTTTTCCGCACATTGTCCCTGGTATATGTTGGCCTGGCCTTCTACTGCCCTTTTAGTTATGTTACTGCCTAGAAATATTTGTAGTAGGTTCAAGATTTGAAAGCTCATTTTTATTAGCTTGCTGTGTATGTGAACTATTTCCATATTTAGAAATATTATAATTGGTTTGCTTGTCAAACATGCTTATTGAGAGATCTAATGCTTTGAAACATTAACCTACTACAATTATGACAGTTTGTTCTGTTCTTCAATACTATTGTCTAATGAGATGAAGACATCAGTGTTCCTACTGGCTGTAGGGCGAGGCTGGTCGTGGCATGGATGGAGTCGTTGCCATCGTCGTCGTGTGGTGGCTCACTATAAACATGACAGCACTGCAGCATCTACTATGACTATTCTCAATCTTGGATTCGTGGGATCCCAATGTAATCACTTGGGGTTTCAGCGGCTTCTTTACTGGGATGGCAAGTCATAAGAGTCATTTGACATGTCTGGCTGCCGTGCTTCTGCCCTGCATGAGGGTGGTTATTTTTGGTCTACTTTAATTTCCCTTGTGTCTCCAATAAATCTTTAGCACTAAATCCATTTAAGATTTGGAAATGCTTTAAATGATGTGAAGCGTCTTTTATTTCACTGCCAGATAGCACATATTTCACTTCGTGTAAATAAGAAACAATCATCTCGGTTAGCTTGAGAATCATGTTTGGATGGATGACGCCCTGCTGATGAGGTTATCCCTCTACTTGTAAACGATGCTACAATATTTTTGGATGAATAAAGGAGAAGTTTATATATATATAATAGAACATCAAGAACCTCTTGTGGTGTTCCTCATCACCACCGCCGCCGCCACCAACATCAACAATGACGACCAGCTCATGAGGCGGCTACTAGAGCGCTGGAACCTTTTTGAGAAGGCAACACACTCGAAATCAAGAGAGAGTGAGGCAGAGAGGGGGAGAGATCGAGGGACTCAGGGAGGGAGGGAGGAAGGGGGAGAGATATCTTGGAGGTACGTATTGGTAGGACAACCTTGTTCTGAAATATAAATAGAATTTGGTGGGAAGTCACGATGTGTTTGTTCCCAATCTATCAAACACCATAACTTTTATGTTGAATGTGTCGTAGAAATGTTCTTCAATAAATATGTTTTTGGATCTTGATATGTTTGTATGGTTGTAAATTTATCCTTTCACATATCATTCCGGGAAACATTTTTAATTGGGAGAGGAAAGGAAGGAAGAAAAATACTCCCTCTGTTCCAAAATAAGTGTCTTAATCTTAGTACAACTTTGTACTAAAGTTAGTACGACATTTACTTTGGGACAGAGGGAGTAAAACACTTTAACAGTAAAAAAGAGTCGTTAATGCAGCCCATTGCAACGCACGGGCATTCTACTAGTAGATATAGATGCACGATTGGTGAATGATGAGGGAATTGATACATATTGTTTCTGGAACTTTTCTTTTTCTCTGGTTTAATTAGCAGGTTTGCATCCTGTCGAGGCACCATCTGGAGCTTCTCCGGGAAGCTGTCCATGATGTAAGTTATCCTTTTCTCTTTTTTTGAGTTCTCCAATCCTTTTCATGAAAGTGAAGTCCTATTCCTCCTGGTACATTCAACTCTTCTGTTTAGACTTGTGTCAGACGACACGTTTTTACAACGACATCACATAAATACAGATATATGTCCACCTTGCGCATATCCTTTGTAAATAGCTTTGGTTCAGGAATATCTATTCCACGTAGAAGGCTCCAAAAAACATATATAGTGCCCCGTCTTTAGTAATAAATTGCTATAGTTTGGTTTAAGCTAACTGCGCATGCCTATAACATGTACTAGATATTTACTACCAGCTTCACCACTTGTCTCCATTTATATGCTTGACTATCTTCACCACCTTTCTACCCAAATCAATCTAGCAAGATAAATAGTCCCCTTGAACGTGGCTGGCTCATGAAGGCGACCCTGCCAGGCAGGTACACCCTCCTGAGCCAGCGGTTTGTGGGGATGAACATTTGTACTAGAACCCTAAGCAGGAACATTAAAGACAGCACAGCACCAATATAGCTACCATGCCCATGAACCCTAAGCATGAACATGAATAGCACACCAATCTAGATAACATGCACATGAACAAGTAGGAGGAACATCAAAGGCAGCAAAAATATGGCTAGCATCATGAACAAATTGTTGCACATGAGCACTAATGGTGAACATCAAACACAATTTATGAAAGTGCGTTATATCGACTAGAGGGGGGGTGAATAGACGATTTTTACAAATTCGTCACTGAGGAATTTCAAGGTGAGGAAATTCCTAAGCGACGAACTACTTAGCAGCGGAATAAGTACTCAGATGCAAACATAACAGAGCAGTAGCACAGTCATCATGATGAAATGAAAACAAGCACAGAGTACAAGTAGCGTAAACACAGGATAAGCAGGGTGGTCTACCAAATCATTGTCTTCAGTCAAAGTCTTCAAACAGTAATGATCAAATACATAGCAAGTATGGAACCAGTAGCTCGGTGAAGACAATGATTTGGTAGACCAGTTCCAACTGCTGTGACAGTTGTACGTCTGGTTAGAGCGGCTAGGTATTTAAACCTGAGGACACACAGTCCTCACCGTATTCTCCTTGAGCTAAGATCACACAGACCTCGCCCAATCACTCGTGGTAAGTCTTCAGGTGACTTCCAAACCTTCACATACTCGGTCACTCGGCAATCCACAATTTCCTCTTGGATGCTATAGACCATGACGCCTAACCGTCTGGAGGATGCACAGTCCTCAAAGGTAACAAGCGTCGGTTCCACACAGGAACAATCTCTTCAGTGATGCTCAATCACTTTGGGTTTGTAGGTGTTTGGGTTTTTGGGTTTTTCCTCACTTGATGATTTTCGCTCAAAGTCCTCGGAGGATGGGATGCTCTAAATTACAAGTGTCAATCTATTTCTCGGAGCAGCCAACCAGCTAGTGGTTGAAGGGGGCGGCTATTTATAGCCTAGGGAGCAACCCGACATGATAAGACATAAATGCCCTTCAATGATATGACCGTTAGGTGGGTAGGATATTTGGACAGCTGGCGCGTAGCACAGCAACGGTCGGATATTTGAGTATCAAATTCCTCAGGGCTATCATGTTCCTCACTTGTAGGCGATCCGCACTGGCGAATTCCTAACTCCTCAGTCAGAACAATTTCCTCAGAGAACAGAAGAACTTCGACTCTGTCACTGAAGAACTTGACTGAACTGTATGAGATTTCCAATGGCTTCACTCGAAAGGATTGGGTAGGTGTAGGATTTTGAGTTGAGCATCACTTAGAAACTTTTCCTTAGTTTTACCTCGACCCCCTTTAACAGTACGGTGTTTCCTATGACTCAAGAAGAAGAAAATGAAACTACGAAAACAAAAGTCTTCACGCTTCATAATCCTCGCATGAATATCAAGTCTTCAGGGTCACACCAATTTCTTCACTTTCAAAGTCTTCAAGAAAACCAAAGTCTTCAGTTGAAGACATTCATTTTTAGGTGTCGACATTCATCGTAAATAACAAACTCCTCATAGACTTATAGACCTGTGTACACTCACAAACGCATTAGTCCCTTAACCTATAAGTCTTCAATACACCAAAATCACTAAGGGGCACTAGATGCACTTACAATCTCCCCTTTTTTGGTGATTGATGACAATATAGGTTAAGTTTTCAACGGGGATAAACATATGAAGTGTAAATACTGATATTGAGGAATTTGATCGCAAGATATAGAAGAACTCCCCCTGAAGATGTGCATATTTGAGAAATTTGCTTTGAAATAGCAAATGCACATTGTTGAGTAATATCATGGAGATCTCCTCCAATATCTTGAAATTCATACACGCATTTAACATATGATATGAAGAATTTGAAATGCATGATGAAATATGGTGTCTGACAAAATTCAGCATGCGTGCATTATGGTATTGAGGAAATAGCATGCAGAAAAACAGAGCAAAAGTATCAGACCACCATAGGACTTAAGTTTACAACTCATCAGAGCAAACACCTCAGAAAAGCAAGAGTTGTAACTTAACAGAAATATAGCCCATATATAAGACCCGCTTGAAGACTAACTCAAATTTCTCCCCCTTTGTCATCGAATGACCAAAAGGGACGAAAAATGAGGACTAACACCCCTGAAGAATATCATCATGATGTCGATGGAGGAGCGCCAGCATTGTTGGGGTCGTCCGTTGAGGTAGGGCCTGCCGCAGTGTCGTTCAAGTCTTCAGCTTCATCCGTCTCGCGCGATGAAGAATATGAACTGGCAACAAGCTGAGGAACTTTGACTTTCTTGAATTTCTTCGAAGGTGGCTGAGACCAATCAAAGTCCTGTTGGAATCCCATCTCCTTGAGTTCTTCAGCACTATGAAGATTAGACAGAATCGCCCAAGTGCGGTCAAAGACTTCATGCAAGTAGTAGTGATTCTTCTTCACAGTATTTTGAGTGACTGTCATGTTCTGAAGAATTGCACCAAACTGACGCTTGACCCACTTGTGATTTCGATCAATTTTCTGATGAAGACTAAGGAGAAGTTCACGATCAGTCATCACACGCAGAGCTGTGGCTTGAGGATGATGTTCTGAAGCTTTGGCGGCAGAATCTTGAGTTGCAGAGTCATCATTGGTGGAATAGGAAGTAGCTTTGCGAAACTGTCCATCCAATGGACGAGTACCTTCATCAATAATAGCAGCCTTGCCCTTCTCGTCAAATGAGGAAATAGTCCATTTGAGGACTTCAATAGGGGGCAAATAGCTGAGATGATTTTGAAAATCAGCCTTATAATGAATTGAAGACCTTGATCTGATGAACTTCATGATCCAGGGAGCATAAGGCTTCAACACAAAAGGTGACAGAGCAGCATTGGCCAAAGTCCTCATGAAGAAATCGTGGTAGTTGATAGGAATACCATGAATGATATTGAACAGCAGATTCTTCATAATGCCAACAACTTCTTCATCATCAGAGTTGTGGCCCTTGATTGGACTGAGGGTTTTGGTCAATATGCGATAAACTGTCCTTGGCACATAGAGTAATTCCTTGACGAGGAATTTGGTCCTTGGAGCTTGGCCTGGCTTCAAAGGCTTCATCAGCACTTGCATCAGATGATCAGACAGTTCAGGTTCAACATAGAGAAGCCTTGCACCTTCAGTGGGAGGACTGACTGGGACAGCATGAAGCAATTCAGAGGCCGGTGCTTTGAAATGAGTATTATCGGTCATCCAGTCCAATACCCATGAATTGATATCATCTATATTTCCAGTAATGTGCAGAGTGGCGAAGAATTGAAGAATGAGTTCTTCATTCCAATCGCAGATGTCGGTGCAGAAATTGAGTAACCCAGCGTCATGAAGAACACTGAGGACTGGGGTGAAGCAGGGCAGCGATTCCATATCTACATGAGGAATTTGCTCATGTTCAAAGATCTTATCCTTATCAAACAACAATGAGGAATAGAAGTTCATCTGGCTTACAGTCCAGAAGCGCTTGCGACGAAGTCGAGCAGAGTCATAGGGATTGTAGTCAGTGAAGAATATGTGCTCATTGAAGAAATCCTCAGCATTAAACTTCTGCTTCTTGGAGTGAGGGTTCTGTGGCTTGGGCTGAAGATTAATAGTTGAAGAATTTACAGCCTCTTGAGGTATAGCCACTGGAGCCAAAGGCTGAGGAATTTCAGCAGCAGCCTTGGCCTCCATTTCTTCAGACATATGTACATCAGCGCTAGTGACTGGAACTTCTTCAGGAATAGAATGAAGTGAAGCTTGACGTTCATCAGAGCCCGTATGAATTTCTTCAGTTGGCACAGGGGACTGAGGAACTTGATGTAGCGGGGTAGTCAGAGGTGAATTGGGGTGATGACTTTCCCAAAAGTCATCATTCAGAATAGGTGTTGTAGACCCAATATCCACATCCTCATCTTCTTCAATTTCTTCGACGCCTGCCTCTTCAGCTGTGAACTGAGGCATGGGCGATGATACCAGTGGGGTTGAAGGGAAAGTATCCACTTCAATTTCTTCATCCATCTGCTCTGTCGAAGCAGCAGAAGGATCTTCTTCATCAGATTTACTTGGAATTTTATATTCCTCACCAAAGGGAATGATCTCCTTTGATGGCATGCTTGATATTGGAAAAGCATCAATTGGGTTTTCAGTTGAACTCGTGAAAGTCTTCAATTTCTTGGGAGCTGAAGACTCTGAAGATGCAGATGCTTTCCTTTTCTTCACAGCTGCTCGCTCCGCAGCCTTGGTTTTCTTCGCTTCTGTTGCAGAAGGAAGGTTGATGCTTGTCATCGGTGCAGGAGGAGCAGAGGAAATTGGTTGAATTTCTTCAGGCACAACTGATGCAGTTGTCCTGGCTTGTTCAGATTCCTCAGGCACAGTAGCAGATGCTTCAACTGGCCTGGATTGCTCTTCAGGCGCAATATTGGAGGTTGCCCTGGCATTTTCTTCAGAGACTGGAATTTCTTCATCAGCTCTGGCGCTTTCATTTTCTTCAGCAGACTGAACAGTTGTTCCAGTCTGAGGAAATTTGGGTTGCGATGAAGCTGCAACACTTGAAGTAAATCCTTTTGCCATTCTGACGAATCTGACTTTGGCACCTAGCCAATCTGCACGGAATGCATGAAATTCATCACTGAGTGCTTTGATCTCAGCCTGCATAGTCACGAGTTCTTCAGGAGACATTTTCACAACATTGTTCTTCAGAAAACGCTCCTTCTTGTACTGAGCCTTCTTCACCTGCCTGGCCTTTTCAAATTTCCATTTCTCTTCATTTATGAAGGCCGTCAACATGTGACTTTGACCATGAGTGAGGTTTAATTTAGGCAAAGGTGTATTTGGATCCTTGTGCCATAGATCGATGAAATCGAGGATCTTCCTTGGATCCAGCATGAGGGGCACAGCACTGCCTTTGGCACTAGAGGCCCTTTGTTGTCGATCTCTGATGATCTCAGCTAATTCTTCATCATCAGCTTCGTCTTCGCTTGACGGAACCTGAAAGGCGACTTGCTTCTTGTGAGGACTTGGCCTTGTGCCTCGTCCAGCAGTGGCCTTTTTCTTCAGCAAGGTCGGAGTTGTTGAAGACTGAGGTGGAGCTGAAGAACTTGCAGAGACTCCTGAAGCAATTGAGATTCCAGTAGTCCTTTGGCATGTGGCAAGATGCACAGGTGCTGAGGACTTTGCAGGAGCAGCTGAGGATTTTGCAACTGAGGGAGTTGGAGCTGCTTTTGAGGAATTTGCTTGAGGAACAGGCCGTGAGGGCTTTGAAGAGCTTGGCCTTGAGGGCATTGCAGCTGAGGAACTTGTCTTGACAGCTGATTTCTTCAGCATAGCCTTCTTAGGCTTGATAGCAGAGGCCTCAGCGGCGGCAGCAACAGAATCTTCATTGAATTTCTTCACTACCTCTTTAGCCACTTTGGCCAGCTTGGCTTGACGCTTAGCCCACTCCTGAGGAAATTCCTCGCCTCTTCTGATGCTAGTGGGATCAGCTTCTTGGCCAGGAGCCAATGGAGGTCTTGGACATGGAGGGTTAACAGCGAATTTCTTCATGTACTTGGGAGTGACATAGCGATATTCCCTCCATTCTCTTGCCCATCTCCTCTCAATCTTCTGAATGCGCACTTTGCGCTGATTTTTGCTCTCCTTGCCATGAGTTGCTTCACCAGGAGTACAATATTCATCATAGATGTCATCAGGGATCTCAAAAGCAGTATTTGTTTCTGGCCTCTTTCCTCCCTTCTGAGGTCTTTTACCATCAGACATTTTCTTCACTTGAGGATTTTGAACAATCGAATTTTCTGATGAGGTATGCAATTTTTCTTCAAGGAATGCTGCAAATGAGTTAATTTGATGAGAACCTAGAGATTCAGCAGCGGACATGTGTACCTGTGAACAGAATATAGGTGCGAAGAGTTTTGGAGAGGTCATATGCGTTCTCAGAAGATTTTCAAAAGTATCAAGTTTGAGGAATTTGACCAGGGGTGTCTTGAGGAATTTCACTAAGCATTTTGACTTAGGTTCCAGAGTTGTGTAGATTGAAAATTCACACAATTGAGGAATCTTAAAGAAAAATGTTGCTTAGAGAAACTGATCAAGGACAGAAGCAAGTTGGTGTTTAAGAACATGAAAGTTGAAGAATAAACACCTTTTGAAGATTTTGTGGAAATCATCAGAATCAACAAGGGCAGTAAAAATAAATTTTATTTACCCTTGACGAAGAACACGACGAACTGAGAGTAGCAGTGGAGAAGTTCATCCGTTCAGATCTTCCACGCCCTAACTTGGCGATGGAAAACAGCTACGGCGGCGGCGGAGTGCAGATTTCCGCGGCCGGCGTGAGTACGACGGCGACGAGGTCGAGGCAGTGAAGCTCTTCCTCACCGGCGACGATGGAGTGTAGCGGCGGTGCTAGGTCTGAGAGCTCGAGCGAGGGGAGTGAGATCGAGCGGGAGGAGAAATCTGAGGAGGGTGAGGGGGGGCATTTATAGCCGAGGTGAAAAACCGCCTGTCCGAGGAAAATGGACGAACATGCCCCAGACCCTTCTCATCCTAGCGACATGTGTCACCCACGTACTGTGAAGTAGAGATCGTGTTAGATCGTGGGTGAATAGATAAATCTTATCGAGGGATATGGAACGGTTTGAGCGGCAAAAGCCGAAAAATCAGATAAGAATATTTTAATGTTTCGTTCGCAAATTCTTCAGCTGTCAAGGACACAGTGAAGACTTTGAACGGGTTTCAAATAGAACGCACATGAAGAATTTGTGAACGGACTGGATTGAGTTTAGCATAGAGGGGGAAAGGGTCCGATCACATTCACTTAGAAGAAAAACAACTTGAAGAATTAGCAATAAGTGGATGCTGTAGAGGACAGAAAACTCAAATATATATATAGTCAATGAAGAACACAGACGGGAAGAGCGAAGACTTTGCAAAGTTGAAGAATTTGCAAAGTTGAAGAATTTGAAAATTTGAAGAATTTGCAAAATGAAGAAAAACTCAATTTTGAAGATTTTCAACTTTTGTGGTGGCGTAACCCACCGTATAAGAATGATGATTTCAGACACCGCGTACAATTGTCGTAGGGTTCTGAGAATCAAATTCTTCATTAATTTCTTCACACTTAGCGGGTTTGTCTTCATTGATTGAAGAAAAAACGTTTCTTCGTTTGTTGCACATCTAAGTCATCAATTTGCATAAGTGTTAGGGTGTGTGTCCTTTTCAAAGGACATTCGAAGATTCTAAGATATTTAGCTCACACCGCAACTTGCTAAATCTCTTCTCATCCAAGGGCTTTGTGAAGATATCTGCTAGCTGTTCTTCAGACTTCACGGGATCAATAGAGATGTCACCCTTCAACACATGATCTCGAAGAAAATGATGACGAATCTCGATGTGCTTTGTCTTCGAGTGCTGAACTGGGTTATGAGCAATTTTGATGGCACTCTCGTTGTCGTAGTAGAGTGGCACATTCTTCACATTGATGCCGTAGTCCTTGAGGGTTTGCTTCATCCATAGCAATTGAGCACAGCAAGAACCAGCAGCAATATACTCAGCTTCAGCAGTAGAGAGTGATACGCAGTTCTGCTTCTTCGAGGACCAACATACTAAGGATCGTCCGAGGAAATGGCATGTGCCTGATGTTGACTTGCGGTCCACACGATCACCAGCATAGTCAGAGTCAGAATATCCAATGAGATCAAAAGCCGAGCCCTTGGGATACCATAATCCAAGTGTTGGAGTGTGAGCTAGATATCGAAGAATATGTTTCACAGCCTTATGGTGTGATTCCTTCGGTGTATCTTAAAAATGGGCACACATGCAAACACTAAGCATAATATCCGGCCTAGATGCACATAGGTACAATAAAGAGCCAATCATGGAGCGGTATACCTTTTGATCAAAGTCTATTCCATTTTCATCAGTGCATAGATGGCCATTTGTGGGCATAGGGATTTTGACGCCTCTGCATTCTTGCATACCGAATTTCCTCAGAACTTCCTTGAGGTATTTCTCTTGAGAAATGAAGATGCCATTTCGTTGTTGACGAATTTGAAGACCTAAGAAGAATTTCAATTCTCCCATCATGGACATTTGATATTCCTCGCTCATCATGTAAGCAAATTCGTCACTGTAATGTTGGTTAGTACAGCCAAAGATAATATCATCAACATATATTTGGCACACGAATAATTCATCATCATAGGTTTTGGTGAAAAGAGTTGGGTCGAGTGAACCGGGTTTGAAGCCTTTCTTCATGAAGAATTCCTTCAAATTATCATACCACGCCCGAGGGGCCTGCTTGAGGCCATAGAGGGTCTTATTGAGTCTGAAGACTTTGTCAGGATGCTTAGGATCTTCAAAACCTGGGGGTTGAGCAACATATACTTCTTCCTCAAGCTTACCATTGAGGAATGCACTTTTCACATCCATTTGATATAAGATGATATTATGATGGTTAGCATAAGCAAGCAATATGTGAATAGCCTCAAGTCTAGCAACAGGTGCAAAAGTTTCATCGAAATCAATTCCTTCAACCTGTGTGTAGCCTTGAGCTACAAGACGAGCCTTGTTCCTCACCACTAGGCCATTTTCATCTTGCTTGTTGTGGTAGATCCATTTGGTACCGATGATATTGTGCTTGCATGGGTCCGGTCGCTTGACAAGCTCCCATACATTGTTCAGCTTGAATTGATGTAATTCCTCTTGCATCGCTCGAGTCCATTCAGGCTCCAGAAATGCCTCATCAACTTTGGTGGGCTCTGTGATAGAGACGAAAGCAAAATGCCCACAAAAGTTAGATAAATGTGAAGCTTTTGAGCGAGTCAGAGGACCTGGTGTGTTGATGTCGTTGATGATTCTCTCAATCTGTACTTCATTTGCAACGCGAGGATGAGCAGGTTGACGACTTTGATTTGGCTCAGCATTTTCTTCAGATGCGCCAGCATGCTGTTCTTCATGTTCTGGAATGATTTCTTCAGCAGATTCTTCAGTAGGAATGACATCCTCAGTAGCTTTGAACTTGATGGTTTCCTCAGGCGTCTTTTCATCTAGCACAGGAGGTAGGTGCTCTCTTTGCGAGCCGTTAGTCTCATCGAACCGCACATCTACAGTTTCAACAACCTTGTTGTGATAGGTGTTGAAGACCCTGTAGGTGTGCGAGTCCTTTCCGTAACCAAGCATAAAACCTTTATGTGCTTTCGGTGCAAATTTAGAATTGTGATGAGGATCTCTAATCCAGCATTTAGCACCGAAGACTTTGAAATAACTCACATTGGGTTTCTTGTCAGTGAGGAGTTCATATGAGGTCTTCTTGAAGAATTTGTGAAGATATACCCTGTTGATGATGTGGCATGCAGTATCAATTGCCTCAGGCTAGAAGTGACGAGGTGTCTTGTATTCATCAAGCATGGTGCGAGCCATCTCAACAAGAGTCCTGTTCTTGCGCTCCACAACGCCATTCTGCTGAGGAGTGTATGGGGCAGATAGCTCATGAGTAATACCAAGTTCATCGAGATAGTCATCAAGACCAGTATTCTTGAACTCGGTCCCATTTTCACTACGTATATGCTTGATCTTCACACCGAAATTCGTCGAAGCCCTTGAGGAAAATCGTCTGAAGACTTCCTGCACTTTAGTTTTGTAAGTAATGACATGCACCCATGTGTAACGAGAATAGTCATCAACAATGACAAAGCCATATAGAGATGCTGCATTTGTTAGTGTGGCATAATGAGTAGGGCCAAAGAGATCCATATGAAGCAATTCAAAAGGACGAGAAGTAGTCATGATAGTCTTCGAGGGGTGCTTGGATCTAGTCATCTTTCCAGCCTCACAAGCCCCACAAAGATGATCTTTGAGGAATTTGACACCCTCGATGCCAATGACGTGCTTTTTCTTCACGAGCGTGTGTAAGTTCCTCATGCCAGCATGACCCAGTCGTCGATGCCATAGCCAGCCTTCTGAAGCTTTAGCAAGTAGACAAGTGGCAGGCTGTGGTCCTGCAGAGAAATCAACAATATACAAGTCTCCTCTCCTAAAGCCTTCGAAGACTTTGGAATTGTCAGATTCCATGAGCACTAAGCAACGATATTTGCCAAAGACAACAACCATATCAAGATCACAAAGCATTGAGACAGACATGAGGTTGAATCCGAGGGACTCGACAAGCATGACTTTATCCATGTGTCGATCCTTTGAGATTGCAACCCTACCTAGACCCAATACCTTGCTTTTGCCTTTGTCAGCGTAGGTGATATGCTTCAAGTGTGATGGAGATAAAGGAGTGTTCATTAGTAAGCTCTTGTCACCGGTCATGTGATTTGTACATCCACTATCGAGGACCCACTCAGTAGCTTTGGGTAAATCATCCTGCAGATGAATTAGTGCATCTTACGAACTCATATACTTCAGAGTGAAGAATATGACATCAAATTCATCAGACATATTTCATCAATTAAAGCAACATATGTATATATATAGCAATGTGAGGACGTGAGAAATGAATAAATCACTTCTTCATGATTAGCTTGCGTCCTTTCAAGCATTTCAGGTCTCCAGCAAATTCTTCAGACGATTTAGTTCGTCTGGAGACCTGACCCTGCATAAGAGATTAGTTCTTTTTCTTCACCACACACATCTGGAGGGGTGGCAAAGAGTTCATCATTCTGCGAGCTCCATAAGAGAAAGGTGGCATTGAAGCCAGAGTGCTTCGTTTCACAGGAGAGGGATTAGCATAGACATATGAGTAAGCAGAGAAATTCTTCGAGGACTTATGAATATAATGATTTGAAGAATAATGCACATAATCAGAACTCTTAGATTTTCCCTGCGAAACAGAAGCGTTAGCATGGTGATGATCATGCGAGGACTTGGATCCATGTGAGGAATTTGATCCATAAGAGGACTTGGATCCATATGAAGACTTTGGTCCATATGAAGAATTTGATCTGGGGTTCTTATTCTTCACAGGTGGTGTCATGAGGACATTCACCTGAAGACTTTCAAGGCACCTTTTGGGAACCCAGATTTTCTTCATAGGGGGACCATTCCTGCAGTTAGATCCAATATATCTAGCAAATACTTCACCATTCTGATTTTTGAACAGTTTATAGTTGGAGTCAAATGACTCATCAGATGAATATGAGGATTCACAAGTAAAGCCAGATAAAGTGGATGGATCTACGGGAGGTCCTTTCGCAGCAACCCATGAGGCATGAGATCATCGCTTTTGTCTAGCATATTTTGAACTTTTTCCAAAGCCTTTTG
Source organism: Thinopyrum elongatum (assembly GCA_011799875.1). NCBI lineage: Eukaryota > Viridiplantae > Streptophyta > Magnoliopsida > Poales > Poaceae > Thinopyrum > Thinopyrum elongatum. The sequence goes on along the minus strand of CM022303.1, from coordinate 101,070,949 downwards.
TTGTTTAACAGCAATATTAGCAAGTTTGGAATAGCTGGGTTTGAGGTTATCATCAGATTCATCCTCACTTGATTCAGAGGAGGGATATTTGAGTACCTTGGCACCTTTTGCCATGAAGCAATAGGTGGGAGCATAGTCATCGTTGCCGTCATCAGCAGTGTTGGGGAGGCCATTTTCCTCGGTGTTGAAGATGGACTTGCTAACATAAGCAGTAGCGAGGGCTAGGTTCGCCACACCAGAGTCTGACTCCTCAGATGCCTCCTCTTCCTCATGTTCCTCAGATTCAGCTTCAGAGTCCATTTCCTTGCCAATGAATGCCCGAGCTTTCTTGGAGCTGCTCTTCTTGTGAGATGAAGACTTTGAAGATTTTGACGATGAGGACTTTGAAGATTTCTTCTTCTTCTTAGAGTCATCTGAACTATCATCCTTGTATTTCTTCTTCTTTGATTCCTTCTCCCACTGAGGACAATCAGTAATGTAGTGACCAGGTTTCTTGCATTTGTGGCAAGTTCTCTTCTTGTAGTCACGGGATGAGGAATCTGATTTCATGTCATCACCTCTTGAGGATTTTCCAAATCGGCCACGTCTAGAGAACTTCTGGAATTTCCTCACGAGCATTGCTAGCTCCTGACTCAGTTCTTCAGGATCACCAAGGCTGCTACCAGAATCTTCATCTTCAGATTCAGAGACTGCCTTGGCTTTTAGTGCACAAGATCTACCATAGCTCGGCCCGTAGAGATCTCTCTTCTCAGCTAGTTGGAATTCATGAGTGTTCAGCCTCTCAAGAATATCAGCAGGATCAAGTGACTTATAGTCTCCACATTCTTGAATCATCAGTGCGAGTGTATCGAATGAAGAATCAAGTGACCTCAGCAATTTCTTCACCACTTCATGGTCTGTGATGTCAGTGGCACCCAGTGCTTGAAGCTCGTTTGAAATGTCAGTGAGGCGATCAAAGGTTTGCTGAACATTTTCGTTGTCGAGTCTTTTGAAGCAGTTGAAGAGATTGCGAAGAACGTCTACTCGAGAGTCACGTTGAGTTGAGACTCCTTCGTTGACCTTGGACAGCCTATCCCAGATAAGCTTAGCTGTCTCCAGAGCACTCACTCTGCCATACTACCCTTTGCTCAGATGGCCACATATGATATTCTTCGCTTGAGAGTCGAGTTGCTTGAATCTCTTCACATCAGCAGCGTTTACGGAAGGAGTGACAGAGGGAACGCCATTTTCCACAACGTACCAGAGATCGTTGTCAATTGCCTCAAGATGCATGCGCATCTTGTTCTTTCATTAGGGGTAGTCCGTCCCATCGAAGGTAGGACACCCAGCCGAGACCTTGATCATGCCTGCAGTCGACATAACTAAAACTCCAGGTGGTTAAACCAAAATCACACAGAACAAGGGAGTACCTTGCTCTGATACCAATTGAAAGTGCGTTATATCGACTAGAGGGGGGGTGAATAGACGATTTTTACAAATTCGTCACTGAGGAATTTCAAGGTGAGGAAATTCCTAAGGGACGAACTACTTAGCAGCGGAATAAGTACTCAGATGCAAACATAACAGAGCAGTAGCACAGTCATCATGATGAAATGAAAACAAGCACAGAGTACAAGTAGCGTAAACACAGGATAAGCAGGCTGAAGACCAACTGACTAAAGAAATTGAACTGAGGAAATTGAGAAAGTCTTCAGTCAAAGTCTTCAAACAGTAATGATCAAATACATAGCAAGTATGCGAGGAAATAAAAGGGTTGAGGAAATGGAACCAGTAGCTCGGTGAAGACAATGATTTGGTAGACCAGTTCCAACTGCTGTGACAGTTGTATGTCTGGTTAGAGCGGCTAGGTATTTAAACCTGAGGACACACAGTCCTCGCCGTATTCTCCTTGAGCTAAGATCACACAGACCTCGCCCAGTCACTCGTGGTAAGTCTTCAGGTGACTTCCAAACCTTCACATACTCGGTCACTCGGCAATCCACAATTTCCTCTTGGATGCTCTAGACCATGACGCCTAACCGTCTGGAGGATGCATAGTCCTCAAAGGTAACAAGCGTCGGTTCCACACAGGAACAATCTCTTCAGTGATGCTCAATCACTTTGGGTTTGTAGGTGTTTGGGTTTTTGGGTTTTTCCTCACTTGATGATTTTCGCTCAAAGTCCTCGGAGGATGGGATGCTCTAAATTACAAGTGTCAATCTATTTCTCGGAGCAGCCAACCAGCTAGTGGTTGAAGGGGGCGGCTATTTATAGCCTAGGGAGCAACCCGACATGATAAGACATAAATGTCCTTCAATGATATGACCGTTAGGTGGGTAGGATATTTGGACAGCTGGCGCGTAGCACAGCAACGGTCGGATATTTGAGTATCAAATTCCTCAGGGCTATCATGTTCCTCACTTGTAGGCGATCCGGACTGTTGAATTCCTAACTCCTCAGTCAGAACAAATTCCTCAGAGAACAGAAGAACTTCGTCTCTGTCACTGAAGAACTTGACTGAACTATATGAGATTTCCAATGGCTTCACTCGAAAGGATTGGGTAGGTGTAGGATTTTGAGTTGAGCATCACTTGGAAACTTTTCCTTAGTTTTACCTCGACCCCCTTTAACAGTACGATGTTTCCTATGACTCAAGAAGAAGAAAATGAAACTACGAAAACAAAAGTCTTCACGCTTCATAATCCTCGCATGAATATCAAGTCTTCAGGGTCACACCAATTTCTTCACTTTCAAAGTCTTCAAGAAAACCAAAGTCTTCAGTTGAAGACATTCATTTTTAGGGGTCGACATTCATCGTAAATAACAAACTCCTCATAGACTTATAGACCTGTGTACACTCACAAACGCATTAGTCCCTTAACCTATAAGTCTTCAATACACCAAAATCACTAAGGGGCACTAGATGCACTTACAATTTACCATGGCCATGAACAGATTGTACATCATGAGCACTAAGCACACACAAATCTTGCATGCCTATGAACACTAGTAGGCATGAACATCAATTAAAAAATATATATCTACCATGCCCAAGAACACCTTCTACATCATCAGCACTAAGCACAATCCAATCTAGCATGCCTATGAACACTATACTAGGCATGCACATGAAACACAGAACAAGCAAGAACACTACCCTGCCTATGAACAATACCGTTGTTGGTGCAATATTTGCCCTCTTGTGTTTTGGAGATTGTTGACAGAAACAGGCATGGACTAATTTGTTTGCTAGTGCACACAGAGAGAAATAGTCCATGCAGAACCGAAGAGAATGCTGTCTCCGGTGCCAAGTTCGAGGAACTTCACCGAAGAATATCTGCGTTGCAGAGAAGAATGAGCTACATCTGTTGAAGACATGTAGACGAGAATATTGATGTGAAGGAGTTAACCCCTTGAAAATTTATTGCTGAAGTGAAGCAATTGGTTCAGAGATTCTGTCCGAAGAACATTGACTGCAGCAAATGGAAGTCGAAGACAAAGTGAAGACGTAGTATTCATTTTGTTGTTCTTCTTTCATTTATTTGAGTCATAGGACCACCGTACTATTAAGAGGGGTATAGGTTCTCGAAGCTTAGATCTGCTGTGATGCTTAGCCCAAAACCTATGCGAGACTAAGAGAAATCTCTTTATGTTTCGAATGATTACCTGGCAGCAGTAGACGTTGTTCTTCGTGCTGTAGGAGATATCTTTCGAACTAAGGAGTTAGCATCAATTGCTCCGCAAGGAATGTTCCTGTTGTGCTCAATTTCCGACCGTTGGACTTGTGTCGTTCGGCCATTGGCTGCTCCACATGTCCAATTTGGTCTTTTCCCTTCAGGGAAGGGTGTGGCTATAAATAGCCACCCCGCTTCAACATTGCCCACTGGCTGCTCCGCTTAAGATTTCTGAGAAGATTGATTGAGCATCCCCTCTCCGAGTGGTTTGAGTTTAAGATCCACCGAGAGAAAAATCAAGAGCCTAAACTTAGACAGTGGTTGAGCATCACAGTAGTTCTGAGTTAGAGTTCTTGCACCTATTACTCTTGAGAGCTGTGCACTCTCTAGGCGGATAGGTGTCAGCTCGAGTGTTGAAGAGTTGTTGTCTTCACCGAGCAAGATCTTCAGCAACCAAGAGTCATTGTGGTTCGCGAAGGTCTGTCGAAGGTTTGGAGATCGCCGACAAGTATCTACCACGAGTGAAATCAACTAGAGTCTGATTAGCTCCGAGTTGAAGGAGAATAGGGAAAAGAGAGTTTATCTTATGTGTTAAATCACAATCCCTCCAACCAGACTTAGTCCTTTGGCAGAAGGGCGAACTGGTCTACCAAATCTCTCTGTCGCCATCGAGCATCACTGGTTCACTCTACTTTACTGCATTACCTTCGGCAGTTTACTTTCGTGCTCTGTGACGACAGTTTATCTGATCAATCTTTGACTGTTGGATATCATTCGTCTCTATCATATCTGTCGTTCCTATCTGCTATGCATGTTGCTCATCATGTTGCATTATCATCATTCATTTTAGTCATACCAGTTGTGTGAATTTCTCTTTGCACTCATACTATTTAGTTTGTCGTGTTTTTTCCTCGCAGTTGATATCTTGTATTCTCTCATGCTACTGTATCTGTTCGCATGTTGCATTACCATCGTTATTATGAAACCTGTGATATCCTATGCTCGATCTATTATTGCTTCCTACCTTGATACTTTCGTTCCTCAATAACGTACTTGATTGAGTTCTTGTCTACCGAACCTTATTTCCGCTGATGTGTTTGTGATCAATTCATAATATTCGAAAGAATTTTTGAATCTCCCATTCACCCCCCCTCTGGTCGATATATTCTCAGTCCTAACAATTGGTATCAGAGCAGATTCTCTCTGTCTCTGTTTATTAAAGGTTTAACCACCTTGGAGTTTTGAGTATGTCGTATGCAGGTAGATCCTCGCACTCTGAAAGGTTTCCTATCTTTGATGGAAATGACTATGTCTACTGGAAAGAGAGATTTAGAATCAGACTTCAAGCCATCAACTTAGAACTTTGGCAAATCATGGAAAATGGATACACCATTCAGCACCCTGATGCTCCAACTTTTGATGACGATGCTTCAAGTAATGATGAACCTATCGGATTCTGCCTCATGGCAAAGACCTCTAAGGAGCAGGTATCAGCAAAAAACCGAAAGTCCATGACTGAATATTCTCATGAATACATTGCCTATGCTAAACTGGTTAAGATTGCAAAATCTCAACAAGATGAGCTTGAAAAACTTGAGAACAATATTAGAAAAAAATGAATCATTACTGGTCGAAGAGATGGAGAAGAATCAAAAGTTGATCGAAGAGCATGATGCTTTTTCTTCAACTATTGATGATCTTTCCCACCGATGTGATTCCCTTATAGTCGACTATGAGAGTTTATCAGATGAACTCCTTAACAGGAATCAAGAACTCGAGTCACTAAAAGAGTCTCATAACGAGCTTGCGAAAGAAAAAGCTTCTCTCTTCGCCGAGCAATCTAAACAGATTCCTGATGATTTTGTGCCTCCTTGCTTAAAATGCCTAGAACGCTGCAATGCTGATTCTAATGTTGAAACATCTAATGCTGTCATCGAGAATATTGCAACAACTACGAATGATATTTCTAACCCATCTTCCGAGGAAATTGTTGCTATCTCTGATGAAAATTGCAGATTAAAGAACTTGCTTGAGACAGGGATGCACTACAAGAGATCAGGCCTACTGTGACGAGCCCAAGAATGTCATGGAATATCCAAAAACATCACAAAATACACCTTGGTGACATTTTATGTGCGTCATGAGCATCGTCACAGAATCCCCGTCACAGATTCCTCCTAGTGACGGCGCGCGCAGTAAACGTCACTGAAAATGGGACCTCAGTGATGTTTTCTACAACGTCATCGACTTGGTATTTCTGTGACGGCTGATAAATGTCACATGTTAGATGAAAATATGCCATAGTCTACCATATTCAATGACAGAGCAACGTCACTGACTTGATGCCATGTCAGCATAGGACATATTATCCCACTGCCGCAAGCGCTAGAATTTTTTCATAATTATATACGATATTGATTAAACTAGCATCACTAATTTCATCATTCATTAACATGACATCATTAGGTTATATTAAATTTATTTCAAATTTAAATTACAATGAATTATCATATCCAATATTTCCAAATGCATATCACAATATGTATTTAATTCACAGCAAATCACATCATATAAATAAGTTAGAGCCACATCACATTATAATTGTAATATAAGACAAATCAAATTATAAATTCAATCATCTTAGTCAAATCATCCTCTAAACAGAAACGATAGTAAAAAATTACATGATTCACAGTTTTGCACTCACAACAATATACAAGTTGCGAAGTCATATTTACATAACTAAAAGACCACAAAAGTGTTGCCCAATGGCCTTCATACACCATCGGGTTTGGATTGGGACTACTAAGTTGTTGGAGCCCTTAAGAGAAATCTATCAATGTATCCATTTTTTTCTTATTTTCCAAGGCTTTCACTCTTCTCTTGCTACCTCTCCATCTCTTCAGGTGCTCTCTCTTGTGCTTCGAGTTTCACAATTAACTCCTTCTAGTGCCTATAAATTAACGAATCACAACAATGTTGCATATTCATTAGATGAAAACAAACAAGACAACAAGGTAGAAGAGTACCACTAAGAAGCTTACACTCTATCAAATTATGAATCTAAAATAGAAAAATACTTTATTAAATGTCTAGGCAAGCATGCGAATGGGCCAATAAAACAATAAACCTACAAATAAGTCATAATGGTTAAAGAACATGCATAACCAAGAGCTTGAGTTATGATGGTTAAAGAACATGTAATCAATGCATCCCTTAGCTTAGCATACGCCTCACCCCGCATTTATGTTCCGCAAAGAATGCCCTCATTTCCCTCTAACTCTCCAAAACTAGTGGCATGACTGTAGTACCTGAAGCTGCAAAAGATGTGCAAAAGATGACAGGGTGGAACTAAATGAATTACCAAAATACGAACAAGCATATGGTATAAACACTAACTAAATGAATTCTACTTAAACTTGTTTGGAACTGGACCTTAAACAATGCAGCCATTTTGCATGTGCATATGCACTTTCCAAAATCACACATGAATGAAATAAAGTAGCCAACTTAGAATGCAAATACATGTTTGTCTTTGGATTGATGGTATTCAGAGAAGAAACAAAATATATTGTGTAAAATAGTATTGTAAACAAGAAGTTAATAGGCATTTCACATAATATTGTATTAAAAGAAAATTAAGATTTCAACGCACTAGGGTCTAACAAATGTCCCCGGCAGCATGCAAGATGAAGCCAGCAAGCCTAGAAAACAAGATCAGAAAATTCATAAGACAAATGAAGCAAAAGTTAAGATTACTATAGATGATACACAATTGCTTTACTTGAAAGTTTAGTTACAAAAACAAGCCAATAATGATAGCAAAGATTTACTAGTACATTATCAAGCTACTTACTCAGTCAAGCAATTAATTTGATGGCAATATGATAAGCAAATAATATAAGAAAAGGTCTCCTTACAAATTAGAGCATCTCCGAGTACAATGCTTGGATCAAATCCCATCCACGCACTCTTCCACTTCAGCCAGCTAAAACAGATTTCATCTAATTAGACTATCACACACATAACCAAGTGGTACAAATGCTGCATTCACATATATGTTCTGTGTTAGCAAAAAAAATTGCCTATCATATCCCCTATATATAGGCTGTGCTACTCATGTTTGCTGTACTGGTGCTAACTGAAAAAAAAAATTCTAGCTATTGCATATTTCAGTTGAAGAAACATCAATTGCTATCTAAGTGTTGATAAGCTGCAGGTGCCAATGTTAGTTTTAATCTCCTAAGGACACAGACTAATGGATGCATAGGGAAACACGCCCAAACTACACCAAGAAACATATTGGTCTCCTTGGCTTCAGTCTCCTCATCAACGATGCCAGCTTTGAACTTCAGAAATCCCACACGCACTGAACATGTCCACCCCCTGCACAACGAGAAAGCGTCATTGATTCCTGCTCAAACATTTCAATGGAGAGAATGAGAGGAGGAGCACCACAATAACGCACCTGGATGGGAGCAGCACTGCAAAAAGCCTGCGATGGTGGCCTCGTGAAACAGAGAAGGGCGGCATGGTCCCGAGGAGAATGCAGCGGACGTGGAAGAGGAGCACCACTGTGGCTGTCTCCGGTCAGAACCCGCCCAGCTGTACACGAAGCGGAAGAACTGGAGCAAGAGGTCAGCGTGGTTGGCGGCAGCGGCGGCCGAGATCACGCCATGGACGAGCAGCACCGAGAGCGTCGAGAAGAGCAGGCGCACGGAGTTCTCCACGTGGGTCGTCGGCTTGCGTCACCAGATCATGTGTAGAATTGTCTCGGGCAGGGGCTGCTCCTCCCGGGCGCAACTGCCTGCGGCATCGGCGGCGCCTCTTCCACCACCGGCGCTGCAGCGGCTTCCACCGGGGTCTCGATGGCGGCGGTGGCGGTGGTTGTTGCGTCGATGATGGGGGCGGCGGAGGTGGACGGTAGTGGGAGCGCGGGGGCTGCTGGAGAGGAGCGGCGGAGGGATGCGAAGATTGGATCTGATCGGGACGGAGAAAGGAAGAGGACGGCGCGAGATGAGATAGGGATTAGAGTGGATCGGTGTGTGGTTAAATGGGCTTCGTTCCGAAAGTTTTGCCACCCCGCCTAGTTAACTTAAATTTTTCATTCTTGGCGCACAGGAGAGCAAATGGATTCTGCGCTTAATTAAACTGGTGGGTTTGTCACGCTTATGTATTGCGGGTTTGACACGTACTGTACCATGTATGTGTATTTTTTTGCGGGTGCATAATCTGATAATAAATAAATAAAGTGAAGGTATGAGGGGTGCCTCTCTTTTCAGAAAAAACATAACATACAATGTACTGTACGTGGATAATCTGATCCAAATATTAGGAAACATTGGATTATTTTACTCCTCTACATGTGGGTTAGACAAATACAAATGTCCGTTGTACAAAAATAGCAAAAGATACCATAAAATCAAAAGGATCACCTCCGAAATAGTACTAACTAAGTTGATGATGTCGCCTGACAAAAGAAAAATCCTGATGTAGGCCTATATAGTCCTACGACATGATAAAGATACGTTCGCACAGTTTAGATCAATGTGTGAACTCTACCCTATTCGAAAACCCTGTAGGTAAGACCATGCTGGAGGTTGTGATTTCAAACTCCTCCTACCAAACTAATTCCGATCCAATCTCATATTTTATTTTTAGGACGAGACAACTAGGGCACTATACTGCCCTATCCATCAGCTCACGAACACCAACAATGAGCTTTTTTCGGCCACTACTTATTTAGTATTAGACTGCGAAAATAATTACATCACTCAATATACTGTGAAGAAATTATCATGGGTCGTATGTGTGGGCCACATAGAGAAACAATGAAGCATGGGCCCCATAGAAAATCCTCCTACCAAATTTTTCCCGTCCAATCTCTTATTTCCCTCTTTGAGATGGACCGAAATAATTGCAGCGGCGTATTCATCTGCTCACGACACCACCAATAAGTCTTTTTTCTGGCCACTACTTATTTATTGGATTGAAAAAAAAATAGCATCACCCAATAACCTATGAAGAAACTACGATGGGTCCAACTACGAACGTTCACACATGGGTCCCATAAAAGACACTGGCGTGTGGATACTACTACTCAATAACCCGTGAAGTAGCTACGGCAGGTCCCACGACTAGTAGTTACATGACAGAAAATGAGCGTCACATATTTTGTATAATCGGCGACTCTAGCAGGTTCGTCATGAAAATTACCAAAACGTCATACAAATTGGCAGCTAGGTGGCGCTTAGCGGCCCAAGCAATTCAATGACGTTAACCGTCACTAATTCATGATAATAAGTGACACGACCTCCAAACTGTCACACATTAGATACTTATGTGACGTTGTCAACCATCGTCATGAGGATTTTCGTCACAGTATCTCATTTTTCTTGTAGTGATGCTAAAGAGCCTCAAAGGGCATCAAACTCTCTGTGATGTACTCAAGAAGTCAATACTGCACAAAAAAACCCAGAAAGGAAGAATTGGGTTTCGAAAGAAAACTCAACGTTGATGGAACTTACTGGACTCCTGAGCAATATCTTCGAACGAGTTGGGTTCTTTCCAAAAGTAAAACTCCCGAACCTGCAACTATGTCTGGATATGACTCTCCCATTCCTGTTATTTCTGACGAGTCTGATGACTCAAACTACAAATTCTTCAAACAACAGAATGGTAAGGTTTTTGCTTGGTATGTTGGAAATAGCTGCAGGTCTGGTTCACCCAAGAGGCAATCTGGGTGAAGAAGTGCATTATTGAAAGTTTATCTGTCATTGCTAACTTGAATATGCAGAGTAATTCTCCTTGAGGAAATAATTATTCTTCGCAAATTGGCACTAAAACTTCCTCGAATGGATATCGGACAAACCTTCGACAGAAGGAGTGCATGCGTACCTCCTCAAATCATTATGCTCATGTCTCTGGAAACAACTTCAATGCATATTCATATGATTACTCTCGAAATGCACAGGTGATCTACAGATCTCATCGAAGAAATGTTCCTGCTCAGACTAAGCGAATGAGATGCTCGCTGCCCACACAAGTGTGGGTTGCGAACAAGAACTAACCCTTCTTGTAGGAACTCTCTCAGGGATTCTACTCGTATATTCTTAGTCCTGAGACGTATATTGTTGTTGCTCGTTCGACTGTTTTGTCTTCGTTTTGTTGTGTTTGTGTTTTCGTTCGATGAACAACTCACTCATAGCTCTGTGCTTTTGTGCTTCCTCTCTTTTGGCTGAGTGTTTTGTTTCGGACCCTTTTATCCCTCTATTCTTCCTCATCCAATCTATGCTATCCGTCATAAGCATGCAATTTGATCTGAAGAAAAATTATGTCCGATGTCCATGGTCGCGAAAGAAATCGACTTCGAACTTTTAATCATATTTGGCACTTGCCCTTCTTCAAACCCTTCGGTCTCCCGCTCAGTTTCCGAGTTTCTCGTAGGAAACGATTGCCACATGCCCACGATCCCTAGATCGTGATCGTGTCCGTTGAATGTGGAACGTCCCGCTTCTGAGGGCCGTAGATCTCAGAGAGGTGGTTCTGCTCGCCAGCTATATATATACCCCTCACCGTATCTTCTTCCTCCTTGCTCCTCAAACCTTCATCCACCTTCTCCCGATCCCGAGCTCGAAGCAACTTCGGCGAGGTGCGTCGCCGTGCAACTCCGGTGAAGTCTCGTCGCAGTTGGTCACGCCCGTGCGGTAATCTTCCCTTCCGCATTGCCGTAGTTGATCTAGGTGGCCAAGTTAGGGCGCATGGATCTGCAATTGCTTCTGTCCTCCTCTCTGTTCTTAGGGCAGTTCTTACCAATGCAATTTTTCCGTGATTTATTTCACTATGGTAGATCTTTAGGAATCACTAGGTTATGACTGGTATGGTTTGTAGATTTTCCCTCGTACTAGTTCTCCTTGATCTAGGGTTCATGAGTACTTGTCCGAAAGATTAGATAGTTTTTCACCAGTCTTGAACTTTCTATGGCTAGGTTAAAATCTGTCAAGGATATCTTCTCTAAGTATACCATGAACTCCTATGCCTTCTTCCAAAAACATTTACTTTCGTTCAAAATACTTCTGTGCATGTTTATGACCCTACCCCTCTTTCCCTCATATCTATTTCTTTTCACAGGTTGGTCATGGCACAGAGTTCGGAAGAGTATACAGTCTCTGAAGGACATTTGCCTCAGCTTCCACCAAGGTCTGTCTGAATGAGATTGACAGGAGGAGAAAATCTTCAAAGCCACCAAGACACCGAAGAAGAAATCTGAGTCTTAATCCGAAGAAGATGATGAAGAAATTCCCTCTGCACACAGTCAGCCCGAGGATGAATTGGTCACTGACACCCTAACCCTCTTCTCGGATGGAAATCACAAAAGGGTGGTCGTGGCAGAGAAAAGAACACCACAGCTGAAATGTCTGATCCAGATGGGTACAAAACTCCATCAGGGGTTGAAACAACAACTGAACGCAACAACAGGCTTCAAAGGATTCGCCCCCACTGGGCAAAGAAATGGTTCAATTATGAAAATGTTCACGAGAAGTATCAGATCCTGTTTGCTTTCACCCCACCGTGGAATGACTGCATTGCTAAAAATTGCATTGGCCCAGATAATGAAAAAGTCAGACCACCACAGCCTTCAAATGCTCATCCTGACTCCCTCAAAACCATCGCTTCTAACTCATCTGATGAGTCATCCAGCGAAGATGCTCCTGATGAAATTCTTATGTATGATCAACGTGCCATTCTCAACAAGCCATACAAGACTCCATCACCAGTGAAAGTTTTGCCCTCTCCAAGGAGATCACCAAAACCTTCGGGTTCTGCTGCTCCTACAGCGAAGAGAAAGCTGCAGTCTGAAGGAAAAGCTGAAGCAACTGCTAAGAAGGCCAAACCCAATGTTCCTGCTTCCACAGAGGAACAGAAATATGATTTCAATCTCATGATTGATGTGATTGAGAGTGCTTCTTACGATGCAAAATCTGATGATATAAGTAGTTTGGGACTTCTTAATGATGTTACCAAAATGGTAACGAAACATTTCATCAAGCTGAGGAAAATTACCAAGAAGCTAAATCAGGCTGTCAAGGACAAGCAAATCCTCGAGAAAATGAGGAGAGAGGCCAACACTGAACTCGAAAGGAAGAATGTGAACAAAGATATTGTTGAACTCACCAAGGCTCTCAGTCTCATGAGGAATGATAAAATTGATTGGCACTCGCGGTTGAAAATGGATGTATCTCAGTTGTGTGACAGAAGAAATGAGGAGATTGACCGCAAGGCAGATCTCGCTCGAAGAAGAATCAAGGAAGAAAAACATCAGAAGGCTAAAGCAAGAGCCAGCAAACCGAAAGGAAACAAAGACCGCCACCTTCAGACTGTTGTTGATGATGCTCCACTTGACTCCAGTACCCCCTTGCAGTAGGTTCCACCATCTCCTCGTCACGAGGATGAACCAATGCAGCAAGCCAGCCATGTGGAAGTTATCATTCCCACTCCTGCAGCCCAAGAGCAACCTGATGTTGTTGATATTTTCCTCGAAAAGAATGAAGAAGAAAATGCTTCTCCCAAGAAGCAAGCCCTAGATGATGATGTTGATGAGGAAATTTAAGTTGAGAAGGCAGATCCATCGCCTCCGAAGAAATTGCAAGTTGAGCCCTCTGAATCAAATAATGAGGAGAATGACAAGATTGAGGGGGAGTTAAATGCTTCCTGAGACAAAACCACCCCGGTCGCATCATCTGGGGCCCCTACCCAGATGGATGTTGACCCTGCTCCTCGTTCCACTGCACCACAGATGGAAGAGGAAGAAAGAAAACCTGATGAGCCGATGGCTCAAGAAGAAGTTGCTCCACTAGTTGTGCCCCAAGCTTCTAAGAAAGAAGTTGTTGTGACTCCAGCCGAAGGAAATACAGTGAAACAAAAGGGCCTAGTGCCCGAAAGTCAGAAAGCCGCTGAAGGAGTTCCAGCGGGCAAAATTGATAGGCAGTCAAGTTCCTCAAAGAAATCTGCACAAGAGAAATCTAGGAAGCATCGTGCTCCTCTCAAGCCTATTGAGGAAAATGTGCCTGCACCTGATGACATTCGGACCCGGAACATCGGTGAAGAGGAACATCTGAGAAACCCATTGGAAATATTTCCCTTGTTCCCTGTCGAAGATGGCCCAAATGGTCCTGCATTCAACGAGCAGGTTCATCTTTCGAAACTTGCATTCTTTGGAACCAGTCCTTATGAAGGAGAAAGAACCTCCCTGTCACCTAGATTCTGGACAAAGGAACATGCCTTGTATTATGCTCGCATTCTGTATGAAAAGAATCGCATCTTCAAGCACAAGATTCTGGATTTCATAGAGCTCGAAAGTTTACCCTGCTTCCATCACACCATCGAGCAGATTGAACTAGTCTTCCTGAAGAGCTTCCTTCATTTCAATCATGGCTGGAATCGTGAAGTGATTCATCAATTCTATGCCACTCTTTATATCTTGGGAGACCTTGCAGATAGCAGCACTTGAATCCTCGAATGGATGACAGAAGAAGAAAAGATCAAGTGCTCGGCTGACCAGTTCTTGGCACTATTGAATCTTCCTTGGTGCGAATTTGATGCAAGTCGTGAACATAGATTGCACTATTGGGAAACATCTGAAGCTCAACTTCATCTGCTGATGGACCCCGAACTTGTTGGTGATGAATGTGTTGAAGTAAATTCAAAGAATCTAGCGTATGACAACAAAGTGTTGTTCTATATCCTCCGCAATTCCCTCACGCCAACCAACAAACCAGAAACCATCAATGGCATCGTGGGAAATGCTCTTCTAGCCACTGCTCAGGGCATTCATTTTGACATTCCAGATCTTTTCATTCGAAACTTGGCCTGCGTAACTGATAGCCCTCAAGCCTTGAAGCCATATGCACCGTGGGTCATGTTTGCCATTGAGCAGCTCATTGAGGAAAAGTTATTATGCTCATATGTCCCGAAAGTTTATATGCCTCCATTTCGCGACACACTCAGGATTGTGTGGACATCAGCAAAGGAAAAATGCCAATTGATGCTACTGCTTCTGCTTCAATGTCTGCTTCTGCTAAAGCTCCGAAGTTCAAGAAGGCAAAAGTTGAAATCCCTCGTGAAGAGAATCCCTCACTGTATGAGATTTGTCTTCGCACTCAGCAAGCCCTGGAAAGCCACATCAAGCTTGACCGAAAAGTGAAGGTGGAAATGACGACTGAGATCAATTTGCTTCACAATTATGCTCGCCAAGCTCTTCTGTATGAGAAGGAACAAAAGAAGCGCTCCTGGACCCTTCTGCGCAAGCATTATTCTCGCAACCAACTAGAGGCCAAAGGTATCAAGAAAGAATATGATCATATGGAGATGTTTGAAGTTCCTCACATCCGTAGGCAAACCCCAAGGCTTCCTCAGCGTTCCGCTTCCACCGACCTGTTGTTTGTTGAACCGGATGATGTTCTCGAAGACACAGCAGGAACTTTTATCTACAAGCCAGATGCACCTCGCGCTGCTACTCCCGAAGCTGATCCCGAAGCCCATGCTGCGTCTCCAACTCCTACTTCGGCCTCGACCATCGCTCGCTCTACTTCTCCAAACAGCTCAAGTTCTGATTCTGAGGATTCTTCGGACGAGTAGTTCCTCGTATGCATTCTCTTCCTTTTTGATACTTGTTGACAAAAGGGGGGAGAAGAACATCGAGTGATAGATAAGCGGGTTTTTTTGTAGGGTGTTTCCATTCGCCATTTGCTCTTCTGTCGAACTATTTGATTTTCGTCGAACAATTTGCTTTTGGAACTTAAAGCACCACCTGTGGTGTTGAAATACTTGGTCGTCATGTACCATTAATAACCCCCCCTTCAATGCTATTTGCTTTCAATTATCTGTTTGCAGGTGCAATCGAAAGCTTACTTCCTTGCAATAATTATCCTCGGTACTTATTTATCGTGCAGGGAAAGTAAAAGGAGTTCAAGGAGGATTGGAAATTATGCCTCTCTAGAAGAGATATTTCACTCCTTGTTACTATGTGTGTCCTATGGTTAGATATTCTATAATGATTACCTTTCACTATCTAACCTTGCAGGAGAAGAGAGTTAGCTTCAGTTTACAATTCTTGAGATTCGAAAGAGAAATCTCTCTGTCTCTTAAGCTGTTTTTTCTCGCACATCTTCTTTATATCATCCTTGTTGTAGGAAAACTTCCTCTGAAGCATATCTACTCCGAGCAAAATATCTATGATTCCCTTGCTCTGACTCTCCTTGAGTATCTAACTTGTAGGGAACTTATATATCGTGTGGATTCAAATCGTGTTCTGAGCTAATCCTCATAGCTTATCCTTCGTCACAAATCTTTTCAAAGTATTCACTCTATCTAAAAAATTAAAAGATTGTGTGTGACAGGAAATACCTCAGACACTGTCGAGTGCATTGAAAAAGACCACGAATAAGATCTTATGTCAATGTCACTCATACGAAGATTTATCTCGCTACCTTCCGGTTTATCTCCGATACATACCTTCAGGGGGAGCGTGTTTTATCTTCGTATTTATCTCTCGTCTTTCATTATCCTTTGCATTCCATTTTATTCCATTATCTATCTTTCAATGTGTTCTATTTTGTCAACAATCGTCCAAAAATGGGGAGATTGTTGGTGCAATATTTGCCCTCTTGTGTTTTGGATATTGTTGACAGAAACATGCATGGACTAATTTGTTTGCTAGTGCACACAGAGAGAAATAGTCCATGCAGAACCGAAGAGAATGTTGTCTCCGGTGCCAAGTTCGAGGAACTCCACCGAAGAATATCTGCGTTGCAGAGAAGAATGAGCTACATCTGTTGAAGACATGTAGACGAGAAGATTGATGTGAAGGAGTTAACCCCTCGAAAATTTATTGCTGAAGTGAAGCAATTGGTTCGAAGATTCTGTCCGAAGAACATTGACTGCAGCGAATGTAAGTCGAAGACAAAGTGAAGACGTAGTATTCATTTCGTTATTCTTCTTTCATTTATTTGAATCATAGGACCTCTGTACTATTAAGAGGGGTATAGGTTCTCGAAGCTTAGATCCGCTGTGATGCTTAACCCAAAACCTATGCGAGACTAAGAGAAATCTCTTTATGTTTCGAATGATTACCTGGCAGTAGTAGACGTTGTTCTTCGTGCTGCAGGAGATATCTTTCGAACTAAGGAGTTAGCATCAATTGCTCCGCAAGGAATGTTCCTGTTGTGCTCAATTTCTGACCGTTGGACTCGTGTCGTTCGGCCATTGGCTGCTCCACATGTCCAATTTGGTCTTTTCCCTTCAGGGAAGGATGTGGCTATAAATAGCCACCCCTCTCCAACGTTGCCCGCTGGCTGCTCCGCTTAAGATTTCTGAGAAGATTGGTTGAGCATCCCCTCTCCGAGTGGTTTGAGTTTAAGATCCACCGAGAGAAAAATCAAGAGCCTAAACTTAGACAGTGGTTGAGCATCACAGTAGTTCTGAGTTAGAGTTCTTGTACCTATTACTCTTGAGAGCTGCGCACTCTCTAGGCGGATAGGTGTCGGCTCGAGTGTTGAAGAGTTGTTGTCTTCGCCGAGCAAGATCTTCAGCAACTAAGAGTCATTGTGGTTCGCGAAGGTCTGTCAAAGGTTTGGATATCGCCGACAAGTATCTACCACGAGTGAAATCAACTAGAGTCTGATTAGCTCCGAGTTGAAGGAGAATAGGGCAAAGAGAGTTTATCTTGTGTGTTAAATCACAACCCCTCCAACCAGACGTAGTCCTTTGGCAGAAGGGCGAACTGGTCTACCAAATCTCTCTGTCGCCATCGAGCACCACTGGTTCACTCTACTTTACTGCATTACCTTCGGCAGTTTACTTTCGTGCTCTGTGACGATAGTTTATCTGATCAATCTTTGACTATTGCATATCATTCGTCTCTATCATATCTGTCGTTCCTATCTGCTATGCATGTTGCTCATCATGTTGCATTATCATCATTCATTTTAGTCGTACCAGTTGTGTGAATTTCTCTTCGCACTCATACTATTTAGTTTGTCGTGTTTTTCCCTCGCAGTTCATATCTTGTATTCTCTCATTCTACTGTATCTGTACGCATGCTGCATTACCATCGTTATTATCAAACCCGTGATATCCTATGCTCGATCTATTATTGCTTCCTACCTTGATACTTTCGTTCCTCAATAACGTACTTGATTGAGTTCTTGTCTACCGAACCTTATTTTCGCTGTTGTGTTTGGGATCAATTCATAATATTCGAAAGAATTTTTGAATCTCCCATTCACCCCACCTCTGGTCGATATACTCTCGGTCATAACAACCGCACAAGAAGGAATCGATTCGATTCGAATCTCACCGGAGCATGCTAATGATGAAAACCCTAACCTATAAATATTGTTCTTACCGGAGCGAGTGGAGTTGGAGCGTACGCCGATCGGGGAGAAAACCCTGGTGGGAAGAAGATGGCGGACGAGGAGGAGGAGGAGCCGCTAACGCCGACGGTCGTCGGCATTGGCTCGGTGCTGCTGCCCACACGCGCAATCGAGGAGGAGGAGGTCGCCGTCGTCCATGGGCCTGCGGCGATGCCCGGAGCAAACCCTTGGATAGGGGTAACCCCCCCCCCCCCCCCCCAGCACCGGGGTTCCGTGCAGCGTCGTGTTGCCGACCCCCACCGGCGGCGGCGCCGAACCGAGGACCTTGAGGTCCGGTAATGGTGGCGGAGGCAGAGGCGGAGCGGCCGACACCAGAATGACCAGATGAGGCGACCTGGTGTAGATAGGGGAGGGCACGTGCAGAGCCCGCATCAGCTCGACCCCGGAGTTCGCCAAGCCGGGAACCCACCGCTCGTGGATGCGCTTGTTGCCGGCGTTGATGGGTGTCAGCGGACGGCGTGACGGAGGTGAGAGGAGAGTGAGGGGGAGTGGTGTGAAAGGGAGTGGGCGGTGATAGGAGAGGGAGGGGGGTTATGAGACATCTCGTCCCGTCTCCCGCGCTTCCTGAGGCGTGCAGCGAGAAGCCACGCGTGGCTGCGCTCAGCCTGGCTGTGAAAAAACTGCCAATTCAGCAGTAGCTCGCGGGCCTGGCCCGGGACTGCTTTAAGCTCAGTGTGGGCCAGGACGTGGGTGCAACCCAGGCAACCAAACAGCTGGTTTTCGTCTCGCGCGGGCCTGGTTGGCCCATATACGAGCAACCAAACGCGTCAATAGATACCCCGGCTTCACTTCACACAGTTGCAAGCAAACTCAATTATTTCACCTTCAACCACACAGTTCTACATCAGATTATTTGATTTAGATATTTTACCATATAAATATGTTGCATTGGAAAAATATCTTAAGAGATGATTGCTAGAAAACTGGCATGAAGTTTAACTCCGTACTTTGATGGACCGTACCGCCACCCCTTGATGCTACACAAAGGAGCTATATTTGGTTAAATATTCACAGTCACGTCTTTTGTTCAAAAATAATCATATTCGCATTATTTACGCCTCAAATTCCGAAAATAGGACAATCCATAATCTATATTTATATCTATATACCTACTAATAAAGCAAGGTACGTTTATTCGATTTTTTCATCCGTTCATCGTTGAAAAGTTTTTTTGTTATCTGAGGTGATACTAAATTTTTGTGCCGCCGTCTGCTAGGAAAGAAAAAACAATTTTCGTGCATGGGCTGCGCGCATTGTGGCCCGACGAAGCCAACCACTTATTTTCCTGCCCACACAGCTGAGAAAACCCTATTTGCCACACAATGCGACAAATAGTCGTAGTTTCACACAGGGCGCCCAAGACTTGGACGGCCCCTTTTTTCTGTTCCTTTCTCTATTTCTTTATTCATTTTTCCTTCTAATTTTAGATTGTTTCCTTTTTCAAATATTCAAAATTTTCAAAAAAAGTGCAGAATTATTTTGTTTAAATTTTTAGAAAAAAATAAAAAATGTTCAAAACTATTTTTCACTCATTCCAAATTTGTTTAAAAGTCAAAAAATGTTCACATTTTTTCTAAAAATGTTTAGTTTTTTTTCAAAAAATCGAGATTTTCAAAGTAATCTTGCATTTTAAAAAATGTTCCATTTTTTATAAAAATGTTTGTGTTTTTCAAAAAACACGAGTTTTTGAAAAATATATTGCATTTTAAAAAATGTTCTAGATGCAATAAATATTCTTGTTTAACCAAAATGTTCACAAATCCAAAATAATGTTTGTTGTTAAAATAAACACATTTAAAAAAGTTGCTCTAAATGTTCAAAACATGTTCCCATTTTAAAATACAGTTCACAAATTAAAAAATGTCATGTTTTTTCAAAAGGTTCATGTTTACAAAAAAATGTTTGACATTTTTTAAATAATCTTCCTGTTTCAAATGTTGTTTGTCTTTTTCCAAGAATGAACAGGATTTTTAAAATCTTTTCCTATTTTATGAAACTATTTGGGGTTTCAAAAAAAAATTCATGTTTCCAAAAATATTTGTAATTTCATAACTATTGGTTTTTTGGACAATTTTAAAAATGTTTTGAATATGTAGCTGTAGTATGTTCTTAAATGTTTGCGCTGACCGTTGGTTAGCAGGACCCATTTATTCGAGTGGCTAGCAGCCTGTGGTCGAGTTTTTGAGGTCGTGAGTTCAGTCCTTCAACTTGTCTTTTTTTTTATTCATACTCGAGCCTTACAAACACATGTCCTTTTGGTGCCTCTCAGTGGGCTGGGCCAGACGTGAATTTTTGTGCGTCCCAAGCGCTATTTGACGATTAAAGAGAATAAGCTTGTTGGTTATAATTAAAAGAAATTGTGGGCATGTGCCAATAGAAGAGAATATCCTGGTTTGGCTCTAATAAAAAATTGTGGGCACGTGAGCGCTAAAAAATCAAACAGGATAAACCTTGATAAAGAATGGACTGCCAGGTTATGCGTGGACTATGCTAATAAAACGGTAATTATGTGTTGCAATTGATAATCCATTCGGTTACGCCGCCGTAGGAGAGAGTGGTCGAAGCAATCGTGCCCTGAAGGTCGCCGCGCAACCACCAAATGAGGAGGCAGGCACAACCCTGACACGGAGGCGACCACGAAGGAAAAAAAAAGCACAAGTTGGGTGGGTGCTGCCACCCCAGCTTAACCCCACCACTATGAAGATATCGCGGGCTAAACATGATCTGCGAGAAGACTTTCGTTCTATTAGGTTTTTGGGGATTCTGAAAATGTTTAACGAGGTTCCCCCCGTTAAATTCGGATGTAACATTTCGAGTAGATGATTTTTCATATAAAAAACTTTTTCATCGGAGTTCGTATGCAAAAGTTATGCCCATTTTACAAATTCTCGAGAGATTTTGTAAAAAAGTCGAAAATTCATGTTTGTAAATTTTGCTAACAACTAGACCACATATCACATGGGAATCTTATTTTCTTTTATTTTTTTGACATTTCTATCATTTTTTTTTAAACTAAAAAGGCGGTCCACACGGGGGGTGCATTTGGTGAATAAATTGTAAGACTCAGAAAGTTAGTAATGGCGCACCACGTAACAGGTGCGCCATTAGTCACCCTGGTTACTAATGGCGCACCTGTTACGTGGTGCGTCATTACTAGTTTTGTAAAAAAAATAAAAATAAAATGTTTAGTAGTGGCGCACCAGTGGATAGTGCGCCATTACTAGTTTGAACTAGTAATCACTACGGGAAACAGGAGATTTGCCGTCAGTACTTTCTTTGCCGTCAGCATTTCATCGGGACAGACGGCAAAGAAATGGTTGGCCTTCATTAGTAGACGGCAAACAAAAAGTAACGGCAAAATAGACTTTGCCGTCTGTCTTTTATATTACAAACGGCAAATAGTAGACTTTGCCGTTTGTAAAAATAAATACAGACGGCAAAGAGCTTTGTCGTCTGTCTTTTTTATTTTAGATGGCAAAGAACTGACTTTGCCGTCTTTAATATAAAACGCAGACGGCAAAGTTCTTTGCCGTCCGTGATTTTATTAACATACGGCAAAGTGCTTACTTTGCCGTCTGTAAATAGAACCACAGACGGCAAAGAAAAAACACAAGTCCACGGATCGGTCACGCGGATCGCTGACATGGCTAAATCTCCTCCGCACGTCCCCACGAGGCAAAACCCACCAGCCCCACGTCCCACGCCCTCTCTCCACCTTATCCACCCGACACCCCCACGCCCCCACCACTCATCCCTCTCGTACGTCTCTCTCTCTCTCTCTCGATCTGGAGAACACTAGCACCCACGGCCACCTCTCCTCCCGGCCTCTGCCTCGCCGGCCACGGCCTTGCTCGCCGTCCCCGACCCCATCGCCCCCGCCGGCCCCCGGCCCCGGCCCCCGTCGCCTCGGCCGACCTCAGCGCGAGTCACCCGTCGCCCCCAACGGCCGCGGGCCTCGGCTCCGTCCCCCCCACCGTCCGCTGGCCTCGGCTCCGTCCCCCGTCGCCCCTGCCTACTTCGGCCCCGGCCCCGTCCCCCGTCGCCCCCGCCTACCCCCGGCCGCGCGGGCAGCGAGCATGGCGGATGCGCGGGCGACGAGCATGGAAGACCCGCGGGTGGCGAGCATGGCGCGCGGCGGCGGCTCACTCCACCGTCGACTGCTCAGCGCAGGCGCGCGGCGGCCTCGTCCCTCGGGCGCGCGGCGGCCTCATCCCTCTGGCGTGCGGCGGCCTCGTCCCTCGAGCATGGCGCGTGACGGCCACTACAGAGGAGCTGCTCCCTCCAGCATCGGCCGCCCGACACTGCACTGGCGCGCGGCGGTGCCCTCCTCTCTCTCTCCAGGAACCAGCGAGCTCGAGCACGGCCGGGCGGTCGTGCGGATACCAGGGTCGGCCAAGCGGCGCGGGCGAGCGTGGTTGTCCGGTGGCGCGGCGAGTAGGGTCGGGCGAGCGGCGCGGTGAGCAGGGCAAGGCGGCGGCAGTGGTGTCCCTGGCGAGAAGGACGGCCGGCGGTGAAGAACCTGTTGCTGTGATGGAGGACTTGATTGCTTTTCATTTTTAGTTTCGAGGGGTCCTTGTGTAAATTTTGAGGACACTTCTGGAACTTCTCTGTAACCACCGACGATGAAAGCAACACAGCAAGGCCGTGTCGAATCCAAAATCTCCGTGAGCTAAAACTTTTTTGGTTTGTTGTTTGTGTGTCCGGCGAGATGCTCTGCTCGGACGTCACTTTTAAAAAAAATGAAAAACTTAAAAAAAATGAAAAATAATCTTTGCCGTCTGTACTTTAGTCTGGATGACGGCAAAGCACACGTTTTGACTGACGGCAAAGAAACGTTTTTTGCCGTCTGTTATTTTTGCGGCAGATGGCAAAACTATATTGACTGACGGCAAAATCTTTGCTGTCATCTCGACAAAAGGCTAACGGCAAAGTATTCTTTGCCGACTTATCTTTGCCGTCTGCTTTCTGACGGCAAAATCTTTGCCGTCTGGATTTGGGTCTTTGCCGTCTGTGATCCACAGACGGCAAATTACCTGTTTCCTGTAGTGAATGGCGCACTGTACTCAGGTGCGCCATTACTAGTTTTAAAAAAAAAAGTAAAAAAAAAATTGTTAGTAGTGACGCACAGAGTGTGTGGTGCGTCATTACTAGTTAAAACTAGTAATGGCGCACTGTGCCCTAGTGCGTCATTAATAGTTTTGGAAAAATAAAAATAATAAAAATTTGCTAGTAATGGCGCACCGTGTGTCTGGTGCGCCATTAGTAATGAGGACACTAATGGCGCACCTGTATCTAGTGCGCCACTGCTATATAGCAGTGACGCACCACATACATGGTACGCCATTAATGTCCATGTCAGCTATAGCCCTTTTCCTAGTAGTGTTTGCGCATAGTGCCCCATCTTTAGTACCAAACTGCTAGCTCAGTTTGAGCTTACTACACCTGCCTCTAACATACTACCACCTTCACCACCTGTCTCCTTGCATATGCTTGATTAGCTTCACGGATTTTTTGTTGGAGATTGGCTACGAATACCCTTGCGACTATGGAAAATAAAAAAAGTAGAACCATTGAAAAAACTGACATGTGTGCTGTTTGTAGCGTTGAACGGGAGGATACTTTCCACGCCGTATGCAGATGTCTGATGGCGGTGCGTTATGGGACGCCATGAGGGAGTCATGGCCTTTACCAGCTCGAGCTGATATTCAGTACACCGGGAAGGAGTGGCTACTACACCTCCTAGCTGGCTGCAATGAGACCCAGCGCATGATCATTTTGATGACTTTCTGGCGTGCTTGGCACTGCCGGAATGAGGTCGGACATCATAAGCCAGCGCCACCCGTCGAGACGTTGAGATGCTTTCTTAATGGATACATCGAGTCCCTTCTATGCATAAAACAGTATCCCAAGGGGGATATTACGAAGGGTAAGATGGTGTTACAGTGTGCAGACCAACCAACCAACATTCAGACCAGGTCGGCACAGGCTGAAACAGAGGTGCCTAGATGGATGAAGCCTCCTGTTGGTTGGGCAAAACTCAATGTGGATGGCTCCTATGTGCATGGAGAGAGTACAGGAGGAGCTGGAATGGTGTTGCGGGACGACAAGGGAGCTGTGATTTTCTCATCCTGTCATTTTCTCCGCTCATGCTACTCTGTGGACATGCTGTATGACATAGGCATGAATCGATCAGCTGTGGCTAGTATGACATAGGCCATGCAATGCTGCTGCTCACTATATGACGCATATGGAGCGTTGTTCCCAGCGTACGACCATTTGGTTTAGCTCCGGGCCAGAGGATCTATGTATGATCTGTGAAACTGAGTGTAGACTCATTACTTAATTAGTATGGGTCTGTCTATGTCACATCTAGATGTGAGATATTATGTCACATCTAACTCTCTCACCCTTGGTTTTTTGTTTTGAAAAGTCTCCCATGAATTTGATTTGTCCCTAAGGGTGAGGGAGTTAGATGTGAGATAATATCTCACATCTAGATGTGAAATAGCAAATCTGTAATTAATATACACTCTTTTCACCCAAAAAAAAAAAGCTTCACAACCTTTCTCCCCAAACCAATCTAGTAAGAGAAAGAGAGTTCAGATGGGAACCATTATATAATGGCACAGATGCAAAGAAGAAATGCTAATTTTAGGATTAAGAGACATCGGGAAGTATAGACAGTTAAAATGATCGTCAACTATCTCCGTTCGTACGTGGTTTATTGCCTGGCTATCGCACTATCACACCGTCCTGTACTAGTATGGATATGGCAAATTTTGTAGGATATCCGCATCATTAATATCCACTAAGTTACTCGGCTCTCTAGGAAAGAAGCCTTGTGGACTTGTGCTTGGTCGAGGCTGTGGTGGGCCCATGTGCCCACAGTGTAACATCAAGGCAGTTGTGGTGAGGCCACCTTGTAAGATTGTGGCTGTAGTGGGCCCATGAGGCCACCCTGTTAGACAACTTACGTTGTTTGAAAGCGCGAGAGTGCTATATCTCGCTTAATGGGAGAGTAGCTCTCGTCTCGCCTGAACCCTTTTACCTAGACGTATAGTACTGGATCGGCCCATTCTAGCGTTTTTCCATCCGCGCTAGCTTGCTCGTGGGTTGGCTGCGTTCGCTTCTCTAGTTTTTTTTAGTTTCCTTTTATTTATTCTTTTGGTTTTTCTGTATCTTCACCGCTTTTCTATATTTTTCTGTTTTTCTTTGATTTTACTGGTTTTATTCATTTCTCTGATGGTTTTCGCTGGTTTATTCTTTTTCTTTGTTTTAGTTTGTTTCTTTCTCGGTTTTCTCTGGGTTATTTTGTTTTTCTTTCTTCATTTTTCTTTGTTTATTTTTTTGGCTTTCAACGGTTCTCTATATTTTTCTTTGTTACTTTCTCCATTTTGACTGTTTTCATACTTGCATTCATTGTCTTCGGTTTTTATTTTTAATTTTCGGTTTTTATTGGGTTTCTTTGTTTTTCTTAGTATCTTTGTTGCTGGTCAGAGTTTTCCTTTTGCTCAACACATGTCAGTTTATTCAGTACACATTTAATTTTTTTGTATGCATCAAAAACATATTTTTTATAAATGTTTGACATTTTTTAAACACATTTTCATAAATGTTTCATATTGTTTATTCTATATGTTTAATATTTATCGAATACAATATTAACCTTTTTTTAATACATGGACAACATTTTTCAATAAAAGTGAACAATTTTATTAATGGAAATAAACATTTTTTCACACACAATGTACATTATTCGTATACATTAGGAACATTTTTATCTACATGTTTAAAAACCTAAATATTGAATTAACTTTTTAAAAATATTGTTTTTTGATGAATTCTTTGTATACACCAGGAACCTTTTTATACATATTTAACATTTTTTAAATACATGATAAATATTATTTCATATACATGGTATTTTTTGTATATATTTTTCATGTACATGAAAAACATTTTATTGTACACATTTAACATTTCAAACGCTTGATTAACAGTTTTTCAAATGTTTGTAAATATTTTTTAATATATGTTTAGAATATTTGGGAGTATAAACATAAATGAAAAAAAACCAAAAAAATGTGAAAAAAAAAGGAAACAAAAACAAGGCAGTGGCCTCCCCCACGCTAGACGAGTCCATTTAGTGAGGCGCCTGAGCAAGCCAACGCTCTGTCTCGCTAGAAGAGAGACATAGTAGCTCCCATTTGATAGGTAGGTTGGGCACCTGACTTACCATTGCCATACTTTAGCAAACTAACCCAAAATTCTCTAAAAAAAGCAAGTCTACAAAACTGCTCCTAACCTGGGGTAATGCCAAACCAGCCTCTACTTTCTTTCAATCTTGGACAGCCAACGTCCAAATCATGGACTGGATCTCGACGTGGATCTCTCAGATCCATCCTTGGCAATCCCACGACCGATTTTTTTTCTTTCTTTTCTGTTTTGTCTTTTATTTTTCTTTTCTATTTTTCTTTTTGTTCTTTTCAAATGATTCTTGTATTATTGCCTTTTTATTATTTATTTATTTATTTTAATTTAAGAATTTTATTTTTTAAATTCACAAACATTTTTTCAAATTCATAAACATTTCCCAATCCATTAACATTTCAAATTCATGGACTCCTTTTGAAGTCCAAGATTTTTTTTCAAATTCAAGAACATTTTGAAACCGAGGAAAAATTTCAAATCCTTGAACATTTCATGAAATTTGAAAAAAAAACTGATATACTGGAATATATTTTTAAATCATTAATATATTTTGAAATACTGAAAAAAAATCATATTCATGATTATTTTAATTCGATATTTAAATTTAGCACCGTTTTGAATTCTCAGATAGTTTTCTTAAATTCATGACCTTTTTGACAAAGAAAGAATTGTTTTTCAAAATCATGAACGTTTTTTGAAATCAAGGAACATTTTTTCAAATTCAAGAATATTTTTTGAAATTTAGAATAATTTTCAATTCACATACATATTTTTAATTTGGAACATTTTGTGAAATCTGGCAATAGTTATAAAATTCCATGAACATTTCTTGAAATTTGATTTTTTTTCCTTTTTTATGATCATTTTTATAAAAGCAAAGAAAAAAAGCCCAAATTCCATGGGTTATGCGTTTGCTCACAATCCATCAGGTAGGTAGCGGAATAGGACCTTTGGGGGAGAGAAACCGGCGCCCACAAACCAGCTCACAAAACAGTCCACAAAAAAAAGGGCACGAATCTCAAAGCAAGAATGAACGGCCAAGAAATTGATTGACCCAAAATTAAAATTCAGGCGACTTACATATAGCTAAAATGTAAATGTTAAGTTCAAGCAACGACGGGTACATCCCACTGCCAGGGGCCAAGGCGCACACGCAGCCGTTGTGGGATGGGTGGGTATGATGGGCGTGGGCCGGCTTCGTTTCGATTTCGAGGGACTCCGGACGAGTGATGTATTAGAGTACTAGATTGTAAACGTCCACACTCTACACAAAAGTTCTTGCATTCAAGATGGTCTGTACAGGGATGTTTGGTTACAACCCTGAGGAAGAGCTTTTCTCTTCTAATCGTTCCCTGAAGTTGGACCACAAATTGACTGATCACCAACATCTCCCATTCAAAGCAGCGTTTGTCTGATAACCGAAAACCCACGCAAAAGAGTACAACGGCCACATACAGTGTTTGGTTCATGATTTTGCCTGGGGTGCATTTAAAGCCGTATTATCACCAGAGTACGATTATTACACTCAGGCAGCAATGAGAGGAGGCAGAGGGAAGCTCGGGCGTCTAATTTCATACGCTTGCGTCAGGCAGCTTCGCAAGAGGAAATATCCGAGGCAGGCTACAGGGCAATGGCTCCGGCTAGGTAATCTGGGCCCGGGTAGCAACCAAACAGACGCTTAGAGTAAAGTTGACAGCGGGATCATAACATGCAGACACATGTAGACTGGATCCAAGCAGACTCACTAAAGACCATCACCGACTGAATCTCATGGGATATGCGGAAGCGTTTCGGGCAGGAGGAACGCAGAGGGGAGAAGATGTCGGGGTGTGTCTCCAGCGGATCTCGTAGGATTCAGTCGGTGATTGTCTTTGGTGGATCTACTCGGATCCGGTCTTCGTTCGTCGATGCTCGTGTGTCTTGAAATTTGATCCTTTTGATCTACGCGTCTCTTCATCGGTGACGGTTGATGTTCTGATGCGCTGGTCCTATGGTGCCTTAGCACGACGACTTCCCGATTGTCTCCTACAATAAGTTTTGCCCGGCTCTGGCGAGGGAGGGGCGATGACGGTGGCACGCCTTCGAGTCGCTTCGGTGCTTGTAGTCATCGGTAGGTAGTCTACAAATCTGGATATTTTTTATTATTTATGGTGTTCGTTGTACTATCATGATTGAAGATGAATTGATCAGAAGTTTTCTCGTAAAAAAAAAGGACACGAGCTGTGAGTTACGGAGAGAGAAGGGCGAAGTGCGCTTGGTGGTCCTCTGCGTTGGACAGATGAGCGCTAGCATCGTTCCTATAGCCCCTGTCATTCGGTATTAGCGTTGGAAATAAGGACGCTAACACAGACGCTAAGCTATTTTATGGATTTTTATTTTACTCTTATTTTTAGGGGTGGATTTTTATTTTACTCAAGGGCCAAAACAAGCGCCTTTGCATTGGAGATGACCTTATAGGCCCGAACTCCTCCTGGCTCCGTACCTTTGGGATACGCCCGAACTCCCCCAGCTCCTCCTGGCTCGGTACCTTTGGGATACGCACAATAAACGGTCTCCCTTCCCATAAGCAGGCCAAGCACTACCTTGATCACCTCCTTCCCATATACTTCTGTTGTTCACTATTGTATAGGATGTTTTAGATTATTTTTTTCAGAATCAAATGTATAGAAACGCGTTTTAGTGTGTTTGTTTACTCATTTAAGTCTATATGCAATCTATATTAATAAAATATTCAAAACATCTTATAATTCAGAACAGAAGATTGCCGGCCACATCACAATACCTCGAACAGCACTGAATTCTCGTTTTTCCGTCAAAATGTATTTTGTGGCTTGTCACAATTTCGTCCAAACAAAAATTGTGCTAGGAAGTTAAGACACGTTGTGTTAAACTCGTGCTAGGAACCAGCTAACCTTGGCTGCCTTTGCTACGCTAGGTGGGAAGATCATGGTCTGTGCTGGTGACCTGGTGTGCTTGCTGCCTTGCTGGTGCCTTCACCACGATCAATGATGGATGCACGGATAGGGAGCAGGAGTTGCCGTGAATGGGTACCGCGATCTGTACGTGCGTGCATGTGCTTACGCAATTAGGCGAGTGTTTGACAAAAAACTACCATTTTAGGGGTTGCCGTCCCACAGAACTATCATATTTTAAAAACTGACCGAAAACTACCAAAATTTTCTAATTTTATGACTAAAACCTACCACATTCAGATAATTATCAGTTTAGACGATTTAAAATGCGTTTATGACAGGAGGGGCCCTTCTGTCAGGGCTGACGTGGCAGGAACTCTGTTTGTTTTGACCGTTATGATAGACGGGCCCACAATCTTCTTCTTCCTCCTCTCTCTGGCATATCCTCAAACACTTCGTGTGCACCCGCGCCTGAGAAGGGCATCCGTATCGCCAAGGGTCACGGCGGGGTGGCCGCCGTCCTGCACAAGAGAGTCCCAGCGTCGGCGTCCGCAACCGCACGTGCTGCCTGTCGGGGAGGTGCTGCGCCGGGGCAAAGGCTCCCGTCATCTGTTCCAGCCCGCCTCCCCATGGTCGGCCGCCGCGCGCCGCACGTCATGAGCCTCCACGACTCCGGCTCGCCGCTACTCGGCCGCGCGCCACAGCACCAGCAGCCCGGCGACGACCGCGACGAACCCCCGCACGGCGCCCTCCTCCACCACCCGCGCGGGGGCCCCGCCCAGCACCCCGCCGTGGCTGCCCTCGAGGACCGCATCGTGGCACATGACCGGGACATCCAGGAGCGCCGCCACCAACGTCGCGCTCCAGCAGCAGCTCATCTCTGTGCAACACGAGCTCCGGGCCGTCTCCATCGCCGGCACCTGACAGAGTTAACTTTTTTGCCACGTCAGCCCTGACGTGTGGGTCCCACATGTCATAAACACGTATAAATCGTCTAAACTAGCCATTATCTGAATGTGGTAGGTTTTAGTCATAAAATTAGAAATTTTTTGTAGTTTTGGTCAATTTTAAAAATGTGGTAGTTCTGTGGGACGGCAACCCCTAAAGTGATAGTTTTTTGTCAAACACTCCAATTACGCACACGCCAGCGTTGAGAGAGAGAGGGAGAGACCACAATGTACGTACGAGTACGATCGACACCTGTAAGCCGTAGCGATCCATGAATTGAAGGCCAAACCAGCCAATAGCAGCACCCCGCGGTAACTGCTGCCAGTCCTGTCATCCTTCGATCGTACGATGATGCTCTCCGCTGTGATGTGCATCCCCAATTCGTCATGCCGCCAGCCAGCGCCAGCCATGCGTGAACGCGACGCATCATCGGGCTCATCCAACTGCCAGGGCCCAGGGGCCAAGGCGGCTATCACGCGCGGCCCGCACACGAAGCCGTCGTGTGGGTGGGTGTGTGTATGATGGACGCACGCCGTGCGGTTGTGATCGGTTTCATGTGGACTCCGAAGACATTGCTTCAGGCGGCCAGGAACATCTTTACCCCTAAATTGGACACCACATCCGAGATTAGTCCGTAAACACTGATATGGGAGTCGACCATCTAGTCGCGCCCGCATACTTTTATTTTACGAAAATGATCAAATCTATTATAAAGATTCACCAGAAGTACAAAGCACCTCAAATATAATAAAATTTACATCGAGATCTATG
Organism: Thinopyrum elongatum; assembly: GCA_011799875.1. NCBI lineage: Eukaryota > Viridiplantae > Streptophyta > Magnoliopsida > Poales > Poaceae > Thinopyrum > Thinopyrum elongatum. Next base: position 101,040,022 of record CM022303.1, on the reverse strand, counting down.
GACCACCGAACGACCATTGCCGCCGTCAGGACGAGCCGCCGATGCACCGCTGTCACAGCGAAGAGAGTTAGCTTCAGTTTACAATTCTTGAGATTCGAAAGCGAAATCTCACTGTCTCTTAAGCTGTTTTTCCTCGCACATCTTTTTTATATCATCCTTGTTGCAGGAAAACTTCCTCTGAAGCATATCTACTCCGAGCAAAATATCTGTGATTCCCTTGCTCTGACTCTACTTGAGTATCTAACTTGCAGGGAACTTATATCTCATGTGGATTCAAATCGTGTTCTAAGCTAATCCTCATGGCTTATCCTTCGTCACAAATCATTTCAAAGTATTCACTATATTTAACAAAAAATAAATAAAGATTGTGTGTGACAGGAAATACCTCAGACACTGTCGAGTGCATTGAAAAAGACCACGAATAAGATCTTATGTCAATGTCACTCATACGAAGATTTATCTCGCTATCTTTCGGTTTATCTCCGATGCAAACCTTCAGGGGGAGTGTCGTGGAATAGTCACGGCAGATGTCCTAGTATGAGGACTTAGTCGTGGAGCCATCGCAATGAGGTTAGTTTAAAGGGGTTAATCAGGACAAAGGACACGGGGAGTTTATACTGGTTCGGCCCCTTGCGTTGAAGATGAAGGCCTAATCCAGTTTGAGGTGGTATTGCTAGGGTTTCGATGACCAGGGAGTGAATACGCTTAACCTGGCTCTCGATCTGTTCTCCCTTCCCCCTAAACCGCCGCCGGGTCGTCCCTTTATATACACAGGTTGACGCCCGGCGGTTCACAGAATCCCGGCCGGCTCATAAACGTGTCCGGCTCGGTATCCACTCTTTCCTATCTTACAATACAAGTCATATACTTATGGCGGTTTACATCTATGGGCCCTAACTCGCCTTTGGGCTTTGGGCCTTCTTATTAAGTCTCCTTCGTAAGTCGCCATCTTCTATGTCTTCATGGGCTTCAATACAGGTAAATTACTATGAGCATAACCCGGCCCCTCCTGGGCGGCTTATACTCAATAGTTATATCCCCAACATTAGACCCCAGGTTGATTTGAACTTGTTCATGTCAATCTTCAATACTTAGGAAAATTCCTTCTTCATTACCTTCGCAAAAATTTGTAACTCGCCGTGACGTCATCTTCCGAGATCATGATAACCCGCCATGACGTCACCTGTCATTAATTTTATAAACATCCAGAAATCATATATGCATCTCCTTTTTAATGAACCTCCGAAAATCGAGGCGTCAGCCCTGTCACATATCCAATTTGGAGCTCCTCGATTCCCGCGCATGCCACTTATCCATTCACCTTATAAATAGGGCCAAGGGTCCTTTTCACTTTCCCCCCTCGGCCTCTTCGTCTTCATCGTCTTCCTCACGACGCACTGCTCTCAAGTCCAGCCGCCGCCATCGACCCTCTCCTCTGCATCATCATCGGCCGCCGCAACAACCTGACTTGGTCCAGATTTTGCTCACGCGCCTCCGCCGTTCAACAGCCTTGGTAAGTTCTTCCTCCTTCCCCCTCCGTAGATCTCATTAGGGTTCGAACGAATTCATGGACGTTCGGCACTGTTCTTCACCTGTTCTTCGCTGTAGCATGAGGTTTGATTCAATTTTGATATTTATCCTGTGCGGCAATAATCCTAGTCCCTTTTTCCTCATCAGATCATCCCTTTTAGGTAGAAAAATCTGATCTGGACCTTCATAAACTGCTCAAGTACCAGTATTTTAAGTCTGAATATATTTTCATTTTCTGACACGCGCTAGATCCAAACTTGCAATACCAATATGTGAAACATGTTTTTCATCACTTAGCCATTTTCCAACTTCAGATCTATCCTTTCAATATCCGTGTAGGCGGTTTAACTTCAGAAAATAATAACCTGCCAGGTACCATTAGTCCCCTCTTAAACCGCCAAGTGCTCGTCACTGTCCGGTTTAACATTTATGCATGCTTCAACACTTTCTGCCTGTTAACCATGAACCTTAAACCGGCACAAATATTTTCCAGGTTATCGTATAAATGGCCAAATCCTTTTATTCCTGTAACTGGGTTCAATCCCGGGTTACAGAAGAAGAACTGAACGGGTGGGTTGCAACCGGCGCTTTAGCGAAAAAGGAAGACATCCACTGGAGAGCCCCCGGTCCAGAAAATCCTCCTGAGCCCAAGGATGGGGAAGTGATTGTTTTTGTTGATCATCTGAGTCGAGGGTTCAGCCCACCCAGATCAAAAAAATTCCGTGACGTGCTTCACTTCTTCCAACTTCACCCTCAAGATATTGGGCCTAACTTCATGTCCAATATTTACAATTTTCAAGTGTTTTGTGAAGCCTACCTGCAAGAAGAGCCCACAGTCGACCTGTTCAGAGATTTCTTCTATTTAAACCGCCATACTGAATTTACGGATGGGCCCAATACTGAACTTGGCGGGGTTTCAATTCAGAAGAGAAAAGACGTCAGCTTCCCTCACGCTAAGCATCATAGCCATCCCAAAGATTGGAATCAAACTTGGTTCTATTGCCAAGATACATCTCCAGCTGGCGAGAATCCTTTGCCGGGTTACCGTGCTCACCGGCTTACCGATGCACATCCATTCCCCCAAAGACTCAATGCAAAGGAACGGTCCAAATATGAACCACAGCTTTCAAAGCTCAGAGCCTTTGTGGCAAACGGTTTGACAGGCATTGATTTTATCCGTTGCTGGGTATCTTGGAGCATTTTGCCTTTAAGCCGTCGCTCCGGTTTAATGTGTGAGTACACAGGGGATGTGAAAGACCCTCAACGCCACACTAATATTCAGCTGACTGATGCTGAAATTACTGAATCTGTCAAGAAGATGTTGGATGAACCGGTGACCGACTGTAGCAAAACAGGACTTAGTCCTTTTTGCGCTTCAAATAAACCGCCAGCTGTAAGAATTGCCCCACTCCTGCTTTAATCCATATTCTTAATACTCCCTTATGATCTTTTCAATCTTTAAACAGGGTGATGATCCGTTCTGGAAGAAGAAACCGCAGGATAAACCGGCCAAAATACCTCGTGTCAAGACCAAGGTCAACAAGAAGCCCGCTAAGAAGAAAAACACCGAGCCTACCGAGTTAAACATTGACGATGATAATCCAGAGTCAGAGGTAGAACTTGATTCACTTGGCTCTTTTTTCATACATCTCATTGCCGATGATTTTTATCAGGACGACGCAGAAGCTAGCCGCGCAAATGACGTAGAGGTAACTATTCTCTCATCCGGTTCAGAACCTCTGCCCACACAGAAAACCCGACAAGCAAGCCGGAAAGTAAGATTTTCTCACCCCCTAGCTTACTTGGATCCAAACTTTCTTTTGAAGAAGCAGCAACACGAAGCTCGCCGCACAACCCGGCATAGCGGCCATGTGGTCACTTCCTCCGGTTTACCGAACTCGCCAGTTCGTAAACGCCGCCCAGAGGTCTCTTCTATTTCTGACACATCTTATCCCAAGGCGGGTTATTTCCGACAACCTCTTAATCCGTCTGATTCAAACTATCAGGGAACTTCCCATTCATCCTCTGGCGAGTCCACAGGGACACAAATTCCAACCCTCAAAACTGTTCCTGGGTGAGCATTTTTAACTAACCCCTTATACCTTATGCTTGATCATTATACTAACCTGTTATTTGCGTCTCTGTCAGAGCCAAGGCCAGACCCAGTAAAAAGGCCAAATTGAACAAACAGGCTGATGACAGCGCGCCAACTGATCCGGAAAAGAACCCGGAACAGTTTGAACCAAATACTGAAGCTATTCTTGATGATCCGCCACCGCAAGATCATGAAACCTTTGTTGAACAGATGGAAATTGATCCGATGGGTCATGCTGATAAACCGCCAAGCCCAACTAAGGCTGCTGATGATAAAGCCGGCGATGTTGTAGTTACTGGTGTCGGGTGTACAGCCCCAGGCAACCCCACTGCTCTGTCAAAACATAGTGCCAAAGAAGAATTTTCTGCCGTTGACAAGGGCAAGTGGAAGGTGGACTTGGAAAGCTATGCCCACCTCAGCGCCCAAGATATTCATTCTGGGTTTTTAAACCATTTGCACACAAGCCGTGATTATGAAGCCGATTTACTGAACATGATGAAGGAGCGATATGAGGTAAATGTTGTTAACTCTGCATAAATATTCTTCCCTTAGCCGCCAAGTTTATTGGACATAAAAGAATAGAATGTTCTGCAAACTTTCAAGAACCATATAGATCAACTCCACTAGCCCGCAAGGGCCGGTTTATAATGTCAATATGAACCGGGACTTTAGAATAATAACTCTTCAATTTCGCCTGTGTAGCCCCCAAGGGTCGACTTAACAAACATGTTAAGTTGAGACTAATTATGCTGTAAGGCTCAAAATTCTTACTTAGGACCTTTATAATCCGGTTGACCATCAAGCTGATAGTTGTTATGTGCTTGGGACTTGTAATTTTTTTTTGATAAGAAGCAATAGACATTAGCCCCCAAGTGCCAAGTATATTACTTGTTATGTGCTTGGGACTTTGAATATGCACTGCTATCTAATTAATTACATGTCTCTTGCAGGCTGATCTTAACAAGAAGGAATCTCAAATCGCCGACCTTCAAGAAAATATCAAGTCGTAACAAGCCGAGACCTCCAAAGCCAAGGAAGAACTGACCAGTGCCTTAACAGCAATGGAAAAACTGAAGGAGAGCTTTAAAAACGAGCGGGCAGGTTGGGATACAGAAAAGTCAACTCTGCTGAAGAGGGCTGAGGATGCTGAGGCTGCCCTTAATCCGGTAGCTGAGGAGCTGACTGGCTTGAAACAACAAATAAATGCTATGAACGCTGCCGTATTTGGTAAATAACTTCTTCATAAGCTTTGAACATATATTATGTAAGAGACTGCCGGTTTACCGATGTTTTTGATGATGCAGGAACTCGCATTGCTCATCTTGGCTCAGATATGCGGCAAAAACTGAAAGCCGCCTATACACTTATAGAGCAATTATATACCGGCATACAACGGGTTATCTGCACAGCTTCTCATAATAAACTGCCCCCAACCTTGATCAAGGAGACGTTGGAAAGGCTAGCGATGATGCCTGCACGGTTTGAAGAGCTAAAGAAGTCAGCTGCCAGGGCGGGTGCTCTTACTGCACTTACTCGGGCCAAAGCTTGGATATCTGATCTTGATCCGGTCGATGTGGGAAACGGCTACCCGAGCATAAAGGAGGACGGGTCAGAGTTTAATAACGATGACCTCAGAGCCTTGACGAGGGAAATGCGCCCATTGGTTAGCAAATTGGCTGAAGAAACCGATCTTTCACATTATCAGTCGATTTATGATGCCAACAACAAGAGAGTTAACGCGCCAACTTATGATGCTCCAAATCTTATTTCTCCAATCCGTAAGCATACCTATGCCCCTGATGTTGACCCCTCCATACTTATAAGTGATGAAGCTGTATTCAAGGCCTTAACTGGGATCGATTGGACCACCATTGACTTCCAGCCACTGGGTACACTACTAGGAAAAGGGCTATAGATGAAATTGACACTAATGGCGCACCAGAGAAGTGGTGCGCCACTACTATATACTAATGGCGCACCATGTGGTGATGCGCCATTAGTGTGGATGACACTAATGACGCACCAGACACAAGGTGCGCCACTAGTAACAATTTTTTTTTTCATTTTTCCAAACATACTAATGGCGCATCCAGGCAAAGTGCGCCATTACTAGTTCTAATTAGTAATGGCGCACCAGCCACAGAGTGCGCAAGTACTGTATTTTTTTTTATTCTTTTTTTTGCAAAACTACTAATGGCGCACCGTGGCAAAGTGCGCCATTACTAGTTTAAACTAGTAATGGCGCACTATGCCGCGGTGCGCCATTAGTATATATATACTTTTTTTTACTTTTTTGCAAAACTACTAATGGCGCACGGCCAGCAGGTGCGCCATTAGTATGTTGTGTTACTAATGACGCATGGCTGTGTGGTGCGCCATTAGTAACCTGGGACCAGCTAGATATTTTGGACAGCCACACCTACACACTCATTTTCCCCACTTCATTCCCTCCACCTCCTTCTCCAAGCTTGTCGGCTGCCTCCTCCTCCTCACCTCATTTGCACCATAGATTCATCAAAATTAAGTGGTGAAATTACCTTTTTTTGATAGGTAAGTAAGGGGAAAGCTATCTTCATGTTGTAGATCTACTTTTTTTCTCCCTAGCTCGCTCCAACAACGTGCACATGCACTTTTTGTGGCCTAGCTAGATCTATGTATGTTCGTGGTGTTGCATATGTTTGTGGTGTTGCATATATGTTTGTGTTTGCAGGTACCGGTATTTGAAATGCGATAGTTGCCAATATTTTGCCGGAATGTTGATTCATTTCCGTTTTGGCGAAAATTTTGGCACTATGCATTCTTTTTTGTCCTATTTTTAGGGAAAGTCATGCCAAATTTTTTCTTGGTTCTAAAATATCGTTTTGCTCTACCCCGCAGACGATCATGGTCCGCACGATGACCGAAGGCATCGTGAATAGGTTTTTGAGCTCCGCAAAGGCCGAGATACTTCAAAAGAATGAGACGGAGATAAGATGTCCGTGTCGAAGATGCAAGCTGAAGAGCCTTATTGCGGACCCGGATTCCGGGCAGGTGCGGGACCACCTGCTCTTGCGTGGTTTCATGGATGGCTATCGGTGGCAAGGTGATGAAGATGACTATGAAGTCGTCCATGGGGGCCGGGCAAGAAATGAGGAAGGGCAGCAAGACAACCACCACGGCTCGGGCGGGCGAGAAGACGAAGAATCTCCAGGACATGATCACGACGGTGATGCTGTACACAGTCATCATGTAGAAGATGCCAGACATGATGATGAGGAAGATGCCGGAGCAGACGAAGGGCATGATCATGAAGATGAAGATGCCGGCGGAGCAGACGACGATGGACCATCGATGGGCTGGGTGCAGGACCCTCATATTCAAGAGCTGCTTCTCAAGCAGACGGATAACGCAAGAGCTGCCGCCCGAGAGAAAGCCAAGCTGGATCAACTGGAGATAGACGCGGTTACTCCATTGTATGAAGGATGCAGACCCGAGGATACCCGCCTGAAAGTAACGCTCATGGCTCTGGAGATGAAGGTAAAACACAAAATGACCGACGCATGCTTCGACGAGAACATGTCATTCTGGCACGAACGTCTTCCCAAGGGGAACAAGTGCCCGACCAGTTTCGAGGAGGCGAAGAAAGTCGTGTGTCCTCTGGATTTACCGCACGTGAAATACCATGTGTGCATGAACAATTGCATCATTTATCGGGGCGAGCACGCGGAGTCTACCATATGTCCGGTGTGCGGCGTCACTCGATACAAGAAGAGGAAGAAAGCTCCTCGAAAAGTGGTGTGGTACTTTTCGATCACTCCTCGTCTGCAGCGGTATTTCGTGGACCCTAAGGTAGCAAAGCTCCTGCGTTGGCACGCGGATAGGGAGGAGAAGAAGCGAGAAGATGACGCAAATGATCCGGAGATAAATAAAAAAGACAAGATGCTGAGTCACCCTAAGGATGAGAGCCAGTGGCAAGCGTTGAACTACGAACACCCAGAATTTGGGAAGGATCCAAGGAACATCGTGCTGGGCGCGAGCACCGATGGAGTCAATCCGTTTGGCAGCCAGAGAAGCACACATAGCACCTGGCCTGTGTTTGTGTGGATGTACAACCTTCCCCCCTGGTTGTGCATGAAGAGGAAGTACATTCACATGAGTATGCTAATTGAAGGGCCGAAACAACCAGGGAACGACATCAATCTGTATCTGGGGCTGCTGAAAGAGGAGCTAGACACGCTGTGGAAAACGCCAGCCAATACGTGGGACGCCGCAGAGAAAGAATATTTCCCTATGAGAGCCGCACTGCTCACGACGGTGCACGACTATCTCGGTTACGGATATCTCGCGGGGCAGGTGGTCCACGGATTTTCTGGATGCGTCAGGTGCATGGATGACACAACGTATCTCCAGCTAGATAGAGATCCTGGGTCTTCGAAAACCGTGTTCATGGGACATCGAAGGTGGTTTGCGACGATGACCCATGGAGGAAACGCAAGGATCTGTTCGATGGTGAAACCGAACCCCGAAGACGCCCGCGTACGAGGAGCGGCGAGGAAATAGACGAGCTGTTGAAAAATTGGAAAGATTGCCCACTGCCGGGAAAGAAGCAAAAGGCGCCAGAGCCGGGAAAGAAGCGAAAGGTGCCAGAGCCGCTGCTGAAGGTATGGAAAACGAGGTCTGTTTTCTGGGACTTGCCGTACTGGAAGATCCACCGTGTGCCTCACAGCCTTGATGCCATGCATATCACGAAGAACATGTGCGAGAATCTGCTTGGTACCCTGCTCAACATGCCAGAGAGGACCAAAGATGGGCCGAAAGCAAGGGCAGACTTGAAATCAATGGGCATCAGGCAGGAGCTTCACGCTAATGATGATGATGATGAGGCGAAGCAGGACACAGAAAGTCGTCGCAAAGGAAAAAAGGCCAAGAAGACCGGAAATGACTACCCTCCCGCGTGCTTCACTCTAAGTCAGGAGGAGATCGAGCAGTTTTTCACCTGCCTCGTAGGAGTAAAACTTCCTTACGGTTACGCGGGGAAGATAAGCAGATACCTAGACCCAGCGAAGCAGAAGTTCAACGGGATGAAGTCTCACGACTGTCACGTGCTGATGACGCAAATACTTCCAGTTGCAATCCGTGGGATCATGGACGCGCACGTCCGTGAAACGCTATTTGGCCTATGCAACTTTTTCGACGTCATCTCTCGGAAGTCGGTTGGCGTGAGGCAACTCAGAAGGCTACAGGAAGAGATCGTGGTGATACTATGCGAGCTTGAGATGTACTTCCCGCCTGCATTCTTCGACGTTATGGTGCATCTGCTGGTCCATATCGTGGAGGATATCATCCAACTCGGGCCGACGTTCCTGCACAGCATGATGCCGTTCGAAAGGATGAATGGTGTCATCAAAGGATACGTTCGTAACATGTCACGTCCAGAGTTAAGCATAGCCAGGGGCTTTCTGACCGAAGAGTGCATCTCCTACTGCACGAATTATCTAGGCATCGAGAACCCCGTTGGTCTGCCCGTCAACAGGCACCTTGGCAGGCTCGCTGGATGGGGTCACCGTGAGGGTCGCCGCGAAATGCATGTCGACTTCGAGGGTCGACTCGCCGACTTTGAAAGAGCAAACCTAGTCGCGCTACAACACATAGACGTGGTCGATCCTTGGGTGGTAGAGCACAAAACCTTTATTGAGAAGACGTACAATGACCGAGGCCAACAGAGGACGGACGGAGATATAATCAAAGAGCACAACTCATGTTTCACGCGTTGGTTCAAGCAGAAGCTTCTGTCGTACCCTTTACATGAGGATTCTTCCGCGGAAGAACAACTCATATTCGCCTTGTCACAGGGCGCCGAGCACAACCTGATGACCTATGAGGCGTATGATATCAACGGCTACACATTCTACACCGAGGACAAGGACATGAAGAGCGATGGTTATCAGAACTCCGGGGTAACGATGGAATCCTACACCGGTAACGACAAGGACAGATACTACGGAAGGATCGAGGAGATCTGGGAGCTGAGCTACGCTGGAGAGAAGGTCCCGATGTTCCGTGTCAGATGGGCCAAGAGCGTCCTAAAAGAAGACCGGTATTTCACCACCATGGTTATACCCGAAGCCAAATCCAAGACCGCGGGCGCAAACATCACCGCGAAAAATGAGCCATGGGTACTGGCTTCCCAAGTGGACCAATGCTTCTTCATTACCGACCCGTCAAAGCCCAGTCGTGTTGTCGTGAGGAGAGGCAAAAGGAAGATCATCGGAATGGATGGAGTCGCCAATGAGCAAGACTTCGACAAGTACGGCGACCCAAAGATGGAACATGACGACGACGATGAAGTAGCAGCATACACCACAAGAAGAAGCAGGACCACCCTACCTAAAGGACGTCCGTTCCATAGAAGAACTCCATTTGCGAAAAAGAAGGGCAAGAAGATTGTGAACAGATAGCTAGCTAAGATCGATTGTATTTAAATCGTAGTCTTCATTTCTCGATTGTATTTCATGGGCACTTTTTGAACTCATGAATATTTTTAAATTTCATGGGCACTTTTTGAATTCATGAATATATTTTCAAATTTCATGGGCAAAAATATTGAATATTCATGAGGACACTCGATCTCGATCCCCCCCGCACCCTCCCCCGCTAGCTCCACCGCCGCCGACGACCCACCGCACCCTCCCCCGCTCCACCGCCGCCACCGAGCACCCCCATTTGATGATATTTTCAAATAACAAATTTGATGATATTTTTTCATATTCATAAAAAAATTATTACTGTTTTTATAAAAAAATTATTACTGTTTTTATAAAAAAATATTAAAAAATAGCAACAAAACAAAAAACATACTAATGGCGCACCGCTCGGGTAGTGCGCCATTGCTATCTAAAAAAAACATTTCTAATGGCGCACCGCTAGGGGGTGCGCCATTGCTATAAAAAAAAGATTTCTAATGGCGCACCGCTCGGGGGTGCGCCATTAGTAAGCTTCCCCCCTAGCTCTAACTCACCCGACCCCTTCGTCCCTCCCTCTCGCCAGATCCCCTCCCCCCCCCCCGCGCGCTGCCCCGACCCACGACGCCGCCACCCCCGCGCCCCCCACCACTGCAGCTCCGCCATCGCCGACGCCTCCGCGACCTCGCCGTCGCCGACAGCCTCCCCGCGTCGGCCCCTGCCCTGCGCCGCCTCTACCTCAGTCCGGGCACGGGGTGCAGGACGACGACCGCCGCCGACCCGCGAAGCACGTGGCCGCCGGCCTCCCCACGACCAACCGAGGCGCCCAGGAGGACCGCCGCCGTCTTCTTCTTCGACTACGAGGACCCGGACGAGCTCGGACGCCCTTGAGCCATCCCTTCGACGCCGCCGCCGACCCCGACCCCGACCCCGACCCCTCCGGCGACCGGCCGCGCCCGCCCAGGTACCTCTCCTCCTTCCTCCTTCCTCCCAGTTTGCAATCCAGACAGAGTTGCCTGCCATTTTCTCTGAAATTTAAGAGGCATAATGCCAGTGAATCGACATTTCGGTGGCATACATTTTTTGTCAAATCTTCGAATTCAATTCAATTCAATTCAACATCCAGAAAGATGGCCCAATGTTTAGGGTTCAGTGTAGTTGTGTAAATGGTACCGAGCATAGCCATGTGAGTTCAATACCAGTTACTAGGATCTTCGAATGGTACCACACATGGCAACAATATCCAGAATTAGAGTATAGCAGCGCTTACTATAGTAACCTACCTTTTTTTGTAATTGGCAGCAACCTAGATTTACTTAGTTCAGCGGTGAGTAGAGTGTACGATTTATCGGAAGACCAACATGGCGACATTTCTCCCATGTGTACAAGGTTGTTCTCAGTTTTACCAGGGGACTGGAAGCCTTCAATCTCTAACCAAATTGTTCTAAGAATATCACAGAAATTCAACTCGAATTACTAGCCTTGGATCAGCTATATAATTATTGGTATTGGAACGATCATGAAATGGTAGCATTTGAACGGCTATGAAAATGCGGGTCCTAGGTGACCTTATAAACTGTAAGCATTAAATAATTATGAACATACTTCAACTATTATCCCCCACCTCAATGGGTAAGAGCATCTCTAGCCCTTCCCCTAAATTGTTTTAACTCATCAAATTTGTAACATCATAGCTGTCGCTTCCTTTTTAGGTATAAAGGTCCGAACAACTGCTCAAAGTATCCATTTTGGTAGTAGCATTCATAATTATGCAACTATGATAGTAATGACTAATAGACTGTTTTTTGAATTTCTTCACACCTTTTACTTCCAAGGTTGTGGTCAAGTCCATGTGAGGAACATATAAGTTAAGATTTTAGAACCAATGACAAGGGAGCAGTTTTGGTTCTTGATTTTGTGCTTTGCTGAGAGAAATGTCATACTATGAGCTGGCTAAACTATTGTACTTGTCCCATATTTGTGGTGCTAGTTTGCTGGGTTTTGTCTCCGACCATCGTGTCGTGATGATTTTGCAGGTACCCCGAGAGGCCCTTGAGTTTGCCGGAATGTCGATTAACTTTCGTTCCGGCAAATTCGGGTACTCCATATGTCCTATTTTCAGCAAAGGTCATGCTGAAATTTTCCTTTAGGGTGCCCAACTTAGAATTCTCCTTCACGGCTTAGCTTTTAGGGTGCCTCGGTGTCGATAAGAACCTAAATGATGAAAGCTTAGGCTTTTAGGGTGCCTCGGCGTTGACAAACCCTAAATGATAAAAGCTTAGCTTTTAGGATGCCTCGGTGTCGACAAACCCTAAATGATGAGACCATGATCTTGTTCCTTGACAATAACCAACTTTTTGACCAAACTTTTTTCCTATTTAGAGCGAAACATGGCCCACAACGATGAGGCCGGCGGTTCGGGCGGCAAGCAATTCTGGGAGCTGTCCCAGGAGATGGAGGAACAACCTCACTGCTATGAGGACGCCGCGGAAGACACCGATCCTGACTACACAACCACTAGTGGTGTCGGGGATGACACCACTGATGGCGCCGCCGAGGATGCCACAACTGATGATGGCGGCGCACGCACAGATGGCAGCCAACCGAAGAGGCAACGGAAGGACCGGCGCCCGAGCGTGCTCGGCACCGTCAGGGAGGAATTTACTGAAGTGAACTCCGACGGGCATCCGACGGCGCCCAAACAAGTAGTCAAGGGGTACTCGGTTCAGCTCGGGTGCATTCTCCAGAGCACCGTCTCGATCAACACCGAGAACCTAAGGCATAAGGACCGAGGGAATTTGCGCAGCCTCCTCTTCACGAAGCTGCACGAACGATACAAGTTCCCCGCTGAGTTTGCAAACACACGCCTCTCAGGGAATAAAGTGAACAGTGCTGCCCTCACGAAGATGAGCACGGCCCTGTCTACTTGGAGAAGCACGGTGAAGGCAATGATTGATAAAGGTGATAGTTATGACAAGATCAAGGCGAAATATCCTTTGATGAGCGAAGATGACTACAAGGAGTTCAAGATCAAGTGCGAGAGCCCCGCAACCTCCGAATCAAGTCAGTGGGGGAAAGAAATGCGGCAGTTGAACTTAGGGGTCCACCAACTCGGTCCCGGCGGTTACAGAGTGGCGGAGCCTATATGGGACAAGGAGGACGCGGAGCGTGCCGAGCAAGGCCTACCGCCCCGCTTCGAGAAATACAGTGACAAGCAGACTAGGAACTTTCTCAGGGCCCGGTACAAGGAGGACCCGGTAACAAAGGAGCTTACCACGGATCCGAAGACCAAGGAGCTTGAGCTTGTTCTGGTAAGGAATACACCCCCGCGTAATTAGCTCCATATGGTTGCATTCTAATTAATCCCCAATATTTCTAAATTGTTCACGTTCCTTCCGCAGGACAAAGAAAGCAGTAGCGCGGGGTCGTCTCAGAGCTCCCCTTTCGACACCCCTTTGAATAGGGCGTTGAACGTAATGAAAAACAAGGATAAGCTCAGTAAGCCGACATCAGCTGGTCGTGTGGCCGGCAAAGGCTTGTCCACAAAATGGTCGTCATACTATACCGCTGGTGGGCAAAAGGAGAAAAAGACCAGCTCGGAAAGCCAGTCGCGCGAGGTTGAAGCACTCAAGGCACAAGTGGCGCGGATTCCGGAGCTTGTCCAAGAGCAAGTGGAACAACAACTGGGAACGAAGCTCAACGCCATGGTGCCTACGTTGATTCATGGGCTGACGACGTGGATTGCGGGCGGCCAACAGGGGCCTCCCCCGGTTCCCAGCTTCACGGCCAGCAACTCGCACAGCGCGCAGGCGGCGCCATTGGTGTCTCCGGCGGAGGCGGTATTCGTGTCTCCGGCGCCGGCACGGGCATTGGAGCTTAATGCACCCGGGTGTACGCCGGCCGGCACCTCGCCAGCAAGCGGCCCCTCCGTCAGTTGCACGCCCGCCGTTGGCGGTGCCTCGACATTAGCCGAGCTCGACGGCATCACGGTAACTAAGCCTCTCGGCCGATGACTTCATCTCCTTGCCTTTGACTGGGCATCCCTGACGCCCTACATGTTTTCGCAGGGCGCCGCCGACGTTCCTTGCACTCTCCTGCACTTCGTGGGCGGCGAGTTGGTCGATGTCGCCAAGGGCAGAATCGTTCAACCGGGCAACCCCGTGTTCCACGGTAATCCGATGCCACCCACAGTGTATAGGGTTGAAGTGGTTCGGGTGCTGCCAGGCTACGACGAGCTGTTACCTCCGATTCGACCCGCTGGGGCCGACGAAGAAGATGAGATGACCCTCAGCGCCTGCGTAAGCTGGCCCCTGCTTTGGCCGAAGAGCCAGATTCGTTTGGGGGCGGGGGACACCATCCCACAGACAAGACCGCCAGTTGTGCCGGCGCCAAGCCATGGCAAGAACGCCGCAATGCTACCGGACATGCCGGACATCCCTATGGCACAGGATCCGGACATGCATATGGCACAGGATCCGGACGACGACGACAACGACGACGGTACATTTACCAACATCGATAAGTACTTTGCCGAACATGGGTACGGTGACGAGTTCTGCGGGCCTCCTTCTCAAGAACCCAACCAAGACGACCGCGATCTAGCTGGTACGACGGAGAAACCCAGTTGCAACAGGCGTCGTCTGGCGTTCAGTTCTCAGGAGACGCCTCCAGCTGCCGCCTTCACCGAGCCTCAGATAGCTGAGGTGCGAAATATTATCAGCCCCAACACGCTCAAGAAGGCGGTCTGTGAGCAGAACTCGGTCCCATTACAGCAGATCAAGAAGAAGAGCCGGAAACGAAAGACTAAAAATGGCACCGATGCGAGCAAGCCGGCACCGAGTACGATCCGTGCTCAGGACGGGCCACCTTCACCTAAGGATATCTCGAGGAGGGTGCATGTGGCGGGTAGGGCGATGCTACCGACAAATATGCTCAATGCTGCAACCGGTGCTATGCGGAGTCTGCACGACAGTGTTCTTTCTTTGGAGAAGCGGCGTCTCAGAGAGAATGATGTGGCATACCCGGTTTTCGTGGCCAAGGTGCCAGAGGGCAAGGGCTTTGTGGATGGCGACATCGGGGGTACGATCGTCCTACGGTTTGATGACATCTTTGCTATGTTTAACCTTCATCCGCTGCACTACACCTTTGTTCGGCTGTTTTCGCTGAGTATGGAGATGCGGATCATTAGAGACAAGACCCCGGACATCGTGATAGTCGACCCCTTCTACATGCGTGCCAAGCTCTTGAGCAGCGCTGGTGACCACCAAGTCGCGAGTTCACACCTCGAAGGCGTCATTCTGGCAAACCCAGATAAGGATAACTTCCTTGTGGCTTACTTTCCCGAGTAAGTCATCCCTTAACCGCCCCGTAACATATGATTTCTTAGATTTCGATCGTTCTTTTTTTTTCTAACATTCCGTGTTCTGTGCAGTGACACACATTGCACACTCATCCTCTTAAGCCCGAAATATTCCATGGCCACGTATTTCGACCCGAACCGTCACTCCAAGATAGACTACAGAAATATCAAGAAAGTTCTTGATGATGTTCTCCCCGGCTACGCCAAATCTGGAGGCACCTTCACCAGGGCAGTTCGTAAGTACGGCAAGCACCTGTTCGCCCACAATACGACGTTCTGCTGCGTCAAGCAGCCGCCTGGCGGTCAGAAGGATGCCTACTACGCCCTCCATCACATGCGGGCGATCGTAAGGGACCATCATCACCTTCTGCTACCAGATAATCTCAAAGATTGGGCCGCGAGCTTGTCGGCAATCCAGGATGCGGACATCAGACAAGAATTCTTTCGCATCCAGTCGGAGTTTGCCGACATCATCCATCAAGATGTCCTTCATACCTCGGGGCAGTTCTTCCTCAGATATCAACCGTCCAACAGTGAGATAGACGGAACGCTACAAATGCAGGCTGACAACGCCCGCGATTTCATGACCATCACGACAGACGGCGGCTTCATCCATGCTCCTGTCCCATGAGTCGAGTCGAAAGTAGTGATGTGTAGTTCGGAAACATTGATTGGCTCATGTTGTAATTAAACTTTAATGAATTGTATGTCTCTTTGGTTTGGACAGTCGTTCAACTTAGATGTAATCGATGCTATTTATTAGTAGGACCATGAATCGTGCTATTAATGTCTTGCTTTTCTCTTCCGATCCTTTTGTTGCATACTTATATATTGCTTATGTATTGTCTGTTGTTTGGCTTGTGCATAGAGATGCCGTCGTATGTCGTGTACAAGGGTAAGGTTCCCGGAGTCTACGACGACTGGGAGGAGTGTCGGAGACAGGTTCACCGTTTCAGCGGTAACAGTTACAAAGGGTACACCACTAGGGCGGAGGCGGAATCTAGATACGCCCGCTATCTAGCGGGAGAGAGGAGGGAGCGTTGGAGGAACCGGATGAAGACCAGTTTCATCGCGATGATGCTCATCGTGATGACCGCAGCTCTCTTCTATGTGATGGTAGTTTAGATGATCGATATCGACTTGTAATGTGAAGACAAACTCGATACTCGCGGTCTCGAGACTTGTAATGTTTTATCTTTGTTCGGTCTTTTGAATTCGGAGACTAATATGATGAATTGTATTCAGAGACTAATCTTCCATTGTATTCGATGAATCTGCTGTTGCTGTGTGCTGCTGTCTATATTCTGTCCAATAATATATTTTGTAACCTGTGCAAAAATCAGAAAAGTAAAAAAAAAAACCTAATATTCATACTAATGGCGCATCACTACAGAGTGCGCCATTAGTATGCCAAAGGATACTAATGGCGCATCACCCCGCAGTGCGCCATTAGTATGCCAAAGCACATGGTTAAATATGGCCCCCTGGGAGGCATACTAATGGCGCATGGTGTTCTATACTAATGGCACACTGCGTGGTGCGCCATTAGTATACCAGATACTAATGGCGCACCAGTGGTGCGCCATTAGTAAAAAATACTAGTGGCGTGATACTAATAGCGCACCAGTAGTGCGCCATTAGTAGGCAAAACTGGTGCGCCATTATTAGGCCTTTTCCTAGTAGCGTAGAGAGGAGGAAGATGAACCGGCGCTGGACGATCCGCAACCTTCAAGTCAGCCAGGCCAGGACTCGTAAACCGGGGGCCGGTTTAGCAGCTGCTTTCTTTAAGACTTGTTAAAACAATTATTCTTTTGGGCATCAAACGCCTTGTAATAGGCTAGCTTAAACTCTTGTTCTGCTATGCCATCGTGCATATTTACTTTGCATGACACTGCTAATCCACCATGTTAAGATATGCCACTTATGCTTATAATATTAACAATGTGGAATCTGCTCCTACATGCAACGGATTAAAAGTGTCCTGGCGGTTTACCGCTGGACAGGTCATAACGCCCAATATAAAACCATGGAAACTAACATAGCTTATACCCAAGGCTGGACTTTCAGAATAACCAAATTTGAAATATATCATACCTGTGATATTTGATCACACTGTTGGTTTACCAAACCGGTGTAGTAAGGGGGAGAATCCAAACTTTGAGCACTGGTAATTATCATAGATTGCTTGGCTTATGAACAAAACCAGGCCGGGTTAATAAACACCGGATATTATCTTATCTCATACTGGCGACTTATAGTCAAAAACCAGGCTGGGTTAACAAACACCGGATGAATTATGATCATAAAGCATTATAAGCCTCATCAAATAAACCTCAAAAACTGTGGAATAAAACAAACGAAAAAATGAGGCTTTTCATGGGCTGCCAGGCCTAAAATCGAGTGCTTTCATGGGCCGCACAGCCACTGAGTTAAACCTATATACAAACCTTATAAGATGGACCTCACATAACCAATCGTCGTTTTAACTTTGACAAGTTCAGGGTCTGTATAAGATTGACTTGTCAAACGTTCGGCGGGTCATTCTAGGAATACCTGGGCGGAGTGGCTTACTTAAAAAGGCAGGATAACCCGGGGTTTTAGGTGAATACACCTGGCTTCCAAGCCTAGCTTTTAAGCCTATTACAAGGGTTATACAAACTCTTTGTTCTTTAGAATCAAGGAGCCCCCAAGTAATATTTTTGAGCTGTGCTCAAGGGGCACCTATGTTTGAGCTGTGATTTTGCAACAGACTCTCTTTGGTACCTTTAACCTGGGTAGCAAGCCCCCAAGTTTTTTTTTCAGTTGGCTTATAAGCCAGTTCAAAGGGTAATCATAACTTCGCTCATAAGCCGGATGCCCCCAAGTAACCAAAGACTCATTAAGAAAAAATGACAGAGGCCCTGCTTTAGCAGGGGTGCCAGTTTAATATATACATTGTCAAAAATATGTACATCAGAAGAGCCAATGGCTCAGGTGTAGTAAGGCCGAAGATGAGCAATATTCCACGGCCGGCGAGTCTCTTCCTCCGACGTGTGTGAGTCCTTGTGGTCTCGAACATCAATAAGGTAGTATGACCCATTGTTCAGATTCTTGCTGACCACAAAGGGTCCTTCCCAAGGTGGGGATAACTTGTGCATATCAGTCTGATCCTGGATAAGCCGGAGCACTAAGTCGCCTTCTTGAAAGGTTCTGGTCTTGACCCGGCGGCTGTGATAACGACGTAGATCTTGCTGGTAAATCGCCGAACGAGCCGCTGCGAGATCACGCGCCTCGTCTAACAGGTCAAGTGCATCCTGACGTGCCTTTTCATTATCAGCTTCAACGTAAGCCGCCACCCGGGGTGAGTCGTGACGGATGTCACTGGGGAGAACTGCCTCTACTCCATAAACCATGAAAAAAGGCGTGTAACCCGTAGATCTGTTGGGAGTTGTGTTGATGCTCCATAGCACCGAGGGTAACTCCTCTACCCAACAATCCAGCGTCCTCTGTAAGGGAACCATAAGCCGGGGCTTGATGCCTCTCAGGATCTCTTGATTGGCTCTCTCAGCTTGACCATTAGATTGGGGGTGAGCCACCGATGATACATCAAGCCGGATATGCTCACGTTGACAAAATTCTTTCATAGCACCCTTGGAGAGATTAGTGCCATTGTCTGTTACAATGCTGTGTGGAAAGCCAAAACGGAAGATCACCTTCTTCATGAATTGAACCGCCGTTGCTGCATCACACTTATTGACTGGCTCTGCCTCTACCCACTTATTGAATTTATCAACCACCACCAAGAGATGGGTCTTCTTATCCTTGGACCTCTTAAAAGGTCCAACCATATCAAGCCCCCAAACTGCAAACGGCCAAGTGATTGGAATCATTCTCAACTCCTGAGCCGGAACATGAGCTCGACGTGAAAACTTCTGACAACCGTCACATTTTTTGACCAAGTCCTCAGCATCAGCATGAGCCGTCAGCCAATAAAAACCGTGACGAAAAGCCTTGGCTACAAGAGATTTAGAGCCGGCGTGATGACCACAATCTCCTTCATGGATCTCACACAGAATCTCACAGCCTTCTTCAGGAGAAACACAATGCTGAAACGCCCTGGTAACACTGCAATGGTGTAGCTCTCCATTGACAATTGTCATTGACTTGGACCGCCGGGTTATTTGCCTGGCCAAGGTTTCATCCTCAGGTAACTCGCCCCGGGTCATATATGCCAAATATGGAACTGTCCAATCAGGAATAACATGAAGAGCCGCCACCAACTGAGCTTCCGGGTCAAGAATAGCCAAATCCTCCTCTGTAGGTAACTTGACCGACGGGTTATGCAAAACGTCAAGAAAGACATTAGGTGGCACCGGTTTACGTTGAGAACCCAACCGGCTTAAGGCATCAGCTGCTTCATTTTTCCTCCGATCAACATGCTCAACTTGATAACCCTTGAAGTGACCAGCAATAACATCCACCTCTCGTCGATAAGCCGCCATGAGGGGATCTTTAGAATCCCAAGTACCAGAGACTTGTTGAGCCACCAAATCTGAGTCACCAAAGCACCTTACCCGGCTTAAGTTCATCTCCTTAGCCATCCGAAGACCGTGGAGCAAGGCCTCATATTCAGCTGCATTGTTAGTGCAAGGGAACATCAAACGGAGAACATAACAAAATTTATCACCTCGAGGGGAAGCAAGCACAACTCCAGCCCCCGAGCCCTCCAATTGCCTGGACCCATCAAAGTGAATAGTCCAATACATGTTATCTGGTTTTTCCTCAGGCATCTGCAGCTCTGTCCAGTCATTGATGAAATCCACCAGTGCTTGAGACTTGATGGCCGTGCGAGGCATATACTTCAAACCATGAGGCCCAAGTTCAATGGCCCATTTGGCAACCCGGCCTATTGCTTCTCTGTTTTGTATGATATCTCCTAAAGAAGCAGAGCTAACCACAGTAATGGGGTGACCCTGAAAATATTGCTTAAGCTTCCGGCTTGCCATGAAAACCCCATATACAAGCTTCTGCCAATGTGGGTATCTCTGCTTGGACTCAATAAGCACTTCGCTGATATAATAAACCGGTCGTTGAACCGGATATTCCTTGCCTGCCTCTTTCCTTTCAACCACAATAGCCACACTGGCAGCCCGGCTATTAGCAGCCACATATAGCAACAGCGGCTCCTTATCAACGGGCGCAGCTAGGACCGGCGGCCCAGCCAGCTTCTTCTTAAGCGCCTCAAATGCCTCATTAGCAGCGTCACTCCAAACGAAGTCATCTGTCTTTTTCATCATCTGATACAAAGGGATGGCCGTCTCACCGAGGCGGCTTATGAACCAGCTTAGCGCCGCAATACGACCCGCCAGACGTTGAACATCATTGATACACGCCGGTTTAGCCAGAGAAGTAACGGCTTTGATCTTCTCCGGATTAGCTTCAATGCCCCTGTTAGACACCAGAAAGCCCAAAAGCTTGCCCGCCGGCACACCAAAAACACACTTGGCCGGATTAATCATCATCTTATAAACTCGGAGATTATCAAAGGTTTCCTTCAAGTCGTCTATCAACGTCTCCTTTTTTCTGGATTTCACCACAATATCATCCACATAAGCATGAACATTGCGTCCAATCTGATTATGAAGACAATTCTGCACACATCGCTGGTAAGTCGCCTGGGCACTCTTGAGCCCAAAAGGCATAGACACATAGCAGAAGGCTCCAAAGGGAGTTATGAAAGCTATCTTCTCCTGGTCTTTAACTGCCATCTTGATCTGATGATAACCAGAATAAGCATCCAAAAAACTCAAATGCTCACAACCCGCCGTAGCATCAATAATCTGATCAATACGAGGGAGAGCAAAAGGATCAGCCGGACAAGCCTTGTTTAAATCCGTGTAGTCCACACACATGCGCCAAGTGCCGTTCTTCTTAAGTACCAGCACCGGCTTAGCCAACCACTCAGGATGAAAAACTTCAACAATAAACCCAGCCGCCAAGAGCCGGGCTACCTCCTCACCAATGGGCTTACGCCTTTCTTCATTGAAACGACAAAGAAACTGCTTGACCAGTTTAAACTTGGGATTAATATTGAGAGTGTGCTCAGCGAGTTCCCTCGGTACACCTGGCATGTCAGAAGGTTTCCACGCAAAGATGTCCCGGTTCTCACGGATGAACTCGATGAGCAAGCTTTCCTATTTCGGATCCATATTAGCACTGATGCTGAACTGCTTGGACGAATCACCAGGAACAAAATCAACCATCTTAGTGTCATCTGCCGATTTAAACTTCAAAACCGGATCATGCTCTGTAGTTGGCTTTTTCAAAGACGTCATATCCGCCGGATCAACATTGTCCTTGTAAAATTTTAACTCCTCCGTTGCATAAATCGACTCAGCATAAGCCGCATCACCCTCTTCACATTCCAAGGCTATCTTTCGGCTCCCATGTACTATGATGTTCCCCTTGTAACCCGGCATCTTGAGCTGCAGATAAACATAACAAGGCCGTGCCATGAACTTGGCATAAGCCGGCCGTCCAAACAGAGCGTGATACGGGCTGTGAATTTTGACTACTTCAAAGGTCAATGTCTCTGACCTAGAGTTATGATCATCTCCAAAGGCAACTTCCAGAGCTATCTTACCAACAGGGTACGCCGACTTACCAGGCACCACACCATGGAAAACTGTATTCGATGGTTTAAGATTTTTATCTGTCAACCCCATGCGACGGAAAGTTTCGTAATAAAGGATATTGATGCTGCTCCCTCCGTCCATGAGTACCTTGGTAAACTTATACCCTCCAACCTGGGGTGCAACCACCAATGCTAGGTGACCCGGATTATCAACCCGGGGCGGGTGATCTTCCCGACTCCACATGATGGGCTGCTCAGACCAGCGCAAGTAACGGGGAACCGCCGGTTCAACGGTGTTCACTGCCCTTTTATGAAGCTTCTGATCCCGTTTGCATAAATTTGTGGTGAAGACGTGGTACTGCCCACTACTCAACTGCTTTGGGTTACTCTGATACCCAGATTGCTGCTGCTGATTCCCCTGACCTGACTGTTGATGGTAGCCACCCTGATTGCCTTGATTGCCCTGATTACCTTGGAATCCAGAACTAGAACCGCGACCGCCATAACCCGGCCCATGAGAACCGGACCCTGAACCACCACCCGGTCCATGATTGTCTTGAAAAAGATTGGAATTTTTATACTCCTTCATGATGTAGCAATCCTTCCAGAGGTGGCCAGACGGTCTTTCTCGCGTCCCATGCCTTGGGCAGGGCTGATTTAGCATCTGCTCAAGATTAAAGCCTGACCCTCCGGCCCGTGGGGGCGGTTTACCTTTACGACGCTAGCCATTATTCTGTGTGTTGGTGTTAGCCACAAAGTCCAAACTATTATCAGCTTTGCGCTTACCATTGCCTCCCTGATTCGCCGGATTATGCTGCTGTCCTCTGGTGCTGCTGCTCTTCTTTCCCTTTCCCGGCTTGTCATCATCAGACTCGGGGTCCTTGGTACCATCAGAGTCAGCGTACTTAACCAAAGCCATCATCAACTCTCCCATGTCATTGCAGTGGCGCTTGAGCCGACCCAACTTCTGCTTAAGAGGCGTAAATCGGCAATTCTTCTCCAACATTATGACCGCTGAACCGGCATTGATGCGATCCGATGAATGTAAGATGGTCGAAACCCGGCGCACCCAATGGGTTGTGGACTCACCCTCTTCTTGGACACAGGCATCCAGATCCACAATTGACATAGGCTGCTTGCACGTATCTTTGAAATTCTGGATAAACCGGGCCTTTAACTCGGCCCATGACCCAATGGAGTTGGCAGGGAGCCCCTTCAACCAAGTGCGAGCCGTTCCATCCAACATCAGGGGGAAATATTTAGCACATGCCGCATCGCTAACATCTAGCAATTCCATGGCCATCTCATAACTCTCGATCCATGCTTCAGGAGGTAAATCGGCTGTATAGTTAGGCACCTTGCGAGGGCCCTTAAAATCCTTGGGCAGACGCTCATTACGTATGGCCGGCACTAAACATGGCACGCCCAAATTCCTAAAGGTTACACCTGGCTCCACCGAAGTTGTCGGACGAACCGGAGAAGGTTGACGGGCCGCATATTGCGCCGCCAGCTCGGCCTCTCGACGTGCTCTACCTTGATCCACCACGTTCTGAGCATCAGCACCACCGCCCGCCGGGTTATGTCCACGAGGCTGGTTATGGTTCCGCCCACTGCTTGACACAGCTGGTTCATCAATATGCCTACTGTAACTCCGGCTTGGGCGAGGGATGGAATGAATCCGGCTTCGACTATAAGAATAAGCCTGCTGCTTAACCAATGCTGTCTGAAGGAGCTCTCTAGCCCTCCGCATCTCAACCACCGTTGGAGACTCGCCTTCAACCGGGATAGCCGCCAATCGTGACGCCGCAGCGATCATTTTATCCAAAGGGTTAGAGTAATGACCCGGTGGTGTTGGCATGTGTTGCGGCGGGATATTGTTCTGACGAGGCGGATCCGTGGTGCGCGGCTGAACCGGCGCTCCCGTCCCAGGCGCTTCAACTCGGTCCGCCACTGGCGGGTTACTGGTTCCTGCTCCTGGCGTGTTAAAGAGGTTCCTCGCCTCGTAAACCGGTGGCAGGCGAGACTGATGCCTCCTCCTCATGACTTCGTTTGACGCGTTTTGATCTAGCATGAGTCGATAAGACTCCGACTGAATCTGCTGCGCTTGAGCATCCAACGTAACCCGCTCCGCAGCCATCCTGGCATCTTCAGCTGCCAGGTCTTCCTTAGCTTGAGCTATCTGATCTCGCAATTTCATGACTTCCGCGTTATGCTGATCTTGATTATCCGGGTTAACCTCTGTCGTCAGCAGTGTTGCCAAGGCGTCTAGTAAACCGGACAAGACTTGAGCCGACGGGTGCGCAGGGCCTCCTGCCCCGGCTGCCGTCGCCGCTGCTGGCCCGGAAATCAATGCCGCTGCAGTTGAAGAGTGCTGCACTGGCTGCATACCGGCCATGAAGATTGCAACCCGGTTCAGCGGCTCGTAGGGGTCCGGAATACTATCGCCATCGGAACAGCCCCCAAGCCGACCGTCTTGCAATTGGTACAATGACTCAGTTTCACTGGTGGATGACTCGCCATCAGAATAGACAACTGTCTCACTATCAGATACCGATTTATCCCCAGATTCCGCACCATTGATGAATCCCACGAAGGCACGACTCATGGCGGGCTGAACTCGGGCGGGTTTTGCACGCTGAGCCGTCTCGATGATGTTGGTGCAGGTGTCCGGCTCACGGCCCAGTTCGCCGATCTTGCCAATGAAGACGTGAATTCCACCGAAGGGGACCCGGTACCCGTACTCAATTGAGCCGGCCTCGGGGCCCCAGCCTTCGTCGTTGATGTAGAGCTTGCCGCGACGACTCTTGGTCATCCGGCCCACAGCGTATCCCTTGATCCCTTCGAAGTTACCCTTCAAGAACTCAAAACCACCGTGCGATGGCCCCACGGTGGGCGCCAACTGTCGTGGAATAGTCACGGTAGATGTCCTAGTGTGAGGACTTAGTCGTGGAGCCATCGCAATGAAGTTAGTTTAAAGGGGTTAATCAGGACAAAGAACACGGGGAGTTTATACTGGTTCGGCCTCTTGCGGTGAAGGTGAAGGCCTAATCCAGTTTGAGGTGGTATTGCTAGGGTTTCGATGACCAGGGAGCGAATACGCTTAACCTGGCTCTCAATCTGTTGTCCCTTCCCCCTAAACCGCCGCCGGGTCGTCCCTTTATATACACAGGTTGACGCCCGGCAGTTCACAGAATCCCGGCCGGCTCATAAACGTGTCCGGCTCGGTATCCACTCTTTCCTATCTTACAATACAAGTCATATACTTATGGCGGTTTACATCTATGGGCCCTAACTCGTCTTTGGGCTTTGGGCCTTCTTAGTAAGTCTCCTTCGTAAGTCGCCATCTTCTATGTCTTCATGGGCTTCAATACAGGTAAATCACTATGAGCATAACCCGGCCCCTCCTGGGCGGCTTATACTCAATAGTTATATCCCCAACAGGGAGCGTGTTTTATCTTTGTATTTATCCGTTATCTATCTTTTGATGTGTTCTATTTTGTCAACAATCGTCCAAAAATGGAGAGATTGTTGGCGCAATATTTGCCCTCTTGTGTTTTGAATAATGTTGACAGAAACAGGCATGGACTGATTTGTTTGCTAGTGCACACAGAGAGAAATAGTCAATGCAGAACCGAAGAGAATGCTGTCTTCGGTGCCAAGTTCGAGGAACTTCACCGAAGAATATTTGCGTTGCAGAGAAGAATGAGCTACATCAGTTGAAGACATGTAGACGAGAAGATTGATGTGAAGGAGTTAACCCCTCGAAAATTTATTGCAGAAGTGAAGCAATTGGTTCGGAGATTCTGTCCGAAGAACATTGACTGCAGCGAATGGAAGTCGAAGACAAAGTGAAAACGTAGTATTCATTTCGTTGTTTTTCTTTCATTTATTTGAGTCATAGGACCTCTGTACTATTAAGAGGGGTATAGGTTTTCGAAGCTTAGATCCGTTGTGATGCTTAGCCCAAAACCTATGCGAGACTAAAAGAAATCTCTTTATGTTTCAAATGATTATCTGGCAGCAGTAGACGTTGTTCTTCATGCTGCAGAAGATATCTTTCAAACTAAGAAGCTAGCATTAATTGAAGGCCAAACCAGTTGCCAATCCTGTCATCCTTCAATCGTACGATGATGCCCTCCTCTGTGATGTGCATCCCCAATTCCCCATGCCGCCAGCCAGCGCCAACCATGCGTGAACGCGACGCATCATCGTGCGGGCAACGACGGGTTCATCCAACTGCCAGGGCCCAGGGGCCAAGGCGGCTATCACGCGCGGCTCGCACACGAAGCCGTCGTGTGGGTAGGTGTGTGTATGATGGGCGCACGCCGTGCGGTTGTGGTCGGTTTCATGTGGACTCCGAAGACATTGCTTCAGGCGGCCAGGAACATCTTTACCCCTAAATTGGACACCACATCTGAGATTAGTCCGTGGACATTGATATGGGAGTCGGCCATCCAGTCGTGCCCGCATACTTTTATTTTGCGAAAATGATCAAATCTATTATAAAAATTCACCGGAATTACAAAGCACCTCAAATATAATAAAATTTACATCGAGATCCATGTAGCACTGAACGACCATTGCCGCCGCCAGAACGAGCCGCCGACGCGCCACTGTGGTCGCTCCCATATCGGAGTCGGCCTGGCCTTGTCGATGATAGCCGGGAAGTGTTCGTCTACGTGCCCCTAAGGACCAGCGCCCTCGAGCTGCACTCGTCGTTGTGGAATCCTTGAATCGATCTGAAGAACCTGACACAAATCTCGTCGTTGCATACGCACGGTGACAAACCCTAGTCTCGCCGCAACCCCAAAGAGCTGGTAGGAATCTACGTCGGAGCTCCATCTAATCCGTCCCAATGGACGAACTTGAGGAGGATCGGAGCCTGGAAGGCTAACTCGAACAAGGAGCGCCACCATCCGTCCAAACGCCGCCCTTGCGAGGACTAAAACCCTACCTATCTACTAGTGGGAGTCAAGACACTAGGATTATCCTCCCCACCATGGTCGCCGGAGCGGCAGGCGGATGAGAGGCGAATCCACGGGCTCCCCGGCGGAGATTAATGGGAGGAAGGGTTTCCTAAGTCGCCTTGGGAAAGAGGACAGAAAAGCCAAAAGCATATATCGGTATCTCTGTGCCCGCATACATTTCAAAGTTGATTTCAACATACCAGACAAAATTATTAAACCGGACGTGTCGGCGTCATCATTATGTGTGTGTGTGGGGGGGGGGGGGGGGGATGCGGATTTTGCGACGTTGTTGGTACCCCAGTCAAATTCTCTGCCGCCGCAGCAATCTCCGCTAGCGTGGCTTCTTTCTCCGCCTGCAGGATACGGTGCCGCCATCACTCGCGGTGGATTTCCCGGACGGCGGCATAGGATAGGAGCATCATCTTCTGATCATCCACGTCCGCCACGATGCTCGTGCCTGCAATTAACTCCTTTGCTTGTCGGTGCTCGTAGAGGAGGCGTTGGTTGTACATCTGGTCGGCATGCGCCTGCCAGAATGCGGCCTCCAACTCTTCCAACACCATGTCGGTGTAGTGTCTCCGCGCTTTGCCCATGGTGATGCTGGCCAGGACTGGCGAGGCGGTGGCGTCAGCTCGTCTGAGTCCCTGCCGTCCCGAGGGCTCGGCGGCAATCCAGCCTGTATCAGGCTGGCTCCTTGGGCCACCTAGTCAGCTGCAATGCCAGAGAGTTCCTTGTTCTACTCAAGCTCGAGGCAATGCCGGTGAGTTCCTTCTTTTGAGAGGCCACCCCAAAGGGCTTTGGAGGTTGAGGCCATGGCGGGTGTGGTGCAAAGAGGAGATGGAGAGTGGAGGTGTGGTGCGGTTGTTGCCCGATGTCTAACCACATTTAAATAGCGGGCGGATGTCAAGCGCCAAGAGGCAAGGTGTTTAAGTCTTGCCGGTATAAGGACGGACGTGCGGCGCTCGGGGTGCCAGAGTAGGTTCCTGAGCAGACGTATTGGTTTTATGGAGGTAGGCGGGCGGACGAACGGATGTCGTTTCAATACGGAGAGAAGGCACATGCAGTGGGCGGCGCTATCGGCCGGCACGCCGCTTCAATGTCGATTCCAGTGAAAAGTCACGCCCGCTCTGGGCCAGCATGAATCGGGCACTGACGCCCTGTAGCGGCGCTAACCACTTCGGGCGGGAAAGTGCATGAGCAAGGGAAGGGGATGGGCCAGGGTTGTCGGAACAGGGGGTGGCAGCGGTCCGGACCCCCGCAAAGCCCCCACCCCCGTTTGCTTCCGGTTTTTGTGAAAAAGGATGTCCGGAACGGCCAGCCCATGGATACAAGATTGCATTGGATGGTAAAACACGTCTGAATCGCATGGGCCGAACAGATGCGAGCAGTTTGAGAGTCCGCGTGGGAGATGCCCTCAATATCTGTCTGCACTATACTACTATAGGTTGTAACAGTTATGTGGGTCCTTTTAATGTTCTCTCTTTGAAGCGTGTGCATTGTACACAAACATTCTGGAATTCAAGATGGCCCGCCTTGAGTCTTAGGCCCTGTTTGGATCACCATTTTCCTTTTAAATACCCTTCTAAAAACTACACGTCTGGACCCGTCGTTCTATTTCCAGCCGAAATTTTCTGAGCGACCAGTAAGATATACGTGTAAGTTACACACCTCTATTAATATCATAGATTCTAAGCACGGCTTTAGAGGATGTTTGGTTGCAACCCTGAGGAACGGGCCTGAGCTTTTCTCTTATCTGAGCGTGGCCTCATGTTGTGTCACAAATTGACAGATCATGTACATCTCTTATTCAAAGCAGCGTTTGGCCAATAACCTGAAACCACACCTGAACGAGTACAACCCGCAGACAGAGTTTGGCCCATGATTTTGCTACAAGACAGCAACCAAACAGACCATTAGAGCAAAGTTGACAGCAAGATCATAACATGCAAACAGTCACACCATGTGATCACTCAGACGCGCCCTTGTGATCCCATGCTTTATTAATGGCGCATCTTAAATATATATGGAAACATACACAACTATCTCAGCGAAGGTAACACACCCATGAGAGTTGTGTAACAAATACTCCCTCCGTCCAGAAATACTTGTCAAAGAAATGAATGTATCTAGATATATTTTAGTTCTAGATACATCCACTTTTATCCATTTCTACGACAAGTAATTCCGGACGGAGGGAGTAGTACAACAATACATTCAAAGATAGTTGTTATTTAGCTGGTTGGATGAAACTCAATTCTCACGCCAGATACTTGAGCACACCAGGAAAGTGAACCATGTAGAAATAGTCGTCCCAGTCGATTTTCTTGGGATCGAAATCAAAGTAGTATTCTCCTCCATCACTATTTTGCTCCATCGCCTTCCTCAGCTTCTCAAGGTTCATGTCATCAAAGCTTCAAAACATCGAGGCCGAAAATCGTCTTAGAAAGAACGCTCTTTGATAAAATAGAAGGGCAAAACATTTCGTCTAGGATTCTTACCGCCCTTTGAATAAGGTGTAAGGCGCATAGAGCTCGATCAGATGCATGGCCAATCTGTATTTTCCACTGAGCTCGTTGTAGCGCCCTGAGAAAACACCACATAGCCCTACGTTTACCAGATGAAGGATCTGTTCAAGTTCAGCCATAGGACAAACATATTAGTCTCATTCTCATCTGCGAAATCAAATTTGACTCCAATTTCAAATCTAAGTATCGGCCGTGAACCTCAAGAGGGAGCTTGTACTTGATGACCATGTACATGCGGAGCCTTGCAACCGTGCTAAAAAAGCGCATCTTGTTCAGCGGGATGGGCTCGCCGTTCTCCCCTCGCGGCGGGTTGTCGACGAAGTAGCGGTGGGCCGACTCCCGGAGAGTCATGTAGGAGGCCGGGTTGCTCATGGACGATGTCACATGGTAGATGGTCTGTGCTTGTTCCTCTGAGTGCGCCAGCATGGCCACCATCATAGAGTTTACCACCATGTCCCCCGGAATCTGTCCAAACTCGGTTGTGTCTTGTGACTTGTAAGTATGTAAATTCTATCTCTTGTAAAGTTTTCAATGTGAGGATGTAAACTCACCACGTCCATTATGGTATTGGGGTCTACTAGAAAGAATTTCAAGGCTTGCTTGGCGTAACCCAAGAAAACCGAGTCGATAGTCCTGAAGAAGAAGAAAAATGCAAGTTAGTGTCACCATAATCTGAACAAACAAGCTATAGAGATGGTTTATCTTTTTTTAATTCCATTACCTGACTCCTTCCATCCATCCAGGCAATGGCTCCTTGAGGATGCTGGTTATGATGCTCGGGCGGATGATGACGACCGGAAGGTCGCCTCGCAGGTGCCCCAGCAGCATCTCGCCCATTGCCTTGGTGAACACGTAGGTATTTGGCCACCCGAAATGCCTCGCTCTTGATTCATGTGTAACAGGGATACTTGTTACTACTGTTGCAGAAAGGTGTACACATGTGCAATTAATCAATTATGTTTGGTTTCTAACCTCTTGAGGCCAAGCTCCTTCATGGTTTTCCTCTCAGCCTTTTCGGTAACACAGTTAGCTTTCAGTTCCATCTGGGTATGTTTGATCAGATTTAGCTCGGAATCGATGTCTAAGTGTGTGCCCTCCCGTAGTGTGTCCCCCATCATGAATGGTTTCTCTAGTATTAGGCCCTCTTTTTCACCACTTACGTAGGCTGTTCAAGTCAGTTAATCACTTGTCAGTATTCAGACTAAATTCATTGAAAATAAAACATATATAATACTCGCACCAGTTGAAACGTGGAGCAGCATTTTTAGTTTGGTGCACTTGTTTGCAAATGCACAGATCTGCTTTGCTCCCAAGACGTTGGTGTCGAAGGCTACATCATATCTGCAAACTCATCACGCTTTGATCAAATATCTAAACAAAACCGCATGATCTCGATTTTTTTCTCTTTTGGTAACATCATATGTATGCTAGCTATCGAAGATTTGCAATATCAACCTTTCATAGAAATTTGTAGTCGCAGCTCCGTTGACGATGATGTCCACATCCTTGGACACTTCTTTCAGCTTGGCAGTGTCTAGTCCAAAATCCTCGTACATGACGTCTCCTGCCAAAGGGCACACCTTCTCTACGATGAAATCTTCAAAACCCTTGCCATGCTTTTCTCTGAGAACTTGGAAGATCTCCTTCCCTGTTACCTGCAGATGACGAAACATCGTTTGCAGTTTTTTTGTGTGTTTATAACTTGAGATGCCTTAAAACTTTCCCATGTTCGGTTTGCTTCTCGAACTGCTAGAAATACTTTACCTCGGTCTCGACTCGCTGCCTTGCGGATTCGTCGTCGGTGGCTCGAACCAAGAGGAAGAACTTCGTGACATCAGGCTGGATCCTCAGTATCTTCTCCAAGAGCACTGCTCAGATAGTAGCACGTACACCATCATCAAGTGACACACACGCAGTGCATGCAGACTCTGAAACAGAAATGGGTGTATCGATGGAGGGCTGGAGGCATACCTTTTCCGAGGAACCCAGTTGCGCCGGTGATGAGGATATTCTTGCCCCTGAAGTATGCTGCGACCTGAGCAGCATCCATTTCGCCGATCACCATCGGATCCGTCTGCCACAGCTGAGCTCGTGAGATTTATGTCTCGCGGTTCAAGCCCACTTGCAGGCTGTATGTGGTAGTCTGATAAAGGTATCACGGTGTTTGATCCCTCGGCCGACTTGGCCACGGATTTATAGGGTTCCAGACGGCGGATGGAGCACGCTAGCATTGATGGATGTACCACGGAAAATACAGGCGGAGTCAGGTCACCTAAATCGTTGCATTATTGTCTTTTATATATTTTTTTCTGCGGCAGAAAACCGTTGCTTTCCGCTGGAGCTAATTTATTCCTAATCTCACCAAAAATACATAAGGGCATCCACAGTGGTTGGAGGTGGTGTTGCCTCCAAGCTGGGTCCCACGTCTGGCCTCCAAACTAAAGTCAAAACGGTTGTAGTGTATAGCAAATGGCTTCAAGCCTCTAACGTGGACCCACGTTAAATATACAACTATTTCCCCAGCCAAATGCTTCTCATTCCCTTGCATGGCCAGAACCCCCTCCTCCAATGACAAGTAGGCCAAAAAGATTATTTTATTCAAAGCGAAACGTTGGAGGCAGCCTCTAGGCTAGCGTCGACGCTACCATTTTTGCTTAGAGGCTAACGCATACTCCCTCCGTCCCAAAATAAATGTCTTGAACTTAGTACAACTTAGTACAATGTATAGTGCCAGCCTCTAAGGGCTTAGAGGCAGCCTTAGAAGCAGCAAATCAAC
The DNA here is from genome assembly GCA_011799875.1 of Thinopyrum elongatum. NCBI lineage: Eukaryota > Viridiplantae > Streptophyta > Magnoliopsida > Poales > Poaceae > Thinopyrum > Thinopyrum elongatum. The sequence continues at coordinate 101,007,717 of CM022303.1, read as the reverse complement.
ACATTATGGATTCAAGTCCCACGATATTTCATCTAAAAAATATGAAAATTTTAGACATGTGTGGATTTTGGAAACAATTGTGGTGCTTATCACACGAAAATCTCGCTCGAAGGAATTGCATTAAGATGTTTCTCTTTTATACGCGTCAGTGCTCCCGGCCTCCCATCCCTCGGGTGGGCTGACGCGCGGCAGCCTCCTCGGGCCGATACGTGGCGCTTGGTGGGCGGGGCAGCTGGTAGTGGCGGCGTGGAGAGCTGATAGGTGTTGCGGGGTGGTTGGTCTCGGTGGCTGCCGTACGCGGCAGGGCGTAGGCGGGCGGTGCAGGTGACCCCGGTGGCTGGGGACTTCGGGCAGGGGTGCTAGCAGCCTGGTTTTGCTGACGGTCACCTGAGCCCTACTGGCCTGCGGTGGCCGGAGGAGGCGCGGCGGCGTGCGCGCTGGTTCAGGCCAGAAATGACCGGATTTGGGGCAGGATTTGGCGTGCGGGGCGGGGTGTAGGTAGAGGCCCTTCAGCCCTCTGCAGGTGGACCTTGCGGCATGGAGGGCTTCTCGCACGGTGGTGGTCGGTCGGTGACGCTACGGTCCATGGTGGCTCAGCGGCGGCGTTGCTCGGGGTCCTCCAAGTGGCGATGGGGCGGCGCGGCTGCACTGCTTTGGCGGTGATGTGATCCGGGTCACTAGCGTCTTCGACGAGCGAAATGGATCTAGTTAGTTGTGGTGGACGATGTCTGGTGGCGCACGGGTACGAGTGGCTGACTTGGTACGCATTGGTTGCCTTCGTGTTGTGCTCTAGCATGCTGCCTGTTCACGGTGTCGGTCCAGGTCGGCCTCTTCGGGAATTGCTGTGTCGTCATACGAATGGCGTCGATGGCCACAGGCATGGTGGCATTCAAGCTTGCCCTGTGGTGGTCGTTAGCAGTCACTGGGTTGTATCCCCCTCCTCCACCGGACCAGCTAGGATGTAGGTTTGGGCGCTTCCTACAGTGGAGGTGGCGACCCACACCCGGTGGCTGATCCCAGGCTAGGAGTGGAAGGAGGTGCCTTTCACTCCTACCGTGATTGGATCGCCGTGAAGTGGCTGGATGTCGAGGCGGCGACCCCGAATAGTGATCTGCATGTTTGGCTCTCCGACGGGCATCATGACGGCGATGGTGGCTATTTTTCTTGGTGTCTGGGTAGCAAGGGGTGTACCGCTGGGTGGCTCGGGATCATTCTCTGTCGCAGGTAGTGGCTTGTGCTCCTCGCGGCAGTTCTGGGTGCATCGTGGTGGTACGGGTGAGTTGCCGAGTGAAATCTCTGCGCTTTGGCACCAACGGTGGCCACACCTGCAGGTGGAGCTCTCCTATTGAGGACGTTGTTTTGTTCCTTTTGTCCTGGCTAGAGTTCCCAGTGAAAACCTTTGTCCGTCTCGAACTTGGCAGCGGCGATGCGTAGTCCCATTTTCCTCACCTAATGCCACTATCGTAGAACTTAGGTATCCTAGGGTGTGTCATGGTGTTGTATTTGGGCCTGCCTGTGTTATCTTATGACACCGTAGTCACGTGCATTTAGGTTGCGTAGCTATCCCATGATCTGTTGTGTAAGAGGGTTCCTTTACTATCTTGTATTCTTGTATTGTTGAGCGATGTATTTTGGTTTGTGCATTATCTAAAAAGCACGGCCAGAGCCTGTTTTTTTAGGATAGTTTTGTTTTCATTGAGCCTTTTTACATAAGGTTTATGGATATTAGCACGAATATTTGCTAATGACTTGTCGAAATTGTTTTAAAACAAAGGTAGCATGCGTTGAGAATATATATTTTTCCGAAGATGGAAGGTTGCATAACCAAGGATACATACATCCAAATTATCACAAACAAAATATAAAAAATAATAAGCTAAAATATCTAAAATAATAAGCACGGCGACTTCCCGACTGTCTACTACAACAACTTTTGCTCGGCTCTGGCGAGCAAGGTGCGATGACGGTGACGCGCCTTCGGCTCGCTTTAGTGCTTGTAGTCGTCGCTATGTGGTATACGGATCTGGATGTAAATTTTATTATTTCTATTATTTGTTGTACTCTCATGATTGAAAATGAATAGATTGAAAGTTTTCCCTGAAAAAAAAATATCACATGAAAAAGATTACACACTCTCTCGTAAACTTATGATGTTTCTGGTTGGGCATTAGGGTTGAAACAGACACGTCCCCGCGTTTGGTAGACAACCACTCATTCCCTCGAACCAAATATTCGGCCTAGATATGAAATGTGCTTGTAGCAACGATCGGAGGAATCACATCCTTTCTCGTCTGGGCTCTCACCTTCCCAACTCGCTCACCCTACAAACCCCATCTCGTCTCTCCCTAGTCCGGAGAAAGGAGATCACCGCCTTCATCCCTGTACGCCTTATTGAATTCATGCTCCAGCCAACTCATCTAAAAGTTCGAACTAATGAAGAGAGGCGGAGGATATATTTCAACAACCCCCATAGTCACGTGCCTGTGTTATCTTATGACACCGTAGTCACGTGCGTTTAGGTTGCATAGCTATCCCATGATCTGTTGTGTAAGAGGGTTCCTTTACTACCTTGTATTCTTGTATTGTTTGGTCGTGTATTTTGATTTGTCCATTATCTAAAAAGCGCGGCCAGAGCCTGTTTTTTTCATCGAGCCTTTTTACATAAGGTTTATAGATATTAGCACGAATATTTGATAATGACTTGTCAAAATTGTTTTAAAACAAAGGTAGCATGCGTTGAGAATATATATTTTTTCGAAGATGGAAGGTTGCATAACCAAAGATACATACATCCAAATTATTGCAAACAAAATATAAAAAATAATAAGCTAAAATATCTAAAATAATAAGCACGACGACTTCCCGACCGTCTACTACAACAACTTTTACTCGGCTCCGGCGAGGGAGGTGCGATGACGGTGACGCTCCTTCTACTCGCTTTAGTGCTTGTAGTCATCGCTAGGTGATATACGGATCTGGATGTAAATTTATTATTTCTAGTATTTGTTGTACTCCCATGATTGAAGATGAATAGATCGAAGGTTTTCCTGTAAAGAAAAACATATCACATGAAAAAATTTACATTCTCTCATAAACTTATGGTGTTTCTGGTTGGGCATTAGGGTTGAAATAGATCCGTTCTGCACCCTATAACACGCCCCCACGTTTGGTAGACAACCACCCATTCCCTCGAACCAAATATTCGGCCTAGATGTGAAATGTGCTTGTAGCAACGATCGGAGGAATCACATCCTTTCTCGTCTGGGCTCTCACCTTCCCAACTCACTCACCCTACAAACCCCATCTCGTCTCTCCCTAGTCCGGAGAAAGGAGATCGCCGCCCTCATCCATGTACCCCTTATTGAATTCATGCTCCAGCCAACTGATCTAAAAGTTCGAACTAATGAAGAGAGGCGGGTGATATATTTCAACACCCCTCTCTCCTCTTGAAGTTGTGGTGGTGCCAAACCGCAATTCCGGCCGAAGGTTGGGCCGTCACCGCTCTCGTCCATGCCCCCTCACAGATCTGACGGAGGAGATGAGTGGCGGCAGGACAAGGCACAAGCCATTGAGACTTCTAGTGGAGCCGGCGGTGGTGTTGAGCCGATGCTCGCCAGCAACGGTGTTGAGACGATGCTCACCAGCGGCTCTCCTTCCATGAATGTGAAGCAAGGGGAACGATGCAAAAATACACGTAGATCACGCCGCTAGCCGTGTGCTGCTATGAGCAATCATTTTGGATGTGTGTGTGCACTTGAGCAATTTTCTAGATGTTATGTGCTGCTTGAGCAATTTTTTACATGTTGTGCTCGAGCCGTGTGTGGCGCTATCAGCCATGCAGGATTGGGATGGACCTGAGATCAATGAGAAATTTTTAGATGTGTGTGCTACTTGAGCAGCGATGGATTTTTGCAGATTGGAAACTATAGCTGCAGATGTGTTCGAAACTGATCTATATTTCTTGCTCAAATTGATCTATGCAAGGTAATCTCACCATTCACATAGAAGAGGGTGATTTGGATTGAATTCGTCACCTTTCATTCCCGAACTAAACACAGAACGGAACCGCTCCTTTCATTTTTTGAACTCATACCAAACTTAGGAATGGAAGCGACCCAGTCTACTGGAATGGAACCATGCATGACATTCCATTCCACTTGGTTATCAAAGCAAACACACCCTTCAAGAAGGGGTGCACAGTACCCTAGGGGTGACTGACCTCAACCGTTTTATCAGGTTCCTGCGTGTGCGATGGCCAGGGTTCCAGCCATGACCGGCGTTCCGATAGACGAACCCCGAGCAACTCTTAGTTAGTTCTGAGCTCTAATGGTATCACACCGATATGGGCCTTTTTCTACTCTGCGTCAATTAGCATTGGAGATGGTAGCAGGACTAGCTTTTTGAGAGATAATTCAGCCGGGGACTCCACCCTCCGCGACCGTGTGCCAGGAATCTATAATATAGCGTCTAGGAAAAATAGAACCATGCAACATGAAGTCGATGGTGATAAGTGAAGTGTTACGATTGTGGAGCGCCTAGCCACCCTGTTTTTTTTTTTTTTTGAGGGGTTGCCACCCCGGTCAAGCGCTCAACATTTGGGGCATGCCCGGTCAAGCAGGACTACCTTGGTCCATCTCACAAGTACATAGTGCCCAATTGCGAACCAACCTGTGGTTGGATGGTTAGAGGGACTGTGGTATCCCCAGCCCATCAGGATTCAAATCCTGGTGCTCGCATTTATTCATGGATTTATTTCAGTATTTCCGGCGATGTGCATTCAGTGGGAGGAGATGTTCCCGTCGACGACGAGTTGACTACGGTGACTTCGTAAATTTCAAGATGATATGCTGGCTCAGTCTTTCGGAGGTGCTCATAGGGGTAGGATGTGCGTGTGTGCGTTCATAGGGGTGAGTGTATGCGCGTGTATATGAGTGCTTGGGTCTGTATTGTGTTAAAAAAAAGTACATAGTGACCAATTTATTTTGTGATGTGGCACATCTTGAAGAAGTGGAATCAGGGGTCTTCGGTGGTGAAATACAAGCGTAACGTGAGATGGACCAATTAGAGCGATAATTCAAGTCTAAGCTTGGGGTCATCTACACCCAATGAACAATAAATTTGAAAATAACAGTAAAAATTTCAAAAAGACTGCCCTTTTTGGCATCGAAGATGCCAAGGTGCGCGAGAAGCGTGCAAATTCTTGTGGTGTCTAGACATTCGAGGAGGTAGCAAAAGAAATCGTGCCCAAATAGTGTATTTTTTAAAGTTTGTTTCACAGCCAATTTTTTTGGGTCCTGATAACGCCCACATGCGTGGCATACTAGACATCCGCCCACACAGCGTGTGTGGCGTGAGCAGGAGGCAGCCCACACGGGCTGTGTGTGGGCGAACATTAGAATTGCCCACACGTGTGGGCGCATCTACTTCGTGCCACACACCCAACAAGTACTACTCATCCCCACCTCGCGCGTGTGGCACAAAGCAAATATGCCCACACGTCCTGACGCAGCTACGTTAGGTACCCGCGGGATGATGATTTAGTTGCCATCCAGGATGGCAGATGTAGTTATCCGGGATGACAAATGTAGTTGTAAAAGCATGGCAACTCTCTCTGTTTTGGTTAATTATAGTTGCCATGTCTAATATATGGGTAGTTGCCGCGTGTAATCAAACCATAGTTGCCGTGTGTGATTAACTACTTGCCACATATGATCAAACAATAGTTGCCATGTGTGTTACCTAGTTGCCATGTGTTCCAACCATAGTTGCCATGTATGGTTAATCACAGTTGTCATGTGTGTTTATCTGGTTGCCACGTATGCGCAACTGCAGTTGCCGTCTAGCAACGAATCATAGTTGCCATGTGTGTTTACCTAGTTGCCACGTACGCGCAACTGCAGTTGCCATCCAATAACGTACGAGTGTCGTGTGGGTAAAAAGCAGTTCGCCCACACGCGCGTGGACTAGGTGGTGGCTGTGTGGGTAGAAAATAGTTCGCCCACACAGCGCAGCTGGCAAACCGCATGCTGCGGGGCGTGTGGGCGAACTCTCCAACACCCACACACACGATGATGCCCACATGGCACTGAAATTCTAACAAATTTCTTTAGGATTCGTGCAAATCAGAATCAACGTGGATCAAGGCGTGTGGGCGAAGTGCAAACATGCCACACGTGTGGATGTTATCATTTGTTTTTTTTTTCATGACCTCCTCAGATGTCCAAACTGCACTAAATTTTGCACGCACATCGCGCATTCAAGCATATTGTCATGGCAAAAGAAATCAGTTTTTTTAATTTGTTTCATATTTAATTCGATTTTACTGTTCATGCATGGTTGCAGATGATCCGGCACCAAATTGCCGCGTCCCAATTAGAGCATTGTAACACCCCAATTTCGCTTCTGGATTTCTCCTCTGCAGGATTTAGCTCCCGCCTTTTTCATTTGGAGTTCATTGGATTTTCATTGAATCTTAGTGCCATATGGTTGTGAATTGGCTAAGCCTCTCCCCAGAACACCATAGTCATGGACCTCGACATCCCTTGTCACTGAAAATCCTAATCCCAGGCTCTTATCTCTATCTCTAAAACCCTAATTCCAAATAATGCCAGGATTAAACCCTAATTTCCCATTTACAAAGGGACCCTCATTTCTTTGTTCCAAATGATCCCAAAATATTCATGGGTAGTCTCCTACACCTATGAACCTCGTGTATGTTAAACTATTGTCATGTCATATGCAATATTTTGCAACTAAAATTAATTCCTTTTCCAGCTATCTGGAGATATTAAACCCTTGAAAATACCCCAGATCCTGTCAAAATCCCATATAAATTTGGAGATGCTCCTTACACTCGATATGACCTGTGGTAGCAAGATCAGATCAGTCCTAATGGTAGAGGGCCCAGATGTAATTATATTTCCCATATTCCAATTTATCCACAGTACAAAGCAACCCTTATTTTTGTTGCTTTTTAAATCCTCCAAAACTTCATGAGCTAACCCGTGGTACCTAGATACCAGACCTTCAATAATATGTGGTGCTCTATTTCAAAATTTGGTGGCTATAATCTATTCAACTTTCTGCTCAAATTGCAAAAAATGGTCAAAAGTAATTTTCCAATCATCCAAATCCTTTGAAACTAATTCTACGGTACTATGTTTTACTCTCAATAATCAACCTGGCAGATGCTCAGCTCCAGGAGAATTTGTCTCGACCGACAAAAAAAAAGGTAACAAAATTAATCAAATAATTAATGCCAACTGATGAAGTGCTCCCCTGTCTAATCCTCTGCACCATCCTTCCTATTGCACAATTAGACGCGCATAGAACCAATTTGGCACAGTTTAACTACACTGATTAAGCACAATGACCTCTTAATGCCACTGCCTGTAGCTCACCGTGGTGACTGCCTCAGTGGCAAGGCAAAACCCCGGTCACCCCCACCCGTGGCCGCCGGTCCCCTACCCCTGCAACGCGCCGTCTGTGCACGCCGCTTGCCCACTATACGCTCCTACACCCCTCATCCTCGGCAGTCCTCCCCTGTGCTCCGGTCGCGTGCCCGGACCCCGGCTGAAAGCTCCGCCCGGCCGCCCATGTGCGCCACTGCTCGGCCGACAGTCTGCTGCCGCCGTCGCGTCGACGCTGCAGCGCACAGCCTCCGTGTGTCATTGCTTACCTCATCATCCTCTCAGGCCCCGGCTCCTGCACAGTCGCCGGCAATCACGCGCCCGAGCGCAATCATTCATGGCGTCCTCTCGGCCTCCGTCTATTTAAGAACTCCCGCTTGATCCATCCTTCTCCTCTCCCCTCTATAAACCTACTATCGCAATAAATCGGCCGCTAGTGCCCTTCTCCTCCATCTCCGGTGAGATCACCGCCGCCGAGTTGCTCGACCGTGGCGAGCCCCTCGCGCCTCCCCTCTTTGATTAATCCCTCCAGAATGATAAAATAGACACGTATGAGCTTCCCAAAACTTCCATTGCCCCGCGGGACGACCGGAGCACCGGCATCGTCAACGGATGACGAGCTCCTCCGCGGGAACCAAAGTCGCCGTCGCCTCAGTCCAGCCCGACTACCGGGTCCTAGTTGGGTGAGGCAAAACCTTCGTAGCACTCCTTTCTCCTCGTCGCGGCGAATGGTGGCCGGGATCGCCGGCAATATCTGTCGGCGCCTCTACTCACGTCATGAGCGTGAGGTGGAAGACGACGACCGTTTGCCCCGGTATGTGGGACCGGGTGGGACCTGTCAGTCCGCCTCTCTTTTATTTCATTGGGATTTTTTTAAGGTTCTTTTATATTTCACTCAAGAGCATCTACAACCGATCCCTCGTACCCGCCTCAAACTTCCGGGCGGGCTGCCGGACGCAAAAACCGCACCCAACCGGACCTCATAAATCCGGCTCAAAACGCCCGAACTAACCGGCACTTCCCATATTCGGCCCATATTTGAGGCGGACAAGGGAACGTCCGAACGCGCCAGCCACAAGGGCCCACACGGCCAAACACAGAGACCGTCGGTCCGATGGACACCTCCTCCAGTCCTCGGTGCGGACACATTCATGGAGCTGAGTGGCGTCACTCTGGCGTGCTGCTCGAGGGAGCAAGCCCGGCTATTTAAGTCGGACGGCTGCAACCCAACCCTAGCCCGTCCCCATTCCTTCCATCTCCCTCCCACTCGCACCACCAGCTTCCATCCGCTCGCTGTAGCCGCTAGCCATGGCCTGACAGAGGTCACCACATATGCCATGTTGACGCCATAGCGCCGGTTGCAGCTGCTCGAGGAGATACGGGCCCGGCGTGCTGCTCGTTTCATTGCCGGCTTTCCACCAGGTTTGCATGAGCTGAAGGAGGAGGAGAAGGAGGAGGAGGCGAAGCCGAAGGAGGATGACACTTCCATGCAGGGGGAGGAGCTAGAGCCGGCGGAGGCAGACGCGTTCGAGGAGGAGCTGAAGGAGGCGGCGGCGGCAGATCCGGCGTCTGCGGGCTTCGACATGGCCAACACCACGACAGAGTTCGAGGAGGCCTAGGCGGACGAGCTGGCGGAACAGCAGGCCCTACTCGACTCCTTCATGTAGGAGTACGAGGTGGAGGCGAACCGCCACATCGTCCTCCAGCGGAAGGCAGAGATTGACGAGCTCTTCGCCGAATTCGAGGAGGAGGACAAGGGCAAGTCGGCCGTGTGCCCGACCGCTAATGACCATGAGGCCAGCAGCTCAACATCAACGGTGTTAACATCTCCGACGACGAGGATGCGTAGTTTTGGAGTTATTAGAAGTAGTTTAGTAGATCATGTCATTGCATGGGTTTGTATGAAAATGGTAATCGGATATGTCTACTTTGGTTGTTTGTGATGAAATTTGGGGTATGCCCGATCAGCGTCCGCGGATGCGTCTAGATGTGTCCGTGGGTGCTTGGCACTTGAATTAGATACGTGTGGTTGTAGATACTCTAATCTATACTCCCTCCGTTTCAAAATATAGTGCGTCCTCGATTTCCGCGCTTCAACTATGACCATAAATTTAACCAACGAGACCGACTACGGCGAGAGTGAAATTTATACCAATGAATTCGTATTCAAAAGAACTTTTCAATTATATTATTTTTGCTCCCGCCGCAGTCAGTCTCATTGGTTAAATTTATGGTCAAAGTTGAACCTCGGAAAGCGCAGGCGCACTATATTTTGAAATAGAGGAAGTACTGTTTTAGGTTTTCCGCTCAAGAAAGCCTAGTCCATGTCTTCAACGTCGTCTGCAGCCCATGTCTCCTCGGCCCAGCAACGTCCCGTTCTAGAGAGAAGCAGCCCGAGCCAGCCCATTGCAATAGACTAATTCTTGTTCATTCGCAGAATAGTGTGTAGGACCTGAATATATTTTTTTCTCGAATATGCACGAGTGTGCATATCATATATTAAAGAAGAAAGGCAAAAGAATGCCTCCACCATAGTTACAATAGCAACATAACACACTACTCCTCATGACTTTCCCGCCTTGCTAGCATACTGAAGAAGGGGTTTACATTCCCTTTCAGTAGGCCCGCCGACACCCACACCAAACCCTCTAACCTTATACTACGCAACAACAACTCAACGGACAGCCGTGCACCATCAAAGACTATGGAATTCCTGTGTTTCCAGGTCTCCCACATTGTGAGCCCAAAGATGGTGTGCAGGTCCTTCATGGTCATCGTGTTAGGCCCTTGCTTACTAATTAGCCAAGGGGCGAGAGAGTCATGTTGAGACGGCGCCCACTCCGGCCGCCCCAAAGCCCCACAAATCACAGTCCATACAGTCCTGGCAAGCACACACGTGAGTAAGAGATGATTAATCGTTTCCTCTTCCTGGTCGCAAAAGGGGCACGCGTCTTGGTGTGGCAGCCCTCGCCGTGCTAGGCAATCTGAAGTCCAGCATCTATTACGTAGAGCTAGCCAAGTAAAGAAGCGACATTGTGAGGGTGCCCGCGATTTCCATGTGAGAGCTGCCATAGGGATCACCTTCCTGCCCCAAAATCCAGCCGCGTATGTCGACCGCACCGAGATCTGTCCGTTGGCCTCCCAAGACCATGCAAAGTCATCTGACACATTTTCCGTAGGCTCCCACGTGCCAACTCTCTGCCACACCGCGAGGAACTCCTGTGATGCCTCCGGTTACAGGTTTGGGCCAATATCCAATGTCCATGATCCATCCTCCAGAGCCTGTCTGACCGTCCTGGATGCCTTAATCCGTGGTGGAATCCTGGCATAAATCAACGGGGCGATTTCCTGGATTCTCCACCCGTGTACCCAACTGTGACACCCCCGGCCCGATCGTGCACTAATCATACACGCACATGCACACGATCAAGCCTAAGGACTCACGGGAAGATATCACAACACAACTCTAAAACATAAATAAAGTCATACAAGCTTTATATTACAAGCCAGGGGCCTCGAGGGCTCGAATACATAAGCTTGCGAACAAGCGTCAGCGGAAGCATCAGATATCTGAGTACAGATATGAAAGAAAGTACAGAAAGGCCTTTAGAAAGGCGGGGCAAAATAAAACACTACGATCGAAAGGCGAAGGCCTCCTGCCTGGGACCCTCCGATCCTACTCCTGGTCGTCAGTCAACTCGTAGTAGTATCCATCCTCTGGGTAGTAGTAGTAGCGATCGTCGGGGCATCTGTCTCAGGGGGCTCCGTCCTCTGGTCACGTCAAACTGATATGGGGAGAAAAAGGAAAACAAAGCAACCGTGAGTACTCTGAAGTACTCAGCAAGCAAGGATCTACACTACATATGCAACATTATCAAGGGGAGGCTGTATATGTGGACTGGGCTGCAGAAATGCCAGAATAGAGAGAAGGCCTAGTCCTATCGAAGACTAGTATCTTCAGCGATCTTGCAGCAGTAGAAGAGAGTAGAACAATACCATATAATGTAGCAGTAATAATATCAACCTCATCCTGAGATCCTTTCTCGACTCCCTGCGAGAAAGCAATCCCAGAGCCATAACGTCTTCAAACCTCGTCCTGAGATCCCTTTTCGACTCCCTGCGAGAAGCAATCCCAGAGCCATATATACATGTCTCATCACAGGTATCCAGTTCTAAATTGTATCAATCAGGATACAACTCCGAGTGTCCTTTACCGTAGGACCGGCTATCGATAGAAATGTTCTTCCCTGCAGGGGTGCACCAACTTACCCAACACGCTCGATTAACTTCGGCCGGACACACTTTCCTGGGTCATGCCCGGCCTCGGCCAAACGACACATCGCAACCCTACCTATAGCTCAGCAGAGAGGTCCCCGTCGGTCTACATCCTAAGCGCTCAGAGGTCTTGGGCCATCGCCCTGTGCACTCCGAGTCGTTGCGCGCAGGGAGAAGCCTGGCACCAGGAGGGCGCCGGTCCGTCCGTGCCGCCATGCTGAACTGGACGTCTGACAGAGCTTTCGGCTGATGCTACGATGCAGAACGCCCATACTATGCCCACGTGATGGTTAGTGCTATCAGACCAGAGGCCTGCTCGGATCAAATATCCAAATCGCTAGGACTAGGGGCTTGCGGTAACGAGCAAAGACTCACGAAAGATGTGACCCCGTCGCCCCGTCTCGAGGACTTGCGGCAAGGGCCATGAATGCCCGGCCACGCCTCGTATTCAACACTCGGGCACCATCCAGGTCAACCCGTCTCGTAAAAGACTGTCGGGAACTCAGGTCCACCTCTACTGGGTGGTACCGCCTGTCCCTTCAGTCCTGTAGTAAAAGTAGCTTCCTCGGGTCCCCCTTCGGGGCCGACCCGTCTCTATCAAGGTTCAGCAGTAAAGTCACAGTAACCGTGTGTCCATAACATCAAGGAAATCCGAGGTATCACCCTCGACGGATGCCCACTCGATGTAACCGTCAAGTCGAACTTAGGAGGAATCACCCTCGATGAGTTCACACTTGATGTGTTGTACGACAGCGTCGTATCGGAAGTGGAGAAGGAGGAATCACCCTCGATGACCACGATCGAATAGCTACTCTACAGAGTTAACATCAGAAGTGCTACATGAGGTTTCACCCTCGGCATTTGATAGTAACGCTGCAGTGTCGTTACAACTAAGGGGGGGTGATGTGCGGTGTCGGGGCCTGGTCTTCAATCCCGTTGATCGGGTCTTCTGACGATCCAGCGCGGCAGTCGGGATAAGTGGGGTCACTGATAGGTCTCTACCCAGCCTAGACTAAACAGTTTAGGATATGTAGGTAATTATCAACAGCAGGTTACAATGAACAGGCTATGCATCAGAATAGGTAAAGCAGTAGTAGCAGCAATTCTAATGCAAGCATGGGAAATTAGAATGGGCGATATCGGGTTTATCAAAGGGGGGGGGGGCTTGCTTGGTTGCTCGGCGGCAAGGGCAAGGTCGTCTATGGTGTCTTCGGGATCCGGAGCTGCGTCGGTCTCGGGGACGACGTCGGTGTCAGGGTCTAACGAGAGAGAAGAGGGGGAGGAAACAGTATAAATACACAGTAAATATGAGCAACACAAAGTATGACATGGCAGTACGCAGTGCTAGGGGTAGTCTAACGCAGTACTATACGTATCAGGCGTTGCGGGAGAATATCTGGTGATATTTCCCGGGTCTTTGGATTTATCGGATAGACGAACCGGAGGGGGAATGTTGCATGTTCGGATAGTTAGGGACGTGTGACGGACGAACGGATCGCGTACTCGGATTCGTCTCGTCGTTCTGAGCAACTTTCATGTAGAAAGTATTTTCATCGGAGTTACGGTTTAAAAGATATGATTTTCTAAAGTTTAAACAATATTCTGAAATTACAGATTTATTATTAATTCGAATTATCCAGAACAGTAGCAGGGTGACATCAGCATGACGCATGGATGACGTCAGCAGTCAACAGGGGGCCGGCCAGGTCAAACCTGATATGTGGGGCCCACATGTCAGTGACCCAGTTAACTAAACAGAGTTAGCTTAATCTATTTAAACTAATTAGCAGGCGGGGCCCAGCAGTCAGTGGGTAATTAGTGTTTTAAATCACTAATTAATTTTATTAACGGATTATTTATTTAATAAAACGTTTTACCGAGCGGGACCCACATGTCATAGACACAGGGCCCGCCCAGTCAGCGTGGACTAGGTCAACGGGACCCAGTGGGGCCCAGAGTCAGTGGCTGGGCCGTGGGGCCCACGGCGCCACGTCGGACCGGCCGCCGGAGTCGCGCCGGAGTGCCCAGACGCGGTGGCGAGCTCCGGCGAGCTCGGGTTTCGCCCTCAGGGCGTCTCCGGGGCCGTGGCTTGGCCCGTTCGAACGGGCGGCGAGCGCCGCGTCACGTGGTGGTGTTGGCGTGGTTGGGGGCCGCCGGGAACGGCGCCGGCGATGACCGCAGCGGCGATGGCGTTCGGGTGGTGCACGGGGTCGGCGCTACGGCGCGCTAGCGAGCGAAAGGAGAAGCTAGGTGTGGCCTGCGCGATGCGGGGAGCACGATGCGCACGGGCCCGAGGCCGTTTGGTCACCGGAACGGCACCGGCGACGAGCTAGGCGGCGGTGCGTTCGGGCGAAAGAGGGGCGACGCGTACGGGCACGAAGAGCGCGCGGGGAGAGGGGGAGGGGGACGAGGTGCTCACAGCGAGTCTGTAGGTGAGCTTAGCGTGCGCGGGGAGGGCTCGGAGGGGCCGGAGTCGGCGATGGCGTGCGGCGGCCGAAGGTGGAAGATGACGGCGCCGGCGACGCAGCGACGCGTTCTAGCTCGTGGGGCTCGGGGGAGAGGCGTAGTCGACGGAGGCGAACCATGCGGGCACGGTCACGCGACGAGGCAGAGGCGGTGGCCGCGCGTGCTACGGCGGCGGTGCCATGGCTGCGCACTGGAGAGAGAGGAGAGGTGGTGTCCAGGGGAGAGTGAGGCGAGGGAGAGCCAGGGGGTCCGGGGTGCTGCTCATATACGCGGCAGTCGCGGCGACGCGCTGTCGACCGCGAGGGAGGGGGGGCCTGGGCGTGCGCGCGTGCGTGCGCCAGGTGCTCGACAGCGAGCCCCGGGCGTGAGCAGTACGAAGAGGACGAGCGAGTTGGGCTGGGCCGGCCACTGTGCTGACTTAGGCCCAGCACAGTGGGTCTTTTTCTTTTTCTTCTTTTCTTTTCTGTTTTCTCTTTTTAGTTTCTGTTTTAACTTTTGTTTTGATTTCAAAATACTTTTGTAAAATATGAAATTAGCCCAAATAAATATGGTGCATTATTAGTCACTGCTAGAAACTGGTTTGGCGTCCATATCTTTTTGGTTTGGATTTTATTTAATTGAAAAGGGGTTGAATAGTGCTATGTTGCTGCTGTTTCTTGTTGTTCGAGTCCTTTTACAATTCCAACTAATGTTGCAATCATTTTTATAAATGCTAGGGGAATATTTGCAACAAGATGCACATTTTAGTTTTCCAGTTTGAACAACTTTTATTTTCCACTTTAATTTAATTTGAATTTGAGTTAGAAGTTGAAATGCATTATGATGCAAATGATGATCATGCACTGTTAAACATGATGACATGGCATAATCAAAAGGGTGATTACTGTAGTTAACCACTGGGGGTGTTACAAATCTCCTCTACTAACAAGAATTCTCGTCCCGAGAATTAAGAAGTAGAAGGAAAAAGTTCGGGGTATTCCGCACGAAGATTATCCTCGCGTTCCCAAGTGGCTTCATCTTCAGTATGATTTGACCAATGCACTTTGAGGAACTTGGTAACCTTCTGACGGGTTCGACGTTCAGCTTCATCGAGAATGCGGATCGAATGCTCCTTATAAGATAGATCATCTTGCAATTCGAGCATCTCGTGATCCACAGCTCGGTGCGGAGATTCCTTGAAGCATTTACGAAGTTGCGACACATGAAAGACGTCGTGGATATGGGAGAATTGCGGCGGCAACTCCAGTTTATATGCCACCTGACCACGTCTAGCAATAATGCGGAAAGGACCAATGTAGCGTGGAGCTAACTTGCCCTTGATTCCAAAACGGTGAGTGCCCTTCATAGGGGTGACACGTAGATAAGCTTGATCACCAGGTTGATAAGTCAAACCCCATCGTTTGCGATCATAGTTGCTCTTCTGGCGGTCCTGAGCCGCCTTGAGATTTTCCCGGACAATTCGGACTTGTTCTTCGGCGTGTTGAATAATATCTGGACCCACGAGCGGTCGTTCCCCAGTTTCTGACCAATTCAGAGGGGTTCGACACTTACGTCCATAGAGAACTTCAAAGGGGGCCATTTTCAAGCTGGCTTGATAGCTGTTGTTATAGGAGAACTCGGCATATGGAAGAGATTCTTCCCACTTCTTGCCAAACGATATAACACAAGCTCGCAACATGTCTTCAAGCACTTGATTAACTCGTTCAACTTGGCCTTGGGATTGAGGATGATAAGCTGAACTCCAGGTAATATGAGTTCCCATAGCCTTTTGAAAACTTTCCCAGAAATGACCAGTGAATATGCTGCCACGGTCTGAACTGATCTCTTTCGGAATACCGTGGAGTGAAACAATTCTGGAGATATATAACTCTGCTAACTGACTAGCAGTGATCGTCTCCTTGACAGGCAGAAAGTGTGCAACTTTGGAGAGTTGGTCGACAACGACAAGAATAGCATCGTGACCCTTCTGTGACCTGGGAAGTCCTGTAACGAAATCCATCTGAACCTTATCCCATTTCCATAGAGGAATAGGAAGTGGTTGCAGAATTCCAGCTGGTTTCTGATGTTCTGCTTTAACGCGACGACACACATCACATTCAGCAACATATCGAGCAATGTCTTGCTTCATTCTAGACCACCAGTACCTTTGACGGAGATCACGATACATCTTGGTGCTACCCGGATGAATAGACAACGGGGTATCATGTGCCTCCTTCATGACTTTGTCAGTCATGAGTTCGAAACGAGGTACGACAATGCGGTTTCTGAAATACAAGGTTCCATCTTCAGACAGCGAGAAATCCCTGTACTTTACAAGGTGAAGGTCTTTCTTCATGAGGTCAATTTCAGCATCTTTAGCTTGCGCATTCTTAACAGCTTTCTCAAGATCTGGTTGTATCACAAGGTTATTTAGAGAGCCCTGTGGGACAATACGGAGATTCAGCTTGCATAGTTCTTCAAAAAGTCGAGGTTGAGCTCGCCTAACCATGAGGTTGTCGCAATAGGACTTGCGGCTTAAGGCATCAGCCATCACGTTAGCCTTGCCAGGGGTATAGGAAATACCCAAATCATAGTCCGCAATGGCCTCCATCCATCTTTGCTGACGGAGGTTTAGAGAAGGTTGAGTGAACAAGTACTTCAGACTTTTATGATCCGTGTATATCTCGCAACGATTACCGAGAAGGTAATGTCGCCACAACTGCAGTGCATAGATGACAGCAGCTAGTTCTAGATCATGTACCGGATAATTCTCTTCATGTGGGCGCAATTGACGAGAGCCATAAGCAATCACTTTACGCTCTTGCATTAGGATACAGCCTAATCCTTCACGGGATGCGTCACAATAGATCACAAAGTCTTTGCGGGTATCTGGAGGAGAAGTACTGGGGTATTGTAACGGATTGACATCTGCCCCAGTGGATAAAGAATGTACTCTGGATGTATCCCTGCTCGAACAGCTGGTAGCTGCGTCGCAGGGTGTGGTGGAAACAAACGATCCATCTGAAACAGAGGAAACTCATGATTGTCAAAAGACAAGGAGAAGTATAACCGATCTCGGAGAGAAAGGTTAAACAAAACAATGGAAAGGAAAATGATTATCAGACTAATCAGATCAATGTCAGGGAAATCGCACATATATCCAGCTCTCCGGGTGGACGAGAATTACGAGATCCTAAGTGTCGGCGTTAGTAAACTTTAGTTAACCCGAAAGGAAGAGAGGTCAGAGTCCCAGAGTAAAGATGAGGAATAAAAGATCCTAATACCACCCAATTGGCGACGTGGGCCCGTAAGCCACACAGCCAAGTTAGTAAAACAGTTTTCCGTTTTCTAGACTCAACTTCGGCCAAGGAGTTGGAAAGGGGGTTCCTACAGGCAGTCGGCTCTGATACCAACTTGTGACGCCCCCGGCCCGATCGTGCACTAATCATACACGCACATGCACACGATCAAGCCTAAGGACTCACGGGAAGATATCACAACACAACTCTAAAACATAAATAAAGTCATACAAGCTTTATATTACAAGCCAGGGGCCTCGAGGGCTCGAATACATAAGCTTGCGAACAAGCGTCAGCGGAAGCATCAGATATCTGAGTACAGATATGAAAGAAAGTACAGAAAGGCCTTTAGAAAGGCGGGGCAAAATAAAACACTACGATCGAAAGGCGAAGGCCTCCTGCCTGGGACCCTCCGATCCTACTCCTGGTCGTCAGTCAACTCGTAGTAGTATCCATCCTCTGGGTAGTAGTAGTAGCGATCGTCGGGGCATCTGTCTCAGGGGGCTCCGTCCTCTGGTCACGTCAAACTGATATGGGGAGAAAAAGGAAAACAAAGCAACCGTGAGTACTCTGAAGTACTCAGCAAGCAAGGATCTACACTACATATGCAACATTATCAAGGGGAGGCTGTATATGTGGACTGGGCTGCAGAAATGCCAGAATAGAGAGAAGGCCTAGTCCTATCGAAGACTAGTATCTTCAGCGATCTTGCAGCAGTAGAAGAGAGTAGAACAATACCATATAATGTAGCAGTAATAATATCAACCTCATCCTGAGATCCTTTCTCGACTCCCTGCGAGAAAGCAATCCCAGAGCCATAACGTCTTCAAACCTCGTCCTGAGATCCCTTCTCGACTCCCTGCGAGAAGCAATCCCAGAGCCATATATACATGTCTCATCACAGGTATCCAGTTCTAAATTGTATCAATCAGGATACAACTCCGAGTGTCCTTTACCGTAGGACCGGCTATCGATAGAAATGTTCTTCCCTGCAGGGGTGCACCAACTTACCCAACACGCTCGATTAACTTCGGCCGGACACACTTTCCTGGGTCATGCCCGGCCTCGGCCAAACGACACATCGCAACCCTACCTATAGCTCAGCAGAGAGGTCCCCGTCGGTCTACATCCTAAGCGCTCAGAGGTCTTGGGCCATCGCCCTGTGCACTCCGAGTCGTTGCGCGCAGGGAGAAGCCTGGCACCAGGAGGGCGCCGGTCTGTCCGTGCCGCCATGCTGAACTGGACGTCTGACAGAGCTTTCGGCTGATGCTACGATGCAGAACGCCCATACTATGCCCACGTGATGGTTAGTGCTATCAGACCAGAGGCCTGCTCGGATCA
Source organism: Thinopyrum elongatum (assembly GCA_011799875.1). NCBI lineage: Eukaryota > Viridiplantae > Streptophyta > Magnoliopsida > Poales > Poaceae > Thinopyrum > Thinopyrum elongatum. The sequence continues at coordinate 100,988,948 of CM022303.1, read as the reverse complement.
AATATCCAAATCGCTAGGACTAGGGGCTTGCGGTAACGAGCAGAGACTCACGAAAGATGTGACCCCGTCGCCCCGTCTCGAGGACTTGCGGCAAGGGCCATGAATGCCCGGCCACGCCTTGTATTCAACACTCGGGCACCATCCAGGTCAACCCGTCTCGTAAAAGACTGTCGGGAACTCAGGTCCACCTCTACTGGGTGGTACCGCCTGTCCCTTCAGTCCTGTAGTAAAAGTAGCTTCCTCGGGTCCCCCTTCGGGGCCGACCCGTCTCTATCAAGGTTCAGCAGTAAAGTCACAGTAACCGTGTGTCCATAACATCAAGGAAATCCGAGGTATCACCCTCGACGGATGCCCACTCGATGTAACCGTCAAGTCGAACTTAGGAGGAATCACCCTCGATGAGTTCACACTTGATGTGTTGTACGACAGCGTCGTATCGGAAGTGGAGAAGGAGGAATCACCCTCGATGACCACGATCGAATAGCTACTCTACAGAGTTAACATCAGAAGTGCTACATGAGGTTTCACCCTCGGCATTTGATAGTAACGCTGCAGTGTCGTTACAACTAAGGGGGGGTGATGTGCGGTGTCGGGGCCTGGTCTTCAATCCCGTTGATCGGGTCTTCTGACGATCCAGCGCGGCAGTCGGGATAAGTGGGGTCACTGATAGGTCTCTACCCAGCCTAGACTAAACAGTTTAGGATATGTAGGTAATTATCAACAGCAGGTTACAATGAACAGGCTATGCATCAGAATAGGTAAAGCAGTAGTAGCAGCAATTCTAATGCAAGCATGGGAAATTAGAATGGGCGATATCGGGATGATCAAAGGGGGGGGGGCTTGCCTGGTTGCTCGGCGGCAAGGGCAAGGTCGTCTATGGTGTCTTCGGGATCCGGAGCTGCGTCGGTCTCGGGGACGACGTCGGTGTCAGGGTCTAACGAGAGAGAAGAGGGGGAGGAAACAGTATAAATACACAGTAAATATGAGCAACACAAAGTATGACATGGCAGTACGCAGTGCTAGGGGTAGTCTAACGCAGTACTATACGTATCAGGCGTTGCGGGAGAATATCTGGTGATATTTCCCGGGTCTTTGGATTTATCGGATAGACGAACCGGAGGGGGAATGTTGCATGTTCGGATAGTTAGGGACGTGTGACGGACGAACGGATCACGTACTCGGATTCGTCTCGTCGTTCTGAGCAACTTTCATGTAGAAAGTATTTTCATCGGAGTTACGGTTTAAAAGATATGATTTTCTAAAGTTTAAACAATATTCTGAAATTACAGATTTATTATTAATTCGAATTATCCAGAACAGTAGCAGGGTGACGTCAGCATGACGCATGGATGACGTCAGCAGTCAATAGGGGGCCGGCCAGGTCAAACCTGATATGTGGGGCCCACATGTCAGTGACCCAGTTAACTAAACAGAGTTAGCTTAATCTATTTAAACTAATTAGCAGGCGGGGCCCAGCAGTCAGTGGGTAATTAGTGTTTTAAATCACTAATTAATTTTATTAACGGATTATTTATTTAATAAAACGTTTTACCGAGCGGGACCCACATGTCATAGACACAGGGCCCGCCCAGTCAGCGTGGACTAGGTCAACGGGACCCAGTGGGGCCCAGAGTCAGTGGCTGGGCCGTGGGGCCCGCGGCGCCACGTCGGACCGGCCGCCGGAGTCGCGCCGGAGTGCCCAGACGCGGTGGCGAGCTCTGGCGAGCTCGGGTTTCGCCCTCAGGGCGTCTCCGGGGCCGTGGCTTGGCCCGTTCGAACGGGCGGCGAGCGCCGCGTCACGTGGTGGTGTTGGCGTGGTTGGGGGCCGCCGGGAACGGCGCCGGCGATGACCGCAGCGGCGATGGCGTTCGGGTGGTGCACGGGGTCGGCGCTACGGCGCGCTAGCGAGCGAAAGGAGAAGCTAGGTGTGGCCTGCGCGATGCGGGGAGCACGATGCGCACGGGCCCGAGGCCGTTTGGTCACCGGAACGGCACCGGCGACGAGCTAGGCGGCGGTGCGTTCGGGCGAAAGAGGGGCGACGCGTACGGGCACGAAGAGCGCGCGGGGAGAGGGGGAGGGGGACGAGGTGCTCACAGCGAGTCTGTAGGTGAGCTTAGCGTGCGCGGGGAGGGCTCGGAGGGGCCGGAGTCGGCGATGGCGTGCGGCGGCCGAAGGTGGAAGATGACGGCGCCGGCGACGCAGCGACGCGTTCTAGCTCGTGGGGCTCGGGGGAGAGGCGTAGTCGACGGAGGCGAACCATGCGGGCACGGTCACGCGACGAGGCAGAGGCGGTGGCCGCGCGTGCTACGGCGGCGGTGCCATGGCTGCGCACTGGAGAGAGAGGAGAGGTGGTGTCCAGGGGAGAGTGAGGCGAGGGAGAGCCAGGGGGTCCGGGGTGCTGCTCATATACGCGGCAGTCGCGGCGACGCGCTGTCGACCGCGAGGGAGGGGGGGCCTGGGCGTGCGCGCGTGCGTGCGCCAGGTGCTCGACAGCGAGCCCCGGGCGTGAGCAGTACGAAGAGGACGAGCGAGTTGGGCTGGGCCGGCCACTGTGCTGACTTAGGCCCAGCACAGTGGGTCTTTTTCTTTTTCTTCTTTTCTTTTCTGTTTTCTCTTTTTAGTTTCTGTTTTGACTTTTGTTTTGATTTCAAAATACTTTTGTAAAATATGAAATTAGCCCAAATAAATATGGTGCATTATTAGTCACTGCTAGAAACTGGTTTGGCGTCCATATCTTTTTGGTTTGGATTTTATTTAATTGAAAAGGGGTTGAATAGTGCTATGTTGCTGCTGTTTCTTGTTGTTCGAGTCCTTTTACAATTCCAACTAATGTTGCAATCATTTTTATAAATGCTAGGGGAATATTTGCAACAAGATGCACATTTTAGTTTTCCAGTTTGAACAACTTTTATTTTCCACTTTAATTTAATTTGAATTTGAGTTAGAAGTTGAAATGCATTATGATGCAAATGATGATCATGCACTGTTAAACATGATGACATGGCATAATCAAAAGGGTGATTACTGTAGTTAACCACTGGGGGTGTTACACCAACGGTCCTCCCAAAAGAGTGCCGTGAGGCCGTTGTTAGTTGTACTCCTCGTAGCAGCCTGAAAAAGGAGCATCGAATCGTCCGGCACATTGATCTTGAACTCATTCCATGGCCATCTAGCTTGCATGGCCACATTCATCCACCGTAAATTTGGCAGCCCTAGTCCACCTGCCCACTTCGGTGCACACATCGTCTCCCATGTGACCGCACAGTTACATCCATTGGCCTCTGCCTGCTTGCACCACAGGAATCCCCTACACACCTTATTCATAGCCGCAATTGTTTTCATGGGTGCGTCCAGGGCCATCATAGCGTGGATAGGCATGGCACACAACACTGAATGGACCAAGGTTAATCTCCCACTTTTTGGCATGAGGGCAGCCCTCCACTTCGGTAGCCTATTGGCCATCTGATCCAGCAGGTATTGTAATTGTGTTGCGGTTTGCTTTCTCAAGGATAGCGGGAGCCCAAGGTACTTGATAGGAAACGATCCCAAAGGACAACCAAGTTGAGTGCATACTATGGAAATCTCCTGCTCTAAGCACCTAATCGGCAGTGCACCAGACTTGGTCATGTTGATCCGTAGGCCCGATGCCTCTCCAAACAGCTCAAAAATACACTTGCACACTTCTAGGTCCCTTTGATTTGGCTTCACAAACAAGGCCACGTCATCCGCAAAAATGGACAGTCTTTTCCTTATGCCTACCTGAGCCAGGGGGGGCAAGGCTTCTCTACTCTCCGCAAATTCAAATAATCTCTGCAGTGGCTCCATTATGAGGATGAACAACATCGGCGAGATCAGATCTCCTTGACCTATCCCCTTACAGTTAAGAATAGTGTCGCCGGGGTCACCATTAACCATGACTTTGGTAGTCGAAGTAGCTAGAATGCCACATATCCATGCTCTCCATCTTGGCCCAAAACCCAAATGTTGTAGTACCTCCAGTAGGAATGACCATTTTACCGAGTCGAATGCCTTCGAAATATCAAGCTTGAGTACTACCGAATGGTTCCTGAGGGCATTAAGGCGACACGCCGTGCTTTGTACCAACATGAAGTTGTCATGCAGTGATCTTCCTCTTACAAATGCGCTTTGGTGATTACCCACAAGCCTAGGCAGATCGACCACTAGTCTGCACGCAAGAACCTTCTCGAAGATCTTAAGGACCTGAATGTAATAGTTATTCTAAGAAAGGTCTCTGGCACTAGGACCGCAATAACTTTTTGTTCATCGATCCGATTGATGTGACTCTAGGACCACGTTGATCCTTTTCTGAGCCTGATGGATTGCAACCTTTTTCATCCATGTTGTAAGTTTCTAAATTATCACTTGTACATATGTTATCAGTTTAGGCATTTTTGAAACATACTTTCTGATATTCCCGTTCCAGACGACAACCACCATCTTTCCAAGTGATCTTCATGTGAAGCAAGTCAATCAACTATCATATGCCCACATCATTGCTCATTATTAACTTGCGTAATGTTCGTCTTGATCTATATGTTTCATGTGTGTGTGACTCATATGCTTACTTGTCATATGTGGTTGTTCATATGCTTGCTATGAGCACTTTAGATGTTGCATTTATGAACATTGAATGGGATGTGAAGTATCTGCTGCCGAGCTCAAATGCTCCCTGATGAACTGTAAAAAAAGTAAACAAAAAAATCTGCTTTTTTGTCGTAAAATTTGACAAATGGGTTTGCGTGCTTGCGAAATTTTATCATGAAATGACATTCGTGGAAGCATGGCCAAAAAAATCGATGCATCAACCTTGGAGCCCTGGAGCCCTCCATTTTGTTTCATTTCTTAATTTATCTTGGCTTCAACCTTGTATAACTCTTTTGGTGCATCATTTGAACACCATGATAGGTAAAAGTTTTCCATAAGAAAAGTGGTAAATAAATTTTTGACTTGCAGCCTTCACGATATTCGTAGTTGCTATTGTGTCCAAACTTTCATTAGTTGTTTCTGCCAAATCGTTTGGAGTAAGAAGAGGAGTCAATACTCCTGTCTCGGGATAAGACGGCACATAAGTCGTTGTGCAAGCCGTCAAAGTTGATGAACTTTTCTCAAATCGATGAACTTTCTTTTCAAGATTGATGAACTTTTATTCGAATTCAGTGAACATTTTATTTTTTGTGAACTTTTCATCGAATTCCTAATTTCTTATAAAAATATGTGTTTTATCAAAAAGTCAATGGTCAACTGTCAAAAAGTCAACGATCAATCGGTCAAACTGGTGGGCCGGTCAACCCATGACGAGCCGAACCAGGAAACCGACGCGCCCACGAGCGAGCGATCTTGTTCTTTTGGGCCGGCCCACGAAGGGGCGCGTGTGGGTCTGGTTTCCTTTACTTGCGCAGATGGCGCCGAGGAGGAGCTCTAGCGGATTAGTAAATCCCCCATTTGACGCATTTTGCGTCAAAATAGGTTGCTTCCGCACAAACATGGCGACTTGGGACAGCTCATATACACACAAGGGGGGCTATTGGTTTCCATGCGATTTTCTACTTTCACTTGCAATTTGTTTTCCTTTTTTTTGCCGAGAGTGTATTGGGTCAGCCCGGGTTTCTTTTCTGTATGCATGGACATTTTTTAACTATTTTCTATGGGTTTTGTTTTCTTAATTTCATTTCGTTTTTATTTTTAGTTTTTTAAATAAATGATTTTAATAAATCTAATATTTTTCATAGTTTTACAAAATTAATAAAATTCACTAAGATTGTTTACAACTGAAGGAATTTGTTTTGAAAGCACGAGTGTTTCTAGAAATTTGGGAACATTCTCTTGAAAACAAGAATATTTTTTAAGTTCGAATAAAACCCAAGAACATTTATTTTTATTTTTGGGGAACATTTTTATTTAGTACATTTTTTGTATTAAGGTTTTTTTTTTCACCTTTCTACTGCAGTCTTTTTCTTTAGAGGAAACCGGCTAGGAAACCATACTTGCGTAAATGAAAACTGGTGCTATCACTACATTACAGATCGCCTAAATGGGTTGCCCGCTGATTCTCTATGCGGTTGCCTAACATTTTGACACATAGGGCTTCAAATAGGGCCTCGCTCAATACCGACAAATAGGGATTACCGTTTCTTCTAAAAAAAATGGAGATTACTGTCAAATAGGGAGGTAACGACACATAGGCTGGTCGCTACATTTCTAAATATAATAAAATAAAATAAAAATTCCCTTTTCTAAATATTATACTAAATAACATAAATTTGTGTTATATAATTAAGTGAGAGTAGTTTAGTTATACTAGTCTTTTGAAATTTTTAAAAGAAAATAAGGGCCCTTTTTTAAAATTTGCACTGGGACTGTAAATTTCTAGAGATGGTTAGTATATTTTATACAATTTTTTTGAAAAGGAGGTTAAAACCCCCGGCCTCTGCATCAATTGATGCATACAATCATCTTTATTAATTATTCAATGAAGGTCTGACAAGAGCATACATTAAGCCACCCGAAGCCACCACTCACATCTAGAAACTCGATAATATAGAGTGCTCTCACTCCTCATATCTAAAGCCGGTGTCATCGACGATCCATCCGCATAACGTATCGGAACCTACACCCGGTGCAGCAAACCTAAAGTGTACACCACATGCACATATTTTAGAAGCCGTCATCATCATCGAACCGCTGACTCATCTTCAGAAAAGAGATCCGCATCATTCTTGCCAGTCCGACCATCCGTCGACGCCACCACGGCGCCCAACAACACCACCTCCCTGCGCGCATACTGCTGAGCACGTCACGGTCGCCGTCGGTACACCGCAGCATCATGCCGCCAAGTACCACCAGCCAACACAGCATGAAGTCTCTAGAAGATCTCTCGTGCGTAGCAACTGCCGAACAGGCATGACACAGCGTAGCACCTGTCGGCCAGGCATGACTTGACATCTCCACCGAAGCTTCATGCAAGATGAAGCCGCTTCACCTCCTGCCTCTATCTTCCAGCGTTGCTCCACAAATGATGCTCCCAAGATAGAAACGACACCGCAGTGTCGTCATCGTCCGATCTGGAAGACCAGATCGTAGGGTTTCCCTCGATGCAGCATGAGTGGTTCGACAATAGTTACACAAAGATGCCTTCATCAAGGTAACGGTGCAGAACGCCGCCATCGCCCGCCGTCGGCTCGGTTTTCACCAGCAACTATGTCTCCCCGACTCGCAACCGGAACTAGATGACAGATCTCGAGATCCGACCACCAGCCTCAGGACGACCACCTCCAACGAAGGAGATGACCACCACCGTCAAGCCCAGGGTCGCCGCCCAAGGCGCCCGCGTGATGCAGATCAAGACCAGGAGTGCCACCGCGATCCAAAGCTGAACCGAAGGTTGAGCGGCTGCAACATGGCAGCCTGCTACTTCTTGAGCTTGTGTTGATTTTTTCCTTGAAGAGGAAAGGGTGATGCACCAAAATAGAGACAAGTATTTCCCTCATAAGAACCAAGGTATCAATCCAGTAGGAGGTACAAGCAAGTCCCCAATATATACACCTGCACAAACTAACAAACACTTCACAACGCGAAAAAGGGGTTGTCAATCCCTTCACGGTCACTTGTAAGTGTGAGATCTAATAGAGATAGATATAAAAGATAAATAAAAGGCAAAACAAAGTAAATATAAATAAATTACAGGAAGGTATTTTTAGGTTTTTGGTTTTATAGATTTAAAAATATATGATGAAAAATAGACCCGGGGCCATATGTTTCACTAGACGCTTCGCTTTTGAAGAAAACATACGGTGGGTAAACAAATTACTGTTGAGCAATTGATAGAAAAGCGCAAAGTTATGACGATATCCAAGGCAATGATCATGAATATAGGCATCACGTCCGTAACAAGTAGACCGACTCCTGCCTGCATCTACTACTATTACTCCACACATCGATCGATATCTAGCATGCATATAGTGAATTAAGTTAACAAGAACGGAGTAACGCCTTAAGCAAGATGACATGATGTAGAGGGATTGATCCAATCAATATGGTAAAAAACCCATCTTTTTATCCTTAATGGCAACAATATAAATACGTGCCTCACTACTCCTACTGTCACTGGGTGAGGACACCGCAAGATTGAACCCATCACAAAGCACCTCTTCCATTGCAAGAAAAACCAATATAGTTGGCCAAACCAAATCGATAGATCGGAGACAAATACAAAGCTATCTTAATCATGCATAAAAGAGTTCAGAAAAGACTCAAATAATATTCATAGATAATCTGATCATAAATCCCCAATTCATCGGGTCTCAACAAACGCACCGCAAAAGAAGATTACATTGAATAGATCTCCAAGAATATCGAGGAGAACATTGTATTGAAGATCAAAGAGAGAGAAGAAGCCATCTAGCTACTAGCTATAGACCGATAGGTCTGTGGTAAACTACTCACATATCATCGGAAGGGCAGCAAGGTTGGTGTAGAGGCCCTCCGTGATTGAATCCCCCTCGCCAGAGTACCGGAAAAGGCCCCAAGATGGGATATCACGAGAACAGAAGCTTGCGGCGGCGGAAAAGTATTTTTGGTGTGCCCCTGGTATAGGGGGAATATTTGAGGATTTATAGTATTGGATTTAGGGTTAGGAGAGCCACGGGGGGCCCACAAGCCCCCTGGCCGTGCCCCCCCTAGGGCGCGCCCCTAGGGCTTGTGGCCCCCTTGTGGGTCTTTGATATGGCTCCGACGTATCTATAATTTTTGATTGTTTCATGCCGATATTATACAACTTTTATGCACTTTTGGTAATATTTTATATGATTTATTGGACTAACCTATTGATCCAGTGCCCAGTGCCAGTTCCTGTTTTTGCATGTTTTTTGTTTCGCAAAAAATCCATATCAAACGAAGTCCAAACGCGATAAAAATTTACGGAGAATTATTTTGGAATATATGTGATTTTTGGGACTTGGAATCAACGCAAACGGGGGCCCACAGCCCCCACAAGACACCAGGGCGCGCCCTGGTGGGTTGTGCCCTCCTCGGATGCCGGTTGGAGCTCTACTTCGGGTGCAAGGAAGCTTATATCCGGAAAAAAATTGTGTTAAAATCTCAGCGCAATCGGAGTTACGGATCTCCGGGAATATAAGAAACAGTTTTCGGCCAGATCTGGGGAACGTGAAACAGAAGAGAACAGAGAGGGAGGACATGGACCAGAGGGGGAACTCTCCTCCCATCTAGGGGGGAGGCTAAGGAAGAATAAGAAGGAGGGGGCTCTCTCCCCCTCTCTCTTGGTGGCGCCGGAGTGACGCCGGGGCAAGGATCGTGACGACGATCTACATCAACAATCTTGCTACCGTCAAAACCAACTATCTCCCCCTCTATGCAGCGGTGTAACACCTCTCTTCCCCGTTATAATCTCTACTTAAACATGGTGCCCAATTCCATATATTATTTCCCAATTATATTTGGTTATCCTATGATGTTTGAGTAGATCCGTTTTGTCCTATGGGTTAATCGTGATCTTGGTTGGTATGATTGTATATTTTATTTATGGTGCTGTCCTACGGTGCCCTCCATCTCACACAAACGTGAGGGATCCTCGCTGTAGGGTGTTGCAATATGTTCATGGTTTGCTTATTGTCGGTGTTGCGGGGGTGACAGCAGCCTAAATGCGGATAAGTGGGTTATAGTGTATGGGAGTAAGGAGGACTTGATACGTAATGCTATGGTTGGGTTTCACGACCTTAATGATCTTTAGTAGTTGCGGATGCTTGCTAGGGGTCCAATCATAAGTGCGTATGATCCAAGTAGAGAAAGTATGTTAGCTCATGCCTCTCCCTCATGTAAAATTGCAAGAATGATTATCGGTACTTGTTATCGATTGCCTAGGGACAAATGACTTTCTTGTTGACAAAAGCTATCTACTTTTATTACCTTGCAATTTATTCGTAGTTTTATTCTCGCAAAGTACTCATAGTTTTATTCTTGCAAAATAGCTTCATACTTGTTTTAGGTAAAGCAAACGTCAAGTGTGCGTAGAGTTGTATCGGTGGTCGATAGAAATTGAGGGAATATTTGTTCTGCCTTTAGCTCCTCGTTGGGTTCGACACTCTTATTTATCGAAGAAGGCTACAAATGATCCCCTACACTTGTGGGTTATCAGCCTGTTGGCCTCCTCCCAAAGCTTCGTGGGTGTCTTGTCGTCCAAGAAAAATCATCGTAAAGTTTTATTCCGTTTGGTATTGATTTTCTGTAAAAGTCAGAAACAAGGAAAAACCAGCAACTGGCACTAGGCACTAGGTTAATAGGTTAGTCCCAAAAAATGATATAAAATAGCATATAAAACATCCAAGATAGATAATATAATAGCATGGAACAATAAAAAATTATAGACACTCCAGCCATCGTTGTCTGCCATCACCGCCGAGGAGATCAAGATCTGAACCGCCGCAGCGATCTTGAGCAGCTGACGGGCGAGAAGAAGGCCGTCGCCGCTGAGCCACTCGGGCATTGCCCTGGCGTCGTCCCCGGTGGCGGCGGAGAGGAGAGTGGTGGCAGGGGGGTGGCGGGAGGGGAGGAGGGAGGCGGAGATGCCCCGGTGCGGCGCGGCGACGCCGCACTAGAGCGGGGATAGGGTCGGGTGAGATGGCGGTGGAGGAAGGATCCGGTGGCGGCGTAGATCGAATCGCGAGTCCTCCTAGCCGCTAGTCGCTAGTCCTCGTGATTCCATACATGACTTCCATGTATAGTATTTAAGAAATTTGAATGTAATTGACTTTGATATCCAGATTGTAAGATTTAATTGCACAAAACCACCACATTTGCGGCTTGGTTTGCAGAAAAGCACCAAGTCGGTAATCCGTTGCAAAAAACATCGTGTTCTCACTAATCTTGTTGCAAAAAGCACTGAACAGGTGATTTGGCTCGTTTAATCACTTGCTGTCAAATGGGGCCAGATTGTAAGGAGCTAACTTAGCAAAAAGAAAATACATACACCCCTGTAGATCTTTAAAAAACGCAATCCAGTCCCTCCCCGTCGGAGCAGCTGCTTTTGCGTTGGCAACGGATCGCAAGTCCAGCCCATGGGGCTGGAGATCGCCTCCGACACTCTGGCGGCTTCGGTGAAGAGGCGTCGCGCGGCGAGGAGTTCCTCGCCGGCGCGGACGGCTACGGAGCGGAGGAGGCTGCCCGTGGAGAGCACTTCGATGGTGGCGGCCGGATCGGCGATGTGGAGCGTTGCGGCATCCGCCATGGATGGATCTTGGATGTCCACCGGCATGGTCTCTCCAACGAGCACCAGTAGGAATGGTGGCCGCCACAGGGGGCCCTTCGAGCACTTCGATGGTGGCGGCCGGATCGGCGATGTGGAGTGTCGCGGCGTCCGCCATGGATGGATCTTGGATGTCCACCGGCATGGTCTCTCCAACGAGCACCAGTAGGAATGGTGGCCGTCACAGGCGGCCCTTCCCTGAGCCCGCGCCGCCGTCGGGAGCCCGCCCCTACAACCCTTCCTTTTCTTTCCCGATGCGTGTTGCCACCCATGGGGGGAGAGAAGGAGCGTGATGCAGTAGACGCGGAAGCGAAGAAGATGGGCCAGCCGAGTTGTCCGCATCCACCCTGATGTAGGGTGGAACCCTAGGGCCCGATATTTCACGATTGGAGCGGATCCCGCGAAGAACACGAAGAACACACGAGGGGAAAACACGAGAGAAACGAGAGGAAAACACTCAAATCAACGGGATTCGATTACACATGTGCTAGATCCGAGAACACAACAAGACACACAATCCAAACACAAGAAGGGATGATACAAACAGTAGGTAGTCCTTCCCGATCCGTGAGGCGGTGGGGTCTTGAATCCTCGAGGGGATCTTCCCTTGCGGGGTCTTGAATCCACTTGGGGAATCTTCTCCGCGGAAGCCTTGGTCTCCAATGGAGTAGAGGTACAAGTGGATGAGCAAAGCTCTAATCTCAAATGAGCTACAATCTTTGCTAACCCTAAAACGTTGGGGAAGAAGAGTATACATAGTCTAGGGGGCGAAGGGATACATGGGCTTCGGCCCTTTACTGTGCGCAGACAGATGGGGCCCGATGTTCGGGTGTCGGGCCCGATGTCCGGGCCTTCGAGGTGGTGCCGGATGTCCGGGCTATAGGGGTCGGATGTCCGGGGTGGCTTCGGTTGCAATCTATGAATAGTGCCAGATTTCTGGGTCGGGGCCGGATGTCCGGGCCTTAGAAGGGGTGCCGGATGTCTGGGTCATGGGGGCCGGTTGTCCGGGCCCTGGGATGCCGGCTTCAGTGAGGTTCTGTGATGGAGTGCCAAATTTCCGGGGCTAGAGCCGGATTTCCGGGCGGCTCAGGCCAGATGTCCGGGGACTGGGCCGGATGTCCGAGCCCTGTAGCTTGAGGCTGCTGGCCTTTGGCTGGGCTGCATGTTCCAGGGGCCGAATGTCCGGGTCCTGGGAGCTGTCGGTCCTTTCCGACATTCCTCTTCATCCTTGTACTTGGGCACTTGTCCATATTCATATGCATCTTCGAGAGGGTCCTCTTGATACCTGATCATGCATAACATTCCGGACTTAGGTAGTAGACATGTCTCCTGTGGGTCATATGGAATATCACTAAGGAGAGATGTCACCTCGGTCTCGAGAGCTCTAGCTCGTGCTCATGTCATCGGTTCTCTTGGAACTTGGTGAGACGATTATAGGTCCATGGGGATGACCTTGGGATGCTCTGCATCATCTCTCCCCCCTCTTGGGAAAGATCTGACCTCGGATCAAAATCCTCATCACCATGATAGGGAGAGAGATCCTTGACGTTGAAGATATCGCTCACATTGTACTTGTCATGTGGTATGTCGATCGTGTATGCATTGTTGTTGTAGCGCTCGATCACCTTGAAGGGTCAGTCGGCTCGAGGTAGAAGCTTGGACTTGCGTTCATTGGGGAATCGGTCCTTCCGAAGGTGTAGCCACACAAGATATTCGGTGTTGAATATCATGGGGTTCTTGTTGATGTTGATCTTGGTTGCGAGGCGTTGGACTTGGCGCTCGATGGTGTGCCTTGTATCTTCATGTACCTTCTTGAGATAGCTCGCTCATGCACTCGCGTCCATGTTGATGCGCTCTTGTAGAGGTAGAGGTAGAATATCCAAAGGGGACAATGGGTTGAAACCGTAGACGACCTCGAAGGGGGACTTGTCGGTAGTCGAATGTCTTGCGCGGTTGTAGGCGTACTCGGCGATGGGTAAGCATGCTTCCCACTCCTTGAGATTCTTCTTGATCAACACACGTAGGAGAGTGGATAACGTCTGGTTCGTGACCTCCATTTTGCCATCGGTTTGTGGATGGTATGCCGAGGAGAATAGGAGCTTGATTCCGAGCTTGGCGCATAGCGTCTTCCAAATGTAGCTTAGGAACTTGACGTCGTGGTCCGACACAATAGTCTTGGGCACTCCATGTAGACGCAAGATTTCCCTACAAAAGAGATTGGCAACATGTGAAGCATCGTCTATCTTGTTGCACGGTATAAAGTGTGCCATCTTAGAGAAACGATCCACAACAACAAAAGAGGAATCCTTGCCATTTTGAGTTCTAGGCAAACCAAGCACAAACTCCATACTAATATCTTCCCATGGGTGATATGGAATAGGAAGTGGCATATAGAGACCATGGGATTGAGCTTTAGACTTAGCTTTGCGACATGTAGAGCATCGGTTGGTGAAGCGTGAGACGTCGCGGAACATCTTGGGCCAAAAATAGTTCTTGGAGAGCGTAGCAAATGTCATGTTGCGTCCAAAGTGACCCATAAGTCCTCCTCCATGAGCCTCTTGCAAAAGTAACAAACGAAGAGAAGACTCGGGTATACAAAGTTTGTTAGCTCTCATTAGGTAATCATCCTTGATATAATATCATTCCCAAGATGTATGCGTCAAACATTTCGCATAAGGAATAGCAAAAGTAGGATCATGCGCATACAAGTCTTTTATGTGCTCAAAACCAATGACATTCAATTCAACTTGAGTAAGAAGCATGCATTTGCGGGAAAGAGCATCTGCCACAACATTCTCTTTACCCTTAATGTACTTGATGACATAAGGAAAAGACTCAATAAACTCACTCCATTTGGCATGTCGCTTATTCAATTTAGTTTGATCCTTAAGGTATTTAAGCGTTTCATTATCCGTATGGATGACAAATTCATGAGGGCCAAGATAATGTTCCCACACATGCAAAACTCGCACTAAAGCATATAGCTCTTTGTCATAGATGGGGTAGTTAAGTTGCGCTCCGGAAAGTTTCTCACTAAAGTAAGCTATGAGGCGCTTCTCTTGCATTAACACACCTCCTATACCATTGCCGCTAGCATCCCAATGAACTTCAAAAGTTTTATCAAAGTTGGATAATGCAAGCAATGGAGTATGTGTAAGCAAATTCTTAAGCTCATGAAATGTGGTATCTTGGCATGGTCCCCAAACAAATGGTGCATTCTTCTTACTCAAGGCATGCAAAGGTGAGGCAATAGTGCTAACGTCCTTAACGAATCTATGATAGAAACCGGCTAAGCCAAGGAAACTTTGCACTTGTTGCAAGTTGGTTGGTTGTGGCCAAGTTTTAATAGCATCAATTTTAGCTTCATCTACATGAACACCCTTAGAGGACACAACAAATCCCAAGAAAACAAGCTTGTCAACACCAAAAAGGCATTTCTCCATATTAGCATAAAGGCGCTCTTTTCTTAGAGTTTGCAAAACGGTTCTAAGATGGGTGACATGATCTTTTAGAGACTTGCTAAATACAGGTATATCATCGAAGTAGACCACAACAAATACACCGATGTAAGGGCGAAGAACAAAATGCATCACACGCATAAAAGTGCGGGGTGCTTCGGATAAACCCATTGGCATGACCAACCATTCATGCAAGCCAAACTTGGTTTTGAAAGCAATTTTCCATTCATCACCTTCTTGAATGCGTATTTGGTAATAGCCACTTTTAAGATCAATTTTAGAGAAAATTGTGGCTCCGCTAAGCACTCATCTAGAATATCATCAAGGCGAGGAATAGGATATCGATAATGAACGGTGATAGCATTGATGGGATGGCAATCGGAACACATGTGAAAACTACCATCTTTCTTAGGCAGAAGAATGATCGGTACGACACAAGGACTTAAACTTTCATGTACATGCCCATTGTCAATGAGTTGTTGTACTTGCCTTTGTATTTATTTTGTCTCTTCCGGGTTGACACGGTACGGTGCCTTGTTTGGTAGGGGTGCGCCGGGAAGGAGGTCGATGCGGTGTTCGATGCCTCGTACTGGAGGTAGTCCCGGAGGTAGCTCATCGGGGAAAACGTCCTTGAATTCCTGCAATAGAGAAGACAACACTAAAGGTAGATGGTGAGAGGTGTTAGTCCTTGCCACTTCATTTTTGCGCAATAGGACATAGTGGGTGACACTAGATGGGTTCTCATAAACTTCTCTCATCTCACTTTTGGTGGCTAATAGAACTAAGTTTTTCTTGTCGCTCATCCTAGAGGCACTAAATTTTGGCTTGTGGCGCTCACTCTCTTTTTGGTGGTTCACTCTCTCACTATTCTCTCCATGATGGGTGGTTGCTTGCTTGTCGGTGATCACTTGGCTCGGAGCCATAGGTCGTAGCACATACTCCTTTCCCTTTATCTTGAAGCTATTGTGGATGACACCGTGGTCGAATTGCCAAGGCCGTCCAAGTAGTAGATGGTAAACGGACATGGGAACCACATCACGCTCCAATGTGTCTTCGTAAGCTCCAATCTTGAAGGAGACTTGAACCGTGTGCTCCACTTGAATGGTGCCGGAGTCGCTAAGCCCATTGATGCCCACCTTGGTGTGGAAGATGTGGCAACGTTGGTCTTCCTCTTGTTGGTGTTGAAGCATCAAGACCTTGGATAAAACGAGAGCGGGGCTCGAATCATTGTCACAAAAGACTTGCTCATCTTCATCTTCATTCACTTGCCGGTGCATGGCCACATGCTCAAGGGCTTCCATTTCTTCTTCACTCATAGAGTCATAGGTGCCGTCGTCATTGGCGATCATGGTGCGCCGGTTGGTGCACTTGAATGTCTTGTGGCCTCGGCCTCCACATGTGAAGCATTTGATGGAACTTGTCTTGACGGTCTCATTCGGTGGAGTTGTAGATGATGAAGCTCTCGGCTTGAAGTTGCTTGTTGTAGGAGGACGACTTGAGGTTGTCGAAGTTGTCTTGTAACTTGACTTGTCGCCGTTTCTTGTAGATGGTTTGGTTGAGGTAGAAAGCATTGTAGTCGTTGAAGCTTGAGCGTATGAACCGTATGTCTTGGAAGAGTACTTGGCATACTTGTAATCATCTTGCACTTGTCGCTCCGCCTTGGTAGCTTGGTGCACTAGCTCGAGGAGGTTGGAGTAAGGTTGGAAGTTGGCGATCTTCTTGATAGGGTGGTTGAGGCCATTCAAGAAACGTGCCATGGTTTGCTCCTCATCTTCCATGACATTAGCTCAGATCATGGCAATCTCCATTTCCTTGTAATACTCTTCAATCGACTTTGTGCCTTACTTGAGGAGTTGTAACTTCTTGAAGAGGTCGCGACTATAGTACATGGGTACGAAGCACGCTCTCATGACATCCTTCATTTGAGCCCATGTTGTGATTGGTGGGTCACCTTTTGCTTCTCTCCTCTCAATGAATTGCTCCCACCAAATGAGGACATAGTCTTGGAACTCAAGAGATGCCATGGCGATCTTCTTTTCTTCTTCATAGTTGTGCAAGCGAAAGATCTTGTCAACTTTCAATGCCCATGAAAGGTAGTTTTTGGGATCCTTGCTTCCGGAGAACTTAGGCATGGTGAACTTGAGCTTGCCATATCGCCGCTCTTCATTGCATTGTTGTCGAACTTGATGACGGTCTTGCCGTGGTGGATGATGTTGAGCCGCTTGCTCCTCTTGATTGTTTTGTCATTAAGGTCGTGGAATTCTTGCACGGTTCCTCATCTCTTGAAGCTCCTCAATATGGGCGGCTTCTTCTTGTCGCTCTCGGCAGAGGGCTTCTTCTTGTAGACGTACTTGGCAGTTTCCCTCATTGACGGGTCGAGTTGATTCACGTAGAGCTTGTTGGGCTTCAAGGGCTTGTTCCTCATGACGTTGTCGCTCTTGTCGAAGTGCATCACCATCTTGATGGTCGTGTTGGTCTTGGCGTGTTGGAGCTTGCCCTTGGAGCGGAGGTTCATTAGCTTGTTGCCGGAGGCATTCGCGTTCATGGAGGCGGCCTTGTAAACATTGCCATGGAATGGGTTTTGTGGAGCTTGATGATCTCCATGGTCTTGGCGACGATGCGAACGAGCTCGAGGAGAACTTGCATCTGAAGAAGATTGCAAAGAATGTCGACTTCACTGGCTCCGTCTTGAATATGATGATGATGTGGAAGAACGGTTGACCAACAAGTCACGAATCTCGTCCATTCTTGCATTGCTCTCCTCCTTTTGTGCGTCGAGCTTGTTGATGAAGTAGTCTCTTATACGTTTTTCCGATTGTCGCAAGTCGGTAGCGAGTAGGTTGATGCGTTCGCTCAATGCTTCATTCTCTTGATGCAAAGCTCTTTGCGCGCCGAAAAGGTGGTTCTTGGTGACGTAGTTGTTCGGGTCGTCATCTTGCTCAATGAAGAGTGGGTTGGAAGAAGTGGTGGGCTTATCCATCATCGCAAGTAAAAGTGTGAGTGGAAGAAAGGAAAGAACTATACCAAATGTACCTTATCCGATGTTGAGAATAGATCAATGATCACTCAATAATGTAACAAGGAAATAGCACAATCGGTACCGGATCTTGTCGATTCTCACACCTATACAAATAAAGCTTTTGGAGTAGCTTGGTGAGGATGGTGGCACAAAATCTTATGCAATTGTTAGCAAGATTCAATAATGTTGAAAAAGATTCGCAGATTTGCAAATGCAACAAGTAGACCAATAGCAATGAATGGTACATGGAAGCGCACACACGGATAGATAAATGGGGTCATGCAACCAAGGAACGAGCTCAAAATGTGGAATCCACGGAAAATGCTCTTGTTGCACAACACTAGAGAGACGCTAGCACGATTGCACAATAGGCGGATACGACTTGTGCACAACCTACAAAGCAAAAGTGCAATGACTTCTATCCCAAGTATGCTATATGTATTATGTTCCGGTGATATGATCCAAGATGATTGAGTATGACAATCTTAATGTAGTATGATGCTATGGTTCTTGCATAAAAGTTCTTTGCTTATCTTTCTCTTTTGCTTAAAAGCTTATTGGCTCTTTCTCTTTTGATGTCTTTCTTTGGCCACTTATGCAAAACTTCACGAACCAAGATAGCAATTGTGTATGCGGGAACAAGATATTGCACTAGTGATGATAAGATGATACCAAGATATAGATACCGAGATGAAATGGTATGTATGCAATGGAGATGATGATCACTAATGTGCACAAGTAACGTGGCCCGGCAATACTCAAATGGCTAGTCTTGATAGGCAAGTGACGCGAAATGGGCTATGGGGTTAACAATGTAATGTCAAGGGAGAATGTACTAGAGTGTCGTCGATGTTACCATTCCTTTCTTACGGTGGATGGTGTCAAGATGATGACGCTGACGACGTCGATGATGAAGATGAATGGCGGTGATGTCGGTGTCGAACCGTCCCTAAGTAGCCAAAACACGTTAGGAAACGGAATCCGCAACTCAAATTCTCAAAGAACAAAACATGTCAAAATTGTCGGAGGTTGTAGCGGGTAAGTGATGGTGGTTGCGGAACGCGGTGGTGGTATACGGAAGTATTGGTGGAAACCCGGTCAAAATTGGTGAAAGTTAGGCCAAGAAGGACGTGGTGGATGAAGTGGTGCTGCGGGAGGCCGGATGTCCGGGCTATCAGGCCGGGTGTCCAGGGGGCTAGATGTCCCGGGCTCCAAATCCATGATGAACTCGGTGGATCTCATGGGAAAGAAAAAAAAAGCAGGCAAAATTCGAGGGATTTCATGGATGGAATTGGGGAAAAAGTTAGGAGAAGCTAGATCTAAGAGTAACACATCAAATCCACGGATCAAATTCAACAAAACATCATCACACCAATAAATCACAAAAAAAATTGGGAGGGCTATTTTTGTGAGGATTTTCAAAATTGGGACAAAACACAACAAAATTAGGCTAGAAAACAAAGAGGGGAGGCTCCAAAATCATGATCAACCTTGCTCATGATACCAAGATGATGTAGGGTGGAACCCTAGGGGCCGATCTTTCACGATTGGAGCGGATCCCGCGAAGAACACGAAGAACACACGAGGGGAAAACACGAGAGAAACGAGAGGAAAACACTCAAATCAACAGGATTCAATTACACATGTGCTAGATCCGAGAACACAACGAGACACATGATCCAAACACAAGAAGGGATGATACAAACGGTAGGTAGTCCTTCCCGATCCGTGAGGCGGCGGGGTCTTGAATCCTTGAGGGGATCTTCCCTTGCGGGGTCTTGAATCCACTTGAGGAGTCTTCTCCGCGGAGGCATTGGTCTCCAATGGAGTATAGGTACAAGTGGATGAGCAAAGCTCTAATCTCAAATGAGCTACAATATTTGCTAACCCTAAAATATTGGGGAAGAAGAGTATATATAGTCTAGGGGGTGAAGGGATACATGGGCTTCAGCCCTTTACTGTGCGCAGACAGATGGGGCCGGATGTCTGGGCGTCGGGCCGGATGTCCGGGCCTAGGGATGGCAATGGGTACCCATTACCCGCGTACCTTGCGGGTAAAAACCCTATTAGGGTAAGGGTATGGGACAAAAAATTATTCATGGGTACTTAAATGGGAAAATGTCATACCCATCGGGTAGAGAGGGTACGGGTATGGGATTGTATAACCCATGCCAGCGAACCCATGTACCCATCTAATATGTTGACAACTGGGTTTTCTTTAATATCCTAACGCATGTCAAATAACCTACGTAATTTATTGTTATTTTGTGAACTTAAAGTGTATGACTATGTGTTGTTATTTATGTTTATGTTTTGTTGTTTAAAATTTTTATGTCTTGCTTTATAGGCAAGTTTTTTTGTTTATGAGAATGTGTTGTTGTTACAATATGTGGTTGTACATTGTTGTTTAAAATGTGTTTCTATTAAGAATTTATGATTATTTGTTTATTTTTATAACTATTTTCTGCTTAATTTGATGCGTTGTAAACATGGGTATTTTTACCCGCAGGTACCGATATCCCTGCCGGGTGACGGGAATGGGAAAAAGTTGTACCCTTGACGGGTATGGGTATGGTTGATACGTAAGTTCAGGGTGGACGGGTAAGGGTATGGGGTGGCTCCACCCGTACCCATACCCTGCGGGTGCCATCCCTATCCGGGCCTTCGAGGGGGTGCCGGATGTCCAGGGTCGCTTCGGTTGCATTTTGTGAAGAGTGCCGGATTTTTGGGCCGGGGCCGGATGTCCGGGCCTTTGAAGGGGTGCCGGATGTCCGTGTCGTGGGGGCCGGATGTCCGGCCGGCTTCGGTGAGGTTCTGTGATGGAGTGCCGGATTTCTGGGGTTGGGGCCGGATTTCCGGGCGGCTCGGGCCGGATATCCGGGGACTGGGCCGGATGTCCGGGCCCTGTAGCTTGAGGCTGCTGGCCTTCGGCTGGGCTGCACATTCCAGGGGCCGGATGTTCGGGTCCTGGGAGCTGTCTTCGATCCTTTCCGACGTTCCTCTTCATCCTTGTACTTGAGGACTTGTCTGTCTTCATATGCATCTCCGAGAGGGTCCTCTTGATACCTGATCATGCATAACATTCCGGACTTAGGTAGTAGCCATGTCTCGGGTGGGTCATATGGAATATCACTAAGGAGAGATGTCACCTCGGTCTCGAGAGCTCTAGCTCGTGCTCGTGTCATCGGTCCTCTTGGCACTTGGTGATACGATGGTAGGTCCATGGGGATGGCCTTGGGATGCTCCGCATCACACCCTCTAGGGATCTCTGCAGAGGAAGGCCGGGGCTCACCGGCGGAAGAGATCGAGGGCGAGGAGCTCGTCGATGCCGTGCTATATTGAAGTAGACAGCCGCCAGCGCTGATGCGGTCTCTGCCAGAATGTGGTTTGCAGGTGAGCACCGAGGACGCGCTGGTGGAAGAGGTATCCCGGCGAATGGCAGGGCCAGGGCACCGTGGTTGCGCCTTGCTGACAATTGTCCCTGGGGAGGGATTGGATTGTGTTTTGTTTCAGAATTGAGGGGTGTGTATGTATTGTTTTTTGCTAAGTTAGCTCCTGACAATCTGGCCCCACTTGACAGCAAGTGATTAAATGAGCCAAATTACCCGATCAGTGCTTTTTGCAACAAGATTAGTGGGCACGGGTGTTTTTTGCAATGGATTACCGACTTGGTGGTTTTCTGCAAACCTAGCCACAAATGTGGTGGTTTTGTGCAATTAACTCAGATTGTAAACTAGACAATAAGTCATTGAGGTCTTTATCTCATTTTTATATCTTCAAAATTTGTCTTGAGTTTGATCTCCAGATATTACTTATAGAGAATCAACTCCTCAATACATTTCATTTTCTTATGATTTTTAGAACATGTGGTTTCCATGGAGTTTTGACGGTTAAGGCGATCTTATAATCAATTAAACAAAAGGCAATTTTCATAAGGATACTTATTTCCCTAGAAGATTTTAGTTCAGATTGGTCCTCTACTCGTTCTTACAATGCATGGAAGAAAGTAGGCTGAGATAATTGAATGAACAAGTATGGCGTAACAGCTCCGTCCCAACATCTGATTTAATTTATTGCAAAGAGGAGAGAAACATATGTTCATTCATCGACAAATCATTGCCGAATTAACTAAGCACAACAAAATAAGAAATTTTAAGAAAATGAATAGCTAAAACGAAGCTAGTAAGGATGGGATGCCCGGGGAGTTAGAAAGGATACTTAAAAGGACCTTCTAATTTTGGTTTTCTTACAAAATTTTATTTGTGTGTGCTTCATTTCCTTCCGGTCTAGCATTATTCTTAATTTATCAACAAAGTTGGAACACTTGCTAAAACAATAATAACTCTGAAAGAGAATGTATCTCTACTACCTAAAAAAAGCGAACCAACCTATGGTTAGAGGGACTGTGATATCTCCAGCCCACCAAGGTTCAAGTCCTGATGCTCGCATTTATTCCTGGATTTATTTCAGGATTTTCGACGATGCGCATTCAGTGGGAGGAGACGTTCCCATCGATGACGAGGTGCCTACGGTGACTTCGTAAATTTCAAGATGATGTGTCGGCTCAGTCTTTCGTAGGTGCTCATAGGGGTAGGGTGTGCGTGTGTGCGTTCATAGGGGTGAGTGTATGCGCGTGTATATGAGCACTTGCGTCTGTACTGTGTTAAAAAAAGTGTAGCGTTCCCTCTCCCCTCTTACGTCCTTCGCTTCATCTGACTACCCATCGTCCTTCGTTCCACTCCTCCCTTCTTTGCAAGTTCTCCTATCACACACGGTTTTCTGCCTGAAAACCAGCCCACCAATAGGTACTTGCCTTACAAAAATAAAAATAAAACTACTTGCCCTAGACGCAGATCACTCCCATTCTCCATCGTGACCTTGCGACAAGGAGATCACTACCGGAATAAACCCCTATGCCGACGGCCCAGGCCGTCGGCATAAGCCTAATTCCCGTCGGGACAGGCCTATGCCGTCGGCCCTCATCGGCGTAGGGACGTCGGCAACATATGTGTCGGCGTAACCCGGGAGGCCGTCGGCATATATGATATCCCGACGATGTCCGTACATCTATGCCGACGGCCTCGGCCGTCGGCAACGTCCCTCGCCTAACGGTGGCTGTCAGCACCGCCGTCAAGTGCTGCCCAACCAGAAGACGCCACGTGGCACCTATGCCGACGGCTAGGCCGTCGGCATAGGTGCCACGTGGCACCCACTGGTAGCTCGCGTCAGCCCTACGCCGTCGGCATAGTTTGTGTCTGGTTTTTTTTCTTTTTCTGTTTTTTTTTTCAATTCAATTATACAGCAGAGATATATGATGCAAATAGACATACACAACACATATAAGTATCATCCTCACAACCAACATCAACACCATCACAACAATATAGGCATCATCACAAAACATAAGCATCATCACAAACAACATAAGCATATAAAGAAGCACACAAGTCATCTAAAGGACCATAAAAGACCACAAGTTATCTAAAGGACCATAAAAGACCACAAGTGATCTAAAGAACACAAGTTTATTATCGACACCACCGTCTCCCAAAGGCTTAAGCACGAGGACGTGGCCCACCGCCAAGGTCGTCACTGCCAAGTCCGCCGAAGCCTAGGTCATCACTGCTAGCGGCAGCGCTACCGCCAAGAACGCCACCGCCACCGCCTCCGTGGATCAGAGTGATCGGGCTCTGTGACTCGGGAGTGGTGCCAAGACCAGCACTACCACCAACGGTAGATCCACCGGTTCCCTGGATGTTGAAAAGACATGTTAAGGGGATATATGATTGTGTTGAATAAACGGTATGCTTTGGGTGAATAGTTTGGGGATGTACTAAACGGCGAGGGGTCAGGGTGCTGTGCCAGAAACTCCTCAAAGGTAAGCAGCACTGGTTGTGGTGGAGGAGATGGTGCTGGTTGCAATTGAGGAACCCTGCTGGCCGCCATGCACTCAACAAAGTGCTGCATGTTAATTGACCAAGCAAACAAGAATGTCAGAAGAAATGCAAGTGCAAATATAGAAGTGAAATGAAAGGAGCCAAACTAACCGCCATCATGCGAGAGTTGTGCTCATGCACTGCTAAAAGGCTCGCGTGCCACGCCATGGTCTCCTGGCGTGTGTACTCCATGTAGGCCTATGATATGACATGATGGAACTCATAAAACATCTCAATGCGGAAAATAAAGTGAGCAATGAAGATAAGAGGGAAAATACTTACAGATTGGCGCTCAGCAAAGAGGGAGTGTGACTGCGCACTGGTCATGGGCGTGCTCCTGCGCTGGCTCAGGCTCGGGTCAGTAGCTCGGAGCTGTGTGTAGGAGATAGAAGGAGTGACCACAGCATCCAGAACTGGCTCCCGACCGTGCTTCTTGGGCCCCATGCCCACCACCACCCTCTCATCCAGATCCGCACTAATGGGGTCAGGTGTGCCAGGATGTAACCTCAGATACCCCTCGGAGTAGGCCTTCTTCTTCTCCGCGGTCTTGCCGTAGTACTTGGCCTCGCCAGGCTTGGGCTTCCTCCGCATATGGGCGATCTCCCACGCCTCCATGTGTGAGAGCGGCCGCTTCAGTTTCTCCTCCTGCACCACCAAACAGAGGTTAGTCATACATAAGAAAGTGATGGTAAATAGAAGAAGAAGATTGTTTAATGAGGTTAGTCATACATGAAGTGTCTTGTGGAGAAAGTGGTTTTGGTTTCCCTGAGCATGTACTCCCTCCTTCCCTCGGTTAGCCTTGTTTTTTATGCTCGTAGCCTTCCAGGCTCCATCCTGACCACACCACACATCTACCAATGCCGCCCAGGACTCGTCTTTTCCATAACACCAATTTGGACACACCTACATAATAAAAGCATAATGGCATGTCAACACGAAACGATGAAATGTACCACAAACATCGGAATGAAAAATCTTTTATACTTACCGCCAAGTACTCGTGCCTCTCCAAGGTAATGCCCATCCTCCGTGCTTCTTCCTTGGTCATCTTCACACCAAGAGCGTTGTGATGGTATGTCGAGATGGCCACCCAGTGCACCTCGTACTGCATCTGGCGGGCCTTCTTCTTGGCTTGGCGCAGCACGATCTGGTCTGCAGTGGCCTTGTGCTCCTGAAGAACTCGATAGTATTTCTACAATCATTCATGAAACCAGAATGGAAGAAGCCATGAGTTAAATTATTCATGGAACCAGAATGGACTTGTGCTTCTGAAGAGAACTCACCCAAAAATTACTGATCACGGCCTTGGCATGGGTCTCATGGTCCGCGTGGGGGGACACTTCCCAGTGGTCCTAGCTCATGGCCAAAACCCAACGGTTCGGGTGCCTGACTGGATCCGGACAGTACAGCCCCGGCCAGTGTAGTTTCAGCAAGACGGTGATGAGGCCGTTGGGAATACGGGCCCCTTTAGTATATATCCAGTTGCTACAAAAGAATGAAATATTAGCATGTGACAAGCAAAATAAAGAAAAATGTAAGCATGTGACAAGCAAAAGAATGAAATTATTATAAAGTGGCACTAACTCTTTCCCCGTGGGCTCAATGAGCCACTTCTGCTCCTTAGTAGCAGGAATCTGCTTTGGTAGCTTTGTGTTACCACGCAGCCACCCTTGTTGCTCCTCTGTATTGGTAGCTTTGCGTTACCACGCAGCCACCCCTTGTTGCTCCTCTGTATTGGTAGCTTTGCGTTACCACGCAGCCACCCCCTCCCCGCCACCACCCTCCTCCTTGCCTGCCTCCTCCTCCTCGTCCCCCTTCCCAACCTCCTCCTCCTCCTCGGCCCCCTCCCCAAACTCCTCCTCCTCGGCCCCATCCCGAACCTCCTCCCCCTCCTCATCTTTCTGATCCTCCTCGTCCTCCTCCTCGTCAGAGGGTACCTCACTAGAGGAGGGTACCTCACTAGAGGAGGGCCTCGAAGAGAACACCCCTAAGTCGGTGAGGGTGCGCTCTTTCTGGCCGCGACCCCCTGTAGTGGCTCTCCCTCCACCCCCTCGCCCTCTAGGTGCTCTCCCCCCGCCCCTCCTCCTCTAGGGGCACCTCTCGCTCGACCTCCCTATGAGGAGTCATCGTCAAGTAGTCGGGGGGTAGGATTACGTGCTCGACCACTCCGACTAGGCATGCCGACGACCTTGCGTAGGAAACCCACGCCGTCGGCCTTCCCCTTGCCCATGTTCCACGAACCTACATTGAAAAGAGAATAAACTACTAGTACATTAAAAATGAAGGAAAAGGCATAATAATAAGGAATAATAAACACATTAATAAAAAAGCATAAAAAGGCATATTCCTAAACCATAGAAGAAAAAAAGACTTGAAACGTACATCTGCTAGAACCCATACAAATCATCACTGTTGTAACCTATTTCTTGGTCGGTCTCATCATCACTATCAATCATATCATCTTTGTTGTCTGATGGAGGTGTAGGCTCTTCCTCGTCGTCAGGGTCTTCGTTTAACTTTTCTAGCACAAGTATGTCATTTTCATTAATAATGGTCTCACCATCATTCCGTGCATCGTTGTCGTTTGGATCCACATCATCATCACCCAATGGTCTAGCGTCATCGTTTCTGACCACATCATCATCAGGTTGCTCTTGATAGAACACTCCCTCGTATGTCATGGGGTTAATGTTGTAGCAATCGTCTTCGTTCGGGTCTGGTAGCTTACCATGTGGCGACACCTTGAACACGACTTCCCAACCCTTTAGGTACTCTTTCTAGCATGGGTAAGGTAGATAATAAACTTGTGTAGCTTGGGTAGTCGCAATGAAGTGATCGGCTCTTGCATAGACGGTTGATGGTTTAACTTCGACCAAACCAATGGAAGGCGTATGTCTCTGCCCCTCCCGTGGATCGAACCATCGGCATTTGAACACAGGCAGACATAGGGTTTCGCGCCCTTTGCGAAATGTAATCTCGTATATATTTTGTACCCTTCCGTAGTAGTCTACTGAATTTTGACCGGGGGTGTACACTCTGGTATTTATAATTTTGGGATCAGGCCGGCTGTTCTGGTGCTCCTCTGTATGGAAGCGATACCCATTCACATCATACTTTTTACATGTCATGACGGCAGGGTCAAAACCCATGTAAACCCATCTCTATTCGTCATCCATAGATATGTTCGGATCTTTTCCCTACAAGTATAATTGAAATTGCTGGGTGCATTAGTTCGGTTAACTAATAAATGTTGAACTAGGTATTTAATAGGGGAATGTGGAAAATTACTTTCTCCATGAACCAAGCAACAAAATTTTTACGTCCAGGGTTTCCATGACGGAGAAGAGTAAGTGCCTCCGCCTCAGTAGGAGGATTCATTCCCGTCCATTCCTCTTGAACGAAATCACTAAAAGAAGAAAAGCAGTGTTAGACCGGGACTAAGTGAACATAGAACATGATGCTGTGGAAGACATAAAGGAATGGTGTAGTGGTATTACCTCATCCAAACTTCCTCAGCTTCCTTGATGTTGTGCAAGATATAGAACATGTGGTCCTCCCACTCTTGTCGTGGCATGTTATAAGATTTTGAGGCCCCAGCCCTGCCACCTTGCCCGTTGAATAGATGGAGCCTGGGTTGATACTTGGGCTCTTCTATATTGTATTGAGGCACCTTATTATGCAGATGGGGAACGTGGTCTGGATAGTACGATGTCCTGAGGTCTGACACCTCCTCTAGGATAACTGCCTCAGCTATGGAAGCTTCAATCTTAGCTTTGTTTCCACATTTCTGTCGGAGATGCTTGTTATGTCTCTCAGGGCTGTACTGCTAACGATTCTGCACAGGCCCCCCCAACAATACCTCGTTCGCGAGGTGCAGAATGAGATGTGTCATTGGAGTAAAGAAGCCTGGCGGAAAGATCTTCTCTAGCTTGACTATCAACTCTGGTGCCTTCTTATGCAATTGTTCAATCACGTCTTTACTTACTTCTTTAGCACAGAGCGTGCAGAAGAAATGTCTTAGCTCGGCAAGCACTCGCCAGACATGCTCAGGGATATAGCCTCGAACCATCACCGACATTATCCGCTCAATCCATACATGGAAGTCATGACTCTTGAGCCCGGTCACTTTGCCCGTTGAAAGATTGACTCCCTTACTTATATTCGATGCATAACCATCGGTGAACTTCAAAATGTGTTTCAGCCAGATAAGTACATCCTTCTTTTCTAGCGGTTTAAGGACAAAGTCAGCATCTGGCTTGAACCAGTTTCTTCGACCGCCTGTGGGAGGCTTCATGTTTAGATGTGGTCTATCACAAATTCTCTATTGATCGGCTCTAGCTTTAACGTTATCCTTCGTCTTATCAGGAATGTTGAGGATCGTGTGGAAAAGGGACTCTGCGACATTCTTTTCGGTGTGCATCACATCGATGTTGTAAGGAAGTTTGAGGTCCTTGAAATAGGGAAACTTCGAGAAGGGGGTAATATGAGTCCAGTTGTGCGTCTCACCATATCCCTCGAAGCCTTTGGCTTTGGCTTTGGCTTTGCCTTTGACTTTCGTCTTGAGAGCTTTTAGCTGAGCAAGAACATCTACCCCCGAAAATGTTGGAATCTCGGTTACTTCATGGACAACCCGGCCTTTCGTGAAGTTCTTCTTGTCTTCCCTGTCTGGATGGTCTGGAGGGAGGAACTGTCGATGCAGGTCAAAGGCTACATACTTGCCACCCTTACTCAGCCAAATCATTCGCAAAGCCTGCATGCACACTGGGCATGGCATCTTCCCACTTGTACACCATCCGCAGAATAGAGCATAGCCGGGAAAGTCATGCATGCAATAGTGCAACCAAACTTTCATCAAGAAATTTCTCTGCAGATCCCGGTCGTATGTCAACCTCGGAAAGTACCAAGAATGGTGCAAATCATCCACCAGCGGCTGCATAAACACACCCAATTGCTTCCCCAGGTATTCAGGCCCCGGAATGATGAGCGACAAGAACATGGTCTTGCATTGCATTAGGGCACCGGGAGGGAGATTCAGCGGAATTACAAACACGGGCCAGCAGCTGTATGGATTGGACGACATACCATATGGATTGAACCCATCACCTGATATGGCTATTCTAACATTCCCAGCCTCGGCTGCTTCCTCGGGGTATTCTTCATCGAATGACTTCCATGCTTCACCTTCCGATGGATGTACGATTTTATTTGGATGGTACCGTATACCTTCCTTGTGCCACTTCATCATTTTGGCAGACTCCTCCGTGATGAAAAGGCGCTGCAGTCTTTCTATGAAATGGAGATACCGAAGAACCTTAGCGGGGATGGCTAGCTGCCTTTTCTCACCATCCTCACCGACCACCTCAAGGTACTGAGACGAACCACACTCCCTATAGTACTTGTCATCCGCATACTCGTGCCTAAACAAAAGGCAATTCTTCGGACAAACATCTATTTTCTCATAATCCATAGAGAGTGCCTTCATGATTTTCTTTGTAGCGTACATGCTTTTCGGCAGTTCATGACCCTCAGGGAGGCTGTTAGCCCATACTCCCAGGAATGCTTCGAAGCATTTCTGGCTATAGCCGTACTTAGCCTTGACTGCAATCAGTTGCGAGATGGCATCTAGCTGAGATATTTTCGCACCCGCATAAAGAGGTTTCTTCGACGAGGCCAAGACCTCCAAGAAGGCCATTGCAGTTGCCTCCGGCTCCTCCGGTTCATTCTCTGAAGGTGTCGCATGTGCCGTTTCTATAGCAATGACATCATCTAGCATGTCCCTGACCCCGTCGTCCGCATAACCATTGATGCGTTGTCGCATCACCTCCTCTCTACCATGGTCCTGCTCGGCTAAGTTTATCGGCGGCATGTCAAAGTTTGGCATATATCCGTGTGTGCGAAGGTGGTCAGTCATGTCCTTCTGATTTCTACGGTGACGTCTGGCACATCTCGCACAGGGGCATTGTGGGATAATTCTCATTGGACTACGGAATATCTCCTTCAAATACACATCGGTTTTCGTGATCCACTCTGATGTTACTCGATTCCGACGGATAAAACCACTGTACATCCACTGATTATCGGCCATCCTCTGCTTTATTGGGAGCCACACAACAAAATTAAGGATTCATTTAAATTAATCACATCAAATTTTTATTTCCTACCGCGTTGACGGCATTGAAACCACCTACATCTTTAATAGGTAAAGATGGGTCCTAATCCCACCCGAGGATGTGTAGATTGAGTACGTTCTCCATGCTCTACCCCATTCCGAGACTGTATTTCGGCAGCACCTCCCCGCTGTTCTCCAGATACATGTCTCGGCTAATTGCCAAGAGAATGTGCTCCGGAGAACAATGGGGAGGCGCCACCGAAATACAGTCTCGAAACGGGGTAGAACATGGAGAAACGTACCCAATCTACACATCCTTGGGCTATCCGTGGAAAACGCTGGACAATCCGAAAGAGCTGCTGTGATAAATATGCAACTGAATGCATATTTATTGATGCAACCCTTTCGGACGGGAGACGCCTAGGTTACGCGACTTGACTTGACAATCAAATCTAGTGACATGATTCGTAGCTCACCCTCGGCTGTAGAGGAAGTAGTCGAACAGCGGAGGGACAATCGGGGACCAACAGCTCCTACGACGATCACTCCACCGAGATGGAACACCATAGAACCTGCACCGTAAAAAAATTAAGAACATCACAATATCATCATCATCATCTATCATCATGTAACAATCATCAAAGCATAAAAAAATCATCATCATCATCATTTATCATCATCTAACAATCATCATCATCTATCATCTCTTCCGCAAAAAAATGGAAATCTATCATCATCATCATCTAAAAATTATCAAGGCATAAAAAAACCGTCATCATCTATCATCAACATCATCATCTATCATCATCAACATCATCAACTAATTTTTTTTTGCATTTCTCACATTTCTAACTATCATCAAATCATCTATCATCTAACTATCATCATACATAATGCATCCATCCATCTAACCATCTATCATCATACATAATGCATCCATCCATCTAACCATCTATCATCATACAAAATGCATCCATCCATCTATCATCTAACTAAATTAATAAAAAAAATGCTACAGAGAGGGAGGGAAGGAGCTCACTGTGGGGGAGGGCCGGCTCAGGGGGGAGGGCAGGCACGGAGTGGGAGGCGGAGGGGAGCTCGGGCTGGGGCTAGGCCGGTCGGAGCAGCGGCAGAGGAGGGCCGGTGGAGCCTCGCCGCCGGCCGGAGCGAGGGTCGGGCGGCGGTGAGGGCGGAGTTGGCTCGGGGAGGTTCGGCCGGACCGAGCTGGACGAGGGCGCGGCCGAGGGGTGGCCGGGGCAGAGTCGAGGAGCCCCACTGCGGCAAGGGAAGGGCGGCGGCGGCGCGGGCCGAGACGACGAGGCCGGGGCGGAGCGCCAGTGGGGCGGCTGCGGGGACGGGCGAGCGAAGGGTGGCGGCGGCCCAGAGCGTGGGTGGGGCGGCGGCGGCGCAAGGCGAGGGAAGGGCGGCGGCGGCGACCGGAGCAAGGGAAGGGAGGGGAAGGGCGCCGGCGGGCGGAGCACAGGATCGGGCGGCGGCGCGGGTCGAGGGTGAGGCGGATGGGGAGATGGGGAATGAGTGGTAGGGGGCTAACCACAACCGATAAGGCCAACCTTTGCTGATGGCAAAACCGTCGGCATAAATTGCCATGCCACGTGGCACTCTATGCCGACGGCTATGCCATCGGCATAGATAGGAGGTTAGCAGTTTAAAAAAATAGTCCCACCTTGCCCAAAGACAAGCAAAATGACCAGTTTAAATAGTTGGCTAATCCATACAAAGTAAGCTCCGGTATTCATTAGACTTCTGTTAAGAAAATGGACAATTACTGTCAAACTTTCAGTGCGGCACTGAAGGTTTCACGGTGAGAGTCCGTTTTCCATGATGGATGCCGATGTTTTTTATAAATTCAATTATTACTATTTTTTAGTTTGTCGTCCGTATGAGGACCCGGTGCGAAGCTCTGGTGGTCGTTTCCCCCCTCCGTGACAAGGCGGCAGCGACGCCCGTGAGGGAAGGCACACCCCGGAGCCGCGTGCCGGGTGCCTGCGCCTGCCACCATGCTTCCACAAGCGTAGGAGGGCTCACCGCAACACCTGGCGGCATTGCTACCCCCCCAGGTACCCGTCCAATCTAACCCTGACATAGACGACCGCCGGATCTAGCCCTTTGACTTTCGTCGTACGGGGTTTGACCGGCGGACCTTTTCACCTAGTTGTCATAGCCCAGCCCATAGCTACAGCCCCGAACATGGTCCCGCCCCAACCCACCCCAAGATTCCCTCCGTGTCGGCCCGACGTGGCCGTTTCCCCCTCCGTGACACGGCGGCAGTGACGCCCGTGAGGGGGGCACACCCTGGAGCCGCATGCAGGGTGCCTGCGCCTGCCACCACGCTTCCACAAGCGTAGGAGGGCCCACCGCAACACCTGGCGGCATTGCTACCCCTCGTAGGTACCCCGTCCCGTCTAACCCCGACACAGACGACCGCCGGATCTAGCCCTTTCACTTTCGCCGTACAGGGTTTGACCGATGGACCTTTTCACCTGGTTGTCCTAGCCCAGCCCATAGCTACAGCCCCAAATACGGTCCCGCCCTAACCAACCCGAAGATTTCCTCTGTGTCGGCCCGACGTGGCCATTTTCCCCCTCCGTGACACTGCGGCAGCGACGCCCGTGAGGGGGGGGCACACACTGGAGCCGCGTGTCGGGTGCCTACGCCTGCCACCACGCTTCCACAAGCGTAGGAGGGCCCACCGCAACACCTGGCGGCATTGCTACCCCCGGGTACCCCGTTCTGTCTAACCCTGACACAGACGACCGCCGGATCTTGCCCTTTGACTTTCGCCGTACGGGGTTTGACCGGTGGACCTTTTCACCTGGTTGTCATACCCCAGCCCATAGCTACAACCCCGAACACGGTCCCGCCCCAACCCACCCCAAGATTCCCTCCGTGTCGGCCCGACGTGTCCGTTTCCCACCTCCGTGACACGGCGGCAGCGACGCCCATGGGGGAGGGGCACAGCCCGGAGCCGCGTGTCGGGTGCCTGCGCCTGCCACCACCGCAACACCTGGCGGCATTGCTACCCCCCCCCCCCAGTTACCCCGTCCCGTCTAACCCTGAACCGACGACCGCCGGATTAGCCCTTTGACTTTCGCCGTACGGGGTTTGACCGATGGACCTTTTCACCTGGTTGTCATAGCCCAGCCCATAGCTACAGCCCCGAACACGGTCCCGCCCCAACCCACCCCAAGATTCCCTCTGTGTTGGCCCGACATGGCCGTTTCCCCCCTCCGTAACACGGCGGCAGCGACGCCCGTGAGGGGGGGCACACCCCGGAGCCACGTGCCGGGTGCCTGTGCCTGCCACCACGCTTCCACAAGCGTAGGAGGGCCCACCGCAACACCTGGCGGCATAGCTACCCCCCAGGTACCCCGTCCCATCTAACACTGACATAGACGACCGCCGGATCTAGCCCTTTGACTTTCGCCGTACGGGGTTTGACCGGTGGACCTTTTCACCTCGTTATCATAGCCCAGCCCATAGCTACAGCCCCGAACACGGTCCCGCCCCAACCACCCCAAGATTCCCTCCGTGTCGGCCCGACGTGGCCATTTCCCCCCTCCATGACACGGCGGCAGCGACGCCCGTGAGGGGGGCACACCCCGGAGCCGCGTGCCGGGTGCCTGCGCCTGCCACCACGCTTCCACAAGCGTAGGAGGGCCCACCGCAACACCTGGCGGCATTGCTACCCCTAGGTACCCCATCCCGTCTAACCCAGACATAGACGACCGCCGGATCTAGCCCTTTGACTTTCGCCGTACGGGGTTTGACCGGTGGACCTTTTCACCTGGTTGTCATAGCCCAGCCCATAGCTACAGCCCTGAACGTGGTCCCGCCCCAACCCACCCCAAGATTCCCTCTGTGTCAGCCAACGTGGCTGTTTCCCCCCTCCGTGACATGGCGGCAGCGACGCCCGTGAGGGGGGGCACACTCCGGAGCCGCGTGCTGATGACCCACAAGTATATGTGATCAATTGTACCCTTTTCGATAAGTAAGAGTGTCGAACCCAATGAGGAGCAGAAGGAAATGACAAGCGGTTTTCAGCAAGATAATGTCTGCAAGTACTGAAATTGTAAGTAGTAGAGTAGTTTGATAGCCATATAATTTGTAACGAGCAAGTAACAATAGTAGTAACAAAAGTGCAGCAAGGTAGCCCAATCCTTTTGAGGCAAAGGACACGCCAAAACGGTCTCTTATAATAAGCAAAGCGTTCTTGAGGGTACACGGGAATTTCATCTAGTCACTTTCATCATGTTGGTTTGATTCGTGTTCGCTACTTTGATAATTTGATATGTGGGTGGACCGGTGCTTAGGTGCTGTTCTTACTTGAAAAAACCTCCTACTTATGATTAACCCCCTCACAAGCATCCGCAACTACGAGAAAAGTATTAAGAATAAATTCTAACCATAGCATTAAACTTTTGGATCCAATCAGTCCCTTACGGAATAGCGCAGAAACTAGGGTTTAAGCTTCTGTCACTCTCGCAACCCATCATCTAATAACTACTCCACAATGCATTCCCTTAGGCCCAAATATGGTGAAGTGTCATGTAGTCGACGTTCACATCACACCACCAAGGGAATCACAACACACATACTATCAAAATATCGAACACATATCAAGTTCACATGATTACTTGCAACATGATTTCTCCTGTGACCTCAAGAACAAAAGTAACTACTCACAAATGATAATCATGCTCAAGATTAGAGGGGTATTAAATAGCATATTGGATCTGAACATATAATCTTCCACCAAATAAACCATATAGTAATCAACTACAAGATGTAATCAACACTACTAGTCACCCACAAGCACCAATCTATAGTTCCGGTACAAAGATTGAACACAAGAGATGAACTAGGGTTTGAGAGGAGATGGTGCTGTTGAAGATGTTGATGGAGATTGCCCTCCCCAAGATGGGAGTGTTGTTGGTGATGATGATGACGATGATTTCCCCCTCCGGGAGGGAAGTTCCCCCGATGGAATCGCTCCGCCGGAGGGCAAAAGTGCTCCTGCCCAAGTTCCGCCTCGAGACGGCGGTGCTTCATCCCGAAAGTCCTTCTCTGATTTTTTTTTTCTAGGTCAAAATGACTTATATACCATAAGATGGGCACCGGAGGTGGGCTAGGCTGAGCACAACCCACCAGGGCGCGCCTGGGGGGCCTGGCGCGCCCTGGTGTCTTGTGCTCACTAGGTGGCCCCCCTCCGGTAGTTATTTGCTCCAATATTTTTTATTTATTCCATAAAAAATCCTCGTGAAGTTTCAGCTCATTTGGAGTTGTGCAGAATAGGTAGCCTGATGTAGCTTTTTCAGGTCCTGATTTCCAGCTGCCGGAATTCTCCCTCTTTGTGTATACCTTGCATATTATGAGAGAAAAGGCATTAGAATTACTCCAAAAAGCATTATTATGCATAAAAACATTATAAATAACAATAGGTAAACATGATGCAAAATGGATGTATCAACTCCCCCAAGCTTAGACCTTGCTTGTCCTCAAGCGAAAACCGAAATCGAAAAACATGTCCACATGCTTAGAGAGAGAGGTGTCGGTAAAAACAAAATACGGACATAGAAGCATCATGTAATTTATTATAACAGCAACAAACTTTAACATAAAACTTTCATCATAGAACTTTTATCATAGACTTCTCATGAATAAGTAACAATTCATCACACAATCGAAGTATAAAGCATAAACTCTATTAGAAACCAACAAACTATGTTCTCAGTCAACTTTGCAACTACAATTCATCATCTTTTCAGGAAGGGTCACGTGTCGGAGCCTTTAGGCAAGTCCACATACTCAACCATCATATAGTCTTCTATGATTGCTAACACTCACCGCATACACATGAGCAAAACGTTTCAACCGGACACAAAGAAAGATAGGGGCTTATAGTTTCGCCTCCCAACGTATTCACCTCAAGGGTGATGTCAACAATAATAACTCATGCTACCCATATTCAACTGGATATATGTGCCTAGATCTTTCCTCACCACATGATGCTTGCCAAAAGAGAAAGTAAAAAGGAATAGAGAGAAAAACTTTGACTCTTGCATGAAAGTAAATACATAAAAGTAAAAGATAGGCCCTTCGCAGAGGGAACCAGAGGTTGCCATGCGCTTTTTGTTTGTATGCTCAACCCCTTAATGCAAAAGAACGTCATGTTATATTGTCCCTTGTGATGGCAACCTTTATTATGCAGTTTGTCGCTTTTATTCTTCACCATCACAAGTTCGTACAACGCTCAATTTTCTCTTACACTAAATGATCTCACACTTTTAGAAGAAATTTTTATTGCCTTATTGCACCGATGACAACTTACTTGAAGGATCTTACTCAATCCATAGGTAGATATGGTCGACTCTCGAAAATAAGATTTGGGTTTAAGGGTTTTTTGGATGCACAAGTAGTATCTCTACTTAGTGCGGAATTTTTGGCTAGCAAAGATGGGGGCAAGCACCACATGTTGAAGGATCTATGACAATATAACTTCTATGTGAATATGAACAAACATAAATCATTAAGTTGTCTTCCTTGTCCAACGTCCACAATTTTGGCATATAATATTTTGATGGGAGCTCACAATCACAAAAGATTTCCATGATAGTGTATTTATATGTGAATCTTCTCTTCCCTTATTAATTCTTTCATGAGTTGCATCATTGACTAATGCTATGTTTGTCAATCTCTAATAAAATTTTCTACTTATACTTTTCCTTATGTGGTGTTATCACCTACCATAGGATTAGCATATGATCTTTTCATTTATTTCCTTTCTCTTTATTGAAACATGAAAGTAAAGAAAGCAAAAACTCAAGCTAAACTTTATTATATATCTCGCACACGATTACAAGGATGGATTACTAAGCAAGCTCTCAAAAAGAAAGGATCGAACTAAACTTTTATTCATCTTAAGCAAAAGATAACCATGGATCGAACTAAGAAAAGTAAAGGCAAAAGATAGTGGGGGTGATACGATACCGGGGCACCTCCCCCAAGCTTGGCGGAAGCCAAGGGGAGTGCCCATACCCGATACTCAATTTTCTTTTGGTGATGGAGAAGGAGGTGGTGGTGATGATGAAGTAGAAGCGATCCTGTCCTTCAAGATCAAGAGATTCTCCAATCTACGGATGACGCTCCGGAGGAAGATGATGTGCTCTTGATGCAGAATATTTTCACGAGTGAGATATTTATTTTGCACACGAACCGTTTCGATGATCCGAAAGGCTTCAATCTCCGGTACCCTCCTTGCCCTTGTAAGATGAGCATAGTAAGGTTTAAGGATATCTTCTTCTTCCTCCTCAGCAGGCAGTGCTTGTTCGGTCACCGGCGTTTGATCTCCGGTACCCTCCTTGCCCTTGTCCTCCTTGGCGACTCCGACGGCCTCTTCCCTCTTTAGCTCGATCTTCATCAACCAAGCATCCTCTTCCACATTGTTAGAGGAAGAAGAAGACATGATGCCTGGCTTAACAGATCTGACAGAAAACAGCAAGAAAAAGAAAACAAGAGATTTCTCCGCGATACGGAGGTCAATAGGTTCGGGGGTATATAAAGATTTTTTTATCTTGGGAAACAAGAAAACGGAAGCAAAACGGAGTCCGGAAGGTACCCGAGGTGGGCACAACCTGCCAGGCGCGCCCTGGTGTCTTGTGCCCACCAGGGGTCCCTTCCTGGTTGCTTCTTATTTTCCTAATATTCTAAATATTCCAAAACTGACAAAAAATATTTTTGCGGATTTTTCGGAGTCTGTTTACTTACCATATCACGTACCTCCTCTTTTTCACGATTATGGAGTGTTCCAGAAGGACTCTTTTATGCGTTCTTCTGGTGTCATAGTTTGGATAATATTACTTTCAACATTAATGGGCGTACCTGAGATATAATGTTTTATTCGTTGCCCATTAACAACCTTCGGGTTAGTACCTTGGGCATTATTTATTTTGATAGCTCCAGACCGATAAACCTCCTCGATAACATAGGGTCCTTCCCATTTGGAGAGGAGTTTTCCTGCAAAGAATCTGAAACAAGAGTTGTACAAAAGAACATATTCTCCAACTTTAAACTCACGCTTTTGGATTCTTTTATCATGCCATCTTTTAACTTTTTCTTTAAATAACTTGGCATTTTCATAAGCTTGGGTTCTCCATTCATCTAATGAGCTAATATCAAATAACCTCTTTTCACCGGCAAGTTTGAAATCATAGTTGAGTTCTTTAATTGCCCAATATGCTTTATGTTCTAACTCAAGAGGCAAATGACAAGCTTTTCCATAAACCATTCTATAAGGAGACATACCCATAGGATTTTTATATGCTGTTCTATAAGCCCAAAGTGCATCATCTAATTTCTTAGACCAATTCTTCCGGGACCTATTGACAGTCTTTTGCAAAATTAATTTTATTTCTCTATTGCTAAGTTCAACTTGACCACTAGACTGAGGATGATAGGGTGATGCAATTCTATGGTTAACATCATACTTGGCAAGTAGTTTACGGAAAGCACCATGAATAAAGTGTGAACCAACATCAGTCATTAAATATCTAGGGACTCCAAACCTTGGGAAAATAACTTCCTTAAGCGTTTTAACAGAGGTGTTGTGATCAGCACTACTGGATGGAATAGCTTCTACCCACTTAGTAACATAATCAACAGCAACCAAAATATGAGTATACCCATTAGAGGAAGGAAAAGGTCCCATGAAATCAAACCCCCAAACATCAAATGGTTCAACAGCAAGAGAATAATTCATAGGCATTTCTTGACGCTTACCGATATTACCTATTCTTTGACATTCATCAGAAGATAAGACGAACTTACAAGCATCCTTGAAGAGAGTAGGCCAATGAAAACCAGATTGCAATACCTTATGAACAGTTTTGTCTCCCGCATGATGTCCTCCATAAGCTTCGGAGTGACATTTTCGTAGGATTTGTCCCTGTTCATGCTCAGGTACACAACGTCTAATAATACCATCTACTCCTTCTTTATAAAGATGTGGGTCATCCCAGAAGTAATGTCTTAAATCATAGAAGAATTTTTTCTTTTGTTGGTATGTAAAGCTAGGTGGTAAATATTTAGCAATAATTTAATTAGCATAATCAGCATACCAAGGAGTGTTATTAGAAACATTTATTGCAGCTAACTGCTCATGAGAAAATCTATCATCAATAGGTAGTGGGTCATCAAGGACATTTTCAAGCCTAGACAAGTTATCAGCTATGGGATTCTCTGCTCCTTTTCTATCAGTAATATGCAAATCAAATTCTTGTAGCAAGAGAACCCACCTAATGAGTCTAGGTTTAGCATCTTTCTTTTCCAGAAGATATTTTATAGCTGCATGATCGGTGTGAACAGTCACTTTAGAATCAACAATGTAGGATCTAAATTTATCACAAGCAAACACAACTGCTAAGAATTCTTTTTTATTAGTAGCATAATTTCATTGGGCACTGTCTAGAGTTTTACTAGCATAATGGATAACATTTAGTTTCTTATCAACTCTTTGTCCTAGAACAGCACCAACAGCATAATCACTAGCATCACACATAATTTCAAAAGGCAAGTTCCAATCAGGTGGTTGAACAATAGGTGCAGTAATTAAGGCTTTCTTGAGTGTTTCGAAGGCTTCTAAACAATCATCATCAAAAACGAAAGGAGTGTCCTTTTGCAAAAGATTTGTAAGAGGCCTAGAAATTTTAGAAAAGTCTTTGATAAATCTCCTATAGAAACCAGCATGACCAAGGAAACTACGAATACCTTTGATATCTTTAGGACATGGCATTTTCTCAATTGCATCAACCTAAGCTTTGTCCACCTCAATACCTCTTTCATAAATTTTATGGCCCAAAACAATACCTTCATTAACCATAAAGTGGCACTTCTCCCAATTCAAGACAAGATTTGTTTGCTCATATCTCTGCAAAACTCGATCAAGGTTGCTTAAACAATCATCAAAAGACTTCCCATAAACAGAAAAGTCATCCAAGAAAATCTCAACAATCTTTTCACAAAAGTCAGAGAATATAGCAGTCATACATCTTTGAAAGGTAGCAGGTGCATTGCATAAACCAAAAGGCATACGTCTATAAGCATAAGTTCCAAAGGGACAAGTGAAAGTGGTCTTTTCTTGATCAGGTTGAGAAACGGGGTATTTGTGAAAAACTAGAATATCCATCAAGGAAACAAAAATGTGTGTGCTTTGACAATCTTTCTAGCATTTGATCAATAAAAGGCAAAGGGTAATGATCTTTTCTAGTTGCTTTGTTTAATTTTCTAAAATCAATTACCATTCTATAGCCTGTGACAATTCTTTGTGGAATAAGTTCATTCTTATCATTAGGAACAACGGTAATACCTCCCTTCTTAGGGACACAGTGAACAGGACTTACCCATCTACTATCAGCTATAGGATAGATTATACCTGCTTCTAGGAGTTTCAATATTTCTGTTCTTACCACTTCTTTCATCTTCAGATTTAACCGACGTTGGTGATCAACAACGGGTTTAGCCTCAGGTTCCATATTAATTTTGTGCTGACATAGAGTGGGACTAATGCCCTTAAGATCATCAAGAGTATATCCAATAGCAGCTCGATGCTTCCTTAGAACTTTCAATAATCTTTCTTCTTCATGTTCTGAAAGGTTAGCACTAATAATAACAGGATATATCTTTTTCTCATCAAGATAAGCATATTTCAAAGTGTCTGGCAATTGTTTTAATTCAAACACAGGATCACCTTTAGGTGGAGGAGGACCTCCTAGAGTTTCAATAGGCAAATTGTGTTTAAGCAGAGGATGTTGTTCAAAGAAAATCTCATCTATTTCATTTCGTTCATGCATATGCAAATCATTTTCATGGTCTAGCAGATATTGTTCTAAGGGATCAGTAGGAAGCACAGCAATAGAAGCAAGACCAATTATTTCATCCTTACTAGGCAATTCTTTTTTATGAGGTTTTCTACTAAACTTGGAAAAGTTAAACTCATGAGACTCATCACCAAAACTGACACCGCCAGTTTATTTCTTACAATCTATTTTAGCATTAACGGTGTTCAAGAAAGGTCTACCGAAGATAATGGGACAAAAATCATCTTGTGGGGAACCAAGAACAAGAAAATCAGTAGGGTATTTTATTTTCCCACACAAGACTTCAACATCTCTAACAATCCCAATTGGTGATATGGTGTCTCTATTAGCAAGTTTAATAGTAACATCTATGTCTTCTATCTTAGCAGGTGCTATGTCATTCATAATTTCTTGATATAAGGTAAAGGGAATAGCACTCACGCTAGCACCTATGTCGCATAAACCATGATAACAGTGATCTCCTATTTTAACTGAGACAACGGGCATGCCAACAACGGGTCTACGAATATCTGACTTATCAGGTTTGACAATTCTAGTAGCTTCATTACAGAAGTAAATAACATGCCCATCTATGTTTTCTTCTAGGAGATCCTTAATCATAGCAACACTGGGTTCTACTTTGATTTGTTCATCAGGTTTAGGTGTTATAATATAACTTTTGTTGACCATAGTCGAAACTTTAGCATGTTCCTTTATCCTAACAGGGAAAGGTGGTTTCTCAATATAAGCAGTAGGAACAACTGGATCAACATTATAAATAATAGTTTCCTCTTTAGCTGGTACCGGTTCTTTAATTTCCTTTTTAATAGGTGGGTGATATTTAAACCACTTCTCCTTGGGGATATCAACATGAGTAGCAAATGATTCACAAAAGGAGGCTACTATCTCAGAGTCAAGTCCATATTTAGTGCTAAACTTTTGAAAAGCATCGGTATTCATAAAAGATTTAACACAATCATACTTAAGCTTAATACCTGATTCTTTACCTTCGTCAAGTTCCCAATCTTTAGAGTTACGTTTAATTCTTTCTAAAAGATCCCACCCGAATTCAATGGTCTTCTTCATAAAGGAACCAGTACAAGAAGTATCAAGCATGGATTGATCATCACGAGAAAGCCAAGCATAAAAAATCTGAATAATAATTTCTCTTGAGAGCTCATGATTGGGGCATGAATATAACATTCACTTAAGCCTCCCCCAAGCTAGAGCGATACTTTCTCCTTCACGAGGCCAAAAATTATATATGTAATTCCGGTCACGATGAACTAGATGCATAGGATAAAAATTTTGGTGAAACTCCAATTTCAATCGATTCCAATTCCAAGATCCAATATCATCGCATAGCCTATACCATGCCAATGCCTTTCCCTTCAAAGATAAAGGGAAAACCTTCTTCTTAACTTCATCCCCGGGTAAACCTGCAAGCTTAAACAATCCACAAATTTCTTCCACATATATCAAGTGCATATCAGGATGTTCGGTTACATCTCCTCCATAAGGATTAGCTAGCAGTTGTTCTATCATACCCGAAGAAATTTCATACTAAATATTTTTAGTAGGTGCAGTAGGTTGAGGGGTAACTAATTGTGGTTCCGGTTGAGGTGAAGATACCCCGAACAAACCCCTCAAAGGATTGTTTTCCATAGTAACAAGTGACAATAAATTTCAGCATGTAGTAATAATTTTTCCTTACCAATTTCCACTTACCAAAAGCGCTTCACTCCCCGGCAACGGCGCCAGAAAATAGCCTTGATGACCCAAAAGTATATGGGATCAATTGTAGCCTTTTCGATAAGTAAGAGTGTCGAACCCAACGAGGAGCAGAAGGAAATGACAAGCGGTTTTCAGCAAGGTAATGTCTGCAAGTACTGAAATTGTAAGTAGCAAAGTAGTTTGATAGCCAGATAATTTGTAACGAGCAAGTAACAATAGTAGTAACAAAAGTGCAGCAAGGTAGCCCAATCCTTTTGAGGCAAAGGACACGCCAAAACGGTCTCTTATAATAAGCAAAGCGTTCTTGAGGGTACACGGGAATTTCATCTAGTCACTTTCATCATGTTGGTTTGATTCGTGTTCGCTACTTTGATAATTTGATATGTGGGTGGACCGGTGCTTAGGTGCTGTTCTTACTTGAACAAACCTCCTACTTATGATTAACCCCCTCACAAGCATCCGCAACTACGAGAAAAGTATTAAGAATAAATTCTAACCATAGCATTAAACTTTTGGATCCAATCGGTCCCTTACGGAATAGCGCAGAAACTAGGGTTTAAGCTTCTGTCACTCTCGCAACCCATCATCTAATAACTACTCCACAATGCATTCCCTTAGGCCCAAATATGGTGAAGTGTCATGTAGTCGACGTTCACATGACACCACTAAGGGAATCACAACACACATACTATCAAAATATCGAACACATATCAAGTTCACATGATTACTTGCAACATGATTTCTCCCGTGACCTCAAGAACAAAAGTAACTACTCACAAATGATAATCATGCTCAAGATTAGAGGGGTATTAAATAGCATATTGGATCTGAACATATAATCTTCCACCAAATAAACCATATAGTAATCAACTACAAGATGTAATCAACACTACTAGTCACCCACAAGCACCAATCTATAGTTCCGGTACAAAGATTGAACACAAGAGATGAACTAGGGTTTGAGAGGAGATGGTGCTGTTGAAGATGTTGATGGAGATTGCCCTCCCCAAGATGGGAGAGTTGTTGGTGATGATGATGACGATGATTTCCCCCTCCGGGAGGGAAGTTCCCCCGGCGGAATCGCTCCGCCGGAGGGAAAAAGTGCTCCTGCCCAAGTTCCACCTCGAGACGGCGGCGCTTCATCCCGAAAGTCCTCCTATGATTTTTTCTAGGTCAAAATGACTTATATACCATAAGATGGGCACCGGAGGTGGGCTGGGCTGAGCACAACCCACCAGGGCGCGCCTGGCGTGCCCTGGTGTCTTGTGCTCACCAGGTGGCCCCCCTCCGGTAGTTATTTGCTCTAATATTTCTTATTTATTCCATAAAAAATCCTCGTGAAGTTTCAGCTCATTTGGAGTTGTGCAGAATAGGTAGCCTGACGTAGCTTTTTAAGGTCCAGATTTCCAGCTGCCGGAATTCTCCCTCTTTGTGTATACCTTGCATATTATGAGAGAAAAGGCATTAGAATTACTCCAAAAAGCATTATTATGCATAAAAACATTATAAATAACTGTAGGTAAACATGATACAAAATGGACGTATCACGTGCCGGGTGCCTGCGCCTGCCACCACGCTTCCACAAGCGTAGGAGGGCCTACTGCAACACCTAGCGGCATTGCTACCCCCCAGGTACCCCGTCCCGTCTAACCCTCACACAGACGACCGCCGGATCTAGCCCTTTGACTTTCACCGTACGGGGTTTGACCGGTGGACCTTTTCACCTGGTTGTCATAGCCCAGCCCATAGCTACAGCCCCGAACACGGTCCCGCCCCAACCCACCCCAAGATTTTCTCCATGTCGGCCCGACGTGGCCGTTTCCCCCCTCCGTGACACGGCGGCAGCGACGCCCGTGAGGGGGGCACACCCCGGAGCCGCGTGCCGGGTGCCTGCGCCTGCCACCATGCTTCCACAAGCGTAGGAGGGCCCACCGCAACACCTGGCGGCATTGCTACCCCCCCAGGTACCACGTCCCGTCTCCCCTCTCCGTGACACGGCGGCAGCGACGCCCGTGAGGGGGGGGGCAATCGATATATAATCGAGATATGTTTTCTTTACATAAGGCACATTTAAGTTAATCAAATTAGTTTTGAAAAAAAATAAAAAGGAAAAAAAGAGAAAATAAATAAAATATTAAAAAATTATTAGAAATCTATGCAGCTATGGCCACGGATCGGTAGAGCCCTGGATCGATGATGTGGCGTAGGGCGCAGATCGATGATGTGGCAGAGGCCATGGGCCAGGCCTATGCCGACGGCAAGGCCGTCGGCATAGATATGCCACCCCACGGACCGGCGAGTGGCTCGGATCGATAACGTGGCGGAGCATGCGGA
Organism: Thinopyrum elongatum; assembly: GCA_011799875.1. NCBI lineage: Eukaryota > Viridiplantae > Streptophyta > Magnoliopsida > Poales > Poaceae > Thinopyrum > Thinopyrum elongatum. Next base: position 100,944,209 of record CM022303.1, on the reverse strand, counting down.
TCGATGACGTCGGCAAAGCTGTGCCGACGGCCTTGCCGTCGGCATAGCTATGTCGACGGCCACCGTTAGGCCCGTCATCAAACGGCCGTCGCCGCCCGGGTAGCCGGGCCCACAGATATCCTGACGACCTCTCCTATGCCGATGGCCGCCGTAGGCATATATTTTGCGATGCCGACGGCCGATCTATGCCGACGGCCCCCGTCGGCATAGATGGATATATGCCGACGGCTTATCTATGCCGACGACTTGACCTGGGCCGTCGGGATACATCCATCTATGCCGACGGGGTCCGTCGGCATAGATTTGGCCGTCGGCAGCTGTAGTTATTCTGGTAGTGGATGGACCTCCGCCGACCTCAACACCTCTCGCCTCCTCCGCCGATCCACCACTATTCTTCTCATCCGCGTCACAGGTTCGTTCCCTTCCCCCGATTTATTCTGAAATCGAGCAGAAGTGCAGAACAGAGGGCCTTGTCCGGAGGAGAGAGATGGACAGGTGGGATGGTGGATCATGGTGAGGGACTGTACACCGGGAGGAGCTCAAAGGAAGGTGCTATCTGCCGTTGCTGGGGGTGATCACGGTGAGGTTCGTTTCGAGGTGTAGGAGAGAGCAGAGAGGGACGGGCAGGGGTGGACGCCAGCGTGGGCTTGCTGGCCGCTGCTGTTCACGTATGGGAGAGAGAGAAAGGTGCAGGGCCAGAGCAGTTTTACCCAGGGGCTAAACGTATGGGAGAGAGAGAGAGAAAGGTGCAGGGCCAGAGCAGTTTTTTCCAGGGGCTAAATCGTGATGCCGACGAGGAGCAACAATGGAGTTGTGCACGATTTGCGGCAGATGTGTTGCTTCTGCTTCTAGCCCCTTATCCGCTCCTCCCAAACTGAACGAGGCCCTAGGGGAGAGAGAGAGAGAGAGAGAGAGAGATTTGTGTGTGTCACAGAGTGATGCCGCTGATGTGCTGCTTCGACTAATGCGTATACAGAGGGGCATGTGTTAATGCTGTTGCTGCCAAGGTTTTGGCTACCGAGGGGCACTTTTTTCTCGTGGGTCACTGAGAAACTCGGTTACCACGGTTACCGCGAAATTCCGAGCAAATTTCGGACGAATTTTTTTGAATTTTTTTGAATCCGAACAAAATTCGTCAAAAATCCATTCAAAATTCATTCAAATTCAAAATTTTGAAATTTTTCGCTTGGGAAGTTGATTTCTCGTGGGGTACTAGGAAACGCGGTAACCGCCCAGTAACCGGTTTTCTCGGGCGGTACCCAAAACCATGGTTGCTGCTAATGCATACACACAGAGATAGACAAAGGTATGTGCTAGCTATGTGAGCGTGTACTGCTACTATTAGTTTTAGTTGCGCTGCTAGGCTGGAGTCCACTGGTATGAGCTACGTATAGGAGAACAAGGATAAGCAAGGTCTGTGTGATTTTCCATATTAATTTAGTTGTGTCTGATATAAATTGCAAGCGAGCTAATTTACATATTGTTGTAAACTTGATATTATCAGATTTCCCGCTAATATAATATATATGTAACTGTTGGATTATTTTTCTCCTGTATTCTCAATGCAATAGTTGTAGTTGCACCGATCATGTTATTTTCATGTACAAATAACCACAAAAGTAGGTTATAATGACCTCAAACGAGTTGCTTATTCTTTCAAATCTTCACAACGGAGTGACGGTGCAATGGCAGTGGAGCTGGAGGTTGAACCGGGGAATAATCATAACCGTGATGAAAATCTTCGTACAACAATGCAGAGTTGAAGGTGAGGCCATTCAATGTTGCCTTATATTCATCAATGCCATGGAATACTGGCGTCAGCCACGTGTCATTGTTTTCAACATATACATGTGTATGTAACATATTTGACTCCCGACTTGGTGGTGGTGGAGAGAATACATTTTGTAGATTACTTTTTCTGGTCTACTATAAGATGTGAGCAGACAACAGGGTTAAATAAATTAGGGAGGAACTGACAATATGCTCTCAATAAGATGGTACTGGAAGTCAGCGAAGTAGATTAATGACAATTTGATTGTTGATCAATGTATATATCTTTGTTATCCCGCAGAAACGCACGGGCATTCACCTAGTTTGACATAAAAGTTTTCCAAAAACCATGTATAGTACTATGTATTGCGAGCTTCACCACTTATATACACTTGACCAGCTTCACAACTTTCTCCCCAAACCAATCTAGGAAGAGAAAGGAATTTGGCTAGCAACACTTCCATTATATACGAACACCTATACAAAGAAGAAATGCTAACTTTAAGATTAGGAGATATCAGGACGTTGTCACTTAAGACCATCAATCATGGTCGCCCACTGCTTGTTGATTGTGTGTCACACCATTGTCATGTAGTAGTAGAAAAGAACTTGATGCACTTGTACGGCACAATTAATGTTAGCGACAATGTCCTTCGATCTTGCTACAAAGTTTGTTATCCAAGCTTGCTCTTCTCAGCGTTGAACTTCTCCTGGTCCTCCTCTAGGCGGAAGCAATATTGCAATGCACACATGTAAGAATAGAATAGTACTGTATTTTCTTGTATCGCCGAGCTTGATGCAAGGTTTTATTCAATAAAAAGTTCCTTTGTCATAAAAGGAACTAATGAGAATCCACACATTCCAGAAATCAATCGGCCTAAATATATGCTTTCTTCTATGTATCCATTTGTGCACACAAGTTTGATGTAGCAACTAGCACGTGACACGAGGAGAATTTTCGTGCACCTTCCACACAATGTACAACTCCTAAAGCGCAACTCGGTTCACAGAAAGACTTGTCAACACGACATGACTCTGATTCAAGACTATTATCATGTTCCTAACAATTATAATGCTGCCCTAATTTTTTTTTTCTTGGATCTGAGTAGAAAACAAAATCCCTTGCTTGTTTCTTATTACCATCGAAATGTCTGAAAATATCTCGCCTGTTTTCTCTAGCCTCTAGATTTGAGTATTTTAATTAGTTCGTCATGGCAACTTCGAGTCTAGAATGGTTCTAATACTCGACAATTAAAGAGGTGACGGCAACATCAAAGTATCATGAGTTCATGACAATGGACACATGAGCAGGTAGAGCTAGTGCCCCCTGTGATCATACATAATGGTAGCTCACCTCATGATCAAATCTTTCGCAACATACATGTACTCAATTAGCTTGGTTGGGCGTGACAGTGAAATTAAGATTATCGATCTCTCTTCTCCAATTCTTTGCAAAAGAGTTGGCATCCTAGTTAACGCGAACCAACTCATTTGTGTGGAAATCATTTTATTTTTTGTTATGTTACTTACTTACTGCCTTGTTATTCCCTAAAAGTTGTATCTACTTGATGCTACATTTTGAGCTAATAAAAGTTCCCTTTATCGAAAAAGTTGTTCCCTAAAAGTGTGAACTAGTTCTCTCAACAACTCAATCTGCGTCTTAGTTAACTACAGTTGAACTAGCTAACTAGTGCACTTGAAATAATTAATCGAACATAATTTCCATCTTTAAACCAAGTCAATTATGAACGGAGAGAGGGGGGTTCCATGAGCGATAAATGTACGTAATACCAACTTCACCACATGTGGCTATATATATGCCTGACCAGCTTCAGCACCTTTCCCCAAACCAATCCAGCAAAAGAAAGAGAGTTTTGGCTAGCAAAACTCCATTATATTCCGACACAAATTCAAAGAAGAAATGCTAACTATAAGATATAAGAGACATCGGGTAGTAGACCCTTAGAAATCAATGGACACGAGATGAGACTATTTTCGTGTTACTACTGCAACAAATGCTAATGCATCTAGAGTTTGGCGTCATGCCCAACTCAATCCACTGAAAAACAGACTTGTCCAACACGGCATAACTCTGTTTCAAGACACATAGCATGTTCCTAAAATTTTCGATGCCGCCCCAACTTATTTCCTGAGTTTGAGTGGGAATTGAATCCCTCGTTTGTTTCTTACGAATGTATTTTTTGAAAATCTCTCACCTGTTTTATCGAGTCTTTGGTTATGAATATTTGAATAAGTTGTCCACATCTTTTTTGAGTCTGGAATGGTTGTAATACTTCACAATTAAAGTGCTGATGGCAAATTGCGACATCAAAGTATCATGACACTCGGCACATACGCCTATAGAACTTGCTCGCCATGTGATCGTACATAATGGTAGCTCAGCTCATGATCAAATATTTGGCTATGTACTTGTAATTAATTGAGCTTTTTTGATGGTACCCTATCTCCACTATTCATAAAATATGTAAGGTTCCATTTCCTGTCAGGCAGAATGCTTCGTCCAACCACCTTATGTACGCCCCCCCCCCCCCCCCCCCGGTCCACACACACACACACACTCTCTCTCTCCTAGTTTTGTATTTTGCCGTCCTATCTCTGAGTTTTTTATTCATCTTTTTTCTTGAAAGTCGTCTTAACTATCCCACCTTTTATTGACATACTAAATGAAGTTTATTTTTCTTTAGTAAGACAATAAGTGATTACCAAATAAAATCCTAAAATTTATTTAGGTAGATGCATGAGTCATGGCATCATTTGATAAATATGTATTTACACAATCACATTAATATGAGTATGGGTAGGTAAATCAGAAGCTAACATACTAGAATATTTATATCCCGTTGCAACACATGAGTGTTTATGTAATGCTCTAAAAGGGGAGGGAGTGGTATACGAACATCCACCGCTGATTTCTTTAGGGGTAGTATACAGTTTTTTTTTTTTTGCAGGATAGGGTAGTATAGTCATTTCCTGTTTTTCAAAACAAAGGTGAGAATTTCAAGAGCTCAATTACTTAGCTTGGTTGGCCATGACTGCGAATTTAGGGTTTGTCTGAATCCTCTTCAGCTCCCAACTATGCAAACTCCACACGAGGAGCCGACCCAAACGTCTGACCTCCGTGGAGTCAAATTTGAGAAGTTGAGTCATCCCCTAGTGTCAAAATGAGGAGCCACAAAAGTCCAGCTCCACGAAAATAAATATCAAGAGTTGGAGGATTTTACTGCAAGTTGCCACTGCAAAATAAAGCGATTCACTCTTCCGTCAGAAAAACAACCGAATCACTCTCTCCCCACCCAATCTCTATGCTCCCAGTCCATCTCCAATGCTTTACATGCTGAGACGGTGGCGTCTTCTCTGGGCCAAATATTCAAAGAGCTTAAGGTGAAGCTTGTCACACAATTTATCCAGGCTATGGTAGTACATACGCCACGAGATTGTAACAAGCCGACGCATGTACTGGCTGCTATCGGTGTGGGATTAACTGCTGGAGAGTCTAGCCAGTGGTTCTCTAACTATCCTGATGATGTAACTGGTGATTTGGTCGTGTCTTAATGGAATGCGAGTGTTCCATCTAAAAAAAGAATCTCTATGCTCCCGAATCGATACCCTATCTTCTCTCCCTGGACATCCCCTTCTCCCGCTCGTAAGTGTAGCCCAGCGCCCTGACCCCACCACCACGCCCGGCTCCCCCCTATCGTCCACCATGACGCCATTGACATCGGTGCTCACCATCTGTCATCCTCTGAGCCCACCTCTGTACAGACCTCCTGAACTGGGCTGGTTCCACCTGGCCCAAACTGGTGTCGAATAGACTAGCAATCTCCCCAGCTGGGCTGCCAGCTCAAGGTGGCACTGAGAAAAGCTACACTCCAGCCGAATGCATGGGAATCACCAGGTGGAGTGGGAAGCTAGATTGGGAAGCTGAATTTGTAGAATTGAAGGAGTTGGGAGTGGTTCCGAGCAAGTCCTTAATAGTATCAATTAGCCTTTTCTAATTCTTCGCAAAAATGCCATTTCAAACTAATAAATCAACTGATGCGTGTGAAAATTGTTGTAGCTTTTTTTAGTGTTCCTAATCCCTAGGAGTGCGAACTAGTTCTCTGTGCAATCTTAATTTGTTTTCGTTATCTTAGTTAACTGCAGCGGGACTAGCTAGCTAGCTAGTGCATTTGAAAATAATAATTAATTAAACATAATCCCCATATGTAACCCAGTCAGTTTTTTTTAGGGGTTGTAACCAAGTCAGTTATGAAGTGTGTTTGTGTGCGTGTGTGCGTGCGTGTTTGAGAGGGGGGGGGGGGGGGGGGGGGGAGGGGGGTTCATGACGGATAAATGTGTTGTTACAATTTAGTAAGGTGGAAAACAAGGCTGATAGATGTCCCACCCACCTTCAATATGCGTAGAGACAATCCTTTCTCTTCCTCTATATAGACTACGCCATCTTCACTTGAATTAGCAGCATGCAAACTCTATCACACTCCTTCATCCACACAGTTCTACATCACAGTAATTTGATTTGAGCAGTTTACTATAGTAAACTTAATAGAGGATGGAAAATTGAAATAAAGTTGATAACACATGTGAATAGGAGACACCAGGAAAGAAGCAAATGTTTGTCCTGCATGGGGATAAACCTATTGATGCCCTCATCCATGTCTCCCGTTCCGTGCTGGTATAATATGGAACTATGTGCCAGGCTGTCAATCGTTACCATTTTGCTCAAGTCATCATCTCAATAAACTACAACATGACCTGGAGCCCTCCATTTTGTTTCCTTTCTCAATTTGTATCTCGGCTTCAACCTTGCATAACTCATTTGGTGGAATGCTGGGATATGGTGGCAAATAAAACTTTTTTTCTTCTGACTTGCAGCCTTGACATTGACGACTTCCATAGCTGAAATAATTCTCCGAATGTATTTATTTTGAGTACTTTTTTTTTTGTTTAGCTGTTTGGTGCCAAATCCGTAGCTGAAATAATGCTCGACATTCAACACCACCGGACGTCATGATGCACTGATTGATCGAGCAGGCCACTCATTGGTTTATTCGCGGCATGTGTGTCCGTGAGTGCATCAATTTCTTCCTTCGATCTCATACTCGTGCGAGTGACTTGGATCAAGGCTGTTCACACCTACCTGTAGATACTCGTCTTGTTCAAAAAAAGAGAGGAAAAAAATCAAGTGGTTGATTAGTGCAGAAGGTGTAACACAAATGAGTCAAGGAGTTTTACGTCGACATGGACCTGAAAACCCGACTGCGGCAGAAAGAACAGAAAAGAGAGAGAGGGTTGATCAAGAACTTCCCCTAACCTAGCTACTAATCCCTGAGAACTGTCTGCAAGCGAGATCAATCTCTTCCCCCATCATCTCGATCGTATCATCACTATCGTAATGAGCATCGTCCGCTCTCCGCTCCGGTCTTCCTGGGATGCTCCTTTCCCTTCTTGTCATCGCTGTCCATCTGGGCGAACTCGGCCTGGTAGATTTTCTTGCATTTGGTTGCTAGTTTTTTCTTTTTTTTAGAAAAGGAGGATGATCCCCGGCCTCTGCATCTGTGAGATACATGCAGCCACTTTATTAATTATTCACAAAGACCTTATAAAGTAATACATTAATATGTCTGAAGCCACCATCTTGACAACATCTGTCGCTACTCCTATCCAATGATGGAGGGGTTGAGAAAGTGTTGCTAGTTATTTGGTTGCTAGTTGGGCAAGCTATTCTTTAGACATCGACGATCCCTTTCCGTCCAGCCGCGCTAGCTCGTCCACAACGTGGGGGACAAATCTCCACTGCTCCACCACTCCACTGATATCCTACAAGAGAATGCTGAGCACGACCAACTGAGAGTATACACATTTCTAGTGCGATATAGAAAAGGATTTAGAATACATGTATGGGACATTTGTGTTCACCTATGCAAACATACTAACAATAAGTCAATGGCAGTTCGACAAGGTATCAATGATTGGCATCTAGGCGAGGCATGCAACATTTCAAATGTTTTCAGGTTACTTAAAACCGCTACCTCTATCCGCATGTGTGCTAACTAAATCACTAAGATGTACTAGACGAGGACGTGATGGCGCACACACAATTGGACGATGAAAACCTTCTGATCATACCCGAGACGACCATCGGTGTACTGGAGGTCGATGCCAACCACTTTGTACTTGTCATCCTAAGCAAGCAACTGCTCCATGATGTTGATGGAGTCCTCCACCGTGGTCGGGTCGTTGGTGTACACCACCAAGAGGTCTTTCTCCCTCACGTGGGTCTCCACTTGATGCACGCCGAACTCCATTGGAGCGCCGCTAGATATCCTCTCTGTATGTGTCGTCTGAGTGTGTTTGTTTATGTTGTGGGGCGCGATCGAAAGGTTGAAGAGACTAAGATTATAATGACCACGGGAATAAATGACCAATTTAGTAGGTTTATTAGTTTCCTTTTAATACTTTCAGTATTAAGCAAATTCACATTTCATATCAAACAGCTGTTTGCCACTTTCATATCAGGCACACAAATATATTTTAAAATCACAATACGATAGCTACGTGAAAACAGCACATTACAACATATAGCTAGTTCACCTTCATAAGCACAAAGTATGTTGAGCATAATATTATAACAATATATTCATTTCTCTAATCGACTGATGCATGATTAGTCAAATTCGTCTTCTCGACCTCTGCTTTCAGTTTTGTAAGAACCTATTTTGCACTATCCAACTGGGAAAGTGCCTCCTCCTTCGCAAACACCGTCTTAGCAAAGTTTAATTTAAAAAATCTGAGCTCATTCTGTGTGGGATGGCAAGACGATCTCACATGGCTTGTCCAAAGAAATCGTCTGTATTAGCTCCCCCGATCGCGTACGAGCATATGTGCTAAGCGTATGTGACCGGAGGAGCTATCACAGACGTTTTCTGGGTCATATGGGATGGACCCCCCTCCCCACGTCGCACACATAGGCAAGGCGATGGTTTAAACTCTGTTGCGAAAAGGGGGTAAAAACCGTTTGTATAGGACGTCGCTGCACCAGTGGATACCCCCGAGTCAAAAGTTGATTCTTAAACGTCAACAATTTGTATACTCCCCATATACATAAGAAAAAGACCAATGTGGAAAGTTGGGCTTTTACCCACATTGGGGGCCCGAACCAGGTAGATCATGTGAGCCTTTTTATTTGTGTTGTAGATCGCACCGAAACCTGGGGTAATGTTCCCATGACTACGATTCCGCGTACTCATTCTAGTAGCGTTATTAGGACCCGATGAAAAATCCCTCAATAACTAGCATCGACCGTGAGATTCTAACGATATCAGATCGGATCTATGTCTTCATTTTTATTTTCATCATCAGATAATGAGTCACCAAGAACAATGGCACATTGCAAGGTCACCAAGGAGAAAATCCATGGGTCACACCAGGCAAAGACGTGCTCGATGCTCTTTTTATTTGACAAAAATCCAGACTCGGGGAAGGAGTACCGCGATTCACGTATCCTACGCCAACCGGTTTGATAACTTGTGCAGGAGTAGAAAGCCTCCATCCATGAAGGGAGGATGTTACAATCGACGAAGGTTTCTAGGGTAAATCAGAATATCCGGCTTGGAAGTTTATCAACGGTTTGGAAAACGGAGGTCTAAAGCAGGATTTGTGCTACGACAAAGCCATACACAAATCAATTATGTTGATTAATAGTACATTGTATACTATATACATAAACTACAAATACAAGAAGTACTGAATAACTTCAATGTAGGGACTAGATGCACGCCAGAGTTTAACGAGTACTTTTAGAGATCTAGCTACTTGAATAATCCTTATGAAATTAGGTTAGTGCAATCAATGGGAGTTTAATCTAATTTTTATTTATCGAAATGACCTTTATAGATGATGAAAAATCTATGGGTTCATTCCACGAACATTCTATAAGGTGTCGGGCCCAAGTAACGGGTAGGCCCATGAAAACAACAGGCCCATGAACACGTATTTTGATCAGCTAGTTTTGAAACCCTAAATTTCAGTTATATAAACCCGAACATACACCAGAACATACAATTCATCCCATCCGCCGCCGCCGCCAACATCCTTCACTCCTGGTATCCATTATCTTCCTTGTGTTCCTAATCTCCAGTTGTCTTGTTGTTATCGCACCTTAACACTTACCCGGTTTCATCGGACAGTGACATCTCACTGCCTTATTCAATTTTGACCATCTTTTCTTTGTGGTTACAGCCGCACATGTGGATCTGAGACTCCCCGGAAGAAAAATCGACGCTTTCTTCCATATCCGGCAAAGCATGTCAAACATATTGTACATGTTTATTGTCGTTGTCTAGGCATCTTGCCAAGGCCCCTTAGTCCAACTACTTGCTACGGCATGAGCACCCCGAACGATGAGACGCCGCTGATGGGATCCAATGGCAAGATGCAGTATAAACCGCGTCTCAAAAAGTAAGTGGTACACGAGAAATATTGTACTTCAAACCTTTTTTCTTACTAAATCAAAGTAAATTTTATTTCCAGATCTATGTTATATAGTTGCTTTGGTTCTCAATCTAGTTATGGCATGTGGTTTATTGTCATTGATAACACTAATAGTTTTAGTTTATCAAGTTATTTTCAAAAAGCATTTTTTTACTTTAGTATGAGTGATTTTCCTCACAGTGGGAAATTTGATTACACAACTACTGTACTAATATATAATTAAATGTGCGCTATTGATATACTCGTGTCCCTATTTGCAATTTGAAAACCAATTACTGTACTACATTAAAGGTTTGCCAAAAATGAAAGATGTAAATCCAAGTGTAAACTGCAGGTGCCCGATTAATTGCTTTTATTGATACAGCAAAGTTTTGTATCCACTTGATTCTTTCCTAATTTGATTTTCGTAAGAAGAAAATGTAAATCTGATTTCCACGCGGTGCTTAAACCCCAAATCTCTCAACTCTGAAGCGCGGCAACGCCTGACGTCGATACGCGCCGGAGGTCACAGCGCCGCCCCACCACACCCGCCGAAGCCCCCGCCGCCTCTGCAGACACCGCCGCTGCCACGAAAGTGCGGGCCGAGAGGAAAGGGAAGGGGAAGGGGAAGGCGGCGGTGGAGGAGGAGGAGGCGCCAGAGCCCCAGCCTCTCCCGGAGCCCATGACAAGGCTGGTCCCGGTGCATGGTTTAGGGTGCGAGGCGGCGGTGGGGTCGCTAAAGCGGGAGCCGGGAGTTCAAGCTCTGCAGCAAGCACACTGAGGGAAAGCGCCCGCTCTACGCCATCAGCTTCAACTTCATCGACGCCCGCTACTACGACGTCTTCGCCACCGCCGGCGGCAATCGTGTAAGCCTTTTGTGGTTGCCCGCTCGCTCGACCTTTGCTCTGTCTTTAGATTTGGGAATGTTCTTAATTGTGAGTTGTTGAGCGGGAGAGCTGGGGTGGGGTTCCGATGCTCTGGGCTCCATAGGAGAATCCGACCTTCGTAGAGGGATTCCGAGAGTCCCAAATTTTCCACAAAATGGAAAGGGCGGCCGCCGGCCAAATCTCACCGTCGGCGTGTGGAGCTGCAAGTTTGCCTTTTGGTTCGGAAAAATTGGACCTTCGATTGGGAAACAGAGTTGTGTTTGCCAAAACCCACAAGTTTTGATACATCTGATAACAACTTGCATATTCGATGGAACTTTTGATGAATATCACAGTGTCGGGACCCCCGGGTGCCATCGCACCTTTTTGTAACACAGTGGAGGGAATTGTTGAGAATCCGATCGTACTTTTTTTTTTCCATAGGCATCCGGTCGGAGTTTGATTCGAATAATTGTTACTTCTGGTGTGCTCCTGTCCGCAAGTTGGCTCTGTTGATCTTGCAGGTGACGACGTACCGTGGCCTCCCCGACGGTAACTTGGCTGTTCTGCAAGCATACATTGATGCGGACGTAAACTCCATTACAATCTCTAGAATCTTCAGTTTCTTATATTAGTTGTACTTTCTCTGAGGCTGATGAGGTCTGCATCTTATCTCAGGATGCTCAGTCATTCTACACTCTGAGCTGGGCTTGTGACCTTGACGGCACACCACTGCTAGTGGCAGCAGGAAGCAATTTGGTCATTCGGGTCATCAACTGTGCCACCGGGAAGTTGTTTAAGGTATAATAGTGCCAGAGTTTTCTACTTCGTTACTATGGCCAACATGGATGAAGTTTCACTTGCATCAATCTACTATTCAGCTGCTTATTTGATGTCCTTTCTGAAAACAGTTACTTACTCCCTCCGTCCTAAAATAAGTGTCTCCCTCCGTCCCAAAATAAGTGTCTCAACCTTAGTACAACTTTGTATTAAAGTTAGTACAAAGTTGAGACACTTATTACAACTTTGTATTAAAGTTAGTACAAAGTTGAGACACTTATTTTGGGACGAAGGGAGTATTTCATAATTGTTGGTTTCTCTATATTGTCCATTCGAGATGATGATTTGGATTTTTTGGAAAAGTTGTCTTTCTGCTATAGTAGTTTATTTTTCTCCAAAAGAGATTGTAGATGTCAAATACTTTAGTACGTCTAGCATGGTGAAAACATGTACTTTACAACCTAGCAGATCAATTCTTCTAAGGTAGTAATGAAATTGGGCATATATATGACGATTCAATATGGGAAATACCCTTTGGTTCCTGGTTGTATATGCACCCTATATGGGGATTTTTTTTAATAATTAAACAAAAAGTCAAAATAGTTCAAAAGTATTTTTAGATTAAACTTGACTTTGTTTTGCACTAGTATATAAATTTTCACGAAAAAAGAACCAACATTGACTTCAGGGCAAAAAAGACAAAAATTATTTGCTATTATAGGTCACTATTCACACTATTTTGACCGAAAATTTGTCTTTTTTGAAAAGAGGTCAAAGGATGATTTTATTTTTGTGAAATTTTTCTCACAAGTATAATAGAAGGTCAAGTTTATTTCAAAAATATTTTCAGATTTTTTTGACTTTTTGTTGAATTGCTAATTTATTTTTTCATATAGGGTGTATATACACCCAGGAACCAAACGTTCCGTCCGATTCAATATCCTAAACTAATGATTACGAACGTGGAGTAAGTTTCTTATTTCGTCTTACAAATCATGCAGAGTTTTATTGGCCATGGTGGTTCAATAAATGAGATAAGAACTCAACCATTGAAGCCTTCGCTCTTCATTTCTGCAAGCAAGGTTGGCAGATAACCTGGTGTGGTGCTGGATATACCTATGCTTTTTACCTTTTTGATGCAGTTTATATGGCCTTATATAGGACGAGTCTGTTAGGCTATGGAATGTCCATACAGGGATCTGCATCTTGATTTTTGCTGGAGCAGGAGGTCACCGTCATGAAGTATTGAGTGTTGTAAGTTACACCTACCTCCTAGTGACATGTTATTACCACTCACTTCACTGCCCGAAGATATGTTTGGATTGTGGCCAAAAGCTACCCTACCAATATTTTGTTCATAATCAAAAACTTGGTCTTTGTTAGGATCATGGCCAATTTTCTGGCATGCCAATGCTCGTTTGGCCACCCTAGTTCAGTTTTCTTACCAATGTTGGACAAATCATGGGCTAGCAAAATCTTCACCAAAATTATAGCTAGCCAAATATTTGGCAAGGCTAGCTTGGGCTAAATCCGAACACACTCTAAATATAGCTGTCTTCCAGCTACTGGCATTATTGAGTGGATCAAATTTTAGTTAGTATCACTGAAAAATAAAACATGTTATCTCGGCACTAACTGTCCTTTCATTCATATATACTTCTGTTATATCAGGACTTCCACCCTTCTGATATGCACCGAATTGCCAGTTGTGGCATGGATGGTACTGTTAAAATCTGGTCAATGAAAGGTTAGCGAACCATTTCATCAATCTTGCTTCCTATTTACATTTTATTACTGCTGATCACTGACATGATTTGTTAATGTTGTTATAGAATTTTCGCCATACGTGAAGAAATCCTTTACATGGACTGACCTTCCAACAAAAATTGTCCAATTTCCGGTATGTTAAGTATCTCTCATCTTTGAACCTGTTATTATGCAAAATTTTAGTATTGTTCTTAACCCTCTCAGCATCGTGCTGATCTATCCCCTTTCAGCTTATGACTTGCGTGGTGCATTCTAACTATGTTGACTGTACTAGGTGGCTTGGTGACTTCATCCTGTCGAAGGTAAATTGCTCATTTTTGTAGGAGAGACGAATTAGTGTGAACACAATGTTAGAATGCTTACTGGTGCAAAATTTCAGACTACACCTGAAACCTGTATATCATACTTTACAGTCTTTTTCTATATCAAAGATTAGTGTTGCCACCTGTTTTTCAATGCTGATTTAATTATTTCCTGAAGGATGGGAACATCTGATCTGCTTCACCTTGAACTTGCAGAGTGTTGACAATGAAATTGTTCTGTGGGAGCCAAAAACTAAAGAGCAGGGTGCCGGCGAGGTGATTCAGTTTTACTTTTAAAGAACTATAGGGCTTAACAAATTATACTTTTGTACTGATCCAAACTAGTTCTGGTTGTGCTCCTTTGTTTATAAAAATGATGCTGGCCATACTATGTGCCTTCATCTGAAGTGATTCTTCATTCCATATGCAGGGCAGCATTGATGTTCTTCAGAAGTATCCTGTGCCCGATAGTGACATTTGGTTTATCAAATTCTCATGTGATTTTCACTTCAATCAATTAGCAATAGGTAACACTTTATATTGAAATTATTATCTGCGGACATATTTCTGTATTGTGCTTATGTGATTGTCAACAAGTTTCTGAGGATGGCCGTACTTGTACACGTGAAAAACTGATATTTGTAGAAAACATGCTTGTGGCTAATCATTTGCTCGTAAACGAACTCATCTGCATGCACCTGATCAGGGTTAGATGAAATTCAAAAGGTATAACTCTTGTGGTTAATCGTTTGCTCATAAACAGGCAACCGCGAAGGCAAAATCTATGTGTGGGATGTGCAGACGAGCCCTCCTGAGCTAATTACCAGGTAAGTTTAACCGAGCAAGTTCAGCTATTCCCAATTTCTCCTCCTCTGCATGTGGTGGTGGTGCTAGCTACTAACTTATATGTTCCTGCATGTACACACTGATAATTTCCAGCCTGAGTAGTCCGCAATGCAAAATGCCAATAAGGCAGACTGCAGTGTCGTTTGATGGAAGGTACATCACCGTATTCCGTTCTCCACCTCTGATCCAGTAGTACCTCTCTAGCATTTATTTATCCTGTAGTTTTATGGATATAGCCTCTCATGTGTGCTATGTGCATCCATCATAGTTTTTCTTCTTTCAAGTCTGGTTTTGGTGTTGGCGCATAAGAATTTTGTGTCACTATTCTTCTTTTCTTCCATTCTTCAGCACGATCCTTGCCTGCGGCGAGGATGGCAGCATATACCGCTGGGACGAAGTGGAACATCAAGCTGCGAAAAATTGAAGCAACCGAAAACCACCGTGCCGTGCGGCCCCATGGCAATGCCAGCCAGTTTGAGCTTGAATTGGGGGGTTGTTGTGTGCTTACTTAGTCTATGGTACCCATCAGCCTTACTTAGTCGAGAAGCTGGGGTTTATGAGCTTATATGTTTTAAGTTAGGATGTTGTTGATTCGATGATTTGCCAGATGTTTCAGTTTATTACGTTTGCTCTATCATGTACCGAATGTGGGAATTAAACTTAAATCCTCATTGCTACTAGTTTGTTGTGCATTCTCATTGAGTTGCCTGAACCTGCTGTTGGTGGCGTAACAAATACCCAAACGAAACACTTTATTGGGTGAAGAAGAACTTCATCATAATCCTGATGCTGGAATGGCCTAAATTTCTCCGGTCGGCTTGTTGTGCCGTCTTCATGGTCTGTTTGGAACGTGTGAATTTTACAGGAACTCTGCTTGGGATGTAAATGGCGCCGCAAGGCCCGTTTAGTAGCCCGATAGTTCATTTTCCCGGTAAAAAACTTTCTTGAACTGTTAGACCAATAA
Source organism: Thinopyrum elongatum (assembly GCA_011799875.1). Taxonomy (NCBI): domain Eukaryota; kingdom Viridiplantae; phylum Streptophyta; class Magnoliopsida; order Poales; family Poaceae; genus Thinopyrum; species Thinopyrum elongatum. Next base: position 100,928,424 of record CM022303.1, on the reverse strand, counting down.
GTGGGCTTATAAATGGCGCATTCCCTAAACTCCGTGGAAATTTGTCAAGAATTGTCCATTTCTGCATCAGTCGCGGGAGATTCATTCATGGGTCTCTACCGGTTCCTCGTTCTGTTCCTCAAGCCTTTCTTTTGGACCTTGTGTTGTTCCTCATTGCATTTCTTTTGGACCCTGATAAATGCCACACGTCAGATACAAGCACATGGCAACTACGAACGTTTTCGATGGCAAGTTTAATTACACGAGGATGCAAATTTAGTTGGCAAGCATGACAACTTTCGTTCTTCAGTTTATTTTTGGTAGAAATTTGTTGCGTGTGACTGGAATTTGCCATCTTTGTGTGTTTAGAATTGCCATCGAAAAACGTCAGGGTCGGATTGCCACGCACCTAACGTGTGGCGCTTATCATTTGGGTTTCTTTTCAAATGTTTCCTCAACCTGAAGTCTCTCTAGGCTCTAACTATGAGCTTGGTCTGAAGCTAGTGGCCTAGCGAAGACAAAGAGGAGGAGGATATTGTGAGATATATGGCATTTGGCACCAAAATGTGCCGCGGTCGGGTGGTCGTCATCGTGGGTCGGGAAACAAATCATCTTCCCCCTCGCAGCCATTGGCGACCTCATCAAGTCATAGAAAGTTGAACTCGAACGAACTTGGCTTGTGGGGGGTGCCACCTGCCCTACAGCTTCCTCCACTTTACTACTGGACGCCTATCCATAGATTCTTCTACCTTCACGGTTAATTTTTGAAGGAAATATGCCCTAGAGGCAATAATAAAGTTGTTATTTTATATTTTCTTATTCATGATAAAGGTTTATTATTCATGCTAGAATTGTATTGATCGGAAACCTAAATACATGTGTGAATACATAAACAAACAATGTGTTCCTAGTGAGCCTCTACTTGACTATCTTATTGATCAAGGATGGTTATGGTTTCCTAACCATGGACATGAGTTGTCATTTGATAATGGGATCACATCATTAGGAGAATGATGTGATGGACAAGACACATCCGTTAGCTTAGCATAATGATCGTTCAGTTTTATTGCTATTGCTTTCTTCATGTCAAATACATATTCCTTCGACTATGAGATTATGCAACTCCCGGATACCGGAGGATGCCTTGTGTGCTATCAAACGTCACAACGTAACTGGACGATTATAAAGATGCTCCGAGTATTTGTTGAGTTGGCATAGATCGAGATTAGGATTTGTCACTCCGAGTATCGGAGAGGTATCTCTGGGCCCTCTCGGTAATACACATCATAAGCTTGCAAGCAAACGACTAAGGAGTTAGTCACGAGGTGATGTATTACGAAACGAGTAAAGAGACTTGCCGGTAACGAGATTGAACTAGGTATGAAGATACCGACGATTGAATCTCAGGCAAGTAACATACCGATGGACAAAGGGAATTACGTATGTTGTCATAACGGTTCGACCGATAAAGATCTTCGTAGAATATGTAGGAGCCAATATGGGCATCCAGGTTCCGCTATTGGTTATTGACTGGAGAGGTGTCTCGGTCATGTCTACATAGTTCTCGAACTCGTAGGGTCCGCACGCTTAACGTTCAATGACGATATAGTATTATATGAGTTATATGATTTGGTGACCGAATATTGTTCGGAGTCCCGGATGAGATCACGGACATGACGAGGAGTTTCGAAATGATCGAGAGGTAAAGATTGATATATAGGACGATGGTATTCGAACACCGGAAGTGTTTCGGGGGGTACCGGGTACTTATCGGATCACCGGAAGAGGTTCCGGGCACCCCCGGCAAAAGATATGGGCCTTATGGGCCAAGAGGGGAAACGCACCAGCCACAAGGGGCTGGTGCGCCCCCCATATGGGCCGGCCTAAGGAGGAGAAGGAAAGGGGAGAAGAGAAAGGTAAGTGTGGATTAGGATTCCCACTTCCTTCTCTCCGCCCCCCCCCCCCCCCCCCCCCCCTCTTTCCTTCCCCCTCCGACAAACATGGCAGGGGGAGGCGCGGCCAAGGGCAGGAGCCCAAGTAGGATTCGGACCTACTTGGGGCGCCCCTTGGCCTCTCCCCTCTCTCTCCCACATATATATATATGAGGAGGGGGGCGCCTAGCACATCCCAGACAATTGCCTAGCCGTGTGCGGCGCCCCCCTCCACCGTTTACACCCCCGATCATATTTTCGTAGTGCTTAGGCGAAGCCCTGCGGAGATCACTTCACCATCACCGTCGCCACGCCGTCGTGTTGACGAAACTCATCTACTACCTCGACGTCTTGCTAGATCAAGAAGGCGAGGGACTTCACCGAGCTGAACGTGTGCTGAACGCGGAGGTGCCGTACGTTCGGTACTCGATCGGTTGGATCGTGAAGAAAGTTCGACTACATCAACCGCGTTGTGAAATGCTTCCGCTTACGGTCTACGAGGGTACGTAGACACACTCTCCCCTCTCGTTGCTATGCATCTCCTTGATAGATCTTGCGTATGCGTAGAAATTTTTTGTTTTTCATACAACGTTTCCCAACAATTTTGCCTCATCGGTTTAATTTTCTTTAATCTCCCTTCACGCTGGGTTTTTTCCTTCCACTAAAAACAGACCCAATTGAAAAAAATAGCACCCTCCGGACCCTCGTTGTTTCGTATACTATCTATTACCTATCTATCTATCTATCTATCTACTCTCTATCTATCTATCTATCTATCTACTCTCTATCTATCTATCTATCTACTACCCTTATAAAAGCACGAGAGGGGGCAGATTCAAATCATCTCAGCCACCTAATCACACGATCTAATGGTCCATGGTGTCACTATGTTTAACGCTAGCAAGCCACTAACCCATCCACCGCTAATCCTCCCTGCCCCTTCGTAAGAAAAAACTACCCCGCGCCACGCACGACCGATCTAATCCCCCGCGACCTTCACTTGGCCGCTGCCCCCACACCACGCACCCCCGCTCCTCCTGTGCTGCCCCACGAACGTGAGCATGGGTCGCCGCCTCTCCACTCGCCCGCTGCCCGCCGCCCATACTCGGCCGCCGCCGTTGATCCTACCTTGGCCTCCGCCGCCGATCCTCCAAAATGCGCCGCTCACCGATCCTCCGCTCCGCCGTCGCCGATCCCCCACTCGGTCGCCGCTCGACGATGCTCCACTCCGCCGCCGCCGGCGGTGAGGCGCTGGCCACCTAACCCGCGATGCGAGTTATTGATATGGAATGGAGCCCGGGCACCAATAGATCCACAGCTTTGGTCGGTGATGGATGCAACAAGTCGGTACATCTCTTTCTTTCTCTGATCTATTCTTCCTCCCTGACATACACAGTTATGCACATTCTCATGTCCGACTGATGATTCCTTGTTGTAGGAGGGGATGATATTGGATCTGAGTAAGTGAGGGAGGAGCAAGAGGGAATTGATAAGGCAAGAATTTGTTTTCCTTGCTAATTTGGATTTCTGTTGTTGCATGATGTATTAGCTAAGTGATAAAAAGTGAATGTTCTACGTGACTGATGAAAGGGTAGTTTTGCCTCACAAAGCAAGGAATTTTTGACCCGTCCCTGCATCATGATCCAATGTTTGCATTTTATTTACATATGCTCTAGAAATTGTATAAAGTATGCATCACGGGATTATAGTGCTGATGTTATTAGTGGAGTCCAAAAATTCCTTTATAGATTCAAATAAGTAATGAAATATATTAATAATTTACAATTTGGCTGTGTACCATGAAGAATTATGGAAACATATTTCAGTTGTTCTGGTTATATGTGTTCAGTTCCGAAGGCAATGGTATAACAACCGTGTGTTTTCAGATTTTCCAAATGAAGTTCACACTATCGCTAGAGCATCTTCAATGAAATGCAGCCCTGTTCATTTATCTTGATCATTAAAAGTTGAATACTCCTTCGGGTGAAATATTGATGTCACCTACTTATGGTGTGTGTCCTATGTTCTGCTCTCACTATACTACAATAAGAATATTATTCAAATTGTTCACCACGGTGTCCTATATTTCAATGCCTGCAGGTTTTCCACCAGGAGAACAAGTTTCTAGATACCTACAATATGAATAATGATTTTCTTGTTCTCTGTTTTTTATTGACATTTTCAATTGTGCAATATGAGTTGATATGAATAAAATAGCACAAGTATTATTGTTGATTAATTCTTAAAGTACCTCCCTTCCAAGAAGCCCTTGAACAAAGAACAAGGAAATTTCGGAGTCCTGGTTTCACTACCTCCGAGGATGTGGGAGCCACCACCACCATTGCTTCCTTCCAGAACTAAAGGTCCTAGGTATCTGTTCTCGCTCCATAATAGTTGCCGTTTGCATATCCTGATTATAGTTTCCAGTAAGATTGGCAGAAAAAGATTATTGTTTGCAATATTATTTTTAAGGAAAAGCTCCCTCTAGGGACATTTCTTGTGAGCAACATCTTACATTTCAGATTGTTATGCCAATACATGTCACCACTAAAAACATGATTGAATTGTCAAGGAACATCACAATAATTCATACAAGAAATTGAGAAGGATCTGGAAGAAATGTTTTCCTAGCTAAGTGCGCTTTCTGGTTTGATTTCTAAAAATGCGTCGGAAGATAGCATCGTTCGTGTATCCCTTCTGGCGAATGAGACTGATAGTGGGTCTCAATGTCCATTTGTGTGGATTCATACTTGAGTCTTGGGTTGCTTTAATACCAGTAGCATTATCTGATGAGATGAGGCAACCATGTATTTGCTAGCATGATGACTTCAGCCTACCGGTAGCATTATGTGATGAAATGAGGAGGAGGCCATGTATTTTCCAGCATGATGACTTGAGCCGCAGCATCAGTACCAAGTAGCCGAAGAAGTAACTGCATGCGCTTCTATTGTAAATTAGTGTTGGCCTGCTTGAGACTGAATATAAACTAAGACCCATAGAGAGGGATTGGTCATAATATGCTGTTTTATACCATGTAGACTGACGAATGTAAATTTAGACCATCATTTTGCAATTGCTACTTTTGGTTCCAAAGGATTAACAAGAAAAACTCGATTGTTTATATGACCTTGCAGTTATAAGTTTACTTTGCAAATTTTATCACACTAGCAATGTTGTGTGCAGAGAGATTTTGTTTCAGCAAACTTGATCATGTGGACATTGTTGTGTGCAGATATCACAGACTTCAGTGGCTATAAGAAAAACTCAATCTCTATTTCCACTGGCGAGTAAATGCAATCTGAATGAAAAACGCAAGCTCTATTTCCTCAAGCTATATGTTAGGTTGCATATATAAAACAAGGTGAGGTCCTTATCCTGGCTGGTTTGGCACGGCCGCATCCTCATGGCCAATAAGTTGCTGCGCTACAGATGGACAGCAGTGAGATTTGCCCGACGTGTGGCTCTTGCCAAGAGAAGGCGGGTCACATGTTCTTTTCTTGCAGCTTTGTGTAACACCCCCGGTGATTAGCAACAGTAATCACTTTTAATAATGACATGTTAGCATGATCGACAGTGCATAATCATCATTAGCATCACATTGCATTTCAACTCCTAAGTCAAATTCAAATTTAGATGAAAGTGGAATATGAAAGTTGTCCAACATAGGAGCTAAAATGTCAGATAAATAACAAATATTCCAGAGGCTATTCTAAAATTGAAACCAACATCATTGGAATTGGATAAGTGACTCGAACAGCCTCAAACAGTGGATAAAGATAATATTTAATAACCATTTATTAAATCTGAAATAAATATGGAATTATGTTTTGCCCAAACTAATTTTAGGTGTTAGGGAATAATGCACTGGTGTTTATGAAATAGGTCACACTTTTTACAAAAACCATTTGGGGCCTAAACATTTAACAGTGGAGAAAGGAGAATAAAGAAAAAGATAAAAGAAAAATGAAACAGAAAAGAAGAAGAAGGACCCGAACTTACCCCCCCAAAAGAAGACCCCCCCCCCCCCCCCCCGGCCCAACTGGCCGCCCACCCACCGGCCGCCCACTTGTGCCCCCCCCCCCCCCTGGCCACCCCCCCTGTATATGGCCCCCAGCCGGCCAAACCCTAATCCCCACCCCCACTCCCCTCGCTCCTCTCCTCCCCCCCTCGTCTGATCGGGATCTCCCATCCCTCCGGCCGCGCTCGCCGACCCGCCGCCGCCTCGCCTCCTCCCCCCTCTCAGCCCCCACCTCCGATCCAGATCGGGATCGGGATCGCGGGAACGGCCCCGTCGCCGACGCCCCGCCCCTCTCCGCCCGACGCCGCCGCCACACCGACGTGCCCCGTCCTCTCCTCTTCCCCGACCAGCCGCCTGGCGCTCGGTCGCCCCCTCCCTCGACTGGATCCGGATCGGGGCAAATCCCCGATCCCGTCGCCCGACGCCGCGACGACCTTGCCGCCGCCCGAGGCCCCCGCCCTCCCCCCCCCCTCCGGCCTGCCTCCCCATCGCCGTCGTCCCCGTCGACCACCCCGACCCCCGCTGCCCCGTCCCTACGGATCACGGTGAGGCCTCGGGCCTCTCCCCCCCCTCTCTCTGCTCCCGCACCTTGCCGCGCACGCATCCGCGCCGGCCACTGCCGCGGCCACCCCGTGCCTCCCCTTCCTCGCGCCCGCGCGCCTGACGCCGAGCTCCCCGCGCCCGTCCCGCGGTCGCCTCGACCCGCTCCTGCCCCCGCTTCGCCTCCGGTCCCGACGCCGCACCGCGCCCGGCTGCCGCTCGCCCGCGCTCGCTGTGCCTCCCCTCGCGCCCGCCCGGCTGGCCTCGCCGCGCCGCGCTCCGGCCTTGGCCTCGCCTCTGGTGCACGCGCGCGCGCTGGCCCGGATGTGTCCGGTGCCCGAACAGACACGGCCCGGACATGTCCGCCCCGGCCCTATGACAGATGGGGCCCAGCCCCTAAAAACGAATTAAAAGAAAATGTAATAAAAATAAAAGAAATAAAAATAAATAATTAAAGTAATTAATTAATTAATTAGTTAATTAATTAGTTAATTAATCCTGATTAGGGTAATCTAATTAACTAATTAGTGTTAATTAATCAGTAATTAAATTAATTAAACCTAATTAACCTAACAGCCTATGACAGGTGGGACCCACCCTGTCAGGTGGCTGCTGACGTCAGCATGATGTCATGCTGACGTCATCAATCACTGTTTCGGATAATGTTGAATTAAATAATTAATTAAAATTTCAGAAATTAATAAAAACTTTAGAAAATCATATCTTTTAAACCGTAATTCCGATGAAAATACTTTGTACATGAAACTTGCTCAGAACGACGATACGAACCCAGATACGCCCTCGGTATCTCCGTCAGATGCCCGCAGCTATAAGAACGTTGAACAATTAGACCGATTTCGATAAATGAATAGTGTCCAACTTTAATTAAATAAATCCGAATAAATTCCTAAATTAACTAAATCATTTAGTTAGGCAGTAGAACACCCCGGCATATCATTTAGGCATGTCATACATATTGTTTGCATATTTGCCGTGGAATTTATTGTTTCTCTCCCCCTCCTTCTCTCTCGATAGACGCCGAGACCGACGACGCTGCACCAGGATACGACTACTCTACCGACGAGCAGCCCGTTGACGACCTCCCTCTCTTGCCAGAGCAACCAGGCAAGCCCCCCCCCTTGAGCATTCCAGATATCGCCCATTCTATTCTCCTGCTTGCATTAGATTTCGCTACTGTTAGTGTATGCTCCTATTCTGATGCATAGCCTGCTGTTGTAACCTGCTCATTGCTACCTTACCTGCCTATGATAAACTGTTTAGTATAGGTTGGTATGACCCATCTGTGACCCCACCACCTTACTTTGTCGCCCCTGCTTGTTCATCAACGACTCGATCAACGTGATCGTCGATCAGAGACAGACGCCTCACTTCACACCCCCCTTAGTTGTACGACTCTGCGTAGTAACTATCGAGTGCCGAGGGTGATACCTCGTAACGCACTCCTGATGAATACTCTGCAGCATAGCTGTACGGTCATGGTCATCGAGGGTGATTCCTCCTTCTCCATGTCCGATACGACTCTGTCGTGCAACCCCTCAGTGTGAACCTCGAGGGTGATACCTCATACGTTCACCCTGATGATTATGACCACACGGTTACTTGACCTTTGTCACAGGCGGGTCCACCCTGGTGGGTACCCGCTGGGGATCTATGTTGTCGAGTGTGCCGGAAGGGCACTCGAGTGTGACACTGTGGCGGAGCATCAGAGACTCTGATTGTCTCCGCTTGATACTAATTGAGCCTATTGGATTTGGGTGTGTGATCTGAGTGGGTCGACGTGCCCTATACGCACTGCCACCACGCGGGATAATGGTTATGGGGCCCTCTGCGATGTACGTTTCGCCGAAAGCTTATCAGACGTCACGATTCACCGTGCGGGCTGATCGTCGGGATTGGGCTGGATACTTCACTGGCGAGTTCAGTGTCGCGCCTGCACCCCGGCCAGCCACGTAACGCGCAGGGTGCCCAGGGCGATGGCCCGAGACCCCTGGGTGCATAGGTTAGTCCGGCGTGCTGACCTCTCTGCTGAGCCTAGGTAGAGCGCTGCTTCGTGTTGATCTTCCGAGGACGGGCATTACCCAGCAAGTATGTCCGGCCAGAGTTGATCGAGCGTGTTGGGTAACAGTAGTGCACCCCTGCAGGGATGAATCTTCTATCGATAGCCGGTCCTACGGTAAAGGACGCTCAGTTTGTGTATCCCGATCTACTACTTAAACTGGATACTTGTTACTTAATTGAAGCTTCGGGATTACTTTCTCGCTGGGAGTCGAGGAAGGATCTTTGAGCTGTACTTCAACATGTTTGCTAAATAAAATGCTATTCTACTCTCTTCTACTGCTGCAAGATGATGGCTTTGAGAAGATGTTTGAAGATGCTAGTCTTCGATAGGACTAGGCCTTTCTCTCTATTCTGGCATTTCTGCAACCCAGTCCACATATACAGCCTTTTCTCCATTGATAATGTTGCATATGTAGTATAGATCCTTGCTTGCTGAGTACTTCGGATGAGTACTCACGGTTGCTTTATTTTCTCTTTTCCCCCATATACCCCACCTTGATGATACACCAGACGATGGAGTCCAGGAGCCAGACGCCACCACCGGAGCCTACTACCAGGCGGGTCCAGAGGGCACGTACTACTGGATCAAGCCAGCTGACCAGGAGTAGGATCGGAGGCTCCCAGGCAGGAGGCCAACGCCTTTCGATCTAGTGTCGCTGTTTGTGCTAGCCTTCTTAAGGCAGAACTTGTCTAACTATGTCTGTACCCAGATATTATTTGTATGACTGACTTATGTATTCGGATCTTCGGATCCCTGGTCTGTAATATTGTGGACCTCCGTTTAATTGTGTTTAGAGTTGTGTTGTGATATCTTCCCGTGAGTCCCTGGGCTTGATCGTACACGTTTGCGTGTATGATTAGTGTACGATTGAACCGGGGGCGTCACAAGTTGGTATCAGAGCCGACTGCCTGTAGGAAGCCCCCCTCCAAATTCCTTGGCCGAAGTTGAGTCTAGAAACCGAGAAACTAATTTACTAAATTGGCTGTGTGGCTTACGGGCCCACGTCGCCAACTGGGTGGTATTAGGATCTTTTATTCCTCGTCTATACTCTGGGACTCTAATATCTCTTCTATTCGGGTTAAATAAAATTTTACTAACGCCGACACTTAGGATCTCGTAAATCCCGTCTACCCGGAGAGCTGGATGTCTGTGCGATTTCCCAGTCATTGATCTGATTAGTCTGATAATCATTTTCCTTTCCATTGTTTTGTTTAACCTTTCTCTCCGAGTTGTGTTAAACTTCTCATTGTCATTGACAAATCTGCTTCACAAAGGTGTTAAATTTGAGTGGACAGAAAAATGTCAAGAAAGCTTTCAGACACTAAAAGATAAATTGACATCTGCCCCAGTACTAGCACCCCCGGATTCCCAAAAGGATTTCGTGATATACTGTGATGCATCTCGTCAAGGATTAGGCTGTGTCCTAATGCAAGAGCGCAAAGTGATTGCTTATGCCTCCCGACAATTGCGTCCTCATGAAGAAAATTATCCCGTGCATGATCTTGAACTTTCTGCGGTTATCTATGCCTTGAAGCTATGGCGACATTACCTTCTCGGTAACCGTTGCGAGATATACACGGATCACCAAAGCTTGAAGTATCTATATACTCAACCAGATCTGAACCTTCGTCAACAAAGATGGCTCGAAACAATTGCCGATTATGATATGAATATTTCATATACCCCCGGCAAGGCTAATGTAATGGCCGATGCTTTGAGTCGCAAGTCCGATAGCAACAATCTTATGGTTCAAGAAACATAACCTCTTCTCCATGAAGAGCTTTGCAAATTGAACCTCCATATTGTTCCACAGGGTTATCTCAATACCCTGGTTGTCGAACCAGATTTAGAACACGGCATTAAGGTTATGCAAAGGTATGACACTGAAGTTGAAAAGATCAAGCGATACCTCGAGAAAGGAAAGCCGTCGGAATTCCATCTTGATGCAGATGGGATCCTATTTTTCCAACACCGTCTCTTCGTACCCAAGTTCAAGAATGAGAGGGAAAACGTTATGAAGGAAGCTCATGACACTCCCTTGTCTATTCACCCTGGTAGCACAAAGATGTACCGTGACATTTGTCAAAGATTCTGGTGGCCTAATATGAAGCGAGACATTGCTCGTTATGTTTCTGAGTGTGACGTTTGCCGCCGCGTTAAAGCTCAACATCAAAGGCCCGCAGGAACTCTGCAACCCCTGGAAATTCCTGAATGGAAATGGGACAAGGTCCAAATGGATTTCATTACTGGTTTTCCCAGATCTCAGAAGGGTCATGATGCTATTTTTGTTGTCATTGACCGATTCTCTAAGGTTGCCCACTTTCTGCCTGTTAAGGAGACAATCACTGCTAGCCAGTTAGCAGACTTGTATGTTTCCCGGATTGTGTCACTCCACGGTGTTCCGTTGGAGATCAGTTCTGATCGTGGCAGCCTCTTCACCTCCAGATTCTGGAATAGTTTCCAAGAAGCTATGGGAACTCATCTGTCTTTTAGCACCGCTTTTCACCCTCAGTCACAGGGTCAAGTTGAACGAGTTAATCAAGTGCTCGAAGATATGCTTCGAGCTTGCGTCATCTCCTTCGGTAAGAAATGGGAGGAATCTCTCCCGTATGCCGAATTCTCTTACAACAATAGCTATCAAGCTAGTCTGAAGATGGCACCGTTTGAAGTTCTATACGGTCGTAAGTGTCGAACCCCTCTGAATTGGTCAGAAACTGGGGAACGCTCACTCGTCGGACCGGACATTATTCGGCAAGCTGAAGAACAAGTCCGTATTGTTCGTGAACATTTGAAGTCTGCTCAGTCTCGTCAGAAGAGCAACTATGACCGTAAGCACCAGGAAATGGTCTATCAACCTGGCGAACAAGCTTACCTTCGTGTCACTCCATTGAAAGGCACTCATCGGTTCGGAATCAAAGGCAAGTTAGCTCCACGCTACATTGGCCCGTTCCGTATTCTTGCCCGTCGAGGAGAAGTGGCATATCAGTTGCAATTGCCGCCAAACCTTTCTCAAGTACATGACGTCTTTCATGTATCCCAACTCCGCCGCTGCTTCAAGGATCCTATTCGAGCTGTGGATCATGAAGTGCTTGAATTACGGGAAGATCTGTCATATCCAGAATATCACATCCGTATTCTTGATCAAGCTGAGCGTCGAACACGTCAAAAGTCAATCAAGCTCCTCAAGGTTCAGTGGTCAAATCATTCTGAAGATGAAGCCACTTGGGAACGCGAGGATCGTCTTCGCGAAGAAGACCCCTCTTTCTTTCAGTCTTCCTCTTAATTCTCGGGACGAGAATTCTTAATAGATGAAGAGAGTTGTAACACCCCCGGTGATTAGCAACAGTAATCACTTTTGATAATGACATGTTAGCATGATCGACAGTGCATAATCATCATTAGCATCACATTGCATTTCAACTCCTAAGTCAAATTCAAATTTAGATGAAAGTGGAATATGAAAGTTGTCCAACATAGGAGCTAAAATGTCAGATAAATAACAAATATTCCAGAGGCTATTCTAAAATTGAAACCAACATCATTGGAATTGGATAAGTGACTCGAACAGCCTCAAACAGTGGATAAAGATAATATTTAATAACCATTTATTAAATCTGAAATAAATATGGAATTATGTTTTGCCCAAACTAATTTTAGGTGTTAGGGAATAATGCACTGGTGTTTATGAAATAGGTCACACTTTTTACAAAAACCATTTGGGGCCTAAACATTTAACAGTGGAGAAAGGAGAATAAAGAAAAAGATAAAAGAAAAATGAAACAGAAAAGAAGAAGAAAGATGCTAGTCCGTAGGACTAGGCCTTTCTCTCTATTCTGGCATTCTCTGCAGCCCAGTCCACATATACAGCCTTTTCTCCATTGATAATGTTGCATATGTAGTATAGATCCTTGCTTGCTGAGTACTTCGGATGAGTACTCACGGTTGCTTTATTTTCTTTTTCCCCCATATACCCCACCTTGATGATACACCAGACGATGGAGTCCAGGAGCCAGACGCCACCACCGGAGCCTACTACCAGGCGGGTCCCGAGGGCACGTACTACTGGATCGAGCCAGCTGACCAGGAGTAGGATCGGAGGCTCCCAGGCAGGAGGCCAACGCCTTTCGATCTAGTGTCGCTGTTTTGTCGCCTTCTTAAGGCAGAACTTGTCTAACTATGTCTGTACCCAGATATTATTTGTATGACTGACTTATGTATTCGGATCTTCGGATCCCTGGTCTGTAATATTGGGACCTCCGTTTAATTGTGTTTAGAGTTGTGTTGTGATATCTTCCCGTGAGTCCCTGGGCTTGATCGTACACGTTTGCGTGTATGATTAGTGTACGATTGAACCGGGGGCGTCACAAGTTGGTATCAGAGCCGACTGCCTGTAGGAAGCGCCCCCTCCAAATTCCTTGGCCGAAGTTGAGTCTAGAAACCGAGAAACTAATTATCTAAATTGGCTGTGTGGCTTACGGGCCACGTCGCCAACTGGGTGGTATTAGGATCTTTTATTCCTCGTCTATACTCTGGGACTCTAATATCTCTTCTATTCGGGTTAAATAAAATTTACTAACGCCGACACTTAGGATCTCGTAAATCCCGTCTACCCGGAGAGCGGATGTCTGTGCGATTTCCCAGTCATTGATCTGATTAGTCTGATAATCATTTTCCTTTCCATTGTTTTGTTTAACCTTTCTCTCCGAGTTGTGTTAAACTTCTCATTGTCATTGACAATCTGCTTCACAAAGGTGTTAAATTTGAGTGGACATAAAAAGCCGGCCTGCCTCCCCATCGCCGTCGTCCCCGTCGACCACCCCGACCCCCGCTGCCCCGTCCCTACGGATCACGGTGAGGCCTCGGGCCTCTCCCCCCCCTCTCTCTGCTCCCGCACCTTGCCGCGCACGCATCCGCGCCGGCCACTGCCGCGGCCACCCCGTGCCTCCCCTTCCTCGCGCCCGCGCGCCTGACGCCGAGCTCCCCGCGCCCGTCCCGCGGTCGCCTCGACCCGCTCCTGCCCCCGCTTCGCCTCCGGTCCCGACGCCGCACCGCGCCCGGCTGCCGCTCGCCCGCGCTCGCTGTGCCTCCCCTCGCGCCCGCCCGGCTGGCCTCGCCGCGCCGCGCTCCGGCCTTGGCCTCGCCTCTGGTGCACGCGCGCGCGCTGGCCCGGATGTGTCCGGTGCCCGAACAGACACGGCCCGGACATGTCCGCCCCGGCCCTATGACAGATGGGGCCCAGCCCCTAAAAACGAATTAAAAGAAAATGTAATAAAAATAAAAGAAATAAAAATAAATAATTAAAGTAATTAATTAGTTAATTAGTTAGTTAATTAGTTAATTAATCCTGATTAGGGTAATCTAATTAACTAATTAATGTTAATTAATCAGTAATTAAATTAATTAAACCTAATTAACCTAACAGCCTATGACAGGTGGGACCCACCCTGTCAGGTGGCTGCTGACGTCAGCATGATGTCATGCTGACGTCATCAATCACTGTTTCGGATAATGTTGAATTAAATAATTAATTAAAATTTCAGAAATTAATAAAAACTTTAGAAAATCATATCTTTTAAACCGTAATTCCGATGAAAATACTTTGTACATGAAACTTGCTCAGAACGACGATACGAACCCAGATACGCCCTCGGTATCTCCGTCAGATGCCCGCAGCTATAAGAACGTTGAACAATTAGACCGATTTCGATAAATGAATAGTGTCCAACTTTAATTAAATAAATCCGAATAAATTCCTAAATTAACTAAATCATTTAATTAGGCAGTAGAACACCCCGGCATATCATTTAGGCATGTCATACATATTGTTTGCATATTTGCCGTGGAATTTATTGTTTCTCTCCCCCTCCTTCTCTCTCGATAGACGCCGAGACCGACGACGCTGCACCAGGATACGACTACTCTACCGACGAGCAGCCCGTTGACGACCTCCCTCTCTTGCCAGAGCAACCAGGCAAGCCCCCCCCCCCTTGAGCATTCCAGATATCGCCCATTCTATTCTCCTGCTTGCATTAGATTTCGCTACTGTTAGTGTATGCTCCTATTCTGATGCATAGCCTGCTGTTGTAACCTGCTCATTGCTACCTTACCTGCCTATGATAAACTGTTTAGTATAGGTTGGTATGACCCATCTGTGACCCCACCACCTTACTTTGTCGCCCCTGCTTGTTCATCAACGACTCGATCAACGTGATCGTCGATCAGAGACAGACGCCTCACTTCACACCCCCCTTAGTTGTACGACTCTGCGTAGTAACTATCGAGTGCCGAGGGTGATACCTCGTAACGCACTCCTGATGAATACTCTGCAGCATAGCTGTACGGTCGTGGTCATCGAGGGTGATTCCTCCTTCTCCATGTCCGATACAACTCTGTCGTGCAACCCCTCAGTGTGAACCTCGAGGGTGATACCTCTTACGTTCACCCTGATGATTATGACCACACGGTTACTTGACCTTTTTCACAGGCGGGTCCACCCTGGTGGGTACCCGCTGGGGATCTATGATTTCGGGTGTGCCGGAAGGGCACTCAAGTGTGACATTGTGGCGGAGCATCAGAGACTCTGATTGTCTCCGCTTGATACTAATTGAGCCTATTGGATTTGGGTGTGTGATCTGAGTGGGTCGACGTGCCCTATACGCACTGCCACCACGCGGGATAATGGTTATGGGGCCCTCTGCGATGTACGTTTCGCCGAAAGCTTATCAGACGTCACGATTCACCGTGCGGGCTGATCGTCGGGATTGGGCTGGATACTTCACTGGCGAGTTCAGTGTCGCGCCTGCACCCCGGCCAGCCACGCAACGCGCAGGGTGCCCAGGGCGATGGCCCGAGACCCCTGGGTGCATAGGTTAGTCCGGCGTGCTGACCTCTCTGCTGAGCCTAGGTAGAGCGCTGCTTCGTGTTGATCTTCCGAGGACGGGCATTACCCAGCAAGTATGTCCGGCCAGAGTTGATCGAGCGTGTTGGGTAACAGTAGTGCACCCCTGCAGGGATGAATCTTCTATCGATAGCTGGTCCTACGGTAAAGGACGCTCAGTTTGTGTATCCCGATCTACCTACTTAAACTGGATACTTGTTACTTAATTGAAGCTTCGGGATTACTTTCTCGCTGGGAGTCGAGGAAGGATCTTTGAGCTGTACTTCAACATGTTTGCTAAATAAAATGCTATTCTACTCTCTTCTACTGCTGCAAGATGATGGCTTTGAGAAGATGTTTGAAGATGCTAGTCTTCGATAGGACTAGGCCTTTCTCTCTATTCTGGCATTTCTGCAGCCCAGTCCACATATACAGCCTTTTCTCCATTGATAATGTTGCATATGTAGTATAGATCCTTGCTTGCTGAGTACTTCGGATGAGTACTCACGGTTGCTTTATTTTCTTTTTCCCCCATATACCCCACCTTGATGATACACCAGACGATGGAGTCCAGGAGCCAGACGCCACCACCGGAGCCTACTACCAGGCGGGTCCCGAGGGCACGTACTACTGGATCGAGCCAGCTGACCAGGAGTAGGATCGGAGGCTCCCAGGCAGGAGGCCAACGCCTTTCGATCTAGTGTCGCTGTTTGTGCTAGCCTTCTTAAGGCAGAACTTGTCTAACTATGTCTGTACCCAGATATTATTTGTATGACTGACTTATGTATTCGGATCTTCGGATCCCTGGTCTGTAATATTGTGGACCTCCGTTTAATTGTGTTTAGAGTTGTGTTGTGATATCTTCCCGTGAGTCCCTGGGCTTGATCGTACACGTTTGCGTGTATGATTAGTGTACGATTGAACCGGGGGCGTCACACTTTGCGAGGCAGGTTTGGCCAGCAGTGGCCTTTTGGTCGTGATACCAGGTGTTGTCGCCCCCAAGTTCCTAGAACATCACTCCCATCTACGACTGGTGGATGGAGATCAGGTTCCAAAAGAGGAGAAAAGGCTTTTTTTTTTTCATGGGGTCACCTCGTACTGCGCTTGGCGAATTTGGAAAGATTGGAACAGTCAGATTTTTTTTGCACGACTACAGGGGACTCAGTGACACCACACTCAAGATCAGAGAGTTAGTGAGGATGAGGGAACATGTCTTTGTTAGAGTTGTTCCGGATGCATGGTGGGGGCTGAGGTTTTGGGCCTGCTTTTTCCTCTCTGTTAGACAAAATCTAGCTATATGTGTCAGGTTATAAACCTATCTTCTTCTACTAACACATACAACATCGCTCATGTCAAAAAAAAATTAAAAAATATGCTTGCTTGCGATGGAATATGAATGTATTTTCTTTAAGATGTAATACTAAAATACTTGTTTTTGCAATGTAATATGGATATACTTGCTTTTTTGTGCGTGCATACTTCAGGATTTCATGAATGGAATAGTATTTTTTCTGTGACGAAACAAAACATTATACTTTTGTATAATCAATTTGATTCACATGAATATAACTGTCTCTGATGCATGAGATGATTACAACTCATTCGTGTAGGGGTAGATAAACTCCGAAACCCTTCCGGTGACCCTGAAACGCTGCCGGTTCCTCTTGAAACTATTCTGAATATTAATGAAATAATTTCACAAATAAATTCTCGATACTCTCATCCTACTAACATTCAGCAGATCGTGATTACTTTAAGCTTGTGACCCCGTAGATTTGGTAAATCGTAGACATGAACGAAATCCCTTCGTTCAATGATCGATAGCGGAACCGTCGACGTCCATATCGATCCCTATGATTACACGAATGACATTCAAGTGAACCTTTGGTTATTATGTGATGTTTCCTTTGCATCATGATACTTTACAAAACTCGGGATGCATTGGTATCCTCCTGAGTCATGCACATGCTCATTATACCATTGATCTCGTTGCCGGTTTTGTTCTTCTTTCTCGTTGAAATGTTCCAACATCCCCGTGACGTAGTCATCTATGTCTGGCCAGACGATGATGGATGACGTCACACCGAGAGGGCTCTAAGAATATCTCTCCATCGTCGAAGGAGCAAATTCCACTCTCGAGCTATTTAGTCCCTTGTCAAACTTTTCGATGAACCCGTAAGTTGTTGTTATGATCACCTAGTTACATAGGACGTTTGAGCAACCCCGAAGTCCACCTACGGTAGGAAGTGACTAAGATACTCTCATGATCTGGGGAACTAACGCACATGCTAACACTCTATATTATAACAATTGATTTCAGACGATATTAACTCAAAGTATAACAAACAAGATTGGGTCGATTCAATATGATCGTTCTTCTAACATCATGCTCTCAATATTGTTTCAAGACAATCGTTACACTTAACGATATCCTGTGATCCGGAAAACATGATCACCAACAACACTTAAGCCAGTCTTAGAGGCAAGACCAGGAACCTATATTTTACCGTTTATCATCTCACATGTGCATATAAGTGTTCCACTGAATCACATAATCCAGAATCATAGCAGTTATAGCATGCAATATAAACTCTTAATTATGAAAATGAAAATA
This sequence comes from Thinopyrum elongatum, assembly GCA_011799875.1. NCBI lineage: Eukaryota > Viridiplantae > Streptophyta > Magnoliopsida > Poales > Poaceae > Thinopyrum > Thinopyrum elongatum. Next base: position 100,910,385 of record CM022303.1, on the reverse strand, counting down.
TAATAATACAATATTATAGCCTCTAGGGCATATTTCCAATAGCGTCGTGGAGTGGGGTTTTTATATTGGGACCGGGTGTTGGAGATAACATGACGCATAGTCCGGATAATCACATTTATTCCCCACATATGGGATGGATTTGGGGGAGGCCACTGGGCACTTGTTTGACGTCCGAAGTAGCCTGAACATATGAGGGAGAAATGAGTCGCAACCTTGAAAACGACCTTAATCATTTATTTCATTCATTTATTTGCATTGTAGCTCATAGCAACGCACAGGCATTCTACTAGTATGGCTTGGTTGTGTGTCAGCTGTCCGGTCGGAGAGGAGGTGTTGCATTGAAAGTGAACAGGTGACCACCAACTCAAAACTTTAGAAGTAGGGAAGAAAAAGAAGAAAAACTCTAGTTGATTAGTGCACATGGTTCAACACAAAAGAATTAATGAGTTTTACGTGGACATGGTCAGATGGTAATGGACCTAATGACACTATGCTACCAAAAAACCCGACTGCACGACACGATACCCCGAGAAAGTCGATCAAAATCGCCGAACCAAAAAAACTCAACGGAAACAGCAAAAACAGCAAAAAAAAAGAGGCATGATCAAGAACAGAGCACAAACTCCACTGAAAGTCGGTGATAAGAAGTGTGTTCCGATTACTATCGGCCATACCATGCTCACTGATACACAGTCCTTGCTCTCCTCTCCTAAAGCACTTCTCCTGACCTAGCTACTAATCCCTGAGAACTGTTTGCAAGCGAGATCGATCTCTTCCTCCGTCATCTCAATCGTAGCATCACTGTTGTACTGAGCGTCATCCGCTCCAGTATTCCCGGGACGCTCCTTGTCCTTCTTATCACCACTGTCCATATCCATATGTGTCCATATCCATATGTGTTCTCCCGGGAATGAAGCAAATGTTTGCCCTGCATGGAGATTAACTTGTTGGAGCCCTTATCCATGGCTCGCAATCTGTCTTAGGCGTGCTACAACGCAACTACGCGCGAGGATGTCGACCGCATCATTTTGCTTAGGTCGCCATCTCAACAAGCTACGACATAACTTGAAGCCCTCAATTTTGTTTCCCCTAGTAATTTGTATCTCGGTTTCAACCTTGTTTAACTCTTTTGCTGCAGCATTGGGATTGGGACACACTAATAGATAAAACTTTGACTCGCAGCTTTGATGTTGAAATATTCTAGGTTTTTTTTCTAAAAGAAGGATGACCTCCGGCCTCTGCATCTGTGAGATGCATGCAGCCACTTTATTAATTATTCACAAAGACCTTACAAAGTAATACGATAATATGCCTGAAGCCGTTACCTTGGCAACATCTGTCGCTACTCCTATCCATTGATGAAGGGGTGCAGAAGGTGTGAGCTGAATACCCACACCTCTCACTTAAGCCTACCATCAAAAGACAGAGGCCCCAACCAAGCCACATACCAGGTCTGGGGCATAAACCGGTCCGACCCACTCTCAGTCGTCGCTGCCGTCTTCCGTCGATCCATCTTCAGAGCAGTTACTAACGTATCGACCTTGACAGGCCTGTTGTCGATGCCACCACGGCACTAGACAACACCTCCTCCCAACACGCGTCCATAATCACACATCCGTCGCCGAGGCCTTGCCATGCCACGCCGCCGAGACTCCACGTCGTCGATGCGTCGCATAGAACGCTGCTCCACCGCAGATGTCGTCCATTGGTCCCTCAAGCCTATGCATACCTTCAAGAATGTCCCCCCAAAGAGGGATACGACACAAGAACGCCGCCGTCATCCGATCGACCGATCTAAGGTTTTCCCCAGAGGTGGCGGATAGGAGTCTAGAGCTTCTCCACAACGATGCCTTCAAGAAGGGGACGACGCAGAAAACACCACCATCGCTAGCCTTGGCAACGAGCCAAGAGTAGGGTTGTCACCCGGATCCGCTTGAGGAATCTCCATCCAGCCTCGTGTGCACGGGACCGCTATCGATCACCGCCGCCGCGCAAGTAGTAGGCCGCACCGGCCAAATCAGATCTGACTGGAGGCCAGACCACACGTACAACCGATCCATCCACCAGGCCCTCCATGCCGCCGCCGATCCAAGATCCGACCGGCCGGCCGTAGAGCCGCCCGCCGCCGCCGCATCGCAGGACCCGACCAGCCGCGCCTCCACACGCCAGGGGCCCCGCCCCACCCCAAGCCGTGGGAGAGAAGGAGAGACCCCGCCACCGCCATCTGCCCCCGGGCCCGGGCTTATCCCGGCGGTGTCACGCGGCAGCAGCCGGAGGAGAGGAGGGAGCAGATCGGGGCTCGGCGGCTGCTAGGATAGCAGCCCGCCCAAGTCTCCCGATGCGGGAGCGACGCGGAGGGAGTTGATCCTACGTTGACAATATTCGTAGCTGCTATTATGCTCTGAACTTTTTTTGTTTAGTTGTTTGGGGTCAAATCGTTTGGAGCAAGAGGGGGTCGATACTCCTGCCTTGGGATAGGTATGCAACATCGATCCATGGCAACAGGGAGATTTTTCGGCGGCGTTGCGGGGCCGGCCAATGGAGCGACATGGCGGAGTGCCGGTAAATAAAGTCTACCACAAGGCGCACGGCGAGAAGCGGCGGCGGAAGCTTCGACACGGTCATGACGCACTGATTGATCGAGCAGGCCACTCTATTTGGGGCGCGTTTGTCAGTGGTTGCATCAGTTTCTTTATTCATCTCATGCTCGTGCCAGTGACTTGGATCAGGCTGTTCACACCTACCTGTAGATACTCGTCTCGTTCTGAGAGAGAGAGATAGAGAGACTCAGGTACTCCCTCCGTCTCGTCTCATAATGTAACACGTTTTTTTTTACACTACACTAGTCTCCAAAAACGTCCTATATTATGGGACGGGGGAGTAGATGATAAGTGCAGAAGGTTCAACACAAATGAATATCAATGAGTTTTATGTGGACACTAGTCATCAACCCGTGCAGATGCACGGGCTAGTTTTTCAAATGGTACATTAGTTAAATACTTTTAGTGAACATTTTTTGTTTGCAGCCAATAGAAGAATGTAGTTGTTGTGTGCAAAACATTGGATGAATGATCAATAATATTGTGAAGTTTATTTATTTAACACACATTAGCTTGTTTTATAACCGTCAGTTTTTTTTATATTTCATTCTACAACAGATGCCAAAATTTTGTGTAGGCACCCGCGATATAAACCAATGCCGTATGAGTAACTTAATTTTTAGTGATAAGTGTCATAAAATATATGGTATTTCCTTCACTAAATATTTCTCCTATTTTTTATTATCACGGCTTTGGATTAAGCATGAGGTTTTATATTTTGCTTAGACTCGTAAATAAAATATACATATCACTGTGCATTTCACTTTTTTTATATAATGATCTTAGTCCACACACACCAAATACTAAAGAACCAATGGAAATTGTACTTTTCCTCAATGGACCTTAAATTTTTGCGGTTCTCTCCCTCTAGCCTCCACATGCTGGCACCACCCATGGAGTAGTGTTTCCACCACCTTTTACTTATTGTTACATTTTCTTGTTGATGATTGGTTAAAGTTTCTCGTAGCAATGTATGCTTATTTCCTCATGACAGAAGACTCGAATCCTCTTATATTTGTGTGTGATTTTGTCAAAAAAAACATACATAATTGTTCAATCGGTGCATTCGTACTGTTAAATCTATGGGAAAAGGGTTTCCTATCTTCACTAATATACCACGGAATTGTTGCAAAAAAATATATATACCATGGAAGGGCGTCAGACTTAATGCCACAAATATAAAACACACAGGTAATTGGTCTAAACAAAAGTGACATGTATATAGGTTTGAAAATAATTGTGTCAAGGCTGCTAAACTAACCGGTAGCATTCCTCCGGTCTATTGGATTTCTGGCATTTATTAGTAATGAGTCTGATTACTCCAGTATTAATTCAATGTAGAGCATGCTTATTTCATGTTGTTAAAGGTTGTCATCCGACACATTACATGGAATTTGCATAAACTCAGTGTATAGATGAATCTTGCACGTTGACCGTGACCACATTACCCTTGAGTTTGCATAAACGTGAATTGTGTGCAAAGAAGTTCCTTTATGGATGCCGAAACCAAAACTTCAAGTGACACATAACTTATTGTTTTCTCTTCTACTAAAACATAAGTTATTTAGTTCAGTTCAGAGTACTCTATGATTATTCTCACATTTTAACTTATTTCTTCTCAACAGTAAATCTACCCATTTTAACTCGATAACTACATTAGTTAGTTTTAAGTATTGAAAAATGGTTAAAATCGACATATGTAGAAGTGTCATAGGATATACATATGTAAATTTTGATTTAAAAAATGTGATATTTTTCACTCTAAGAAAATAATATGATAATTTACGATATATATACTTACTGTAGCTTAACAACATTTCTCGGCATATTAAGTATACCTAGTGTCGCATAGTGCAGGTAACTTAACTTCTTTTATTTTTCTCAGCTTGAAAATGATCATGTTTCCACGTATGTATATACATGTCTATATATGTTTTGCGTGCATGTAAATATTTTGTATTTAAAAAAATATTATTTCCCCAAGTTAATTTATCATTATGTTTAATTAGTGGAGGTCGATCCATGCCACTCTTTGTCGGTGTACTAAAATTTGGGCCCTTTTGATACCTCTTACTTGTGCACGGGCAGTTGCAGCCACGCCCGTGGCAATGCCTGTCAGGGACAGCTGGGAGCAAATACGAGACAACCAAGAAGGCATCCGAGCCAGTAATCAGAGAGCAGAAGACAAGCTGAGCCCCCGGCAAGATTCTTGCCCCGGTGATTTGCGAGCCCCGGCAAGCTCCTTGCCGGGATGGTTTGCGAAGCCTCAGCAAAACCACCACCCTTGAGGTTGAGAACTCTGACACATCGACAATGTCAAGACCAAGCTCCAGGGGGCCTGCATGGTGGCATGCAGATCTTTGTGAAGAACAGAAGGCAAGTTCCCAGCAAGGCTCTTGCCGGGGACATTTGCGAGGCCACGGCAAGGCTCCTCGTCCCGCCACCGCTCCAGCGCAGCAACTAGCCTGCCAGCCAGGCAAACACCTACGTGGTGGCATGCAGATCTTCGTGAAGATCCTGCCACCGCTCCAGCGCAGCGGCTAGCCAGTTAGCTTGGCATTTGCATGCCTCGTCATCTTGGGTGCGTGTCAAAACAGGGTGAGGCGGCGATGGACGGGACGGGCTCTGTTTCCGTCCCCGATAAAGTTAGGGACACGTAAACAGCGCATTTAATGCGCTTGTCCTAAGACGCCAGTGATAAGCATGTACACTGTAGCTACTTTACACCTCCTGTATGCCTGTACGCCACTGTGGTAGCCCCTTGGTATAAAAGGAGGCCCAAGACTATACAGGGGGGACTTTTGGACTTTCCGGCCCAGTTTGCATGCGTAGCAACTAGCCGAAGCTCAAGAACACTCAATACACTACAAGCAGGACTAGGGTTTTACGCTTCTCAGCGGCCTGAACCTGGGTAAAAATCCCTTGTGTTGATCGTTAGATCTGCTCTTTGCGCACTCCTCTTCCCTGCCAAACCGTAGAAGGGATCCACTCGATCCCATAGGTGTCGTTTCCCCTACCTGGCGTGCCATTTTAAAATATATTATTTTTTTCTCTTCTTTCTTTTTCTCAAAGGATAGAAGGTTCCCTCGCATACAAGTTTGCCGGGGGGATAGAGAGTGTGGGCGCCAGCAGGCGACGTTCGAAGTGGCATCTTGCGGGAAAGAGTACAACAGCAAAAAAGCTAAGTTGTGAAACCTTGAGTGATTTTCTTTTAAATATGAGGTTATTTTCCTCGAACGATTTTGATTCTTGTATGGAAAACCTGCACGCGAAGGAACTTTGTCAGGATTGGTTGCGCCTTTGCTCTGTTTCGAGTCCGCTTAACAGTTCAAGTGGCTGCACTAAGAACGGCAAGGTATCTTGCCGGCAGAGACACCCCCAGCAGGCTGCTAAGGATCCGTTCCTCAAAGCGCTCGCGGCAAGGGTGCGCGCACCGGCAAGTTTTTCCCAGTAAAGCGTAGGGTGTATGCCATACAAAGAGAGATCAGATGAGAAAGATAGCATGCATTCAATCCAAAACACAGCAAGTTATATTACATCAATGGTTGCCGCAGTTCTAACTTAAGATAAATTATCTTGGGCACGAGTTCATAGCGGCAAGGAGAAGCGAAACGCTAGTCCCGGCGCTGGCCTTCCACCCTCTTGACTTGGTCAACCATGTCGACGATGGGCGCGGCGAGCTCTTCGAGTGCTTTGCGGTCTGCATCCTCCGGCAAGCTGTCAAGCACGTTGGTGAGGTTGAGGCCAGGGTTCCTGTGCGCCACCTTGGTGAGCACCTTGAGAAGGACGCCCCGGCAAAGCTTGGAGGATTCATTGGCAAGCTGGGTTGCTCGGCTAGAGTGGAGCAGCTTCAGGGCATCAAGGACAGCCTCGAAGAACATGGTCAGTCTGGCGCTCATAGTTACCCTCTCCTCGTGGGAATACCTGAAAGTCGACAGGCCCATGGTGGACAGTTGTGTTGTGAGCCTCTCTGCGACATCGACAAGGCGCTCAGTCCAGATCTTCACGCCTTTCTCATAGTCATTATAGGTGGCAGCGGCGCTCTCAAGCAGTTGCTTCTCCTCCTTGAGGTCCTTAGCCAGGGTCTTCTCACGAGTCCTGCTGCTCTCAAGGGACTCCTTCAGTGTGGTCAGCTTCAACTCCAGATCAGCAATGGATTCAGTGGCAGAGGAGAGTTTCTGGGTCTTTTCGGATATGGCAGTTTGCATCTCCGCCAAGTCATAGAGAGTTTTATCTCTATTGTCTTTGAGCGTCGAGATATCCTTGTCGTGCTTCTCCAGATCCGCCTCCAGTTTCTCCACCTTGCCGGCTAGCTTGTTCTTGGCGGCCTCTGCAGCTTCGGCGGCATCGACGGCTTCTTTCAGCTTGCCGGCATGGTCCAGGACCAGAGCGTCAAGCGCTTTCTTGTGCTCCTGCTCCTGCCCTTGGGTCCGCTGCGCGACAAGCTTCTCGATCTCCTCATCCTTGCCACGGAGCTTGGCGGCAAGTGCCCCCTCGCGAGCGACAAGGTCTTCTTCCTGAGCATCGAGCAGGATGCGGCGCTCCTTTAGTTGGGCGCCTTCCTTGGCGGCCTCTTGAGCGACCTCCTCCTGTGCCTTCTCAATATCGGACTGCTTCAGAAGGAGCTCATCCCAACACTGGCCTAGCTACTCCTGGACAGTCCTCAGCTCTTGCCGGGCCTCGGCGAACCAGACCTGCATCTGCTCGACACGCTTTTGGAAGTCTGCCTCTGCCGCGTCGACAACCGCTGCCCTGGAGTCCAGTTTCTCCTTACGGGCACGGTGGAGGGCCTGGAGCTTCTGGAAGTTGTCACTCATGGCCTGGAGGAGCTGGTCTTCTTTAGATCCGCTGCTGCTGGCGCTCGGCTCGTCGACAACCTTGAGCCCGGCAGCAGCGATGACTTCTTCGTCGAAAGCCTCCCCCTCGGTTGGCGCTCCGGTGCTTGCCGTCCCCGGGATGCTGACGAACAGATTGTCGCCAATCTTCAGGTATCTGCTTGAGGGGGGGGTTTCGGATGTCGACGGTTGGTCCTCGACCACCGTCTCCCCGGCAACTGGGCGCTCCTGCGGCAGGAATGCCGTCAGTTCGGTCGCCGGTCTCCTTGCCGGCCTCCCCAGCAGACCCCTTGGCGGCCTCTTCATGCGCGTCCTTGGCGGCCTCGTCGGCAGCAACTTTGGTGGCTTCGGCGGCAGCGACTTTGGCGTCTTCAGCGGCAGCATCCTTGGCGGTCTCCTCGATGGTGGCGTCAACATCCATTTAATCCACCAAGGAAAGATCTGAAAGCCAAGGAGAAGAAACAAGATGAAACCAACATTGAAGTTCAAAGCAGAAAGAGAAGAGAGAAAGATCATGCTGGAAGGGTGAAAAGTGCCCGAAAGCAAGCGGCATACCTGTGACGAGCACCTGGGAGGTGGTTCCTTCCCCGGCAACATTCGTTGCCGGTATGGGATTGCCGGCACCCGTGCTTGCCGGCCCTTCCTCCACGCGAATGGGCTCGTCAGTGGGAGCCCTTGCCGGGGATCCATCCCTGGGCGGTGTGGTTGACGGAGGCGGCATGTCAGGGTCGGCCCTCAGTAGCTCTCCTTGTTGCTGTTCTTCTCCTACAAATCCGGCAAGATCATCAGCAAAGATACACACCCCAACACCTGCCAGCGGGAAATGAGTAACGGACTCACGCTGGGGGCTGAGTCGGGGGCTGCGTCGTGGGCTGGGATCCAGGCTGATCGTGATCGTCTCCGGCGCACCTGAGGTGCTTGCCGGGGGCTCGTCGCCCGTCGAGCTCTTGGCTTTCTTCGCCATCCTCTGCGCCAATGTTTCCGTGTCTCTGCGGGGACAGGCCAAAAAAGATCAAAACAGGGACTCAGGAGATGAAGAAAGCAGTAAGGCACTTACTCATATTCTTCTTCTGGCCTCTTCTCCCTCCTCGGGCTGAAGGAGGAAAGGTCGAAGTCGGCCTCCGGTATGGTGTCCGTGCGAGGGGGGGAAGATGGAGACCTGGGCCGCTTGGCCGTGGCAGAGGCGGCGGCTACTTTTTCCTTTGCTGCCGCGGTCGTGCGCCTCGTCTGGCACACAGGTTGCGGCTGGACCTCTTGCCACTGCGCAGCCTTGCCGGCCGCCCCCTTGACGGGGACCTCTTCGCGTGAGGAGGCTTGCCGGACTGGCTCGACAGAGCAAACCCACCGGAGGACACGTTTCTTCTTCCCCGGGACTGGGGGCTCCTCGTGCGGCTCCTCTTCAGCTACCTCTTCAGTCGTCTCCTCGGATGTCCCCTCGGCAGAAGGGCCCCCGGCAGCGGTGCCGCTGTGTTCCCCGGCAGGCTCCCCCCGCTCAGCAAAATCCTCCTCTGCGCTAGCTTTGTCTTCTACAAAGCCAACGCTGCCGGCCTCCTCGGCAAGGGCTGCCTCTTCCGGCCTGCTGGCAATATACGCCACCTCTTCATCGGTGGTGGGGCGGATGAGCTGCGTTTCTTCCCGGATGGCCCTCTCCGACAAGTTGTCGAAGAACTCTTGCACCCGCTCCGTGTCTGGCTCGGCCCAGGTCTGATCAAGGCCATGGGCGTTGAACACCGGCATCATGGCGATGATTGAGGTCAGGGCGGAGTTGTTGCACAAAGGGATCACACCCGCCGGCAACTTGAGCGGCTTGTCGGCCTTTTTGGTCTTGTCGGCCTTGAGGTGGAACAGCTTGTGGCAAAGAGCCGCATGCTGCATGACCGTCAAGTTGTTGTTCAGGCCGGGGCGCAGCCTCATGATGTCTGTCGCGTTCCGGTATTCCCAAGCTGGCCTCCCCTTGTTCTGCAGAGGGGCGATGCGCCGATGGAGGAAGTAGGCCCCAATCATCTCGATTGTGAGCCCGGCAGCCTTGAGGCGATGGATCCTGGTGGTTGCAACGGTGAGCTTCCCGTCTTGAGGGTCGAGGTCGCCCCAATTGCCGCCACGGACGAGTTTCGTCTGCCGGGGCATACAAAACGGCTGCGAGTCCTTCTCCACGATCCAGCACCACTTGCCCCGCCATTCGTCCCACTTTTCCTTGTGGGTCCCGTCCGGGTACGTCTTCTTGGCCAATACCCTTGGGATCCAGGTGACGCAGCCGGAAAGGGCCCCTCCGGGCTGGATGCGGGAAACGAAATAATGGCGAAAGAGGGTCGTGTTGGGGACCACCCCGGCAAAGTTCTCACAGAGGTGGGCGAAGGTGGCCATACATGCCACAGCATTCGGTGTGAAATCCAAGATATGGAAGCCGAATGTGTACATGCTGTCATTGAAGAAATCTGAAAATGGGGGACAGAGCCTGCAGTAGAAGTAATCGACGAAGAAAGGGAATTTATCTGGGGCAGGCTCGGCGCAAGAAGCTGGGATGACACGGGTAGCAGGATGCCCCATCATCGCTCTCCCCCACATACACAGATACCGCTCCTTCAGAGCGCGCGCATCGAGCGTCGGAGCGAAGACGACGTTCTCCTTCCGCATCTTCACCAACTCGTTCTCCGGCACCTCTTCCCCCTCGCTCGCCTTGGACGCTCCCTTGCCCTTGCTCCCTTTGGGCGCCATAAGAGACTGGAGAGGAGCGGGAGGTCGAGGATGGTGAGAACGCAGGGGGGGCGGCGGATGGATGAGGAAGCTCTGGTTTGGGCTCAAGGAGGAAGACGACGGCGGTTCCTAAATTGGAAAGGGCGAAGGGGGTAAATGAGCAGTGCCTCTGCGGATTCCTCTTTTTATGGGGAAGGCGCGAGGCTGCCTCTTTACTATCCAATGTGAAGGCGTTTTCGCAGGCGTGCTGCTGCTGTGACCGTTCCGCTCGCGCACCCCACGTCGCGCACTCAATGCCGATCGTGGGGAAGCGCGGCAGACGAGATGATTACAGCAGTTAACCCTTGCCACGTGTGCCCGCGCACTATTTGGGCCTAGCCCAACAACGAGTCGCGCCCGCGTGTGTGGCCCAGGCCCGGGGGCTCCTGTCGGTGTACTAAAGTTTGGGCCCTTTTGGTACCCCTTACTTGTGCACGGGCAGTTGCAGCCATGCCCGCGGCAAGGCCTGCCAGGGACAGCTGAGAGCAAATACGAGGCAACCAAGACGGCATCCGAGCCAGTAATCAGAGAGCAGAAGACAAGCTGAGCCCCCGGCAAGAATCTTGCCGGGGTGATTTGCGAGCCCCGGCAAGCTCTTTGCCGGGATGGTTTGCGAAGCCTCAGCAAGACCACCACCCTTGAGGTTGAGAGCTCTGACACATCGACAATGTCAAGACCAAGATCCAGGGGCGTCTGCATGGTGGCATGCAGATCTTTGTGAAGAATAGAAGGCAAGTTCCCAGCAAGGCTCTTGCCAGGGACATTTGCGCGGCCACGGCAAGGCTCGCACACGGCAAGGCTCCTCGTCCCGCCACCGCTCCAGCGCAGCAACTAGCCTGCCAGCCAGGCAAGCACCTACATGGTGGCATGCAGATCTTCGTGAAGATCCTGCCACCGCTCCAGCGCATCGGCTAGCCAGTTAGCTTGGCATTTGCATGCCTCGTCATCTTGGGTGCGTGTCAAGACAGGGTGAGGCGGCGACGGACGGGACGGGCTCTGTTTCCGTCCCCGATAAAGTTAGGGACACGTAAACAGCGCATTTAATGCGCTTGTCCTAAGACGCCAGTGATAAGCATGTACAATGTAGCTACTTTACACCTCCTGTATGCATGTACACCACTGTGGTAGCCCCTTGGTATAAAAGAAGGCCCAAGGCGATACGGGGGGACTTTTGGACTTTCCGGCCCAATTTGCATGCGTAGCAACTAACCGAAGCTCAAGAACACTCAATACACTACAAGCAGGACTAGGGTTTTACGCTTCTCAGCGGCCCGAATCTGGATAAAAATCCCTTGTGTTGATCGTTAGATCTGCTCTTTGCGCACTCCTCTTCCCTGCCAAACCGTAGAAGGGATCCACTCGATCCCATAGGTGTCGTTTCCCCGACACTCTTTGGTTCAAGCTGGAGTTCAGGCGGATGCATGGGAAGCTTGCCAACTAAATTTTGTGCATATATTCACATGTCCAATAAATCATAAGAACGGGAGATTTAGTGAGCACCTCATCAACAAATAAAAAATAACAATATATGGAGAAACAAACCGCCCCTAGATCAATTTGTAAATTTTATTTTTGAAATTGTTTTTTAGAATACTTTTTTTCCATCGTTGGCATGTAGAAAATCTTGCCGTGCTAGCCAAGATCGATATCTGGTTATTTTGATTGACGATGCCAAAATTGCTTACCAGAAAGCAAAGCAGATTTCTAGACGGGCATTATGTCATCTCTTGATATCGGCTACTCCTGGAGCAAGCATTCTCTGGCCGGAACGTGATGCGCCGGCAAGCCGTACACACCGGAAAAATCTGGAAAGGAGGGAAAGATTCACGCTGCATAAATCTGAAAAAGAAGGATACATGAGACACGTTGCATGTTCCTCTCAAACAATTCATCTGCTTAAAAGCCTGGACGTCGTACGTCGGTGGCATGCATGGTCTCTAGAATCAATCATTGTACGTATGTGCATCACCTAGGCATCCAGCAGCTGGCTAGCTTCATCTATGTCGTTTTCAAGACCAAACGCATCCGTCGTCATCAGCACATATGGGGTCAGCTTTGGGCAGCACAACGATGCTCGCCAAAAAGTCCTCGGTGACTTTCATCGGGGCGATCGCTGGATTGGGCTTGCCCCAATGCTTTTGGCCGTGGCATCTATCTTGACGGGGCAACAAACTCAACACATTTATTTGGGGAATCATGGGGAGATAGAGACCATGGTCAGGACGACTCACACACGTGGGATAGCTGACGGGCTTGTTACGCTTAATCAACGGCTACAGATACATTATATATTAATCAGACGGATGTAATTACTTAATTCTTAGAATTAACGTGGAGCCTCGTGTGGTGCTTTCAATTAGTAAATATAAGAAAGATAAGATGTAAGATGGTCAGATGGTAACCGACGTAATGACACCATGCTACTACCTAAAACCCCGACTGCATGCTACGATACCCCGAGAAAGTCGATCAAAATAGCCAACCAAAAAAACTTGATGAAAACAGCAAAAAGGACAGAAAACAGAGAGGGTTGATCAAGAACAGAGCATAAACTACACTGAAACTCACTGATAGTAAGTCTGTTCCGATCACTGTCGGCCATACCATGCTCAGTTATACATAATCCTGTTGGCACAGCCCGAGGAGGAAGAAGGAAGAATACACACACGAGCTGGAGGTTGAAGAAGACACACACGCAGAGTTAGGCACCGCACACACCTTGTGCCCTTTTGTCTTCTCTCTCAACGCAAATGAACTGAGTGCATGTGTTTAAGTACCAGACCTACACTACACACACGCACCCACTAACCCCACTACTAATCCCACTACGTTGCATGCAGACGCGACGGCCAAGCCAGCTGCTTGATCCGATTATTCCTGCATGTACAGGCTTGAGTCAAATCCAAGTTTGCAGCAGACTTGAGCTTGCCCACAACGCACGCCTCAACTGATTGCGTCCGCTTCTAGCTCCACGCTGATCTGCCGCCGCACTCGGCCGCTCTGACTCCACGGAGCTGTACGCGCGTATTGCTAACAACCACATCCATGCAAACTACACGACGTGCATGGTACTGATCAGCTAATGCTAAATCAACTAACTAACTAGGCACTATTCAGCTTGCATGTGTACTCGTCTCCACACTTCTACGAGCACGCTCACTGCCGCAGCCTGAAGCCTTCAACTTAACTACATGCATGAACGAACTAGTGTGACGAAATAAACATGATGAATACCTAGACAACAAGGTAAACTCTATCAAATCCTTGCTCTCCTCTCCGAAAGAACTTTTACTGACCTAACTACTAATCCCTGAGAACTGTCTTGCAAGCTCGATCTCTTCCTCCATCATCTCGATCGTAGCATCACTGTCATAATGAGCGTCGTCCGCTCCGATCTCCCGGGATGCTCCTTGCCCTTCCTGTCACCACTGTCAATCTGGGCTGACTCAGCCTGGTAGATTTTCTTGCATTTGGTTGCTAGTTGGGCAAGCTATTCTTTAGACAGCGACGACCCCTCTCCGTCCAGCCGCACTAATTCGTACACTACATGGGGGACAGAACTCCACTGCTCCGCCACCCCACTGATATCCTACAAGAGAAGTTCAAGCATGGTCAGCTGAGAGTATACAACATTTTTAGTAAGATACACAACAGGATTTAGAATTCATATTTGGTACATTGGTGTTCACCATTGCAAACATAATCACAACAAGTCAATGGCAATTTGACACGGTGTCAGTGATTGGCATCTAGGCGAGGCAAGCAACATTTCAATGTTTTCAGGTTGTTTAAAACGGGTACCTCAGTCCGCAACTCCACATGTGTACTAATCTAAATCACTAAGATGTAGTACATTCTTTGTTGATACTTGAAAGTAATAGACAAGTAACTCGAAAGACGTGAATATCTAAATAAAGAGTGGTGTTGCATTCCTTACATTGCCATGCTCAAAGGATTCAATGGCACCCTGCCACCCTGCAGACAAGTGATAACCCCTTCAGCAGTTTATTGCCTTCAGTTTGTTTGGCTCTGGCTATCATTGCCCTTGTATTAGCATATCTACGACAAGTGGACCAAATAGTGAACAAAACTATTAGCTGCTCTACGATCTGCTAGCCATGGTGATGCATCACCATTGTTTAGTTGTTTGTTTCATCATGACAGGCAATATGCATTGAATTTTGTTATATTAGCCTATGAAAATGTTGATCTCATTTACATTAGGAAAAGTCTGATATCATTGAGTTGGGGTGTTTCTGCCCCTTGGAAATAAATAAAAGAAGTATCATTGGACAACTGCTTGGCATGCACATCACCTCTACGATAGCCATACATTGATTGTAAAAGTACTTTATTACATACCAAACCTGAGTTGGACGAAAAGACTAAGACCATAAGGAGGCTTGAAAGTTGAAATGTAATCTCATCACCATCACCTGACCAAGGATAAATGTGTTGTTAGAATTTAGTAAGGTGGAAACCAGGCTAATAGATGTCCCACCCACCCACCTTCAAGATGTGTAGATACAATCCTTTCCCTTCCTCTATATATACTACTACATCTTCACTTGAGTTAGGAGCGGCATGAAACACCTCTCCTTCATCCACACAGTTTTTACATCAAACTTATTTGCTTTGAGTAGTTTACTATAATAAATAGGCTGTATTCGATCGGCACAAACTTAAGAGAGGATGGATTGCCAGAAAATGGAAATGAAGTTGAGAACACATATGAATAGGAGACACCGGGAATGAAGCAAGTGTTTGTCCTGCATGGAGATAAACTTCTTGAAGCGGTCATCCATGGCTCGCAATCTGTCTTAGGCGCGCTACAACGCAACTACACGCAAGGGTGTCGACTGCACCATTTTGCTTAAGTCGCCGTCTCAACAAGCTACAACATAACTTGGAGCCCTCTATTTTGTTTCCTCTTGTAATTCATATCTCAGCTTCAACTGCCATAGATGGTGGAATGGCAACATTTGAAGTTACAGAGAAGATCGGGAGTGATCTGCGCTGTAAGTGCGCAGACCCAGATTTGCTTCTTCCTCGAGCCAAGTTGTCATTCTGGAGGGACCGAAAATTAGTTGAAAGGAACTTTGTATAACTCTTTTAGTGCAACGCAGGTGCCCAGTGACAAAGAAAACTTTGACTCACAGTCTTGACGTTGACAATATTCGTAGCTGCTATTTTGCTCCGAGCTTTTTTGTTTTGTAGTTGTTTTATGCCAAATCGATAATCCTGCCTTGGGATAGGTCTGCAGCATCGATCCATGGTGACAGGGAGATTTTCTGGCGGCGTTGCAAGGCCGGGCAATGGAGCGGCATGGCGGAGTCCGGGCAGAGTCTAGCGACAAGGCGCACGGTGAGAAGCAGCAGCAACAGCTTCAACACCATCATGGCACACTGATCGGTTGAGCAGGCCATGTATTCAGGGCGCGTGTGTCTGTGATTGCGTCAGTTTCTTCATTCATCTCATACTCGTGCGAATGACTCGGATGAGGCTGTTCACACCTACCTGTAGATACTCGTCTCGTTCAGAGAGAGAGAGATATAGAGAGAGAGAGAGAGAGAGACTCGGGTACTAGTTGATAAGTGCAGAAGGTTCAACACATTGATTGTGAAAGTACTTTATTACATACCAAACCGGAGGTGGACGAAAAGACTAAGACCGTAAGGAGGCTTGAAAGTTGAAATGTAATTTCATCACCATCACCTGACCAAGGATAAATTTTTTGCTAGAATTTGGTAAAGTGGAAACAAGGCTAATAGATGTCCCACCCACCTTCAAGATGTGTAGAGACAATCCTTTCCCTTCCTCTATATATACTACACCATCTTCACTTGAATTAGCAGCATGCAAACTCTATCACCACTCCATCCACACAGTTCTACATCACGATCATTTGATTTGAGTAGTTTACTATAGTAAATAGGCTGTATTCGATCGGCACAAACTTAAGAGAGGATGGATTGCCAGAAAATCGAAATGAAGTTGAGAACACATATGAATAGGAGACACCGGGAATGAAGCAAATGTCTGTCCTGCATGGAGATAAACTTCTTGAAGCACTCATCCATGGCTCGAAATCTGTCTTAGGCGTGCTACACAGCTATCATGCGCCTGGTGGTCGATCGCTCCATTTTGCTTAAGTCGCCGTCTCAACAAGCTACGCCATAACTTGGAGCCCTCCATTTTGTTTCCTCTCGTAATTCTCGACTTCAACCTTGTATAACTCGTTTGGTTGAACGCAAGTATCCTGTGACAAATAAAACTTTGACCCGCAGTCTTGACGTTGACAATATTCGTACATGCTATTGTGCTCCCAACTTTATTTTGTTTATTAGTTGTTTGGTGTCAAATCGGTTGGAGCAAGAAGAGGGGTCGATACTCCTGCCTTCGGATAGGTAAGCAGCATCGATCCATGGGGACAGGGAGATTTTCCAGCGGCGTTGCGGGGCCGACCAATGGAGCACAATGGCGGAGTGCCGATAGAGTCTAGCACAACGCGCACGGCGAGAAGCGGCGGCATCAACACCGTCATGACGCACTGATCAATCAAGCAGGCCATTTATTCGAGGCACATGTGTCTGATTGCATCAGTTGCTTCATTCGATCTCATACTTGTGCGAGTGACTTGGATCAGGCTCTTCACACCTAGCTGTAGGTACTCGTCTCGTTCTCAGAGAGAGAGAGAGAGAGAGAGAGAGACTCGGGTACGTAGTTGATAAGTGTAGAAGGTTCAACACACATGAATCAAGGAGTTTTATGTGCACGTGGTAAGAAAGTAATGAACCTAATGACATTGTGCTACCTAAAACCGACTGCATGCTACAATACCCCAAGAATGTCAATCAAAATCGCCGAACCAAAAAAACTTGATCAAACCAGAAAAAAGATCCAAAAGAAAGAAAGAAAGAGGGTTGATCAAGAACAGAGCATAAACTCCACTGAAACTATCAAGTTTTCTGAGCGATAACAACTGCGTTTCGATCACTGTTAGCCATACCATGCTCAGTACATAGTCCTATGTCCTCCTCTCCTAAAGACCGTTTCCTGACCTAGCTACTAATCCCTGAGAACTGTCTGCAAGCGAGCTCGATCTCTTCCTCCATCATCTCGATCGTAGCATCACTGTCATACTGAGTGTCGTCCGCTCCGATCTCCTGGAATGCTCCTTGCCCTTCCTGTCACCACTGTCAATCTGGGCGAACTCAGCCTGGTAGATTTTCTTGCATTTGGTTGCTAGTTGGGCAAGCTGTTCTTTAGACAACGACAATCCCTCTCCGTCCAGCCGCACTAGTTCGTGCACTACATGGGGGACAAAGCTCCACTACTCCGCCACCCCATTGATATCTATCCTACAAGAGAAGTTCAAGCATGGTCAGCTGAGAGTATACAACATTTCTAGTAAGATACACAACAGGATTTAGAATTCATATTTGGTACATTGGTGTTCACCATTGCAAACATAATCACAATAAGTCAATAGAAATTTGACACAGTGTCAATGATAGGCATCTAGGCGATCCAAGCAACATTTCAATGTTTTCAGGTTGCTTAAAACCGGTACCTCAGTCCGCAATTCCTCATGTGTACTAATCTAAATCACTAAGATGTACTCCCTCCTTCCCATAATATAAGAGCGTTTTTGACACTAGCATTCTTTGTTGATACTTGAAAGTAATAGACAAGTAACTCGAAAGACGTGAATATCTAAATAAAGAGTGGTGTTGCATTTTTTACATTGCCTTGCTCAAGGGATTCAATGGCACCCTGCCACCCTGCAGACAAGTAGTGATAACCCCTTCAGCAGCTATTGCCTTCAGTTTGTTTGGCTCTGGCTATCACCTACTTATCAGATAAGAAAGCGGGCAAGTCAGATATAAGGGCAATTATCATTCCCATTGTATTAGCATATCTACGACAAGTGGACCAGATAGTGAACAAAACTATCAGCTGCTCTACAATCTGCTAGCCATGGTGATGCATCACCATTGTTTAGTTGTTTGTTTCATCATGACAGATAATATGTATTGAATTTTGTTATGTTATCCTATGAAAATGCTGATCTCATTTACATTAGGAAAAGGCTGATATCATTTGGTTGGGGTTTTTCTGCCCCTTGGAAAACGAAAAAAAGTATCATTGGACAACTGCTTGGCGTGCAGATCACCTCTGCGATAGCCATACATTGATTGTGAAAGTACTTTATTACATACCAAACCGGAGGTGGACGAAAAGACTAAGACCGTAAGGAGGCTTGAAAGTTGAAATGTAATTTCATCACCATCACCCGACCAAGGATAAATGTTTTGCTAGAATTTGGTAAAGTGGAAACAAGGCTAATAGATGTCCCACCCACCTTCAAGATGTGTAGAGACAATCCTTTCCCTTCCTCTATATATACTACACCATCTTCACTTGAATTAGCAGCATGCAAACTCTGTTAGAATATTGGGCCCATTTATAGGGTAGCCCAATAGGCAATTTCTGAAATCTCAAAGGCCCATGTGTGTGAGCAAGTGATGCGGGTGGGAAGTTTAGTCCCACCCCGGAAGTTGGAGGAGTTGCACGCCACCTTATAAGGTGGAGTGTTGTAGCACTTGTAAGTGAGTGAGAATAAGAGAGTCTCTCGCGCACTCCTCCTCCTCCTCCGCCGCTCGCTTGACACGTCGCGATCGCGTTTCGTGAATTCGAGCCTCAAGCCGAGACAAATTTTGTCTTTATTTTTGCTGTTTAGGAATACTGAGTCTGGAGTCGTGACGGACGCGTCTCAGCCTAGTCGGTTCGGGTCGCTCCCGCAATCGACTCGGACGTGCGACGTGGGCCTCCCACGTTGCACCCGTTAGGGTTTTCCAAACCGCTATATAAGGACATGTTGCGGGCGCCGCAACACACCCGAAACCAATCTAAGTTTTGCCACACCTCGTTCCTTGCGCCACCACCGTAGTCCACTCCATCCCGAGCGCCGGCGTGCAATGGCGAACGGGAGAGCAGGTCTCCGGAACCACTCGCTTTTGTGATCCTGTATGGGAGAGGGCGAATAAGGTTTTTGGGAAGCGCCACACGCGCGACTGCTCGCTGTCTTCATCACGGCTCGCCTACTGTCCAGGTCGGGCGATCTTGCTCGTCGTCGTCTACAACGTCGTCTTCTGCGACCGGTCTTCACCAACGTCGTCATCAACAACATCGTTGCACCAACGGCTACCTCATCTGCAAACGATCGGTATAATTGCAGTGTCCCATCTCGTTGGTTAAACATGTTTGCCAGTGTCATGTTTTGCGATGTTGTGCTGCTACTGTTCATGTTGTTTAGTGCCTCTAGTATGCTTAAGATTCACATGTTAGTAGCTGCTATCGTCATGTTTAATATTCTAGAATTAATCATGGAAATTATGCCTAATTACTTAACAATCTCTATCACCACTCCATCCACACAGTTCTACGTCACAATCATTTGATTTGAGTAGTTTACTGAAGTAAATAGGCTGTATTCGAAATGAAGTTGAGAACACATATGAACAGGAGACACCGGGAATGAAGCAAATGTTTGTCCTGCATGGAGATAAACTTCTTGAAGCACTCGTCCATGGCTCGAAATCTGTCTTAGAGCATCTCCAACAGGTACACAAAAGTTCCGCGCCCTAAAATAGTTTTAGCGCGTACTGTAGCACTTTTAGCGCGCCGGACCCAACATTGCTTTAGCAGATGCCCAAAAACGCGCGCCCAAAAAAACACGCAGTGTAAATTGTGAAGCGCGCGCAATCCGGCACCTCAAATTTGCAGCATGCGATAGCGTTTTTCAACACGCGCCCAACCCTTTTTTACGCGCGCACTATTTTACAGCTTCTGCTGGAGCTGTCCGACGCCCAAAAAACCCAAATTTTAGCGCGCGGAGCAGTCTTTGGGCGCCTGTTGGAGATGCTCTTAGGCGTGCTACACAGCTATTATGCGCCCGGTGGTCGATCGCTCCATTTTGCTTAAGTCGACGTCTCAACAAGCTACGCCGTAACTTGGAGCCCTCCATTTTGTTTCCTCTCGTAATTCGTATCTCGACTTCAACCTTGTATAACTCGTTTGGTTGAACGCAAGTATACTGTGACAAATAAAACTTTGACCCGCAGTCTTTTGACAATATTCGTACATGCTATTGTGCTCCCAACTTTATTTTGTTTATTAGTTGTTTGGTGTCAAATCGTTTGGAGCAAGAAGAGGGGTCGATACTCCTGCCTTCGGATAGGGGAAAGGTCTGCAGCATCGATAGAAAGAAATTCTTCACGACGGAGTGCCGGCAGAGTAGTGATAAGGCGAACGGCGAGAAGCGGCAGCGTGTCTGATTGCATCAGTTTCATTTATACAGGGCGCGTGTCTGATTGCATCAGTTTCTTCATTCTATCTCATACTTGTGCGTGTGACTGGAATCAGCCAGTTCACACCTACCTGTAGATACTCGTCTCGTTCACAGAGAGAGACTCAGCTACGGAGTAATTGATAAGTGCAGAAGGTTCAACACAAATGAATATCAAGGAGTTTTACGTGGACATGTCAGATGCTTGCAGATGGTATGGTAGCATGCAGACCAAACCAGCAAAAAGAACCAAAAAAGAAAGAAAGAAAGAGGGTTGATCAAGAACAGAGCATAAACTCCACTGAAACTATCAAGGTTTCCAAGCGATAACAACTGTGCTTCGATCACTGTCAGCCATACCATGCTCAGTGATACACAGTCCTCTGTTCTCCTCTCCTAAAGACCGTTTCCTGACCTAGCTACTAATCCCCGAGAACTGTCTGCAAGCGAGATCAATCTCTTCTTCCGTCATCTCGATCGTAGCATCACTGTCGTACTGAGCGTCGTCCGCTCCGGTCTTCCCAGGACGCTCCTTGCCCTTCTTGCCACCACTGTCCATCTGGGCGAACTCAGCCTGATAGATTTTCTTGCATTTGGTTGCTAGTGTCGCGAGCTGTTCTTTAGACAGCGACGATCCTTCTCCGTCAAGCTGCACTAGCTCGTCCACAACGTGGGGGACAAAGCTCCACTGCTCTGCCACCCCACTGATATCCTACAAGAGAAGTTCGAAGACACAAGATTTAGAAAACATGTTTAGTAAGATATACCACATTTCTAGTAAGATGCACAACAGGATTTAGAAAAAATGTTTGGTACATTTGGTCTTCACCATTGCAAACATAAATAGAATAAGTCAATGGCAATTTGACAGACATCAACAATTGGCATCTAGGCGAGTAGCATTTCAATGCTTCAGGTTACTTAAGACTTGCACCTCATCTGCATGTGCTAATCTATTGTTGATAGTTGAAAATAATTGGCAAGAAACTCAAAAGACCTGTATATGTTATCTAAATAAAGAGGGCTGTTGCGTTACTTACATTGCCTTGCTCGAGGGATTCGATGGCATCCTGCAGACAAGTGATAACCCCTTCAGCAGCTATTGCCTTTAATTCGTTTGGCTCTGGCTATCAGACAAAAAGCCAGAGAAGTCAGGTAACATCAAGCATTATTCCCATGTGTTAACAGACCGAGGACAAGTCAACCGAATACTGAAGAAAACTATCAGCTGTACTCTGATTTGCTAGCCATGATGAGACATCTCCAGTGTTTAGTTGTTTGTTTCATCATGACAGATAATATACAAAGCAATTTGTTATATTAGCCTAATAAAACGCTTATCTCATTTACATTAGGAAAAGCTTGATTTCGTTGGGTCGGGTTGTTTCTGCCCCTTGGAAATCCAAAAAAAGGTACCATTGGACAATTACTTGCTGTGCAGATCATCTCTACGATAGCCATGCATTGATCATAAAAGTACTTTATTACATACCAAACCTGAGGGGGACAAAAAGACTAAGACCATAAGGAGGCTTGAAATTTGAAATGTAATTTCATCACCATCACCTGACCATTTTATTATCCCCAATTTCTCACCTTCTCTTCTTGGCTCTCCAACCACGATATTGTCTTTGCAAAATCATCCATTGCCCATTGTTTAATTTTTGAAGGCGAAAATTGCTTATTTATAGCGCCTGAATGTCCTCCCTGTAGAAAATAGACTGTTATGAGGTCCTGTAGAAAGAAAGCATACTGAGATGCTTCCGAGACAAGTGTTGCCTACGTGTTGTTCCACTCATGAAAATCTAAACATAGACTGTGTTATAATTTATATGTCACTACCTATTTAATACCGCTGGGAAGTCATTTGTTTACAAGGAACATCAATATGCACCCACAGTACAATATATTTTATAAAAAATGCATCATCGTAGCACATGCAGGTTGGAAGTTACAATCAACTATGGTCAGTTTATTCTGATGTCCTGCCTCGTGCATGTGGAGTAATAATCTTCCACCAGATATAGAAGATTGGAGGATTGCTGAAACACATATTCTTTTTAACTAATCTGAGTGTTGGGAAATCCAATTAAAACATGTGCTTATACACTCTTATCTATTGCCAGACCTCATTGCTTTTGCTTTGTTTCTTGTTTCCTTGTGGAAATATCCAAGTTCAGGTGAGATAAACCTACCAATTGTCCAATCTCTATTAGCCAGCTAATAGTTACTACTGAGAAGAAATTGGTTTTACGTCAAATTAAGCAGGCTTCTGGCAAAGCATGGTTCTGGAATGTTCACTAATTTATTTTGAACAGACCTTAGTGGCAGCAGAGGGCGGTGTCTTAGCATGAGTCTTCTCAAGTTGCTTTTCATGCTCTTTACGTGGCTTCTTCTGATCTACAACAGGATGATACACAAAATTAAACAAATAGACCTATAAATTTAACCAACTACTTCAAATTCAAAGTACACAAAGAGAAAGTAGCATGGTACAGCAGAGCTGCAAATATCATTCAAATTTCACAAATTATTTAATGGCCATCAAATGGTTCTTTATTAAGCTTACCGAAACTCAGTCCTAGTTCGTCCATCACCATTACAAGTCTACAGCTATGTTTGGCATGCATTACTAACAAAGGATCACTAAATTACTCCCAATCGGTGGGACTGCAGGACAAAGCGTAGTTGCTCCTTCTTTCCATGGGGAGGGCCGCCCTCTAAGCCCATAACCAGGAGAACTACAAAAATTAAGTCTTAAGGAGCATCTTCTTGAGCTATCTGATAAGTGATAAACTGGTATCACACTGACATGGTCCACAGGAACGTTTTCAAGTTAATTTGCATATTGTCTAAATCACAAATAAGTTACAGGGCAGAACCCAAATATGCTACATTGGTAAGGGGAAAAAAAGGTCTTAAGAGCACCTAATTTAATAAATAAGCTGAAATAAAAAGGAGCCTGAGTTGATAAAACTTTATGTTGGATGAAAGAATTTACCACCTTGACTGGATTCAGCTGGCTCTTTATTTTTGCGCCATGGGTTTCCAGCATGCATAAGGTAAGGCTCAATGTCAACGAGTTTTCTTTGGCTGTGAGATTCTGAGATCCATTCCTAAAACACGTAAAGAGGATAAGAAACTAATGCGTTGCTTCCAGAAGCAACAACAAATCCAACTTATCTAATGTGAAGATGTATGACAAGTGAGACCAGCTAAGGTTTGTTTACTCATATGGCCATATCAAGCTAAATATGAACAGAGCACCATGCAGATTAGGCTCAAGTATAGGCAAACAAATATGTATTTCTCCCTTTATGATAAAGAATGTTTGAAGCAAAACTAACCACAATGATCACAACAAAGAGGGAGAAAAACAACCTTGGCGACGATGGTTCCGTTCTCTGACTGCACCTGCCGGAACTTGGGGGTGTTGGCAAACGCGCAAACAAGAAGCGTGCAATCATCGGACCAATCGGGCCGGTACACCGCCCCCATATCCAGCGCCTGGGAGCGCAGCCTGCCCCTCTCAGGGTTCACGAACCCTGACAGCACAAAGACCACCCCGTCCTGCCCAACCAAACATACAGAATCATCGCCACATTCACAGAATACACACACACATAGCAAACAGTCAGAGAGGGCTCCAGATACAAGTACCAGGAGTTTGGAGAAATCCGGCCCTGTTGGGGCCGCCCTCTCGCGGGTCGTCTCCGCGTGCTTCTTCTTGCCCGGACTTCCCCCGCCGCCGCCGTCGCCGGAGCCCATCCAGGAAGGGAGGCTCCTCTTGCCCTTGCCATTGCCCGGATCCGAGCTCGATTCCGGCATGGCGGGGATACGCGAAACCTGCCCCGGAACCGCCCAGCTCAGAAACGCTCGACCGATGGGTTCCGCGCCGAATCAGCAGATTCTATCGAGGTTTCAGGAGGTGAATACCTGGGATTTCGGCTACTGACGCCACGCCCTGATTCCCCCGAGCTCGCCGTCCACCATGGAGAGTTCCCTGCGAGTTTCGATTTGACTAGCCAAGACGAAGAAAAAAAAACAGAGAATACAGGCCGAGCCTCCGTGACCCACCTGGCCCAGGGTAGTTTTGGGCCAGAAGAACTCTGCCATAAAGTTGGTAGTTCCCCCGACCCCTAAAAAAAAAGTTGATAGTTCTCCCTTTACAACATCTTACATTCTTAATAAATTGGTCTCGATTCTCTCAAGATGCAAATTGTCCACCTCAACGTCCCACTAAGCAATGCATTTAAGTAATGCACACATGCCAATTAAGCTATCATGCCAACAAAAGGAGCATCTTGCCATATAAGCAGCTGTATGATATGCAAACGTCCCACATAATGTGTTGGGTTTCATCGTACGCAACTGACCCAAGCCGGCCCCCTCTTGCATTTAGTTTCCAGCGGTAAACCACCGGTCGAGCTCCTCTTCTTCCAAAGAATGCCCGCATCGCTCCCTAACCCCACATCCTGCAACTATTCCTCTCCCCATTTAGCCTTCAACTAGAATAATGCCCGTGCGTTGCAACGGATATAAATATTCTAGTACGTTAGGTTTGTGATTTATCACATGCGATTGTGTAAATAAATTTTTATCAAATTATGTCCATGATTTACCTTATATTTTGATTAGAAGTGATTTACCTGCCCATAGTATGTGATTGTGTAAATAAATATTCATCAAATTCTGCCTGTGATTTACCTTATATTTTGATCAGAAGTTTGGTAAGTAAAATAAAGTGTAATTGGTTCAAAAGATAAGTAAATTAAGGTGATTGATTATTATATGGGGAAGGTTGGACGAAAGGGTGGTAGAAAGAAAGATGAAACGGAAACCTTACGTTTTTTTTAAGTAGTAGAGAAGAGATTATGGTTTTTACCAGACACAACCCACTACTGCTTGTAATCTGGTAGATCCCACATGAGAAAGTGCTCTTCCCCTCCCAGTAACCTTTCATTACAGAGAATAAATTGGAGCGTACAAACCAGATTAGCTCCGCAGACCAAACGTCATGGATCTCATCGGATGTTGTCTTTTCCCCTTGCCCATTCACAATTTGTGCTGAAGAGTCTGTGACTTTCCCTTCTGCGTTCTCTTTTACGCTCAAGAGATGCACTGGGAACAGCGGCGACGTGTCACAAAGGAAGAGCAGGAGCCACAGTGTGGGGCCGAGCTGCACCAAGAACATCGGCGCCGCGCTGCGGGTCGCCCATGCCATGAAGCGATGTTGAGGCCGGAGAGCAGTTGTTTCTATGGAGGCGGTGGGAGGAGCATACGAAGGAAATATGCCCTAGAGGCAATAATAAAGTTGTTATTTTATATTTCCTTATATCATGATAAATGTTTATTATTCATGCTAGAATTGTATTTACCGGAAACTTGATACATGTGTGGATACATAGACAAAACACCGTGTCCCTGGTAAGCCTCTACTAGACTAGCTCGTTAATCAAAGATGGTTAAGTTTCCTAACCATAGACATGTGTTGTCATTTGATGAACGGGATCACATCATTAGGAGAATGAAGTGATGGACATGACCCATCCGTTAGCTTAGCATATTGATCGTTCAGTTTTATTGCTATTGCTTTCTTCATGTCAAATACATATTCCTTCGACTATGAGATTATGCAACTCCCGAATACCGGAGGAATACCTTGTGTGCTATCAAACGTCACAATTTAACTGGGTGATTATAAAGATGCTCTACAGGTATCTCCGAAGGTGTTTGTTGGGTTGACATAGATCGAGATTAGAATTTGTCACTCCAAGTATCGGAGAGGTATCTCTGGGCCCTCTCGGTAATACACATCATAAGAAGCCTTGCAAGCAAAGTGACTAATGAGTTAGTTGCAGGATGATGTATTACGGAACGAGTAAAGAGGCTTGCCGGTAACGAGATTGAACTAGGTATGAAGATACCGACGATCGAATCTCGGGCAAGTAACATACCGATGACAAAGGGAATAACGGTTCGATCGATAAAGATCTTTGTAGAATATGTAGGAGCCAATATGAGCATCCAGGTTCCGCTATTGGTTATTGACCGGAGAGGTGTCTCGGTCATGTCTGCATAGTTCTCGAACCCGTAGGGTCCGCATGCTTAACGTTCGATGACGGTTTTGTATTATATGAGTTATGTGATTTGGTGACCGAATGTTGTTCGGAGTCCCGGATGAGATCATGGACATGACGAGGAGTCTCGAAATGGTCGAGAGGTAAAGATTGATATATAGGACGATGGTATTCGGACACCAGAAGTGTTCCGGAGGGTACCGGGTACATATCGGGTCACCGGAAGGGGTTCCGGGCACCCCCGGCAAAAGATATGGGCCTAATGGGCCAAGAGGGGAAACGCAGCAGCCAGCAGGGGCTGTTGCGCCCCCCATATGGGCCAAACCAGAGGAGAAGGAAAGAGGGGAAGAGAGAAGGAAGGGGAGGGGTTCGGCCTCCCCCTTCCTTCCCTCCTCCTTCCTCCTTCCTTCCCCCTCCGGAACTTATGGAAAGGGAGGAGGCCGAATTGGGGAGGCGCCCAAGTAGGATTCCTCCTACTTGGGACGCCCCCTTGCTGCTCTCCTCCCTCTCCCACCTATATATACATGGGGAGGGGGCGCCTAGGACATACCAACAATTGTTAGCCGTGTGCGGCGCCCCCCTCCACAGTTTACGCCTCCGGTCATATTCACGTAGTGCTTAGGCGAAGCCCTGCGCGGATCACTTCACCATCACCGTCACCACGCCGTCGTGCTGACGGAACTCTCCCTCAACACTTTGCTGGATCAAGAGTTCGAGGGAAGTCATCGAGCTGAACGTGTGTAGAACTCGGAGGTGCCGTACGTTCGGTGCTTGATCGGTCGGAACGAGAAGAAGTTCGACTACATCAACTGCGTTGTCAAACGCTTCTGTAACACCCACGGTGGTTAACTACAGTAATCACCCTTTTGATTATGCCATGTCATCATGTTTAACAGTGCATGATCATCATTAACATCATATTGCATTTCAACTCCTAAGTCAAAATCCAAATTTAAATGAAAGTGGAAAATAAAAGTTGTCCAACATAGAAACTAAATTGTTCAATAAATAGTAGATAAATCAGAGGCTATGTTAAAATTATAAACAACATTATTAAAATTGGATAAGTGACTCAAACAACTTAAAACAGTGGCTGAAAATAACATTTAGTAACCTTTTAATTTATTTAAAACAAATATGAAATGATGTTTTGCCCAAACTAATTTTGGTGTTAGGGAATAAAGCTCTGGTATTTATGGACTAGGTCTCCCTTTTTACAAAAACCATTTGGGGCCTAAACAATTAACAGAATAGAAAAGAAAAGAAACAGAAAAAGAAAAAAAAGGAAAAAGGCCTAAAGGATCTACTGTGCACTAGGCCTACTGCTACAGCGCGGCCCAGCCCACCCCGCACCTCCTCCCTCCTCTCGCACTGCTCATGCCGCCCCGCTGTCGAGCACCACGCGCGCGCACCCCAGGCCCCCCCTCGCTCGCCGCTCGACAGCGCGCCCGCGCGCGCGCTGGGTATAAGGGCCCCCCCGCTTCCCCCTGGCGAACCCTAGCATCCCTCCCCTTTCTTCCTCGCTCTCTCCCACCTCACCCGACGCCGCCATGGACGGCCGCGGCTGAGCTGCGCGGCCACCGTAGCCCGTTCGCCGCCCCGACAAGTCCAGCAGCTCCGCCTCGCTCCTCTGCTTCGTCTACGCTGCCGGATCGAGCCCCGGAGCCCCTCACGTCGCCGCATTCTTCCTCGCCTCCGCCTCGGCCACCGCATCGACCTCGCCGTCGATTCACCGCCGTCGAGCCTCCCCCGAGCCCACGTTGCACACCTGCAGGAGCGCTGTAAGCTGCCGCTCCTTCTCCCTCTCCTCCCGCCGTCGTTTGCGGCCCCTAGCGAGCTCCTCCACCGTAGCCGAACGCGCCGCCGCCCGCCTCGTCGCCGGCGTGGCTCCGACGACCAAATGGTCTTGGGCTCGTGCCCGTTAGCATCGCCGCGTCGTGTAGGCCACCCCTAGCTGTTTTGTTCGCTCGCTAGCGCACCGCAACGCCGAACCCGTCGCATGTCCGAAACGGCCGTCGCCGACATGCTCGCCGCCGTCGCTCCGGTGCATCTCCGGCGACGCCACTGCCCCCACTAGATGCGGCCCATCGCCCGCTTTCGAACGTGACCGGCCGCGCTCAAAACCGAGCACCACAGGAGAATCCCGAGCTCGCCGGAGCTCGGCGCCGCGCTCGGGCTCGCCGGAGCGCTCTCCGGCGGCCGGTCCGACGTGGCACCGGTGGGTCCCACCCCCAGTGCCACTGCCAGTGGGCCAGGCCGGCCCCAGTTGACCAGTTGACTTGGTCAACTGGCTGACTGGGCGCTGCCCAGTCACTGACTGGTGGGGCCACTCTCCCTGTGTCTATGGCATATGGGTCCCACCTGTCAGGTGCCTAATTAACTAATTAGGTTAATAAAAATAATTAAAATCCTAATCAGTCACTGACTGCTGGGCCCCACTTGTTAATTAACGCAATAAATTAAATTAACCCCTCTGCTAATGTCACAGTGTATGACATGTGGGTCCCACCTGTCAGGTTTGACCCTGGTCAGCCGATCGTTGACTGCTGACGTCAGCATTGCGTCACAGTGACGTCACCATGTACTGTTTTGGATAATGTTTAATTTAAATAAATAATTAAATTCTAGAAATTAATAAAAACTTTAGAAAATCATATCTTTTAATCCGTAACTCCGATCGAAAAACTTTGTACATGAAAATTGCTCAGAACGACGAGACGAATCCGAATACGTGGTCCGTTCGTCCGCCACACGTCCCTAACTATCCGAACATGCAACCGTTCCCCTCTTTTCGTCTGTCCGAAATGCCGGACACTGGGAATACTTTCCCGGATGAATCCCACCTTCGCCAGTATCACCCGACACTGCGTTAGATCACCTCCGTCACCGCGTATTGCCATGTTATGCTTTGTGCTGCACTTGATCGCTGTGTATTTATACTGTTTCCTCCCCCTCTTCTCTCTCGGTAGCCCCCGACACCGACGTCATCCCCGAGATCGACGCAGCTCCGGAGACCGAAAACACCATTGACAACCTTGCCCTTGCCGCCGAGCAACCAGGCAAGCCCCCCCTTTTGATCATCCCGATATCGCCCATTCTAATTTCCCATGCTTGCATTAGAATTGCTGCTGCTACTGCTTTACCTATTCTGATGCATAGCCTGTTTATTGTAACCTGCTGTTGATAATTACCTGCATATCCTAAATTGCTTAGTATAGACTGGGTAGAGACATATCAGTGACCCCACTTATCCCGACTGCCCCGCTGGATTATCAGAAGACCCGATCAACGGGAATTGAAGACCAGGCCCCGACACCGCACATCACCCCTCCTAGTTGTAACGACGCTGCAGCGTTACTATCGAGTGTCGAGGGTGATACCTCGTGTAGCACTTCTGATGTTAACTCTATAGAGTAGCTATTCGGTCGTGGTCATCGAGGGTGATTCCTCCTTCACAGCTTCCGATAACGACGCTGTCGTACAACACCTCAAGTGTGGACCCAGTGAGGGTGATTCCTCCGAGTTCACCTTGACGGAGACATCGAGTAGGAATCCAACGAGGGTGATACCTCGGATTCCCCTGATGTTATGGACACACGGATACTTGGACTTTACACTGTTACTTGGATAGGCGGGTCGACCCTGAGGGGTACCCGCGTGCGCCTGAGAGGCGAGTGTTGTGAAGACGGGTGCCTGTATGGTGCCCGGGTGCTGAATACGAGGCGCGGCCGAGCATTCTTAACCCTTGCAGCAAGTCCTCGAGACGGGGCGACGGGGTCACATCTTTCGTGAGTCTCTGCTCGTTACCGCAAGCCCTAGTCCATTAACGATTTGGATATTTGATCCGAGCAGGTCTCTGGCCTGATAGCACTAACCATCACATGGGCATAGTATGGGCGTTCTGCATCGTAGCATCAGCCGAAAGCTCTGTCAGACGTCTAGTTCAGCCTTGCGGCCGGGACGGACCGGCGCCCCCCTGGTGCCTGGCTTCCCCCTGCACGCAACGACTCGGAGTGCATAGGGCGATGGCCCAAGACCTCTGAGCGCTTAGGATGTAGACCGACGGGGACCTCTCTGCTGAGCTGTAGGTAGGGCTGCGGTGTGTCGTTTGGCCGAGGCCGGGCATGACCCAGGAAAGTGTGTTCGGCCGGAGTTAATCGAGCGTGTTGGGTAAGTTGGTGCACCCCTGCAGGGAAGAAAACTTCTATCGATAGCCGGTCCTACGGTAAAGACACTCGGAGTTGTATCTTGATTGATACATTTTAGAACTGGATACTTGGATACTATGGCTCTGGGATTGCTTCTCGCAGGGAGTCGAGAAGGGATCTCAGGACGAGGTTGATGACTGTATGGCTCTGCGATTGCTTTCTCGCAGGGAGTCGAGAAAGGATCTCTGGGTGAGGATGAGACTTAATGACACTACTACATTATATTGTACTGTCCTTCTCTCTTCTATTGCTGCAAGACCTCTGAAGATGCTAGTCTTCGATTGGACTAGGCCTTCTCTCTATTCTTGCATTTCTGCAGCCCAGTCCACATATACAGCCTCCCTTTGAAAATGTTGCATATGTAGTGTAGATCCTTGCTTGCTGAGTACTTCTGAGTACTCACGGTTGCTTTGTTTTCCTTTTCTCCCCATATCAGTTTGACGTGACCAAGATGACGGAGCCCCTGAGACAGATGCCCCGTCAATCGACTACTACTACCACCCCGAGGATGGATACTACGACGAGTTGGACTGACGACCAGGAGTAGGATCGGAGGGTCCCAGGCAGGAGGCCTTCGCCTTTCGATCGTAGTGTTTTATTTTGCCCCGCCTTTCTAAAGGCCTTTCTGTTTCTATTTCATATCTGTACTCAGATATCTGATGCTTCCGCTGACGCTTGTTCGCAAGCTTATGTATTCGAGCCCTCGAGGCCCCTGGCTTGTAATATAAAGCTTGTATGACTTTATTTATGTTTTAGAGTTGTGTTGTGATATCTTCCCGTGAGTCCTTAGGCTTGATCGTGTGCATTTGCGTGTATGAATAGTGCACGATCGGGCCGGGGGCGTCACAAGTTGGTATCAGAGCCGACTGACTGTAGGAACCCCCCTTTCCAACTCCTTGGCCGAAGTTGAGTCTAGTAACTAAAAACTGTTTTACTAACTTGGCTGTGTGGCTTACGGGCCCACGTCGCCAATTGGGAGGTATTAGGATCTTTTACTCCTTGACCTTTATTCTGGGACTCTGATCTCTCTTCTATTCGGGTTAAATAAATTTTACTAACGCCGACACTTAGGATCTCGTAATTCTCGTCCACCCGGAGAGCTGGATATTCGCAACTGATCCTTTCCTTGGAACGATTAGTCTGCTAATCATCATTTTCCTTTCCATTGGTTTGTTTAACCTTTCCTTTACAAGTATCTTACGCTTCTCACACTGTCATTTGACACTTTTGGAATCTCCCGGAAAAATGTGTCATGTTCAGCGTCAACATTTTGAGTTCTTCCGAGATGTTAATTGAATTCATGAACGGCAATGCCATCCTTGCCCCTCGCTGATCTGTGTTATCATCGTCAATCTCTTTGACTACCTGCCCACGAATTGCTGTTAACCCAGAACGAGTTCAGGCTATTCTGGACTGGACTCCTCCGAAGAATGTCAAGCAAGTGAGAAGTTTTCTCGGCCTTGCAAGCTATTGCCGTCGATTTGTCGAGAACTTTTCCAAGATTGCTAAGCCCCTGACTGATCTGCTTCACAAGGGAGTTAAGTTTGAATGGACAGAAAAATGTCAAGAAAGTTTCCAGACACTCAAAGACAAGCTGACATCTGCCCCAGTACTATCTCCTCCAGATACCCGCAAAGACTTTGTGATCTATTGTGACGCATCCCGTGAAGGATTAGGCTGTGTCCTAATGCAAGAGCGTAAAGTGATTGCTTATGGCTCTCGTCAGTTGCGCCCACATGAAGAGAATTATCCGGTACATGATCTAGAACTAGCTGTTGTGATCTATGCATTGCAGTTGTGGCGACATTACCTTCTCGGTAATCGTTGCGAGATCTACACGGATCATAAAAGTCTGAAGTACTTGTTCACTCAGCCATCTCTAAACCTCCGTCAGCAAAGATGGATGGAGGCCATTGCGGACTATGATTTGGGTATATCCTATACCCCTGGCAAGGCTAACGTGATGGCTGATGCCTTAAGCCGCAAGTCCTATTGCGACAACCTCATGGTTAGGCGAGCTCAACCTCGTCTTTTTGAAGAACTGCGCAAGCTGAATATGCAGATTGTTCCACAGGGTTCTCTTAATAACCTTGTGATACAAGCAGATCTTGAGAAAGCTATTAAGAATGCGCAAGCTAAAGATGCTGAAATTGATCTGATGAAGAAAGACCTTCACCTTGTAAAGTACAGGGATTTCTCGTTGTCTGAAGATAGAACCTTGTATTTCAGAAACCGCATTGTCGTACCTCGCTTCGAACTTATGACCGACAAGGTCATGAAGGAGGCACATGATACCCCGCTGTCTATTCATCCGGGTAGCACCAAGATGTATCGTGATCTCCGTCAAAGGTACTGGTGGTCTAAAATGAAGCAGGACATTGCTCGTTATGTTGCTGAATGTGATGTGTGTCGTCGCGTTAAAGCAGAACATCAGAAGCCTGCTGGAATTCTGCAACCACTTCCTATTCCTCTATGGAAATGGGATAAGGTTCAGATGGATTTCGTTACAGGACTTCCCAGGTCACAGAAGGGTCACGATGCTATTCTTGTAGTCGTCGACCAACTCTCTAAGGTTGCACACTTTCTGCCTGTCAAAGAGACTATCACTGCTAGTCAGTTAGCAGAATTGTATATCTCCAGAATTGTTTCACTCCACGGTATTCCGAAGGAGATCAGTTCGGACCGTGGCGGTCTTTTCACTTCCAAATTCTGGGAAAGTTTCCAAACAGCTATGGGAACTCATATTACCTGGAGTTCAGCTTATCACCCCCAATCCCAAGGCCTAGTCGAACGAGTCAATCAGGTTCTTGAAGACATGCTTCGAGCTTGTGTTATATCGTTCGGCAAGAAGTGGGAAGAATCTCTCCCGTATGCCGAGTTTTCCTATAACAACAGCTATCAAGCCAGTTTGAAAATGGCCCCCTTCGAAGTACTCTATGGACGTAAGTGTCGAACCCCTCTGAATTGGTCAGAAACTGGGGAACGACCGCTCGTGGGTCCGGATATTATTCAACACGCCGAAGAACAAGTCCGTATCGTTCGAAAAAATCTCAAGGCGGCTCAGGACCGCCAGAAGAGCAACTATGATCGCAAACGATGGGGTTTGACTTATCAACCTGGTGATCAGGCTTATCTGCGAGTCACCCCGATGAAAGGCACGCACCGTTTAGGAATCAAGGGCAAGCTAGCTCCGCGCTACATTGGTCCTTTCCGCATTATTGCTAGACGTGGTCAGGTGGCGTATAAATTGGAATTGCCGCCGCAATTCTCCCATATCCACGACGTCTTCCATGTGTCGCAACTTCGTCAATGCTTCAAAGAATCTCCGCACCGAGCTGTGGATCACGAGGTGCTCGAATTGCAAGATGACCTATCTTATAAGCAGCATCCGATCCACATTCTCGATGAAGCTGAACGTCGGACCCGTCAGAAGGTTACCAAGTTCCTCAAAGTGCAGTGGTCAAATCATACTGAAGATGAAGCCACTTGGGAACGCGAGGATAATCTTCGTGCGGAATACCCCGAACTTTTTCCTTCTACCTCTTAATTCTCGGGACAAGAATTCTTGTTAGTGGAGGAGATTTGTAACACCCACGGTGGTTAACTACAGTAATCACCCTTTTGATTATGCCATGTCATCATGTTTAACAGTGCATGATCATCATTAACATCATATTGCGTTTCAACTCCTAAGTCAAAATCCAAATTTAAATGAAAGTGGAAAATAAAATTTGTCCAACATAGAAACTAAATTGTTCAATAAATAGTAGATAAATCAGAGGCTATGTTAAAATTGTAAACAACATTATTAAAATTGGATAAGTGACTCAAACAACTTAAAACAGTGGCTGAAAATAACATTTAGTAACCTTTTAATTTATTTAAAACAAATATGAAATGATGTTTTGCCCAAACTAATTTTTGGTGTTAGGGAATAAAGCACTGGTATTTATGGACTAGGTCTCCCTTTTTACAAAAACCATTTGGGGCCTAAACAATTAATAGAATAGAAAAGAAAAGAAACAGAAAAAGAAAAAAAAGGAAAAAGGCCTAAAGGATCTACTGTGCACTAGGCCTACTGCTACAACACGGCCCAGCCCATCCCGCACCTCCTCCCTCCTCTCGCACTGCTCATGCCGCCCCGCTGTCGAGCACCACGCGCGCGCACCCCAGGCCCCCCCTCGCTCGCCGCTCGACAGCGCGCCTGCGCGCGCTGGGTATAAGGGCCCCCCCGCTTCCCCCTGGCGAACCCTAGCATCCCTCCCCTTTCTCCCTCGCTCTCTCCCACCTCACCCGACGCCGCCATGGACGGCCGCGGCTGAGCTGCGCGGCCACCGTAGCCCGTTCGCCGCCCCGACAAGTCCAGCAGCTCCGCCTCGCTCCTCTGCTTCGTCTACGCTGCCGGATCGAGCCCCGGAGCCCCTCACGTCGCCGCATTCTTCCTCGCCTCCGCCTCGGCCACCGCATCGACCTCGCCGTTGATTCACCGCCGTCGAGCCTCCCCCGAGCCCACGTTGCATACCTGCAGGAGCGCTGTAAGCTGCCGCTCCTTCTCCCTCTCCTCCCGCCGTCGTTTGCGGCCCCTAGCGAGCTCCTCCACCGTAGCCGAATGTGCCGCCGCCCGCCTCGTCGCCGGCGTGGCTCCGACGACCAAATGGTCTCGGGCTCGTGCCCATTAGCATCGCCGCGTCGTGTAGGCCACCCCTAGCTGTTTTGTTCGCTCGCTAGCGCACCGCAACGCCGAACCCGTCGCATGTCCGAAACGGCCGCCGCCGACATGCTCGCCGCCGTCGCTGCGGTGCATCTCCGGCGACGCCACCGCCCCCACTAGATGCGGCCCATCGCCCGCTTTCGAACATGACCGGTCGCGCTCAAAACCGAGCACCACAGGAGAATCCCGAGCTCGCCGGAGCTCGGCGCCGCGCTCGGGCTCGCCGGAGCGCTCTCCGGCGGCCGGTCTGACGTGGCACCGGTGGGTCCCACCCCCAGTGCCACTGCCAGTGGGCCAGGCTGGCCCCAGTTGACCAGTTGACTTGGTCAACTGGCTGACTGGGCGCTGCCCAGTAACTGACTGGTGGGGCCACTCTCCCTGTGTCTATGACATATGGGTCCCACCTGTCAGGTGCCTAATTAACTAATTAGGTTAATAAAAATAATTAAAATCTTAATCAGTCACTGACTGCTAGGCCCCACTTGTTAATTAACGCAATAAATTAAATTAACCCCTCTGCTAATGTCACAGTGTATGACATGTGGGTCCCACCTGTCAGGTTTGACCCTGGTCAGCCGACCGTTGACTGCTGACGTCAGCATTGCGTCACAGTGACGTCACCCTGTACTGTTTTGGATAATGTTTAATTTAAATAAATAATTAAATTCCAGAAATTAATAAAAACTTTAGAAAATCATATCTTTTAATCCGTAAATTCGATCGAAAAACTTTGTACATGAAAATTGCTCAGAACGACGAGACGAATCCGAATACGCGGTCCGTTCATCCGCCACACGTCCCTAACTATCCGAACATGCAACCGTTCCCCTCTTTTCGTCTGTCCGAAATGTCGGACACTGGGAATACTTTCCCGGATGAATCCCACCTTCGCCAGTATCACCCGGCACTGCGTTAGATCACCTCCGTCACCGCGTATTGCCATGTTATGCTTTGTGCTGCACTTGATCGCTGTGCATTTATACTGTTTCCTCCCCCTCTTCTCTCTCGATAGCCCCCGACACCAACGTCGTCCCCGAGATCGACGCAGCTCCGGAGACCGAAGACACCATTGACAACCTTGCCCTTGCCGCCGAGCAACCAGGCAAGCCCCCCCTTTTGATCATCCCGATATCGCCCATTCTAATTTCCCATGCTTGCATTAGAATTGCTGCTGCTACTGCTTTACCTATTCTGATGCATAGCCTGTTTATTGTAACCTGCTGTTGATAATTACCTGCATATCCTAAATTGCTTAGTATAGGCTGGGTAGAGACATATCAGTGACCCCACTTATCCCGACTGCCCCGCTGGATTATCAGAAGACCCGATCAACGGGAATTGAAGACCAGGCCCCGACACCGCACATCACCCCCCCTAGTTGTAACGACGCTGCAGCGTTACTATCGAGTGCCGAGGGTGATGCCTTGTGTAGCACTTCTGATGTTAACTCTGTAGAGTAGCTATTTGGTCGTGGTCATCGAGGGTGATTCCTCCTTCACCGCTTCCGATAACGACGCTGTCATACAACACCTCAAGTGTGGACCCAATGAGGGTGATTCCTCCGAGTTCACCTTGACGGAGACATCGAGTAGGAATCCAACGAGGGTGATACCTCGGATTCCCCTGATGTTATGGACACACGGATACTTGGACTTTACACTGTTACTTGGATAGGCGGGTCGACCCTGAGGGGTACCCGCGTGTGCCTGAGAGGCGAGTGTTGTGAAGACGGGTGCCTGTATGGTGCCCGAGTGCTGAATACGAGGCGCGGCCGGGCATTCTTAACCCTTGCAGCAAGTCCTCGAGACGGGGCGACGGGGTCACATCTTTCGTGAGTCTCTGCTCGTTACCGCAAGCCCTAGTCCATTAACGATTTGGATATTTGATCCGAGCAGGTCTCTGGCCTGATAGCACTAACCATCACGTGGGCATAGTATGGGCGTTCTGCATCGTAGCATCAGCCGAAAGCTCTGTCAGACGTCTAGTTCAGCCTTGCGGCCGGGACGGACCGGCGCCGCCCTGGTGCCTGGCTTCCCCCTGCACGCAACGACTCGGAGTGCACAGGGCGATGGCCCAAGACCTCTGAGCGCTTAGGATGTAGACCGACGGGGACCTCTCTGCTGAGCTGTAGGTAGGGCTGCGGTGTGTCGTTTGGCCGAGGCCAGGCATGACCCAGGAAAGTGTGTCCGGCCGGAGTTAACCGAGCGTGTTGGGTAAGTTGGTGCACCCCTGCAGGGAAGAAAACTTCTATCGATAGCCGGTCCTACGGTAAAGGACACTCGGAGTTGTATCCTGATTGATACATTTTAGAACTGGATACTTGGATACTATGGCTCTGGGATTGCTTCTCGCAGGGAGTCGAGAAGGGATCTCAGGACGAGGTTGATGACTGTATGGCTCTGGGATTGCTTTCTCGCAGGGAGTCGAGAAAGGATCTCTGGGTGAGGATGAGACTTAATGACACTGCTACATTATATTGTACTGTCCTTCTCTCTTCTATTGCTGCAAGACCTCTGAAGATGCTAGTCTTCGATAGGACTAGGCCTTCTCTCTATTCTTGCATTTCTGCAGCCCAGTCCACATATACAGCCTCCCTTTGAAAATGTTGCATATGTAGTGTAGATCCTTGCTTGCTGAGTACTTCTGAGTACTCACGGTTGCTTTGTTTTCCTTTTCTCCCCATATCAGTTTGACGTGACCAAGATGACGGAGCCCCTGAGACAGATGCCCCGTCAATCGACTACTACTACCACCCCGAGGATGGATACTACGACGAGTTGGACTGACGACCAGGAGTAGGATCGGAGGGTCCCAGGCAGGAGGCCTTCGCCTTTCGATCGTAGTGTTTTATTTTGCCCCGCCTTTCTAAAGGCCTTTCTGTTTCTATTTCATATCTGTACTTAGATATCTGAAGCTTCCGCTGACGCTTGTTCGCAAGCTTATGTATTCGAGCCCTCGAGGCCCCTGTCTTGTAATATAAAGCTTGTATGACTTTATTTATGTTTTAGAGTTGTGTTGTGATATCTTCCCGTGAGTCCTTAGGCTTGATCGTGTGCATTTGCGTGTATGAATAGTGCACGATCGGGCCGGGGGCGTCACAGCTTCCGCTTTCGGTCTATGAGGGTACGTGGACACACTCTCCCCCTCTAGTTGCTATACATCTCCTAGATAGATCTTGCGTGAGCGTAGGAAATTTTTTGAAATTGCATGCTACGCTTCACAATAGTGGCATCCGAGCCAGGTCTATGCGTAGATGATATGCACGAGTAGAACACAAAGAGTTGTGGGCGGTGATCGTCTTACTGCTTACCACCAACGTCTTATTTTGATTCGGCGGTATTGTTGGATGAAGCGGCCCGGACCAACCTTACATGACCACGTTCATTAGACCGGTTCCACCGACAGACATGCAACTACTTCTGCATAAAGGTGGCTGGCGGGTGTCTGTTTCTCCTACTTTAGTTGAATCGAATTTGACTGTGGCCGGTCCTTGTTGAAGGTTAAAACAGCAAACTTGATAAATCACCGTTGTGGTTTTGATGCGTAGGTAAGAACGGTTCTTGCTAGAAGCCCGTAGCAGCCACGTAAAACTTGCAACAACAAAGTAGAGGACGTCTAACTTGTTTTTGCAGGGCATGTTGTGATGTGATATGGTCAAGACATGATGTGATATACGTTATTGTATGAGATGATCATGTTTTGTAAAAGTTATCGGCAACTGACAGGAGCCTTATGGTTGTCGCTTTATTGTATGAAATGCAAACGCCATGTAATTGCTTTACTTTATCACTATGCGTTAGCGATAGTTGTAGAAGCAATAGTTGGCGAGACGACCACGATGCTACGATGGAGATCAAGGTGTCAAGCCGGTGACTATGGAGATCATGACGGTGCTTTGGAGATGGAGATCAAAGGCACAAGATGATGATGGCCATATCATGTCACATATTTTGATTGCATGTGATGTTTATCTTTTATGCATCTTATTTTGCTTAGTACGGCGGTAGAATTATAAGATGATCCCTTACTAAAATTTCAAGGTATAAGTGTTCTCCCTGAGTATGCACCATTGCGACAGTTCATCGTGCTGAGACACCACGTGATCATCGGGTGTGATAAGCTCTACGTTCACATACAAGGGTGCAAGACAGTTTTGCACATGCGGAATACTCGGGTTAAACTTGACGAGCCTAGCATGTACAGACATGGCCTCGGAATACTGGAGGCCGAAAGGTCGAACATGAATCATATAGTAGATATGATCAACATAGAGATGTTCACCATTGATGACTACTCCATCTCACGTGATGATCAGATATGGTTTAGTTGATTTGGATCACGTATCATTTAGATGACTTGAGGGATGTCAATCTAAGTGGGAGTTCTTAAGTAATATGATTAATTAAACTTAATTTATCATGAACTTAGTCCTGATAGTATTTGCATATCTATGTTGTAGATCAATAGCTCGCGTATAGCTCCCTTGTTTTATTTTTGATATGTTCCTAGAGAAAACTAAGTTGAAAGATGATAGTAGCAATGATGCGGACTGGGTCCGTGATATGAGGATTATCCTCATTGCTGCACAGAAGAATTATGTCCTTGATGCACCGCTAGGTGAAAGGCCTACTGCAGGAGCAGATGCAGATGTTGTGAATGTCTGACAAGCTCGATCTGATGACTACTCGATAGTTCAGTGTGCCATGCTTTACGGCTTAGAATCGGGACTTCAAAGACATTTTGAACGTCATGGACCATATGAGATGTTCTAGGAATTGAAGTTAATATTTCAAGCAAATGCCCGAGTTGAGAGATATGAAGTCTCCAACAAGTTCTATAGCTGCAAGATGGAGGAGAACAGTTCTATCAGTGAACACATACTCAAAATGTCTGGGTATCATAATCACTTGACTCAGCTGGGAGTTAATCTTCCAGATGATAGTGTTATTGACAGAGTTCTCCAATCACTGCCACCAAGCTACAAAGGCTTTGTGATGAACTATAATATGCAAGGGATGGATAAGACAATTCCCGAGCTCTTCGCTATGCTCAAAGCTGCGGAGGTAGAAATCAAGAAGGAGCATCAAGTGTTGATGGTTAACAAGACCACTAGTTTCAAGAAAAAGGGCAAAGGAAAGAAGGGGAACTTCAAGAAGAATGGCAAGCAAGTTGCCACTCCCGGGAAGAAGCCCAAATCTAGACCTAAGCCTGAAACTGAGTGCTTCTACTGCAAAGGGACTGGTCACTGGAAGCGGAACTGCCCCAAGTATTTGGTGGATAAGAAGGATGGCAAAGTGAACAAAGGTATATTTGATATACATGTTATTGATGTGTACCTTACTAATGTTGGTAGCAACCCCTGGGTATTTGATACCAGTTCAGTTGCTGAGATTTGTAACTCAAAATAGGGGCTACGGATTAAACGAAGATTGGCTAAAGACGAGGTGACGATGCGCGTCGGGAATGGTTCCAAGGTCGATGTGATCGCCGTCAGCACGCTACCTCTACATCTACCTTCGGGATTAGTTTTAGACCTGAATAATTGTTATTTGGTGCTAGTGTTGAGCATGAACATTATATCTGGATCTTGTTTAATGCGAGATGGTTATTCATTTAAATCAGAGAATAATGGTTATTCTATTTATATGAGTAATATCTTTTATGGTCATGCACCCTTGAAGAGTGGTCTATTTTTGTTGAATCTCGATTGTGGTGATACACATATTCATAATATTGATGCCAAAAGATGCAAAGTTGATAATGATAGTGCAACATATTTGTGCCACTGCCGTTTAGGTCATATTGGTGTAAAGCGCATGAAGAAACTCCATGCGGATGGGCTTTTGGAATCACTTGATTATGAATCATTTGATACTTGCGAACCATGCCTCATGGGCAAGATGACTAAAACTCCGTTCTCCGGAACAATGGAGCGAGCTAATGACTTATTGGAAATAATACATACCGATGTATGCGGTCCGATGAGTGTTGAAGTTCGTGGCAGGTATCGTTATTTTCTAACCTTCACAGATGATTTAAGCAGATATGGGTATATCTACTTAATGAAACACAAGTCTGAAACATTTGAAAAGTTCAAAGAATTTCAGAGTGAAGTGGAGAATCATCGTAACAAGAAAATAAAGTTTCTACGATCTGATCACAGAGGCGAATATTTGAGTTACGAGTTTGCCCTTCATTTAAAACAATGTGGAATAGTTTCACAACTCACGCCACCTGGAACACCACAGCGTAATGGTATGTCCGAACGTCGTAACCGTACTTTATTAGATATGGTGCGATCTATGATGTCTCTTACCGATTTACCACTATCATTTTGGGGTTATGCATTAGAGACAGCTGCATTCATGTTAAATAGGGCACCGTCTAAATCCGTTGAGACGACACCGTATGAACTATGGTTTGGCAAGAAACCTAAGTTGTCGTTTCTTAAAGTTTGGGGCTGCGATGCTTATGTGAAAAAGCTTCAGCCTGATAAGCTCGAACCCAAATCGGAGAAGTGCGTCT
Source organism: Thinopyrum elongatum (assembly GCA_011799875.1). Taxonomy (NCBI): domain Eukaryota; kingdom Viridiplantae; phylum Streptophyta; class Magnoliopsida; order Poales; family Poaceae; genus Thinopyrum; species Thinopyrum elongatum. Next base: position 100,868,342 of record CM022303.1, on the reverse strand, counting down.
TCATAGGATACCCAAAAGAAACTGTTAGGTACACCTTCTACCACAGATCCGAAGGCAAGATCTTTGTTGCTAAGAATGGATCCTTTCTAGAGAAGGAGTTTTTCTCGAAAGAAGTGAGTGGGAGGAAAGTAGAACTTGATGAGGTAATTGTACCTTCTCTCGAATTGGAAGGTAGCTCATCACAAAAAACCGTTCCCGTGATGCCTACACCAACTAGAGAGGAAGCTAATGATGATGATCATGAAACTTCAGATCAAGTTACTACCGAACCTCATAGGTTAACCAGAGCACGTTCTACACCAGAGTGGTACGGTAATCCTGTTCTGGAATTCATGTTACTAGACCAAGATGAACCTACGAACTATGAACAAGCTATGATGAGCCCAGATTTCGATAAATGGCTTGAGGCCATGAAATCTGAGATAGGATCCATGTATGAGAACAAAGTGTGGACTTTGGTTGACTTGCCCGATGATCGGCGAGCCATAGAGAATAAATGGATCTTCAAGAAGAAGACTGACGCTGATGGTAATATTATTGTCTACAAAGCTCGACTTGTCGCGAAAGGTTTTCAACAAGTTCAAGGAGTTGACTACGATGAGATTTTCTCACCCGTAGCGATGCTTAAGTCCGTCCGAATCATGTTAGCAATTGCCGCATTTTATGATTATGAAATCTGGCAAATGGACGTCAAAACTGCATTCCTTAATGGATTTCTCAAAGAAGAGTTGTATATGATGCAACCAGAAGGTTTTGTCGATCCTAAAGGTGCTAACAAAGTGTGCAAGCTCCAGCGATCCATCTATGGACTGGTGCAAGCATCTCGGAGTTGGAATATATGCTTTGATGAGGTGATCAAAGCATATGGTTTTATACAGACTTTCGGAGAAGCCTGTATTTACAAGAAAGTGAGTGGGAGCTCTGTAGCATTTCTAATATTATATGTGGATGACATATTGTTGATTGGAAATGATGTAGAATTTCTGGATAGTATAAAAGGATACTTGAATAGAAGTTTTTCAATGAAAGACCTCGGTGAAGCTGCTTATATATTGGGCATCAAGATCTATAGAGATATATCAAGATGCTTAATAGGACTATCACAAAGCACATACCTTGATAAAGTTTTGAAGAAGTTCAAAATGGATCAGTCAAAGAGAGGGTTCTTGCCTGTGTTACAAGGTGTGAAGTTGAGTAAGACTCAAAACCCGACCACGGCAGAATATAGAGAGAGAATGAAAGTCATTCCCTATGCCTCAGTCATAGGTGCTATAAAGTATGCCATGCTGTGTACCAGACCTATTGTGTGCCTTGCCATGAGTTTGGCAAAGGGGGTACAATAGTGATCTAGGAGTAGATCACTGGACAGCGGTCAAAATTATCCTTAGGTACCTTAAAGAGGACTAAGGAAATGTTTCTCGGTTATCGAGGTGATAAAGGGTTACGTCAATACAAGCTTTAAACACTAATCCATATGACTCTGAGTCTCAATCTAGACACATATTGTAAGTGGGAGCAATTAGCTAGAGTAGCTCCATACAGAGCATTGTAGACATAGAAATTTGCGAAATACATACGGATCTGAATGTGGCAGACCCGTTGATTAAACTTCTCTCACAAGCAAAACATGATCACACCTTAGTACGCTTTGGGTGTTAATCACATGGCGATGTGAACTAGATTATTGACTCTAGTAAACCCTTTGGGTGTTGGTCACATGACGATGTAAACTATTGGTGTTAATCACATGGCGATGTGAACTAGATTATTGACTCTAGTAAACCCTTTGGGTGTTGATCACATGGCGATGTGAACTAGATTATTGTCTCTAGTGCAAGTGGGAGACTGAAGGAAATATGCCCTAGAGGCAATAATAAAGTTGTTATTTTATATTTCCTTATATCATGATAAATGTTTATTATTCATGCTAGAATTGTATTAACCGGAAACTTGATACATGTGTGGATACATAGACAAAACACCATGTCCCTAGTAAGTCTCTACTAGACTAGCTCGTTAATCAAAGATGGTTAAGTTTCCTAACCATAGACATGTGTTGTCATTTGATGAACGGGATCACATCATTAGGAGAATGATGTGATGGACATGACCCATCCGTTAGCTTAGCATATTGATCGTTCAGTTTTATTGCTATTGCTTTCTTCATGTCAAATACATATTCATTCGACTATGAGATTATGCAACTCCCGAATACCGAAGGAATACCTTGTGTGCTATCAAACATCACAACGTAACTGGGTGATTATAAAGATGCTCTATAGGTATCTCCGAAGGTGTTTGTTGGGTTGACATAGATCGAGATTAGGATTTGTCACTCCGAGTATCGGAGAGGTATCTCTGGGCCCTCTCGGTAATACACATCATAAGAAGCCTTGCAAGCAAAGTGACTAATGAGTTAGTTGCAGGATGATGTATTACAGAATGAGTAAAGAGGCTTGCCGGTAACGAGATTGAACTAGGTATGAAGATACCGACGATCGAATCTCGGGCAAGTAACATACCGATGACAAAGGGAATAACGTATGTTGTCATAATGGTTCGACCGATAAAGATCTTTGTAGAATATATAGGAGCCAATATGAGCATCCAGGTTCCGCTATTGGTTATTGACCGGAGAGGTGTCTCGGTCATGTCTGCATAGTTCCCGAACCCGTAGGGTCCGCACGCTTAACGTTCGATGACGGTTTTGTATTATATGAGTTATGTGATTTGGTGACCGAATGTTGTTCAGAGTCCCGGATGAGATCACGGACATGACGAGGAGTCTCGAAATGGTCGACAGGTAAAGATTGATATATAGGACAATGGTATTCGGACACCGGAAGTGTTTCGGAGGGTACCGGGTACATATCAGGTCACCAGAAGGGGTTCCGGGCACCCCCGGCAAAAGAAATGGGCCTAATGGGCCAAGAGGGGAAACGCAGCAGCCAGTAGGGGCTGCTACGCCCCCCATATGGGCCGAACCAGAGGAGAAGGAAAGAGGGGAAGAGAGAAGGAAGGGGAGGGATTCGGCCTCCCCCTTCCTTCCCTCCTCCTTCCTCCTTCCTTCCCCCTCTGAAACTTATGGAAAGGGAGGAGGCCGAATTGGGGAGGCGCCCAAGTAGGATTCCTCCTACTTGGGGCACCCCCTTGCTGCTCCCCTCCCTCTCCCACCTATATATACATGGGGAGGGGGCGCCTAGGACATACCAACAATTGTTAGCCGTGTGCGGCGCCCCCCTCCACAGTTTACGCCTCCGGTCATATTCACGTAGTGCTTAGGCGAAGGCCTGCGCGGATCACTTCACCATAACCGTCACCACACCATCGTGCTGACGGAACTCTCCCTCGACACTTTGTTGGATCAAGAGTTCGAGGGACGTCATCGAGCTGAACGTGTGTAGAACTCGGAGGTGCCGTAAGTTCGGTGCTTGATCGGTCGGAATGAGAAGAAGTTCGACTACATCAACCGCGTTGTCAAACGCTTCCGCTTTCGGTCTACGAGGGTACGTGGACACACTCTCCCCCTCTAGTTGCTATGCATCTCCTAGATAGATCTTGCGTGAGCATAGGAATTTTTTTGAAATTGCATGCTATGTTTCACAACAGCAGAAACTGGTCGTCCGGCTGACAAAGTGTCCAGCTGTGCGTCATGTGCGAGTTGAGAAGATCGAATCGCATGCGAACATAGTAATTCAAAACGAGCAAGGTGATAACCGACAAGTATAGGGAATCGCAATAGTTTTCGAGGGTAGAGTATTCAACCCAAATTTATTGATTCGACACAAGGGGAGCCAAATAATATTCTCAAGTATTAGCAGTTGAGTTGTCAATTCAACCACACCTGGAAGACTTAATATCTGCAGCAAAGTTTTTAATAGCAAAATAGTATGAAAGCAACGGTAACGGTGGCAAAAGTAGCAGTAGCAGTGTTGTGATGATTGTAACAGTAACAACGAAAAAAGTAACTTAGCAACGATCAATATGTGAAAAGCTCGTAGGCATTGGATCAATGATGGATAATTATGTCGGATGGCATTCATCATGCAACAGTCATAACCTAGGGTGACACAGAACTAGCTCCAATTCATCAATATAATGTAGGCATATATTCCATATATAGTCATACGTTCTTATGGAAAAGAACTTGCATGACATCTTTTGTCCTACCCTCCCGTGGCAGCGGGGTCCTAATGGAAACTAAGGATATTAAGGCCTCTTTTTAATAGAGAACCGGACCAAAGCATTAGCACTTAGTGAATACATGAACTCCTCAAACTACGGTAATCATCGGAAAGAATCCCAATTATTGTCACCTTGGGGTATGCGGATCATAACTCGTAATAGGTGTCTACAACTTGCAAGATCGGATCAAGAACGCACATATATTCATGAAAACATAATAGGTTCAGATCTGAAATCATGGCACTCGGGCCCTAGTGACAAGCATTAAGCATAGCAAAGTCATAGCAACATCAATCTCAGAACATAGTGGATACTAGGGACCAAACCCTAACAAAACTAACTCCATTACATAATAAATCTCATCCAACCCATCACCGTCCAGCAAGCCTACGATGGAATTACTCACGCACGGCGGTGAGCATCATGAAATTGGTAATGGAGGAAGGTTGGTGATGATGATGACGACGAATCCCCCTCTCCAGAGCCCCGACCGGACTCCAGATCAGCCCTCCCGATGAAGAACAGGAGGCGGCGGCTCCGTATCGTAAAACGTGATGAACTCTTCTCCCTGATTTTTTTCTCCCCGAATAGGGTTATATGGAGTTGGAGTTGAGGTCGGAGGGGCTCCAGGGGGCCCACAAGCCTGCAGGGCGCGCCCCCAGGGATTGTGGCCTCTAGGTGGCCTCCCTCTGGATAATTCTTGCGCCAGTATTTTTTATTAATTCCAAAAATATTCTCAGTAAATTTTCAGGTCAATCCAAGAACTTTTATTTCTGCACAAAAATAAAACCAAGGCAATTCTGCTGAAAACAGTGTCAGTATGGGTTAGTTCCATTCAAATCATGCAAATTAGAGTCCAAAACAAGGGCAAAAGAGTTTGGAAAAGTAGATACGATGGAGACGTATCAACTCCCCCAAGCTTAACCCATTGCTTGTCCTCAAGCAATTCAGTTGATAAACTGAAAGTGACAAAGAAAAACTTCTACAAACTAACCATACTCACAATATGTATAGCCAGCATTAGGGTTTTCAGCAAAGATTATAAACTAACCATACTCACAATAACATTTAGGTCTCACATTTACTCATATCAATGGCATAATCAACTAGCGAGCAATAATAATAAATCTCAGATGACAACACTTTTTCAAAACAATCATGATATGATATAACAAAATGGTATGTCGCTAGCCCTTTCTGAGACTGCAAAACATAAATGCAGAGCACCCCTGAAGATTAAGGACTGACTAGACATTGTAATTCATGGCAAAAGAGATCCAGTCACAGTCATACTCAACATCAATTAATAGCAATGCATACAAATGACAGTGGAGCTCTCTAGCTGGTGCTTTTTATAAGAGGACGACGACTGTGACGCCCCCTGCTCAATCGTGCACTAATCATACACGCAAATGCACACGATCAAACCTAAGGACTCATGGGAAGATATCACAACACAACTCTAAAACATAAATAAAGTCATACATGCTTTATATTACAAGCCAGGGGCCTCGAGGGCTTGAATACATAAGCTCGCATACAAGCGTCAGCGGAAGCATCAGATATCTGAGTACAGATATAAAAGAAAGACAGATAGGCCCTTAAAGAAGGCAGGGCAAAAGAAAACACTACGATCGAAAGGCGCAGGCCTCCTGCCTGGGACCCTCCAAACCTACTCCTGGTCGTCGGCCAACTCGTAGTAGTATCCACCCTCGGGGAAGTAGTAGCGATCTTCGGCGGGGGCAGCTGTCTCAGGGGCTCCGTCATCTGGTTGCATCAAAAGGATACGGGGAGAAAAAGAAAGCAAAGCAACCGTGAGTACTCATCCGAAGTACTCAGCAAGCAAGGATCTACACTACATATGCAACATTATCAAAGAAAAGGCTGTATATGTGGACTGGGCTGCAGAAATGCCAGAATAGAGAGGAGGCCTAGTCCGATCGAAGACTAGCATCTTCAGCGGTCTTGCAGCAATAGAAGAGAGTAGATCAGCACAGTAAAATGTAGTAGTAGTGTCATCAACCTCACCCAGAGATCCTTTCTCGACTCCCTGCGAGAAAGCACTCCCAGAGCCATACAGTCATCAACCTCGTCCTGAGATCCCTTCTCGACTCCCTGCGAGAACCAGTCGCAGAGCCATAGTATCCAATTCTAGTTGTATCGATTGGGATACAACTCCGAGTGTCCGTTACCGAGGATCCGGCTATGCATAGATTAGTTCTTCCCTGCAGGGGTGCACCATCTTACCCACCACGCTCGCTTAACTCCGGCCGGACACACTTTTCCGGCTCATGCCCGGCCTTGGTCAAATGACACACCGCAACCCTACCTACAGCTCAACAGAGAGGTCCCCGTCGGTCTATATCCTAAGCACTCAGGGGTCTTGGGCCATCGCCCTGTGCACTCCGAGTCGTTGCGCACACGGTGAAGCCAGGCACCACCACTACAGGATGGCGCCGGTCCGTCCGTGCCGCCATGCTGAACTGGACGTCTGACAGAGCTTTCGGCTGATGCATACGATGCAGAGTGCCCATAACTTTTCCCACGTGATGGTTAGTGCTATCGGGCCAAAGGCCCAGTCGAATCAAATATCCAAATCGCAGTGTGTTGGTAGTGCGGTAACGAGCAGAGACTCACGATCGATGTGACCCCGTCGCCCCGTCTCGAGGACTTGCGGCAAGGGCTAAGATTGCCCGCCCATGCCTCGTATTCATATCTCGGGCAACCTCCAGGTCAACCCGTCTCCACAACACTCGCCACTTAGGCTCACACGGGTACCCCTCAGGGTCGACCCGCCTTTCCAAGTAACAGTGTAAAGTCCAGGTATCTGTGTGTCCATAACATCAGGGGAATCCGAGGTATCACCCTCGTTGGATTCCTACTTGATGTATCCGTCAAGGTGAACTCGGAGGAATCACCCTCGATGGGTTCACACTTGATGTGTTGCTCGACAGGGTCGTATCGGAAGTGGAGAAGGAGGAATCACCCTCGATGACCACGACCAAATAGCTACTCTACAGAGTTAACATCAGGAGTGCTATTCGAGGTATCACCCTCGGCACTCGATAGTAATGCTGCAGTGTCGTTACAACTAAGGGGGTGACGTGCGGTGCTGGGGCCTGGTCGTCGTGTCTCCTGATAATCCAGCGGGGCAATCAGGACAAGTGGGGTCACTAATAGGTCTCTACCCATCCTATACTAGACAGTTTAGGATAAGCAGGTAAGGTATCAATAGCAGGTTACAATAAACAGGCTATGCATCAGAATAGGTAAAGCAGTAGCAGTAGCAATTCTAATGCAAGCATGAGAGAGAAAGAATAGGCGATATCGGTATGCTCAAGGGGGGGTGCTTGCCTGGTTGCTCGGCAGCAAAGGCAAGGTCGTCAACGGTGGCGTCGGGCTCCTGAGCTGCGTCGGTCTCGGGAACTGCGCCGGTACCGGGATCTACCGAGAGAGAAGAGGGGGAAAAAACAGATAAATACACAGCAAACATATGCAACACAGAGCAGGCTATGCTAACGTGCAGTGCAGGGTGGCCTAAAGACATGTCTAAACCATATTAGTTACTTTAGGATTTAAGTTGGAATTATTAACCGGTGTATATGCACTATTCATCTACCGGAAACAAGCTAAAAGTTGCGGGTTCACCTCCGTAGAGGGTCCCGACACGGAAACAGATAGCACAGTTGGATTTGTCTCGTCGTTCTGAGCAACTTTCATATATAAAACTTTTTCATCGGAGTTACAGTTTATTTTATATGATTTTTCAAAGTTTTAATCATTTTCTGAAATTATTATTAATCAAATTAATTCGAAAATACAATTATGACATCATCATGACATCAGCATGACATCAGCAGTCAACTGTACTGTCGACTGGTTCAAACTGACATGTGGGTCCCACCTGTCAGTGACTGTTTAAGTTAATTAACAGATTAAATAAGTTAATGAGTTCATTAAGTTAATTAATCTTAATTAGTTTAATTAATCGGAATTAATTAGGTTAATTAATTAATTAATTAATTTAATTATTAATTATGTTTTAATATTTGTTTATTTTTTCTTTAATTCCCTAGTGGACCTCACGTTCCCAAGTGGCTTCATCTTCAGTATGATTTGACCACTACACCTTGAGGAACTTGGTCGTCTTCTGACGGGTTCGACGTTCAGATTCATCGAGAATGCGGACCGGATGCTCCTTATAAGATAGATCATCTTGCAATTCGAGCATTTCATGGTCCACTGCTGTCGGGGCCGGATTTCGGGGACGCGGCATATCCCAGAAAATTAACCCCTCGTGTCATCACCAACCCAGGATTACCGTTACTGGTGGACACGTCCTTGTTACAGATTTCCAAGCTATTACAAGAATTGGATACAAGACCATAAAGGTCTAATGATACAACAGTGATTCTGGTGGTGGATGACGGAATTGTCTCGCGGTTCTTCAACGTCGATGGGGCTCCATTCCCACAGGAACGGCTGACCTGGATAATTCCTATCCCGCATGGCTGCCATCCTAGGCTCCGCACGGACATCGTTGTGGTACTCCTTGTAGAAATCCTGACCTGGCCAAGTAAATAGCCAGGGACAAGCCTGTGAGTACGTTTGAATGTACTCGCAAACATCATGAACAAAAGATATGCCGAATGCAACAATTAAATTATAAGATCATGATGAACCAAACTTTATGCGTATGCTCATGCTGGACTATAAAAATGCATGCTGACAGGGATTACTTCATGGCATGATAAAATATTAGCAGGTGAAAATATATAAAATTGTTAGTGATAAACAAGGAAAGTCAAAGGAAAACAAAATAAAAGAAATGCCGGTCGAATGTCAAGTGACACCACGGTAGGTCTTGAAGAGAAATGCCAAACGGGTGTCTAAAGAGAAATCGGACGAGACAGGACCATCCGAGAACTCAGGCGACGCCACGAGAGGTCTTGAAAAGAAATGCCAGTCGGGTGTCAAGTGACGCCACGGTCGGACTTGAAGAGAAATGCCAATCGGGTGTCCACAAGAGTGGTGGCGTGATAAACCGCCTGTTAACTCAAGGGACGCCACGGAGAGGTCTTTAAAAAATAAAATTGAGTGCCCGGGGTAGTCTAGCCAGCCCCTGAGACACTCATGAATAGAAAATAAGAGAAACAGGTTAGTCCATAATAATATGTACAACCACAATATTATGAACAAGCATAGAAAAATATCCATGATAGCATCAGGGTGACAATAAATATTCAGCAAAAACAATTCAGGCACATTTTAAGTATTTCCTCCGAAGACCGACGCTAAGACCGACACTTGACCAACCCAGACTGTAGCCCTTAACCGCGGACACGGCTATTCGAATAGGTTTAAACTCTGCAGAGGGTGTACTCTTTACCCACAAGTAAATGATTTCTTTAGTCAGTACCGTGACACTGACTAATTCCCATTACGGTCTTTGGGTTGAAAACACACCTGACCAGCACACACCAGAATAACTCTCCGGATGCCAGGTATCACCCAAAGCATCGTTCAAGAAAAACTCTAAGACGGAGAGACCAACGTCCTGCATGGGATCACTATTAATACGCGCGGATTACAAGGGGTGCCCCCCTCTCAGTCACAACTGGAAACACCCATGCCCCCTGACCCGATGACAGGATTTAGTCCCGGATCCCTGGGAAACCCTCATCGTGGCCCTCTGTACGGTGTGTGCATGGAAAGGGGTTATCAACTTACTGAACCATACCCTACCTGTGGCAGGAACCTGTGGCAGCACGAAACAAGTATGGGGGTTACCGGAACAAGACTCGATCTATGGTCGACTCAGGAGGCATTAAGTTTCCTGCAACGGTTAGCACAACAAAGTATTCTTTCAACAGCAATCCCAACAGGGCCACAACCCTTGCATGCTCCAACATGCACAACAAACAAGGCATGATCACGCTCCAACGTGATCATCCTCCTGCCGGTAACGGTATTTCTCTTATGCCTGCTCCTGCAAGTTAGTCATGTCAACACACGATGCATGATACGATGAAACATGCCAACACTACACACATGCAAAATTAGCCATATGCTAGTTTTATTTGAATTCAACATAGTCATGATCAAATTATTCTAGCAAATAAACTACCATGCATTCACCATATCAAGTGTTCAAGATGCTTGCCTTGAGCATGCAGAAGTGTGGGGTGCACTCCAAAAGTTTGAAAACTTTATCTTCCCTCCATTTCCTATTTTTCAAAAATATTTGAATTACCACATAATTCAAAAAAACAGTGCCAAAAATTGTTTCAAATATTTTTGAAATAAATACTAAAATAAACTAGATGAAAAATGAAAAATAACATAAATAGAATCAATTCATTTGGAGTTAATATGAATTACTTATGAAATTTCTAAGTTGAAATAATTGATTAAAAGGACTATTTAATTGCGCCAACAGAAACAAAGCTTAGGAAAATGTTCACCTAGGCTGGAATAATAGAGCATGATTTTATGGGTGCAAGGTAATTTGAATCATCAAATTTGATTTTGATCTGCCCACAGTGGAATTATTGGAATCTACTGAGAAAAGAAAATAGAAAGAGATAGAGAAATGCCCTGAGCGTGGTTTAGCTGCTGGCGCCATTTTGGGCCGAGCCCAGAGACACGGTCGCGCGGGGCAAGGCGGTGGCTCGCCGACAGGTGGGACCCACCTGTCGGGTTTGCCTTCCCCACACGCGCGCCTGGACCGGGGCAGAGGCGGGGCTCCGGCGGTGATCCCCGGCGAATGGTGGCTCCTCTCGCGAAGCTGAGGCTACCATCATGCTCAGGAGACCCTGGAGCTCCCGACGAGGTATTGTATGGTCTTCGGGGAGCCCTATCTCGCCGGCGGCGAGGACACCCGAAGCTCTCCGGTGGAGATGAACTGGGGCTTTCGCCTGAGAGTGACCCCGCGCAAAAATTGAGAGGGGGGGTGGTGCTACGGGGTCATTTAGAAGCTTCTGGAAAGAAAAATGAGGGGAGGAAAGCTCTGGAGGCATCGGACTCCCCCGGACGATGGCGGCGATGGCCTTGGCCGGAAGTGGGGAAGAAGGCTGTCCCGAGCTCGATTGAGGCTTCAGGGAGTTGATTGGGAGGGTGATAGAGGGTGTGCCGTTCTGCTGATAGCCTCGGGACGGCTTTTATAGCTCAGGCGAGGTTGGTTCCTGCGACTCCTGGAAGTGGTTCATGACGGCGGCCATTGATGGTGGCAGTTGAGGCCGGTGAGGTCGATGGAGGAGTGGATAGGCTCAGGTGGTTAGAAGTTAAGAGGGGAGCGAGCTAGCGGGTCTGGGCGGCTCGGGCGGTGCCGTGCCTGAGCTGCCGACCATGGCGGCGGTGGTGGTCGGTGAGGACGGCGGTGGTCGGCACTAGGGGACGAGGGAGAGTGTCGGTAGGGTCCGTGGCTTATCCGTGAAGCCTACTGGATGACTTGCGCGCGAGGAGAGGCAGCAGAGGGAGTGGTATGAGCTCGATGCCAGAGGTGCAGAAACTGCACTCTGCTCGCGCTCTGTATATGTCCACCAGGTGTTCGATGGATTGCCAAAGTGGCAAAATGAACTTATTTGAATTTGAAAGCTTGACATGATGATGAGTCACTCCATAAGGGAGCTACTGGACATGGTGGTTTGGTAGGAGAAGCAAATTCCCAATGTAAGTTTAAGACCTTGCCAAAATCAGTCATGCTCATGAGGTGCTCGACAGAATGTCAGGGTGATCTAGGCAATTTAGTTAGACTTGAAAATTTGCAGGTGGAGATCTCTTTCGATGGTAAAGGTATTGGTGGAGTTGGTTTGGCAAAAGGAGATACTTTCTAGTGCAAGTTTTGGTGAATTTAGTTTCTGGACAGAAATTTTAGAGGAATATTTGGTGAACTTAAAAGGTGCAAATGGAGCTGATATTATGGACTTAAGGGTTTGGTTGGAAGGACTATGAGTGGGAAAAATTTCAGGATTTTTGGAGCAAGGAAAATTAGGGTTGTAGTAGAAACTCAAATACTGGACAGAAATGAAAAGAGATTGTTTCACTCAAATTTTTCAAAAGACCAAGTTAGGTTTTTGCATAAAAGTGATATATAGGCATCACATGACACCTCATAATTTTTGTGGGGTTTTAAAAGAATTATTTAAAATAGTTGTAGTGCAACAGAAGCATTTAAAGTATAGAAATGGCTATTAAAATAATTGTTTTGGGCAATTTTTATTATGAAAATAATTCTTACTGTTATTAAAATGTAATTGAAATGATTTGAGAAAACTACCAAAGCCACAATATTATTTCCAAAAATTTCTATATGGAGGGAAGAATTTTGAAAAACAGAAACAGACAATGGTTCTGAAATTAATAAAAGACCTAGTAAAAATTCAAAATTTTAATTCTGGCCAAATTCTATTTAGTAAAAACATGATTAAATTTTTGGGGTGTTACAAACTCTACCCCCTTAAGAAAATCTCGTCCTCGAGATTTGTTAAGGACGGAAGAATTAAATGCAATCACAACAGACAAGCAATCATGCATAAGACAATAACGCACAGGCACATCATTCAATCAAACACTACACACTGCTAGAAATATACCCACAATCGTCTACGGCGACGGTGGAATTTACTGGGCAACAGGTTTGCTAATGACAACTACTCTGGCAGACTCAGTCTACTTCGTCGACATCCAGACGGGCGTGTCTCGCGGACGTCGAGGCTTCTCCGGGGGCTTCAACGTCGGAGTTGACCGGAGTGTTATGAGGAGCTGCAGGGTTGGGGTAGCGATGATGACCCACACGGGGTGTAGTGGCTACAGTCCCATTGGAGGAAATCCCAAAGAGACGATGGAGTTCATCCGGGGAAACGAATGCATTGCCCGGGTAGGCAACAGGGGCAGACCTCGCAGGCTCGATTGGTCTCCCGAATAGTACTATCGGGGAGTCGGTGGCAGGTGCAGCTTCACTTCTCACCGGGGCCAGGAGAGCAAGCATCCTGCGGGTCTCAATCAGATCATTGGTGACCTGATCGAAGAGTGCCTCTTGCGCTCTCAGGTAGCGCACCAGATGCACCAGAGCAGGATCCGTCTCATGGTCTCCGTTGGCGACTTGGGTCGGCCTACCATAGCCTTCACGACTAGGGTAGTAGTAGAAGGAGCGGTAGTTAACCCTTGGCGACCGATGCCGGAGTTGAACTACAGCTTCTCGAGCTGCAAGTTGGATGGCTTGGGGCTCGTCGGTGGTCGTCCTCCTGGTGAACCGGTAAGGGCGCTCTGCGGTGATGCCCCTCCCGTAGATGTGCACCGTGGCCCAGTAGTGGTGGATGGCATCACTCGCGTGCTCTTGGTACATGACATACTCCGGCGGCTCTTCGATGCCAAGAGCACGACGGGTGAGATTGGAAAGGATGACTACAAAGCCTTCAAGCTCGGCTGCGGTGGTCTCATTGTGCACGATGAGGCCTGGCATCTTGGTGGTTGGGTATTGAACTGAGAGTGAGGTTGTGATGTGCTAGGTTGGGGCAAGGCTTCTCTTATAAGCCAGCAGAGTCTTCCATCGCACGCTTGCGGATGGGACGATGTAGGTGTCGGCCACAGGCACACGGCCTATGGGCTAGGTTGATAGGTTGGGCACCGACTATCAAAAGATGTCGGCCGGCCACTGTGCGGTTATCGGATAGGATGGGCTTAACTGTGGGTTGGAAAAGATGTGGACAGTGTGGAAACCTAGAGATAGCGACCAGGCTAAGATAGGATTAGCCAATGGTCAGCCTGGCTCTGATACCAAGGCTGTCAGGGCTGGATTTCGGGGACACGGCATATCCCAGAAAATTAACCCCTCGTGTCATCACCAGCCCAGGATTACCGTTACTGGTGGACACGTCCTTGTTACAGATTTCCAAGCTATTACAAGAATTGGATACAAGACCATAAAGGTCTAATGATACAACAGTGATTCTGGTGGTGGATGACGGAATTGTCTCGCGGTTCTTCAACGTCGATGGGGCTCCATTCCCACAGGAACGGCTGACCTGGATAATTCCTATCCCGCATGGTTGCCATCCTAGGCTCCGCACGGACATCGCTGTGGTACTCCTTGTAGAAATCCTGACCTGGCCAAGTAAATAGCCAGGGACAAGCCTGTGAGTACGTTTGAATGTACTCGCAAACATCATGAACAAAAGATATGCCGAATGCAACAATTAAATTATACGATCATGATGAACCAAACTTTATGCGTATGCTCATGCTGGACTATAAAAATGCATGCTGACAGGGATTACTTCATGGCATGATAAAATATTAGCAGGTGAAAATATATAAAATTGTTAGTGATAAACAAGGAAAGTCAAAGGAAAACAAAATAAAAGAAATGCCGGTCGGATGTCAAGTGACACCACGGTAGGTCTTGAAGAGAAATGCCAAACGGGTGTCTAAAGAGAAATCGGACGAGACAGGACCATCCGAGAACTCAGGCGACGCCACGAGAGGTCTTGAAAAGAAATGCCAGCCGGGTGTCAAGTGACGCCACGGTCGGACTTGAAGAGAAATGCCAATCGGGTGTCCACAAGAGTAGTGGCGTGATAAACCGCCTGTTAACTCAAGGGACGCCACGGAGAGGTCTTTAAAAAATAAAATTGAGTGCCCGGGGTAGTCTAGCCAGCCCCTGAGACACTCAGGAATATAAAATAAGAGAAACAGGTTAGTCCATAATAATATGTATAACCACAGTATTATGAACAAGCATAGCAAAATATCCATGATAGCATCAGGGTGACAATAAATATTCAGCAAAAACAATTCAGGCACATTTTAAGTATTTCCTCCGAAGACTGACGCTAAGACCGACACTTGACCAACCCAGACTGTAGCCCTTAACCGCGGACACGGCTATTCGAATAGGTTTAAACTCTGCAGAGGGTGTACTCTTTACCCACAAGTAAAGGATTTATTTAGTCAGTACCATGACACTGACTAATTCCCATTACGGTCTTTGGGTTGAAAACACACCTGACCAGCACACACCAGAATAACTCTCCGGATGCCAGGTATCACCCAAAGCATCGTTCAAGAAAAACTCTGAGACGGAGAGACCAACGTCTTGCATGGGATCACTATTAATACGCGCGGATTACAAAGGGTGCCCCCCTCTCAGTCACAACTGGAAACACCCATGCCCCCTGACCCGATGACAGGATTTAGTCCCGGATCCTTGGGAAACCCTCATCGTGGCCCTCTGTACGGTGTGTGCATGGAAAGGGGTTATCAACTTACTGAACCATACCCTACCTGTGGCAGGAACCTGTGGCAGCACGAAACATGTATGGGGGTTACCGGAACAAGACTCGATCTATGGTCGACTCAGGAGGCATTAAGTTTCCTGCAACAGTTAGCACAACAAAGTATTCTTTCAACAGCAATCCCAACAGGACCACAACCCTTGCATGCTCCAACATGCACAACGAACAAGGCATGATCACGCTCCAACGTGATCATCCTCCTGCCGGTAACGGTATTTCTCTTATGCCTGCTCTTGCAAGTTAGTCATGACAACACACGATGCACGGTACGATGAAACATGCCAACACTACACACATGCAAAATTAGCCATATGCCAGTTTTATTTGAATTCAACATAGTCATGATCAAATTATTCTAGCAAATAAACTACCATGCATTCACCATATCAAGTGTTCAAGATGCTTGCCTTGAGCATGCAAAAGTGTGGGGTGCACTCCAAAAGTTTGAAAACTTTATCTTCCCTCCATTTCCTATTTTTCAAAAATATTTGAATTACCACATAATTCAAAAAAACAGTGCCAAAAATTGTTTCAAATATTTTTCAAATAAATGCTAAAATAAACTAGATGAAAAATGAAAAATAACATAAAAAGAATCAATTCATTTGGAGTTCATATGAATTACTTATGAAATTTCTAAGTTGAAATAATTGATTAAAAGGACTATTTAATTGCTCCAACAGAAACAAAGCTTAGGAAAATGTTCACCTAGGCTGGAATAATAGAGCATGATTTTATGGGTGCAAGGAAATTTGAATCATCAAATTTGATTTTGATCTGCCCACAGTGGAATTATTGGAATCTACTGAGAAAAGAAAATAGAAAGAGATAGAGAAATGCCCTGAGCGTGGTTTAGCTGCTGGCGCCATTTTGGGCCGAGCCCAGAGACACGGCCGCGCGGGGCAAGGCGGTGGCTTGCCGACAGGTGGGACCCACCTGTCGGGTTTGCCTTCCCCACACGTGCGCCTGGACCGGGGCAGAGTCGGGGCTCCGGCGGTGATCCCCGACGAACGGTGGCTCCTCTCGCGAAGCTGAGGCTACCATCGTGCTCAGGAGACCCAGGAGCTCCCGACGAGGTATTGTATGGTCTTTGGGGAGCCCTATCTCGCCGGCGGCGAGGACACCCGAAGCTCTCCGGTGGAGATGAACTGGGGCTTTCGCCTGAGAGTGACCCTGCGCAAAAATTGAGAGGGGGAGTGGTGCTACGGGGTCATTTAGAAGCTTCTGGAAAGAAAAATGAGGGGAGGGAAGCTCTGGAGGCATCGGACTCCCCCGGACGGTGGCGGCGATGGCCTTGGCCGGAAGTGGGGAAGAAGGCTGTCCCGAGCTCGATTGACGCTTCGGGGAGTTGATTGGGAGGGTGATAGAGGGTGTGCCGTTCTGCTGATAGCCTCGGGACGGCTTTTATAGCTCAGGCGAGGTTGGTTCCCGCGACTCCCGGAAGTGGTTCATGACGGCGACCATTGATGGTGGAAGTTAAGAGCGGAGCGAGCTGGCGGGTCTGGGCGGCTCGGGCGGTGCCGTGCCTGAGCTGCCGACCATGGCGGCGGTGGTGGTCGGTGAGGACGGCGGTGGTCGGCACTAGGGGACAAGGAAGAGTGTCGGCAGGGTCCGTGGCTTATCCGTGAAGCCTACTGGATGACTTGCGCGCGAGGAGAGGCAGCAGAGGGAGTGGTATGAGCTCGATGCCAGAGGTGCAGAAACTGCACTCTGCTCGCGCTCTGTATATGTCCACCAGGTGTTCGATGGATTGCCACAGTGGCAAAATGAACTTATTTGAATTTGAAAGCTTGACATGATGATGAGTCACTCCATAAGGGAGCTACTGGACATGGTGGTTTGGTAGGAGAAGCAAATTCCCAATGTAAGTTTAAGACCTTGCCAAAATCAGTCATGCTCATGAGGTGCTCGACAGAATGTCAGGGTGATCTAGGCAATTTAGTTAGACTTGAAAATTGGCAGGTGGAGATCTCTTTTGATGGTAAAGGTATTGGTGGAGTTGGTTTGGCAAAAGGAGATACTTTCTAGTGCAAGTTTTGGTGAATTTAGTTTCTGGACAGAAATTTTAGAGGAATATTTGGTGAACTTAAAAGGTGCAAATGGAGCTGATATTATGGACTTAAGGGTTTGGTTGGAAGGACTATGAGTGGGAAAAATTTCAGGATTTTTGGAGCAAGGAAAATTAGGGTTGTAGTAGAAACTCAAATACTAGACAGAAATGAAAAGATATTGTTTCACTCAAATTTTTCAAAAGACCAAGTTAGGTTTTTGCATAAAAGTGATATATAGGCATCACATGACACCTCATAATTTTTGTGGGGTTTTAAAAGAATTATTTAAAATAGTTGTAGTGCAACAGAAGCATTTAAAGTATAGAAATGGCTATTAAAATAATTGTTTTGGGCAATTTTTATTATGAAAATAATTCTTACTGTTATTAAAATGTAATTGAAATGATTTGAGAAAACTACCAAAGCCACAATATTATTTCCAAAAATTTCTATATGGAGGGAAGAATTTTGAAAAACAGAAACAGACAATGGTTCTGAAATTAATAAAAGACCTAGTAAAAATTCAAAATTTTAATTCTAGCCAAATTTTATTTAGTAAAAACATGATTAATTTTTTGGGGTGTTACAACTGCTCGGTGCGGAGACTCCTTGAAGCAACGACGAAGTTGCGACACATGGAAGACGTCGTGGATATGAGAGAATTGCGGCGGCAACTCCAGTTTATAAGCCACCTGACCACGTCTGGCAACAATGCAAAAAGGACCAATGTAGCGTGGAGCTAACTTGCCCTTGATTCCGAAACGATGAGTGCCTTTCATAGGAGTGATTCGCAGATAAGCTTGATCACCAGGTTGATAGATCAGACCCGATCGTTTGCGATCATAGTTGCTCTTCTGGCGGTCCTGAGCCGCCTTGAGATTTTCTCGAACGATACGGACTTGCTCTTCGGCGTGTTGGATAATATCCGGACCCACGAGTGGTCGTTCCCCAGTTTCTGACCAATTCAGAGGGGTTCGACACTTACGTCCGTAGAGTACTTCGAAGGGGGCCATTTTCAAGCTGGCTTGATAGCTGTTGTTATAAGAGAACTCGGCATACGGGAGAGATTCTTCCCACTTCTTGCCGAAAGAAATAATGCAAGCTCACAGCATGTCTTCAAGCACTTGATTTACTCGTTCGACTTGGCCTTGGGACTGGGGGTGATATGCTGAACTCCAGGTGATAAGAGTTCCCATAGCTTCTTGGAAACTTTCCTAGAATTTGGAAGTGAAAAGACCGCCACGGTCCGAACTGATCTCCTTCGGAATGCCGTGGAGTGAAACAATTCTGGAGATATACAACTCTGCTAACTGACTAGCAGTGATCGCCTCTTTGACAGGCAGATAGTGTGCAACCTTGGAGAGTTGGTCGACGACGACAAGAATAGCATCGTGACGCTTCTGTGACTTGAGAAGGCCGGTAATGAAATCCATTTGAACTTTATCCCATTTCCATAGAGGAATAGGAAGCGGTTGCATAATTCTAGCAGGCTTCTGATGTTCTGCTTTAATGCGACGACACACATCACATTCAGCAACATACCGAGCAATATCTTGCTTCATTCTAGACCACCAGTACCTTTAACGGAGATCACGATACATCTTGGTGCTACCCGGATGAATAGACAACGGTGTATCATGTGCCTCCTTCATGACCTTGTCAGTCATGAGTTCGAAGCGAGGTACGACAATGCGGTTTCTGAAATACAAGGTTCCATCTTCAGACAGCGAGAAATCCCTGTACTTTTCTAGGTGAATGTCTTTCTTCATCAGATCAATTTCGGCATCTTTAGCTTGCGCATTCTTAACAGCTTTCTCAAGATCTGGTTGTATCACAAGGTTATTAAGAGAACCCTGTGGAACAATACACAGATTCAGCTTGCGCAGTTCTTCAAAAAGACGAGGTTGAGCTCGCCTAACCATGAGGTTGTCGCAATAGGACTTGCGGCTTAAGGCATTAGCCATCACGTTAGCCTTGCCAGGGGTATAAGAAATACCCAAATCATAGTCTGTAATGGCCTCCATCCATCTTTGCTGACGGAGGTTGAGAGATGGCTGAGTGAACAAGTACTTCAGACTTTTATGATCCGTGTAGATCTTGCAACGATTACCGAGGAGGTAATGTCGCCACAACTTCAATGCATAGATGACAGCAGCTAGTTCTAGATCATGTACCGGATAATTCTCTTCATGCGGGCGCAACTGTCGAGAGCCATAGGCAATCACTTTACGCTCTTGCATTAGGACACAGCCTAATCCTTCACGGGATGCGTCACAATAGATCACAAAATCTTTGCGAGAATCTGGAGGAGCAAGCACTGGAGCAGAAATTAGCTTGCCTTTGAGTGTTTGAAAACTTTCCTGACATTTTGCTGTCCACTCAAACTTAACGCCTTTGTGAAGCAGATGAGTCAGGGGCTTAGCAATCTTTGAGAAATTCTCGACAAAGCGACGACAATAGCTTGCAAGACCGAGAAAACTTCTCACTTGCTTGACGTTCTTCGGAGGAGTCCAGTCAAGAATAGCCTGAACCCGTTCCGGGTTAACAGCAATGCCATCCTTGGAAATCACATGACCAAGGTAGGTTACTTCAGAAAGCCAGAATTCACATTTGGAGTATTTGGCATACAACTTGTGTTCTCGGAGCCTTTCCAGTACAAGACGGAGGTGTTCAGCATGTTCTTCTTTATTCTTAGAATAGACCAGAATATCATCCAAGTAAACCACGACGAATTTGTCGAGGTAATCCATGAAGATGTAATTCATCAGACGGGAGAAGGTTGCTGGAGCATTGTGAAGAAATATGCCCTAGAGGCAATAATAAAGTTGTTATTTATATTTCCTTATATCATGATAAATGTTTATTATTCATGCTAGAATTGTATTAACCGGAAACTTGATACATGTGTGAATACATAGATAAAACAAAGTGTCCCTAGTATGCCTCTACTTGACTAGCTCATTAATTAAAGATGGTTAAGTTTCCTGACCATAGACATGTGTTGTCATTTGATAAATAGGATCACATCATTAGGAGAATGATGTGATGGACGAGACCCATCCGTTAGCTTAGCATAATGATCGTTAAGTTTTATTGCTATTGCTTTCTTCATGACTTATACATATTCCTCTGACTATGAGATTATGCAACTCCCGAATATCGGAGGAACACTTTGTGTGCTATCAAACATCACAACGTAACTGGGTGATTATAAAGATGCTCTACAGGTGTCTCCGAAGGTGTTTGTTGGGTTGGCATAAATCGAGATTAGGATTTGTCACTCCGAGTATCGGAGAGGTTATCTCTGGGCCCTCTCGGCAATGCACATCATATGAAGCCTTGCAAGCAATGTGACTAATGAGTTAGTTGCAGGATGATGCATTACGGAACGAGTAAAGAGACTTGCCGGTAACGAGATTGAACTAGGTATGATGATACCGACGATCGAATCTCGGGCAAGTAACATACCGATGACAAAGGGAATAACGTATGTTGTTATGCGGTTTGACCGATAAAGATCTTCGTAGAATATGTAGGAGCCAATATGAGCATCCAGGTTCCGCTATTGGTTATTTACCGGAGATGTGTCTCGGTCATGTCTACATAGTTCTCGAACCCGTAGGGTCCGCACGCTTAACGTTCGATGACGATTTGTATTATGAGTTATGTGATTTGATGACCGAAGTTTGTTCGGAGTCCCGGATGAGATCACAGACATGACGAGGAGTCTCGAAATGGTCGAGAGGTAAAGATTCATATATTGGAAGGCTATATTCGGACATCGGAAAGGTTCCGAGTGATTCGGGTATTTTTCGGAGTACCGGGGAGTTACGGGAATTCACCGGGAGAAGTAATGGGCCTTATTGGGCCATACGGGAAAAGAGGAGGCAGACCAAAGGGGAGGTGGCGCGCGCCCCTCCCCCCCCCCCCCATGGGTCCAAATTGGACTAGGGGAAGGGGCGGCGCCCCCCTTGCCCTTTCCTACTCCCTCTCTCTTTCCCTCTTTCCTTCTCTCCTACTCCGAAAAGGGAAAGGGATTCCTACTAGGACTTGGAAGTCCTAGTAGGACTCCATACACTTGGCACGCCCCTAGGAGGGCCGGCCTCTCTCCCTCCCTCCTTTATATACGGGGGAGGGGGGCACACCAAGATTTGTCTTAGCCGTGTGCGGTGCCCCCCTCCACAGTTACACACGTCGGTCATATCGTCGTAGTGCTTAGGCGAAGCCTTGCGCTGGTAACTTCATCATCACCGTCGCCACGCCGTCGTGCTGACGGAACTCTCCCTCGTCCTCAATTGGATCAAGAACTCGAGGGACGTCATCGAGCTGAACGTGTGCTGAACTCGGAGGTGCCGTACGTTCGGTGCTTGATCGGTTGGATCGTGAAGACGTTCGACTACATCAACCGCGTTAAGCTAATGCTTCCGCTTTCGGTCAACGAGGGTACATGGACATACTCTTCCCTCTCGTTGCTATGCATCTCCTAGATAGATCTTGCGTGAACGTAGGAATTTTTTTGAAATTGCATGTTCCCCAACACATTGGTTAAGCCGAAGGACATGACAGTGTACTCGTAGGAGCCATAGCGAGTAACAAATGCAGTCTTGGGAATATCCTCTTCACAAACATGGATCTAATGATAACCCAACCTCAAGTCAAGTTTAGAAAACACCGATGACCCAGCAAGTTGATCATACAAATCATTGATCCGAGGAAGCGGATATTTGTTCTGGATTGTGGCTTGGTTAATGGGCCGATAATCCTGAACCAATCGGTTAGTTCCATCCTTCTTCTTAACGAAGAGTGAAGGTGCTCCCCAAGCAGAGGAACTGGGGCAGATGAAACCCTTCTTAAGTGACTTGTCGATTTCCTCCTTAAGTTCGAGAAGGTGGTGCGGAGGCATTTTATAAGGACGCTTCGCAATAGGGGTTGTGCCTGGTTTCAAATCAATGACAAACTCGACAGCTCTAGCAGGGGGTATTCCTGGAAGTTCTTCTGGAAGGACATCTTGAAAATCATGAACAACTGGAACGTTCTCGATGCCTTCAAGAGGTGAACCATTCAATGCATTAAGAGCATATATCTGGCTCTCAGCATCCTGAGCTATTCGGGCTGAGTAATTGACTATTTGGTCAGAAGGGTGTGTGATGTGGGCTGTTTCAGCGGCACAGTCAATCAAAGCTTTATTGGGCTTCAACCAGTCCATACCCAGAATAATGTCTATGTTGGAGGTCTTGAGAGCAATGAGTGAAATGGGGAACACCAATTCTCCAATCACAATGTGGTTACCGTGGCTTACCATGGTAGTTTGCCAATTAGCCCCGGGTGACTGGATTACTAATGGGGTGCACATCTCCTCGAAAGGTATATCATGGCTTCACGCAAAACTTTCGGACATGAAGGAGTGTGACGCTCCAGAATCAAAGAGTACAGAAGCTGGGATTGAATTCACTAGTAGGGTACGCATCAAAATTTTGGTGTCCTGTCGAGCTTCTTCAATTTTGACATGGTTGACATGGACATGTTGACTAGCAGGTAGTCTGGCATTACGATTCCTGGAATGATGGGTCCGATGGACCTTCTTACGACCAACAGGAGGACGTGATGCATTCTGAGGCTGACCCTGATGACAGTTGAAGGCACGGTGCCCTGGCTGTCCACACTTGCGGCATAACCCATCATTTTGGAGAGGAGCCACAACATTGGACTGTCCACCCTGAATCGTTAGCTGTCTCGGCGGTGGAGGCAGACGAGGTGCAGGATAAGACGGCCTTGGAGTTGGAGCAGGTTGATGATGAACATTGTGGGGAATCCAGACTTGACGTTTCTGAACAGGTCGACCCGAAGATGAGCCGACATCTCGAGTACGCTTGAGCGACTCCTGGTACTTAGTCAGAGCAGTTTCAACTTGGAAAGATTTGCTGACAAGCGTTGCGAAGTCCGTGCAATCATGAACAGCAAGCGCGAGGTTTATATCAGTACGCAGTCCTTCACGGAATTTCTCCTGCTTGCGTGTGTCAGTGCAGACGTCATCTTCGGCATAGAGGGATAATTCAAGGAATTTCCTCTGATATTCATCCACAGTCATTATGCCCTATGCGAGTTTGCGGAATTCCTGCTTCTTCTGGTCCATCAGACCTTGAGGAATGTACCGTGCACAAAAAACTATCTGAAATTCCTACCAAGTGGTTATAGTTCCAGCAGGTAGCATATGCCTATGACTTTCCCACCATTGAGCAGCTGAACCCCTCAGGTGATACATCGCATAGGCGACGTAACTGTCAGGGATAACATTGGCCGACTTCATCTGGAAGGCAATGTCACGGAGCCAATCATCAGCATCCATTGGATCAGTCGAGCTGCGAAAAGTGGACGGATTGAGGCGCATGAATTCCGGCAGAGTTATTGGGGTAGGCTGTTGATGAGCATTCTGGTTAGGGAACTGGGCCAATATCCCGGTCATAACCTGATGGTTCAGTTCAAACTGCTGCATCATGGCGGTAATATAAGGTGGAGGTGGAGGATCGTCAGCCATCCTGCCAATTCAACAGGGGCAGTTTAGCAAGAAAAACTGCAGGTGTATGGAGTTATTCATGATGTAACACGGGAAATGAACAAGAAAGGCATTAGATATATGATAGTAGTCGTTAAAGACATACCAATCCATACACAGAGTTAGATTCAAATGGATAGTACGCGCTCGGGAACGCTCGCAGCTAGACAAACTAGGCGGCGCGCAGGCACGCGGTGAGGATTACAACAACGTGACATAGCAAAGGCTACAACATGTCGAAGAAAACTGCTGGGGCGAGGAATCTGCAAGTGACAACACAGGGTGCCCTCGATAAAAGGATCCTGCAAGCAGAACCTGGCCCACAATCTTGAAGAAAGGAGGGGTAATTGCAGAACTCCGGGTGGATGTGACCACGAGAACCTAAGGTTGGAGTTAGTAAAATTTTATCCCGAATAAAAGAGAGTTCAGAGTCCCAGACTAAAGGTCGAGGACCACTAGACTCAACTTTGGCCAAGGAGTTGGAAAGGGGGGTTCCTACAGGCAGTCGGCTCTGATACCAACTTGTAACGCCCCCGGCTCAATCGTGCACTAATCATACACGCAAATGCACACGATCAAGCCTAAGGACTCACGGGAAGATATCACAACACAACTCTAAAACATAAATATAGTCATACAAGCTTTATATTACAAGCCAGGGGCCTCGAGGGCTCGAATACATAAGCTCGCATACAAGCGTCAGCGGAAGCATCAGATATCTGAGTACAGATATAAAAGAAAGACAGATAGGCCCTTAAAGAAGGCAGGGCAAAAGAAAACACTACGATCGAAAGGCGCAGGCCTCCTGCCTGGGACCCTCCGAACCTACACCTGGTCGTCGGCCAACTCATAGTAGTATCCACCCTCGGGGTAGTAGTAGCGATCTTCGGCAGGGGCAGCTGTCTCAGGGGCTCCGTCATCTGGTTGCATCAAAAGGATACGGGGAGAAAAGAAAGCAAAGCAACCGTGAGTACTCATCCGAAGTACTCAGCAAGCAAGGATCTACACTACATATGCAACATTATCAAAGAAAAGGCTGTATATGTGGACTGGGCTGCAGAAATGCCAGAATAGAGAGGAGGCCTAGTCCTATCGAAGACTAGCATCTTCAGTGGTCTTGCAGCAATAGAAGAGAGTAGATCAGCACAGTATAATGTAGTAGTAGTGTCATCAACCTCACCCAGAGATCCTTTCTCGACTCCCTGCGAGAAAGCACTCCCAGAGCCATATAGTCATCAACCTCGTCCTGAGATCCCTTCTCGACTCCCTGCGAGAAGCAATTCCAGAGCCATAGTGTCCATTACCGAGGATCTGGTTATGCATAGATTAGTTCTTCCCTGCAGGGGTGCACCATCTTACCCACCACGCTCGCTTAACTCCGGCCGGACACACTTTTCCGGGTCATGCCCGGCCTCGGTCAAACGACACACCACAACCCTACCTACAGCTCAGCAGAGAGGTCCCCGTCGGTCTATATCCTAAGCACTCAGGGGTCTTGGGCCATCGCCCTGTGCACTCCGAGTCGTTGCGCACACGGTGAAGCCAGGCACCACCACTATAGGATGGTGCCGGTCCGTCCGTGCCGCCATGCTGAACTGGACGTCTGACAGAGCTTTCGGCTGATGCATACGATGTAGAGTGCCCATAACTTTTCCCATGTGATGGTTAGTGCTATCGGGCCAAAGGCCCACTCGAATCAAATATCCAAATCGTAGTGTATTGGTAGTGCAGTAACGAGCAGAGACTCACGATCGATGTGACCCCGTCGCCCCGTCTCGAGGACTTGCGGCAAGGGCTAAGATTTCCCGACCACGCCTCGTATTCATATCTCGGGCAACCTCCAGGTCAACCCGTCTCCACAACACTCGCCACTTAGGCTCACGCGGGTACCCCTCAGGGTCGACCCGCCTTTCCAAGTAACAGTGTAAAGTCCAGGTATCCGTGTGTCCATAACATCAGGGGAATCCAAGGTATCACCCTCGTTGGATTCCTACTTGATGTATCTGTCAAGGTGAACTCGGAGGAATCACCCTCGATGGGTTCACACTTGATGTGTTGCTCGACAGGGTCGTATCGGAAGTGGAGAAGGAGGAATCACCCTCGATGACCACGATCAAATAGCTACTCTACAGAGTTAACATCAGGAGTGCTATTCGAGGTATCACCCTCGGCACTCGATAGTAACGATGCAGTGTCGTTACAACTAAGGGGGTGACGTGCGGTGCTGGGGCCTGGTCGTCGTGTCTCCTGATAATCCAGTGGGGCAATCGGGACAAGTGGGGTCACTAATAGGTCTCTACCCAGCCTATACTAGACAGTTTAGGATAAGCAGGTAAGGTATCAATAGCAGGTTATAATAAACAGGCTATGCATCAGAATAGGTAAAGCAGTAGCAGTAGCAATTCTAATGCAAGCATGAGAGAGAAAGAATAGGCGATATCGGTATGCTTAAGGGGGGTGCTTGCCTGGTTGCTCGGCGGCAAAGGCAAGGTCGTCAACGGTGGCGTCGGGCTCCTAAGCTGCGTCGGTCTCGGGAACTGCGTCGGTACCGGGATCTACCGAGAGAGAAGAGGGGGAAGAAACAGATAAATACACAGCAAACATATGCAACACAAAGCAGGCTATGCTAACGTGCAGTGCAGGTTGGCCTAAAGACATGTCTAAACCATATTAGTTACTTTAGGATTTAAGTTGGAATTATTAACTGGTGTATATGCACTATTCATCTACCGGAAACATGCTAAAAGTTGCGGGTTCACCTTCGTAGAGGGTCCCGACACGGAAACAGATAGCACGGTTGGATTTGTCTTGTCGTTCTGAGCAACTTTCATATATAAAACTTTTTCATCGGAGTTACGATTTATTTTATATGATTTTTCAAAGTTTTAATCATTTTCTGAAATTATTATTAATCAAATTAATTCAAAAATACAATTATTGTGACGCCCCCGGCCCAATCGTGCACTAATCATACACGCAAATGCACACGATCAAGCCTAAGGACTCACGGGAAGATATCACAACACAACTCTAAAACATAAATAAAGTCATACAAGCTTTATATTACAAGCCAGGGGCCTCGAGGGCTCGAATACATAAGCTTGCGTACAAGCGTCAGCAGAAGCATCAGATATCTGAGTACAGATATGAAACAAAAACAGAAAGGCCTTTAGAAAGGCGGGGCAAAATAAAACACTACGATCGAAAGGCGAAGGCCTCCTGCCTGGGACCCTCCGATCCTACTCCTGGTCGTCAGTCAACTCGTAGCAGTATCCATCCTTTGGGTAGTAGTAGTAGTCGATCGACGGGGCATCTGTCTCAGGGGGCTCCGTCATCTGGTCGCAACAAACTGATAAGGGGAGAAAGGAAAACAAAGCAACCGTGAGTACTCAGAAGTACTCAGCAAGCAAGGATCTACACTACATATGCAACATTTTCAAGGGGAGGCTGTATATGTGGACTGGGCTGCAGAAATGCCAGAATAGAGAGAAGGCCTAGTCCTATCAAAGACTAGCATCTTCAGAGGTCTTGCAGCATTAGAAGAGTGTAGACAGTACCATATAATGTAGCAGTATCATTAAGTCTCAACCTCACCCAGAGATCCTTTCTCGACTCCCTGCGAGAAAGCAATCCCAGAGCCATACAGTCATCAACCTCGTCCTGAGATCCCTTCTTGACTCCCTGCGAGAAGCAACCCCAGAGCCATATATCCAAGTATCCAGTTCTAAAATTGTATCAATCAGGATACAACTCCGAGTGTCCATTACCGTAGGACAGGCTATCGATAGAAGTTTTCTTCCCTGCAGGGGTGCACCAACTTACCCAACACGCTCGATTAACTCCGGCCGGACACACTTTCCTGGGTCATGCCCGGCCTCGGTCAAATGACACACCGCAGCCCTACCTAGAGCTCAGCAGAGAGGTCCCCGCCGGTCTACATCCTAAGCGCTCAGGGGTCTTGGGCCATCGCCCTGTGCACTCTGGGTCATTGTGTGCAGGGTGGATACCAGCACCGCCTCGGAGGGTCGGTACAATCCGACCGTGCCACAATGCTGAACTGGACGTCTGACAGAACTGTCGGCTGATGCTACGATGCAGAACGCCCATACTATGCCCACGTGATGGTTAGTGCTATCAGACCAGAGGCCTGCTCGGATCAAGTATCCAAATCGTTAGGACTAGGGGCTTGCGGTAACGAGCAGAGACTCACGAAAGATGTGACCCCGTCGCCTCATCTCGAGGACTTGCTGCAAGGGTTAAGAATGCCCGGCCGCGCCTCGTATTCATCACTTGGGCACCATACAGGCACCCGTCTTCACAACACTCGCCTCTCAGACGCACGCGGGTACCCCTCAGGGTCGACCCGCCTATCCAAGTAACAGTGTAAAGTCCAAGTATCCGTGTGTCCATAACATCAGGGGAATCCAAGGTATCACCCTCGTTGGATTCCTACTTGATGTATCCGTCAAGGTGAACTCGGAGGAATCACCCTCACTTGGTTCACACTTGAGGTGTTGTACGACGGCGTCGTTATCGGAAGCGGTGAAGGAGGAATCACCCTCGATGACCACGACCGAATAGCTACTCTATAGAGTTAACATCAGAAGTGCTACAAGAGGTTTCACCCTCGACACTTGATAGTAACGCTGCAGTGTCGTTACAACTAAGGGGGGTGATGTGCGGTGTCGGGGCCTGGTCTTCAATCCCGTTGATCGGGTCTTCTGACAATCCAGTGCGGCAGTCGGGATAAGTGGGGTCACTGATAGGTCTCTACCCAGCCTAAACTAAGCAGTTTAGGATATGCAGGTAATTATCAACAGTAGGATACAATAAACAGGCTTTGCATCAGAATAGGTAAAGCAGTAGCAGCAGCAATTCTAATGCAAGCATGAGAAATTAGAATGGGCGATATCTGGATGATCAAAGGGGGGGGGGCTTGCCTGGTTGCTCGGCGGCAAGGGCAAGGTTGTCAATGGTGTCTTCGGGCTCCGGAGCGGCTTCGGTCTCGGGGAACTGCGTCGGGGTCTAACGAGAGAGAAGAGGGGGAGGAAACAGTATAAATATAGAGCAAACATGAGCAACGCAAAGTACGGCATGACAATATGCAGTGCCGGGTGTGTCCTAACGTATGGTTGCACGTCACCTAGGAAGGGGGGATCTATCCGGGAATGTTTTCCCGGTTCCGGACATTTGTCAGACACATGACCGGAGGGGAACGGTTGCATGTTCGAATAGTTAGGGACGTGTGGCGGACGAACAGACCACGTTTTCGGATTCGTCTCGTCGTTCTGAGCAACTTTCATGTACAAAGTTTTTCGATCTGAGTTACAGATTATTTTCTATGATTTTCTAAAGTTTTTATTAATTTCTGGAATTTATTTAATTATTTAAATTAAACATTATCCGAAACAGTGTTTGCTGACGTCAGCATGACATCAGGACCAGTGGGTCCCATCTGTCATAGGCTGTTTAGTTAATTAGGGATTAACTAATTAATTAATTATTAATTAAACTAATTAATTAAATTAGATTAATCTAAACAGGGTTAATTAACCTAATTAATTAATTAATTTTAATTATTAATCTTAATTATTTTTAATTTTTATTTTCTAAAACGTTTTTAGGGCGGGGCCCGTTTGTCATTGGGCCAGGGGGTTTGGCCCACCGGCCAGTGGCTCAGGGGCGCGGGGCCCCACCTGGCAGCGGCCCAGGGGCCACAGGCGGGCGTCGGGCGCGGTGCGGCGAGCGGGCGCGCGCGCGCGCGCGGCGATGGCAGGGGCGCGGCGACGGGCGATGGGCGCGGCGCGGGTGCGCGTGGGTGCGGTGCGGCGCGCGTGCGCGGGCGGGGGCGTGGCGAGGCGCGGCGCGGTGCGGCGTGGCGCGGGCGAGCGCGGAGCGGCGCCGGACGGTGGTGGCAGCGGCAGGGGCGGTTCGGGCAGCAGCGGCGAGCGAGGCGACGCGACGTGAGAGGGGAGAGGCCGGGGCCGGGCCTCACCGTACAGTGTAGGGCACGGGCAGTGGGCGCGGGGAGGGCGACGGGGACGACGGCGTGGTCCGGCGAGGGGGGACTCGGCGACGGGGCGGCGACGGTGGTTGGCGACGGCGTCGAGGGCGAGGCGGCGTGGCGACGGGGCGGCGGCGCGGGGCGACGTCGAGCGCGCGGGCTCGGGGCGCGGCGAGCACGGGGCTCGGCCCGATCCAGAACGGATCGGGTGGGGGGCGAGGGGGGGTGTCGGTGGGTGGGGGGTGGATTAGGGTTTGCTGGCCTCCAGGGGGAGGCCATATAGGGAGGGAGTGGGCCGGCCGGCTGGGCCTTGGCCCAGTTGGGCCGGGGGGGTCTTTTTCTCTTTTTCTTTTTCTGTTTTGTTTCCCTTTTATCTTTTTTTTCTTTTTATTTAATCACATCTCCTGTTTAGTAAATAGTTAGGCCACATATTGAATTTTGTAAAACATAGGAATTGCTCCAACAAATACTAGGCATTACCTACCACTACCAAAAAATTGGTTTGGAGTCAACTCGAGTTCACACAATTTTTTATAATAATTAATATGCATTAATCCTTGCTGTTTTGATAATGTTAGAGCCACCTAGTTAAAATATTAATTGTTGGTTTCAATTTTAGAATAGTCTCTGCAATATTTGCCATTTAATGAACAATTTAGTTTTTATGTTGGACAACTTTTATATTTCACTTTCATTTAAATTTGAATTTGACTTAGGAGTTGAAATGCAATATGATGCTAATGATGATCATGCGCTGTTAAACACGATGACATGGCATAATCAAAAGGGTGATTACTGTAGTTAAACACTGGGGGTGTTACAAATCTCCTCTACTAACAAGAATTCTCGTCTCGAGAATTAAGAGGTAGAAGGAAAAAGTTCGGGGTATTCCACACGAAGATTATCCTCGCGTTCCCAAGTGGCTTCATCTTCAGTATGATTTGACCACTGCACTTTGAGGAACTTGGTAACCTTCTGACGGGTCCGACGTTCAGCTTCATCGAGAATGCGGATCGGATGCTCCTTATAAGATAGGTCATCTTGCAATTCGAGCATCTCGTGATCCACAGCTCGGTGCGGAGATTCCTTGAAGCATTGACGAAGTTGCGACACATGGAAGACGTCGTGGATATGGGAGAATTGCAGCGGCAACTCCAATTTATAAGCCACCTGACCACGTCTTGCAACAATGCGGAAAGGACCAATGTAGCATGGAGCTAGCTTGCCCTTGATTCCAAAACGGTGTGTGCCTTTCATAGGAGTGACTCGCAGATAAGCTTGATCACCAGGTTGATAAGTCAAACCCCATCGTTTGCGATCGTAGTTGCTCTTCTGGCGGTCCTGAGCCGCCTTGAGATTTTCCCGGACAATACGAACTTGCTCTTCGGCGTGTTGAATAATATCCGGACCCACGAGCGGTCGTTCCCCAGTTTCTGACCAATTCAGAGGGGTTCGACACTTACGTCCATATAGAACTTCGAAGGGGGGCATTTTCAAGCTGGCTTGATAGCTGTTGTTATAAGAGAACTCGGCATACGGAAGAGATTCTTCCCACTTCTTGCCGAACGATATAACATAAACCCGCAACATGTCTTCAAGCACTTGATTGACTCGTTCGACTTGGCCTTGGGATTGGGGGTGATAAGCTGAACTCCAGGTGATATGAGTTCCCATAGCTGTTTGGAAACTTTCCCGGAATTTGGAAGTGAAAAGGCCGCCACGGTCCGAACTAATCTCTTTCGGAATGCCGTGGAGTGAAACAATTCTGGAGATATACAATTCTGCTAACTGACTAGCAGTGATAGTTTCCTTGACGGGCAGAAAGTGTGCAACTTTAGAGAGTTGGTCGACGACGACAAGAATAGCATCGTGACCCTTCTGTGACCTGGGAAGTCCTGTAACGAAATCCATCTGAACCTTATCCCATTTCCATAGAGGAATAGGAAGTGGTTGCAGAATTCCAGCAGGCTTCTGATGTTCTGCTTTAACGCGATGACACACATCACATTCAGCAACATAGCAAGCAATGTCCTGCTTCATTCTAGACCACCAGTACCTTTGACGGAGATCACGATACATCTTTGTGCTACCCGGATGAATAGACAGCGAGGTATCATGTGCCTCCTTCATGACCTTGTCGGTCATAAGCTCGAAGCGAGGTACAACAATCCGGTTTCTGAAATACAAGGTTCCATCTTCAGACAGCGAGAAATCCCTGTACTTTTCATGGTGAAGATTTTCCTTCATGAGATCAATTTCAGCATCTTTAGCTTGCGCATTCTTAACAGCTTTCTCAAGATCTGGTTGTATCACAAGGTTATTAAGAGAACCCTGTGGAACAATACGTAGATTCAGCTTGCGCAGTTCTTCAAAAAGACGAGGTTGAGCTCGCCTAACCATGAGGTTGTCGCAATAGGATTTGCGGCTTAAGGCATCAGCCATCACGTTAGCCTTGCCAGGGGTATAGGAAATACCCAAATCATAGTCCGCAATGGCCTCCATCCATCTTTGCTGACGGAGGTTTAGAGATGGTTGAGTGAACAAGTACTTCAGACTTTTATGATCCGTGTAGATCTCGCAACGATTACCGAGAAGGTAATGTCGCCACAACTGCAATGCATAGATCACAGCATCTAGTTCTAGATCATGTACCGGATAATTCTCTTCATGTGGGCGCAACTGATGAGAGCCATAAGCAATCACTTTACGCTCTTGCATTAGGACACAGCCTAATCCTTCACGGGATGCGTCACAATAAATCACAAAGTCTTTGCGGGTATCTGGAGGAGATAGTACTGGGGCAGATGTCAGCTTGTCTTTGAGTGTTTGGAAACTTTCTTGACATTTTTCTGTCCATTCAAACTTAACGCCCTTGTGAAGCAGATCAGTCAAAGGCTTAGCAATCTTGGAAAAGTTCTCGACAAATCGACGGCAATAGCTTGCAAGGCCGAGAAAACTTCTCACTTGCTTGACGTTCTTCAGAGGAGTCCAGTCAAGAATAGCCTGAACTCGTTCTGGGTTAACAGCAATGCCATCTTTCGAAATCACATGGCCGAGATATGTCACTTCAGATAACCAGAACTCGCATTTGGAGTATTTGGCATACAACTGGTGTTCTCGGAGCCTTTCCAGTACAAGGCGGAGGTGTTCAGCATGTTCTTCCTTATTCTTCGAATATACCAGAATATCATCTAGATAAACCACGACGAACTTGTCGAGGTAATCCATGAAAATATAATTCATCAGGCGGGAGAATGTGGCTGGAGCATTTGTTAAGCCAAATGACATGACAGTGTACTCGTAGGAGCCATAACGAGTAACAAATGCAGTCTTCGGAATATCCTCTTCGCGAACACGGATCTGATGGTATCCCAATCTCAAATCAAGCTTAGAGAATACTGAGGAACCAGCAAGTTGATCATACAAATCATTGATCCGGGGAAGCGGATATTTATTCTGGATTGTAGCTTGGTTAATGGGCCGGTAATCCTGAACCAATCGGTTAGTTCCATCCTTATTCTTAACGAAGAGTGAAGGTGCTCCCCAAGCAGAGGAACTGGGGCGGATGAAACCTTTCTTAAGTGACGTGTCGATTTCTTCCTTAAGTTCGAGAAGATGATGCGGAGGCATCTTATAAGGGCGCTTCGCAATAGGGGTAGTGCCAGGTTTCAAGTCGATGACAAACTCAACAGCTCTAGCAGGGGGTATTCCTGGAAGTTCTTCTGGAAAGACATCTTGAAATTCACGAACAACTGGAACGTTCTCGATGCCTTCAAGAGGTGAAGCATTCAATGCATTCAGAACATATATCTGGCTTTCAGCATCTTGAGCTATTCGGGCTGAGTAATTGATCACCTGACCAGAAGGGTGTGTGAGCTGGACTGTCTTAGTAGCACAGTCAATCAAAGCATTATGGGCTGTCAACCAGTCCATACCAAGAATAATGTCTATGTCGGAAGGTCCAAGTACAATGAGAGAAACCGGAAAAAGTAGACCTCCAATCTCGATGTGGTTGTGAGGGCTTAGCATTGTGGTTTGCCACTTGGATCTCGGGGACTGAACCATTAGAGGAGTGGGTAATTCTTCTAGGTATAACTCATGTGACTGAGCAAATTGTTGGGACACAAAAGCATGCGATGCTCCTAAATCGAAGAGAATAGAGGCCGGTACTGAATTCACAGAGAGTGTTCCCAACACGATAGTCGGTTCCTTCTGAGCCTTTTCAGCATTGACGTGATTGGCATAGCCAAGTACAACAGCAGACGGTATGGTATTACGGTTTCTGAATCGGCAGTTTCGACAACCCTTCTTACGACCATTAGAAGGACGTGGCGCAACTTGAGGGGAAGCCATAGCATTAGGCGGTCCATTATGAACCGTAAGCTGTCTCGGCGGTGAAGGCAGACGAGGTGCAACATAAGACGGTCTTGGTGTTGGAGCAGGTCGGTGATGAACATTGTGAGGGATCCACACTCGACGCTTCTGAATAGGCTGACCCAAGGATGAGCCAGCTTCATGAGTGCGCTTGAGTGACTCCTGGTACTCAGTCAGAGCTGTTTCAACTTGGAAAGATTTGCTGACAAGCGTTGCGAAGTCTGTGAAATCATGGACAGCAAGTGCAAGTTTTATATCGGTATGCAGTCCTTCACGGAATTTCTCCTGCTTGCGTGTGTTGGTGTCGACGTCATCCGCAGCATAGCGGGACAATTCAAGAAATTTCCTCTGGTATTCATCCACAGTCATTTTGCCCTGAGAGAGTTTACGGAACTCCTGCTTCTTCTGGTCCATCAGACCTTGAGGAATGTAACGTGCATGAAAAGCTGACTGAAATTCCTGCCAAGTGGTTACAGTCTCTGCAGGCAACATAGCCTTGTGGCTTTCCCACCATTGAGCAGCGGGACCCTTCAACTGGAATGTCGCAAAGGTGATGTAACTGTCAGGGGCAACATTAACTGACTCCATCTCAAACAGGATGTCACGAAGCCAATCATCAGCATCCATAGGATTGGTGGAGTTGCGGAAAACGGACGGATTGAGGCGCACAAATTCTGGCAGAGTTATTGGAGCATTCTGTTGCTGAGCATTCTGAGTTGGGAATTGAGCCAATACTCCGGTCATAAACTGACGGTTGAGCTCAAACTGCTGACGGTTGAGTTCAAACTGCTGCATCATGGCGGCAATATAGGGTGGAGGTGAAGGATCGTGAGCCATCCTGCCAAATCAACAGGGGCAGTTCAGCAAGAAAAACTGCATGTGTATGGAATGATTCATGAAGTATCACGCACAACAGAAGGAAGCGCAATAGATACTTCATCATATTCGCACCAGACATTCAAATCCACACATAGCCTCGGTTAGTATCGGGCATTACTACAGTAGAAAAGGGAGGGCTAGACAACTAGGTGGCGCGCAGGCACGCGGTAGGGAAGTACACAACGAGACATAGCAAAGGCTACATCAACGTCGGAGAAAACTATTGGAGCGAGGAATCTGCAAGTGACAACACAGGGTGCCCTCGATAAAAGGATCCTGCAAGCAGATCCTGGCCCACAATCTTGGAGCAAGGGGGGAATATTTCAGAACACCGGGTGTATGTGATCACGAGAACCTAATGTTGGAGTTAGTAAAATTTTACCCCGAATAGAAGAGAGATCAGAGTCCTAGAGTAAAGGTCGAGGAGTAAAAGATACTAATACCACCCAATTGGCGACGTGGGCCCGTAAGCCACACAGCCAAGTTAGTAAAACAGTTTTGGACCACTAGACTCTACTTCGGCCAAGGAGTTGGAAAGGGGGGTTCCTACAGTCAGTCGGCTCTGATACCAACTTGTGACGCCCCCGGCCCAATCGTGCACTAATCATACACGCAAATGCACACGATCAAGCCTAAGGACTCACGAGAAGATATCACAACACAACTCTAAAACATAAATAAAGTCATACAAGCTTTATATTACAAGCCAAGGGCCTCGAGGGCTCGAATACATAAGCTTGCGTACAAGCGTCAGCGGAAGCATCAGATATCTGAGTACATATATGAAACAAAAACAGAAAGGCCTTTAGAAAGGCGGGGCAAAATAAAACACTACGATCGAAAGGCGAAGGCCTCCTGCCTGGGACCCTCCGATCCTACTCCTGGTCGTCAGTCAACTCGTAGCAGTATCCATCCTCTGGGTAGTAGTAGTAGTCGATCGACGGGGCATCTGTCCCAGGGGGCTCTGTCATCTGGTCGCAACAAACTGATAAGGGGAGAAAGGAAAACAAAGCAACCGTGAGTACTCAGAAGTACTCAGCAAGCAAGGATCTACACTACATATGCAACATTTTCAAGGGGAGGCTGTATATGTGGACTGGGCTGCAGAAATGCCAGAATAGAGAGAAGGCCTAGTCCTATCGAAGACTAGCATCTTCAGAGGTCTTGCAGCATTAGAAGAGTGTAGACAGTACCATATAATGTAGCAGTATCATTAAGTCTCAACCTCACCCAGAGATCCTTTCTCGACTCCCTGCGAGAAAGCAATCCCAGAGCCATACAGTCATCAACCTCGTCCTAAGATCCCTTCTCGACTCCCTGCGAGAAGCAATCCCAGAGCCATATATCCAAGTATCCAGTTCTAAAATTGTATCAATCAGGATACAACTCCGAGTGTCCGTTACCGTAGGACATGCTATCGATAGAAGTTTTCTTCCCTGCAGGGGTGCACCAACTTACCCAACACGCTCGATTAACTCCGGCCGGACACACTTTCCTGGGTCATGCCCGGCCTCGGTCAAACGACACACCGCAGCCCTACCTAGAGCTCAGCAGAGAGGTCCCCGCCGGTCTACATCCTAAGCGCTCAAGGGTCTTGGGTCATCGCCCTGTGCACTCCGGGTCGTTGTGTGCAGGGTGGATACCAGCACCACCTCGGAGGGTCGGTACAATCCGACCGTGCCACAATGCTGAACTGGACGTCTGACAGAACTGTCGGCTGATGCTACGATGCAGAACGCCCATACTATGCCCACGTGATGGTTAGTGCTATCAGACCAGAGGCCTGCTCGGATCAAGTATCCAAATCGTTAGGACTAGGGGCTTGCGGTAACGAGCAGAGACTCACGAAAGAAGTGACCCCGTCGCCCCGTCCCGAGGACTTGCTGCAAGGGTTAAGAATGCCCGGCCGCGCCTCGTATTCATCACTCGGGCACCATACAGGCACCCGTCTTCACAACACTCGCCTCTCAGGCGCACGCGGGTACCCCTCAGGGTCGACCCGCCTATCCAAGTAACAGTGTAAAGTCCAAGTATCCGTGTGTCCATAACATCAGGGGAATCCAAGGTATCACCCTCGTTGGATTCCTACTCGATGTATCCGTCAAGGTGAACTCGGAGGAATCACCCTCACTTGGTTCACACTTGAGGTGTTGTACGACGGCGTCGTTATCGGAAGCGGTGAAGGAGGAATCACCCTCGATGACCACGACCGAATAGCTACTCTACAGAGTTAACATCAGAAGTGCTACAAGAGGTTTCACCCTCGACACTGGATAGTAACGCTGCAGTGTCGTTACAACTAAGGGGGTGATTTGCGGTGTCGGGGCCTGGTCTTCAATCCCATTGATCGGGTCTTCTGACAATCCAGTGCGGCAGTCGGGATAAGTGGGGTCACTGATAGGTCTCTACCCAGCCTAAACTAAGCAGTTTAGGATATGCAGGTAATTCTCAACAGTAGGATACAATAAACAGGCTTTGCATCAGAATAGGTTGCCTGGTTGCTCGGCGGCAAGGGCAAGGTTGTCAATGGTGTCTTCGGGCTCCGGAGCGGCGTCGGTCTCGGGGAACTGCGTCGGGGTCTAACGAGAGAGAAGAGGGGGAGGAAACAGTATAAATATAGAGCAAACATGAGCAACGCAAAGTACGGCATGACAATATGTAGTGCCGGGTGTGTCCTAACGTATGGTTGCACGTCACCGAGGAAGGGGGGATCCATCCGGGAATGTTTTCCCGGTTCCGGACATTTGTCAGACACATGACCGGAGGGGAACGGTTGCACGTTCAGATAGTTAGGGACGTGTGGCGGATGAACGGACCGCGTATTCGGATTCGTCTCGTCGTTCTGAGCAACTTTCATGTACAAAGTTTTTCGATCTGAGTTACAGATTATTTTATATGATTTTCTAAAGTTTTTATTAATTTCTAGAATTTATTTAATTATTTAAATTAAACATTATCCGAAACAGTGTTTGCTGACGTCAGCATGACGTCAGGACCAGTGGGTCCCACCTGTCATAGGCTGTTTAGTTAATTAGGGATTAACTAATTAATTAATTATTAATTAAACTAATTAATTAAATTAGATTAATCTAAACAGGGTTAATTAACCTAATTAATTATTAATCTTAATTATTTTTATTTTTTATTTTCTAAAACATTTTTAGGGCGGGGCCCGTTTGTCATTGGGCTAGGGGGTTTGGCCCACCGGCCAGTGGCTCAGGGGCGCGGGGCCCCACCTGGCAGCGGCCCAGGGGCCACAGGCGGGCGTCAGGCGCGCGCGTGCGCGCGCGCGGCGATGGCAGGGGCGCGACGACGGGCGATGGGCGCGGCCCGGGTGCGCGTGGGTGCGGTGCGGCGCACGTGCGCGGGCGGGGGCGTGGCAAGGCGCGGCGCGGTGCGGCGTGGCGCGGGCGAGCGCGGAGCGGCGCCGGACGGTGGTGGCAGCGGCAGGGGCGGTTCGGGCAGCAGCGGCGAGCGAGGCGACGCGGCGTGAGAGGGGAGAGGCCGGGGCCGGGCCTCACCGTACGGTGTAGGGCACGGGCAGTGGGTGCGGGGAGGGCGACGGGGACGACGGCGTGATCCGGCGAGGGGGGACGCGGCGACGGGGCGGCGACGGTGGTTGGCGACGGCGTCGGGGGCGAGGCGGCGTGGCGACGGGGCGGCGGCGCGGGGCGACGTCGAGGGCGCGGGGCCGAGCGAGCGCGCGGGCTCGGGGCGCGGCGAGCACGGGGCTCGGCCCGATCCAGAATGGATCGGGTGGGGGGCGAGGGGGGGTGTCGGTGGGTGGGGGGATTAGGGTTTGCTGGCCTCCAGGGGGAGGCCATATAGGGAGGGAGTGGGCCGGCCGGCTGGGCCTTGGCCCAGTTGGGCCGGGGGGGCTTTTTCTCTTTTTCTTTTTCTGTTTTGTTTCCCATTTATCTTTTTTTTCTTTTTATTTAATCACATCTCCTGTTTAGTAAATAGTTAGGCCACATATTGAATTTTGTAAAACATAGGAATTGCTCCAACAAATACTAGGCATTACCTACCACTACCAAAAAATTGGTTTGGAGTCAACTCGAGTTCACACAATTTTTTATAATAATTAATATGCATTAATCCTTGCTGTTTTGATAATGTTAGAGCCACCTAGTTAAATTATTAATTGTTGGTTTCAATTTTAGAATAGTCTCTGCAATATTTGCCATTTAATGAACAATTTAGTTTTTATGTTGGACAACTTTTATATTTCACTTTCATTTAAATTTGAATTTGACTTAGGAGTTGAAATGCAATATGATGCTAATGATGATCATGCGCTGTTAAACACGATGATATGGCATAATCAAAAGGGTGATTACTGTAGTTAACCACTGGGGGTGTTACAATTATGACATCATCATGACATCAGCATGACATCAGCAGTCAACTGTACTGTTGACTAGGTCAAACTGACATGTGGGTCCCACCTGTCAGTGACTGTTTAAGTTAATTAACAGATTAAATAAGTTAATGAGTTCATTAAGTTAATTAATCTTAATTAGTTTAATTAATCAGAATTAATTAGGTTAAGTTAATTAATTAAGTTAATTAATAAATTAATTTAATTATTAATTATGTTTTAATATTTATTTATTTTTTCTTTAATTCCCTTTTTTTTAATCGTTTCTGGGGTGGGGCCCCCTAGTCAGTGGCCCAGAGGGGCGGGGCCCAGCAGTCATTGGCCCATACGACCATAGCGGGCGCCGGGCGCCAGCGGCGCGGTTGCGGGCGCATCCGCGCGGGGCCGAGCCCGTGGGGGGGTGCTGTGGAGCGGCTGGCCGGCGCCGATGCGTAGCGAGGCGACGGCAGGCAGGGGGGCTGCGGGGCGGAACAGGGCGGCGCCGCGGGGAGCCGGGCGGCGTGCGGGTGGCGGAGCAAAGCGGCTACGGCGAGCAGCAGTGGGGCGCAGCGGCGCAGCGTGGCGCAAGCGGCGCGGCGCGGTGGCGCGTGCGGGCACGGCGCTCAGTGGTCGTGGCCTGGGCGACCAGCAAGGGCCGCGGCGCGCGACGAGCGACGGCGCAGGCTACAGGCGAGGCGAGGCACGGCGGGCGAGAGGAGGCCACGGGCGGCTCGGGCTGCGGGCAAGCGAAGCGGGAGCGCGGGGCGCGCACGGGACGACGGCGGGCGAGCGCGCGCGACAGAGAGAGAGGGGAAGAGGGAGGCAGAGGGGAGGCGCAACCGGCGCGGCGGCTCACCGCGATGCTGTAGGGGGGTGGCAGTGGGCTCGAGACGGCTTGGGTGGCCGGAGTCCGCGGCGGCGAGGCGAGGAGGCGACGGGGTTGGCGGGGAGGCTATGGCGTCGATGAGGCAACGGCGGCGAGCGGCGCCGAGGGGACGACGGGATCGGTCCCGATCCAGAGCGGGCAGAGGAGGGTGAGGGTGAGGGGAGAAGTGGGGAGAGTGGGGATCGGGCTTAGGGTTTCGGTGTGCCAGGGGGGGTTTGTAGTGGGGGGGTGGGCCGGCCTGGTTCGGGAGGCCAGCTGGATGGCCAGTTGGGCCGAGGCCTAGTAGGGGAGGGGGAGGTTTCCCCCCTTTTCTTTATTTTGTATTTTCCTTTTCTTTTTATTTTCTTTCTTTCCTGTTTTATTATAGTTTCCTTTTATTTTAGTTTTTGAAAAATATATACTCAGCATCTAATTTAGTATTTCAGTTTAGTCCACTATCACAAAAAGTCTAGTCCCCAAATAATTTAGTTTGAAATTTTATTAATTAGTAAAGGCATTTAAGTAATTTGGTTTGCTACTATTTAAATCATTTTAGTGCAGTTAAGCATTTCACAAAAGTTTGGTTTCCCCACCATAATATTAAGAAGTGAATATTTGTCACATGACCAACATTTTAGTTTTCAGGTTTGTGAACTTTTGGATTTCACTTAGTATTTAAATTTGAATTCGACCGGAATTTGAAATGAGATAGAAGTAAAGATGATCATGCACTGTTTAGCAAAAATAATTAGCTTAACCCCAGGGGTTACTGTAGCTCATCAGTACAGGGGTGTTACAATGACTCAGCAATAAAAGTAAATAGATAGGCCCTTCGCAGAGGGAAGCAGGGATTTGCAGAGGTGCCAGAGCTCGGAGCTTTTTAAAACAGAGATAAATATAATTTTGAGCGGCATGCTTTCATTGTCAACATAACAACCAAGAGATCTCACTCTGCCATGCTAGATACATTATAGGCAGTTCCCAAACAGAATGGTAAAGTTTTTACTCCCCCTCCACCAACAATCACACTCCACGGCTGATCCAAAATAACGGGTACCATCCATACCAACAACAGTCCTGGGGGAGTTTTGTTTTGTGCTTATATTTTGATTTGATTTCGAGCATGGAACTGGGCATCCCGATTACCAGCCACTTTCTCGTGAATGACAAGTGAATCAACACTCATCGTGAGAATAACCCACCTAGCATGGTAGATACTGACAGCCCCCAGTCGCTACATGAGCGATTCGGGCATACAAAACAGATTATAATTTGAAGGTTTGGAGTTTGGCACATGCAAATTTACTTGGAACGGCAGGTAAATACCGCATATAGGTAGATATGGTGGACTCATATGGAACAACTTTGGGTTTAAGGAAGTGGATGCACAAGCAGTATCCCACTTAGTACAATTGAAGGCTAGCAAAAGATTGAGGAGCGACCAACTAGAGAGCGACAACCGTCATAAACATGCATTGAGATTAACCAACCATGAGTGCAAGCATGAGTAGGATATAAATCACCATGAACATAAATATCGTGGAGGCAATGTTATTTTTGTTTCAACTACATGCATGAAAATGTGCCAAGTCAAGCCACTTAAATCATTCAAAGGAGGATACCATCCTATCATGCCACATCACAACCGTTTTAATTTTCATGTTGGCACTCAAGACAAACCATTATAAACTCCTAGCTAATTAAGCATGGCATGAGTAACTATAGTCTTTAATTGTCATTGCAAACATGTTTCATTCATAATAGGTTGAATCGGGAATGATGAGCTAATCATATTTACAAAAACAAAATAGGTCGAGTTCATACTAGCTTTTCTCCATCTCAATCATTTCATCATATATCGTCATTATTGCCTTTCACTTGCACAACCGAACGGTGTGGATAATAATAAGAGTGCACGTGCATTGGACTTAAGCTGGAATCTGCAAACATCTATTCAAAGGAGAAGACAAGGTAATATGGACTCTCTGTTAGATCAACAATAACGCATATGAGAACCACTCAACATTTTCATCGTGGTCTTCTCCTTACGACCCAAAGAAAAGAATTTCAAAGAAACACACCGAAATATTTTTGGAGTTTTCGTTTTTCTGAAGAAAGTAAAACAAGAACGAGAAAAACTATTTACACGGGAAAGCTCCCGACAAGCAAAAGAAGAATGAGAAATATTTTTGGGTTTTCTTTTAATACTACAACTAATTAAACTAGAAAGAAACTAGAACTAATTTTTTTGGATTTTCTCAAAGTTTTTCAAACACACAAGAAGAAGACGAGCAAAAATAAACTAGCATGGATAATACAATGAAAAAGTATGAACACCGACAACTGGAATGAATTTGTGAACATGAATGTAATGTCGGTGAGAAATACGTACTCCCCCAAGCTTAGGCTTTTGGCCTAAGTTGGTCTAGGGCCACGGCTCGAAATAACCCTCCCCTCGATACTCCGGAGGGTCCTGAGGGTTCCACTGGTTGGCGAGCTCTTGTGGCTCCCACTGAAAAATAGGCTCCTGATATGGATCAGGAATTGATGCTGGCTCAGGTACTGGGGGTTGTGGAAGACCCCAAAATATGTAGATGTCCTCGGGCATAATAGTGTACCTGCCTGAACGAATATCGAACAAAGAAGAAGCTGGCAAAACAATAGTCTCACAAGTATCCTGGCTAAACACTAGGTTGTAGAGGAGTCTCTTGTCCTTATCTTTCTTAACAAAATCGTGCGCTACCATGCTATTATAGTTCAAATATCTGGTGGGTAGCAGCATCTCCTCCTCCTCCTCATGCCTAATAGGTATTTCAAAGCGTCTAGCAAGGCGGGAGGCATAGATACCTCCAAAGGTGGGGCCCTTCGTGCGGTTTGTGTTTAACCGACAAGCAACAATAGCGCCCAAACTAAAGGTTCTATCACAATATAAAGCATGGCGCAAAATAGCAAGGTCAGGGGCACTAAGGCCTCCACTCTCCCCACGACCAATCAGACATCTCCCCGCAAATAATGAGTAATAGCATAAAACGGGGAAATGTAAGCTAGCCACTCTCGCTT
Organism: Thinopyrum elongatum; assembly: GCA_011799875.1. Taxonomy (NCBI): domain Eukaryota; kingdom Viridiplantae; phylum Streptophyta; class Magnoliopsida; order Poales; family Poaceae; genus Thinopyrum; species Thinopyrum elongatum. The sequence continues at coordinate 100,824,717 of CM022303.1, read as the reverse complement.
TCGACACCCCCTCTCTCTTCCTCTACATTAGTTTCAGCAATAAAATCTTCCACATCTCTAGGACGTGGTTCACTGACGCTGCCCTCATAAGGTAATTTGCAAACCTCGCAAAAATCATAAAGTGTCATCTCCTTATGCTCATCATATAAATAAAACTCTGCCGTAGGTGGTGTCTTCCTAGAATAGAAGTGAAAATTTTGCACGAAGGTGTTAGTGAGCAGGAGGTACTGTTCACACTTATCTTGGAGGAAGTCGGTGATGCCTTTATTCTCTGCCAAATAATAGAAATCATCATAAATTCTGGCCGCCCTCAAGAATGCATCGCTTGGCCATTCAGTCGGCCGAACCTCCGCGGTGTGAGGAAGGTTGTACTTGGGCTTCTTCTTCTCTTCATTTTCATTTTCATTTGAATTCCGGATTGAAGAACCCCTTAACCATCTCTTCATCATTTCTTGTCTTTTCTCTGAAATTTTTAGTGACTCAAAATAAAAGTGAACAAAACTCAACAGGATTGATAGAAACTACTCCCACAAGTGTCTAGAGGCTATATCATGCATCCAAACTACTTTGGACCATATAAATTTGACATGCAAGCTCAAGAACATGGTCACCACAGCAGCAAAAAATTGCAATACATAAAGCACTAGAACAAAAACTAATTGGACCATTGGAGGAGTTACATACCGAAGAACAATCCCCTAAAACAGTTTTACGAATGGAGCTTTGAGCAAGGAGATCGAAAATGGCAGCAAAATGAGCTAGAAAACGGGTTTGAGCAATGGTGGGATTTTTTTCTCGAGGAATACGAAGTGGATGGGTGCTGGAATAAGTGAGGGGGACCCATGTGCGGCCCACAAGCCACCTAGGCGCGCCCAGGGGGGTGGGCGCACCCTATGGGCTTGTGGCCCCCTGGTGTGCTTTCAGTGCCAGAAATTCTTAAATATACCAAAAAAATCATACTAAATTTTCAGGGCATTTGGAGAACTTTTATTTTTTGGACATTTTTTATTGCACGGATAATTTAGAAAATAGACAGATAATAGTATTTTTGCTTTATTTATTCTAAATGACAGAAAGTAAAAAGTGGGTATAGACAGTTGTGCTTCCTAAATTCATCCATCTCATGCCCGTCAAAAGGAATCCATTAACAAGGTTGATCAAGTCTTATTAACAAACTTCTTCTGAATGATATGAAACCGGAGAATTTTTGAATAACACTAGGTTACCTCAACGGGGATATGCATGTCCCCAACAATAAGAATATTATATTTCTTTTTGACAGTCGGAATAGGGAATTCAAAACCTCCAATCGCAATACTTGAAATTTTTCTAATAGAATTGATGCTATTCACTTGAGGTTGTTTCTTCGGAAAGTGTACCGTATGCTCATTACCATTAACATGAAAAGTGACATTGCCCTTGTTGCAATCAATAACGGCCCCTGTAGTATTAAAAAGGGTCTACCAAGGATGATCGACATACTGTCGTCCTCGGGTATATCAAGAATAACAAAGTCCGTTAAAATAGTAACATTTGCAACTACGATAGGCACATCCTCACAAATACCGATGGGTATAGCAGTTGATTTATCAGCCATTTGCAAAGAGATTTTAGTAGGTGTAAACTTATTCAAATTAAGTCTACGATACAAAGAGAAAGGCATAACACTAACACCGACTCCCAAATCCCATAAAGCAGTTTTAACATAGTTTCTTTTAATGGAGCATGGTATAGTTGGTATTCCTGGATCTCCTAGTTTCTTTGGTATTCCACCCTTAAAAGTATAATTAGCAAGCATGGTGGAAATTTCAGCTTCCGGTATCTTTCTTTTATTTGTAACAATATCTTTCATATACTTAGCATAAGGAGACATTTTCAAAATATCAGTCAAACGCATATGTAAAAAGACAGGTCTAAGCATTTCAACAAAGCGCTCAAAATCCTCATCATCCTTTTTCTTGGATGGTTTAGGAGGAAAGGGCATGGGTTTCTGAACCTATGGTTCTCTTTCTTTACCATGTTTCCTAGCAACAAAGTCTCTTTTATCATACCTTTTGTTCTTAGATTGTGGGTTATCAAGATCAACAGCAGGTTCTATCTCCACATCATTATCATTACTAGGTTGAGCATCAACATGAACATCATCATTACCATTATCACTTGGTTCATGTTCATCACCAGATTGTGTCTCATCATCAGAAATAGAAATATCATTTAGATTCTCAGGTGTGTCTACAACAGGTTCAGTAGAAGCATGCAAAGTCCTATCAGTTTTTATTTTCTTATTATTACTAGAAGAACTAGGTGCATCAGTGTTAATTCTCTGAGAATCTTGCTCAACTCTCTTAGGATGGCCCTCAGGATACAAAGGTTCCTGAGTCATTTTACCACCTCTAGTCATAACTCTAACGGCATGATCATTGTTCTTACTATTCAACTCATTCAACAAATCATTATGTGCCTTGAGAACTTGCTCTACTTGGGTTTTTACCATGGAAGCATGTTTACTAATGATGTTTAGATCATTAATAGTTCTACACATATAGTCACCCAAGCAGTCAAGCATGTAAGCATTACGTTTCAATTATCTACTAACATAAGCATTGAAATTTTCTTGTTTAACAATAAAGTTATCAAACTCATCCAAGCATTGACTAGCAGACTTATTATAAGGAATATCACCTTCATCAAATCTATAGAGAGAATTTACCTTTACTACCTGTGTCGGGTTATCAAGATCATGAATTTCTTCAATAGGTGGTAAATTCTTAACATCTTCGGCTCTAATACCTTTTTCTCTCATAGATTTCTTTGCCTCTTGCATATCTTCAGGACTGAGAAACAGAATACCTCTTTTCTTCGGAGTTGGCTTAGGAGTTGGTTCAGGAAGAGTCCAATCATTATCATTACTCAATATATTAGCCAATAGCACTTCAGCTTGCTCAATAGTTCAATTCCGCATAAAATTTTTGTATGATCATCCAAAGATTTAAACCATGAGTGGGATAATTTCTTAGCATCAATTTCATTCTTTCCCAAGATTGCCCAACATGTTCATGCTCAAGTTGCTTAAAATTCATGATTTGTGTCCTAAGGGAAATAATTTTCGCAGGAGGAAAATACTTAGTAATAAAAGCATCTTTGCACTTATCCCAAGAATCGATACTATTGCGAGGCAAAGAAGAAAACTAAATTTTTGCATGATCTCGCAAAGAAAACGGGAATAATTTCAACTTCACAATATCATTGTCCACATCTTTTTTCTTTTGCATATCGCATAATTCCACGAATGTGTTAAGATGGGACGCGGCATCCTCACTAGGAATACCGGAAAATTGATCTTTCATAACAAGATTCAGCAAAGCGGCATTAATATCACAAGACTCCGCACTAGTGGCGGGAGGAGCAATCGGAGTGCTAATAAAATCATTGTTGTTGGTGTTAGAGAAATCACACAACTTGGTGTTCTCTTGATTCATCGTGACTACGCAACAAGATTGCACTAAAAAAAACAGATCTGAAGAAAAAAGGGCGAACGAAAAAAAAGGGCGAATAAAACAGCAAAAAAATTGTGAAGTGGGGGAGATGAAAACGAGAGGCAAATGGCAAATAATGTAAATTGCAAGAAGATGAGATTTGTGATTAGGAACCTGGTAGATGTTGATGATGTCTCCCCGGCAACGACGCCAGAAATTCCTTTTGATGTCGCTTGAACTACGTCGGTATTTCCCCAAAGAGGAAGGGATGATGCAGCACAGCTACGGTAGGTATTTCCCTCAGTGATGAGACCAAGGTTATCGAACCAGTAGGAGAACCAGGCAACACTACGTAAACGGCACCTACACACAAAGAACAAATACTTGCAACCCGACGTGTTAAAGGGGTTGTCAATCCCTTTCGGGTAACGGTGCCAGAAATTCGCATGTGGACGGGAGAAAAATTATAATAGATTGAATAAATAGATCTCGAAAGAACGCAAATAAAATAAAGTGCAGCAAGGTATTTTTGGGTTTTTGGAAATATAGATATGAAAACAAAAGCGCATAAAAATAGATCTTGAAGGCAAATATAATAAAGGAGAGACCCGGGGGCCGTACGTTTCACTAGTGGCTTCTCTCGAGAAAAATAGCATACGGTGGGTAAACAAATTACTGTTGGGCAATTGATTGAACTTCAAATAATTATGATGATATCCAGGCAATGATCATTATATAGGCATCACGTCCAAGATTAGTAGACCGACTCCTGCCTGCATCTACTACTATTAATCCACACATCGACCGCTATCCAGCATGCATCTAGTGTATTAAGTTCATGGAGAAACGGATTAATGCAATAAGAACGATGACATGATGTAGACAAGATCTATTCATGTAGGAATAGACCTCATCTTGTTATCCTTAATAGCAACGATACATACGTGTCATTTCCCCTTCTTTCACTGGGATTGAGCACCGTAAGATCGAACCCATCACAAAGCACCTCTTCCCATGGCAAGAAAAAACGATCTAGTCGGCCTAACTAAACCAAAGATTCGAAGAAGAAATACGAGGCTATAAGTAATCATGCATATAAGAGATCAAAAGACTCAAATAACTTTCATGGATAAAAACATAGATCTGATCATAAACTCAAAGTTCATCGGATCCCAACAAACACATCGCAAAAAGAGTTACATCAAATAGATCTCCAAGAGACCATTGTATTGAGAATCAAAAGAGAGGGAGGAAGCCATCTAGCTACTAACTACAGACCCGTAGGTCTACAATGAACTACTCATGCATCATCGAAGAGGCACCAATGAGGATGATGAACCCCTCCGTGATGATGTCTAGATTGGATCTATGATTTCTGGAACTTGCGGCGGCTGGAATTGTATTTCGTCGACTCCCCTAGGGTTTCTGGAATATTGGGGTATTTATAGAGCAAAGAGGCGGTGCAGGAGGCCACCGAGTTGGGCACAACCCACCAGGGCACGCCTGGGCCCCCAGGCGCGCCCAGGTGGGTTGTGCCCCCTCGGGGCACCCCTCTGGTACTTCTTCGGCCCAAGTTGTTCCTTCTGGTCCATAAAAACCTCCAAAAAAATTCGCTGCGTTTGGACTCCGTTTGGTATTGATTTTCTGTGAAGTAAAAAAGAAGCAAAAAACAGCAATTGGCACTGGCACTATGTCAATAGGTTAGTCCCAAAAAATAATATAAAGTTGCTATAAAATGATTGTAAAACATCCAAGATTGATAATATAACAGCATGGAACAATAAAAAATTATAGATACGTTGGAGACTTATCAGCATCCCCAAGCTTAATTCCTGCTCGTCCTCGAGTAGGTAAATGATAAAAACAGAATTTTTGATGTGGAATGCTGCCTAACATGTTCATCACATAATCTTTTCTTTGTAGCATGGACATTTGGACTTTTATATGATTCAAAGCAATAGTCTAGTTTTGAAATGAAGATTTCAATACTCAAGCATATCAACAAGCAACCATGTCTTTCAAAATATCAACACTAAAGCAAGTTATCCCTAGCCCATTATGCTCAATCATTGATCCATTCATGAAACACACTCGCATATTAGCTACACCCAATGCTCAAGTACGATCATAGTGCCCCTTAGTTGGTGCTTTATAAGAGGAGATGGAGACTCAAAAATAAAAATTGCATAAAGTAAATAGAAAGGCCCTTCGTAGAGGGAAGTAGGGATTTGTAGAGGTGCCAGAGCTCAAAGCGAAAAAGATAGAGATAAAAACATTTTGGGTGGCATGCTTTTCCTGTCAACGAAAACGATCGAGTAGTTCCCAATACTTTCCATGCTAGATATATCATAGGCGGTTCCCAAACAGAAAATAAAGTTTATTCCTTTTTCCACCATACTTTCACATTCCACGGCTAACCGAATCCACGGGTGCCGTCCACACCAACACTTTCCAAGGAATTTATTATTTGACAACATAAAGTAAATTCATTTTTCATTTCGGGACTGGGCATCCCTAATACCTTTGCCGTACTCTCGTGCAATGACAAGTGAATAAACACTCATCTTGAGAATAACACATCTAGCATGGAAAAATATCAGCCACCCCCTACCGTTTCATGAGTGGTACGAGCACACAAAAGAGAAATTTATTTTGAAAATTAGAGATGGCACATACAAATTTGCTTAGAACGGCACGGAAATACCGCATATAGGTACGTATAGTGGACTCATATGGCAAAATTGGTTTAAGGATTTTGGATGCACAAGTAGTGATCATACTTAGTGCAAATGAAGGCTAGCAAAAGATTGAGAAGCATCCAACCAAGAAACGAAAAATCTCATAAGCGAGCATTAAGCATAACTAACACCGAATAATGCACCACAAGTAGGATATAATTTCATTGCATAACTATTGACTTTCGTGCTTGCATGGGGAATCACAAACCTTAACATCAATATTCTTACTAAAGCATAATTACTCATCAACATGACTCACATATTATATCATCATATCGCAAAACTATTACAAGGAATCAAGTTTATTTTGTCCAATGATCTTCATGAAAGTTTTTATTATATCCCTCTTGAATATCTATCACTTTGGGACTAGTTTAATGTGTTGCTTTTGATAGCTCAAACAAATCTAAGTGAAGAACATGAGCATAAAAATTTTATTCTCTCAAAATAATATAAGTGAAGCATGAGAGAATTTCTTCAAAATTACTACTCTCAAATTAATCTAAGTGAAGCATGAGAGCATTTCTTCAAAAATAACAAAGCACACCGTGCTCAAAAAGATATAAGTGAAGCACTAGAGCAATTCCATAGCTCAAAAAGATTTAAGTGAAGCATAGAGAGCAATTCTAACAAATCATAGCATAATTTTGGCTCTCTCAATTAGGTGTGTCCAGCAAGGATACTTGACTAAAAATAAAAAGTAAAACAAGCAAAGACTCAAATCATACATGACGCTCCAAGCAAAACTCATGATATGTGATGAATAAAAATATAACTCCAAGTAAAATACCGATGGTCGTTAGAAGAAAGAGGGGATGCCACTCGGGCATCCCCAAGCTTAGTTGCTTGCTTCTCTTTTAGATAATGGCTTGGGATTCCATGGGCATCCCCAAGCTTAGGCTCTTCTTACTCCTTATTCCTTCATCCATCGTGATCTCACCCAAAACTTGAAAACTTCAATCACACAAAACTCAACAAAACCTTCGTGAGATCTGTTAGTATAACAGAGCAAATCACTACTATAAGTAATGTTGAAAACCCATTCATATTTTATTTTTGCATTATATCTACTGTATTCCAACTTTCCTATGGCTTATACCCTCCAATACAAACCATAGACTCATCAAAATAAGCACACAACGCAAAGAAAACAGAATCTGTCAAAAACAGAACAGTCTGTAGCAATCTGAATACTTTGAATACTTCTGTAACTCAAAAAATTCTGAAAACTTTGGACAACGTAGTCAATTTGTATATAAATCTTTTGTAAAAAATTCAGAATTTTTAGTCGCTTCTGTGAATTTTCAAAATTGTTTTACTGGACGCAAAAGTTTCTGTTTTTCAACAAGATCAAATCAACTATCACCCAACATGATCCCAAAGGCTTTGCTTGGCACTAACACTAATTAAAACACAAAAAACACAATCATAACAGTAGCATAATTGTGAAAACACTCAAGAACAGAAATAAAAGGACAAAAATAAATTTTATTCATTGGGTTGCCTCCCAACAAGCGCTATCGTTTTATGCCCCTAGCTAGGCATAATGCAAAGATCTAAGTGTTGTCATCTTTATTTCTAGATCTGTAAGATGCCCTCATGATTGATTCATAAGGTGGCTTAATTCTTGTTCTAGGGAAGTGTTCCATACCCTTTCCCAAAGGAAATTGGAATTTGATGTTCCCTTCTTTCATATCAATCACAGCACCTATAGTGCGTAAAAACGGTCTACCAAGAATAATTGGACAAGACGGATTGCAATCAATATCAAGAACAATAAAATCTATGGGCACATAATTCCTATTTGCAAGGATAAGAACATCATTAATTCTTCCCATAGGCTTTTTAATAGTAGAATCCGCCAAGTGCAAATTTAAAGAACATTCTTCGATATCGGTAAGACCAAGCACATCACATAAGGATTTCGGAATTGTAGAAACACTAGCACCCAAGTCACATAAAGCAAAACACTCATAATTTTTAATCTTGACTTTGATAGTAGGTTCCCATTCATCATGTAATTTTCTAGGAATTGAAATCTCTAATTCCAACTTTTCTTCCAAAGCTTTCATCATAGCATCAACTATATGTTTAGTAAAAGCTTTATTTTGTTCATAAGCATGGGGTGAATTTATCATGGATTGCAACAAAGAAATACAATCAATCAAAGAGCAATTATCATAATTAAAGTCTTTGTAATCCAAAAGAGTGGGCACATCACTAGTTAAAGTTTTGACCTCTCCAAACCCACTTTTATCAATTTTCTCAACAAGATTTTCACCCTCCAAATTATCGTGACGCCTTCTAGCTAAAGTTGACTCTTCTTCAGTCCCTTTATCATCAATCTTAATTTTACTAAACAAGGAATCAATAGAAGAAACACAAATCACTTTAAGATCTTCATCATTTTTATGAAAGCAATCGCTAGAAAACACTTTTCTAAAAATTCTCTTTTAGCTCTAAGCATAGCGGTTCTTTTCTTACTTTCATCCATAGAAACATATAAAGCTTTAATTGATTCCACAACCTTAGGCACAAAAATTTTCATCTTTAGATTTTCTACATCAAGAGAAATTCTATCAACGCTTCTAGATATATCATCAATTTTACTCAACTTTTCTTCTATCGTAGTATTAAAATCCTTTTGAGCATTGATAAATTCTTTAATATTATTCTCAAAATCAGAGGTGTTCCTATTATTATAAGAAGAAGGATTACCATAGGAATTACCATAATTATTAGAGGAATTTCCCGGAAAAGGTCTAGGATTAAAATTACCTCTATAAGCATTGTTATTAAAATTGTTTCGCGAGACAAAATTCACGTCTATGGCATCACTATTTTGCTTAATCAAAGTAGACAAAGTCACATCATTAAGATCAATAGGAGCATTTTTATTGGAAACCAAATTCATAAGAGCATCAACTTTTTCACTCAAAGAATTTATTTCTTCTACCGAATTAACCTTTTTACTAGTAGGAGCTCTTTCGGTATGCCATTGTGAATAATTTGCCATAATATTATCAACCAATTTAGTAGCTTCACCCAAAGTAATCTCCATAAAAGTACCACCCGCGGCGGAATCTCAAAGATTTCTAGAAACAAAATTCAATTCTGCATAAATTTTTTGTATGATCATCCAAAGATTTAAACCATGAGTGGGACAATTTATTAGCATCAATTTCATTCTTTCCCAAGATTGCACAACATGTTCATGCTCAAGTTGCTTAAAATTCATGGTTTGCGTCCTAAGTGAAATAATTTTCGCGGGAGGAAAATACTTAGTAATAAAAGCATCTTTGCACTTATCCCAAGAATCGATACTATTGCGAGGCAAAGAAGAAAACCAAATTTTTGCACGATCTCGCAAAGAAAAAGGGAATAATTTCATCTTCATAATATCATTGTCCACATCTTTTTTCTTTTGCATATCGCATAATTCCACGAATGTGTTAAGATGGGACGCGGCATCCTCACTAGGAGTACCTGAAAATTGATCTTTCATAACAAGATTCAGCAAAGCGGCATTAATATCACAAGACTCCACACTAGTGGCGGGAGGAGCAATCGGAGTGCTAATAAAATCATTGTTTTTGGTGTTAGAGAAATCACACAACTTGGTGTTCTCTTGAGTCATCATGACTACGCAATAAGATTGCACTCAAAAAACAGATCTGACGAAAAAACGGCGAACGAAAAAGAGGGCGAATAAAACGGCAAAATTTTTGTGAAGTGGGGGAGATGAAAATGAGAGGCAAATGGCAAATAATGTAAATTGCAAAGAGATGATATTTGTGATTAGGAACCTGGTAGATGTTGATGATGTCTCCCCGGCAACGGCACCAGAAATTCCTTTTGATGTCGCTTGAACTACGTCGGTATTTCCCCAAAGAGGAAATGATGATGCAGCACATCTACGGTAGGTATTGCCCTCAGTGATGAGATCAAGGTTATCGAACCAGTAGGAGAACCACGCAACACTACGTAAACGGCACCTACACACAAAGAACAAATACTTGCAACCCGACATGTTAAAGGGGTTGTCAATCCCTTTCGGGTAACGGTGCCAGAAATTCGCACGTGGATGGGAGAAAAATTATAATAGATTGAATAAATAGATCTCGAAAGAACACAAATAAAATAAAGTGCAGCAAGGTATTTTTGGGTTTTTGGAAATATAGATCTAAAAACAAAAGCGAATAAAAATAGATCTTGAAGGCAAATATAATAAAGGAGAAACCCGGGGGCCGTATGTTTCACTAGTGGCTTCTCTCGAGAAAAATAGCATACGGTGGGTAAACAAATTACTGTTGGGCAATTGATAGAACTTCAAATAATTATGACGATATCCAGGCAATGATCATTATATAGGCATCACGTCCAAGATTAGTAGACCGACTCCTGCCTGCATCTACTACTATTACTCCACACATCGACCGCTATCCAACATGCATCTAGTGTTTTAAGTTCATGGAGAAACGGAGTAATGCAATAAGAACGATGACATGATGTAGACAAGATCTATTCATGTAGGAATAGACCCCATCTTGTTATCCTTAATAGCAACGATACATACGTGTCATTACCCCAGCTTGTTGGGAGACAACCCAATATTTTTACTTTCTGTTTTTATGAGTAAATACACATTATTACCTCTGTAGTAATTGTGTTTTGGTGTTTTAATTAGTGTTTGAGCCAAGTAAGACCTTTGGGATGGCTTACGGTGATAGTTGATTTGATCTTGCTGAAAAACAGAAACTTTTGCGACCAGTCACAGAATTGTTTGAATTCACTGGAGCATGGAAAAACCCTGAATTGTTTACACAATATTTATATACAAATTTCCTCAGTTGTCATAATTTTTCAGAATTTTTGGAGTTACAGAAGTATTAGAACAATTCGGATCTTCACAGACTGTTCTGTTTTTGATAGATTCTGTTTTCTTTGTGTTGTTTGCTTATTTTGATGAATCTATGGGTAGTATCGGGGGGTATGAACCATGGAGAAGTTGGAATACAGTAGATATTACACCAATATAAATAAAGAATGAGTTCACAACAGTACCAAAAGTGGTGATTTTATTTTCTTATACTAACGGATCTCATGAGTTTTCTTTTGAGTTTTGTGTTGTGAAGCTTCAAGTTTTGGGTAAAGATTTGATGGACTATGGAATAAGGAGTGGCAAGAGCCTAAGCTTGGGGATTCCCAAGGCACCCCAAGGTAATATTCAAGGACAACCAAGAGCCTAAGCTTGGGGATGCCCCGGAAGGCATCCCCTCTTTCGTCTTCGTCTATCGGTAAATTTACTTGAGGCTATATTTTTATTCACCACATGATATGTGTTTTCTTTGGAGCGTCTTGTATGATATGAGTCTTTGCTTTTTAGTTTGCCACAATCATCCTTGCTGTACACACCTTTTGGGAGGGACACACTTAAATCGTGATTTATTAGAATACTCTATGTGCTTCACTTATATTTTTTTGAGCTAGGCAATTTTGCTCTAGTGCTTCACTTATATCTTTTTAGAGCACGGCGGTGGCTTTATTTTATAGAAATTTTTGAACTCTCTTGCTTCACTTATATTATTTTGTGAGTCTCTCTAAACAGCATGGTAATTTGCTTTGGTTATGAATTTTGTCCTAATATGATGGGCATCCAATGAAGATATAATAAAAACTTTCATATTAAGTGTGTTGAATACTATGAGAAGTTTGATTCCTTATGATTGTTTTGAGATATAAAGATGGTGATATTAGAGTCATGCTAGTGAGTAATTGTGGATTGGTAGAAATACTTGTGTTAAAGTTTGTGATTCCCGTAGCATGCACGTATGGTGAACCGTTATGTGATGAAGTCAGAGCATGATTTATTTATTGATTGTCTTCCTTATGAGTGGCGGTCGGGGACGAGCGATGGTCTTTTCCTACCAATCTATCCCCCTAGGAGCATGCGTCTAATACTTTGTTTCGATAGCTAATAGACTTTTGCAATAAGTATGTGAGTTCTTTATGACTAATGTTGAGTCCATGGATTATACGCACTCTCACCCTTCCACCATTGCTAGCCTTTCTAGTACCGCGCAACTTTCGTCGATGCATTACACCCACCATATACCTTCCTCAAAACAGCCACCATATCTACCTATTATGGCATTTCCATAGCCATTCTGAGATATATTGCCATGCAACTTCCACCGTTCCGTTTATTATGACACGCTTCATCATTGTCATATTGCTTTGCATGATCATGTAGTTGACATCGTATTTGTGGCAAGGCCACCATTCTTATTTTTTATACATGTCACTCTTGAGTCATTGCACATCCCGGTACACCGCCGGAGGCATTCATATAGAGTCATATTTTGTTCTAAGTATTGAGTTGTAATTCTTGAGTTGTAAGTAAATAAAAGTGTGATGATCATCATTTTAGAGCATTGTCCCATGTGAGGAAAGGATGATGGAGGCTATGATTCCCCCACAAGTCGGGATGAGACTCTGGACAAAAAATAAAATTAAAAAGAGAAAAAAAGAAAAAAAGAAAGAAAGAAAAGAGGCCAAAGAGCCCAAAATAAAAAAAAATGAGAGAAAAGAGAGAAGGGGCAATGTTACTATCCTTTTTTCCCACACTTGTGCTTCAAAATAGCACCATGATCTTCATGATAGAGAGTCTCCTATGTTGTCACTTTCATATACTAGTGGGAATTTTTCATTATAGAACTTGGCTTGTATATTCCAATGATGGGCTTCCTCAAATTGCCCTAGGTCTTCGTGAGCAAGCAAGTTGGATGCACACCTACTTAGTTTCTTTTTGAGCTTTCATACACTTATAGCTCTAGTGCATCCGTTGCATGGAAATCCCTACTCACTCACATTGATATCTATTGATGGGCATCTCCTTAGCCCGTTGATACGCCTAGTTGATGTGAGACTATCTCCTTCTTTTTGTCTTCTCCACAACCACCATATTCTATTCCACCTATAGTGTTATATCCATGGCTCACGCTCATGTATTGCGTGAAAGTTGAAAAAGTTTGAGAACATCAAAAGTATGAAACAATTACTTGGCTTGTCATCGGGGTTGTGCATGATTTAATACTTTGTGTGATGAAGATGGAGCATAGTCAGACTATATGATTTTGTAGGGATAACTTTCTTTGGCCATATTATTTTGAGAAGACATGATTGCTTTATTAGTATGCTTGAAGTATTATTGTTTTTATGTCAATATAAACCTTTTGTTTTGAATCTTATGGATCTGAACATTCATGCCACAATGAAGAAAAATTACATTAATAAATATGTTAGGTAGCATTCCACATCAAAAAATCTGTTTTTATCATTTACCTACTCGAGGACGAGCAGGAATTAAGCTTGGGGATGCTTGATACGTCTCCAACGTATCTATAATTTTTTATTGTTCCATGCTATTATATTATCTATTTTGGATGTTTTATATGCATTAATATGCTATTTTATATTATTTTTGGGACTTACCTTTTAACCTAGAGCCCAGTGCCAGTTTCTATTTTTTCCTTGTTTTTGAGTTTCGCAGAAAAGGAATATCAAATGGAATAAAACTTTCGCGATGATTTTTCTTGGACCAGAAGACACCCAGAGGACTTGGAGTCCAAGCCAGAAGACCCACGAGGCGGCGGCAAGGGTGGAGGGCGCGCCCTAGGGGGGGCGCCCCCTACCTTGTGGCCCCCTCGGGAGTCCCCTGACCTAACTCTTTGTCCTATATATTCACATATATTCCCAAACCATCAGAGAGAGCCACGAAAATACTTCTCCACCTCCGCAACCTTCTGTTCCCGTGAGATCCCATCTTGGGGCCTTTTCCGGCATCCAGCCGGAGGGGGATTCGATCACGGAGGGCATCTACATCAACCCTATTGCCCTTCCGATGAAGCGTGAGTAGTTTACCTCAGACCTACGGGTCCATAGCTAGTAGCTAGATGGCTTCTTCTCTCTCTTTGATTCTCAATACCATGTTCTCCTCGATGTTCTTGGAGATCTATCCGATGTAATCTTCTTTTGCGGTGTGTTTGTCGAGATCCGATGAATTGTGGATTTATGATCAACTTATCTATGAATATTATTTGAATCTTCTCTGAATTCTTATATGCATGATTTGATATCTTTGTAATTCTCTTCGAATTATTGGTTTGGTTTGGCCAACTAGATTGGTTTTTCTTGCAATGGGAGAGGTGCTTAGCTTTGGGTTCAATCTTGCGTGATTTCACCCAGTGACAAAGTAGGGGTAGCGAGACACGTATTGAATTGTTGCCATCGAGGATAAAAAAATGGGGTTTACATCATATTGCTTGAGTTTATTCCTCTACATCATGTCATCTTACTTAAGGCGTTACTCCGTTCTTTATGAACTTAATACTCTAGATGCATGCTGGATAGCGGTCGATGTGTGGAGTAATAGTAGTAGATGTAGACAGGAGTCGGTCTACTTGACACGGACGTGATGCCTATATGCATAATCATTGCCTTGGATATCGTCATAACTTTGCGCTTTTCTATCAATTGCTCGACAGTAATTTGTTCACCCACCGTATTATTTGCCTTCAAGAGAGAAGCCTCTAGTGAGACCTATGGCCCCCGGGTCTATTTTCCATCATATTTGTTTCCGATCTACTATTTTGCAATCTTTTATTTTCAGATCTACAAACCAAAAAACCCAAAAATATTTAGTTATCTTTTATTCAGTTTTATCTCTATCAGATCTCACCTTTGCAAGTGACCGTGAAGGGATTGACAACCCCTTTATCGCGTTGGGTGCAAGTGTTTGATTGTTTGTGTAGGTGCATCTATTGGGGACTTGCGTGTTTCTCCTACTGGATTGATACCTTGGTTCTTAACTGAGGAAAATACTTATCTCTACTGTGCTGCATCACCCTTTCCTCTTCAAGGGAAAAACCAACGCAAGCTCAAGAAGTAGCAGTACTGCTGGGCCGAGCGGCAGTACCGCTGCAGCCAGCGGTAGTACCGCCCGCTGTGGGCTGAGAATGGGGATAACGGTTGGATTTTTCCCCACCTATAAAAGGGGGTCTTCTTCCCCATTGAGCCTTATCCTTTAAGCTCACATTCTTTCCCCATTGTTGACCTTCTTTGAGCTTGCTATCTCTCAATCCCTCCATGGATTCTTGCTAGTTTTTGGGGGAAAAGAGAGAGGAGATCTAGATCTACGTTTCCACCAATCACTTTCTCCTCTATGTGAGGGGAACCCCTTGGATCTAGATCTTGAAGTTCTTTGTGTTCTCTTCTTCGTTCTTCCTCTCATTTTCCTCCCTAGCATTAGTTGCTTTGGTGGGATTTGGGAGTGAGGGACTTGGGCACTCCGTGTGCCCTTGCCATTGCATTAGGTGCATCAGTTTGAGTTCTCCACGGTGGTACGTGGAAGTTACAAGTTGAGAAGCTTATTACTCTTGGGTGCTTGGTACCCTTGAGCTTGTTCCTCTTGGGTGCTTGGGCGCCCTAGACGGTTGGTGGTGTTCGGAGCTCAATCATTGTGGTGTAAAGTCCGGGCAAGCGTCGGGGTCTCCAATTAGGTTGTGGAGATCGCCCCGAGCAATTTGACGGGTACCGGTGACCGCCCCAAGGGTTGCCAAAGTGTACGGGTTCAGTGACCGCCCCCAAGGGTTGCTATTTGTACGGGTTCGGTGACCGCCCTCAAGGGTCCCTTAGTGGAATCACGGCATCTTGCATTGTGCGAGGGCGTGAGGAGATTACGGTGGCCCTAGTGGCTTCTTGGGGAGCATTGTACCTCCACACCGCTCCAAACAGAGATTAGCATCCGCAAGGGTGTGAACTTCGGGATACATCGTCATCTCTGCGTGCCTCGGTTATCTCTTACCCGAGCCCTTTACTTATGCACTTTACTTTATGATAGCCATAGTGTTTCATGTTATATATCTTGCTATCACATAGTTGTTTATCTTGCTTAGCATAAGTTGTTGGTGCACATAGGTGAGCCTAGTTGTTGTAGGTTTTGTGCTTGACAAATTAACCGCTAGGTTTATTCCGCATTTGTTCAAGCCTAAACCGTAATTATTTTAAAGCGCCTATTCACCCCCTCTAGGCGACATCCTCGATCTTTCAAGTGTTGTGATGATTGTAACAGTAACAACGGAAAAAAATAACTTAGCAACGATCAATATGTGAAAAGCTCGTAGGCATTGGATCAATGATGGATAATTATGTCAGATGGCATTCATCATGCAACAGTCATAACCTAGGGTGACACAGAACTAGCTCCAATTCATCAATATAAGGTAGGCATATATTCCATATATAGTCATACGTGCTTATGGAAAAGAACTTGCATGACATCTTTTGTCCTACCCTCCCGTGGTAGCGGGGTCCTAATGAAAACTAAGGGTATTAAGGCCTTCTTTTAATAGAGAACCGGACCAAAGCATTAGCACTTAGTGAATACATGAACTCCTCAAACTACGGTAATCACCAGAAAGAATCCCAATTATTGTCACCTTGGGGTATGCGGATCATAACTCGTAATAGGTGTCTACAACTTGCAAGATTGGATCAAGAACACACATATATTCATGAAAACATAATAGGTTCAGATCTGAAATCATGGCACTCGGGCCCTAGTGGCAAACATTAAGCATAGCAAAGTCATAGCAACATCAATCTCAGAACATAGTGGATACTAGGGATCAAACCCTAACAAAACTAACTCGATTATATGATAAATCTCATCCAACCCATCACCGTCCAGCAAGCGTACGATGGAATTACTCACGCACGGCGGTGAGCATCATGAAATTGGTGATGGAGGAAGGTTGGTGATGATGATGACGACGAATCCCCCTCTCCGGAGCCCCGAATGGACTCCAGATCAGCCCTCCCAATGAAGAACAGTAGGTGGCGGCTCCGTATCGTAAAACGTGATGAACTCTTCTCCCTGATTTTTTTTCTCCCCGAATAGGGTTATATGGAGTTGGAGTTGAGGTGTGAGGGGCTCCAGGGGGCCCACAAGCCTGCAGGGCGCGCCCTAGGGGGGTGGGCGCGCCCCCAGGGCTTGTGGCTTCTGGGTGGTGCCCCTCTGAATAATTCTTGCGCCAGTATTTTTTATTAATTTGAAAAATATTCTCCGTAAATTTTTAGGTCAATCCGAGAACTTTTATTTCTGCACAAAAGTAACACCAAGGCAATTCTGCTGAAAACAGCGTCAGTCCGAGTTAGTTCCATTCAAATCATGCAAATTAGAGTCCAAAACAAGGGCAAAAGAGTTTGGAAAAGTAGATACAATGGAGACGTATCACAAGGCCTTTGTTTTCTCATGCTTCAGTGTCCTTTCATGTAGCATTTACGTACTGTTTTTGACAAACCTTTGGATCTATGTGCTTGCAGCATGGAAGTAAATTCCATCCCGAAGAGTGCCCTTGCAAATTGTTTTCTTCAATTTATCCATCTAGATAACATGCTTCTTACTACCTGCGTCCTGGTTTATTAGTCCTTTTTGTATTCTGTGCCAAATTTTGATTTTAAATTTAACTAAAAAATGTTAATAATGCAGGTCATAAAAATAATATAATTGGAAACTATGTTCGAATACGAATCCAACAATATAATTTTTGGCGACATGCATTAATATTTTGTAAGTTAAATCTCTAGTCAAAATTTGGCACAGAATACAAAGGGGACTTATAAATCAGGACGGAGGTAGTACCTTTTCATCGCTGCCCATCATGCATTCATTTAATTTATTTATTATTGGGTTGTCTATGTTGTGCGTGCCTCATATATATTATTACTGCATGCACATTCTTTTTTCTCTTTTTTAGCTATTGGTATGAGGCTCGTGGTCATGTAGAAACTCTAGCATGTATGGATGCGTTGATGATGGATTTGCATATATTTTGTGCTTTCGCTTTTGAAGGAAAGGTTATTTTAAGATAGTTTTGAAGGACAAATAACTCAAAATCATTCATGATAGTGGTGTTTTCAGGCCTCGAACTAGGTTTTAGGCTTCCCAACTTTTGTGTTGGGACTTGCTTGGGCATTTATTTTAATGAAATATTGGGTTTCGATCGGGCTTGGTACATTTTAAGTGAAATTATCATCAAACTATATGTTGCATTTTTTTCATGTTAACGATGTATTTAAATTTCCCCGCATAAAAAGCGACGCCTACTCTTTTTAGATGAAAAAAGTGACTACTAATTATGCAAGTATGAACATAATCTACAATATGTTATTTTTCTGACTTTTCATATCATACCATCAAAGGTTCAAATAAACATACTTTTATATTTATTTTCATTGTTTACTATCTTTTACTCCATAATCCTCCTTCCATACAGTGCTACAAATTCCGCAGCAACGCGTAGCGTATTATCTAGTTATATCAATTTTAAAGGTGCGCAACCTGTGTACATGCCCTATGTCTTGTCCATAGTTGCCCCTCCTAGGATACAGGTGTTTCTCTGGCTTTTGTCTCATAATAAACTTATGACTAAGGACAATCTGTTTAAGAGAGGCATTGAAAAACCCACAGAATGTGTTTATTGCCCAGAAAATGAATGTATAGACCACATGTTTGATTGTGTTGTAGCTAGGCAAATCTGGAGGGATATTTCTAACTTCTTATCTTGTGATTTAGGAACTATTTTTTTTTTCAATTGCTAGATCCTGGCCTGCATATAAGAAACATGTAGTCATGAACTTGGTTTGCGCTTGTGTGCTATGTTGCATCTGCAAATATAGATACTCTTTGGTTTTTGACAATGTTGCATGGTCTGATTTGAAACATATCTGGTGGCTGATCCATTGGACAATCAAAAAATGGATGGTTCTCTTCAAAGGGAAAGCTCCGAAGTTGACTGTGGGGTAAAGTCGCAGACTTAGACATTGAAGGTATCGATGATCATGACTCACCTACCTTCAGGGTGTTGAGGAAGGGTCAAATGATCTCAGGTGGAGAAGACCACACCCAGCTTTCTCCCCTAGAGAGCCCTGAGATGATGCTCAAGCAAGTTGAAGCTCTGAGTCCTGTCACTCAGCTGGAACTCCCCCTCTCCTACACAACTGATGAAGAAGATGAAGAGTGAACTCTTGGTTCACCAACAAGCTGTGAGATTGGAGCTGGCCACAAGTGACAGAGAGGTGACAATGCATACCTGAAAAAGAGACGAGGGAGTTTCTTATGCAAAGTCGCTTCTATTAAGGAGCAGTGTTAGTTTTAGCTCCAGTTCTCAGCTGGTATTTTTTGCTGTTTGCAGTTTGTAGTAATAGAAATAGAGTAGTTTTGAACTGTCGTAGCTATTCTCGGTACTATGTTTTTCTTTTGCTGCTTCACAGCCCTCCCTTGACATGAGTTTAGCGTGTGTTTGTGTTTGAACGCCTGGTTTCATGTTTTCAATGAGAATGGAGGGCTGAGCCTTCTTTTAGCCTAAAGTTGGTAGTTTTTTTTTTTGCAATCGTGTGCGGTTGCTTTCTGCGAAAGTATTAAACCACCAGGTACTTATTTGAAACGTTCCAAAAATAAAAAAATACGCACAAAACCCCCTCCTCCCTCCCCCTCTCCATCTCTTCTCTCCTCCCACCCCGCTTCGCTCCTCCACCGAGCTCGCACGATCCGGCTCGCACCCTCCCTCGCCGCGCCGCCGCGCAGCGCCGCGAGGAGCCACCGGATCGCCGCCGCGGATCTCCGGGGCTCGGCCCGTCCCCGCCGTTCGATCGCCCGCCCGTCCTCGCCGCCGCCACCATGGTACGCGGATCTGAGCTCTCGCCCCCGCTCCTCCCGAATCCATATCCAGTCCGTTTTGCCCCAATTGGTGCTCTGCGCGCCGGGATCTGACCAGTGCTGTTGCCCTCTGCTTGTTGTTTCCGCAGCCGCTCAGGTTGGAGATCAAGGTGCGCCCCCGCCCGACCCCGCGCTGGATCTCGGTCCCGCTGTCCCGTTTTGGTTGCTGGTGTTGCTGTTGTTGTTGTTGGGTTAGTTGGGCGTGGCCGAGAGCTGATTTGGTGTTCGTTTTTGTTGTTGGTGTGATCAGAGGAAGTTCGCGCAGCGGTCGGAGAGGGTCAAGTCGGTGGATCTGCACCCCACGGAGCCATGGCAAGTGCTCGCGTTTCCCGGGCGTTCAGTGCATTTCGGTCGCATTTGCGGTGTCGGTGCTGCTTGTCCTTTGGTGTGCTACGGTTGATAACTTGGTTTTATGTTTTTTGCAATGGTGCAGGATCCTGGCGAGCTTGTACTCGGGGACTCTCTGCATCTGGGACTACCAGACGCAGGCAAGGCACTTGAGCTGTTTTTATGTTCAGTTTTGTTTCTGTTGTATAATGTTGAATCTCTTGAAGTAACCGATAGGTACTTCAGTTCGTACTCATAACAATCGATCAAGTACTAACACCTGCAAAAAAAAAAAAAAGACACAGTACTACCAACACATGAACAGAACATGATTAAGGCTTAAATGTCTCAACCCCTAACTCTAGAGCTTGATCTGATGTGTTTTCTGTTGTTCATGATTTGTATCCTTGCTTATTGCTCAATTGTGGAGAATTTCCCATGCCGTAATTCTGATTATATGCTGTAAGCTTTCGACAAGTAGAAAGTGCTGTAAGGAGCAAGAACTTCACCACCCAAGTATCACTCTTGTTAGATAGTACTGATACCCTCTGTGCTGACACATATACCCTCTTGTGAAAATATGAAATGGTGACATAAGTACACCCTTCATTATTTCATTATCTAGATTTAATTGATCTATTTAGGATACAATAAGCCAAACGGAGCTTATCGAAATCATGTGTGGTGCCTAGAATCTATGCTAATTAGGTTTTAATAAGATGAATTATGCACATACTGTGTAGTATGTCAAATGCTTTCCCTGGTTCCTCTCCTTGTTTTTGTTGCTCAATATTATTTCCTAATCTAATTCTTGACAAGTATATCTATGTAGTACTGCTGTATAAAAGTTTAAAAGCTGGCTCCACAGAATTTGATTATTTAATATGTTTGTTTTTGTATATCTTGCAGACCATGGTGAAATCATTCGAAGTTTCAGAGCTGCCAGGTATACAACATACATATCTTTGCATGTAAATAGAATTTG
Organism: Thinopyrum elongatum; assembly: GCA_011799875.1. Taxonomy (NCBI): domain Eukaryota; kingdom Viridiplantae; phylum Streptophyta; class Magnoliopsida; order Poales; family Poaceae; genus Thinopyrum; species Thinopyrum elongatum. The sequence continues at coordinate 100,803,411 of CM022303.1, read as the reverse complement.
TGCTGGAAGTGGGATCTGGAACCAACTTAACTGTATAATGTATATTTGAACATAATTTCAGTGCGGTCGGCAAAATTTGTGTCAAGGAAACAATGGGTTGTTGCCGGTGCAGATGATATGTTCATTCGTGTATACAACTACAATACCATGGACAAAATTAAAGTTTTTGAGGCTCATACTGATTACATCAGATGTGTAGCAGTTCATCCAACTCTTCCATATGTGCTGTCATCATCTGATGACATGTTGATAAAGCTTTGGGACTGGGACAAAGGGTGGATGTGCACTCAAATCTTTGAGGGGCATTCACACTATGTCATGCAGGTTACTTTCAATCCGAAGGATACTAACACTTTTGCAAGTGCATCTCTCGACCGCACTACAAAGGTCTGTTTCACACCTCCTCATCTGCAGAGACATGTTTGTATGAGCCATGACTCATGATGTGGTCATGTATATTAATGCTTCTTAATCTGAAATGGCAGATATGGAGTTTGGGTTCTCCAGATCCAAATTTTACGCTAGATGGACATCAAAAGGGTGTGAACTGTGTTGATTACTTCACTGGTGGTGACAGACCCTATTTGATTACTGGTTCTGATGACTCCACTGCAAAGGTCTGTCTTTTGTACCCGCTGTAGTATTTTTAACCTTATAAGGTGTCAGTTCAATCCTAAGATGGATAATTATGATAAACCAGGTCTGGGATTACCAAACCAAGAGCTGTGTTCAGACACTTGAAGGCCATACACACAACATTTCTGCTGTTTGTTTCCATCCTGAGCTTCCTATAATCATTACTGGATCGGAGGATGGGACAGTTCGTATATGGCATTCAACAACTTACAGGTTGCTTTCTTTTCTGTATCAATGTGTTAGTGCAAACTCTGGATCTATCTTTCCTAGTTCTCATGTTGGTCACTTTACTTCTTACCCAAGAGAAAAATTGGTTACTGAAGCAACTCTTTAAAGTTTGGTTTAGAGATCTCTTGACTGTTTCTCAACAACCAAAATGTTGCTAAACAACAGGGTTGACTCCCGTATGCAGGCACAATAAACTTTTAAGGCCCATGAGCATGGCATCAGTGACTTTTAGTGTTTGTTTGTACTCTTCTATGTTCAACCCCGTGGAATCTTATTAGTTTGCATGATGTGCTAAACTTAAAGGGGTCAACTGTTTTGCCATCTTCAACATTCTCATCATACAGCCCCCAATGTTATGGAGCATCAAGTTTTGTTTGTGGCATGTGTTCTCAAGCCTCTAGAGTTTATAGTCAGACCCAATAGTTCTCCAAGTACTCCTACTATGAGCCATTTCTGTAGATAATTGTAATGTTGATAAATTTGTATCAATTTGTTTATTTGTATGAAAAAAAGATAACTGTCATCGTCGGGGTAATAAATAATTAAACATACTAATCAGTTTGCTTATATGATATTTTCTGTAATAATCTGGAAAATATGTCAGCCTTTGAGATAGCACATTACTTTTGTTTAGTCCTAGAAATTACACAAAGGTATGAAGTTCTTAATTTTATTTATTTATTCACTTATTTTGTAGGCTTGAGAACACACTAAACTATGGCCTTGAGCGAGTCTGGGCTGTTGGATACATGAAGGGATCAAGAAGGTAATGAATGATGATCTGTTTCTGCTTTGTTTTATTGTTGCCACCACCTATCCAATGGGTGCTAGCTATCAAAATAATAATTTGCCATTAATTAGGAGTATTACATCGTGGTATCTTTCTTCTATTTAGCGGAGGTGTACTGATGTTGTGCTTTATAAATTAATTAGTGTGAAGTTCTTGTTAAAAGTTATTTATGTTTGCTTTTAATAGACCTTCACATGCATAAAATTGTTGGTTAAGCATGCCATTTCGCACTTACAAAACCTAGCATTGTCAACTGATGGTTATTTACTAATGTTTCTATGCCTTCTTGTTCTGTTCACTTGTATGTTTCTTGCAATATGCCCACTATGTTTCTAGATGTTAAGTTTTCACATTCTTATTTCCGCAACTAGTTCCTCTTGTTTCTTGTGCCCACACTTTTTGGGCCTGGTTATGCTACTCCCTGTTCTCCAATCGTGAAACTAATAATACCATTTGCTTATTATCTAGAATGGTGGTTGGTTATGATGAGGGAACTATTATGATTAAAATGGGTCGCGAAGTACCAGTAGCAAGTATGGATGCCAGTGGAAAAATCATCTGGGCAAAGCATAACGAGATACAGACTGTGAATATAAAGACTGTTGGTGCAAACTTTGAGGTTAGTTTGCCTGTTCTGTAAACAAAATTAATCAAATTGAGAAGTTTGGCTGATCGCTTATTATGTTTGATACCAGGCTACAGATGGGGAAAGATTGCCCCTAGCTGTGAAGGAATTAGGCAGCTGTGATCTTTACCCGCAGGTACTTTTGGATGGTACAATGCTCTTCATATTTAGCTCTTGTTAGTATTGTTACAGCATACCTAAGTATCTGAACTCCTGCATAAACTACTCATCCATGTCTTGATATGCATAACAGCAGCTGTCCATTTCTGTATTTTGTAATGACTGTTGACAATTAAATGGATAAGCTTCAAAAAGAACATATGAATTGCTTACTGTAATAGGGGTTATAACTTGAGTATGTTCATTTTCTTATACATAACTATCAACTTTGCACACATAAAAATAATCATACAGAGTTGTTATTGGTGCACTGAAGAATACTACAAGCTTTGGTTTTCTATGAACATCATTACCATTTATGCATTTTCTATATTCATGGATAAATTTGTAGCAAATCAGCACCTTAAGTTTTGTTCCTTGATATGATACTAAGTTAAAAGTTTTTATTTTCTTTTTTTAGTTAACATTTGCTGTTTCATATATCTTGATTATTATATCTAACTATGGTTTTTTTTGTTTGCTTAGAACTTGAAGCATAACCCCAACGGCCGGTTTGTTGTTGTATGCGGAGATGGTGAATACATAATCTATACTGCATTGGCTTGGAGGAACAGATCATTTGGATCCGCGATAGAGTTCGCTTGGTCATCAGAAGGAGAGTACGCAATCAGAGAAAGTACATCCAGAATAAAGATTTTCAATAAATCATTCCAGGTGGGTGGTATACTATTATTTTTGGCCTTTTTACCAGCAACTTGTGCAAGATCGATGTTGCTTGTCCCATTTCTTCTAAGATCACTTTGGGGCTGTTCGTGTTTTTAGTGTGTGATGTTTATATACCGCTTTAATCAGTGAATATTTCTGTCAAACACTTATATTAATTCTGTTTAGAGTTTTATATCATGTACTTTGTTTTATGCTAATACTTGTGGTCATAGTTTGTCATATTTGGTGAAAGGAATTACAGACCGTTGTAGGTTTGCAGTTCAGTGTAGTTTAGTGTTGCGGTGTATTGTATCATATTGCAGTTCTTCAGCTCAAGGGAATGCTTTACTTATGTTCAAGTGCTTAACCATATTCATTGATCTAGGAATCATACAACTGTATGTTGAACTAATATGTGATCTGGCATCTTTTATCTGTCACGTTTGTATAAATTTTACAAACTGTTCTAATCCATATTATGAAAGCAATGCATCTCTTGACTTAAATGATCTAATTTACAGGAGAAGAAAACTATCCGTCCTACATTCTCTGCAGAGCGTATCTTTGGTGGGGTACTTTTGGCAATGTGTTCCAGTGACTTTATTTGCTTTTATGACTGGGCTGATTGTAGACTAATTCGCAGAATTGATGTGACTGTCAAGGTGAGTTCAGTATATTTTATTGTAATTATGAATATGTGGAGTCCACATTTCAATAACCTGTTTTCAACTGTGCTTGTAGAACGTCTACTGGGCTGATAGTGGTGACCTAGTTGCAATCGCAAGTGATACATCATTCTACATCCTGAAGTACAATGTATGCTATTGCATTTACTAAATGTTCATCTATAATTTTTCCTTGGTCCATGGGTTTTGAATGTGTTCATATGTAACATCTTTTTCTAGAACATGCATGAAATTTCGTTTATGATTTTTGTCCCTGCAGAGAGATGTTGTTGCTGCCTACTTGGAAGGTGGAAAGCCTGCTGACGAGGAAGGCGCTGAAGATGCTTTTGAGTTGCTTCATGAGGTCAATGAGCGAGTGCGAACTGGGATTTGGGTTGGAGACTGTTTTATTTATAACAACTCATCGTGGCGCCTAAATTATTGCGTTGGTGGTGAGGTAAAGATTGTTTGCTCTGAACAAACTTTTTTTTTGTTTTCACGTTCTCTATATGGATATTTTGTGTGATACAACTTTATTTCCTTACATAGTTATACACTATTTACAGGTCACCACAATGTATCACTTGGATCGCCCTATGTATTTGATGGGATATCTTGCGAATCAAAGTCGAGTTTATCTTATTGACAAGGAGTTTAAGTGCGTTTGCTTGAATATGCCTCAGTTCTTATGTATCACCTCTTGTTGCTTTCTTGCTTTCTGTAACTAATACATTGGCTCCTTGCAGTGTCATTGGGTATACATTACTTCTCAGTTTGATTGAATACAAGACGCTTGTGATGCGTGGGGATTTGGAAAGTGCAAATGAGATCTTACCGTCCATACCAAGGACGCAATATAATAGGTTAGTGTCTGTCTTTGACACACAGGGATAGGTTCTGTTAAATTTTTTTGGGGGGTTTACTCCGGCTTCTGAATAAACAAAAGCATTTTTGTTTAAAACAGTAACAAATCAAGATGGGTTCTTGAAATTTGTGCTCAGTTATGCTCCCATTTTGACCGTGTTTATGATGTCTGTCATATCTTGTAACTGTGATGCCATTTATCTCAATATCAAATCTGAAATATACTCAGCTTGTAGGATCAGAAGTGTATGACGGCTTAATCCGTTATGTTCTAACTTAGCTCTGGTCTCCCTTTTCATATGGCAGTGTTGCTCATTTCTTGGAGTCCAGAGGAATGTTGGAGGAGGCTCTTGAGATAGCCACTGATGCTGATTATAAGTTTGATTTAGCTGTGCAGCTTGGAAAATTAGAAGACGCGAAGGTACACAGCACATTCTCATGTGTTTTTTTCCTTCACAAGTTCACATCATAGAGAGCATGTGATGTAAGGTATTCTATGCTGCTAAGTTTGGCTAAATAGGTTACTACTAACTTTCTGGTCACCATTTGCGTGCAGGCTATTGCCGTAGAAGCACAAAGCGAATCAAAGTGGAAGCAGCTTGGTGAGCTCGCCATGTCCACCGGGAAGGTTGGTTCTTAAATGATTAAATCTAATGAAAGGTTGTTGATATGTGACTTCTAGAATTAATGAATTATTGTTTACAAGTAGTTAAGTTTTCAGTTGGGTCTTATATCTTATTGTAAGTCTGAAATTCTATTTTCTAACAATTTGTTCTGAATTGAATCATTTATCTGGTTAAAATTAAAAAAAAAATCCAATCAAACATTCTTTTTGGAAAAAAAATACCCTTCCAAGATTTTCCCTCGTGAAAATGTCTCCATGGAAATGGTTATGGTCATTCATCAGTATTGCAGTCATATGGTGGCCATTAATTTAAATTGACATATATAATTGACTAATTTTATAAATTTGCATTTGTATTAACTGTGCTAGCTTAGTATTTTCAGTATTTCACAAATTACACATTGCAGCTCGAGGCATCGGAAGAGTGTCTTCTGCAAGCGAAGGACTTGAGTGGCTTGTTGCTACTATACTCATCTCTCGGAGATGCTGAAGGAGTCGAAAAGCTTGCTTCTCTAGCAAAAGAGCACGGAAAAAACAATGTTGCTTTCCTCTGTCTCTTTATGCTTGGTAAATTGGAAGATTGCATACAATTGCTTGTAGACAGGTGAGTCTTTTCTGCTGTGATGAGCTAATTGCCATGCACTTCAGTTTAAAGCTAAACTACATCTTATGTACTCCACAGCAATCGTATACCTGAAGCTGCATTAATGGCACGTTCTTATCTTCCCAGCAAAGTTTCAGAGATTGTAGCAATTTGGAGAAAAGACCTCAGCAAAGTAATTTTTCAATCTTATGCTCTTAACTCTCTTGCTGAGAAGTCTGTTCCAAGTAAGAAAGTGTATTCAAGCATTGTTGGTCTTGGCTTCTGTTCATTTGTTCCTTCTTTGCAGGTTAATCCAAAAGCTGCAGACTCTCTGGCAGATCCTGCTGAGTATCCAAATTTATTTGAAGACTGGCAGGTTGCACTTACTGTAGAAAAGAATGTTGCTTCGCAGAGGTAAAAATTTGCTGCACATTGTTTTTTCCCTGTAGAGTAATAATATCAAATGTTAGCTTCTATTGCATTGGATAACTGGTTTTCCTATTAAAAAATCGTGTTCATCTCATAATTTTGAAGTAGGCAAATCTTTTGCATTAACATGTCTTGTATGTGCAGGGGGCACTATCCTTCTGCAGATGAGTACTTGAACCATTCTGAGAAGTCAGACACTACTCTTGTGGAAGCTTTCAAAAGGATGCAGGTCATTGAAGAAGAGGAACCAGTGGATGCACTGGATGAAAATGGAGAGCCTGATGAAGAGGTATTGTATTTGCAGTATGCCTCATTTGCAGTATTCTTTGGTGCTTATAGAAAACTTGTTTTATGTCTTGATCACCATGCCATTGCTTCATCTTCTATATGATTATTATTGCAATACCATTTTATTAATTTCTGAAATAACAAAATAAGTATATACTCTTAGGTAATGGAAACGGAGGAGAATGCGGATGAAGCTGTCCAAGTTGATACTGATGAACCTGAAGAAGCCGTTCTTGTAAATGGGAATGAGGGTGAGGAACAGTGGGGTACGAACAATGAAGGAACTTCGCCAGCCTAAAAGAATTGTTTGGCAAATGTAAAAATCCAAATTTTGTCTATGGTGATTCACTGGCTTTGCCCCCAAATTCTAGGATAGCTGAACCCTTCTAGCGCTGCTTACTTTTGAAAGCAAATCCAATTACCTCAATATACACCATTGCTATTTATTAGGAGGTTTAATACATATATACCTGACCATTTATGTTGTCTTATTTGTTTCACATGATGTCTTATTTGTTCCTATACATTTACCCGAATTTACTCTTGTTTCTTCTTGCAGTGCTAACCCAACATGATGAGTAGGCGCCAAGGGAACCACAGCTCAATAGTTAAACCTGTGTTTTTTCTGAGGGTAAACAGATGCAATCCCAAATTTATCATGGAACTTTGGACTGGGCATATTGCTTCTTGGCCAAATCCCACAAATGAAGTCTAAACTCCACAGTGGAAGGCTACTCTAATGGTATCAATCTTGGCAGGCTTGCTTGCAGCAACATAGGCAATTCTTTGGTCGTGTACGGCACATTTTCGTACCCAATTTTTCATGTACTAAAATCGATGGGTTGGGTGCAGAGTTGGTTGTTGATGGAGAGCTTTTCAATAAATCGTTATACAGATGTGTAGTATATGTGATATTACAATAGCCATAACAACCTTGTAGGAGATGAAAATTTTCTATAGCCAATCACTGTAATTGTGTGCTACCATTCCATACATGTAGCGTTAATGATTGTGGCGCAAAAGGCTTGCCAGTGTATTCTTCCATAAGGCTTTGCTTGTTTGTGAATGCGGTATCCTGTTTTAATTCCTTGTTTGTGGTTGCTGATGTTGGCTGAAAGCTCATTCTTTGTTCTTTCGTCAGTTTAGACGGCACGTGCTGAAACCTCTCTTCCTTAGAGAATTTCTCCTTTATCTCAGGGCCATCTGGCCATGCCTGGAGTAGCAGTGTGGGAAGTGCATATCTTTTCCTTCATTCGTTTGCCGTTGTGCATGTCGGATCTACCGACCGGCGAAGTCCATTGCGAGAGAAAAAGCAAATGAACCTCGGGTTCGGTGTGCTTTGTCTGATTAGTGATATAGTGGTTGTCCACTCCTAAGTTCCAACCCCAAAGGGTCCAACCGATGGTTGTAGATTTGTTCTTCACAACTCCATCGATTCGATTTGAGATTTTCAGTTGGATTTGCATGTTCCTTTCCTTCGATTCGATCAATCATTGTGAAGAAGAAGGGCATGCATGGCTCATCCAATGGTCCAATCATTTCCTATCTTATTGGCAAACGGAGAATTTGAGCCAATTTGCACTCTATCCTAGACCACTTCTTGTGACGCGCGCGCATTCCCCACCTCCATCTAATTCTTGCCTCGGGTGTGCATGAGTGCCGTGGTCAACAACATATCTTGTCGTTCTGAAAGGAGGTTGAAAAACGTTGGCGAATTTTTTTTTTGAGAATATGTGCATACGGTCTAGGTATAGTCGTAGGGCCTTGAGTTTCCGACCAAAGTATACCACAATTATGGCGCTTCTTAGCCACAAGTTCAAGTGCGCCATCGTCAGCAAATGCGATTCAAATGCAAAATAAATAAATAAAAATCAGATCAACCCAGAGCTAACCTTTGTTGGCTTTTTTTTATAGGAGAAAACTCCGCGAGCACCGCACGCTAGAGCTGAGGCTCGAACGTAGGCGGGCTGGCAGCTAATCCAGCTGCCTAGCCAACAGGTCGACGCCCCGTTAAAAAAATGCAAAATAGTATATTTATATTAACTGTGCATCAACTTACTGCCATTTCAGACTATTTAGGTTAAATTATACCATTTTATTGTAAGTTTTTCTAAATTTTGTATGGACGTATTGAAGTTTGGCACCCTCAGTGCTCAGATTCTAGGCCTGCCACTGCTCCATGGCCCACCATTTGTGTGCAAAATGAAGCCTAAAGGAACTCTAACTACGTCACACTTAATTCTAACGTGTACGTAGATCGTATAAAAAATTGTAGGTAGATGCACACAATATGTTTTCATTAAGAGTTAATTCCAGTTTTTACCTCCTATTTTGGCATTCTTAATCTGAATTACTCCATTTAACATTTTTTTTCTTCTAGATTACCCCATTTAGCAAAAGGTTTGCTAGTTTTTATCTCATCTAGCGATCTATCAGGCCGTCCTGGTCATGAGGTACACGTGGTATGATTCGTCCCGATTTTTTCTCTTGATGTTTTCCTCTATGTCCTAACTCGTCGAATGGCTTAGTCAGACATGTTTTTTCTCATGGTCATCAACTGTACATACTTGCCTCTTCGCCTTGATGACTTTCTTCTCCAGGTCACACAACTCCTTGTTCATTGCTTCCACCTCATTCTTCTTCACCGCATTTGCTTTCTAGTGTTGGATCGTGCTAGACATAACTCCATGCACGCTTTGTCAAGCAAAATAATTACTAGAGGAGCTACCTACAACTTAAATTACTTTAAATGGGGTAAAAACTAGTAAAACTCTGCTAAAATGGGGTAATCCGGATGATAGGTTGCTAAATGAGGTAATCAGTGTAAAAAAATATTGAAGTAGGAGAAAAAACTAGAATTTGTTATTTTTTTAACCGGGCTACCACCATTTCTATTAGCCTCTCAACGGAAACATCTACTTTTACATGAAAGGAAATGAGAAAGGAACAAAGTGAGGTCACAAACCCAATGTATGTGCATGCTCATGATCCTATGGCTTGTCAACATTTTGGGCTAGAGTGAACCAATAGTATACTTTTCATATTAGTTTTGGTCTAAGATGAGCTTTTATTTATTTTTTGCTACGATATATGGGCTATTGAAAAGAAAATATCTTAGGGTGGTTTCTAGATCACCCGTCCACCCTGCTCGATACACCGATGCGGCAATCAACATAAATATACTACGGGGTGAAAACATAACAACACCAAAGCCTACTACTTATTCCGATTAGCAACAATAGAGTAACACGCATAGTAGACATCAATGACATCATCCAAAACGAAACAACTAACAAAAGGATGTAACAACCATCATTAAATTGATGCGGAGTTACCAAGGGTCCTATCTCCATGTATGCATCAAGTTCACAACATCATCATGGAGCAACGTATCATCCTTCTTGAAAGCATCCATATTTACGGGCTTCTGAAGAGCTGGCCAAGAAAGCAAAGAGGGCAAATCAACGAACAAAACTTCAAAGGGGATCTTGATCAACTTATATTTTAAAAGGTCGATTTATTCCTAGTTTACATATAGCCTCCAACTGACCGTGTAAAACTCTTCACCACTAGAAAATATGAGTAACACCAAGAATAAAGCTTCAAATGTTATTTGTGCAAAGAGAAGTGCCAAAACATACCACATCGTTCTCCAGGTAATCCTGGCCACATGATAGGGGAAAATCAAATGTTGTGAAAATTTAGTTTTATCAAGTAGGATTGCCCAACTAGTTTATCTTCCTCACGACTTCGCTACAACACAACATCTTGTGAAAGCTGCCAGAGAAAATATTTTTTTAAAGGAAGCTTAGCATTCTAGATCCAGCTAAAGTGCCCCTCAACAATGTTGCTCTCTAGCCACTTATACAAAGACTTAATAGTGAGTTTCAATTTCTTCCCAAGGTCCCACAAAACTCCACCGGGATCACTAGACATAGACAGCCCATTAACGACAACACATATATCATTCCACTACCCGAGGAAACTTATCACACAGATATTTGATTATTCAATGTGTCTTTACAAAGTCTAGATTTTTTTTCACATTTCAAAAGGCTACCCACCATATAAAGCTCTTTGACTTTTAAAACGACCTTGCAACATGGGTGGGTGGGCGGAGGGGGGGGGGGGGGGGGGGAGGGTAGGAAGGAAAACAAGGTTTACATAAACAACCTGAATATACTAGTATTTAGCTTGGACAATGCTTGCCACAATCCAACTAGATTTTCTAACCTCCACCCCACTTCACCATGAGAGTGATATTCCGCTTCCTCAAATCTGTAACACCCAAGTCCCCTTTACATTAATTAAGATGTGCACACTCTAACCAATTTGACCACATGCTATGTTTTTATAGAACCACAACCTTGTCAAAGATATCTCATGCTATGATTATCAAGTTTCTTGATAGAATCCCCTTTCCAAGCATCAACTCTTTTTTTCTAGAAACTTAGCTTAAGAAAACTCCAAGTTGCATTTTTTAGCCCAACACCCAGATATAGGGAACTTGGCAACAAAACTTATCAACATAAATATGAGAAATGAAAAAAAATCCCAATTTTAAACGCCTCACTTATCAAGAAATTGAATTTAAACCCGATATAATTGAACTATTTGTTGGAAATGTTGAAAAATATAAGGCATATACTTGAGGTAGGGAGTTTTTTTCTTTCAAGATCACGACTATAATACACATAAAGTACCATTTGCATATTGTAAAATTGCAAAAGAGGAGCCAAGCCTACCAAAAATACATTATTCTGGCCCTTAACAATCATTCTAGTTAAGTAGTCAACTGCAAGGTTGAAAGGTAATTGGTAAAGGGACCCCTTTGGTACTTTGGAAATATGGACCAATATTTTTTTAACCTTGACGTCGATAGTGCCATTGTGAAGGATTTGTTACACCCAACTCCACCGCTTCTTATCAAACCCCCTTAGAGCATAACACTCAAGTAAGAGATCTTTATTAAATTACCATATTCCTTTTCAAAGTCTAGATTCAAATTTATATATCAACATGCTTCTTCACGTGAGTGTGAATGTTACGCAACGACACAATACCACCCATAATGTTTATAGCTTTGATAAAAAGCATTTGATGAATAGTAATCAGTGTTGAGCAAAGGGTTCAGGTCTTAAAGTTATTATTTTAGTTATCAATTTATAAATGGATCAACAGAGGCACATGCGTCTAAATTGCTGAGTTTTGTCAGCACGAAAACTTTAGGAGGTGATAAAACCATAGTCGAGTCTTTGTACATCAAGAGTATCATAGTGCAAATGATGAAACATGCACGTATCATCCTCCTAGATTATATTCCATCAACATTGAAAAAGCTCCATATGAACTCAATAGACAAAATTTTGGTTAGGGTCAGGTTGTCATCCTTGTTGAGCTATTCAGAAACAAGTCACACATCAATGGAAATATGAAAAATGTTAACATGAGAGGGCCAAAAAGTTCGTAATATGTATTGGTATGACTATCCAACTGCCGAGTTGCCCCTGTAACATTACCCCTATCTTTCAAGGATAAAACTGTGATTTTTTAAATTTCTTGTATCATTAGCAACCCTACGAAAGTAGAAAGCTTCCCAATCCCTTTTAATAAGCCATCTCTCATGAGATTGTTGCAACCATTTAATCTCATCATCAAAAAGCAACTTATTTATGTCAACATTATTGCCAACCTTCCTATCATAATGTTTAGAGCAAAGGAGCAATTTCCTCCATCTTCTCTAAGGTAGCAAACTCCTCCCTCAACTCATTCTTACTTTTTCTAAGGTGTCCAACATAATTACTTTCCTAAACTTTTAATAAATTTTCAAACACTTAAATGCTATGTTAATAATGTATGTAGGGTCTTGAGAGTAGACAATTGTATTCCAAATGGAATGCACAATAGGGAGAAAATCGTAAATTTTTCATCAAGAAAGATCAAACTGAAATTCTTTAGCTTTAGGAGTCATGTGTTAATTATAAACAGACGAAAGCATTAGAGAGGTTTTTCAAAAGTAGGGATACGATGATATTAGACGAGGTAAACATATGCACCCCCCACACACATACATTAATGTGGATTTATCTTAGCCCCAAAGGATGAATGATGGAATTAAAGGGATTACAAAAAAGGGAAATATGAGGTTTTAAATGTTCTCATCGCAGTGTCGAAGGATATTCAAATATCCTCTCACAATGTAAAAAATATACATAGTATTGCTATTACATAACATAGCAAATCAGTAAGGAATGATTCATCTTTTAGCTTTGCATGAGCAACACCATTAACCAAAAAGATATGCCATCCAACTTTCTTTTTATTATCCCACATGTTAATTGAAGAAAAATATTTGCCAACTTTACAAGGACTGAACTCCAAGGATTCTCTCAGGAAGAAAACACTTTCAGAGTAATCCTTTTTCACGATTTTCTTGCAAACCGAGGAGTGAAGAGAATGGTCTTTAATTTGATGTGAGAGGCAGGTAGCCATACCTTCTTTACCTACCTCCCTACAATTCCCTATATGGCCTAACATTGATAACATTTAGGGAGACTGCATTTTTGGCGACTCTCATAGGGGGTGGGTAGGGATGACATTAACATCATGTATCCACCGACATAGTGAAAAGAAAGGGGTTCCCATCGAATTTTTCCTAGAGTTTGTTTGGTTTGTAGGGTTAGAAATGATAGAAGTTACATTCCACTGAGTATGATCTGATGAAACAAATAATTTTATTTCTATTACAAATATGCCTCACACTTAACGATATAAGAAAGTTCTCACCTTTCTAATAGTTCTATTACATATTTTGTGTTTCCTTGTCATGCCATCCCAATCCTGTGTTTTTATTCCATTTTAAGAATCATGTTAACCAAAAATGCCTTAACTTCTCTTTTTTTCTCCTTTTTTGACTTCCTAAATGATGTTTTATTTGCTCTTGGTTCACTTTTCTATTCTCCAAAATGACAGCTTGATATCCAGTCATGGAACCGTAGGACAAGAGGGACAATAACCAAATCAGATAGAACAATTCATGATACGAGTTCTATGATGAAGCACATTCAATTGGATGAGCAAAAGGTGCAATAGACATGATCTCCAAGCATAAAGTGCATAGACCTAGTATCATAAAAATTAGTCTACCTGGATGATCTGAAGTTCTAAGTTGCCCATAGATAAAATATTGCAACATGGGAAAAATCATCACATCATAATGAAGCCTTACATTTTCAAATACTCCATAGATAGCGCATCGATGGATCTACCATCAAGTCAGTTTTTCTCACCCTTACTCAAAACTGAATCCTGCCAAAACCAAAAAGACATGATGAAGTAAGAACAATGTCATCAGAAGAAATAACAACTCAGTTGACAACAAAGTGAAAATATTAGAAGACATGAGTGATCACGTTATATTTTATAATTTATCTAATTATATTAAAATTGAATTTACAACAAGTTTTATTAAAGATATATTGAGCCAAAACTTCATTATATTTGATAAATTTCTAGGCTAGGTACAATACCGGGTGATTTCTTGCCTAATCTAAGTCAAACATCTTTATGTTTGACCAACTCTATAGAAAAATATATCACCGTCCATGACATCAACTATATATAGTATGATAACATATTTCATGGTGAATCTAATAAAATTGATATGACGTTGTAGATATTGGTATACTTTTCTATAGACTTGGTCAAACTTAAAGATGTTTGACTTAGGACAAACCTAGAAATTCAAGTATTTGGCAACATAGGTAGTATGTGAGAAATGTTCAATCATCTGAAGGAAAAGAGTTCAAATGATCCTAAAAGGTGGGGAAAGTTCAAATAATTCAGAATACAGGAGAACCATGAGCAACTTTCTATAGCTATTACAACGAGATGTGTCACCAAAATGTCATAAGCAGTTTCAAAACAAAGCAAGTAAAACAAAGAATCATATTGGACACTGGTAGAACCGTAGAAGCTATGTTTAGGTCTCCTGAAGCAAAAAAGGAATAATATATAAAACTTTAGTGTAGGGATACTAGAGAATTATGAAACTACACTAAAGGGTCATGATTGAATTGATAATAAATAAATGCGCGGACAAAAAATAATCAGTCCCTAGTAATCCAAGTGTGTATATGTACAATAACTGGATGATGAACAATTGCTTAAGAAGGGGAGTGAACCGCCCATCTAATGGTGTTAAAAGGACATGGCAGTAAGTACTAACAACTATTCACAAGATAGATCAACAAGTTTGGCTACATTGTTACCAATTATTATTTGAAGATATTTGCGTAGAGTATTTTTTACACATGGGAGCAAGGGCTCTGATATATATATTCAATGTATTTCCCACCAGTGAAAGATGAGTTATTTTTTAATATCACTAATATCCACCACGGTATAACATTTGCACTTGCAGATTGTGGTGTAAAGATATGACAGCTGAGTCACATATAAATAAAACAATGGAGCAACTTGGATAGTGAATACTATGCTACCCAAACAAGAAAAGTAGGATACCTACGGTATTTGTTTCCACCAAACTTTGCAATCTACTAGCATGCTATCCATCCATGTTTTTCTTTTCTTTAAAAGAACATCAAAACTATGTTTAGTGAGAAAGGCACATTTCACATATAGGGTGCAAAATAAATCCGGGTGGTGATCAGTTAGGTAATAAATAATCCACGCCATTTATTTTTGTTCAAAACTGATTCACACAATTTTTTGACAAGAAGTAATCAACAAGCCCATAAGGTGTGCTATTGTTTACTTATAATAATTAAATTTAAACTCCTCTAAAATGGATTACAATGCTTGTCCACCAAATGTTTTGCAGTGTTTCCATGTATCAAGTAATTTGGGACTCTTAACATATTGAATTTTAGAGCAATTTAGAAGTTACTCGCTCACTTACTTTCCTTATATTAGCACACATTTAGTGGAAATTCAGAATATAGCAAACATGAAAAGGGCCAGTCAACTTACGTATGTTAAATGTGCACATGAACTTCAAAAGTTGGAGAACCCTGTCATCAACTACATTATACTTGACAGAAATTAACTTTAGGTGCTCCGATATTACAGTAGATCTCTCCATAGAACTGTAGCTTCCCTTCATTTCCACTCTATGTGCTTGTTGTCCCTGAGTAGATGGAATCATTTAAGGAAGATGAATGATAAATACACACTTAAGTAGTGCAGAAATAATCTATCCATGAAACACAAACCTCGGAAACAAGTTGAAGAGTGAGCTTCTCTAGAACTGGAGAGTGTTTGAGAATGCAAGCTAGTGCATCAAAGTCAGGACCCACGCACCAGTATTCATTGAGTAATAAAGTCTTCAGCTTGTTAAATGTAGGGCACCATTTCAAATCCCTTGCAAAAATAAACTGGAACAAATATACAAACAAAACAATGGACTAGTTAATCCTCAGTGCGGGATCGCAATTGGTAGCCATGAATAGTGGATAGTCTTTCTATTGTTAAAAAGAAGGGGTATGAGAGAGTAGTACCCCATGATTACTCTCACAATCCCACTAAAGGGATCTACACACAAAGTAAAAAGAAACGGAATGACCAATTGTACGTAGAAATTCAGCAAGAAAAAGGGATAGCAACAGGAGTAGGCAGTTCAGGACAGAGGTGTGCATACCATTTCTGATATAGATATCAACTCCAGATGTTTAGCATTATAGATAGCTCCAAGAAGCACGGTCTTGCTCATTCCATCATTGTAAGCAAGACAATTCGCACAGCTAGCATCATTAGCACCACAAAAGCGCCCATCCTCATAATTATGACAGGTATCGTTGTAGTCACACCCAAGCCTCACAAATGCAGTCTCTAACAATGGCGTGCTTTCAAGCAAAGGGGTTTTGTCCTGAAAGCCATGTAGTGTAAACGAGATGAGGCAAGGGGTAGAGATACTGATCCGGTAATACATATCGGAGCTGCAACCAATGATGCTCAAACGTTTTAGAGACCGGGACACATCTTCTCAAGATCAATGTGGGACTGCTTCATCTTCAGATCCTCCAATGCTGGGCAGGAAGTAAAATCAAGAAAGGCCCCTTGCAGGCGCACACCCTCAAGGTCTAGCGCCCTCAGATGCCGTGAGACAAGAGGCGGCTCATATAGGTTGAGAAATAAATTGTCACAGAAATGAACTGTGAGCGAACGAACTTTGCACAGGATGGCGAAACGGGTCCAAAGGTTCACGTACGGCACGTCCTCTTGCGAGAACTCCGAGTGCCCACGCAGGATCAGCAGATGGTCCACGAACTTCCGGAGCTCCTGGACGGTATCCGCGCCCTCAATGCCGACGATGCGCAGGCCGGTCGCCGACCTCCAGAGGTGGCGCCAGCGCCGGGCGAGCACGGGCGTGCGCACGGCCTCCTGCGCGGGCAGAAAGGAGAGGATGTTGTGGATGATCTCGTCCGGGAGGTCGCCGATGCGGTCGACGGCGGTCGATCTAGGCGCTTTCTTGTACTTTCTCGGAGCCATCGGTTCTGTTGAAGAGGCGGACGAGGTAGCGCTGGACTGCCGAGCACGGAGCCAACAGATAGACGGACGGACGGACGGACAGAGCTAACGACGGGACGACGCCGACGGACCAAACGGCAGCGTTGCTCTCGTGGGGCGGCGAGGGCGAAACCCTAGCCACTGGCAAGTTTTTTTCTCGGGCGAGATCGGTAACTGTAAGTATTGTCTCTTCTCGTTTCCTACTGTTCAATTTTTTTTTTCGGGTGAAACGAGGTTGTATTAATTAAGAAATAGTGTTACACTCGTTTTCACAAATATGACAAAGATCATCAGGCCCGGAGCCTAGCCAAACCATCGTACGCTGGGTGGCGCGTCCCCTATGAGCTAGACAGTGCGCAGCACTGTTGGCTGATCTCCGCACGTGGACAAAACTATGCCTTCGGATCCCATGCAGGACCCTCTTCGTCTCCTCCACCCAGCTTGCCAGTGAAGATCTGTTGACGCTGCTATCTGTCAGGGCATCCACTCCCTCCTTGCAATCTAACTCAATGATAAGGGGCTTCTCCGTTCGCTCCAGCGCCAGAGACGTGCCCTCCAGACACGCTGCCATTTCCGCCTCCATCGGCGAGCGACATGATCGAAGGAAGCGACACGAAGAGAAAATGATGGCCCCGGTGTCGTCCCTTAGTACCATGCCCGCACCTCCTATATTCTCGCCATGGACGTATGAACCATCCACGTTCAGTTTCGCCCATCCCACCGGAGGTTTCTCCCAAGTTGTATCAACTGCTGTACCTCTTGGTGATGCTACTATTTGCTTGACCACATGCGGTATACTTTGTACCACCATCTTGCCTTTCACCAAATCTCCTTGTGGATGCTGCTTGATGCATAGTAGGGACTCAATGTAGCTGTTCAGGAACCTCCATGAACTTTCAATAGGTGGTGCTGACTTGTAATGTGTGACCTCGTTCCTACAATGCCACGCTCGCCAAAAGGTCATGAGGATGACCAGCCGCTGCAACTCAGTGCAGTTGTCTAGGAGGTGAAGTAGCCATTCTTTGCCTGTGTTCGTGACCGTCGTCAGGTCCGGGAGTGGCCATGACTCCCTCATAGCCTCCCATAGAGCACACGCCATGGGGCACCTGCAAACAGCATGGAAGGAGTCCTCCCGCTCAACGCCACATAGGACACACACATCAGATTTTTCCAAAGTCCTCTTATGCTTATTCTCCATCGTAGCCAATGAGTTGGTCGCAATCCGCCAACCGAAGACGCGTACCTTAGGTGGAGCAGGGCACCTCCATAATTTCTTCCAGGCAGCACGATTACCGTCCGGTGCCCTGCTCGCGGCACATGAAGACGTGCGAAATTTATCCTCCAACCCAATGTTGTAGGCCGACTTGACGGAGAAGATGCCTTTTGGGTCCGGACCCCAGGCCAAGACATCATGCATCCTTGGTGAGGGACGCAACTTTAGTATTTCATCGACGTTAAGTTGCAAGAAGTGTTGTTGAAGTAGCACTATGTTCCATGCACCACGATCATCAATTAGTTCTGCCACCCGGCGAAGCCGGCATCTTCCAGCCTGTGATGTGGGCCGGTATGACGCCGGCCGGTCGAGCCAAGGGTCACGCCAGATACGAACATTTTGTCCGTCGCCGATCCGCCATACGAGCCCTCTCTTGAGGAGCTCCAAGCCATATGTTATGGCCTGCCAAGTAGAGGACGCGTTACCTGCAAAAACAGTATCCTCCAACCGCCCATTAGGATAATGCTTAGCTTTCAAAACCCTTGCACATAAGTTGTCCGGGTTGATGAGTAGTCGCCATGCCTGTCGTGCCAAAAGCGACTGATTGAACAGCCTGTAATCCCGGAACCCCAGACCACCCATCGCTTTGGGTTTGATAATCCTACTGTTCAATTATTTTCCCTTTTTTGGATACATCCAAATTATACGCTCAAATATAGTCCCAGAACAATTTTCCATGGGTATTGTTATTCAGCGAACGTTTGCTGGGAGTATATGGCACCGCAATTTATATGTTGGAAGCATGGCAATTCTTTCAACCGAACACATCAATTTTTGCAGCAAAATCCTTTATTTTCCAAAATTTGCCATGTGTTTTTGAAGGAATTGCCATGTGTTTTTAAAGAATTTGCCATAAAAACCTTCGCAATTGCCATGCCCCACAACGAACGTTCTGAGTATAGTTCATTTAGCCTTCGAAAGTGTCCTAACACTCATGAAAGAAGACTCTGTGCTGCCTCAGCAAGTGTCTTCACACTCCGGGGGTGGAAACCGAAGCTTCCATGCCCGTAGAGTACCCGCATGCCACTGAATCGCAAGAACAATCATAGGGTAGGTAAGCAGGGTTCATCCTCAAATCCTCATTGTAGGGCCAAACGCAGAACCTAGGTTTGTTATAATTGCCACGTAGGAAACATCAACAAAAACTAGATAATTGTTGAATTACCCCTCCTCTTGCGCATAACTGTAGGTAATTCCCAATGTGGATAGTGTAACATCACTTTGGCATATATTTGTAAGGTTACTCTTATGCCATTCGGACATGTAAAGAATGCTAAGGGCGCCACCATAATCTGCCAAGGGCAAGCCATGGTAAATATACTGAACTTTCTTCTATAAATAGAGAGGCAATGGTGAAAGGATCTGAATGTCTCCTAGAGTGGAGTGAATAAGTGATCTAATAACTATTAGAAATTTGACTTTAGGCTGGTCGTAATGGGAGTATCATAGGTAGTATCATGCATGCCAACTAGGCAAATTTGATGAGGTGGCATAGAATTAAATGAAGAAAGAGAGGGTTGAGTATCATATCATGATACCGTATCATATTAAATGTTGTGCTACTATGTGTCATGCATGCTAATAAATGAAGTCATCTATGATACTAATATATGATACTATGCACTACGGATGTAGTATCATACACTAGTATCATATGCGTGATACTAGTATATGATACTTGCCATTACGACCAGCCTTATCCTAACGTGAAATTAAATAAGTTAGATGTCACATCTCCCAAGTATGCACGCTTCCTTCGAGACAATATGTGTCTACGGACAACCCTATCATACACATTTTTCTCCAACAATGTGCGGTGCCCGTCCCCACAACTACATGGATGCCTAGCAGTGGCGGGCGCAAAAAGCCAAGCAGTGGCGGGCAAGCCTCTCAAGGGCGCCCGCCAATCACCTCCCAACACTGTTCTTATGACATCAGTGGCGGGCGAGCGCTCACCACTGATCATATACTTACTTGTGGCGGACGTTAGCTTACACCCGTCACCAATCTGATTCTTACCTGTGGCAGGCTTCACCTTGTGCCCGCCATCGTTGTATTATGGCAGACAAAAATATATAAAGCTGCCGTGGCAGCGTTTTTATGTGCCGTTGCAATTTTTTTCAGTTTAGTAATAATATTAGTACCCTAAAGACATAAATAGCACACTTCGAATACACACTTTAGTTCAACAACTCTCTAATGTTTAGTACTTACACACTACAATACAATAAGTGCATACAACATATGTATGTTCAATAAAGTGCTAGTTAGTACTAGAAATCATTATACATATATACGACATCCGGATCACCACCGAAACTATACGTACTATGGTGATTGCGAAACATCATACCACGGATAAATTTTGTTGTCGATGTGGGGCTCCTCAAATTCGTGAAGAAATAGTCAGAACACCTTCCCAGCTTGCATCCCTAACACTGTGACAATTTGAACCCAATTTGGACCATGGTAATAAGTTCTCTCTCCCACGTTGGTGACAGTGAGGGTCAAGTGTATGCCATTTTTTAACAGTATCATGTCAAACTGAACTATGGCTTCCGCATCGATGGGCAATTTGGCCACACACATGAACTCGACACTTCCCCAACAAGGGATACGCTGAGTATGATAAAAAGAAAACATAAATTAGACAATTATGGGCGTAGCATTACGAAACGATAAGCTATAACACACATTCAATGAAACATACCGCCCACTCCATATAGTCGTCGTGAAGATCTACATGGATTTCATTGCTGCAAGTGAGGTGAACCTTGTTACATGCACCTAGCCTTGTGTCGCCACACCAGTGGCATGCTTGGTTCATTGCCTACGTTCATGTTATGGAATAGTTCAATAAGGTAAAGTTTGAAATAAGCAGTAAAACTTGTGGATGGACAAAAAATTAGGCATGACTTGTGCTAAAGAAAATGAAAATATTAGTGTCAGAAATGATGCAAAACAGAAATTAATCAATGTTTCATGATATTTTCTACACTCTTTTGAAGCACTGTTTGGTTGGAGCACTCCAAATAAATATGCATGTGAATACTCCATACGGATAAGAAATGAATAGAATAAAATGCTACCAATTATATAAATATTTTCAACATCAACCAATACTAATGAGTATGAATGGACAACGTTTCAACATCAACCAATATTAAAAAACTTGGGCATGACTTATGCTAAAAAAATGTAAACATTGAGTGTCAAAAATGTTGCGAAACGGAATTTAATCAACGTTTCACCACTCCTTTGAAGCCCTGTATGGTTAGAGCACTCCAAATAAATATGCATGTGAATACCCCATACGATAAGAGATGAATAGAATAAAAGGCTACCAATTATGTAAATATATTCAAAATCAACCAACATTAAAGAGTATGGATGGACAAAAACATTGGGCATGACTTATGCTAAAAAATGAAAGCACTGAATGTCAGAAATTTTGTGAAATGGAATTTAATCAACATTTTCGCCATAATTTCGACACTCCTTCAAAGCCCTGTTAGTTCATTCATCAAACACATAGATGGAAATAATGCATAAATTCATTATCATAACACATAGACGGAAATTTTTACACGGAAATTTAATTATGAATCTATAGAAATTTTTATCACAACACATACACGCAAATTATTATTATGAATCTAACATTCATCTACAATCTATAAATATGTGAATCTATACTAATGTGCATCTAAACACTAGCATTAATCTTCAATCTAGAAATAGAATCTAACATTCATCTACAATGTGTAAATATTTATTATTATGAATCTAAAATTCATCAACATATGTGAAAAAAATATAAGTGCATACTTACGTGTACACTACTTGAGCGCGAGGCGGAGGAGGGATCAGTACTGGCCTCGGCGGAGGAGGAGTTGGCTGCTGGCGGTGGTGTTAGCCCACCGCTGCCGGCGGAGGCGGCCATCACGTTGGAGGAGTACGAATGCGGGTGATGGGCGACGAGCGGAGGAGGGCCACGGTGGACGAGGGCGGACATGACGGACGAGGTCGACCGTGCGGCGGAGGGCGGCCACAGAGGATGAGGGGACCGCGGCAGACGTCGACGGCCATGGCGGAGGAGGGCGGCCGCGGAGGACGAGAGGGCCCCGGTGAACGAGGGCGGATACGGCGGATGAGGACGGCCGTGGCAAGGGGGCCGCGATGGAGGAGGGTGGCCGCGGCAGCGAGGGGGGAGGAGGGCGGCCGCGGCAAGGGGGGCAGGATTGGATAGAGTGGGGGAAGTTTTGAGTTTCTAGATGCGGTTTGACTTTTGGTGTCGCAAGTTGGGGTAGTTTTGGGGTGTGTGGGGGGGGGGGGGGGGGGGGGGATTGAACTGTGGCCGCGGGCGGGAATAGCAACGACGAGCCCCGTCAATAGCCCGCCACGTCGACTAGCAGGGGCGGGCGGGAGATAATGACCACCACTGCTATGTCGTTGTACTAAATTAAAACTTCAAGCTCATTTTGTTTGAAGTCATATCAATTTAAAAAAAATCATGAGTAATACCCATCATTGGAAGATCCATTCTCGAATTTTGTCAAATTTGGAGTTAGATTGCTACTTTTGCGGCATTAATTGACTTCCAGGCAATTAAGAAAGATAAAAATCTTTGGGCATGCAAACGAGCTCCAGATAGGACGAGACTTGACATGGTGTATTCATTACACACCTGTAGTGTGTGTTAAAAAAAATTTACACTGTCATGGCAAAAACTTGGTGCACCTCCTATATAATCTAGACACTCATATTGACTAAGTGTATTTATTTTGAACCAAACCCGTTGTCATACCCTTCAAACTCATTTTTTTAATTATATAATTTCGAAAAAATTCCATGTGTAATACCCACCATTGGAAGCTCCATGCTCAAATTTTGTCACTTTTCGAGTTAGTTTGCTATTAATTGATTGTCATAGGATTTTTTTATCTTATGTGTGGCAGGCAGCCATTAGTGCCCGCTGTTGCAAACTTCTGGATATTTAGAAGTAACTTTGGCCCGGGTTAATACAATTTATCTGTGGCGGGCATACGTTTGGCCCGCCACTGTTTCCTGATGAATCAGTGCCGGGCACCACCTGAGCATTTCACCACGCGGGCAAATTGAAATAGATTATGTGTGACGGGCGTGTACTAGGGCCCGCCATTACTACATCACACAATCAAGCGTGTCTGATGGCAGGACACATCACATGTGTGCTTGCTACAAATCATGATTGATGGTACCAAAAATCGCACACATCACATATGTGTGGTTACTACAAATCATGATTAATTTCCTGCAATCACACACGTTCTCCTAGCCACGATTGTGTACGATAAGCGCCCATCCAACACAACAACACACACATTGCACATCCTTTCCGCTACAGGACCGCGTGCGATTGCCACATATCTCACACGCTTCTTTCTAGACGAATTGTGTGCGGCAGACAACCCCATGGCACATGTTTTCTCCAATCGTGTGCGACTCCCCTGCCTCTCAAATCACACACTGACGCACGTTGATGATCAATAATCTGTGTCCGATAGTTTTTCTGAACTATGTGTGTTGACCCATTTGCAGTAGTGAGAGTAAATAACATGCATGCAACCATTCATCATACGGGGAACTCCCAACTCTGGTTGTATTCGATCCATCTCCCGAAGTACTACATAAGTGAGTGGTTCACCCTAACCATCAATGTTGTCCGCACAAAGACACGATGACTAGCACCACCATAGGATTGAGATCTGACCGCAAGGACACTTCGCGACACATGGCACCCCGCGGGCACCAAATCCTCACTCTAGGTACAAAAACAAATCATATTTCTTCTTTTCACAAAAGACATAACCCAAAATCTTGCGTAGAGTGGAAATTTATGTAGACACTAATTCCTACTCATATATGATCGTGCAAAGTAGCTACTACTTCCAGATGGGTTTTGATGTCCTGCAAGTGCACAACGTTTAGTTGTAACTTTTTCGAAGTAAGAGTATCGATCACATAGGGAGCACATGAATCAATCTTTTGTGTCTTGAAAGGTTTAAAGAATATGCCTGCAAGTTGTAAGTTATCCATAGCGGTGGTAACATAAAGATAATGGTGTAACGAGAGTAAAAGTGAATAGTACGAGAAAAGTAAATAACAAAGGTTGCACAAAAGAGCGTTGAAACCAATAAGATTAAGGCGTTCCCAGGGAGTCCGGATTCCCCTCTAGCATGCATCTATAGTGGTGCCTGATACGTCTCCAACTTATCTATAATTTTTTATTGTTCCATGCTATTATAGTATCAATCTTGGATGTTTTATATGCAATTATATATCAATTTTTGGGACTAACCAATTAACCTAGTGCCAGTTGCTATTTTTTCCTTATTTTTGGCTTTTCAGAAAATCAGTACCAAACGGAGTCCAAATGCTACGGAACTTTTTGACGATTTTTTCTGGACCAGAAGGGACCCTAGAAGATTCGGGAGAAGACATGAAGAGTCACGAGGGAGCGACAAGCCTGCCAGGCGCGCCCTGGGGGTAGGGCGCGCCCCCCGAGCTTGTGGGCCCTTTGTGGCACCTCTTGACCTAATTCGACTTCTATAATTTTTCAAATATTCCCAATACATCAGAGAGCCACCCGAAACACTTTTCCGCCACCTCAAGCCTCTGTTCCTTCGAGATCTCATCTAGAGGCCTTCTCCGGTAATCTGACGGAGGGGAATCGATCACGAAGGGCTTCTACATCAACCTTGCTGCCCTTCTCTCTCTTTGATCTTCAATACAATGTTTTCTTTGATGTTCTTGGAGATCTATTCGATGTAATCTTTTTTCAATGTGTTTGTTGGAATCCGATGAATTGTGGGTTTATGATTAGGTTATTCATGAGAAATATTTGAGTCTTTTCTGAATTCTTTTATGCATGATTGTTATAACTTCGTATTTCTCTCCGATCTATACGTTTGGTTTGGCCAACTAGATTGATTTATCTTGCAATGAGAGAGGTGTTTTGTGATGGGTTCGATCTTGCGGTGCTCAATCCCAGTGACAAAAAGGGATATGACACATATTTGTACCATTGCCATGAAGGATAAAAAGATTGGGTTTACTTTGTCTACATCATGCCAGCTTGCTTAAGGTGTTACTCTATTTTTATTAACTTAATACCCTAGATGCGTGCTGGATAGCGATCGATGGGTGGAGTAATATTAGTAGATGCAGGCAAGAGTCAATTTACTTGTCTCGGACGTGATGCCTATATACATGATCATTGTCTTGAATATCGTCATAACTATGCGCTTTTCTATCAATTGCCCAACAGTAATTTGTTTGCCCACCGTATGCTTTTGTTCAAGAGAGAGGCCTCTAGTGAAAACTATGGCCCCCGGATCTACTTTTATCATATATAAAATCCAAAAATACCTTGCTGTAATTTATTTATCATTATTTTATTTTGTGTTTTATTTTATCCATCTATCACTACGAGATTTGATCCTTGCAATTAACCGTCGAGGGGATTGATAACCCTTTTGTTTGCGTTGGGTACAAGTATTTTTTGTGTGTGTGTGTAGGTGCTGCTAAAGAGGTTCTGCATGGTTCTTCTACTGGATTGATAACCTTGCTTTTTAACTGAGGAAAATACTTATCTGTATTGTACTACTTCATCCTCTCCTCTTCGAGGAAATCCCAACGCAGCTCACAAGTAGCAGTGCCTAAACACAATGCTACATCAGATTTCTAAGCCACTTTGCATGTTTCTATTTGTGGGCAGAGCCGGCACAGATACGCGCATACACTCGGCAGCCCCGTATCACATACCCCACCACGGTTCTTCCCCACTCCAGTTACTAAACAGTAATTAAGAGGAAAAAGGTCTCTGTGGACGGAGCCTATAAGTGGTGTCTGTTTTACCCCCTGCTGCAACGGTCCAGGATGAAGGGAGATAGGGCCTTTCACGCACCTATTTCCACAACCAACTGATCTGCCAACAGTAATAATCTTCCGCCCAAAATTGGCATACATTGGATGGTCGACTTCTGTTGGGAAACGTAGCATGCAATTTCAAAAAATTTCTACGCTCACGCAAGATCTATCTAGGAGATGCATAGCAACGAGAGGGGGAGAGTGTGTCCACGTACCCTCGTAGACTGAAAGCGGAAGCGTTAGCTTAACGCGGTTGATGTAGTCGAACGTCTTCTCGATTAAACCGATCAAGCACCGAACGTACGACACCTCCGAGTTCTGCACACGTTCAGCTCAATGACGTCCCTCAAACTCTTGATACAACAAAGTGTCGAGGGAGAGTTTCGTCAGCACGACGGCGTGGTGACGGTGATGGTGAAGTGATCCGTGCAGGGCTTCGCCTAAGCACTACGACAATATGACCAGATGAGTAAACGGTGGAGGGGGGCGCCGCACACGGCTAAGAACAATTGGTGTGTACTTGGAGGCGCCCCCCCGCCCCCGTATATAAAGGAGGGAGAGGGGAGGAGGCCGGCCCTAGGGGCACCCCAAGTGGGAGGAGTCCCACTTGGGCTCCTAGTAGGATTCGGCCCCCCCTTTCCTTTTACCGGAGGGGGAAAGGGGGAAAGAGAGAGAGAGAGGGAGAAGGAAAGGGGGGCGCAGCCCCCTCTCCTAATCCTATTCGGCCTCCTTCCCCGTGGGGGGCGCGCCACCCCTTTGTGGGCTGGTGTGCCTCCCTCCTATGGCCATATGGCCCATATCTTCCCCCGGGGGTTCCGGTAACCCCCCGGTACTCCGATATGTACCCGATACATTCCGAAACACTTCCGGTGTCCGAATACTATCGTCCAATATATTAATCTTTACCTCTCGACCATTTCGAGACTCCTCGTCATGTCCGTGATCTCATCCGGGACTCCGAACAATCTTCGGTCACCAAAACACATAACTCATAATACAAATTGTCATCGAACGTTAAGCGTGCGGACCCTACGGGTTCGAGAACTATGTAGACATGACCGAGACACATCTTCGGTCAATAACCAACAACGAAACCTGGATGTTCATATTGTTTCCTACATATTCTATGAAGATCTTTATCGGTCAAACCGCAATGACAACATACGTTATTCCCTTTGTCATCGGTATGTTACTTGCCCGAGATTCGATCGTCGGTATCTCCATACCTAGTTCAATCTCGTTACCGGCAAGTCTCTTTACTCGTTCCGTAATGCATCATCCCGCAACTAACTCATTAGTCACATTGCTTGCAAGGTTTATCATGATGTGCATTACCGAGAGGGCCCAGAGATACCTCTCCGATACTCGGAGTGACAAATCCTAATCTCGATCTATGCCAACCCAACAAACACCTTCGGAGACACCTGTAGAGCATCTTTATAATCACCCAGTTACGTTGTGACATTTGATAGCACACAAGGTGTTCCTCCGGTATTCGGGAGTTGCATAATCTCATAGTCAAAGGAATATGTATAAGTCATGAAGAAAGCAATAGCAATAAAACTTAACGATCATTATGCTAAGCTAACGGATGGGTCTTATCCATCACATCATTCTCCTAATGATGTGATCCGTTCATCAAATGACAACACATGTCTATGGTTAGGAAACTTAACCATCTTTGATCAACGAGCTAGTCTAGTAGAGGCTTACTAGGGACTCGGTGTTTTGTCTATGTATTCACACATGTATCAAGTTTACGGTTAATACAATTCTAGCATGAATAATAAACATTTATCATGATATAAGGAAATATAAATAACAACTTTATTATTGCCTCTAGGGCATATTTCCTTCAGTCTCCCACTTGCACTAGAGTCAATAATCTAGATTACATAGTAATGATTCTAACACCCATGGAGTCTTGGTGCTGATCATGTTTTGCTCGTGGAAGAGGCTTAGTCAACGGGTCTGCCACATTCAGATTCGTATGTATTTTGCAAATCTCTATGTCTCCCTCCTTGACTTGATCACGGATGGAGTTGAAGTGTCTCTTGATGTGTTTGGTTCTTTTGTGAAATCTTGATTCCTTCGCCAAGGCAATTGCTCCAGTGTTGTCACAAAAGATTTTCATTGGACCCGATGCACTAGGTATTACGCCTAGATCGGATATGAACTCCTTCATCCAGACTCCTTCATTTGCTGCTTCCGAAGCAGCTATATACTCCGCTTCACACGTAGATCCCGCCACGACGCTTTGCTTGGAACTACACCAACTGACAGCTCCACCATTCAATATAAATACGTATCCGGTTTGTGACTTAGAGTCATCCGGATCAGTGTCAAAGCTAGCATCAACGTAACCATTTACGATGAGCTCTTTGTCACCTCCATAAACGAGAAACATATCCTTAGTCCTTTTCAGGTATTTCAGGATGTTCTTGACCGCTGTCCAGTGATCCACTCCTGGATTACTTTGGTACCTCTCTGCTAGACTTATAGCAAGGCACACATCAGGTATGGTACACAGCATTGCATACATGATAGAACCTATGGCTGAGGCATAGGGAATGACTTTCATTTTCTCTCTATCTTCTGCAGTGGTCGGGCATTGAGTCTGACTCAATTTCACACCTTGTAACACAGGCAAGAACCCTTTCTTTGACTGATCCATTTTGAACTTCTTCAAAACTTTATCAAGGTATGTGCTTTGTGAAAGTCCAATTAAGCATCCTGATCTATCTCTATAGATCTTGATGCCCAATATATAAGCAGCTTCACCGAGGTCTTTCATTGAAAAATTCTTATTCAAGTATCCTTTTATGCTATCCAGAAATTCTATATCATTTCCAATCAACAATATGTCATCCTCATATAATATTAGAAATGCTACAGAGCTCCCACTCACTTTCTTGTAAATACAGGCTTCTCCAAAAGTCTGTATAAAACCATATGCTTTGATCACACTATCAAAGCGTATATTCCAACTCCGAGATGCTTGCACTAGTCCATAAATGGATCGCTGGAGCTTGCACACTTTGTTAGCACCTTTAGGATCGACAAAACCTTCTGGTTGCATCATATACAACTCTTCTTTAAGAAATCCATTAAGGAATGCTGTTTTGACGTCTATTTGCCAGATTTCATAATCATAAAATGCGGCAATTGCTAACATGATTCAGACAGACTTAAGCATTGCTACGGGTGACAAGGTCTCATCGTAGTCAACTCCTTGAACTTGTCGAAAACCTTTTGCAGCAAGTCGAGCTTTGTAGACAGTAACATTACCATCAGCGTCAGTCTTCTTCTAGAAGATCCATTTATTCTCTATGGCTTGCCGATCATCGGGCTAGTCAACCAAAGTCCACACTTTGTTCTCATACATGGATCCCATCTCAGATTTCATGGCCTCAGGCCATTTCGCGGAATCTGTGCTCATCATCGCTTCCCCATAGTTCGTAGGTTCGTCATGGTCTAGTAACATGACTTCCAGAACAGGATTACCGTGCCACTCTGGTGCGGAACGAACTCTGGTTGACCTACGAGGTTCTGTAGAAACTTGATCTGAAGTTTCATGATCATCATCATTAGCTTCCTCACTAATTGGTGTAGGCATCACGGGAACAGATTTCTCTGATGAGCTACTTTCCAAATTGAGAGGAGGTACAATTACCTCATCAAGTTCTACTTTCCTCCCACTCATTACTTTTGAGAGAAACTCCTTCTCTAGAAAGGATCCATTCTTAGCAACAAATATCTTGCCTTCAGATCTGTGATAGAAGGTGTACCCAACAGTCTCTTTTGGGTATCCTATGAAGACGCACTTCTCCAATTTGGGTTCGAGCTTATCAAGCTGAAGCTTTTTCACATAAGCATCGCAACCACAAACTTTAAGAAACGACAGCTTAGGTTTCTTGCCAAACCACAATTCATACGGTGTTGTCTCAACGGATTTAGATGGTGCCCTATTTAACGTGAATGCAGCTGTCTCTAATGCATAACCCCAAAACGATAGAGGTAAATCGGTAAGAGACATCATAGATCGCACCATATCTAATAAAGTACGGTTACGACGTTCGGACACACCATTACGCTGTGGTGTTCCAGGTGGCGTGAGTTGTGAAACTATTCCACATTGTTTTAAATGAAGGCCAAACTCGTAACTCAAATATTCGCCTCCGCGATCAGATCGTAGAAACTTTATTTTCTTGTTACGATGATTATCCACTTCACTTTGAAATTCTTTGAACTTTTCAAATGTTTCAGACTTGTGTTTCATTAAGTAGATATACCCTTATCTGCTCAAATCATCTGTGAAGGTCAGAAAAATAACGATACCCGCCGCGAGCCTCAACACTCATCGGACCGCATACATCGGTATGTATTATTTCCAATAAGTCAGTGGCTCGCTCCATTGTTCCGGAGAACGGAGTCTTAGTCATCTTGCCCATGAGGCATGGTTCGCAAGTATCAAATGATTCATAATCAAGTGATTCCAAAAGTCCATCCGCATGGAGTTTCTTCATGCGCTTTACACCGATATGACCTAAACGGCAGTGCCATAAATATGTTGCACTATCATTATCAACTTTGCATCTTTTGGCATCAATATTATGTTGGGGAACATAGCATACAATTTCAAAAAATTTCCTACGCTCACGCAAGATCTTTCTAGGAGCTGCATAGCAATGAGAGGGGAGAGTGTGTCCACGTACCCTCGTAGACCGAAAGCGGAAGCGTTAGGTTAACGTGGTTGATGTAGTCGAACGTCTTCACGATCCAACCGATCCAAGCACCGAACGTACGGCACCTCCGTGTTCAGCACATGTTCAGCTCGATGACGTCCCTCGAACTCTTGATCTAGCAGAGGATCGAGGGAGAGTTCCATCAGCACGACGGCGTGGCGACGGTGTTGGTGATGTGATCCGCGCAGGGCTTCGCCTAAGCACTACGACGCTATGACCGGAGGAGTAAACTGTGGAGGGGGGCACCGCACACGGCTAAGAGAATAACTGATGTGTTCTAGGGTGCCCCCTGCCCCCGTATATAAAGGAG
Organism: Thinopyrum elongatum; assembly: GCA_011799875.1. Lineage (NCBI taxonomy): Eukaryota > Viridiplantae > Streptophyta > Magnoliopsida > Poales > Poaceae > Thinopyrum > Thinopyrum elongatum. The sequence goes on along the minus strand of CM022303.1, from coordinate 100,772,087 downwards.
GGGAGGAGGAGGCTGGCCACCAAGGGGGGCGCGCCATGGGGGGGAGTCCTACTAGGACTCCCAGTCCTAGTAGGATTCCCCCTTCCTTTTCCGGAGTGGGAAAGGGGGAAAGGGAGAGAGAAGAGGAGAAGGAAAGGGGGGCGCGCCCCCTCCCCTAGTCCAATTCGGACTCCCCATGGGAGGGGAAGCAGCCACCCCTTGTGGGCTGCCTCCCCTCTTCCCTATGGCCCATGAGGCCCATTAACTCTCCCGGGGGGTTCCGATAACCTCCCGGTACTCCGAAAAATACCCGAAACGATTCGGAACTATTCCGGTGTCCGAATATAACCTTCGAATATATCAATCTTTACCTCTCGACCATTTCGAGACTCCTCGTCATGTCTGTGATCTCATCCGGGACTCCGAACAATCGTCGGTCACCAAAATACATAACTCATAATACAAATCGTCATCAAACGTTAAGCGTGCGGACCCTACGGGTTCGAGAACTATGTAGACATGACTGAGACACATCTCCGATCAATAACGAACAGCAGAACCTGGATGCTCATATTGGTTCCTACATATTCTACGAAGATCTTATCGGTCAAACCGTAATGAGAACATACGTTATTCCCTTTGTCATCGGTATGTTACTTGCCCGAGATTCGATCGTCGGTATCTTCATACCTAGTTCAATCTCGTTACCGACAAGTCTCTTTACTTGTTCCGTAATGCATCATCCCGTAACTAACTCATTAGTCACATTGCTTGCAAGGCTTATAGTGATGTGCATTACCGAGAGGGCCCAGAGATACCTCTCCGATACTCGGAGTGACAAATCCTAGTCTCGATCTATGCCAACCCAACAAACACCTTCGGAGACACCTGTAGAGCATCTTTATAATCACCCAGTTACGTTGTGATGTTTGATAGCACACAAGGTGTTCCTCCGGTATTCAGGAGTTGCATAATCTCATAGTCAAAGGAATATGTATAAGTCATGAAGAAAGCAATAGCAATAAAACTTAACGATCATTATGCTAAGCTAACGGATGGGTCTTGTCCATCACATCATTCTCTAATGATGTGATCCCAGTCATTAAATGACAACACATGTCTATGGTCAGGAAACTTTAACCATCTTTAATGAATGAGCTAGTCAAGTAGAGGCATACTAGGGACACTCTGTTTTGTCTATGTATTCACACATGTACTAAGTTTCCGGTTAATACAATTCTAGCATGAATAATAAACATTTATCATGATATAAGGAAATATAAATAACAACTTTATTATTGCCTCTTGGGCATATTTCCTTCAGTCTCCCACTTGCACTAGAGTCAATAATCTAGATTACATAGTAATGATTCTAACACCCATGGAGTCTTGGTGCTGATCATGTTTTGCTCGTGGAAGAGGCTTAGTCAACGGGTCTGCAACATTCAGACCGTATGTATTTTGCAAATCTCTATGTCTCCCTCCTTGACTTGATCGCGGATGGAGTTGAAGCGTCTCTTGATGTGTTTGGTTCTCTTGTGAAATCTGCATTCCTTCGCCAAGGCAATTGCTCCAGTATTGTCACAAAAGATTTTAATTGGACCCGATGCACTAGGTATAACACCTAGATCGGATATGAACTCCTTCATTTGCTGCTTCCGAAGCAGCTATGTATTCCGCTTCACACGTAGATCCCGCCACGACGCTCTGCTTGGAACTGCACCAACTGACAGCTCCACCATTCAATATAAATACGTATCCGGTTTGTGACTTAGAGTCATCCGGATCAGTGTCAAAGCTTGCATCGACGTAACCATTTACGACAAGCTCTTTGTCACCTCCATAAACGAGAAACATATCCTTAGTCCTTTTCAAGTATTTCAGGATGTTCTTGACCGCTGTCCAGTGATCCACTCCTGGATTACTTTGGTACCTCCCTGCTAAACTTATAGCAAGGCACACATCAGGTCTGGTACACAACATTGCATACATGATAGAACCTATGGCTGAGGCATAGGGAATGACTTTCATTTTCTCTCTATCTTCTCCAGTGGTCGGGCATTGAGTCTTACTCAACTTCACACCTTGCAACACAGGCAAGAACCCTTTCTTTGACTGATCCATTTTGAACTTCTTCAAAACTTTATCAAGGTATGTACTTTGTGAAAGTCCTATTAAGCGTCTCGATCTATCCCTATAGATCTTGATGCCCAATATATAAGCAGCTTCACCGAGGTCTTTCATTGAAAAATTCTTATTCAAGTATCCTTTTATGCTATCCAGAAATTCTATATCATTTCCAATCAACAATATGTCATCCACATATAATATTAGAAATGCTACAGAGCTCCCACTCACTTTCTTGTAAATACAGGCTTCTCCAAAAGTCTGTATAAAACCATATGCTTTGATCACACTATCAAAGCGTATATTCCAACTCCGAGAGGCTTGCACCAGTCCATAAATGGATCACTGGAGCTTGCACACTTTGTTAGCACCTTTAGGATCGACAAAACCTTCTGGTTGCATCATATACAACTCTTCTTTGAGAAATCCATTAAGGAATGCAGTTTTGACGTCCATTTGCCAGATTTCATAATCATAAAATGCAGCAATTGCTAACATGATTCGGACAGACTTAAGCATCGCTACGGGTGAGAAGGTCTCATCGTAGTCAACCGTTTGAACTTGTCGAAAACCTTTCGCAACAAATCGAGCTTTGTAGACAGTAACATTACCGTCAGCGTCAGTCTTCTTCTTGAAAATCCATTTATTCTCTATGGCTTGCCGATCATCAGGCAAGTCAACCAAAGTCCACACTTTGTTCTCATACATGGATCCCATCTCAGATTTCATGGCTTCAAGCCGTTTTGCGGAATCTGGGCTCATCATCGCTTCCTCATAGTTCGTAGGTTCGTCATGGTCTAGTAACATGACTTCCAGAACAGGATTACCGTACCACTCTGGTGCGGAACGTATTCTGGTTGACCTACGAGGTTCGGTAGTAACTTGATCTGAAGTTTCATGATCATCATTAGCTTCCTCACTAATTGGTGTAGGCATCACGGGAACTGTTTTCTGTGATGAGCTATTCTCCAATTCGAGAGAAGGTACAATTACCTCATCAAGTTCTACTTTCCTCCCACTCACTTCTTTCGAGAGAAACTCCTTCTCTAGAAAGGATCCATTCTTATCAACAAAAACCTTGCCTTCGGATCTGTGATAGAAGGTGTACCCAACAGTTTCTTTTGGGTATCCTATGAAGACGCACTTCTCCGATTTGGGTTCGAGCTTATCAGGCTGAAGCTTTTTCACATAAGCATCGCAACCCCAAACTTTAAGGAACGACAGCTTAGGTTTCTTGCCAAACCACAGTTCATACGGTGTAGTCTCAACGGATTTAGATGGTGCCCTATTTAACGTGAATGCAGCTGTCTCTAATGCATAACCCCAAAACGATAGTGATAAATCGGTAAGAGACATCATAGATCGCACCATATCTAATAAAATACGGTTACGACGTTCGGATACACCATTACGCTGTGGTGTTCTAGGTGGCGTGAGTTGTGAAACTATTCCACATTGTTTTAAATGAAGACCAAACTCGTAACTCAAATATTCGCCTCCGCGATCAGATCGTAGAAAATTTATTTTCTTGTTACGATGATTTTCCACTTCACTCTGAAATTCTTTGAACTTTTCAAATGTTTCAGACTTATGTTTCATTAAGTAGATATACCCATATCTGCTCAAATGATCTGTGAAGGTCGGAAAATAACGATACCTGCCGCGAGCCTCAACACTCATCGGACCGCATACATCGGTATGTATTATTTCCAATAAGTCATTTGCTCGCTCCATTGTTCCGGAGAACGGAGTCTTAGTCATCTTGCCCATGAGGTATGGTTCGCAAGTATCAAGTGATTCATAATCAAGTGATTCCAAAAGCCCATCAGCATGGAGTTTCTTCATGCGCTTTACACCAATATGACCTAAACGGCAGTGCCACAAATAAGTTGCACTATCATTATTAACTTTGCATCTTTTGGCTTCAATATTATGAATATGTGTATCGCTACAATCGAGATTCAACAAAAATAGACCACTCCTCAAGGGTGCATGACCATAAAAGATATTACTCATATAAATAGAACAACCATTATTCTCTGATTTAAATGAATAACCGTCTCGCATCAAACAAGATCCAGATATAATGTTCATGCTCAACGCTGGCACCAAATAACAATTATTCAGGTCTAAAACTAATCCCGAAGGTAGATGTAGAGGTAGCGTGCTGACGGCGATCACATCGACTTTGGAACCATTTCCCACGCGCATCGTCACCTCGTCCTTAGCCAATCTTCGTTTAATCCGTAGCCCCTGTTTCGAGTTGCAAATATGAGCAACAGAACCAGTATCAAATACCCAGGCGCTACTACGGGCATTAGTAAGGTACACATCAATAACATGTATATCAAATATACCTTTCACTTTGCCATCCTTCTTATCTGCCAAATACTTGGGGCAGTTCCGCTTGCAGTGACCAGTCCCTTTGCAGTAGAAGCACTCAGTTTCAGGCTTAGGTCCAGACTTGGGCTTCTTCCCGGGAGTAGCAACTTGCTTGCTATTCTTCTTGAAGTTCCCCTTCTTCCCTTTGCCCTTTTTCTTGAAACTAGTGGTCTTGTTAACCATCAACACTTGATGCTCCTTCTTGATTTCTACCTCTGTAGCCTTTAGCATCGCGAAGAGCTCGGGAATTGTCTTCTCCATCCCTTGCATATTATAGTTCATCACGAAGCCTTTATAGCTTGGTGGCAGTGATTGAAGAACTCTGTCAATAACACTATCATCCGGAAGGTTAACTCCCAGCTGAGTCAAGTGGTTATGGTACCCAGACATTCTGAGTATGTGTTCACTAACAGAACTGTTCTCCTCCATCTTGCAGCTATAGAACTTGTTGGAGACTTCATATCTCTCAACTCGGGCATTTGCTTGAAATATTAACTTCAATTCCTGGAACATCTCATATGCTCCATGATGTTCAAAACGTCTTTGAAGTCCCGATTCTAAGCCGTAAAGCATGGCACACTGAACTATCGAGTAGTCATCAGATCGAGCTTGCCAGACGTTCATAACATCAGCATCTGCTCCTACAGCAGGCCTTTCACCTAGCGGTGCATCAAGGACATAATTCTTCTGTGAAGCAATGAAGATAATCCTCAAGTTGCGGACCCTGTCCGTGTAGTTGCTACCATCATCTTTCAACTTAGCTTTCTCTAGGAATGCATTAAAATTCAAGGGAACGGTAGCACGGGCCATTGATCTACAACATAGATATGCAAATACTATCAGGACTAAGTTCATGATAAATTAAGTTCAATTAATCATATTACTTAAGAACTCCCACTTAGATAGACATCCCTCGAGTCATCTAAATGATCATGTGATCCATATCAACTAAACCATGTCCGATCATCACGTGAGATGGAGTAGTTTTCAATGGTGAACATCTCTATGTTGATCATATCTACTATATGATTCACGTTCGACCTTTCGGTCTCAGTGTTCCGAGGCCATATCTGCATATGCTAGGCTCGTCAAGTTTAATCTGAGTATTCCGCACGTGCAAAACTGTCTTGCACCCGTCGTATGTGAACGTAGAGCTTATCACACCCGATCATCATGTGGTGTCTCGGCACGATGAACTGTCGCAACGGTGCATACTCAGGGAGAACACTTATGCCTTGAAATTTAGTGAGGGATCATCTTATAATGCTACCGCCGTACTAAGCAAAATAAGATGCATAAAAGATAAACATCACATGCAATCAAAATATGTGACATGATATGGCCATCATCATCTTGTGCCTTTGATCTCCATCTCCAAAGCATCGTCATGATTTCCATCGTCACCGGCTTGACACCTTGATCTCCATCGTAGCGTCGTTGTCGTCTGGCCAACTATTGCTTCTACAACTATCGCTAACGCATAGTGATAAAGTAAAGCAATTACATGGCGATTGCATTTCATACAATAAAGCGACAACCATAAGGCTCCTGCCAGTTGCCGATAACTTTTACAAAACATGATCATCTCATACAATAACGTGTATCACATCATGTCTTGACCATATCACATCACAACATGCCCTGCAAAAACAAGTTAGACGTCCTCTACTTTGTTGTTGCAAATATTACGTGGCTGCTACGGGCTTCTAGTAAGAACCGTTCTTACCTACGCATCAAAACCACAATGATTTTTCGTCAAGTGTGCTGTTTTAACCTTCAACAAGGACCGGCCGTAGTCAAACTCGATTCAACTAAAGTTGGAGAAACAGACACCCGCCAGCCACCTGTGTGCAAAGCACGTCGGTAGAACCATTCTCATGAATGCGGTCATGTAATGTCGGTCCGGGCCGCTTCATCCAACAATACCGCCGAATCAAAGTAAGACGTTGGTGGTAAGCAGTATGACTATTATCGCCCACAACTCTTTGTGTTCTACTCGTGCATATCATCTACACATAGACCAGGCTCGGATGCAACTGTTGGGGAACGTAGCATACAATTTCAAAATTTTTCCTACGCTCATGCAAGATCTTTCTAGGAGATGCATAGCAACGAGAGGGGAGAGTGTGTCCACGTACCCTCGTAGACCGAAAGTGGAAGCGTTAGGTCAACGCGGTTGATGTAGTCGAACGTCTTCACGATCCAACCGATCCAAGCACCGAACGTACGGCACCTCCGTGTTCAGCACACGTTCAACTCGATGACGTCCCTCGAACTGTTGATCCAGCAGAGGGTCGAGGGAGAGTTCTGTCAGCACGACGGCGTGGCGACGGTGTTGGTGATGTGATCCGCGCAGGGCTTCGCCTAAGCACTACGACGCTATGACCGGAGGAGTAAACTGTGGAGGGGGGCATCGCACACGGCTAAGAGAATAAATGATGTGTTCTAGGGTGCCCCCTGCCCTCGTATATAAAGGAGGGGAGGAGGAGGCTGACCACCAAGGGGGGCATGCCATGGGGGGGAGTGGGAAAGGGGGAAAGGGAGAGAGAAGAGGAGAAGGAAAGGGGGGCGTGCCCCCTCCCCTAGTCCAATTCAGACTCCCCATGGGAGGGGGTGCAGCCACCCCTTGTGGGCTGCCTCCCCTCTTCCCTATGGCCCATGAGGCCCATTAACTCTCCCGGGGGGTTCCGGTAACCTCCCGGTACTCCGAAAAATACCCGAAACGATATGGAACTATTCCGGTGTCCGAATATAACCTTCCAATATATCAATCTTTACCTCTCGACCATTTCGAGACTCCTCGTCATGTCCGTGATCTCATCCGGGACTCCGAACAATCTTCGGTCACCAAAACACATAACTCATAATACAAATCGTCATCAAACGTTAAGCGTGCGGACCCTACGGGTTCGAGAACTATGTAGACATGACCGAGACACATCTCCGATCAATAACCAACAACGGAACCTGGATGCTCATATTGGTTCCTACATATTCTACGAAGATCTTTATCGGTCAAACCGTAATGACAACATACGTTATTCCCTTTGTCATCGGTATGTTACTTGCCCGAGATTCGATCGTCGGTATCTTCATACCTAGTTCAATCTCGTTACCAGCAAGTCTCTTTACTCGTTCCGTAATGCATCATCCCGTAACTAACTCATTAGTCACATTGCTTGCAAGGCTTATAGTGATGTGCATTACCGAGAGGGCCCAGAGATACCTCTCCGATACTCGGAGTGACAAATCCTAGTCTCGATCTATGCCAACCCAACAAACACCTTCGGAGACACCTGTAGAGCATATTTATAATCACCCAGTTACGTTGTGACGTTTGATCGCACACAAGATGTTCCTCCGGTATTCGGGAGTTGCATAATCTCATAGTTAGAGGAATATGTATAAGTCATGAAGAAAGCAATAGCAATAAAACTTAACGATCATTATGCTAAGCTCACGAATGGGTCTTGTCCATCACATCATTCTCTAATGATGTGATCCCATTCATTAAATGACAACACATGTCTATGGTCAGGAAACTTTAACCATCTTTAATGAATGAACTAGTCAAGTAGAGGCATACTAGGGACACTCTGTTTTGTCTATGTATTCACACATGTACTAAGTTTCCGGTTAATACAATTCTAGCATGAATAATAAACATATATCATGATATAAGGAAATATAAATAACAACTTTATTATTGCCGCTAGGGCATATTTCCTTCATATTATGAATATGTGTATCACCACAATCGAGATTCAACAAAAATAGACCACTCTTCAAGGGTGCATGACCATAAAAGATATTACTCATATAAATAGAATAACCATTATTCTCTGATTTAAATGAATAACCGTCTCGCATTAAACAAGATCCAGATATAATGTTCATGCTCAACACTAGCACCAAATAACAATTATTCAGGTCTAAAACTAATCCCGAAGGTAGATGTAGAGGTAGCGTGCTGACGGCGATCACATCGACCTTGGAACCATTCCCGACGCGCATCATCACCTCGTCCTTAGCCAATCTTCGTTTAATCCGTAGCCCCTGTTTTGAGTTACAAATCTCAGCAACTGAACCGGTATCAAATACCCAGGGGTTGCTACGAACATTAGTAAGGTACACATCAATAACATGTATATCAAATATACCTTTGTTCACTTCGCCATCCTTCTTATCCGCCAAATACTTGGGGCAGTTCCGCTTCCAGTGACCAGTCCCTTTGCAGTAGAAGCACTCAGTTTCAGGCTTAGGTCTAGATTTGGGCTTCTTCCCGGGAGTGGCAACTTGCTTGCCATTCTTCTTGAAGTTCCCCTTCTTTCCTTTGCCCTTTTTCTTGAAACTAGTGGTCTTGTTAACCATCAACACTTGATGCTCCTTCTTGATTTCTACCTCCGCAGCTTTGAGCATAGCGAAGAGCTCGGGAATTGTCTTATCCATCCCTTGCATATTATAGTTCATCACAAAGCCTTTGTAGCTTGGTGGCAGTGATTGGAGAACTCTGTCAATAACACTATCATCTGGAAGATTAACTCCCAGCTGAGTCAAGTGATTATGATACCCAGACATTTTGAGTATGTGTTCACTGATAGAACTGTTCTCCTCCATCTTGCAGCTATAGAACTTGTTGGAGACTTCATATCTCTCAACTCGGGCATTTGCTTGAAATATTAACTTCAATTCCTGGAACATCTCATATGCTCCATGACGTTCAAAACGTCTTTGAAGTCCCGATTCTAAGCCGTAAAGCATGGCACACAGAACTATCAAGTAGTCATCAGATCGAGCTTGCCAGACGTTCATAACATCAGCATCTGCTCCTGCAGCAGGCCTTTCACCTAGCGGTGCATCAAGGACATAATTCTTCTATGCAGCAATGAGGATAATCCTCAAGTTACGGAGCCAGTCCGTGTAGTTGCTACCATCATCTTTCAACTTAGTTTTCTCTAGGAACGCATTAAAATTCAAAGGAACGGTAGCACGGGCCATTGATCTACAACATAGATATGCAAAAACTATCAGGACTAAGTTCATGATAAATTAAGTTCAATTAATCATATTATTTAAGAACTCCCACTTACATAGACATCCCTCGAGTCATCTAAATGATCACGTGATCCAAATCAACTAAATCATGTCCGATCATCACGTGAGATGGAGTAGTTTTCATTGGTGAACATCTCTATGTTGATCATATCTACTATATGATTCACGTTTGACCTTTCGGTCTCCAGTGTTCCGAGGCCATGTCTGTACATGCTAGGCTCGTCAAGTTTAACCCGAGTATTCCGCACGTGCAAAACTGTCTTGCACCCGTTGTATGTGAACGTAGAGCTTATCACACCCGATCATCACGTGGTGTCTCGGCACGATGAACTGTCGCAACGGTGCATACTCACGGAGAACACTTATACCTTGAAATTTTAGTAAGGGATCATCTTATAATGCTACCGCCGTACTAAGCAAAATAAGATGCATAAAAGATAAACATCACATGCAATCAAAATATGTGACATGATATGGCCATCATCATCTTGTGCCTTTGATCTCCATCTCCAAAGCACCGTCATGATCTCCATCGTCACCGGCATGACACCTTGATCTTCATCATAGCGTCATTGTCGTCTCGCCAACTATTGCTTCTACAACTATTGCTAACGCATAGTGATAAAGTAAAGCAATTACATGGCGATTGCATTTTATACAATAAAGCGACAACCATAAGGCTCCTGCCAGTTGCCGATAACTTTTACAAAACATGATCATCTCATACAATAACGTATATCACATCATGTCTTGACCATATCACATCACAACATGCCCTGCAAAAACAAGTTAGACGTCCTCTACTTTGTTGTTGCAAGTTTTACGTGGCTGCTACGGGTTTCTAGTAAGAACCGTTCTTACCTACGCATCAAAACCACAACGATGTTTCATCAAGTTTGCTGTTTTAACCTTCAACAAGGACCGTCCGTAGTCAAATTTGATTCATCTAACGTTGGAGAAACAGACACCCGCCAGCCACCTTTATGCAACAAGTTGCATGTCTGTCGGTGGAACCGGTCTCATGAACGTGGTCATGTAAGGTTGGTCCGGGCCGCTTCATCCAACAATACCGCCGAATCAAAATAAGACGTTGGTGGTAAGCAGTATGACTATCATCGCCCACAACTCTTTGTGTTCTACTCGTGCATATCATCTACGCATAGACCTGGTTCGGATGCCACTGTTGGGGAACGTAGCATGCAATTTCAAAAAATTTCTATGCTCACGCATGATCTATCTAGGAGATTCATAGCAACGAGAGGGGGAGAGTGTGTCCACGTACCCTCGTAGACCGAAAGCGGAAGCGTTAGCTTAACGCGGTTGATGTAGTTGAACGTCTTCTCGATTCAACCGATCAAGCACCGAACGTACGACACCTCCTAGTTCTGCACACGTTCAGCTCGATGACGTCCCTTGAACTCTTGATCCAGCAAAGTGTCGAGGGAGAGTTTCATCAGCACGACGGCTTGGTGACGGTGATGGTGAAGTGATCCGTGCAGGGCATCGCCTAAGCACTACGACAATATGACCAGAGGAGTAAATGGTGGAGGGGGGCGCCGCACATGGCTAAGAACAATTGGTGTGTCCTTGGAGGCGCCCCCGCCCCCGTATATAAAGGAGGGAGAGGGGAGGAGGCCGGCCCTAGGGGCGCCCCAAGTGGGAGGAGTCCCACTTGGGCTCCTAGTAGGATTCGGCCCCCCTTTTCTTTTACCGGAGGGGGAAAGGGGGAAAGAGAGAGAGAGGGAGAAGGAAAGGGGGGCGCAGCCCCCTCTCCTAATTCTATTCGGCCTCCTTCCCTGTGGGGGGCGCGCCACCCCTTTGTGGGCTGGTGTGCCTCCCTCCTATGGCCCATATGGCCCATATCTTCCCCCGGGGGGTTCCGGTAACCCCCCCGGTACTCCGATACGTACCCGATACATTCCGAAACACTTCCGGTGTCCGAATACTATCGTCCAATATATCAATCTTTACCTCTCGACCATTTCAAGACTCCTCGTCATGTTCGTGATCTCATCCGGGACTCCAAACAATCTTCGGTCACCAAAACACATAACTCATAATACAAATCGTCATCGAACGTTAAGCGTGCGGACCCTACGGGTTCGAGAACTATGTAGACATGACCGAGACACATCTCCGGCCAATAACCAACAGTGGAACCTGGATGCTCATATTGGTTCCTACATATTCTACGAAGATCTTTATCGGTCAAACCGCAATGACAACATACATTATTCCCTTTGTCATCGGTATGTTACTTGCCCGAGATTCGATCGTCGGTATCTCCATACCTAGTTCAATCTCGTTACCGGCAAGTCTCTTTACTCGTTCCGTAATACATCATCCCGTAACTAACTCATTAGTCACATTGCTTGCAAGGCTTATCATGATGTGCATTACCGAGAGGGCCCAGAGATACCTCTCCGATACTTGGAGTGACAAATCCTAATCTCGATCTATGCCAACCCAACAAACACCTTCGGAGACACCTGTAGAGCATATTTATAATCACTCAGTTACGTTGTGACGTTTGATAGCACACAAGGTGTTCCTCCGGTATTCGGGAGTTGCATAATCTCATAGTCAAAGGAATATGTATAAGTCACGAAGAAAGCAATAGCCATAAAACTTAACGATCATTATGCTAAGCTAACGGATGGGTCTTGTCCATCACATCATTCTCCTAATGATGTGATCCCATTCATCAAATGACAACACATGTCTATGGTTAGGAAACTTAACCATCTTTGATCAACGAGCTAGTCTAGTAGAGGCTTACTAGGGACTCGGTGTTTTGTCTATGTATTCACACATGTATCAAGTTTCCGGTTAATACAATTCTAGCATGAATAATAAACATTTATCATGATATAAGGAAATATAAATAACAACTTTATTATTGCCTCTAGGACATATTTCCTTCAAGTTCACCCAACATCAAGAAGATCATTAACATAAACATGCAAAGAGGATATTAAATCCTAGTATCAAACGATCTTTTACACGCTAGGGTTCATTCCTATCCCCAAGAACTAGGAGGACTACTCACACATGAAGGCAACAATCATCATACAAGTGGTAATGGTGAACATGGAGGGATTACACATGTACCACTCAAGTCAATCCACTAGGGTTCTTGATGTGTTACAATGAAAAGGATGTGGATGATTATGATGACAGTGCTGATGATGTCGAAGCCCTCTTTGTGGATGGTGTGATGAAGATGGCGATCTCCTCCTTGGGAAGCTCCCTCTCCGGATCGATCCGGAGGCTAGGGTTCCTCCTTCAGGAAATGTTTCCGGCGTCTGTGTGCGTCTGATCCACGATCCGATTCCACAGGGTGGAAATAGTCAACGAGGTGGTCCTCCTGGCACCTCATACGACCACCCATGCGAGCGCTTGCTGTTGTATTGTTGGCCGTCTTTTGCTCTGGAGCGGCCGCCAGCGCCTCTCCTTTGATCTCTTTGCTTTTCTTTTATGGTAGGAGATTATCACATTAAATAACGTGATTACACCATAACTTCCCGAGATTCCTTCCATAAGCGTTTATTTGCTCCAAAAGTGTTTTCTGGGGAAAATTAACAAAATAAGCGCACAAACGCGGTAAAATTTCACAAAGCCTATTATAAAGACTAAAAAATAACGACAACCAAAATTATCACGTAAATTGGACTCATCAGGTTTCTAAGCCTGGCACAGATTTTAGGTTTTCATCTTCATTAGCGAAATATTTCTTATACGCCACAAAAATATATCTTTAGATTTGTGGTCGTCAAATGAAGTTTCTATACATATATACTTTGTGATACGGAAAAGTCCAAAACAAACCTAAAACTTGTAGACGAAAGTTAAATCATACCCTGAACTTGCAATCCTGGAAATCAACACATCAAACTCCCTGATCTCGGTCTATTTTAAACCTTGAGGGCGTTCCCAAACAGGAATTTTCGACGTGGAAGTCATATCCCGGGATCATTGGCTGCGGACACGACTAGGCTGGCCCACCAGGCACGAAGCGAGTTTTTTTTTTCCTTTTTCATAAGGCGCGACATAAAAATACCGAAAAAACATCAAGGGAATTGAACTTGCGACTTGGCGTTGCCAAACTCCACCTGCTAGTCACTGGACCAGATGACTATTAGTGATATAATAAGAAGCCCGAATTATTTAACCACATGCCGTAGTGTCGAGATTTTAGAACATTTTTTAAGTACAAACAAAATTTGAAAACATATACAATTTTTGAACCCCCTAAACATTTTTTAAAGTGCGACACCTTTTGAACTTCTGAATACATCTTGGAAAAAAGAATATTTATTGAAAACACAATCAATTTTGAAAAGCAAACACTTTTGAAACATAAACTTTTTCTAAAAAAACGGGAACAATTTTTGAACCCGGAACATAATTTACAAAAAGTAAAAAAAAAGTTAATAAATTCAAAATATATTCCGGATTTGTTTTTAAAATTTCTGAATTGAATTTTTTTCAAAAGCTTAAAAATGTTCTTTTTTTTTTCTATTTTTGGTCACAAATTCAAAAATGTTTCTAGTTTTTCAAAAAGTGTTTGATATTTTCAAATTCTGTTTGTGTTTTTAAAGATTGTTCACATTTCTGAAAATATGTTTGCAATTCCAAAAATTGTTCCCATATTTAAAAAATGTTTGGTTTTCAAAAATTGTGTCACATTTTTATTTTTATCTTGGAATTTCGTACAATATTTGCATTACAAAATTATATTTAGCATTTCAAAATTGTTCGCATTTTTAAAGATTTTTTCAAATCTTTAAAAAAATGTTTACATATATTAACGCTCCTGTCTGTTCTTATAGAGGTCGCACTATCTATCCACACAAGCATCCTTTAGGGTGATTGGATAGCTGTGGGCGCCATGAGTGCAAGCTCCCGAGTTTGATTCCTCTCCAACACTTAGATTTTTTCATTTGCTTGTTATAGAAGGCAAGTGCCTTTTTGTAGTTTAAAAATGTGTTAATTGTCATTATGAAAATGTGAAAAAAAATATATTATCATTATGAAAATGAAAATAAAGAAAACAAAAAACAAAAGGTAAAAAACCAAGAAAAATCAGAGCAGAGTGAGTGCGCGAGCGATTGCGCAATGGGCCAGCCCAATTCATCCTTATGTCTAGCCAGCGAGTTAACGATCCTAGGATTTCACTTGCCATGCCATAGAAGACATGTTAAATGCCCTCGATGTTCAAAATAGATAAGATCAAAGAGTTTGTGTGGTGATTTCCATGATTATAAGTCCAGGGTTCGATTTAGCTTTCGTCCACAGGTCCATGGTTTGTTTTAGACTTTTTCCCTTTTTGATATATCAGAGTAGAGTGAGCGCGCGAGTGACTACGCTAATGGGTAGGCCCGATTCATCCTAATGTCTAGCTAGCCAGTCAACAATCCTAGGATTTCACTTGCCACGTCATAGAAGACAGGTTAAACACCGTCAAGGTTCAAAATAGACCTGATCAAAGTGTTTGATGTGCTGATTTCCAGGATTATAGGTTTAGTGTTTGATTTAGCTTTCGTCTATAAGTCCACGGTTCGTTTTGGACTTTTTTTCCTTTGTGATATATCATAGAAGAGTGAGCGCGCATGCGACTGCGCTAATGGGCCAGCCCATTTTGTCCTAATGTCCAGCCAGCCAGTCAATGATCCTAGGATTTGACTTGCCACGTCATAGAAGACAGGCTAAATGCCCTCAATGTTCAAAATAGACCGGATTAAAGAGTTTGTTGTGCTGATTTCTGGGATTATAGGTTTTGGGCTCAATTTAGCTTTCGTCTGGAAGTCCATAATTTGTTTTGGACCTTTTCCCTTTGTGATATATTTACACATGTTTTGTTACTCGAATTGAAAACCTAAATATTCGTGCCTCACCTTCAAATGTGACCTGCACAGATGGAGTAAAATCTTGCATGGCACGACTCCCAGGGTAAACTTCTCCTCTCCCTATGGCTATCGTACAAGGACATGCCCCAAATTGCTCCGGTCGGCGGGTGAGGTTTCTACTGGTTTGGCAAAAAATCATATCACCGTTTTGTTCTCCGATCGCAAGGCTGACAGTACCACGTACGGTCAATTCATGCAACAAAATATATATCTTAGCAGTGTTACTTAAAAAAAGACTTCGCAGCAGATCTATTTGTCATGTAGTCGTCGCTAGGTGGTCTATGGATCTGAATGTAATTTTTATTATTTCTGGTATTCGTTGTACTATAATGATTGGTGATGAATAGATTGGAAGTTTTCTCTCAAAAAAGGGATGTTCATACTTATTAAGTCTTAATAGAAATGGTTTTATGCATTGCAATGATGCAGAAGCTGAGAGGTATTCCCTCCTTTTCAGAAAGTAAAAAAGCTAGACGTGCAATAATTGTGTGAGCAGAATAGTGATGGTTCGTTACATCTGTTGGTCGTATAGCTAAATGGATGAGCAGCTAGAGATGTGTAAATGTGGCATGCCATGGCACGGCAGGCCAGAACTAACGTGGACCAAGGAATATATGCATTGGCCTAGCCATAGATGTCGTGGGAACGATTCCGACAATACGAAGGGGGTAGGGTAAAGGAGCATGATCTACCGAGATGCATATGGGTGACACAGTGATTTTAGCGAGTTCGGGCCTCTCACGATGAAGATAACGACCCTACATCTCGTGCTCCGGAGAGGCTTTCCTTTGTCTGTCATGAACACGGAGTTACATGGTATATTTGAGAGAGAGGAGAGCGGATCCCCATGCCTGAGCTAAGTCCGGAGACTAGAGAGAGAGAAAGGTAGTAGAAAAGAATCCCCCTAGTCTAGTGGTGAGGGGTGGCTTATATAGAGTGCGCCACCCCTTCACCTCCTATGTTACACAGTGGATCATCAATGCCATAATATTTGCTCACTACGAAACCGCCACTATGAGAATGATGCTCCGACTGTTTTGTCGACTGTTTGGTCTTCGTATATCCGAGTGAGATCGGGTGCTCCGAGTGGAATGAGTTCGTCGAGTGGATGTAGGATCTTTCGAGTGAGCTGATTGTCGAGTGGCTCGTAAGCTTATGGTTACTTCAGTCGGAATCTTCCTTGTAATCTTGTAATCTTGCATGTGGTGTCTTCAGGTGGGGTGTGTAGGCCATGCTTAGGACCCTACCCCTAATACATATCCACATCATTAGCCCCCGAATGGATCAGGGTTCGAGTGGGAAAGGGACAGTGTAGATTCTGCCAAACTCAACGTTCCGAATGAGCTTTGAGATTTTGCTGATGCTTGTGACGACTGGGCCTTCTAGCATTCGCCTTGATCTATTCAGCTTATCAGTCCTTCCGAGTGAATTTGGATGTAGGTCCTGCATCGAGTAACTGATTACTTGGAATTTCTTCACGCCTGGAACGTGTCTCTTTTTTGTTGTTGTTTGGCCGTCACTCGGACCGGGCGGACCGTTCCGAGTGGATACCATTCCAGTGGGGGCACGCTGAGTGCACCCACTGGGTGTAGTCCCCGAGACTACCGTTGACTGCGGGCAGTCGGTGGGAGTCTTAGAGCCTGTGTTTTTTGTTGTTGTTTGGCCGTCACTCGGACCGGGCGGACCGTTCCGAGTGGATACCATTCAGGTGGGGGCACGCTGAGTGCACCCACTGGGAGTAGTCCCCGAGACCGCCGTCGACTGCGGGCAGTCGGCGGGGGTCTTAGAGCCTGTCTTCTGGTTTGGAACTGAATTAAACAGGTGAACCCTCGTGCGCTCGGCACGGTAAATGACTTCAGCCTAGAACTGTGGCAGGTCTTCATGCATTCAGAATGGATCTTCACGCGCTTGGCATGGTGAATAAGTTCAGCCTGGAGCTGAATCAGTCGGACTGATCTTCGTGCACTTGGCACGGTAAATAAGTTCAGCCTGGAACTGGGTCAAGCAGGCGAATCTTCGTGCTCTCGGCACGACGAATGAATTCGGCCTCGAAACAGCCGACTGTAGAAAAGAGCTGGACACTCCAGGAGTAATCGCTCCAGTAGTACTTCTTACATTGACCGTTAGCTTCTTGTTTTCACCCTTTTGCATGAAAGGGGTATTTGTCCGAGTGGACGTGCTTCCCGACTGATCGGGGTATGTTGACTGCAAGGAAAAACTTGGTGGCACTTGTATGTCTCCCGGAGGAGATAGACTAGTGGTCCGACGTGGACGTGCCATGAAACCCGAGTGGCAAGGCTAGCGCGTGGACTGACTCTCCAGAGAGAGGCCACTCATTATCCCGGGGGAACACCAGCACATGCCATCTCCGAGTCCAAGTTTGTGAAACTGACGTCTTGGAGCCTAGAAGAAGGGCCAAGTATATCCGTAGAGGAGCATCGTTTTCACCCTTTTGTAGCCCTGAAGATGACTCCAGGTAATGATTTGGGCGATCGTCCGAGTGGACAGTGCGACCCTTATAGATCTTCGGCGGACCGAGCATGTATGGTCAGAGAAATATTCCCGATGTGATCAACAGGTTGATCAAATGGGCGTAACCCCTGAAGACGGCATGGCCCACAGCTGAGCGTAGCCCCCGAGTGATGCTCGAAAGAGGTAAGCTTGCTACAGAGTGCGATATGAGGCTTGATCATATGAGTAACTTAGTCGTTCCCGAGTTGGGGATGTAGTGGAGAAGACGTGTCCAACCGATGGTGATGCGCGGGGGCGGATGAATGGTAAGGGCATGCCCAACCGAGTGGCGACGCGCGGAGCGGCCGAAGGGCGAGGATGTGGACAACCGAGTGACGACGCGCGGGGCGGCCGAGCGGTGAAGACGTGCACAACCGAGTGGCGACGCGCGGGGCGGCCGAGCGGTGAAGACGTGCACAACCGAGTGGCGACGCGCGGGGCGGCCAAAGGGCGAGGATGTGTACAACCGAGTGACGACACGCGGGGCGGCCTAGCGGTGAGGACGTGCACAACCGAATAGCGACGCGCGGGGCGGCCGAGCGGTGAAGACGTGCACAGCCGAGTGGTGACGCGCGGGGCGGCCAAGCGGCGAGGATGTCTACAACCGAGTGGCTACTGCGCTGGTGACGGCGGGCGGCTAGTGGTAAGAGGATGTGTACAACCGAGTTGACGACACGCGGGCGGCCGACGTTGAGGACGTGCACAACCGAGTGGCGACGCGCGGGGCGGCCGAGCGGTGAAGACGTGCACAGCCGAGTGTGACGCGCGGGGCGGCCGAGCGGCGAGGATGTGTACAACCGAGTGGCGACGCGCGGGGCGGCCGAGCGGTGAAGACGTGACGACCGAGTGCGACGCGCGGGGCGGCGACCGGTGAGACGTGGCAACAACCGAGTGGCGACGTGCAGGGCGGCCGAGTGAAGATGTGCGAGGTGACTGAGTGAAGGACTATGTGCACAACCGAGTGGCGACGCGCAGGGCGGCCGAGTGGTGACGCGCAGGGCGGCCGAGTGAAGACATGCACAACCGAGTGGCGACGCGCGGGGCGGCCGAGCGGTGAAGAAGTGCACAACCGAGTGGCGACGCGCGGGGTGGTCGAGTGAAAATGGTCCTTGGAGGAGTCAGCCATATGCTTTCGAAGCCAATGTAGCGACGAGGTCGGTGTAGTGTGGTCGATGTAGCGACGCAACAAGATCGGCGTGACAACTGAGTCTGAGTAGGAATGAAGATGGCGCGCAAAGTGTCTGAGTGATTATGAAACTTGTCGAAGTAGCGGATCTGACTGCACTCGTTGAAGTGAAGGATTCGACTGGTGATGAAGTACTCGACCACTCAGGAGAATGTGATTCTGAATGAGCTGCAGCCCCCGAGTGCGGCGTAGCCCCCGAGCGTACTACAGACTTTGACGATTGAATTGTCGGAATATGAGAAATATAGTTTTGAATGGATAAATTATAATTCATCGAGTCGGACTCGGGTAAAGATGAGGAGGAGCTTCCGAGTGATGCTCAAAAGAGGCAAACTCGTAAAGGAGTGAAGTGTGCAGTTTGATTACAAAAGTGACTTATCTGTCTCATGCCTGACGAGGTCTATATCACTGATATGATGAAGAGGATCCCACAGAGGGGTCGGCCGGATGTGTTTGAAGTTAACAGAGCGACAAGGTCGGTGTTGTGGTGCGCTAAGACCGGTATGGTGACCGAGTCTGAGTAGCGATGAAGTTGGCGCATAGGGCCGTCGAGTGGTCGCGTAACTTGTGTAAGAAAAATAGCACAAGCCAACGTAACGATTTCTCGAGGAAATTTGATGTGTGCTGAAATAATTTGTGTGAATAACACCCATAGACACCCGCTGGGAGTGCAAGGGGCTTGCTGGTTAACCAGCAAGAGTCTGAAAGAGCGAAGGATCCGTTCGAACTTGTCGAAGTGAAGGATCCGACTGAACTCGTTGGAATACTGGCTCAAATAAAACGGAAGTGTAGTGTTTCGACTGAGTTGCAGCCCCGGAGGACCGATGCAAACTCGAAATGAAGAACACATGGTATTTGTGAATGATGTATGCGAAAAAATGGAAGTTGGACTCGGGAGTCACATAACCAGTACTAAGCAAGTATGTGAAAATAAGCAGCCGAGCGTAGAGGTACACTCGGTGGCGTGGCCTCCGAGTGAACGTGATGTGTGAATTACAAGATACTCGGGAACGCCGAAATAACAGAATGTAGCGCATGTAGAATGACTTAGCTGTCTGAAGTCACGCGAGTGGACAAGTGGTGAAGATTTCAACCGATGGCAATGCGCGGGGCGACTGATTGATGTAGATGTGTCTCACCGAGTGGCGACGCGCGGGGCGGCCGAGTGGTGATGAGGTGACCAACCGAGAGGCGACGCGCGGGGCGGCCGAGTGGTGATGAGGTGACCAACCGAGAGGCGACGCGCGGGGCGGCCGAGTGGTGATGAGGTGACCAACCGAGAGGCGACGCGCGGGGCGGCCGAGTGGTGATGAGGTGACCAACCGAGTGGCGACGCACGGGGCGGCCGAGTGGTGATGAGGTGACCAACCGAGTGGCGACGCGCGGGCAGGCCGAGTGATGAGAGGTGACCAACCGAGTGGGAAGCGGGGCGGGGGAGCTGGAGAGGGGGGGTGACCAACCGAGTGGCCGACGGCGGGGGGCCGAGTGGGGATGAGGTGACCAACCGAGTGGCGACGTGCGGGGCGGCCGAGTGGTGATGAGGTGACCAACCGAGTGGCGACGCGACGCGCGGGGTGGCCGAGTGGTGATGAGATGACCAACCGAGAGGCAACACGACGCGCGGGGCGGCCGAGTGGTGATGAGGTGACCAACCGAGAGGCGACGCGCGGGGCGGCCGAGTGGTGATGAGGTGACCAACCGAGTGGCGACGTGCGGGGAGGGCCGAGTGGTGATGAGGTGACCAAACGAGAGGCGACGCGCGGGAGGCCGAGTGGTGATGAGGTGACCAACCGAGAGGCGACGCGTGGGCGCGCCGGGTGGTGTGATGAGGTGACCAACCAAGAGGCGACGCGCGGGGCGGCCGAGTGGGGATGAGGTGACCAACCAAGAGGCGACGCGCGGGGCGGCCGAGTGGTGATGAGGTGACCAACCAAGAGGCGACGCGCGGGACGGCCGAGTGGTGATGAGGTGACCAACCGAGAGGCGACACGCGGGGCGGCCGAGTGGTGATGAGGTGACCAAACAAGAGGCGACGTGCGGGTCGGCCGAGTGGTGATGAGGTGACCAACCGAGAGGCGACACGCGGGACGGCCGAGTGGTGATGAGGTGACCAGCCGAGAGGCGACGCGCGGGGCGGCCGAGTGGTGATGAGGTGACCAGCCCAGAGGCGATGCGCGGGGCGGTCGAGTGGTGATGAGGTGACCAGCCCAGAGGCGACGCGCGGGGTGGCCGAGTGGCGATGAGGTGACCAGCCAAGAGGCGACGCGCGGGGCGTCCGAGTGGTGATGAGGTGACCAACCAAGAGGCGACGCGCGGCGCCATGCGGGGCGGACGAGTGATGGAGATGCGAGGAAGCTGACCGCGGCGTGTCCGTCGTTGATGAAGATGCGTCCCGTGGAGTGGCGACGCGCGGGGCGTCCGAGCGAGGCGGACGCGTCCCGCGGAGTGACGATGCGCGGGGCGTCCGAGTGAAGTAGACGTATCCAGCTGAATGACGACGAAGCACGAGGCGACCGAGTGATTGCTGGACGAAAACGTCCCTGTCTGACTGTCGCAGTGGTTTGTTAACCATCCGAGTAAATTCGTCCGAGCATACATGCGAATCGTTCGAGTGGACGGTCATTCAAGTGAGCTTTAGTCCCGTCCGAGTGAACCTGGAATCGAATCAAAAAGGGACTGTTAAGCAATTGTAGAGTAATTTAAGAACTAAACTGTAAAATGATCGGAGAGGATAAGGTCCTTAATTCTCTGTCGAATGGCTGGGACTTGTTCTGCCAGGTTCGTCGTTTACGTTGCAGATGAGGCTGGAGACTACGACAAGCCGGACGGCGCTGGTGGCCATGCGTGGAGGTTCGACGACGGCCTCGCAGACGAAGCCGGACACGACGACAAGGCGGATGGCGCCGGTGGCTGCATGCCGAAGCCAACCAACCGAGTAACCTGCACGTTAATTGTCCAGAGTGCAAAAATCATCTCCGGGCTTGCCGGCCGAGTGAACCTGTTCGTTAGCCGGCCGAGTGAAAAGGTGAATCGGCCGAGTGAACCTCAGCTGGGCTGCGATCCGGTCGCCACGCCATCAGCCGAGTGGAATAAATGATGAGTCGGTCGGGCGGCGTTGTTCGTTAAGCCTGCAAGTTAGCAAGTCCTCGTACATCCACGAATATTTTTTGCTGGAATAAGTGTCTTCGCATGGATGCTATTTTGCAAGGATTAAAGACCACAGGTGGTTATGCATGCACGCACAAATTAACCGGTGTGGAAACCGAAAGATAAGCAATTAAGCTATTAATTTGCGGAAATAGTGAAGGCAATCAATCACCGTAATTAGGTAACAGGTGCTGGGAATCCTCACCTGATGAGCCGCTTAATGAGGCGATTAACTGAACGAAACAGCCAGCGCACATCATGAGGCCCTCGTTATGCGCTTGGGATAGTGGGTTACGTACTCTCCGAAGAAGACGACGCAGATGAAGGAGACGCAAGCGGCCGGGTAGCACGTGCTGCCGGCGATGCAAGCGAGGGACGGCGAGCGCGTCGCAGGGCGGGCGAGCACGGCGGTGGGCCGGCAAGCGCGTCGTAGAGCGAGCGCGTACGACGCTGGGCCGGCGAGTGCGGCACGGGGCCGGCGAGTGCGACACGGGGCCGGCGTGTGCAGCGCAGGGCGGGCGAGCACGGCGCTGGGCCGGCTAGCGCGGCGCAGCATATCACCTCTTCGGGAGTCAGACGGGGGCGATCACTTCGGCTCTTCATCCGCATGTGCAGCGACCATGCATGGAAGAGCGGCGACAGCGTTCGCATACGAGGCTGAAGATGACCCTGTTCTTGGCAAAGGCAAGATGCATCACAAGTAAAATAGGGAATAGATGTAAGAATTGATACAAACCGTCTGCATCATGGTTCGATAGACGTCATGCCCCACGGTGGGCGCCATCTGTCATGGGAACGATTCTGACAATACGAAGGGGTAGGGTAAAGGAGCATGATCTACCGAGATGCATATGGGTGACACAGTGATTTTAGCGAGTTCGGGCCTCTCACGGTGAAGATAACGACCCTACATCTCGTGCTCCGGAGAGGCTTTCCTTTGTCTGTCATGAACACGGAGTTACATGGTATATTTGAGAGAGAGGAGAGCGGATCCCCATGCCTGAGCTAAGTCCGGAGACTAGAGAAAGAGAGAGGTAGCAGAAAAGAATCCCCCTAGTCTAGTGGTGAGGGGTGACTTATATAGAGTGCGCCATCACCTCCTATGTTACACAGTGGATCATCAATGCCATAATATCTGCTCACTACGAAACCGTCACTATGAGAATGATGCTCCGACTGTTTTGTCGACTGTTTGGTCTTCGTATATCCGAGTGAGATCGGGTGCTCCGAGTGGAATGAGTTCGTTGAGTGGATGTAGGATCTTTCGAGTGAGCTGATTGTTGAGTGGCTCGTAAGCTTATGGTTACTTCAGTCGGAATCTTCCTTGTAATCTTGTAATCTTGCATGTGGTGTCTTCAGATGGGGTGTGTAGGCCATGTTTAGGACCCTACTCCCAATACATATCCACATCAATAGACACAGAGGATCTAGTCCTCCAAAAACCACTCTGATCTCTCTGCCCATGTAGGCAGTGCATGCTCTCGCTGATCAACATGCATGCATGCATGGTCTTTTATCCCGTGCCGAAGGCCAAAGCAAAGAAAGCAAGAGCGAGACAGATAAGGGTGCCGAAGGCCAAAACAAGTTCTAGGACCTGAGGTGCTATAGGCAAGTGGTTGATTTACCCACTGAGCAGGCAGCGGCACTTACGTCACAAAAGCCAGCAAGTAATTCTCAGTCTCAGTCTCATCACGACGGCCAGCAAGTAGAGTAGTATTCACCCACCGAGTATCTCAGATCGATCGCAGCTGGGGCGTCACGCATGCGTAGCCTTCAATTGCTGCTAGCACGAGACACCAACGGCCATTAGCAGATTGCTACACTTCAACGACTGGCCGGAGCAAATTAACGACTGCTAAGATAAGATAAAAAGCAAGACGTAGCTGGTATTCCTTGGGTCTTCGTCACTCCTTCCAGTTAAAGCCATGCATAGCCTTTTCTGGAGGCGATCGACAAAAGGCGATAGAGAAGGAGGGAGTAGCCGGCCCGGCCATGGGTAGTTGAGTACGTACGTAGGTACTAGTGCATGCGTGGTGGAATTAGCAGAGACGACAGACAGAGGAAAGGAAAAGCGAAGGGAGGGATCGGTGAAGAAGAAGTGAAGTGGATGGTGGTGATGATGGTGTGATCGATGGAGTGTCGGAAAAGTGGGGGGATAATCCATGGAATATCCGCTGCCATCGTTGGGAGGGCAACGGCGCCGATGGATGGATGGGTCGAGGAGCGGCTAGCTAGCTAGCCAACCAACGTTGCACCATGCATGAGCTGGTTGACCAGCCCACGATGATGCCTAAATAATTATATTTCTCAGCTATAAATATCCGCGCGTGTTTATGGGTCGTCTTCTTTTTCCCTAGGAAATGTTTTTGTTGTTTGTTTAGACTTGCTCTTCGGCTCTTCGGTGGTTGGATCCGACAAAAACGGGTTTTACGTCTTGTTTCTTTTTAGGGGTCATTGTTTTCGAAGAATCTCTCGTTATTTAAGTGTTTCCAAGACTGGTCAGTGTTGTCTCTTGTTGTGCATTGCTAATCGCTTTGGCATGACATCATGTTTTTTCTTTTCAAAATCTTTTTTAGAAACACTGAGTACAACCTAAACGCACACACACCCACACACACCACTACCTCATGCACTTGGTGCCTATGGAAGATCGGAGTGGCGGTTGACAAAGCCACCCCATACGTCTCGCTGACGGCGTGAATCATCCGCCTTATGCATGCAGGGCTTCTAACTTTGGGTTTGATCTCTAGTGGGATGGTACAATCACCCTCCTAGACATTTAATCATAAGTTGTTGTATTTTTCAATAATTTAGATGTGCACATTCTCAACGCACTGGCTTGCCCTTGATATTCTACTCTCACGGAGGCTAAGTGTACAGTGGTATCAACTCAGTAGCGATGTATTGTACTTTATCGGAAAAAAATATGCATGTGGTATGCATTTTTTGCTGGCTTCAAAACATCTCTTAGACTAACGTCTAAAAGAAAGGTAGTAAAAACACTGACGACAAGAACGGCAAAAATATGTGCATGGTTTGCTCTTGCCACACCATAAGGACATTGTCAGCGTGTCTCTAAAAAACTCCTAAATTTTAACTTTCCATACACCTCATTAAACCATAACTACTCAATTTTTAGGTGCTAAAAAGCATGGAGCTAGCTAATCAAACCCCTAAAACTTAACTCACTAAAATAAATTCTTTGTCAATTCTTCAATCTTTTGGTTTACATACTCCATTTCAACTAGATATTTGCACACATATAAATTTGAAACTTCAAATTTCAGTGCATCCAATTCAACAACAATACAAATTCAATGTTTTCAAATTTAATTATTCAAATTCAAACACACCAAACGATCCAAATGAAGTGATAATCCAAATAAAGCATGAAAAAACAGAAGAATCAAGTGCTATGAAGTGCCCACAAGTGCTCAACAAGGTCATCTGGTGAGAACTTCTCGGTTCTAGATCCTTCAGTGCACTGCAAGGAATCTCTGGATCATGTTTGCATTATTTTTCAGCACAACAGGAACCCCATTGGAGATGTACCAAAAGTTCTTCGGTTGTCGTCTCTCATCCTCAATGATCATGTTGTCAAGATTTTCTAGAGGACATGTCCTTCCAATACCCGATAGGGCTACGAACAATCGCAAAGAGGTTGTGAAGAACACCGAAAGCTGTCTGAACATCGTTTCTTACCGACTATTGAAACATTGCAAAGTGAGATTTCTTTTTGCCAACTGAACTTTGCAATGTTCGCAAATATGGTCCTTGGAGGATTAGATGTTATCGACAAGGTAGTAGCCCATCATTATTCATGGTCACTGATATCATAGTTGCAAGGTGGAGCATCTTCGGAAACAGGCCTTCCGAACAGTGGTGACCTCGAAAGGACGTTAAGGTTATTATGAGAGCCAGGCAATCCAAAGTATAAATGCCAAATCAATAGATCCTCTGATGCGACTGCCTCGAGGATGGTGGTTCGAACGTTGCAATGCTCTTTGTATTAATTGCAATGTTACATCTTCTTCCTCCTCCTCGGACGAAGAGTGGTCAAAGTACATCTCCCTCAACCTTTTCAGAAATGGCATTATTGAGTGATGAATTTGATTGCAAATCAATAAAGAGAAACAAAGAAAAGGGGAAAAACATACCTATGCAATTCGTTGAACACTTTGGTAGGCGGAGGAAGTGAGAGCAGCTGCGGTCGGTGTTGCTGTGACGTCGAGGTTGCGGGTAGACGGCGGAGCTGAGGGGATGGCATGCACACATCGATGAGCTCGATTCTTGTCGAAGGCGTGTCCATGCTTCGCCGAGCAAGCCCACCATGGTTCAGCTCCAGTGTTCCGAAATCTGCCAGCATGGCCATGATTCAAGTGACGCACGCAGGCCTGGAGGGCACGCGCACTTCCGGCACTCGCGTTGCAAACAATCTCGCATGCTGACGATGGCTGAACCCAACGCGCGCGATCTGACGTCGGGTTGGGATGGCCCTCCCTCGACCATGTTTTTCGTGGTACGCCCCGCGCGATCCTTTACTTTGGGTTTTTGCGTGTTTGACCCTTCCCCGATCGATGGAACACCCAGCCGAAAAGCCGAGCTCGAAACGCCAGTGCGCTCATAGTGGAGGAAGGTACGTGCGAGCTGATGGTCAACACTGTTACTCCTGCACCGATCAGCATGGTCTGGGTTGGCAGGTTAGGCCTGCCTCCCTGCTTGCGACCTGTGCGTCGCTGCATGCAGATGCAGGCATACGCACGGGAGGGTTGATCCAGGTCCACGCGTTCGGATCCGATCTGATTGGTTTCATGCGATGCGATGAGACCTTTGCCCTCCAATCTCCATGCATGCAGAATTAGGCCGGCCGATCGGTCGGATCGCTCCCTCGCTTTGTGCTGCACCGTACATGGAGCTAGTTCATGCCTTCATCAATCTTTTGACGGGCTCCGCGTTTTGTGAGGACGCTAATAGGAAGCGAATGTAAGCTTCCGCGGGTGCTCCATGCAAACGATCGTTCGTTCTGCAAGGTTCATGTGAGCGAACGGTGGAGTACGGACGAACGCGTGCGAAAGCGCGAAGGGCCCTAATCGGTACACCCTCTATTTTTATTTACTCTGCATCATATGGATAGGAGTAGCGGTAGATGCTGTCAAGATGGCGGATACAGGCATATTGTTGTTCTACTTTGTAAGGTCCTCGAGAATAATCAATAAAATGGCCGCATGCATCTCCCAGATGCAGAGGCCGGGGATCATCCTCCTTTTCTAATAAAAAAAATTAGATTAGACTAAATTCAAACTTTGAGATTTTGATCAAGTTTATAGAAAACAATATGCACATTTACAATAACAAATCTATATGACATAAGAATCGGCTTCGGTAGTGGAACGGGTGTCTCGTTCTGGCGATGGTAGTGATGGGGAGGGGAGGGGGGAAGGGGGGGGGGGGTATGGTGATGAAGCGAACAAATTAGGATACTTATCCACAGTCATGGTTCCAAGTTCCTTGGAGCTATGTTCAGCCTACTCTTCAGTCTGTATATAAGGAAAACCAAATTGGATTAAATATAGTAATACTTAACATAACATAAAACCCATTAAGCTACGTGGAAGGGGAGCCCTCTCGCGCTAGCCACGTCATCACAAGAAGATGAAAAGAAAAACAAGTTAGCGATTGGGCGGGCAGAAAAGAGCGAGACAAAAAGATCAGGCTCGTTGCCTCCCCACGCACGCCAACGCAGCCGCCGCCTCCTGTGCTTGTTTCTCTCAGCGTCGCCAGATCCGGGGGAGCCACCGGGAGGAGAACCACGAGCATGAGAGACCACGACCGCGGCAGCAGCAGCATCCCTGATCAGATCCGGCGCTTAGCGCTGCCGCCGCCCTTTTCTCTTGTCTACAAGGCCGGCACATCAAGATCGAGCAGGCTAGGCGGCGGCGCTCTCAGATCCGCGCCGCGACGGTTCTAGCTCGTCGTCGCGGCCGTAGGGCACATGCTCGTCGTCCAGAAGCACAGCTCCGAGCTGGCCACGACCTAGGGCTCTCGGAGCTCGCGCGACCGTGCTCGAGGTGGACACCGGCGTCGCCCAAGACGAATTCCTACTCCAATCCTCTGCCCGGCGAGCATAAACAATTCACCAGCACGGGTGACACAGTGGATGAGGAGGCCGAGCCGTCCACGAGGCCATGGACTCGCCCCTCGCCTCGTGGGGCGGAGAAGGATAACTGGACAAGGGGGCGGAGCAGTCCACATCACCGTCGTTCTCGCATTCGAGCTATCTGTAACGCCGTCGCCATCCCCTAGCCCCTCGCCGCGCGGGACGTAGAGATGGGCTAGGACATCGATAGGAAGCTGTCGTCGCCATCACCTAGCCCCTCGCCTCGCGGGACGCAGAGATGGGCAAGGACGCCTGTAGGAAGCAGCTAAAGCTCTCGCCTTTGTGGTGTTTCTATTGCATTACTGATTAAGTGTGTTTTCCTTGCTCGGGGTTGCCGGTGCAGGTACTAAAGTGCAGACCAACGAGGAGTTCGCGATTAATCTTGTGAGTTTATAATCAGTGGTAGTATTGCTTTTAGTGCCAGTATTTTCCTCTTTGATATGAGTGCAAGTATTTCTATTTGGTATTTAACTTGATAATTGACGATTTTCTGGAAAAAGGGCCAAAGATTAGTCTGACAATCTTTATATCCGACTCTTGTGGGAAGTACAATAACGAAAGTATGTTCTTCATGCTTATGTTTCCCAAATTGGCAGCTCTCAGTTAAACTTCTTTACTGATCACTTCAAGCTGCTGAAAACTATTTTCTGCCAAGGATTAATGGTAGCTTTTATATGCACTGAGCTGTGTAAGCTCTCCTGCATTTGCAATCTTGCTTTAGTTCATTATAGTTCCCAAGAATACGTCAGAGAGAGTACATAAAAGAGAGGACAGGAGAAGTTGATAAGACAGAAGAACTGATAAGGCCTTTTGCTTTTGCTTTGTCCAGGAAAATGTTAAGGCGAAGCATCCTCTGTTGTTGTATGAGTCAAAGTTGTACAGGGTACTGCAGGGCGGAAGTAGTACTCGTTCATTTTCTTTCCTTGGACCATAAATTTAAGATATTTTTTGCTGTTAGGATGCTGGCGTACATTTTTTTATTGTGCAGCTAGGATTTCAAATGTCAAAGTGGTTTGGTGTTGAGGGGTGACTACAATGTTCTTGTTACTTTGGTATGATCTAGCACGGTTGAATTGTGGTGGCTGGCTCGTTGGACAAGCGGACGCCACTCTCCTCCTCGTCTTCGACGACATGAAGAATATTGATGTTGAGATGGACGCACGCTTCAGGAGCAGCAGAGGTCCTATTTAGTTTTTTGTTGAATCCGTTTTCCTTTTCTTACTTGTGTTTGCACCTCTCTTAACCTAACAAACATTTGGCACCTTTGAAAATCTGTTGGAAACATGCGAACGAATAACAATATGTCGGATTTCATTGTCTGCCAAACACATGACCATCTTGTTTATTTCAGGTATGTGAACCCTCACTGGGAAAATTCCTCTTCTATCGGAGTTGACCTGTCTCAGACAAAGCCTTCCTGTGTAGATGGGAAAGTGACTCAAAATTCTGCTAGGACTCCATTAGTACAGGTAGAGGGCTTGTTAATATGCCATGCTAATGCAATTTGACATATGACATACTGACCGGCCATTATTTTAATTCTTCGTCTTCACCTGCTCAATTGGTCTTATGGGGAGAGATCTTATAGGTTCTGCGTAAGGGTGAAGGACAATTCCATTCTATGAAGTGGAAGATTTGTCCTGATCATCTAAATTTCATTAGTTATTTTTCTTCTTTGAGTGACCTTGCTTTGGTTTTAACCACACAATGAGCTCTAGAGTAGCTGAGTATTTAACAAGTAGGTGATGCTTTAACTTACTATTCATGATCAAATTGATGATACAGGTACACACATGTTTTGTGGTGCTATATTTCTATTCTGTAGGTGAGAGGATCTCATGTTGGTTCATATCTACCATGTTCTGGTGTTTGGCATCGTACACAAAGGTACCAAAAGAGAAGGAATAATGATTCTAATATAGTGAAGCATGTGGATGTTGATGCTCCAACTCTGAAGTAGCCCAACTTCTTCCTCATTACAAGGTAGGCTATTGGTATCTATCTCAAATACAGTGTAAAGATCCTTTCATAAAACTGCTAATAATTTATTATGATATCTAAATGATACAAGTATGCATTATAATTGGTTCCACTTGGCCTTTCCAGAATTATTTTTCATACTCTTTATGTGATAACACACCATCTTTCACCTCATAATCTCACTTTAACAGAGTATGCCTTGGACAACTGTGCAATACCTAACCTTCAAATTTAATCCTTTATGTTAAAGCAATAATTATTGGACTAACAACATTATAAAGAAGAAAAATCTCTTTCAGCTGTTAAAGATCTCTTCTCATTAATCATCTTTGGTGAATTAACTAGAATTTTCATGTAGTAAAATCAGAACTCACCCTTCCTTTATGTGTAAGAATAAACAAGATGAATTGCTTTTAGAAGATATCTGGACTCTCTTTAAGAGCTGGAAGATTAGAAGAGGCATGCGAATTGTGTCGATCTGCTGGACAGGTTGGTCAGCTTGTATATGCCTATGTAATTCTTATGATGTATCACCTCTACTTGATGCTAATGCCTCGAGTATGTTCAGGCATGGAGAGCTGCCACCCTTTGCCCCTTTGGTGGCATAGATCTGTTTCCTTCCCTGGAGGCCATGCTCAAGAATGGAAATGCTAGAACACTACAAGCAAGCTCCAGGGCTGGGTCGTTTGATTCTGTCTTTTTTCTTTGATTTCTTTCCAGTTCTCAGCTGAATCTACTACTGCTACGCTTGCTCTGCTTTATCAATGCATACTTTTGCTCTTTTCGATTGCATGTCTTGTATTTTTAACAACCAACATGGAGTTATCGCTCTTTTCGACTGCTTGTCTTCTCGCTGAAGTAAGAATCTTGTCATACAGAGACGTTAACTAATACGCCAGCTTGATTAGTGTGCACAATTCTGCCTCAAGAGGCGCCACCAGGTGGCGCCCCAGCCACTAGTCACAGAGAAAAATAGGACCCTCTTACCTGGCTGACGTTCGCCGGGAAGGGTGGCATTTGAGAACGTTTTAGGTGGCATTTTTAGTTGTGAGGAGATGACAGTTTCTTCAGAGGGGCATTTTTCGTTTAAAGCTGCCACAGTTTGATCTTGTCTCAAAACTAAAATTGTCATCAAAAGGGGTTCGCTTGCCACCCCCTTCTCAGCGACTGTACGGCAGGTAACATTACCGAAACTATATGTACTACAAATTTTGAGCCCTTATTTCTACTTAGTGCCGCAAACGAGTCGAGTTCGAGCGAGTTGGAGTTGGCTCATCTCAACGCATATTAAAAGTCGATTTTGAGCTAAGTTCGAGCTAAATGAGATGGTAAAAGTTATAAATCTTTGGTGATTATTCCAACTAGATAAGGCTTAACACAATATGAGAAAGCACTAAAAAATATTATTCCAATCAAGACGATGATAATATAAATTTCTTCAAAGTAGTTTGACTTATTCTCTCACGACCGAAAATCTAGTATCAAAACAAACATATAATTGGGAAAACAAATTATTGGCCAAAGACAATAGTAAGGCATAAATCTTCTCTGCACTTAATTAACCTTCAGTAAATAAAATGGACAAAATTCATGCACAACATATTTGGTAATAAATTATCTTATTTCCATTTATTATATAGCATGATCACTTAACATAATGATATTATGTCGAGCTATCGAGGTAAAATTGAGCGAGTTCGTATTGGCTCAAGATCGGCTCATTTATCGGTCGAGCTACATAAAGTGTTCAAACTCAGCTTGTTTATTTTCGAGTCGATCTTGAACCGCTCACAAGTCTTGACTTTTTCTTGCAGCCCTATTTGTAATAGACACTATGGTCGTCGCACTTCTTGTCCTGTGCAAGATCCAGCGCTAAGTCTACAAGGGTAGCTGAACGAAAAGGTAATTACCTTTTTGGTCTTCGATCTCGCGGCGCATATGTTCCGATGAACATGAGCCATCCGATAGGTGGCCTAATCATCACCCGGCCACATGAACCTACAAGACATTGTCCCATCGACCCTAGCTACTCAGATCTCACGAAGAAGAAACCCTAATATGCCAAGAATACATACGAGATATCCGCTGCCCAAAGAAATAGTTAATTAGTAGTATGCTCTAGCCATCCTGTAGAGGCAAGAGACTTTAATTTGAGGCATGTTTTCCTTTACTAGTACATGGAGAACAAACTTTGGAGTTCCAAGCGAACAGTAATATGATAAGTTTATAGGAGTACCCACTGACCCGAGCTGAACTGTAGAGGAACCAATGAGGGCTGTATGAAAGATTGATGTGCTTTAGTTTGGTATGAGATGCGTGTAGTGCTTTTTCCCGTCAATAATTCTACACCAGTATTAACTGGAACATTCTGCTGGTCGTGCGACCTGTAGACGCACAATCATCAAGAAAGCTAATAAAGCTGTAGCGCTCTGCCAATTCCATGCATGTTTTGTGGCTAGAACTCATGACCGTACACCCACCGAAATGCACCTCAATGGAACGTTAGTTTACTTGAGAGTTTCTACCGTATTTTTGTGGAGAACGATCCGATTATATCTAGAGTACTGCAGTTTTTTCATACTCCATCCCTTTCTTTTTACTCTGCATATTAAATTTATTTGAAGTAAAAATACGCAAAGTTTGACCAAATATATATTAAAAATTATCAACAATCATACCAAAGTCATATATATAGTATGATTGTGATTGTTGATAATTTTTCCTATAGAGTTGGTCAATTTTACATAGTTTGACTTCGGACAAATATTATATGCAAACTAGAAAGAAACGGAGGGAGTGATAACGTGGCTTTGGGCAGTAACCATGTGTGCATGCACACACATAACTTAGACATAAATCCTCCGGCTCTAATCTAGTCTCAGTGATGCTTGGTCTGACGTTGCCGAAAAGCTCAATGTTTTTTTTTCATGGTGTTGGGGATATAACCCCGTGCTATGACCCGCCTAGGAGGGGCCGGGTCATATCGTCCACGACTTATAATTGAAGGCTCAGTAAGGCTTACAAGCGGGCTATTGAAAGCCCATGACCCGGAGGCGACTCAAGACCCGAAGGCGTGAGCCGCCTGATGATAGCTTGTCTAGCAAGGCAAGGTAATTTAGGGATAGGGCCGGTTACGATATGTAATATGACCCGGACTCTTGTAAGCCGCCAGACTTCGACCTGTGTATATAAAGGCGAGACCCGGCGCCGGGTTAACTAAAGAAATAACAAGTCGAGAACTAGGTCAAGCGTATTCGCTCTTTTGTAATCGAAACTCAAGCAATACAACTAGAAGCAGGACGTAGGCTTTTACCTCGTTGTGAGGGGCCGAACCTGGGTAAACCCTTGTGTCCTTTGTCTCGTTCAACCCCTTTGAGCTAACCTACATTGCGATGGCTCCACACCTAAGTCCTTTCACAAGGGCATCTGCCATGTCAAGTCCACGACAGTTGGCGCCCACCATGTGGCCTGAGCACGGTGGTTTCAAGTTCTTGAAGGGAAATTTCTCAGGGATCAAAGGATACGTCGTGGGCCGGATGACCAAGAGTCGCCGCGGCAAGATCTACATTGACGAAGCAAGTTGGGACCCCGAGGCCGACTCAATCCAGTACGGGTACCGGGTCCCCTTCGACGGAATTCACGTCTTCATCAGCAAGATCGGCGAGTCAGAGCCTGAGCCGGATTCCTGCGCCGATGTCATCGAGACGGCTCGGCGCGCGCAACCCGCCAGGGCTCAACCCGGCCGGAAGCGCACTTTCGTTGGCTTTGTTCATGGGGCGGATCTCGAGGAAGGATCTATGTCTGGTGGAGAGACGGCCATCTATTCAGGGGATGAATCCTCAACTGGAGAGACCGAGTCAATCTATCAGCTTCAGGACAGCGGGCTTTGGGGCTATTCCGATGGTGACAGTATTCCGGAGCCTTATGAGCTGCCGAGCAGGGCTGCTATCTTTATGGCTGGCACACAGCCAATGGTGAACTCCTCAACTGCCGCGGCCATGACGTCCAGCTCAACAGCCGCCGCGACGGCTGGGGCGAGTGGCTCCGCGCGTCCACCGGCTCAAGTCTTATCTGAACTCTTGGATACTTTGGCGACTCTGTTAGCCGCGGAGGTGACCCCGGCGAATCAAGTGCAGCATAATGCGGAGGTAGCAAAGCTGCGGGACGAGGTGACCAAGGCCCGAGAGGACCTCGAGGCAGAGAATGTCAGGATGGCCACAGAGCGAGCCGCCTTGGAGGCCGAGTCGCAGCGGATAAGGGCAGAGGCTTTTCGTTTAGATCTGGACCAGAATGCGTCAAACGCTGTCCTTTGCAGGAGGCACCAGAGCCGTTTACCTTCGCTGTTCAAAGGGCGGAACCTTTTTAACACCCCTGGAGCTGGACCAAGTAACCCGCCCGGTGTGACCCGCGATGCGGAGGCACCTGGGACCGGAGCGGCGGCTCAGCCTCGGGTGCCCGACCCACCTCGTCAGAATCTGACCCCGCCTCAACGAGTATCGGCGCCTTCTGGTCACTACTCTAACTCGGTGGATAACATGATTGCTGCGGCCACACGTTTGGCGGCTATTCCAATCGAGGGCGAGTCTCCGGCTGCGATAGAGACCCGGAACACCGTGGGGCTTCTTCAGGCAGCCGTGGCACAACAGGGGGCTTACTCCTACAGTCGTGAGTGGATTCATTCGACACCACGCCAGAGCCGAAGCTACAGCCGGCGTATTGAGTCGCCAGCAGTTTCGAGCAGCGAACGGCGCCGTAACCCGCCCCGCAATGATGACCCGCCACGTGGACATAACCCGCCCCGCGATCATAATGATGCTCAAGCCTTTGTAGATCAAGCTAGAGCCCGTCGTGAGGCGGAGTTGGCGGCTCAGTTAGGGGCTCACCATCAGTTTCAGTTAAATCCTTCTACGTTTGTGGAAGCGGGGATGACCTCCAGGTCAGTTGGGGTGCCATGTCTAGTGCCAGCTCTGTGCAATGAGCGTCTGCCCAAGGACTTTAAGGGCCCCGTAAGGTACCTAATTACACGGCTGATCTTCCGCCCGAGGCTTGGATTGAGAGCTATGAGCTGGCCATGGAGATGTTAGATGTTAATGATGCTGTATGTGCTAAGTATTTCACCATGATGTTGGATGGGCCAGCACGAACCTGGTTAAAAGGGCTACCTGCCAATTCCATAGGCTCATGGGCTGAATTAAAGGCACGCTTCATTCAGAATTTCAGAGGGACATGTAAGCAGCCTCTGTCGATCATTGATTTGGACAACTGCGTGCAGCGAGACGATAAGTCGGCCCATCATTGGGTTCGCCGGGTCTCAACTATTATCCACTCATCGGATAGCATCGCGGCCGGTTCTGCGGTTCTGATTTTGGAGAAAAATTGTCATTTTGCACCTCTCAAACAGAAGCTGGGGCGGCTTAAGTGCCACTGCAATGACATGGGCGAGCTCATGGCAGCTCTCATCAAGTATGCTGATTCAGACAACACAAAGGACCCTGGATCTGATGAGGAGAAATCTAGCAAGGGGAAGAAGAACGGCAACGGTAAAGGTCAGCAGCAGAATATGACAAGACATAACCAGGGTAACAACGGCAAGCGCAAGCAAACCGATGGCGGGTCAGATTTTGTGGCTAACACCAATGCACAGCATAACAATCAGCGTCATAAGGGAAAACCACCATAGTTTGGAGGACCAAGGTTTAACCTTGAGGCGATGTTGAACGAACCTTGCCCAAAACACAGTCTCCCGAATTAGCCGGTGGGTCATTTGTGGAAGGATTGTTTTATTATGAAGGAATACAAGAATTCTGGCCTTCATCAGAATCATAATAATAACAATGGCCCGCATGGCGGGTTAGGATCCGGCTCACACGGCCCCGGCTTTGGGGGTGGCGGCTCAAGCTCTGGATATCAAGGACAGGGTAATCAGAGTGGTTATAATCAGCAGCCTAGTCAGGCTAACCAGCAACAAAAGTCAGGATATCAGAGTAATCCGAAACAGCTCAACAGTGGCCAATATCATGTTTTCACAACAAGCCTTTGCAAGAGAGATCAGAAGGTTCATAAGCGCGGTCAATTCAGTTGAGCCGGCGACACCTCAGTACTTACGATGGTCAGAGCAGCCAATCACATGGAGTAGAGAAGATCACCCACCTCGGGTTGATAATCCGGGTCAGCTAGCACTGGTGGTAGCTCCTCAGGTTGGGAGTTACAAATTCACTAAGGTCCTCATGGATGGTGGAAGCAGCATCAATATCCTTTATTATGATACTTTTCGCCGTACGAATTTGACTGATAAAGATCTTAAGCCATCCTCTACAGTCTTTCACGGTGTGGTACCTGGTTAGTCGGCATACCCAGTTGGTAAGATTGCCTTGGAAGTGGCCTTTGGCGATGATTATGATTACAGGGCAAACACTTTGTGGTTTGAAGTGGTTAAGATCAAAAGCCCTTACCACGCCTTGTTTGGTCGGCTGGCTTATGCCAAGTTTATGGCGCGACCTTGTTATGTATATTTGCAACTTAAGATGCCAGGACGTAAGGGTACCATCATAGTCCATGGTAATAGAAAGATTGCATTGGAGTGTGAAGAAGGTGATGCTGCTTATGCTGAGTCTGCTTGTGCCACGAAGGAGCTTAAGTTTTATAAAGATAATGTTGACCCGGCTGATATGATGCCTCTGAAGAAGCCTACCACGGAGCAAGACCCTTTGTTGAAATTCAAGTCGGCAGATGACACCAAACAGGTTGACTTTGTCCCTGGCGACTCATCTCAGCAGTTCACTATCAGTGCTAATATGGATCTGAAATAGGAAAGCGCGCTCATCGAGTTCATCCGTGAGAATTGAGACATCTTTGCATGGAAGCCTTCAGATATGCCAGGTGTACCAAGAGAACTCGCTGAGCACACTCTCAATATTGATTCTAAGTTTAAGCTGGTGAAGCAGTTCCTTCGCCGTTTTAATGAGGAGCGACGTAAAGCCATTGGAGAAGAGGTGGCCCAGCTCTTGGCGGCCGGGTTCATTGTTGAAGTTTTTCACCCGGAGTGGTTGGCTAACCCGGTGCTGGTACTTAAGAAAAATGGCACTTGGCGTATGTGTGTGGATTATACGGACCTCAATAAAGCTTGTCCAGCTGATCCTTTTGCTCTTCCCCGTATCGATCAGATCATAGATGCCACGGCGGGTTGTGAGCGATTGTGTTTTCTGGATGCCTATTTTGGTTACCATCAGATTAAGATGGCAGTCAAAGACCAAGAGAAGACGACTTTTATCATGCCTTTTAGAGCTTTCTACTATGTGTCTATGCCTTTTGGGCTCAAGAGTGCCCAGGCGACTTATCAGTGTTGTGTCTAGAACTGTTTTCATAGTCAAATTGGACGCAATGTTCACGCTTATGTGGATGATATTGTTGTGAAGTCCAGAAGAAAGGAGACTCTGTTGGACGATCTAAAAGAGACCTTTGACAGCCTCCGGGTTTACAAAATGATGCTTAACCCGGCCAAATGTGTTTTTGGTGTACCTGCAGGCAAGCTCTTAGGTTTTCTAGTCTCCGAGAGAGGTATTGAAGCTAACCCGGAGAAGATTAAGGCTATTACCTCATTGGCTAAGCCGGCGTGTGTCAATGACGTCCAACGCCTGGCGGGTCGTATTGCAGCATTAAGCCGGTTCATAAGCCGCTTGGGAGAGAAGGCAATTCCTCTGTACCAGATGATGAAGAAAACAAATCATTTTGTCTGGAGTGATGCTGCTAATGAGGCGTTTGAGGTGCTCAAAAAGCAGTTAGCTGAGCCGCATGTCCTTGCAGCTCCTGTTGAAAAGGAGCCTTTATTTTTATATGTGGCGGCTAATAGTAAGGCTGTTAGCGTGGTAATTGTTGTGAAACGCAAAGAACCGGGTAAGGAGTACCCAGTCCAGCGGCCGGCTTATTATGTCAGTGAGGTATTAATTGAGTCCAAGCAGCGGTACCCACATTGGCAGAAGTTAGTCTATGGGGTGTTCATGGCGAGTCGTAAACTGAAGCACTACTTTCTGGGCCACCCTATTACTGTGGTCAGTTCTACTCCCTTTGGAGATATTATTCAGAACAGAGAGGCCACTAGCCGGGTTGCCATGTGGGCAATAGAGCTTGGACCGCATGGCTTGAAATATATGCCAAGATCAGTAATCAAATCTCAGGCTCTTGTGGATTTCATCATTGATTGGACGGAGTTGCAAACACCGGAGGAGAGGCCTGATAACACATATTGGACTATTCACTTTGATGGGTCCAGGCAATTAGAAGGTTCGGGGGCTGGAGTTATTTTGACTTCCCCACGAGGTGATAAATTTTGTTATGTTTTACGGCTGATGTTTCCCTGTACTAACAATGCGGCTGAATATGAGGCTCTGCTCCACGGTCTTCGGATGGCTAAGGAAATGAATATAAGCCGGGTCAGGTACTTCGGCAACTCAGATTTGGTAGCTCAGCAGGTATCAGGCACTTGGGATTCCAAAGACCCGCTCATGGCGGCTTATCGCCGGGCGGTTGACAATGTCGCCAGTTGTTTCAAAGGTTATCAGGTGGAACATCTTGATAGAAGAAAGAATGAGGCGGCTGATGCATTGAGCCGGCTTGGGTCTCAGCGTAAGCCGGTACCTCCCAATGTATTTTTTGATGTGTTGAATAATCCTTCAGTCAAATTACCCTCAGAAGAGGATCTCGCTATTCCTGACCCGGAGGCACAGTTGGTGGCGGCTCTCCATGTTATTCCTGATTGGACAATTCCATATTTGGCTTATATGACCCAGGGCGAGTTACCTGAGGATGAAACTTTGGCCAGATAAATAACCCGGCGATCTAAGTCAATGACTATTGTCAATGGCGAGTTACACCGATGCAGTGTCACAGGAGTGTTCCAGCGTTGTGTTTCTCCTGAGGAGGGCCGTGAGATCTTAAAAGAAATCCATGAAGGCAATTGTGGTCATCACGCCGGCTCTAAATCTCTCGTAGCTAAAGCTTTTCGTCATGGATTTTATTGGTTGATGGATCACGCTGACGCAGAAGACTTTGTCAGTAAGTATGATGGCTGTCAGAAATTTTCTCGACGGGCTCATGTGCCGGCTCAAGAATTGAGGATGATTTCAATTACTTGGTCGTTTGCAGTCTGGGGGCTTGATATGGTTGGACCTTTCAAGAGGTCTAAGGACAAGAAAACTCACCTCTTGGTGGCGGTTGACAAATTCACCAAGTGGGTTGAGGCAGAGCCGGTCAGCAAGTGTGATGCGGCAACGGTGGTTCAATTCATAAAGAAAGTAATCTTCCGATTTGGTTACCCTCATATTATCATAACTGATAATGGCACTAATTTGTCTAAGGGCGCTATGAGAGAATTCTGTCAACAGGAGCATATTCGTCTTGATGTTTCCTCAGTGGCTCATCCACAGTCTAATGGTTGCTGAGAGAGCCAACCAAGAAATCTTGAGAGGTATAAAGCCCCGGCTTATGGTTCCTTTGCAGAGAACACCGGGTTGTTGGGTGGAGGAGTTACCTTTAGTACTTTGGAGTATCAACACCACCCCCAACAGGTCAACAGGCTATACGCCTTTCTTTATGGTCTATGGGGCAGATGCGGTTCTTCCAAGCGATATCCGTCATGACTCGCCTCGTGTGACGGCTTATGTTGAAGCTGTTAATGAGATAGCATGTCAAGATGCACTTGATGTGTTGGATGAAGAGCGTGACCTTACGGCGGCTCGTTCGGCAATTTATCAGCAGGATATGCGTCGCTATCACAGCCGCAGAGTCAAGACCCGAACCATTCAAGAAGGCGACTTGGTGGTCCGGTTAATCCAAGATCAAACAGATATGCACACGCTATCCCCACCTTGGGAAGGACCTTTTGTGGTCAGCAAGAACCTGAACAACGGGTCATACTACCTCATTGATATACGAGAACACAAGGACTCGCGTAAGTCAGAGGAGGAGACCCGCCGGCCCTGGAACATTGCTCATCTTCGGCCTTATTACACTTGAGCCACCGGCTCTTGCTGTTGTACATACTTTTACCAATGTATATATTATGATCAATATAATATAGCCGACATCCCTGATAATTCAGGGCCTCTGTCGTTTCATTTCTAAGTATCTGAATCTTTATTATTTGTTCATAAGGTCACTTGGGGGCTTCCAACGCACCGGGTTTAGCTTTCATACCCTCTTGACCAGGCGTGGACGCCAAATCCCGAGTTATCCTGCCTGTTTGCACGATGCTACTCCGCCAGGTAATCCTGAGTGACCCGCTGTACTCTTAACAGTCAATCTTCTTCAAGACTCTGAACTTGTTAAGGTTAAAACGGCAGTTTGTCACGTGAGGGCCGGCTTACGGTGAGCAAGGATTAACTCTAAGGCTGTGCGGCCTATGAAAGCACTTGGGTTTTAAGGCTGTGCGGCCTATGAAAGCACTTGAATATTTTCTTCTGAATATTTTGGATTTGTATCCTTTAAAGATTTTTTTCTGCTCAAGTGCGTTTTTAAGATTCGGGCTATGCAACCCTGATTATATGACTCATATTTGAGCATTTTTGCGTTTGGTAACCCACCCTGATAGCAGACTTTAAGTCGCCAGGATATTTTTGCCTTGAGCAATCAAAATCATGATATTTCATGCCTTCGGGTTGATACCTGCTACAGATGATACTTATCAAGATATCACCATGATGTCAATCTACAGGTATGTCTTTCAATAATTATATGAATATTTGGGGTTTGATAACCCGGCCTGGCTTTAGACGTTAAGTCGCCAGAATATTTGGCTTAGATGGCTTTTAGTCTTTCTATAAAATTTTCAAAGACTATTATATTGGGGTTTGTTACCCGCCTCGGCGTAATCGCCAGAGCATATGCTGTTTAACTCGTGTGCAGGAAATATGAAAATATTAACCTGACCCACATGAATGATGATACTATGAGAAAGCACAATGGCGGATCATAAATATCAAATTGGCGGCTTAAATAGTTAAAAGCTAGCATGCACGATGGCATGACAGATCATTGTTTTCAAATCTAGCCTATTACACAGGGCCACCATGGACCTGCGTAATTGGAGCAAAGTGTTTTTCAGCATCGGATGTCTATGCCCTGATTTGAGAGCCACATGGTATCAGTTGCCTTCTTCGTGGCGGGTTGATGACTCCAGGTCATCCCGCTCCGGCTCTCCTTCTTCGCCCATCTGGATGTCAGGTGACGTCCATTCGATGCCGGTTAACACTTCAAATATAGCTTCATCATTGATAATTGGGGACGGATCAACATCAGGGGCAAAAGTATGCTTACGCGTTGGAGGAGTGAGATCCACGACGTCATAAGCGGCGCCTTGACCTTAGCATTTTCCATATTATACGCCGGCTGATATCTGGATAAATCAGTCTCCTCGGCCAGTTTGCATGCCAAGGGACGCATCTCCTTTACGCACTTTTCAAAGTCCGTCTGATCGAAAGGAGACCCGTCTTATTTGAGGCCTGGGCAGCCCGTGGCCATTTCTTCTAGGTCTGGTTTCGCTTGCCACGCTTTGGTTCGGCTGAGGGCAGTAATGGCACCAGAACGGGCGGCTGACCGTTTTATCTCTTCCAGCTTTTGGGGCATTATGAACAATTTGGCTAGTACCTCCCTAATAAGTGTGGGCGGCTATTTACCATTGGAGATAGCCACCAGAGTCCGTTGAGTGCCGGTATATAGTTGTTCAACCAGGGCGTATACGGCTTTCAGCTTTACAAGCGTATCCTGACCAAGATTGGAGCTCCTGGGGCCTGTTGAGCAAACATGCAGATGAGTCGCCAGGCGAGTCAAAATGAATAAGATTGGGAAAGGCTAAAAAGTTAGTATTGCTTACCGAAAATAGCAGATGTCATCTGCGAAATTCGTTGCTTTAAGCCGGACAGTTTCGTAGTGGTGCTCTTCAAGGAAGATTCAACGGCTTCTACCCTTTGCACTAAAGAAGTTTTCTCTTCTTCCCAGGCTGTTCTTTCGTTTTTAAATTTGGGCTTGAGCTTCTCATTTTCTTCCAAGATAAATGTCAACTTGGTCTCAGTCTTCTGTGTCTCCGACTCTTGATGTTTGAGCATTTTTCTTAACTCGCTCAGCTGCGAGTCATTGAAACTTAAGGTGTCCTGGAAGTGAGCATTGAAGACCATAAATATTATTCACCATGAATATAAGGAGAAATTTAAAAGTCCCAAGCACATTGCAGGCAATATACTTGGCACTTGGGGGCTAATGCGTGATGAAGTTCTTTCGAAAAATTCGGTGCATAAGACCCGGTTCATCATCATCAGATGACCCGGCCCTTGAGGACTACGATCTGAATTTTTAAGAATCATGGAAGACCTGGCTCATCCTTGCATGATAAGTCGGACCTTGAGGGTTATGGATGGCAGTTCTCAAATTAAGCTTAATACAATAGATCTGGTTCATCTTTTCAGATTAAGCCGGCTCTTGGGGGCTATGGCCGGTACTTTTCAAAAATTATATCGAAGACCCGGCTCATCTTTGCATGATAATCCGGCCCTTGAGGGTGTTAATGGATTATTTGGTGAAAGACTTTTGATTATAGCATGATTAGTACGGCTCAGGTAAGCCGGCCTTAAAGAGGTTACGACCTGAAAATCTAAGCTTACATATTGCAAGTCTTAAGCATATTCAATGATCCTTTCCTATGATTAAGACTTGGGGGCTGGATAAGTATATGTATATATGCATAAAGTTAAAGGAGGAGGTGATTTTATACCTCATATTTCTGTCGCATCATATTGACCAAACTGGCTTCTAGATCGCGGCTTGTGTGAAGCCGGCTCAGATAGCCAGAGTACAATTCGCCAGCATTCAGCTTCGAATAATTCTCAAGATCAAGCTTGGACTTATTTTTGTCCGACGAGTGTATTTTTTCCTTGGTGGAATGTTTGGCCTGTGCTGTGAAAACGTCGGGCGGTTGATAAGCTGTTCCAGTAATGATTACCTCTTCAATATGGGCATCAGCAGAAGACTTGTCTGAATGTTTGACAGGAGAAAGCGGTTTAGGACTTGGCGGGTCTTGATTGGTCGCCAGGTCATTGTTAACGTCTGCAGCCGAGTCAGGATTGACAAGATCAGCTGGAGGAGGTGGGTCGTCCCGCCGGCTCTCAGGATCTTCAAGTTCCTGGGTTTGAGCTTCGCCAGCTGTCGGCGCCTGATTCTCTGGTTCAGAAGCTTCAGCAATCTTGGAAGGGCCAGGTTTTTGTTTCTTGCCCATCTTCGCCTTAGCCCTATAAGGAAAATTATTTAGTTTAATAAGTATGAGCGGGCAAGGTAAATTAGTTAACAAGCAATAATACTTACGCTCGGTTAACCACAAATGTGGGGAGCTGTGAGCCGTTTGAGTCGCCAGATGAGTGAGAAATATCCTGATATGCCGAGTCAGAAGTATTAAGAGGTTGCCGTATGAGACCGGCTCGTGAAAGAGAGGAAGTAGGACTATGAGGCACCTCATGACGACGTTTACGAACCGGTGGCATGTTGGGCAAGCCGGCCATAAGTTCTTCTTGGCCGCTGTTTCGAGTATGCCGTCCAATCTCGTGCTGCTATTTCTTCAAAAGAAAGTTTGGATCTAAGTGAGCGAGAGGATGGGAAAACCGTACTTTCCTGGCGACCCGCCGTATTTTCTCTCTTGGCAAAATTTCTGAGTCGGAGGAGACAGGGATTACCTCAGCGCCGTC
This sequence comes from Thinopyrum elongatum, assembly GCA_011799875.1. NCBI lineage: Eukaryota > Viridiplantae > Streptophyta > Magnoliopsida > Poales > Poaceae > Thinopyrum > Thinopyrum elongatum. Next base: position 100,727,930 of record CM022303.1, on the reverse strand, counting down.
AGCTTGGCTTGTCTCCGTTTCCTCCTGAGGAGAATCAGCATCAATAAGTTGCATAAAGAAAATACCAAGTGAATCAAGTTCTACCTCTGAGTCGTCTAGTTCAAGCTGTTCTTGCGCCGCGGGCTTCTTAGGACGACCCAGACCGCGAGTGGTTGTTTTGACCCTTTTTGTTGGGGCAGCAGTGTTCTGTATCTTCCTTTTCCAAAAAGAAGAGTCGGCCTGGGGCACATGATTAATAAAGTTAAAACCAGAGAGGCAGGCAAAAGCAAGTAATATATATGCAAGGATACTTACAGCTGGCGGTGGGTTAAGGGTATAATAAGGAGCTAAACCCGTCTTGCTGCAATTGGCCAATGACTCGCCAAGGAGTGTCTTGACAGTCTCATTGATTTCTTTCTCAGTCAGTTCAGTGGGACTGTAGCGCAGTGGATCTTTGGTATCTCCAGTATACGTGCACATTAAGCCGGGGCGGCGGCTTAAAGGTAGAATTCTCCACGAGACCCAGCAGCGAACAAGGTCAACTCCGGTTAAGCCATTTGCAATGAAGGACCGGATCTTAGAAAGAGTGGAAGAGTAAAGACTACGCTCCGCGGTAGACATTCGACCCGGCAGTGGGCCGCTGGTGAGGAGCCGATATGGACGAAAACCCGGCAGGGGATTTTCTCCTTCTGGAGGGTATCTTTGCAATAGAACCAGGTGAAATTCCAGTCCTTAGGATGACTTGGTAGGGCGGCTGATGGGAAGGTCACATCTCTCCGCCTTTGGATCGAAACACCTCCGAGTTCGAGACTAAGTCCATCAGCCATCTCAGTTTGGCGGTTGATATAATAATAGTTTCTGAACAGGTCTATAGAAGGTTCTTCACCAAGGTATACTTCGCAGAATACTTGGAAATTGCATATATTGGAGACAGAATTGGGACCAATATCTTGAGGATGGAGGTTGTAAAAGTGCAGTACGTCACGGAATTTTTTTGGGCCGGGCGGTGAAAAGCCGCGGAGCAGATGATCTGTGAAAACTACAATCTCGCCTTCTTGAGGCTCTGGAGGGCATTCAGAACCGGGAACCCGCCAATGAATGACTTCCTTGGCGGCTAAAACACCCATGGCTACATACTCATTAAGGGTCTCTTCGGCGACTTTGGAAAGGATCCAATCGCAAGTGGTGGGTGTCTTAGTCATAGTGAGCCGGGAGTGACAGCTGTGAGCAGGGAATAAATACAGTAGATCAATATTACAGTATGGAGCTGTTTGCAAGTTTTTAAGCCGGCCAGAGGCTGGCGGGTCACAAGAGTTTTAAATGAACCGCCATGTGCGGTATGGCGAGTTAGCAGACTATAAAGATGGAAGTGCTAAAAATTCTACTAAGTGTTGTATAAACAGATTACCAAGATTGCAGCTATATTCATGGATCTATGTCAGTTTAGAAAAGAAAAACTATTCTTAAACCTAAACTGTGGCGGAAGTACTGACCTATTGAAAATGAAGTTGGAAGGGACATAGTGGATCTGTGTTGAAGAAACATATGCTAAAATTGCTACCGCATGATTTCAGTATCATATAGTATTTCAACTAAGCGTCGTAAAGGATGGACTACCAGATGCGATGAACGCCGATGAACACCGACGAACTGATGAACTAAGGGAACCCTAATGTAGATTGAAAGTCAAGAAAGGCGAGTACCTGATGATGTTGGTAAACAACGGAAGGGCGCCGCGGTTTTCTGGTCTAATCAGGGTGATGCAGCGGCCAGGTTGGTGCAGCTTGTGGAGATTGACGACGGCGGCGGAGCTCGCGCAGCGACGGACGGTGTGAAGAAGAAGAAGAGAGGGGGACAGGGTAAAAGTGAAAAAGAACCCCTCCTGCGCTTATTTATAAGGGGAAAAGTGAACAGTAAATGACAAGTGCGGAAATCGAGGAGGCATGATCATTATCTTAACAATAAAGACACCTCGTTTTTCGGAATGAATGAGTAATGCAAAGATCCGTTGGGATGTCATAAGGTTTTTTCTGGAATTAATGACGTGATGTCATCTCTTTGTTATGGCGGGTTATACAAGTTTATCAGATTAAGAGTTGGAAAGATTCGAAGGAATTGTTCACTGAAGAATGAAGATTGACATGAACAGGCTCAAACCAATCTGGGGCCTAATGTTGGGGATATAACTCCGTGCTATGACCCGCCTAGGAGGGGCCGGGTCATATTGTCCGCGACTTATAATTGAAGACCTAGTAAGGCTTACAAGCGGGCTGTTGAAAGCCCATGACCCGGAGGCGACTCAAGACCCGAAGGCGTGAGCCGCCTGATGATAGCTTGTCTAGCAAGGCGAGGTAATTTAGGGATAGGGCCGGTTATGATATGTAATATGACCCGGACTCTTGTAAGCCGCCGGACTTCGACCTGTGTATATAAAGGCGAGACCCCGCGGCGGGTTAACTAAAGAAATAACAAGTCAAGAACTAGGTCAATCGTATTCGCTCCTTTGTAATCGAAACTCAAGCAATACAACTAGAAGCAGGAAGTAGGCTTTTACCTCGTTATGAGGGGCCGAACCTGGATAAACCCTTGTGTGCTTTGTCCCGTTCAACTCCTCTGAGCTAACCTACATTGCGATGGCTCCACACGTAAGTCCTTTCACAAAGGCATCTGCCGTGTCAAGTCCACGACACATGGTTTTTCATGGATGATGTATTTTCTGTTAGTTGATTGATGGGTTGGTTCTTTGTGTCTTCTGCCGGCATGGCTCCATGGATTTTGCACAACAATTGATACTCCTTCTCAAAATATAGGTCAAGTCATATTTTATTTTTCATAGTTTCCAATGCATAACTCTCTTCATGTCTGATCATTCCCGTGGCTCATTTCAACGATTCTAAATATAACGCTGACCTATCACCATGCGCCTTGGTCGCCGTGCATCTCCTAAGGTGCCCTATGTACCTGGACGGAGGGAGTACTTTTTTCTACTTGTGGGTGAATTGTGAATTTTGCAATAGATCTTTGATTGTGTGCACCTTTTAGTGGTTTAGTGTAGAGGCCGAAAGAGCTTTTCTTCAATTACAAAGGAAACTAGGTTCGCTTAGCTTCGGTCGTCCTGCTTCGGCTACCTACAGTGCATTTTTCGGTTATCACTTTCATATATGTTCTTGTGCTCAAACTAGCTCTTTTGTACGAGAGGTGACTCCTTTTTCTGGAAAGAAGAGTTGTCCTTCGGTCTCTTGCATGGGTTGATGCACTCAATCATTTTTGTTGCATATATATTAATTGTCAAACACAGATATAACAAAAGCGTGCTCAAAGGTCGGAGCAACAATAAATATTGTACAACGTAAGGAGGTTTACATTGCTATAGTATTACAGTCATCCCCCTTGAACATCCAGTTCAGGAGATCCCTAGTGGGGGAGTGGTGGAACTCCTGGCTGCATCTTGTGCGAAGGTTGATGATGTTCAATGTTCTGATCAGCCTGACTTGTTTAATTGGAAATTAACTAGGAAACAGGCTTTCACGGTAAAATCTTCATATAGCCTTTAACATAAGCCCTCCAGTTAGCATCGACATGTTATTTGGGACATGGCTTACTGGCGTGGAACCAGTTATTGCAGGACGTATTCGGATGGGAATATGTGCATTTCTTTGGGCTATATGGAATTCCAGGAATGATATGATCTTTAACAAACAAAATCTGTTGAATTTCTTGCAGGTAGTTTTTGGTTACTGGGTGCAACCGATGGGAGACGGTAGCACGGGTTATTTACAACCGGTTTGGACGGCGATCCACTAATAGGATAGATGTTTAGTCGTCTTGTCCTGTTCATTGGCGGTTGTGGCTTTGTTTATTTATTTTGCTTTTTGTGCTTCTTCTACGAGTTGTACTGCACTGTGAACCTTGGTTTGCTAGACTTTTAATAAAACGGCTGCATGCATTATGCTGATGCAGCGGCCGGGGGTCTTTCCGTCCTTTAAAAAAAAGGTAGGAGCAACCACATTATGTGAGATGGTTCCATGCACGGCATATTTTGTTGGCATACGAAATAGCACCACAGAGGCAACTGATGTCACGCTGTTCATGGAGCTAGGTCTGTTCTTTCTTTATGCATACATACATCTATGTCTTGCAGACGGATCTAACTAGCTTTCTGATATGCTGGGGAAGATGCCGCCAATGCACTGTGGGGGAGGACCAACGAACATGGAAAAGAAAGAAAAGCAGCCAAGCCAGTAGCTAGGCGTTCCATGATCGACGTGTCAATGGGACGAATCGAGTCACTGGTCACGGGAAGCTGTTCGCCTTCGCCTACCACTCGCCGCTTCCCCACGGAAAGCAACGTGGAAGAGCAAAAGAGATTCTCCATTCGCCAAGCTTTGGTCGCCGGCCGCTAATATATTTCGATCTCTTGGCAGATCTCTTCGTCTGTGCACCGTCACACCTAATGGAGGGATGGAGGGAACTGCGTACCTGCCTCACACACACACACACACACACACACTCCAGCCGATATTGGCATCTTGCACTCACTGGTCACCCATGTGTGTCAATGCGTTTGGCCTCTCCTTTAGTTCTACCCAAAGGCAGCCATGATGAACTGCTCTTGCCTAATGAGTAGTAACAATGGGTGGTTCATGTTTTCTTGGATATGTTCGCCCCACACATAACACACACTACCGCACGTCATCGATTACGCACGCACACTTACGGCCTCATCGACGTCCACATCCACTTCCGCCAGCCACACCGCGGTAGCGCTACTCCATATCTTCATGTCAGCACGGCGACAGCTCATGTGAGCGCTGAGCACACTCGACGCCCTTGCCATGGCCCTTGACGACGGCCCGGCGACGTTTGTCCTCGCACCCTTTTCCTTGCGGTGTTGCTAAGTCTCAGTCGACTGAGACTTCGTTATGTCTCAGTCGATACTATATTTAGTCGACTGAGACCTAGCCACATCCTTTTCCTTGTCCTCATGCCGCTCTTCTATCCTCTTCGTTGGATTGGGCCGCATGGGCCGCTGGTTTTCCTGACCACCTTAGAGCATCTACAGCCAGACTTTACAAATCCGGCCCTTCAAATGCCGTGTTCGCGGACACTGACCGACCAGGCCTCAAATTTGCCTTATCACAAACGGACACCTCAATTATCATATCTCAAATTCATACAAACTCATGCAACTACGTTGATGCATTACACACATCATCCGACTACTCCATCACTACTAACATGCCATCGGACTACCAAATTTGGCATGTTTGGCTATGGTGGAGATCATCCACGGCTGCCCTTGCCCTTCCCGGCGCCCTTGTCGTCCTTCTCGTTGAAGTACTGGTCGAAGATGCAATAGGGATCGAGCCGAATCTGCTCGTTGTCGGAGTTGTCCTCGCCGTCGCTGTCCTCCTTCTCCTCTTTCGGTGGCAGTCCAGCCATGGTACGGATCGCCCGATTCTGCTCTCGGGCGAGGACGCGCGTGTTCCTCCGCTACCGTTTCTTCACAATGCGGGCGCGGATGGCTTCCTCCTCTGCGGCCGCCCGCGCCGCCGCCATTTCCGCCGCGATACGGGCCTCGGCGGCCCTTATCCTCTCCTTCCCCGGCGGGTACACTGGTCCCGATGGGACTCATAGCCCGCCCGACCGGTGATGGGGAAGGAGAGATTTTCCAGCTGTCGGGACTGCGATGATCCAGCCCAGAGGACCCGATCGCCCGTTGAGCCGACGCTATGGAGTCGCGCCGGACAGATCCTGCCGTCGGTCGGGCATTGTCCTCCCGGGAGCGGCGGAGTGCAATGCGGACCGCAAGTGCCTCCTTCAACCCGCACGGGATGACACCCCAGTCAACGGATCCGGACTGGTCGGAGTCAGATCCGCAGCCTGCTATGCCGGAGGCGGCCGGATATCGCCGGGGTTGAGCTTGGGTGGCGATGGAAGTGAAGGGGATTGGAGTGTGAAGTGGCTAGGGTTTGGTACGGCTAGCGGATGAGGGGGAATATATGTGGGATCGGATGGGCTAGCGTGGGCCGTGTCTGATGTGGCGGGCGCGCCCGGGCATCTCCATATCCGTCCCATATTTGAGCTGGATTTGAGGGGTGCCGGTTAGCCCGGACGTTTGAGTCCGATTTGAAGCTTGTTTGAGGCGCCCGTTTGGATCGAAATTTTGTGACTGGTTAGTGACGGCCCGCTCGGCCGTATGAGGCGAGTTTAAGGCGCCCGGCTAGTTCTTGGCAAACAAGCTCGCCAGTGTTGGACCATGATACGAGTTCAACATCCCTCTGACATAGAGAAAGCTAAGTCGGATGATCACTTCCGGTGGCTAAAAGCATCAGCTCAGATACATTAGTTAGTACAGTATATCAGGTCAACCATTTAGTAGCAAGTCGCTTGGTTTGCCACTTTACAAACGTGTCTCTATGCTGCGGAGGGAAAACGCTAAGAAGCTCTTCTTCCAAAAGGGAGTTAAAAAATCCAAGTTAAGAGCCCTCGCCCCTGCATGAACATGGTTTTGTATTTTTGCCAGTCTAGACTACATGCTGAAAGCTGTGTCTGTCCAATCGATGCTACAGTATTTTCTTTTGCATCTGGAATATGTGGTGCTATGGCGGATGAAATCACTGTTTTGACCTTATACCGAAAGAATTGCACAAAATGAACTCGATTTGAAAGTATTTCACAATCTGACCCTTTTAGAAACGCCAGATCCCGCGGCGTTGCTGCTACACATAGAAACGCCGAGCTATCTCGCGTTGCGGATCCACATGGGAACGCCGAGCTACCCCGCGTTGCTGCTCCACATGGAAACGCCATGGGTTTTGGCGTTTCTTACCCGTATGAAAACGCCATTGGCTTTGGCGTTTCATATTGGTCTACTATATTATCTAGTGTGATTGCGACGTGGCCGGAATATTTTATTCATATAAGCCATAGGCAACATATGAAACGCCAAAGCCAATGTCGTTTCCATACGGGGAAGAAACGCCAAAACCCATGGCGTTTCCATGTGGAGAAGTAACGCGAGGTAGCTCGGCGTTTCTATGTGGATCCGCAACGCGAGATAGCTCGGCGTTTCTATGTGTAGCAGCAACGCCACGGGATCTGACGTTTCTAAAAGGGTCAGATTATGAAATACTTTCAAATCGAGTTCATTTTATGCAATTCTTTCGGTATAAGGTCAGAACAGTGATTTCGGCCTGCTACGGCACATGTCCCACTGCCAAAGAAATATTATAAGGTATGATGTCATATTTTTATATGTCTGACGAATTCAAAGCCACTACTCGATTGTGAAGACGACATGGCTCGTCCAGTGGTTCAATTATTTCCTATTTTATTCGTAGAAATGGAAAAAATCAATCATTAGGACCCTATCCCAGCTCACTTTGTTGTGACGCAGCATTCCTCACTTCTGGTTTTTGCATCAATTTTGTATGAGTGCTGTGGTCAATAACATATCTTTGTCTTGTCTGTGGGAGAAAATAGCCGTTCGTAGATGTTGATGTTGGTCTCCATTTCGTAGGAGCTTGTGCTCCAACCAAAAGTACAATTATGGCAGGCAGCTACTTCCTGCCTGCGAGCCACAATGGAGTGCGCCATCGTGAGCCACAACGGCCACTCCATGCCACACCATACGTGCGCAAAATGAAGCCTAAAAGTAACTTCCGCTAGCCACGACGTACCATTGAGTCAAATCTGTACATAGATGCGTACACTATGATTTTTAATCGGGCTATCCTTTTCCGTTAATTTTTGAATGGAAACAACGAGCCTTGTACAACAAAAACAACGGGAAAGGAAGAAATCGAGTTCAGGTGCTCATAGGAAACCGGCCGTGTTACCTACACGGTGAAAAGCGGTTATAAGAAGCATCACATGGCAAAAACAGAGTTCCCTAGGATCCCATCTCCATCAATAGGCATCAAGTTCACGGCATTGGCGCGGAGTAATGTAGCATTCTTCTTGAAAGCATCCATCACTGGGCATTGGAGACCTTTCCAAGAAAGCAAAAAACGAACAAGCAGCAAACACAATTTCGAAGGGGGTCTATTTTTTTTTGGAAAGCACAGTACACACCCGGACGCTCACAACGCACACATACACACATTCGTATGAACATACACACGCAATCCTACCCCATATGAGCAACTTCGAGAGACTGAGCAAACAGACCTTTAGATTGACGAAGTCGCCACATGCCCCTCGTAGTTGACGGGCACGCAATACCACTGAATGAATAGTGCTGGATAACCTGAAATAAATCTAGGAAATATGCGATCATCCATGTCAAGTTTAGGACTTCAACCGGGATGCGTTATTCCACCAACGAGAACTTAACTTTGAAGGGGGTCTTGAACAACTTCTCGAATCTAGCTTTATTTTGAGTGTTCCACATAACCCAATAGACATCCCCAACTTGACTGTAGAAGGTTCACCACAAGGGGAAGAGGAGTAACACCAAGAATAAAACTGCCAAATGTTATTAGGGCAAAGAGAAGTCTTAAAGACAGATCCTCATTGTTCTCCTGAAAACCTAGCCACGTGATAGAGGAAAAACCAAAAATGATGTGACGATTCAATTTGATCACAAAAGGAGCAAGTAGGATTTCCCAACCAGTGTTTCTTCCTCATGTCTTCACTCGTCAATGCAACCTCTTGCCAAAGCTTCTAGAGAAAAATCTAAAGTTTAAGAGGAAGTTTCGCATCCTGGATCCAACTAAAGTGCCCACCAGCAAGTTTTCTCCCAAGCCACTTAATCATAGACTTGGTAGCGAATTTAGATTTCTCCCCAAGGACAAAGCACATATTGTTCCACTACCGGGACAGAGAAGGGGACAACCTTCTTCTAAAAAAGGTAGAGTGCTTGACTCAAGGAGAAACGATAAACATTGCCATTCATGTTGCAAATCTCTAACAACTGAGGAAACTTCTCACACACAGGTATTTCATTATTGAAGGAGTCTTTACAAAGTTTAGTAATGCTTCCACTACAAACAACATAAAGCTCTTTGACTTCTAGAAATGGCCTCGCATGTGAGGAATAAAAACCTAGGAATAATAGAAACAACAATATGATTATACAAGTATTTATCTTTCATAATGTCCTGCAACAACCAAGATTGGGTTCATAACTTCCACCACCACTTGACCAGAAAGACCGATAATCTCCTTCGGTAAATCTTTAAAACACAGCCTCCGCCCCCTTTATATTTAGATCTTCACGCCCAGACCCATATAACCACACATGATTTGGTTTTTAGCACTGAAACCTTGCGAAAGAAATCTCCTTCTATGCTTACAAAATTTATCCAACAAAATCCATTATGAACATATACATGTGGTTAGAAGGAATACTAGAGAGAGAGGCATTTAGGAGCACAAATTTCCTCCCATGGACAAAGAACCCCCTTTCCAAATATCATTTTCTCCCTTGAAACTTAGCTTTAAAAAACACAAATCAAGATTTTTTTAACTTAGTGTATCTAATAGGAACACCAAATTATTTCACTAGGAACTTGCCAAGTGGGCAACAAAACACGTTAACATAAACCAATAAATGGAATCATGTCCCCCAATATTAAACACCTCCAATAAAATTATTTTAACCAGACATGAGTTAAGAAATATAAAACATTAACTTGAGGTTTAAATATTTTTCAAGATCATGACTAATGCACATAATTGTATCATTTGCATATTCTAAACTTACAACGCCTTAACCAATAAGTGAATGGACCAAAATATACCAACAACACATTGTTCTGGTCCTTAACATCCATTCTAAAAGCTAGGTTAATAGGAAATGCGGAAAAATGATCCCCTTGCCCAACCTCTTTGGCACTTTGAAGTAGGGACCAACAACATCATTAAGCTTGACATTAAGAATATCATTGTGAAGGATTTGTTTCACTCAACCACATCAAGTTACATCAAAACCCCTAGAAGCATGGCATCGAAGTAAGAACCAGAATTAACTTAGTCAGATACCTTTTCAAAATATAGTTAAAACAATACCAACATGCTTCTTAACATGAGGGTCATGAAGAATTCATGCAAATACATAATACCATCCATAATGTTTCTAGTTTTGATAAATCCTCTAGTGAACCTAATCACTAATAAATTTGTCAGCAAAGGGTTCAAGTCCTAAAGTCATTGTTTTAGTTACCCGTTTTCAAATGGATATGTCTTATTGTTGAATTTTCTCACCAACTGGAATTTCACATAGTAAGGTAATAACACCATATTTGAGTCATTGTACTTCAAGAATGTTAGGGTGTAAACAATGAAACATGAACATTGTAACACCCCATGTCATTAGCCACAGTAATCACTTTTGATAATAACAAGTCAGCAAGTTTAACAGTGCATGATCATCATTAGCATCATATTGCATTTCAACTCCTAAGTCAGAATCCAAATTTAAATGAAAGTGGAAAATAAAAGTTGTTCAACATAGAAACTAAAATGTTCAGTAAATAACAAATATTACAGAGACAATTCTAAAATTGTAACCAACAATTATTACATTAATTAAGTAACCCAAACCTCCTCTAACAGTGGCTGAAAAAAATGTTTAATAACCTTTTAATTAATCTAAATCAAATATGAAATGATGTTTTGCCCAAAATAGTTTTTGGTGTTAGGGTGTAGTGCACTGCTAATTATGGACCAGGTCACACTTTTTACAAAATGCATATAGTGCCCAAACAATTAGCTAGCAGTAAAGAAAAGAAACAGAAAAAGAGAAAAAGAAAAAGACCTAAACGCGCTACTGTGCACTTAGGCCTACCGCTGCAGCGCCGGCCCAGCCCAGCCCGCGCCTCCTCCCACCTCCCACTGCTCACCGCCGCCCTGCTGTCGAACACCGAGCGTACGCACCCCAGGCCCCCCTCGCTCGCCGCTCGACAGCGCGCCCGCGCGCGCGCTGGGTACAAGAGCAGCTCCCCGCTCTCCCTGGCGAACCCTAGCCGCCATTTCCCCGCTTCCTCCCTCGCTCCCCACCTTGCCCGACACCGCCATGATCGGCCTCCGCTGAAGCTCGCGGCCACCGCCTCTGCCTCGCCACCGCGACGTGTCCACGAGCTCCGCCGTGCTCCTCTACGCCTCCTGCGCCGACGAACCGAAGCCAAACGCTCTGCATCGCCGGCCTGCTTCGCCTTCTTTCCCTATGGCTGCCGTCGAACACCGCCTCGATTCGCCGCCGTCGCCCTTCCCCGAGCCGTCCCCGGGCCTTCTTTGCAACGCCGGTGAGCCCCTGCGCCCTCCCCTGCCCCCTCTAGCCGCCCGTAGCAAGCTCCTCCACCTTAGCCACACGCGCCGCCGCCTGACCTCGTCGCCGGCGTGGCCACGGTGACCATATGGTCCCGTGCGTGCCACCATTGCACTCCCTGCAACGTGTGGACACCGTAGCCACCTCGCCCTGCCCTTTTTGCACGCCGTAGCCCCGATCCCGACGATGGCCGAACTCCGGCGTCCGCCTCGTTGCTCGCCGTCGACGCTATCGAGCACCGCAGCCCCCGCCGTCACCCTAGATCGCTCCGCCGTCGTCTGCCCGTTCGAAAGAGCCCGGTCGCGCTCGCAGTGGTGCCCTGTGCGCCATTTCCGAGCCGCGCCGCCGTCCCTGGTGCTCGCCGGAGCAACTCCGATGGCCGGCCGGCGCTGCCGCCGACGTGGCTGGCCTGGGGCCACCCCCAGTGCCACTGCCATTGGGCCAGGCCGGTCCCAGTTGACCAGTTGACTTGGTCAACTGGCTGACTGGGCACTGCCCAGTCACTGACTGGTGGGGCCCCCCTCCCTGTGTCTATGACATATGGCCCCCCCTGTCAGGTGCCTAATTAACTAATTAGGTTAATAAAAATAATTAAAATCCTAATCAGTCACTGACTACTGGGCCCCACCTCCTAATTAGTTTAGTTAGTTTAAATTAACCCTGGTTAATTAGCTGGGTCACTGACATGTGGGTCCCACTGGACCCACCTGTCAGGTTTGACTCTGGTAAGCCAGAGTTGACCTGCTGACGTCACACTGACCTCATGCTGATGTCATCATTCACTATTCTGGATAATTCGAATTTAAATAAATAATTAAAGTCAGAAAATGTTTAAAACTTTAGAAAATCATATAAATTAAACCGTAACTCCGATGAAAATAATTTATATATGAAAGTTGCTCAGAATTCGATACGAATCCGAATACGCCCTCCATATTCTTGTCAGATGCCCCTAGCTATATGAACATTGAACTTTCAGACCGATTTCGGTAAATGAATAGTGCTCAACGTTGATTAAATAAATCCAAATAAATTCCTAAATTAACTAAATCATTTAGTTAGGCAGTAGAACACCCCGGCATATCATTTAGGCATGTCATACATATTGTTTGCATTATTGCCGTGAATTTATTGTTTCTCTCCCCCTCCTTCTCTCTCGATAGACGTCGAGACCGACGACGCTGCACCTGGGTACGAGTACACTACCGACGAGCAGCCCGTTGACGACCCCTCTCTCTTGCCAGAGCAACCAGGCAAGCCCCCCCCCCCTTTGAGCATCCAGATATCGCCCATTCCATTTCTCCTGCTTGCATTAGATTTTGCTACTGTTAATGTTTGCTCCTATTCTGATGCATAGCCTGTTTTCGTAACCTGTTCATTGTTACCTTACCTACCTATGATAAACTGTTTAGTATAGGTTGGTAGTGAACCATCAGTGACCCCACCACCTTACCCTTGTTGCCCCTGCTTGATCATCGATGACTCGATCAATGTGATCGTCGACCAGAGATCGACACCTCACTTCACACCCGCCTTAGTTGTACGACTCTGCATAGTTACTATCGAGTGCCGAGGGTGATACCTCGTAACACACTCCTGATGAATACTCTACAGTGTAGCTGTTCGGTCGTGGTCATCGAGGGTGATTCCTCCTTCTCCACTTCCGATATGACTCTGTCGTGCCACCCCTCAGTGTGTACCTCGAGGGTGATGCCTCATACGTTCACCCTGATGTTTTCGTCGAGTGGAATCCACCGAGGGTGATTCCTCGGGTTTCCCCCTTGATGTTATGACCACATGGTTACTCTGATCTTTGTTACAGGCGGGTCGACCCTGGTGGGTACCCGCTGGGGATCTGTGATGTCGAGTGTGCCGGAAGGGCACTCGAGTGTGATATTGTGGCGGAGCATCAGAGACTCTGATTGCCTCCGCGTGATACTAAATGAGCCTATTGGATTTGGGTGTGTGATCTGAGTGGGTCGACGTGCCCTATACGCACTACCACCACGCGGGATAATGGTTATGGGGCCCTCTGCGATGTACGTTTCTCCCGAAAGCTCGTCAGACATCACGATTCACCGTGCGGGCTGATTGTCGGGATTGGGCTGGATACTTCACTGGCGAGTTCAGTGTCGCGCTTGCACCCCGGCCAGTCTCGCAACGCGCAGGGTGCCCAGGGCGATGGCCCAAGACCTCTGGGTGCATAGGTTAGTCCGGCGTGTTGACCTCTCTGCTGAGCCTAGGTAGGGCGCTGCTTCGTGTTGATCTTCCGAGGCCGGGCATTACCAAGCAAGTGTGTCCGACCAGAGTTGATCGAGCGTGTTGGGTAACAGTAGTGCACCCCTGCAGGGATGAATAATCTATCGATAGCCGGTCCTACGGTAAAGGACGCTCAGTTTGTGTATCCCGATCTACTACTTGAACTGGATACTTGTTACTTAATTGAAGCTTCGGGATCGCTTTCTCGCTGGGAGTCGAGGAAGGATCTCTAGGCTTGCTTCAACATGTTTGCTAAATAAAATGCTATTCTACTCTCTTCTATTGCTGCAAGATGATGGCTTCGTGAAGATGTTTGAAGATGCTAGTCTTCGATAGGACTAGGCCTTCTCTCTATTCTGGCATTTCTGCAGCCCAGTCCACCTATACAGCCTTTCTCCATTGATAATATTGCATATGTAGTATAGATCCTTGCTTGCTGAGTACTTCGGATGAGTACTCACGGTTGCTTTGTTACTTCTTTTTCCCCATACCCCACTTTGATGATACATCAGACGATGGAGCCCCGGAGCCAGATGTCCCAGCAGGAGCTTACTACCAGGAGGGTCCAGACGGTACTTACTATTGGATCGAGCCAACCGACCAGGAGTAGGATCGGAGGCTCCCAGGCAGGAGGCCTACGCCTTTCGATCTAGAGTCGTTGTTTGTGTTAGCCTTCTTAATGCAAAACTTGTCTAACTATGTCTGTATTCAGATATTATTTGTATGACTGACTCATGCATTCGGATCTTCGGATCCCTGGTCTGTAATATTGTGGATCTCCGTTTATTTGTGTTTAGAGTTGTGTTGTGATATCTTCCCGTGAGTCCCTGTACTTGATCGTACACATTTGCGTGTATGATTAGTGTACGATTGAGTCGGGGGCGCCACAAACATATTATACTCCTGGATTATATTCCAACAACAGTGAAAAAACTCTATATGAATATTATCAAGACAATGTGGTCCTATTTTGTTCCATAGAAAATAAGGCACGATTAACTTCCTCAACATAGAAAGGTTCGATCAGGATCAAATAGTCATCCATGTCAACTTGTTTAGAAACATCCACATATCAATGGAAATATGAAATAGGTTACCAATGACAAAGCCAAAAATGTCATAATATGAAGTGGCATTATTGAGTTGCCACTCAAGTCCCTCCATAATATTGTTCTCATATTTCAATGGAAAAATAGTATTATTATTTTTACAATCAGGAACCCTGGGAAATTAAGAACTATTATATCCCCTTTAATAAGATATCTCTCGTGAGATCTTTCCACTAGTAAATCTCTTCGCAAGCAATCAATTTATCAATCTCAACATTAATGTGAACCTTCTTGTTGTAATGTTTAGGGGGCAAAGTAGCAATTTTCCTCGTCTCCTCTAAGGCCTGTTACAACGCAAGGTACTTAGAGAGATAAACTAGTTTTTCTTAAGCATCGGTGTTTATTTTGAGAATGTAGACGCTTGATTAGGCCCCCTCCCATAGATATAAGCACTGATGATTAAGAAAAACTCGGTTTATTATGCTAAGCACATCTCTGAGCACCTTGCATTGTACAACACCTAAGAGTATCTCTAATGGACCCCTAATACTCAACTCTCAGAAGCCACATATTGGGAGCCTCTCTAAAAGAAGTTTTTGGTATTGGAAGGCCATGACCTAGCAGATCCCCTAAAACTTATCTCTCAATAATTTTCCCTGTGCTATTTATCACACCTTTTGCATATAAGACACATCTTCAATTCTGTTTTAACATCATAATAATTAATGAATGCATTATTCAGATGTAGTTTTCCAGAAAAATAAAATTTCCTTATGGTCTTTTTGTCGAGCACGTTGTATACATCTGCGATAGCAGCCTGCGGTGGCCACCGCTAGCCTGATTTTGAAGTAGCAAGTTTTGTTTAGCACAAGTTGCATTACTTGTGTATTGTGATGAAAATGTACATACACCCAAAAGGACGTTCACCAATCCAAACTATTGAAAAATGAACGTGCACATATACGTGACAAGTCATGTGCGATGGAGATTTGTAACTTTTTGCGATGACCCAATCTACTGTAGTGAGAGTAAATAACATGCATGCTACCATTAATCATACGGGGTTGTGGTGCACCCCAACTACCAACTCATATTTGTATTGGATCCCTCTCTCTATGTGAAGTACAAAATTAGTGAGTGGTTTACTCTAACAATCGTTGTTAGAGTAAGAGAGGGCTTTCCTACTTAGCGAGGAAGACAAGCTTTAGAACAAAAGGTCGAGGACCGAGCTCAAAGAGCAGCGACAGGAGCAGAGATGATGCAAGAAAATGTGGCTCAACTTCAAACGGAAATACAAGCGGGAATTCAGCTGCCATTGGAGAAAAACGCACGTGCGCGCGCGCGCACAGAGAGAGAGAGAGAGAGAGAGAGAGAGAGAGCACCACAATAGAGGATCTTCTCTCACAGGAAGCCTAGGTCATGTCGTGCCAAGCCTCAGTGGCGCAAGAGAGCCAGCCTGAGGACTCCCAACTCTCGACGATAATGCATCTCCTGGTCTAGATGGCATCACGGCCAGATAAAGTGCAAGCTCCTTGTTTGGTGGTACACTTGCATATGAAGGGGTTGTTCCCCTATCTGATGTGGAGTGGCATGCTGCATAGTGTGCCAGTACAACCAGCTTTTGTGAAGTGCTACATGGACAAGGTTATTCTTGGCTTTGAGGAGATCCCTTTTTATTGTGTAAGAGAGGATGATGAGTAGAAGACCTTGATGGATGCTCAGTTACTTTATGCCAAGTGAAAGAAGATGGAGATATTACTCAGGAGATCCATGTGGAAAAACCGCAAGCGACTACTTCTCGAAGACATGTTTAATCCGAGATGATCTACATGTCATAGGTACTCCTGTCTTGGTTCTCCGCACAAGCTTTCACTCAGCACCCCGGGGGACATCCCATTCACCAACCCGAGGTCCCTTCAACTCAACTGATCAAGGCATCGACTGCTGATCAATAGCCCATGGCACTGCCTGCTAAGCATGCAGATGCAGTGCATGTTAATAAGTAGGCCGGTGCATCATCTGAGCAGACCATACCACCACCTCTTCAACACGTCAATGCAGCACCCGCTGATCAGTAGCCAGTGGCACCGCCTGCTCAGCTAGGCACGACACTGGCACTACCCCCACGGTGGAAACTCGCAGCAAGAGTACTGGTCATAAGGCGATGAAGCGTACGGGCAAGCAAAAGAACAAACACAATAAAAACCAAAGAGATCAAACGGAACACCAATGGGATTGATCTAGAAGTGTTGCTCACGGTGAGGGTCGATCCACAAATGTTAACTGATCCACAATTTTTATTATGTTTGAGGTGTTTTGTACTTCTGGTGAATTTTTATAATAGATCTGATATTTTTGCAAAAAAAAAAGGATGTTGATACTTAAGTCTTAATAGAAATGGTTTTATGCATTGCAATGATGCAGAAGCCGAGAGGTATTTCCTCCTTTTCAAAAAGTAAAAAAGGCTAGACGTGCAATAATTGTGTGAGCAGAATAGTGATGGATCGTTACAGCTGTTGGTCGTATAGCTAAATGGATTAGTAGCTAGAGATATGTAAATGTGGCATGCCATGGCACGGCAGGCCAGAATTAACGTGGACCAAAGAATATATGCATTGGCCTAGCCATAGACAGAGAGGACCGATCCTGCCCTCCAAAAACCACTCCGATCTCTCCTGCATATGTAGGCAGTGCATGCTCTCGCCGATGCCGAAGGCCAAAGCAAAGGAAGCAAGAGCTGGCTAGGCTAGGCAAGTGGTTAATTTACCCACTGAGCAGGCAGCGACACGCACGTCACAAAATTCTCAGTCTCATCACGACGGCCAGCAAGTACTTACCCACCGAGTATCTCGGATCGATCGCAGCTGGGGCGTCACGCATGCGTAGCCTTCAATTGCTGCTAGCACGAGACACCAACGGCCATTAGCAGTTACGTGTCACTTGCTACACTTTACCGACTGGCCGGAGCAAATTAACGGCTGATGAGAGAGGATAAAAAGCCAGACGTAGCTGGTATTCCTTGGATCTTAGTCACTCCTTCCAGTTAAAGCCATGCATAGCCTTTTCTGGGGGCGACAAAAGGCGATGGAGAAAGAGGAAGTAGCGAAGCTAGCCAGCCGGCCCAGCCGTCGGTAGATGAGTACGTAGGTAGTGGATGCGTTCGTGGTGGAATTAGCGGAGACGACAGACATAGGAAAGGCAAAGCGAAGGGAAGGATCGGTGAAGAAGAAGTAAAGGGGATGGTGATGATGGTGTGATCGATGGAGTGTCGGAAAAGTGGGGGAATAATCCATGGAATATCCGTTCCCATCCTTAGGAGGGCAACGGCGCTGATGATGGATGGGTCGAGGAGCGGCTAGAGCTAGCTAGCCAACCAACGTTGCACCATGCATGAGCGGCTAATTTTCGTGTTATGACCCTTTTCGTATACTATTTCGGGATCTGATCCTCATTGAAAAAAAATTCGGGATCTGACCCTTTTCTTACCGCCAGGCACCTTGGCGGTAGGGTATAACAGCCTACCTAGGGTTACCGTCAAGCCCCTTGGCGGTAGGCTCTGGCGGTAGGCCCTGGGCACGCTCTGTGTTGGAAACTTAGAACTTTTTGGCGGTAGGGTGTCCAACCCTACCGCCAAGGGACATGACGGTAGGCTATTATACCCTACCGCCAAGGTGCCTGACGGTAAGAAAAGGGTCAGATCCCGAATTTTTTTCCAACGATGGTCAGATCCCGAAATAGTATACGAAAAGGGTCAAAACACGAAAATTAGTCTGCATGAGCTGGTTGACCGGCCCCCGATGATCCGTAAGTAACTGTATTTTTTAGCCAAGTATCCGCGCATGTTTATGGGTCGTCTTCTTTTTCCCAAGGAAATGTTTTTGTTGTTTGTTTAGACTTGCTCTTCGGCTCTTCGGTGGTTGGATATGACAAAAACGGGTTTTACGTCTCGTTTCTTTTTCGGGGTCATTGCTTTTGAATAATCTCTTTTGTAGTTTAAGTGTTTCTAAGACGGGCGGTCAGTGTTATTTCTTCGTGTTGCGCGCGCGTTGCTAATCACTTTAGCTAGCATGACACCTTGGCTTCATGTTCTTTTCTTTTCAACTTTTTAAGAAACATGCAGTACAACGTAAGCGTGCACACATCCACACACACAGCACTAGCACATGCACTTGGTGCCTATGGAAGATCGGAGTGGCGGTTGACAAAGTCACCTCATACGAAGATCGGAGTGCCTATGGAAGATCGGAGTGGCACAAGAGAATTGCCCAGTTAATTACGAAAAACCGGGCAAAAATCAGAATAATAAGGGCCAAGCAAACTCTCATAGACTGAAACACATAGGGCAAAGCCCACCCTTATCGACGATAAGTCGACCTGCAGCCAGACAACGCAGCTCCGACTCTGACGAAGAGCTCAGAAGAACAAAACCAGCCATGATTGGCGCCACGGAAGATCGCCGAACGGGCCACTTGCATCCAGTCATCATACACCACAGGACCCCGCCGCCGCAGCTTCGACTCCACAATAACAAGCAAACCGAGGCAAAATCGTGGACACGTCGGAGAAGAGCCGACTACCGCAACCATTGCCGCGTCACCGACATCGCTTCCACCATCATCATTGCCACAGAAGTCTGGTCGCCACAGAGATTCTCTCGGGGCCGCCGCCCCGACATCCACCGCTCCGTCGCGCCCAGCGCAATCAACCGGCACCGCCTTCCGGGGCTGCCGCCCCAACATAGCACCGCTCCACTCGAGCAGCAACGCCGCACAACCCAGCTGCCCGCAGCTCATGCTGCTCAGGGCAACCGCTCGCAGACCACGAACGTCGCACCACATTCGGGGCCGCCGCCCGACGTAAAGTCAGACCGCCCCCTCTGGGGCGCATCGACCGAGCCGACACCCCTACCGCCCAAGCGGGACAAGGATGCCACCCAACCAATGTCGAGATAGAGCCCCACCTCATAGAGCTGCCACTCACATTGTTCCCGAGATCGCCATCTCGTAGCACAATCAGAAACCATCCAGAGCTGCCGCCCCAACGTCCACTGTCCCCGATGACGAAGAGATCCATGCAAACTGCAACATGCTGACTCTCCAAGGCGATGCCTCAAAGAAGGAAACGACGTAGCCGCCGTCATCGCCCACTTCGACCATCCGAAGCTAGGGATTTCTCCCGGAGAGTCATGCAAAGGAGCACCACGGCAACACCTTCAAGAAGGGGAACGACACCATGGCCATGGCGCCGCTGTTGCCGGCACCGAAACAAGGTCAGTGCTGGACTTTCGCCCGGAGCTCCTCCACACCTCCGAATCCGAGCAGATCCGAAGCACTGCGCAGCACACAATCCCCATGGTCGACATCCACCGGCTCCACCTTCCCGTTGCGGCAAGCACCGCCCGAGACGGAGAACCACCACGGTTCCCAGCCGCAGCCATAAACCAGACGCACCAACGCACGCCACCACGGGCCTGTCGGAGACCGGAAGCTTCAGAACCACCACACCTGCACCCCGCAAGGAAGATCCAGCGCCCTCACACCTCTGAGCCTCGAGCACGGAAGAAATCCACCACGCCAGCGCGCGCCCGGCCTCCTTGTTGCCGAGTTTTTCGTGGTACGCCCCGTGAGATCCTTTGTCCGTGGTGCTCATCTCCGTGTCTGGGTTTTGAGTGAAGACCTTTGTCCGTTGTGGACTCGGTAGCGGCGACGCTATGCGTCGTTCTTCCTCCTGAGGGCGTTATCATGAATCTTAGATGTATTAGGGCGTAGTATGGCGGTGCTCTCGGATCTTCCTTTGTTTTTGTTTCGTGTCGGTAGCGTAGCCGCTTGCGGTGTATGTGATCCATGTATCCTGAAATCAGTTTTGCAAGGGGATCATCTCATCACCTTGTATCGTTCGGCCGTGTATTTAATTCGGTTGTTGCTTTATATATAAAGCATGGCGAAAGTCTATTTCGGAATCCTTTCCTTCTGGTTTTTGGGTGTTTGACCCTTTCCCCGATCGATGGAACCCCCAGCCGGAAAGCTGGGCTCGAAATGCCAGTGCGGTCATAGTGGAGGAAGGTACGTGCGAGCTGATGGTCACAATTGTTACTCCTGCACCGATCAGCATGGTCTGGGTTGGCAAGTTAGGCCTGCCTGGCCTGCTTGCGACCTGTGCGGCGCTGCATGCAGATGCAGGCATACGCATGGGAGGTTTGATCAGGTGAGTATTTAACAAAAAACTACCAAATTTCGTGAAACCGTGTCTACAAACTATTACTTTATAAATTTGTACCGAAAATTACCATTTTTTGACTAATTTTTCCCAAAAACACTAATTTCTGCCTCATGGTAGTTTGCTGAAATTAAACATGATTATGACATGATTGGCCCACATGTAGACGCTGACATGGCACAGTAGTCAACTCCCAGGCCGTGCCGCGCGGGAGATGCACGCGAGCCACGCGCCGCGCCCGCCCCCACCACCGGCCGGCGAGCAACGCCACGTGTGCCATCGGTCGAAGCCACCGTCGCGGGCATGCTATCCGGCCAATGGAGCATCGCGGGCGTGCTAGCATGCAGCCGTAGCCTCGCGTGCACTGTGCTGGCTTTGCATGCTAGCTTGTGTGCGTGCGCAGCCGTGCGCGTAGCCGCCGCCGCCGGGAGCGTGTGCGCCGTCCGCCGCCCGCGCCACCCGCCGCTCCGCCCAGCCCGCGCCACCCGCCGCTCTGCCCTGCTGGCTAGCGATGTTAGAATTAATGGGCTAGGCCCATAGCAATTTCTGAAATCTCAAAGCCCATGTGTAAAATGGCAAGTGGTCGTGCTAAAGTTTAGTCCCACCCCAGAAGTTGAAGAAGAGTTGGACCTCTTTATATAGTGGGTTCTCTCCACCACTCTAAATGGTGTGTGAGAAGAGAAAGGAAAGACCACACGCGCGCGCTCGCTCGCCTCGCCTCGTCGGGCCGTGGCGAGGCGAGGCGAGGCGAGGCGTACGTGCGACATGCGCGTGAATGGTCTGCCGAAATCCGATCCGTCTCCTTGCAGGGGCGCAGCTTCCTTTTGCCGTTTTATTTTTTATGTCTTGGCAGACAAGTTTTTGATTTCTTGTCCGGTAAGTATACGAATTAGAAACCGAGTCGGTTTGGGATTGTGATCGCGACACAATACCGCCTCTGGTCCTAATATATATACAGCTACCGGCTGCGGCCAAAGACACACCGAAAAACACCTAGGGTTTTGCCTCATCTCGCAACTTGCGCCGCCGTTGTAGTCTACTTCATCCCAAACGCCGGCATGCATCAGCGCGTGGGAGAGCAGGTCTCCGGAACCGTTCGTCCTTGCGATCCTGCACCGGGATAGGACGAATTAGGTTTTTGCGAAGCGCTCTGTGCGACTGCTCAAATTCGTCATCACGGGTCGTCTTTCGTCCAAGTCGGGCGGTGCTACTCATCGTCGTCTTCATCACCGTGAGCAGCAGATCGTCGCCAACATCGTCATCAACACCGTCGCACCCACAATAGCTAACGAACAGTACGTCCAACATCATCTGTTCATGTCTGTCTCTACAGCTATTGTTTCGTGTTCGCTGCTGTTATGCATGTCTTGTTGTTCTTCTAGTTTGCTAGATTGTTGCATGCTAGTATCTGTTCTAGTCATGAATTATTTACTGGAATTAATCATGAACTTGCCTAATTTTCTAACAATCCGAAAACCTAATTGTAGGCAATTTCCTGAGTTAACTATGGCTGGATTCGCTGATGCACTGAGGTCGGATAAATTTACCAGTGTGCACTTTAAGAGGTGGCAGGTGAAGACCACGCTCTGGCTTACTGCTCTGAAAATTTTCCACGTTAGTGTTGGTGCTCCAGAGGGAATGTCTGACGAAGATCAGAGAAAATTCCAGGAAGCCAATACTATGTTTGTGGGATGCATTCTGAGTGTTCTTGCTGATCGTCTGTGTGATGTGTATATGCACATAGATGACGGAAAGACTTTGTGGGATGCACTGAATGCAAAATTCGGTGCAACAGATGCAGGCAGTGAACTGTACATCATGGAGAGTTTTCATGACTACAAGATGGTGAATAACCGTTCTGTGGTTGAACAAGCTCATGAGATACAGTGCATTGTGAAAGAACTTGAACTCCTTAAGTGTGTTCTACCCGACAAATTCGTGGCTGGGTGCATGATTGCAAAGTTGCCTCCTTCATGGAGGAATTTTGCCACAACTCTGAAACATAAGAGACAGGAGATATCAGTTGAAAATCTGATTGCATCTCTTGATGTTGAAGAAAAAGCTCGGGCTAAAGACACTACAGAGAAAGGAGGTGAGGTTCAGCCTACCGCCAATATGATGCAGAGGTACCCACAGAACAAGAACAAAGGAAAAAACAAACCTGTTTTCAACAAGCCTACCAAGACTACTACCTTCAAGAAGAAGAAGTTCAACAAGGCTGAGCTAGAGTGCTACGCCTGTGGGAAGTCCGGAACGTGCAGACCGCAGAGGGAAAACGAGCTCCAAGACTGTCAACATGGTGACCGCTAGCAATACTGATGGGTATGGTAATTTACCTATTGTGCTTTCAGTATTTCAATCATCTTCATGGTGGATTGATTCGGGTGCTAACATTCATGTGTGTGCTGACGTCTTCCCGTTTACTTCTTATCAGGTCGCAAGGGATTCTTCCGTCCTAATGGGGAATGGGTCACATGCTTCTGTTCGTGGCATTGGCACGGTGGATCTGAAGTTTACTTCGGGAAAGATCGTGCAATTAAGGAACGTGCAGCATGTCCCTACTATGAACAAGAATCTAGTTAGCGGCTGTAACACCCCAAGTGGTTAACTACAGTAATCCCCTTTTGATAATGCCATGTCATCATGATCAGCAGTGCTTAAACATCAACTGGATCATATGTCTTTTCAAATTTAATTTCAAAAGGAAATTCAAACCGAAAGTAAAAATAAAAGTTGTTCAAATCCAGAATAAAAAATGTGCATCATGTTGCAAGTATTCCCAAAGCATTTATAAAACTAATAGCAACATTTATTGGAATTGTAAAAGGACTCAAACAAAGAGGAACAGCAGCGAATAACAGCATATTTAATACCTTGTCAATTAAATAAAATGAAATAACAATCAATTATACTCTAAGCCTTTTTCTAGCAGTGTCAAATAATGCACTGATATTATATGGGAAAGTTTCATATTTTACGAAAGTGTTTTGAAATAAAAAACAAACGCCAAAACAGAAAACATAAAAACAAAATAAAAAGAAAACAAAATAAAAAGAAACCCCCCCCCCCCCCCCCCAGCTGGGCCACGGCCCAGCTGGCCACCAGGCCGCCAGGCCGGCCCAGCCGCCCTCCCTATATGGCCTGCCCCTCCCCTCGCTCACCCGAACCCTAGCCCGAAACTCCCCCCCCCTCCGCTCTCTCCTTTCCCCCCCGATCTGGATCGAGATCGGGGGCGCGACACCGCCGCTCGTCCCTTCACCACCTCGCTGTCGCCACCTCCCCGCCGGACCGCCTCGTCACCTCCCCTACCCCGCGCCTGGCTCCAGCCACCGTCGCCACAGACGCCGCGCCCGAGCGCCCTGACGCCGACGTGGTTCGCCATCGCCGGCGCCACCCACGTCGCCTCCCCGACCTCCTCCCCGACGGCCTACACCAGGCCTCGTCTACCCCCTCGCTCCTCGGCAACGCTGTGAGCTGCGCTCCCCCTCCCCTTCTGCCCCCGACGTCCGTCTGCATCTCGCCGGTGCCCGTCCGTGCTCACCGCCGCCCACCGCGCGCGCGCTCGCGCGTCCCACGCCCGCTGCCGCGGCCTCCTTCCTCGCGTCGCGCCTGGGCCGCGAACCTCGTATCCCTGCGCCTGCCGGCGTGCGCCCGCTGCTCCCTGCTCCGCCCGTCTCCCTGCCGTGGCCACGGCCATGCCCGCAGCCCCCCCACTGCAGCGTCGCCGTTCCCCTGCTCCTGCGCATCGCCCCGTTCCCCACCTCTGGACGGGCGAGCCCGCCTCGCCGTGCGCTCGCCGTTGCCAGTGGTCGGGCACCCGCCGCGCCCTGCGCCCGATAGCCCAGCGCCCGCTTAGGCCTCTGGCCAAATGACAAGCGGGCCCCAGCGCCCAGCCCCTGTAAAAAAAGGAATAAAAAAATAATAAATATTAATTAAATAATTAATTACTAATTAACCTAATTACCTCTGATTAATTAAGACTAATTAAGCTTAATTAACTTAATGTTTAATTAAGCTAATTAACTACTGTTAATTAACTAACAGAGGCTGACATGTGGGTTGATTGCTGACATCAGCATGATGTCGTGCTGACGTCATCAATTACTATTCTGGATAATGTTGTATTAAATAATTAATTAAATTCCATAAAATGCTAAAATCTTTAGAAAATCATATAAAATAATCCGTAGCTTAGATCGAAAAACTTTGTACATGAAAGTTGCTCAGAATTTCGAGATGAATCCGGATGCGCGGTCCGTTCATCTGTCACACGTCCCTAACTACCCGAACATGGAACCGTTCCTCTCCGGTCACCTGTCTGATAAATGTCCGGAACCGGGAAAACATTCCCGGATGGATTCCTCCTTCTTCGGTAACGTGCAACCATACGTTAGGACACACCCGGCACTGCATATTGTCATGTTATACATTGTGTAGCACTTGTGTGCTTAGTATTTACTGTTTCTTCCCCCTCTTCTCTCTCGGTAGACCCTGACACCGACGTCGTCCCCGAGACCGACGCAACTCAGGAGCCCGACGCCACCGTTGACGACCTTGCCTTTGCCGCCGAGCAACCAGGCAAGCCCCCCCTTTGATCATCCCGATATCGCCCAATCTATTTTCTCATGCTTGCATTAGAATTGCTGCTGCTGCTGCTGCTTTACCTATTCTGATGCATAGCCTGTTTATTGTAACCTGCTGTTGATAATTAGCTGCATATCCTAAACTGCTTAGTTTAGGCAGGGTAGAGACCTATCAGTGACCCCCACTTTTCCCGACTGCCCCGCTGGATTATCAGAAGACCCGATCAACGGGATTGAAGACCAGGCCCCAGCACCGCACATCACCCCCTTAGTTGTAACGACACTGCAGCGTTACTATCGAGTGCCGAGGGTGAAACCTCTTGTAGCACTTCTGATGTTAACCCTGTAGAGTAGCTATTTGGTCGTGGTCATCGAGGGTGATTCCTCCTTCACCACTTCCGATAACGACGCGGTCGTGCAACACATCAAGTGTGAAACCATCGAGGGTGAATCCTCCTACGTTCACCTTGACAGTTACATCGAGTGGGTATCCGTCGAGGGTGATACCTCGGATTCCCTTGATGTTATGGACACACGGCTACTGTGACTTTACCCTTGCACCCTGTTATAAACGGGTCGGCCCCGAGGGCGACCCGAGGGAGTTACTTTAACTGCAGGACTGGAGGGACAGGCGGTACCGCCCAGTAGAGGTGGACCTGAGTTCCCGACAGTCTTTTGTGAGACGGGTTGACCTGGATGGTGCCCGAGTGAGAATACGAGGCGTGGCCGGGCATTCTTGGCCCTTGCCGCAAGTCCTCGAGACGGGGCGACGGGGTCACATTGATCGTGAGTATCTGCTCGTTACCGCATCCCCAAGGTAATAACGGTTTGGATACTTGACCTGAGTAGGCCTCTGGCCCGATAGCACTAACCACCACGTGGGCATAGTATGGGCGTTCTGCATCGTATGCATCAGCCGAAAGCTCTGTCAGACGTCCAGTTCAGCAGTGCGCCATGGAGTGATTGGCGCCATTCACGACAGAGGTGGTGCTTGGATCTAAGCCATGTGCGCAACGACCCGAAGGGCGAGGGGCGATGGCCCAAGACCCCCTTGCGCTTAGGATGTAGACCGGCGGGGACCTCTCTGCTGAGCTCTAGGTAGGGCTGCGGTGTGTCGTTTGGCCGAGGTCGGGCATGACCCGGAAAAGTGTGTCCGGCCGGAGTTAAGCGAGCGTGGTGGGTAAGTTGGTGCACCCCTGCAGGAAAGAAAACATCTATCGATAGCCTGTCTTACGGTAACGGACACTCGGAGTTGTATCCTGATTGATACAATTAGAACTGGATACTTGGATACTATGGCTCTGGGATTGCTTCTCGCAGGGAGTCGAGAAGGGATCTCAGGACGAGGTTGATGACTGTATGGCTCTGGGATTGCTTCTCGCAGAGAGTCGAGAAGGGATCTCAGGACGAGGTAGATGATTGTATGGCTCTGGGATTGCTTTCTCGCAGGGAGTCGAGAAAGGATCTCTGGGTGAGGTTGATATCATTACTGCTACATTATATGGTAATGTCTACACTCTTCTAATGCTGCAAGACCTCTGAAGATGCTAGTCTTCGATAGGACTAGGCCTCCTCTCTATTCTGACATTTCTGCAGCCCAGTCCACGTATACAACCTCTCTTTGCAAATGTTGCATATGTAGTGTAGATCCTTGCTTGCTGAGTACTTCTGAGTACTCACGGTTGCTTTGTTTTCCTTTTCTCCCCATATCAGTTTGTCGTGTCTAGAGGACGGAGCCCCTGAGACCGCTGCCCCGGTTGACGACTTCAGCTACCACTTCTACCCCGAGGATGGATACTACTACGAGCTTGTCGACGACCAGGAGTAGGTTCGGAGGGTCCCAGGCAGGAGGCCTGCGCCTTTCGATCGTAGTGTTTTCTTTTGCCCCGCCTTTAAAAAGGCCTTTCTGTTTCTGTTTCATATCTGTACTCAGATATCTGATGCTTCCGCTGACGCTTGTACGCAAGCTTATGTATTCGAGCCCTCGACGCCCCTGGCTTGTAATATAAAGCTTGTATGACTTTATTTATGTTTTAGAGTTGTGTTGTGATATCTTCCCGTGAGTCCTTAGGCTTGATCGTGTGCATTTGCGTGTATGCTTAGTGCACGATTAAGCCGGGGGCGTCACAGCGGCTCCCTTCTATGTCGAGATGAGTCTAAGGTAGTTTTAGAGTCGAATAAAGTAATCGTGTCAAGATTTGGACAATTTATAGGCAAAGGCTATGAGTGCGGAGGCTTGTTCCGCTTTTCCCTTTCAGATTTTTGCAATAAGTCAGTAAACCAAATTTGTGCTAGTGTTAATGATGATGCAAGTATTTGGCACTCTCGTTTATGTCATATTAATTTTGGTTTAATGTCTCGGCTATCTAGTATGAGTTTAATTCCGAATTTCACTGTTGCCAAAGGTTCTAAGTGTCATAGTTGTGTGCAATCGAAGCAATCTCGAAAGCCTCATAAGTCTGCCGAGGAGAGAAACTTGGCACCTCTAGAACTCATACATTCTGATCTTTGTGAGATGAATGGTGTGTTGACAAAAGGTGGAAAGAGATATTTCATGACTTTGATTGATGATGCGACTAGATTTTGCTATGTTTATTTGTTGCAAACTAAAGATGAAGCATTAGACTACTTTAAAATCTATAAAGCTGAAGTTGAAAATCAACTAGAGAGAAAGATCAAGCGTCTTAGGTCCGATCGTGGTGGAGAGTATTTTCCCAAAGTATTTGATGAATTTTGTGAGGAACATGGTATTATTCATGAGAGGACGCCTCCCTATTCACCTCAATCAAATGGAGTTGCTGAGAGGAAAAACCGCACATTGACTGACTTGGTGAATGCCATGTTAGACACTGCTGGTTTATCTAAGGCATGGTGGGGGGAGGCTCTATTGACTTCATGTCATGTCCTGAATAGAGTTCCTAAAAATAATAAGGAGAAAACCCCTTATGAGGAGTGGGTTGGGAGAAAACCATCACTTTCTTATTTGCGCACTTGGGGATGTTTGGCAAAGGTCAATATTCCTATTCCTAAGAAACGTAAACTTGGACCAAAGACAGTGGATTGTGTCTTTCTAGGGTATGCTCAACGGAGCATTGCTTATAGATTTTTAGTGGTAAAATCTGAAGTACCTGATATGCATGTTGATACTATAATGGAATCTCGTGATGCAACACTTTTTGAGAACATATTTCCTATGAAAGATATGCATAGCATTGCTAGATTTTCTTCTGAGATAATTCCTGAATCTAGTACAACTGATGAATATTTCGAACAAACACATGAGGAAGTCCTTGAGAAGGATAACAATGAAGTTCCTATAAGGAACAAGAGACAAAGGATTGCAAAATCCTTTGGTGATGATTTCATTGTATACCTTGTGGACGACACACCCAAGACGATTGCAGAGGCATATGCATCTCCGGATGTAGGTGATTGGAAAGAAGCTGTTCATAATGAGATGGACTCAATTCTTTCTAATGGAACTTGGGAACTAACTGATAGACCATATGGTTGTAAACCTGTGGGCTGTAAGTGGGTGTTCAAAAAGAAGCTAAAGCCTGATGGTACTATTGATAAGTACAAGGCGCGGCTAGTGGCCAAGGGCTACACTCAGAAAGAAGGCGAAGATTACTTTGACACCTATTCACCCGTTGCTAGAATGACCACCATTCGAGTGTTACTTTACTTGGCTGCCTCTTATGGTCTTATCATTCATCAAATGGATGTAAAGACAACTTTCCTCAATGGAGAGTTGGAAGAGGAAATCTATATGGATCAGCCTGACGGGTTTGTGGTAAAGGGTGAAGAGAGAAAAGTGTGCAAGTTGTTAAAATCTTTGTATGGCCTGAAACAGGCACCTAAGCAATGGCATGAGAAGTTTGAAAGAACTCTGACTTCTGCAGGATTTGTCATTAACGAGGCTGATAGGTGTGTTTACTATCGCCATGGTGGGGGAAATAGTGTCATATTATGTTTGTATGTGGATGACATACTGATCTTTGGTACAAACATTAATGCGATCAATGAGGTCAAGTCCTTTCTATCAAAAAGTTTTGACAAGAAAGATCTGAGAGAAGCCGATGTAATTCTAAACATCAAACTTATTAAGGATGAGAGTGGGATTACTCTAACGCAATCTCACTATGTTGAGAAGGTCTTGAGCCGGTTCGGATTTATGGATAGCAAGCCTTCTCCAACACCTTATGATCCCAGTGTGACACTCAGAAAGAATAAGAAAGAAACAAGAGATCAATTAAGATACTCTCAAATTGTCGGTTCACTCATGTACTTAGCTAGCGCTACAAGACCAGATATCTCTTTTGCTGTGAGCAAACTGAGTAGGTTCATGTCCAACCCGGGTGATGATCATTGGCGTGCACTAGAAAGGGTCTTGCGCTATCTAAGAGGTACTATGAGTTTCGGAATTATTTATTCAGGACATCCTGCTATGCTAGAAGGATATAGTGATTCAAACTGGATCTCCGATGTTGATATACTCTACGCAACAAGTGGGTATGTATTTACTCATGGAGGTGGCGCAGTGTCATGGAGGTCTTGCAAGCAAACCATATTGACGAGGTCAACTATGAAAGCAGAATTAACTGCTTTAGACACAGCTACTGTTGAGGCAGAATGGCTGCGTGAGCTCTTGATGGACTTGCCTGTGGTTGAAAAACCTGTACCGGCTATTCTTATGAATTGTGACAACCAAACAGTTATCGCTAAAGTAAACAATTCTAAAGATAATGCGAAGTCATCAAGACACGTGAAGAGACGTTTGAAGTCTGTCAGGAAGTTGAGAAACTCCGGAGTAATAACTGTTACGTATATTCAAACAGACAAAAACCTGGCAGATCCCTTTACAAAGGGACTATCATGAAATGTGATAGATATTGCATCGAGGGAGATGGGTATGAGACCCATAGATGTTACACCATAGTAGTAACCCAACCTTTGTGATCGGAGATCCCGTGAATTAGAATCTGGGAAGAACAAGCTATTGGTTAACTGAGTAGAGTAATAACGAATGACCGTCTCTAAGTGAAGATGCAAAACTCTTAGAGTTGTAAGGCTCAGAGCTGTAAGGCAGGTTGGCAACATGCCTTAATGTGGTTCTATTGGCTATAATTAGCAAATATGCTGTCCTACAGAGCAGTCTTGAAAGAACAGACCAATATGAGTTCTGACTGTAAACGTCGCAGTCTATGAGATTTGGGTTATCTCTAGTAAGCTCACGAAGAGACCAGGGAGTATGACGTATAAGCTCCAAACCGCGGGGTAGCCTACTGACGGTCAGGTACTGGTTAAGACTTTGAGTGAAACCTGTTCACACAAAACTAGCAATTCAAGGCATAGTCCATTGTCAAGTTGTGAATGGATGTAGCTTAAAGTTCTAGGCAGAAGTTCAACTTAACAGTCTCTGCTGAAACACTGGTATATTAAACAAGTGGTGAGAGAAGGCAAATCTCTAAATGGGTATTTGAGATCTGGTGCGGGATTGTTAGAATTAATGGGCTAGGCCCATAGCAATTTCTGAAATCTCAAAGCCCATGTGTAAAATGGCAAGTGATGGTGCTAAAGTTTAGTCCCACGCCGGAAGTTGAAGAAGAGTTGGACCTCTTTATATAGTGGGTTCTCTCCACCACTCTAAGTGGTGTGTGAGAAGAGAAAGGAAAGACCACACGTGCGCGCTCGCTCGCCTCGCCTCGCCGGGGCGTGGCGTGGCGAGGCGAGGCGTACGTGCGACATGCGCGTGAATGGTCCGCCGAAATCCGATCCGTCTCCTTGCAGGGGAGCAGCTTGTTTTCGCCGTTTTATTTTTTATGTCTTGGCTGACAAGTTTTTGATTTCTTGTCCGGTAAGTATACGAATTAGAAACCGAGTCGGTTTGGGATTGTGATCGCGACACAATACCGCCTCTGGTCCTAATATATATACAGCTACCGGCTGCGGCCAAAGACACACCGAAAAACACCTAGGGTTTTGCCTCATCTCGCAACTTGCGCCGCCGTCGTAGTCTACTTCATCCCAAACGCCGGCGTGCATCGGTGTGTGGGAGAGCAGGTCTCCGGAACCGTTCGTCCTTGCGATCCTGCACCGGGAGAGGACGAATTAGGTTTTTAGGAAGCGCTCTGCGCGACTGCTCAAATTCGTCATCACTGGTCGTCTTCCGCCCAAGTCGGGCAGTGCTACTCATCGTCGTCTTCATCGACGTCAGTAGCAGATCGTCGCCAACATCGTCATCAACACCGTCGCACCCACAATAGCTAACGAACAGTACGTCCAACATCATCTGTTCATGTCTGTCTCTACAGCTATTGTTTCGTGTTCGCTGCTGTTATGCATGTCTTGTTGTTCTTCTAGTTTGCTAGATTGTTGCATGCTAGTATCTGTTCTAATCATGAATTATTTACTGGAATGAATCATGAACTTGCCTAATTTTCCAACAGGCGAGCCCCGCCACCTGCGCCGCCCTCCCTCCTAGCCGAGCCACCTGCTCGCCTCGGCCATGGTGGCCGCCATCGTGCCTAGGCCTGGCCACCGCCCGCTCGGCCCTGCCGACCGACGCCCCCGCCTTTGCACCTCGTGTACGCCATCGACTGGGAGACCAGCGCGGGAGAGGTGCTTCGCCGGGGCGTCGCCATGGAGAAGAGCGCGGAGTGCACATGAGGTGATCGAGAAAATGCCAGAGAGAAAGAGGAGGAGGAGGAAGAAGATTGATGCTGACAGGTGGGCCTATCCTGTCAGAAAGGCGTTTAGAAGAGGCGAATCGGGCACTTTCCCGACATGGTAGTTTTTAGTCAAAGATTAGTCAAAAAGTGGTAGTTTTCGGCACAAATTTGTAAAGTGGTAGTTTGTAGGCACGGTTCCACGAAATGTGCTAGTTTTTTGTTAAATACTCGATCCAGGTCCACGCGTTCGGATCCGATTTGATTGATTCATTGATATCACGCGATGCGGTGAGATCTTTGCCCTCCAATCTCCATGCATGCAGAATTAGGCATACGTGGAGCTAGTGCATGGCTTTATCAATCTTGACGGCGGGCTCCGCGTTTTCTGAGGACGCTAATAGGAAGCAAATGTAAGCTTCTGCGGGTGCTCGGTGCGGACGTTCGTTCGTTCTGGAAGGTTCCCGCGAGCTAATGGTCGAGGAAGGTATGTCCGAAGTCCGAACACGCGCGAAGGGCCATAATCAGTACTCCCTCTATTTTTATTTACTCTGCATATTAGATTTAACTAAATTCGAACTTTATAAAGTTCAATTAAGTATATAAAAAACAATTAATATGAGCATTTACAATAACAAATCATATGATATAAGAATCGTCATCGGTAGGGGAGCAACGAACAAGTTCCTTGGAGGTTTGTTTAGCCTTGTCTTCAGTCTATATATAAGGAAAACACATTGGGTTAAATATTAGTACTTAAGATAATATTACAGGAAAAAATAATGTATAAATTTTGAGCCCTTATTTCTACAGAACACTATGGTGATCGCACTTTTTCTCCTCTCCAAGATCCAGCTCTAAGTCTACAAGGGTAGCTGAACGAAAAGGTAAAACCATCACCTTTTTGGTCTTCTCACCGCGCAAATGTTCCGATGAACATGAGCCATTCAATTGGTGGCCTAATCATCACCAGGCCACATGCGCCTACAAGACACTATCCCATGGATCCCTAGCTAGATTCTCAGATCTCTCGAATAAGAAACCCTAATAAGCTACTCCCTCCGTCCCATAAATAAGAGCGTTTTATGGGACGGAGGGAGTAGGTGCTGCGAATATGCCAAGAATACATACGAGATATCTGCTGCCCAAATGAAATAGGTAATTAGGAGTATACCCTAGCCATCCAGTAAAGGCAAGAGAGATTAATTTGAGGCATGTTTTCCTTTACTAGTACATGGAGAACAAACTTTGGAGTTCCAAGCGAACAAAAATATGATATGTTTATAGGAGTACACACTGACCCGAGCTGAACTGTAGAGGA
Organism: Thinopyrum elongatum; assembly: GCA_011799875.1. NCBI lineage: Eukaryota > Viridiplantae > Streptophyta > Magnoliopsida > Poales > Poaceae > Thinopyrum > Thinopyrum elongatum. The sequence continues at coordinate 100,694,583 of CM022303.1, read as the reverse complement.
ACCAATGAGAGTTATATGAAAGATTGATGTGCTTTAGTTTGGTATGAGATGCGTGTAATGCTTTTTCCCGTCAATAATTCTACACCAGTGTTAACTGGAACATTCTGCTGGTCGTGCGACCTCTAGAGGCACGATCAAGAAAGCTAATTCAGCTGTGGTGCTCTGCCAATTGCTATGCATGTTTTGTGGCTAGAACTCATGGCCGTACACCCACCGAAATGCACCTTAATGGAACGTTATTTTACTTGAGAGTTTCTACAATTTTTGTGTGGAAAACGATCCACTGTATCTAGAGTACTACAGTTTTTTCATACCCCCTCTGTTTCTTTTTACTCCGTATAAAATTTGTTTGAAGTCAAACTACGCAAAGTTAGACCAAATTTGTATAAAAAAAATCAACATCTATAGCAAAGTCATATATATGAAAATTCATTTTATGATGCATCAAATGATATTGATTTCGTATTATGATTGTTGATAATTTTTTCTATAGAGTTGGTCAAACTTTACATAGTTTGACTTCAGACAAATATTATATGCAGACTGAAGAGAAATGGAAGGAGTAATAACTTGGCTTTTGGCATTAACCACGTGCATGCACACACATAACTTAGACATAAATCCTCCTGTTCTAATCTCGTCTAAGTGCCGCTTGGTCCGACGTTGCCGAGAAGCTCAATGGTTTTTTTCCATCGTTTTTCATGGATAACTCTTTTTTATTAGTTGATGGATTGGTTCTTTGTGTCTTCTGCTGGCATGGCTCCATGGAGTCTCGTCAGTGAAAATTCCGTCTCATTCAACATCCCTTTCTTTTGAGCATTTGTGAGCAAGGTCATCGAACCTGGTGTGGTGAATGCTGGCGCCACTGCTTGCCTACGTCACGGTGTGGTGCCCTCGTTGGTATGCTTGGCGTGATTGTCATCCTCCGATGTACGTTACAGTCTACTTTTGCGGTGATTTGACGATGTTTGGTCCTTTACATGTGTTTGCGGGAATTTTCAGTGCTGATTTTTTTATATCGTCCATCGCCGGCTAGAGCTGTGGTGGCACAATGAGGACGAAATTTGGATGCGACTTGGGCAAGGCATAGGGTTTTGGTTGTAATCTTCTTCTTTTTAGGTTGTTCCTATGTCTGGATTCAATTACCCAATTATCTGCGTGTGATGTGACTTATACATCTAAACGAAGGGAGTATGTTACTTCCACTATAGGTAGTCTCAAAGCTCCGGTATATGTCAACTTTTGTCATGCAATGGGGACCCCCATCGGTCCGTGAAGTGGTCTGGACGTAGCCACCACGTGGTCCTCCTGTCTTTTCTCTCTCCACACATCTATGGTCCCCTCTCCTCTCTCAACTCCCAACCAGACAAATAATGATTAATCTATAAAAAGGGTTGGATGATTCTCTCCTGCATCATGTCCGCGAACCATGTTCAGACATAAGAAACGGACATATACCGGAGTAATTTGCGGGTAAGCTTTGGAGATGCCCTAACAAAAGCGTGCTCAAAGGTTGGAACAACCACATTATGTGAGATGGTTCCACATGCACGGCATATTTCGTTGGCATACGAAATAGCACCACACAGAGGCAACTGATGTCACGCTGTTCATGGAGCTAGGTCTGTTCTTTCTTTATGTATACATACATCTATGTCTTGCAGACGGATCTTAGCTAGCTTTCTCATATGCTGGGGAAGACGCCGCCAGTGCACTGTTGGGGGAGGACCAAGGAACAAGAAAAAGAAAGAAAAGCTAAGACGTTCCAAGATCGACCTGTCACTGCGACGAATCGAATTCACTGGTCACGGGAAGCTGTTCGACTTCGCCTACCACTCGCCGCTTCCCCACGGAAAGCAACGTGGAAGAGCAAAAGATATTCTCCATTCGCCAAGCGTTGGTCGCCGGCCGCCAATATATTTCGATCTCTTGGCAGATCTCTTCGTCTGTGCACCGTCACACCTAATGGAGGGATGGAGGGAACTGCGTACCTGCCTCACACACACACACACACACACACACACACACACACTCCAGCCGATCTTGGCATCTTGCACTCACTGGTCACCCATGTGTCGATGCGTTTGGCCTCTCCTTTAGTCCTCCTACCCAAAGGCAGCCATGATGAACTGCTCTTGCCTAATGAGTAGTAACAATGGGTGGCTCATGTTTTCTTGGACATGTTCGCCCCACACATAAAACACACTACCGCACGTCATCGATTACGCACGCACACTTACGGCCTCATCGACGTCCACATCCACTTCCGCCAGCCACACCGCGGTAGCGCTGCTCCATATCTTCATGTCAGCACGGGGACAGCTCATGTGAGCGCTGAGCACACTCGACGCCCTTGCCATGGCCCTTGACGACGGCCCGGCGACGTTTGTCCTCGCACCCTGTTCCTTGCCGTGTTGCGAAGTCTCAGTTGAGACTTTATTATGTCTCAGTCGATATTATATTCCTTTGATCTTGCACGGAGATTCGTACAGAATTTTTTTAGTTTTTCTTTTGTATTTTTATAATACTATGTCACTTGACTGAGATTTGGTTAAATCTCAGTCGACTGAGACCTGGCCACATTCTTTTCCTTGTCCTCACGCCGTTCTTCCATCCTCTTCGTTGGATTGGGCCGCATGGGCCGCTGGTTCTCCTGACCACCTTAGAGCATCTACAGCCGGACTTTGCAAATCCGGCCCCTCAAATGCCGCGTCCGCGGACACTGACCGATCAAGTCTCAAATTTGCCTTCTCACAACCGGACATCTCAATTAACATATCTTAAATTTATACAAACTCATGCAACTACGTCAATGCATTACATACATCGTCCGATTACTCCATCACTACTAACATGCCATCGGACTACCAAAATTTGGCATGTTTGGCTATAATGGAGATCATCCAGGGCTGCCCTTACCCTTCCTGACGCCCTTGTCATCCTTCTCGCGGAAGTACCGGTCGAAAACGCAGTAGGGATCGAGCAGGATCTGCTCGTCGTCGGAGCTGTCCTCGCCATCGCTTTCCTCTTTCTCCTCTTTCGGTCGCAGTCCAGCCATGGAACGGACCGCCCGATTCTGCTCTCGGGCAAAGGCGCGCGTGTTCCTCCGCTACAGTTTCTTCACAATGCAGGAGCGGATGGCTTCCTCCTCTGCGGCCGCCCGCGCCGCCGTCATTTCCTCCGCGATACGGGCCTCGGCGGCCCTTATCCTCTCCTTCCCACGGCGGGTACACTGGTCCCGATGGGACTCATAGCCCGCCCGACCGGTGATGGGGAAGGAGAGATTTTCCTGCTGTCGGGACTGCGATGATCCAGCCCAGAGGACCCGATCGCCCGTTGAGCCGACGCTATGGAGTCGCGCCGGACAGATCCTGCCGTCGGTCGGGCATTGTCCTCCCGGGAGCGGCGGAGTTCAATGCGGACCGCAAGTGCCTCCTCCAACCCGCATGGGATGACACCCCAGTCAACGGATCCGGACTGGTCGGAGTCAGATCCGCTGCCTGCTATGCCGGAGGCGGCCGGATATCGCCGGGGGTGAGCTTGGGTGGCGAAGGAAGTGAAGGGGATTGGAGTGTGAAGTGGCTAGGGTTTGGTCCGGCGAGCGGATGAGGGGGAATATATGTGGGATCGGATGGGCTAGCGTGGGCCGTGTCTGATGTGGCGGGCGCGCCCGGGCATCTCCATATCCGTCCCATATTTGAGCTGGATATGAGGGGTGCCGGTTAGCCCGGACGTTTGAGTCCGGTTTGAAGCCTGTTTGAGGCGCCCGTTTGGATCGAAATTTTATGACCAGTCAGTGACGGCCCGCTCGGGCGTATGAGACGAGTTTAAGGCGCCCGGCTAGTTCTTGGCAAACAAGCTCGCCAGTGTTGGACCATGATACGAGTTCAACATCCCTCTGACATAGAGAAAGCTAAGTCGGATGATCTCTTCCGGTGGCTAAAAGCATCAGCTCAGATACATTAGTTAGTACAGTATATCAGGTCAACCATTTAGTAGCAAGTCGCTTGGTTTGCCACTTTACAAACGTGTCTCTATGCTGTGGAGGGAAAACGCTAAGAAGCTCTTCTTCCAAAAGTGAGTTAAAAAATCCAAGTTAAGAGCCCTCGCCCCTGCATGAACATGGTTTTGTATTTTTGCCAGTCTAGACTACATGCTGAAAGCTGTGTCTGTCCAATCGATGCTGCAGTATTTTCTTTTGCATCTGGAATATGTGGTGCTATGGCACATGTCCCACTGCCAAAGAAATATTATAGGGTATATATGATGTCATATTTTTATATGCCTGACGAATTCAAAGCTACTACTCGATTGTGAAGACGATATGGCTCGTCCAGTGGTTCAATTATTTCCTATTTTATTCGTAGAAATGGAAAAAATTCAATCATTAGGACCGTATCCCAGCTCACTTTGTTGTGACGCAGCATTCCTCACTTCTGGTTTTTGCATCAATTTTGTATGAGTGCTGTGGTCAATAACATATCTTTGTCTTGTCTGTGGGAGGAGAAAATAGCCGTTCCTAGATGTTGATGTTGGCGAATGATTAATAAATATATGGTCTACGCTTAGTCTCCATTTCTTAGGAGCTTGCGCTCCAACCAAAAGTACAATTATGGCACGCAGCTACTTCCTGCCTGCGAGCCACAATGGAGTGCGCCATCGTGAGCAAATGGGTTTCAACGGCCACTCCATGCCACACCATACGTGCGCAAAATGAAGCCTAAAAGTAACTTCCGCTAGCCACGACGTACCATTGAGTCAAATCTGTACGTAGATGCTTACACTATGATTTTTAATCGGGCTATCCTTTTCCACTAATTTTTGAATGGAAACAACGAGTCTTCTACAACAAAAACAACGGGAAAGGAAGAAATTGAGTTCAGGTGCTCATAGGAAACCGGCCGTGTTTCCTACACGGCGAAAAACCGTTTTAAGAAGGATCACATGGTAAAAACAGACTTCCCTAGGATCCCATCTCCATCAATAGGCATCAAGTTCACGGCATTGGCGCGGAGTAATGTAGCATTCTTCTTGAAAGCATCCATCACTGGGCATTGGAGACCTTTCCAAGAAAGCAAACAAAGAACATGCAGCAAACACAATTTCGAAGGGGGTCTATTTTTTGGAAAGCGCAGTACACATACACAGATTCATATGAACATGCACACGCAATCCTACCCCATATGATCAACTTCGAGAGACTGAGCCAACAGACCTTTAGATTACCAAAGTCGCCACATGCCCCTCGTAGTTGACGGGCACGCCATACCAATGAATGAATAGTGTCGGATAACCTGAAATAAATATAGGAAATATACGATCATCCATGTCAAGTTTAGGACTTCAACCGAGATGCGTTATTCCACCAACGGGAACTTAACTTTGAAGGGGGTCTTGATCAACTTCTCGAATCTAGCTTTATTTTGAGTGTTCCACATAACCCAATAGACATCCCCAACTTGACTGTAGAAGGTTCACCACCAGGGGAAAAGGAGTAACAACAGAATAAAATTGCCAAATGTTATTAGGGCAAAGAGAAGTCCTAAAGACAGACCCCCATTGTTCTCCTGAAAACCTAGCCACGTGATAGAGGAAAAACCAAAAATGATGTGACGATTCAATTTGATCACAAAAGGAGCAAGTAGGATTTCCCAACCAGTTTTTCTTACTCATGTCTTCTCTCGTCGGTGCAACATCTTGCTAAAGCTTCTAGAGAAAAATCTAAAGTTTAAGAGGAAGTTTCGCATCCTGGATCCAACTAAAGTGCCCACCAGGAAGTTTTCTCCCAAGCCACTTAATCATAGACTTGGTATAGAATTTAGATTTCTCCCCAAGGACCCCAAAATTCGTTAGGAGCACTAGAAATAGGAGTGTAGTAACAACAGTGCACATATTGTTCCACTACCAGGACAGAGAAGGGGGCAACCTTCTTCTAAAAAGGGTAGAGTGCTTGACTCAAGGAGAAACGATAAACATTGCCATTCATGTTGCAAATCTCTAACAACCGAGGAAACTTCTCACACACAGGTATTTCATTATTCAAGGAGTCTTTACAGAGTTTAGTAATGTTTCCACTACAAACAATATAAAGCTCTTTGACTTCTAGAAATGGCCTCGGATGTGCCGAATAAAAACCTAGGATTAATAGAAACAACAATATGATTATACAAGTATTTATCTTTGACAATGGCCTACAACAACCAAGATTTGGTTCATAACTTCCACCACCACTTGACCAGAAAGACCGATAATCTCCTTCTGTAAATCTTTAAAACACAGCCTCCGCCCCCTTTATATTTAGATCTACACGCCCAGAGCCATATAACCACACGTGATTTGGTTTTTAGCACTGAAACCTTGCCAAAGAAATCTCCTTCTATGCTTACAAACTTTATCCAAGAAAATCCATTATGAAAATATACATGTGGTTAGAAGGAATACTAGACAGAGAGCCATTTAGGAGCACAAATTTCCTCCCGTGAACAAAGAACCCCCTCTCCAAATATCATTTTCTCCCTTGAAACTTAGCTTGAAAAAACACAAATAATTTTTTTTAACCTAGTGTGTCTAATAGGAACACCAAATTATTCCACTAGGAACATGCCAAGTGGGCAACAAAACACGTTAACATAAACCGATAAATGGAATCATGTCCCCCAATATTAAACACCTACAATAAAATGATTTTAACCAGACATAAGTGAAGAAATATATAACATTAACTTGAGGTTTAAAGATTTTCAAGAACATGACTAATGCACATAATTGTATCATTTGCTTATTCTAAACTTACAACGCCTTAACCAATAAGTACATGGACCAAAATATACCAACAACACATTGTTCTGGTCCTTAACATCCATTCTAAAAGCTAGGTTAATAGGAAATGCAAAAAAATGATCCCCTTGCCCAACCACTTTGGCACTTTGAAGTAGGGACCAACAATATCGTTAAACTTGACATTAAGAATATCATTGTGAAGGATTTGTTTCTCTCAACCACATCATGTTACATCAAAACCCCTAGGAGCATGGCATCGAAGTAAGAACTAGAATTAACTTAGTCAGATACCTTTACAAAATATAGTTAAAACAATACCAACATGCTTCTTAACACGAGTGTCATGAAGAATTCATGCAACTACATAATTCCATCCATAATGTGAACCTAATCACTAATAAATTTGTCAACAAAGGGCTCAAGTCCTAAAGTCATTGTTTTAGTTACCCGTTTGCAAATGGATATGACTTATTGTTGAATTTTCTCACCAACTGGAATTTCACATAGTAAGGTAATAACAACATATTTCAGTCATTGTACTTCGAGAATATTAGGGTGTAAACAATGAAACATGTACATATTATACTCCTGGATTATATTCCAACAATAGTGAAGAAACTCTACATGAATATTATCAAGACAATGTGGTCCTATTTTGTTCCATAGAAAATAAGGCATGCTTAACTTCCTCAACATAGAAAGGTTCGATCAGGATCAAATAGTCATCCATGTCAACTTGTTTAGAAACATCCACATATCAACGGAAAGATGAAATAGGTTACCAATGACAAAGCCAAAAATGTCATTATATGAAGTGGCATTATTGAGCTGCTACTCAATTCCCCCAATAATATTGTTCTCATATTTCTATGGTAAAATGGTATTATAATTTTTGCAATCAGGAACCCTGGGAAAGTAAGAACTATTATACCCCCTTTAATAAGATATCTCTCGTGAGATCTTTCCACTAGTAAATCTCTTCGCAAGCAATCAATTTATCAATCTCAACATTAATGTCAACCTTCTTGTTGTAATGTTTAGGGGGCAAAGGACAATTTTCCTCGTCTTCTCTAAGGCTTGGTACAACGCAAGGTGCTTAGAGAAATAAACTAGTTTTTTCTTAAGCATCGGTGCTTATTTTGAGAAGGTAGGCGCTTGATTAGGCCCCCTCCCATAGATATAAGCACTGATGATTAAGAAAAACTCAGTTTATTATGCTAAGCACATCTCCAAGCACCTTGCATTGTACAACACCTAAGAGTATCTCTAACGGATCCCTAATACTCAACTCTCAGAAGCCACATATTGGGAGCCTCTCTAAAAGAAGTTTTGGGTATTGGAAGGCCATGACCTAGCAGATCCCCTAAAACTTATCTCTCAATAATTTTCCCTGTGCTATTTATCACACCTTTTGCATATAAGACACATCTTCAATTCTGTTTTAACAGCATAATAATTAATGAATGCATTATTCAGTTGTAGTTTTCCAGAAAAATAAATTTTCCTTATGGTCTTTTTGTCGAGCACGTTGCATACATCTGCGATAGCAGCCTGCGGTGGCCAGCGCCAGCCTGATTTTGAAGTACCAAGTTTTGTTTAGCACAAGTCGCATTACATGTGTTTTGCGATGAAAATTTACATACAGCCAAAAGGACGCTCACCAATCCAAACTATTGAAAAAAGTACGTGCACATATACGTGCCAACAAAATTCAATTGCTCTAACATTCAAAATTTACCTTGTTCACCCAGGAGCATATGATTGCGCATACTAGTAGTATATTGCATGGTATGACTCCCAGCAGCTAGCTTCCCCTCCGAAAATTGACTTCTGAGCACGGGTGCAACGAAGCATTTTATTTTAAAGTTCAAAAGACACATTTTATGGCTCTAATTTTTTCAAATTCTTGTGTGCATGAACGTATACACTAGTGCAGAATTGGGATTTAGCACTGGTTCGTGAGGCTCTTTAGTGCCTGTTCTGGAACCGGCACTAAAGGGTGGAGACTAGAGCCCCCCCCCCCCCCCCCCCCCTTAGTCCCAGTTCAACACGAACCACCACTAAAAGGCCACCACGTGGCACGAGCCCGCACTGGGGGCTGAGAGACCTTTAGTACCGGTTGGTAACACCAACCGGTACTAAAAGGTTTAAGGGGTTTTGGGTTTATGATTTATTTTTCCTTTAATTTTGTGTTTTCATTTAATGCTTTTTCATTTGCTGGTATTTTACGATACTACATATTGTACACGTTATGCATATATATAAATAGAATTTCTCGTAGAACCGATCATATATATATATATATATATATATATATCATCGAATGTCTCGCACCACCATTCACACATACACATGTATATATACAATTTGGTATATACAATTTCTCCTACATATATGGAGGCATTACTGCGGTAGCGGGTAATGAAATTCTCCTTTGGGATCTATGACCTGGTCGAGCAAAAATCCCGCTATTTCCTCTTGAATTGCTCGTACGCAATCCGTTGGTAGGAGCTTATCCCGCATCTCCAAGAACTTTAAAGAAGGAGATCAATATGCATGTATTAGTTGTGTGTATATATATTAGATAATGATGTAAAAATTGTGAATAGTGTTCTGGCAAACTTACCCATAGCTGTCTATTAGATAAGCTCCTTTCGGACGCCATCATGCGAATGTTCTCGCAAACGTAGTATGCACATAAATCAGTCCCCGGCGCCTGCTTCAGGGCCTTTATGAGAATAGAATTCAATCAGATAATAATTAATCAAGCATGATAATTAATGGTATTGAAACTAGAATTAAAGAGATGGTAGCTAGCTAGTACTACTTAATTAATTACCTTGAGTCGATACCATTTCAGCTTTTGTTTCCATTGACCTGGAACCTGTTTAATGAACTTTTACCAAGCCCTGCCCGCCGGCAAAGAAAATGAATAAATGAGTCATTAATTAGTTGATATCAGGAAATGACGAACTAAAGAGGCCGACATATAGTTCGATAATGATTGAAATTACCTATCAACCATCCCCTTCATGATTGAGTACTCAGTATCTGGTTTAAGTAGTGAGTCCAGTACTTCAACTTTTCCATCATCAACTTGAATGATTAACAAGATCCAGTGGAAACTGCATGCGCACATGTTTGCATGTATAAATTAAGCGGGCATGTGCATAACACTCATCAACTACCCTAAACCCTATACACTTATTAACATCTAGCTAGTAAGCAAAAACAGAATTTGTAGTACAGGACAGTGTGACTCACTCGAAGTTGTAAGGAAGTAGTATATCTTGATTGGTATTTAAGCGCTTCAAGAACTCTAGCAAGGTTTTCTCTGTGTCTTTTTTCGACCATTCTTGTGACCATGTCTCTTGATTAACGGTATTTGGGTCAATGAACCCAATGCCATAGCGTCCAACTTTTTTCATTTCATAGACCTTCATTCTGCATAATACCACATAAAAGAATATAGTGAGGACAATTACAGGCAATGATCAACGAGCACTACAGCTAGCTTGAGACTTAAATTACAGAAAGAAATCACTTACAGACAATAGCAACTGACGATAGATTTGTCGAGTGCGTCTTGATTGAATAACTGAAACAGTTCTGTAAACTCAACATACAGAGCATTCGCATTGTAGTAATGCTCTGGCTTGACTCTCACCATGAGGGACTCTCGATTGGTAGTCTTGGCAATTTTCATGTACCATTCATGCAATTCATACATTCTCGTTGAGAGCTTCTTGACCTCCTCAGGCTTGACCAGAGGTTCGCCGCGGGCATATTTCCGTTTTAGTTCCTGCTCTGTAAACTTTTCCATGGGCTCGATCTCTAGGAGTTGTTCCATAGCGCATCCGATCTCTGCAGCTTGCCTTCTATGATCGTCGGTTATTACCAGCTGATTGTCGCCGGTACTCATGTGTGTTGGTACAATGAGCGGGGGGATCGATTGCACCGCCTGTTCTCCCAGCTGGGGAACAGTTTTCCCACTTTTTTTGGTAGCTGCTTGGCTCGAGCTCGAGCTCGACTCCTTCTTTTGTTGTGCTTGATATGCCTTCCTGATTTGGCGCTCATAGTCTGAGTCAATAGGCTTGGGAGCTGGTTCGGCAGCCATACGAATAAAGTGGTCAATGACATCGTCAGGCACTTTCTCCTTTGGCGGCGGTGGCGGTTTCGGTCCAAAATGGGCCCTCAGTTGGGCTTGCACTTCGGCTTCGTTTTCCTCCACAGTCATGTCGTAAGGCCTCTTCAGAAGAGGCGCGAGGCTTGGACCAAATTGGTATCTTTTGTGTCCTGTACTTGTACCGCTAGCCGCCATAGCTGCGGCAGCTCTCTTCCGCTTTTGCTTAGGCGGCAAAGCCCGCTGAGGCAGCGGAGACGGCTGACGCGGTGCCTGACTTGGAGGAGGAGGACTGGGCTGACGCTGAGGCAGCGGAGCCCGCTGAGGCGGCGGAGACGGCTGACGCGGTGCCTGACTTGGAGGAGGAGGACTGGGCTGACGCGATGCCGGACTTGGAGGAGGAGTGAGCTGACGCGGTGCCGGACTTGGAGGACGAGGAGTGGCCTGACGCGTTGGCGGACTTGAAGGAGCAGGACTCTGCTGAGGCGGTGGCTGATGACTTGGAGGAGCGGGAGTCTGCTGACGCGGTGGCGGACTTCGAGGAGGAGTCGGCCGACGCGGTGTCGGTGGCCTTGGAAAGATGATGTAATCCTTTCTCCATAGAATGATACGATGTATGGCCTCTCCCAGTGTGTGCTCGTCGTCACCTCCAGGAATGTCAAGCTCTGGCCCCGAAAATTGTGCCACCACTTCATCAACCACGACACGAGCATAGCCAGCTGGAATCGGGTTGCAATGGAAGGTTGCTTCAGGGGGATTTGTATAAGCAACGGCGTCCGCCACCTTCATGGATATGTTCTTCATTTTGAAGTGTAGCTCACAATTAGTGTTATCCATGATGTCATCCACAGGGTATCTATCCAGCAGTGCGTCATCGCCCAGGGCGGAACCCACGCTACTTCTCGGCACGGATGGGATGGTGCTATCCAATGCTGGATCCCTAGCTATTGGCGCTGCTGAGATCCCCTTTCCTGGCTAAGTGAGTCGATCTGCTGCTGCTGCCGCTGGAATTGGAGTGCCAACTCCGCGTGCCTTGATTCTAGGCCTTGAAGGCGTTCTGCTTCCTGCTTCCTCTGCTCCTCCTCCTGCTTCCTCTTTTTCTCCTCCTCCATCTTCTTTCTTGCACGGCTTCTGTAGTCGGCGTTCCAGTCCGCAAACCCCTCAAACCACGGAACAACGCCTTTGCCTCGTGTTCTTCCCGGGTGTTCAGGGTTCTTCAGGGCGCGCGTAAACTCGTCGTTCTCTCTGTTGGGCGTGAACACCCTCGTTCGAGCCTCTTCTACTGCAACAATTATATCGAGGTCGGCTCCCTTAAGACTTGCCCGCTCCAAAACCTGGCCTGTCTTTGGGTCCAACGTCCCCCCATGCGCATAGAACCAAGTCCTGCACCTGGGGGGCTAGCTCAATGTAACTGGAATGACCCCTGCATCCATCATCTCTTGCTCAGCCTTATCCCACTTAGGCCGGGCCATCACGTAGCCACCTGGCCCCAGCCTATGGTAATGCTCCTTTTTCACGGCATTGAGCTTGTTTATTCTTGACCGTTCCTTAGCTAATTCCGATTCCTTGAATTTCACGAAAGCGGGCCAGTGATCTCTTTGCTTCTCTAGTGTTCCCGTGAATTCTGGAGTTTTCTTTCCTCCTTCGATGTACTTGGCCCATATACTTTTCTTGTGGTTGTTGAATGCAACCGCCATCTTCCTAAGAGCAGCGTCCTTGACTTTCTGCACATCTGCATCTGTGAAATGATCTGGTAGGGTGAAATGTGACATGAGAGATTCCCAAAGCAGATTTTTTGCTCTTTGGTCAACAAAAGTAAGATTTGGACGTTCCTTTGCTGGCTTTTTTCATTCTTGAATGGAGATCGGGATTTGGTCCTTCACAAGAACTCCGCACTGACGAACGAACTTGCCCGTATTCTTCTTAGGCTCGCTTGGTTCGCCATTAGGTTTGATGGCATCGATGTTGTACTTTACGCCATCCTTAAACTTTTTGGCCAGGCCTCGCACTGTCCTGCTGCCTATAGAAGATTTGCTTGATCCAGAGAGCTGTAAGAAGAAAGATCGATTCGTTAATATATATATACAAATCAATTAAAACATGTGATGATCACTAGATGCCTGCTTTATATAAATATACCTCGCCGGTCTTTGTTATTTCAAGATCAACATTTTCTTCGTCATCATAGTTCTTGACTTCATCTATTCGTTCGTCTTCATCAAATATCATACCCTCACCGGTAGGGTTTAGATATTGCGAGCCGTCATCTTCTTCAAACTCATCTGGGCTAGGGGATGAGCGTATGATGTTGAACAGGGCCTCCTCTCCTTCTCTGCCGGTATTGTCCATAGCTTTTATTTAACTAATCCAAAAGAAATATAAAACAATTTAGTATTCAAATTAGAATGCATGCATGCAATCAATAAGGAAAAACTGAATCATAGTACATAATATATGCATCATCGAATATAATTTCGAATACATCGTCTCGAATATTATCGAATAATATATATAATCTCGAATACATCGTCTCGAATATTATCGAATACATCACTAGCTAGCTAATACAGATCGAATATTATCGAATAATCTAGTTCACTCACGGTTCCTGAGGCGCGGGCGGTGGACACCCAAAGAGAAGGAACCATCACAGGATCATAGCTCGAGTGAGATCCCCAAAGAACCTGCCAGGTATTGGAGAACCTGACGTCCAACGCAGCCATGTAGCGACGGACGTGCTCGTCCTCCTCCCTGACACGGCGACGTACCACCTCCGGCGGGCCGGCTCCCACGGCACCGAAAGTGGCCCACGCGAAACAAGAGATCAATTAATATACTCTAAAATTGTCGGTTCACTCATGTACTTAGCTAGCGCTACAAGACCAGCTATCTCTTTTGCTGTGAGCAAACTGAGTAGGTTCATGTCCAACCCGGGTGATGATCATTGGCATGCACTAGAAAGGGTCTTGCGCTATCTGAGAGGTACTATGAGTTTCAGAATTACTTATTCAGGGCATCCTGCTGTGCTAGAAGGATATAGTGATTCAAACTGGATCTCCGATGTTGATGTACTCTACACAACAAGTGGGTATGTATTTACTCATGGAGGTGGCGCAGTGTCATGGAGGTCTTGCAAGCAAACCATATTGTCGAGGTCAACTATGGAAGCAGAATTAACTGCTTTAGACACAGCTACTGTTGAGGCAGAATGGCTGCGTGAGCTCTTGATGGACTTGCCTGTGGTTGAAAAACCTGTACCGGCTATTCTTATGAATTGTGACAACCAAACGGTTATCGCTAAAGTAAACAATTCTAAAGATAATGCGAAGTCATCAAGACACGTGAAGAGACGTTTGAAGTCTGTCAGGAAGTTGAGAAACTCCGGAGTAATAACTGTTACGTATATTCAAACAGACAAAAACCTGGCAGATCCCTTTACAAAGGGACTATCACGAAATGTGATAGATATTGCATCGAGGGAGATGGGTATGAGACCCATAGATGTTACACCATAGTAGTAACCCATCCTTTGTGATCGGAGATCCCGTGAATTAGAATCTGGGAAGAACAAGCTATTGGTTAACTGAGGAGAGTAATAACTAATGACCGTCTCTAAGTGAAGACGCAAAACTCTCAGAGCTGTAAGGCAGGTTGGCAACATGCCTTAATGTGGTTCTATTGGCGATAATTAGCAAAGATGCTGTCCTACAGAGCAGTCTTGAAAGAACACACCTATATGAGTTCTGACTATAAACATCGCAGTCTATGAGATTTGGGTGATCTCTAGTAAGCTCACGAAGAGACCAGGGAGTATGACGTATAAGCTCCAAACAGCGGGGTAGCCTACTGGCGGTCAGTTACTGGTTAAGACTTTGAGTGAAACCTGTTCACACAAAACTAGCAATTCAAGGCATAGTCCATTGTCAAGTTGTGAATGGATGTAGCTTAAATTTCTAGGCAGAAGTTCAACTTAACAGTCTTTGCTGAAACACTGGTATATTAAACAAGTGGTGAGAGAAGGCAATTCTCTAAATGGGTATTTGAGATCTGGTGGGGGATTGTTAGAATTAATGGTCTAGGCCCATAGCAATTTCTGAAATCTCAAAGCCCATGTGTAAAATGGCAAGTGGTGGTGCTAAAGTTTAGTCCCACCCCGGAAGTTGAAGAAGAGTTAGACCTCTTTATATAGTGGGTTCTCTCCACCATTCTAAGTGATGTGTGAGAAGAGAAAGGAAAGACCACACGTGCGCGCTCGCTCGCCTCGCCTCGCCGGGCCGGGCCGGGCCGGGCCGTGGCGAGGCGAGGCGGCGCGTACGTGCGACATGCGCGTGAATGGTCCGCCGAAATCCGATCCGTCTCCTTGTAGGGGCGCAGCTTCCTTTTGCCGTTTTATTTTTTATGTCTTGGCAGACAAGTTTTTGATTTCTTGTCCGGTAAGTATACGAATTAGAAACCGAGTCGGTTTGGGATTGTGATCGCGACACAATACCGCCTCTGGTCCTAATATATATACAGCTACCGGCTGCGGCCAAAGACACACTGAAAAACACCTAGGGTTTTGCCTCATCTCGCAACTTGCGCCGCCGTCGTAGTCTACTTCATCCCAAACGCCGGCATGCATCGGCGCGTGGGAGAGCAGGTCTCCGGAACCGTTCGTCCTTGCGATCCTGCACTGGGAGAGGACGAATTAGGTTTTTGGGAAGCGCTCTGCGCGACTGCTCAAATTCGTCATCACGGGTCGTCTTCCGTCCAAGTCGGGCGGTGCTACTCATCGTCGTCTTCATCGCCATCAGCAGCAGGTCGTCGCCAACATCGTCATCAACACCGTCACACCCACAATAGCTAACGAACAGTACGTCCAACATCATCTGTTCATGTCTGTCTCTACAGCTATTGTTTCGTGTTCGCTGCTGTTATGCATGTCTTGTTGTTCTTCTAGTTTGCTAGATTGTTGCATGCTAGTATCTGTTCTAGTCATGAATTATTTACTGGAATTAATCATGAACTTGCCTAATTTCCAACAATCCAAAAACCTAATTGTAGGCAATTTCCTGAGTTAACTATGGCTGGATTCGCTGATGCACTGAGGCCGGATAAATTTACCGGTGTGCACTTTAAGAGGTGGCAGGTGAAGACCACGCTCTGGCTTACTGCTCTGAAAGTTTTCCACGTTAGTGTTGGTGCTCCAGAGGGAATGTCTGACGAAGATCAGAGAAAATTCCAGGAAGCCAATACTATGTTTATGGGATTCATTCTGAATGTTCTTGTTGACCGTCTGTGTGATGTGTATATGCACATAGATGACGGAAAGACTCTGTGGAATGCACTGAATGCAAAATTCGGTGCAACAGATGCAGGCAGTGAACTGTACATCATGGAGAGTTTTCATGACTACAAGATGGTGAATAACCTTTCTGTGGTTGAACAAGCTCATGAGATACAGTGCATTGTGAAAGAACTTGAACTCCTTAAGTGTGTTCTACCCGACAAATTCGTGGCTGGGTGCATGATTGCAAAGTTGCCTCCTTCATGGAGGAATTTTGCCACAACTCTGAAACATACGAGACAGGAGATATCAGTTGAAAATCTGATTGCATCTCTTGATGTTGAAGAAAAAGCTCGAGCTAAAGACACTACTGAGAAAGGAGGTGAGGTTCAGCCTACCGCCAATATGGTGCAGAGGTAACCACAGAACAAGAACAAAGGGAAAAACAAACCTGTTTTCAACAAGCCTACCAAGACTACTACCTTCAAGAAGAAGTTCAACAAGGCTGAGCTAGAGTGCTACGCCTGTGGGAAGCCCGGACACTTTTCCAAGGAATGCCCTGAACGTGCAGACCGCAGAGGGAAAACGAGCTCCAAGACTATCAACATGGTGACCGCTAGCAATACTGATGGGTATGGTAATTTACCTATTGTGCTTTCAGTATTTCAATCATCTTCATGGTGGATTGATTCGGGTGCTAACGTTCATGTGTGTGCTGACGTCTCCCTGTTTACTTCTTATCAGGTCGCAAGGGATTCTTCCATCCTAATGGGGAATGGGTCACATGCTTCTGTTCGTGGCATTGGCACTGTGGATCTGAAGTTTACTTCGGGAAAGACCGTGCAATTAAGGAACATGCAGCATGTCCCTACTATGAACAAGAATCTAGTTAGCGGCTCCCTTCTATGTCGAGATGAGTTTAAGGTAGTTTTAGAGTCGAATAAAGTAACCGTGTCAAGATTTGGACAATTTATAGGCAAAGGCTATGAGTGCGGAGGCTTGTTCTGCTTTTCCCTTTCAAATTTTTGCAATAAGTCAGTAAACCAAATTTGTGCTAGTGTTAATGATGATGCAAGTATTTGGCACTCTCGTTTATGTCATATTAATTTTGGTTTAATGTCTCGGCTATCCAGTATGAGTTTAATTCCAAATTTCACTGTTGCCAAAGGTTCTAAGTGCCATAGTTGTGTGCAATCGAAGCAACCTCGAAAGCCTCATAAGGTTGCCGAGGAGAGAAACTTGGCACCTCTAGAACTCATACATTCTGATCTTTGTGAGATGAATGGTGCGTTGACAAAAGGTGGAAAGAGATATTTCATGACTTTGATTGATGATGCGACTAGATTTTGCTATGTTTATTTGTTGCAAACTAAATATGAAGCATTAGACTACTTTAAAATCTATAAAGCTGAAGTTGAAAATCAACTAGAGAGAAAGATCAAGTGTCTTAGGTCCGATCGTGGTGGAGAGTATTTTCCCAAAGTATTTGATGAATTTTGTGAGGAACATGGTATTATTCATGAGAGGACGCCTCCCTATTCACCTCAATCAAATGGAGTTGCCGAGAGGAAAAACCGCACATTGACTGACTTGGTGAATGCCATGTTAGACACTGCTGGTTTATCTAAGGCATGGTGGGGGAGGCTCTATTGACTTCATGTCATGTCCTGAATAGAGTTCCTACTAATAATAAGTAGAAAACCCCTTATGAGGAGTGGGTTGGGAGGAAACCATCACTTTCTTATTTGCGCACTTGGGGATGTTTGGCAAAGGTCAATATTCCTATTCCTAAGAAACGCAAACTTGGACCAAAGACAGTGGATTGTGTCTTTCTAGGGTATGCTCAACGGAGCATTGCTTATAGATTTTTAGTGGTAAAATCTGAAGTACCTGATATGCATGTTGATACTATAATGGAATCTCGTGATGCAACATTTTTTGAGAACATATTTCCTATGAAAGATATGCATAGCATTGCTAGATTTTCTTCTGAGATAATTCCTGAATCTAGTACAACTGATGAATATTTCGAACAAACACATGAGGAAGTCCTTGAGAAGGATAACAATGAAGTTCCTATAAGGAACAAGAGACAAAGGATTGCAAAATCCTTTGGTGATGATTTCATTGTATACCTTGTGGACGACACACCCAAGACAATTGCAGAGGCTTATGCATCTCCGGATGTAGATGATTGGAAAGAAGCTGTTCATAATGAGATGGACTCAATTCTTTCTAATGGAACTTGGGAACTAACTGATAGACCATATGGTTGTAAACCTGTGGGCTGTAAGTGGGTGTTCAAAAAGAAGCTAAAGCCTGATGGTACTATTGATAAGTACAAGGCGCGGCTAGTGGCCAAGGGCTACACTCAGAAAGAAGGCGAAGATTACTTTGACACCTATTCACCCGTTGTTAGAATGACCACCATTCGAGTGTTACTTTCCTTGGCTGCCTCTTATGGTCTTATCATTCATCAAATGGATGTAAAGACAGCTTTCCTCAATGGAGAGTTGGAAGAAGAAATCTATATGGATCAGCCTGACGGGTTTGTGGTAAAGGGTGAAGAGAGAAAAGTGTGCAAGTTGTTAAAATCTTTGTATGGCCTGAAACAAGCACCTAAGCAATGGCATGAGAAGTTTGAAAGAACTTTGACTTCTGCAGGATTTGTCATTAACGAGGCTGATAGGTGTGTTTACTATCGCCATGGTGGGGGCAATAGTGTCATATTATGTTTGTATGTGGATGACATACTGATCTTTGGTACAAACATTAATGCGATCAATGAGGTCAAGTCTTTTCTATCAAAAAGTTTTGACATGAAAGATCTGGGAGAAGCCGATGTAATTCTAAACATCAAACTTATTAAGGATGAGAGTGGGATTACTCTAATGCAATCTCACTATGTTGAGAAGGTCTTGAGCTGGTTCGGATTTATGGATAGCAAGCCTTCTCCAACACCTTATGATCCCAGTGTGACACTCAGAAAGAATAAGAAAGAAACAAGAGATCAATTAAGATACTCTCAAATTGTCGGTTCACTCATGTACTTAGCTAGCGCTACAGGACCAGATATATCTTTTGTTGTGAGCAAACTGAGTAGGTTCATGTCCAACCCGGGTGATGATCATTGGCATGCACTAGAAAGGGTCTTGCGCTATCTGAGAGGTACTATGAGTTTCGGAAATACTTATTCAGGGCATCCTGCTGTGCTAGAAGAATATAGTGATTCAAACTGGATCTCCGATGTTGATGTACTCTACGCAACAAGTGGGTATGTATTTACTCATGGAGGTGGCGCAGTGGCATGGAGGTCTTGCAAGCAAACCATATTGACGAGGTCAACTATGGAAGCAGAATTAACTGCTTTAGACACAGCTACTGTTGAGGCAGAATGGCTGCGTGAGCTCTTTATGGACTTGCCTGTGGTTGAAAAACCTGTACCGGCTATTCTTATGAATTGTGACAACCAAACGGTTATCGTTAAAGTAAACAATTCTAAAGATAATGCGAAGTCATCAAGACACATGAAGAGACGTTTGAAGTCTGTCAGGAAGTTGAGAAACTCCGGAGTAATAATTGTTACGTATATTCAAATAGACAAAAACCTGGCAGATCCCTTTACAAAGGGATTATCACGAAATGTGATAGATATTGCATCGAGAGAGAAGGGTATGAGACCCATAGATGTTACACCATAGTAGTAACACAGCCTTTGTGATCGGAGATCCCGTGAATTAGAATCTGGGAAGAACAAGCTATTGGTTAACTGAGCAGAGTAATAACTAATGACCGTCTCTAAGTGAAGATGCAAAACTCTCAGAGCTGTAAGGCAGGTTGGCAACATGCCTTAATGTGGTTCTATTGGCTATAATTAGCAAAGATGCTGTCCTACAGAGCAGTCTTGAAAGAACACACCTATATGAGTTCTGACTGTAAACATCGCAGTCTATGAGAATTGGGTGATCTCTAGAAAGCTCACGAAGAGACCAGGGAGTATGACGTATAAGCTCCAAACCGCGGGGTAGCCTACTAGCGGTCAGGTACTGGTTAAGACTTTGAGTGAAACATGTTCACACAAAACTAACAATTCAAGGCATAGTCCATTGTCAAGTTGTGAATGGATGTAGCTTAAATTTCTAGGCAGAAGTTCAACTTAACAGTCTCTGCTGAAACACTGGTATATTAAACAAGTGGTGAGAGAAGGCAAATCTCTAAATGGGTATTTGAGATCTGGTGGGGAATTGTTAGAATTAATGTGCTAGGCGCATAGCAATTTCTGAAATCTCAAAGCCCATGTGTAAAATGGCAAGTGGTGGTGCTAAAGTTTAGTCCCACCCCGGAAGTTGAAGAAGAGTTGGACCTCTTTATATAGTGGGTTCTCTCCACCACTCTAAGTGGTGTGTGAGAAGAGAAAGGAAAGACCACACGCGCGCGCTCACTCGCCTCGCCTGGCCGGGCCATGGCGAGGCGAGGCGGCGCGTACGTGCGACATGCGCGTGAATGGTCCGTCGAAATCCGATCCGTCTCCTTGCAGGGGCGCAGCTTCCTTTTGCCGTTTTATTTTTTATGTCTTGACAGATAAGTTTTTGATTTTGATTTCTTGTCCGGTAAGTATACGAATTAGAAACCGAATCGGTTTGGGATTGTGATCGCGACACAATACCGCCTCTGGTCCTAATATATATACAGCTACCGGCTGCGGCCAAAGACACACCGAAAAACACCTAGGGTTTTGCCTCATCTCGTAACTTGCGCCGCCGTCGTAGTCTACTTCATCCCAAACGCCGGCGTGCATCGGCGCGTGGGAGAGCAGGTCTCCGGAACCGTTTGTCCTTGCGATCCTGCACCGGAAGAGGACGAATTAGGTTTTTGGGAAGCGCTCTGCGCGACTGCTCAAATTCGTCATCACGGGTCGTCTTCCGTCCAAGTCGGGCGGTGCTACTCATCGTCGTCTTCATCGCCGTCAGCAGCAGATCATCGCCAACATCGTCATCAACACCGTCGCACCCACAATAGATAACGAACAGTACGTCCAACATCATCTGTTCATGTCTGTCTCTACAGCTATTGTTTTGTGTTCGTTGCTGTTATGCATGTCTTGTTGTTCTTCTAGTTTACTAGATTGTTGCATGCTAGTATCTGTTCTAGTCATGAATTATTTACTGGAATTAATCATGAACTTGCCTAATTTTCCAACACTTTTCTGGAGGCGACAAAGGCGAGAGCGAGAGAGATAGCCAGAGAGAGAGAGAGAGGAGATCGAGTACTTCTTTTCCTGGCCATCTATAGTTTTTTCTAGAAAAGGAGGATATACCCCTGGCCTCCTGCCCATCTGTAGTTGATCGATCGAGTACGTACGTAGTGGGATGCGTGGTGGAGTAGATCGATCGAACTAACGGAGACAGAAGAAACAAAGCGACGGTGGTAATTGTCGTAGAAACCAACGGCTACTAGCAGTTACCACATACTTCAACCGGCATTGGCATTGGCATTGGTAGTGGGTGCGTCCGTGGTGGAATTGGCGGAGACAGGTAGAGGAAAGAGAAAAGGCAAAGGGAAGCGAAGGATCGGTGAAGAAGAAGTAAAGCGGTGCATCCATGGTGGCGTGATGATGGTATGATCGATGCAGTGTCGGAAAAGTGGGGGGATAATCCATGGAATATCCGTTCCCATGCTTGGGAGGCAACGGCCGGGGCGGGCGCCACGCCGCCGATCGATCGATGATCCATCGAGGAGGAGCGCAGCGGCTACCGCGCTAGCCTCCATTGCCCCACGAGCTATAGCACGAGCCGCGCATCGATCCAGCTACCAGTTGTTGACCAGCCCACTTAATTTGCAAAGTATCTGCATGCGCGTGGTGGTACGCAATATTTTTTGCCCGCTTCCACGCTTGTCTAAGACTCTTTTGTAAGTTATAAGAAAAAAATACCGAGTGGACCAATCACTTGCCACTGCTGACCTTTACTGCTTCCTCCGTTCACTTTTATAAGTCCTTTCAGACAACTAAAACTAGACTGCTTTGCATGCTGTGTCTGAAATGTTTTCAAGGTCTTATAAAAATGAACAGAGAAAGTAGAGTACTTTCTTCATTTGGAATTAGTTGACACTTAAACGGGTATGGAAGCATGCATGCAGCTCTTTGAGAAGGCTCTGATGCGACAGAGGAGTGACGCGCACTTAACTGGAAGCCGCGCGGCGCTGATCGATCGGTCTATATCACCTTCTTGTCTCGCTCTGGCCACAACGCGCACCGTTGACGACGGCTCAACTCAACGCCGGCCGAGCGAACAGCGTGTGTTTTGCCCGGGCCTCCACCACGACCACGTACTGATCTAATACGATGCGTGCGGCGCCGGCGCGCGCTCGTCAGGGCCGGTCCTGAGATTTTGGGGCCCGGGGCGAACTAAAAATTGGGGGCCCTTAATATATATACACGCATTGTAATATATGTATATCTATGTATATTTTTTTTCTCAAAAAAATGTATATATAAATTATTACGAGTAACACATAAATGCATCCAAAATCAATATGTGTATCAAATAATTTATACATATTACCTTAAAATTTCTTCTAACATTCCTTGATGCAAAGTCACATATGATGGGGTCGATATCAATCCCATCCAATAATTTCTTCTCGATGCATAATGTAGCCAAACCATTTAACCTCTCTTGAGTCATTGTTGACCTCAAATAATTCTTCAATAATTCAACTTCGAAAAGCTTCTTTCGGTCGATGCGAACGTCACAAGCACAGTAAATAAGATGTGATTGACAATGAAGATATTAGGATAACAATCAACTTCTCTGGCATGCCCGAAAATCTCCATAGCAGACATTACGCCATCTGGCAAAGTGAATCTCATAATCATCAATTCAGAAATAAGATTGTATACCTCAACATCAGATGAAACAATAAGAGAGAAAGTTTCTGCAAATTTTGTGCAACATTCTTCAAGTTCATTGTCACTTAATGACATCAGGGTGCCCGAGCTCAATAAAAATCCGAATATATCTTTGAACACCATGAGTTATTTGAATCTATCATTCAAATAAGTGATCCCATATCAATCAAAACATCAAAATATTTCCTCTTACCGGAGGACGTCATAATAACACACACAATGCTGAAAACAAAACAATTTGTTCTATCAATTATTTAACAGTGCCGGCTATGCATCAAAGGAATTTTTTTGTATCAATATTATACAAATATACCTCAATACCTGACGGAGTGATGATCAAACTTCAGCGCGTGTGCGTATACAATACACAGGGGTCTGCACAGCGCCTAGAGTCTGCAGAGGATTGAGAAGAGAACAATTGAGCAAATGCCAAACAGGGCCCCGGAATTGAAATCAGCGGCGAACATACACAAACTAGGAAGGAAATTACCAGGGGGCTGGGGGCGGCGAGGCTGCCAGGCGGGAGTGCGTGCGTGCACGGCGGCGTCGGCGGCCAGCAGCTAGGCTGGGACCTGGGAATCGTTGCGTGACTCTGCCTGATGGAATGGTCGAACGGAATAGGAAGGAAATCGCCCATGCAGCTAATTGATCGCTCTCTTTTTTTACGTGAAAGGAAATTCCGCTGATCGCTCGCTATCAAACACTCGATGGCTGGGATCGGGAGATCGAGCTGCTGCTCCTGGCGCGCGTCTGCCTAGTATGGGCCATAGGCCTATAGCCTAACTATTGGGGGGCCCCTGGATTTTGGGGGCCCGGGGCGGGCGCCCCCCCGCCCCTCCCCAGGGCCGGCCCTGGCGCTCGTTTGACCCCGGCATGCATGGGGGAGCTCAAAACGTCACTGTAGTCTGTAGGTAAGTAGTGGAGGCAGGTACGTGCTGGTGATCACCGGCCACTGTCGCTGCTGCGTTCCCAAGTGCACCGATCGTGGCTTGGGTTGGCAGGTTAGGTCTGCCGCCTGCCTGCGTGCAGCCACGTACGGGCCGGGAGGGTTGGTGCAAGTCCTAAGAGCATCTTCAATAGATAATGTAAATTTAAAGACATAAAATTAGTTGTTGTATAATTGACATCATCAAAAGGTGCATTCTACATCTTTAAAAAGAAGCCACTTCAACAGACGATGTATATTGGTGATGTAAAAGTCCAACTCCAATAAATGGTGCAAATGAAGATGTAAAACTAGTCTGCGTGAGCGCCGGGGCCAAGCGGAGGCGGCAGGTGCGCCGACGGCGGAGCGATGACAGCCGGGAGGTCGAATGCGGCGGCGGGCTGAGCGGTGGATTGGTCGCGGCGGTGTGACAGCCGTGCAACGCGAGAAGGTCAAGTTTGGCGGCGCAAAACCGGCGGCGTGGCGGTAGGTGTGTGGCTCGAATCCGGTGGCGGGGGGGGGGGGGGGGGGGGGAGCTCAAATCATGCGGCGGCGCGGCGGCGGAGAAGCGGCCAATTCAGGCGATTTGAAGGCGGGAGGCGGTGGAACCGGTGGCGGTGGCGGTGGAGCGGCCGGATCTTGCAGCGGGGCGGTGGCGGCTTGGTGTAGTGGGCAAGTTGCGCAGCGGCGGAAGTGCGGCGGGGCAGACTTAAATCGGTGGCTACTACGGCGCAGCGGGCGGCAGAGTCGCGGCAGGGTCAGTGATGGACGGACAGGTGACGACAGCAATGTTTCCGGCCAGAAATCGCCGGCGGCGAAGGCGAACAGCCGTCGGGCGGGCGGACGAAACGAAACTAAAGGCGGTTGGGCAGTTGGCGTGCAGCCGTCAGTTTTACGTCTCCTGAAGATGAAGATGCAAATTTGTATTTTCTGGTGTTATATTTTAATCCCATAGAGGGGTTTTGGGGCCTTGGAAATGTATAAGCGTCATCTATCAGAGATGCTCTAACGCGTTCGTATTTACTGTACGCGCGTGGGTGTTCGCTAGCCCTGTGCAGGCGATGGCTGCGTACATATTACTGGAGCTTAACTGGTCAAACGAGCTTTGGGTCTAGTTTAAATTTAGTTCGAAACTAGTAAAAAAATGTTGATGTTAAAAGAATATGGTGCCATTGTGGAAGGAAGCTTGATCCAACTGCATTGAACACATACAATTTAAAAGTCACTAGACCTAATAAAATAATCTAATACATATGCAACTTTGTTGTGATCACGATCACTTTCTTGTGAGCAAGATGAGCAAACTTCAGTCTATCATCGTTAGTTAGTGTTTATAAATCCCTCTGCTGAATCTAACAAACTGAATGTACAGCCAGCGGTACTTTTGAGTTTGAAAGCTCCAATGATAAAACTGAACCTTTAGTCATAGCACAAAATTCAGCCTAAATTAACACATGTTCGACGGGTCGTTAGATGAGTTGGCTTTGATCGAGTCCAGGGAGCCCCTATAAGACACCCGACTCGAAAAATAGGGAAGAGAAAGAAAATAATGCATTTCCATGGGAAACCCAATCGACTCTCCCGATTATTGACCTCCCTGGTACAGATTTTGTTCTCCCCAAAATATTGGGCTCCCTTGAGGTTATACATATATATTTCTTTGTGTATCTATGCCACATGGGACTAACATACATACATTTAACTAATGGAATTTGGAAATGACATTGTTGGGTTTTCCTAGGGTTTGAAGAAATTTAGAGAAGATATTTTTTTCAAAAAATATCATAATACGGAGATATAGAGACGAAAGCTTGGTCTCACCTGCACTTGCTTAGAGCATCTCTAGCAGACCCCGTATAATGCCGACCCGCAAAAGGCGTATACAGTTCGCGGAAAAACGGCTTTGCGGGCGGCGGCAGAGTCAGACCCCGCAAAACGGACCCGTCAAAAAGGATATTCGCAGAATATGCTCTTTTACGGGTCGGCTACGCGGGGTCGTCATGATCTTCACTCCGCACCACCTCCATCGATACCATCATCGCCCCCGAATCCATCGCCGGCACTTGTTCCAACTCCGGCACCGAAAGCATCGCCGGGCGCACTGAATGCATCGGCGACATTTGTTCCAAATCCCGATGAGAAAACATCGCCCGCACTGTAACACGCACCGGCCGCCGCAAGCATCCTCCTCTTCAAGATGTCTCTCCTTGCCATATCATACCATTCTTTGGTGATGTCGTCCATGTCATTGCGGTTCAATGTCATGATCCTATTCTCTTCGGCAAGAAACTTGGACATGGCTTTGTTCTCAGCGGCACGTGCTCTTCTCTCCTCAATGGCCACCTTGCGCAACCCCTCGTCCTTGAGCAATTTCCACTTCTCTTGCTTCTCTCGTGCCTTCTTCTCGGCCAACTCTTTCTTTGTCTCCAATGTCTTCGCTAACATCAACTCATTTGATTGCACCATGGCATCTATCTTGTCCCGCAAGCTCGATGCTTCGTGTTCCCTCTTGATCTTCACCTTTATCTTCTTGTCACCATCGGGCTTGTTCAAGTTTCTTGGGCCATCATCATCTTCATCTTCATCCATGTTCATAAGTGAACCTCTCTTCGGTGGGGATTCTTTGTCAATCAACTTCCACTTGTCGCACTCTTTTAGCAAGTCCCAACAATGCTCTAGTTTGAAAATTTTGCCTTCCGAAGCTTCCATGTCTTTGTATCTTTGTTGGGCAATTTTGTCCTACACAATTAAAACAAAGTCAAATGATGCAATCACTTCATATGGTACAAATGATGTGCACAACTTGAGACGTGAAAACGAACTCACATAGTCGGATTCCACGGTTCCACTTGGAGGTGCATTGCGAACTTGTTCCAAGCAAGCAGCCCAATGGCTACAAATCATCTTGATCACGTCCCAACGACCTTGGAGAGACCGAAAGGTCCGTGAAGTCCTATTGGGATGCTTCCCCATCATGCGAAAGTATTGATCTTCGATTCTTTGCCAATACCTCTTGGCGGTTTGAGATGTACCCGTGCAAGTATCAAGAGACACAGCACTCCAAGCCTTGATCAAGATTTGATCTTCCAAGGTCATGTAGTTCTTCGATCTCACGCTTTTTTTGCTTGCGCTTGCTCATACGCCCCCTCATCTACCTCATCTACTTCATCTTCACCACCATGATCATCCACGCCACCCTCAATTTCATTGTAATCAAAATCAGCGAACGGGGCTTGATCGATATCGACGGCGTTGGTGTCCAACAAGTTCACGAACTCGGCGGTGGCATTGTTCGAACCACCGCTATAGTTGGTCGCAACAAGTCACAAGCTACCGCAATGGCGAAAAGCGAAGGAAATAGAAGGGACTGACGATGCATACCTTCCAGCCATTTCGTCGAACACCTCGCCTGCGGTGGAAGCAGCGCCGTTGAACGGCACCGCCGGGGAACCTCTTGCCGGGGCGGAGGGAGTGGATGAAGGCGCCGGCCTCTTTGTAGGAACCTTCTTCCGCTTCACGCCCGAAACCTTGCCCACCTTCTCCGCCGGCGACCGGGCAGATCGCGCAGCGGCGGCGGCGCCCGGCGCGCGTGCCTTCCCGGCGAGGACAACCGGATTCCCGCCCTGCACGACCACGTTGCCCTGCCGCTTGCGGGCAGGCGCAGTGGTGCCTTGCACGACGGCGGGGGCGACATGGCCGGCAACGAGATCCGCCGGAGGGGATTGCGCGTGCGCGACCTCGACGGTGACGGGGGACGGCTCGGAGGCTTCCATGGCGGCGAAGAACGGCCGGGGAAGATGTATCGGAGAAAGCCGAGGGATAAAGCCGGGGACGCCGGAAGAGGGGGGAGGGGGGGGGGGGCGGGAGGGGGGCGTAGGGGGCCATATTTTCTCTCCGGGGGGGGGGGGGGGGGAGGGGGGATGGGGCGGGGGGGGGGGGGGGGGGGGGGGGGGGGGGGGGGAGCGGGAATGGCCGCGCGGAAATTTCCCTCGCGCCAAATCTCGCTGTGGATAGGGGGCGAGTTCGGGTCGGCCTCTCACCCCATGAATCTAAAGGTTGAGGGCGAACTTTTACCACGCCCTGCAAAAAAATTTACGGGTCGAACGCGTTTGCGGGGTCTGATCGGGTAGCATTTTCCGCTCCGACCCGTATTTTGATGATTATTTTGCGGGTCGCGGCTTTATCCGGGGTCTGCTAGCTCTTATTACCAAAGCCCCCGGAGACAACCCTTACAAAGTCTAGAGTTAGCTGAGCGTGTTGGATGACCTACTACTAATCTAGCAAAAATGCTAGACGAAAAGTTAAACCCAAATGATAAGTATCACACGTGTGGAACGAAGCACTTCGGTCCTGACGTTTTTTACAACTAAAGTTGTCATCCGAAAAGAAAAAACAAACAAAAAAACTGAAACTTGTCATCCGAAAATAAGTTGCCATCCTCGCGTCACTGAACTTATCATAAAAAATGTTCGGAGTTGCCATGTGTTCATGCCACACGTGTGGCACCTATCAGAGTCCAAGTTAAAACCCTCACCTTTTTGTTTTTTGTTCACGGTGGATATGTTCCCGTAAACATGAGCCATCCAATTTGGTGAGCTAATCATCACCCGGCCACATGAACCTACTCCAAGACACCGTCCCATAGATCCTAGCTAGCTTCTCAGATCTCTCTCTCGAAGAAACCCTAGTCAAGCTAAGCAGCATGCTGCGAATATACCAAGAATGCTTGCGAGATATCAGCTGCCCAAACGAATTAGTTAATTGGCACTTTGTCCTAGCCATCCAGCAAAGGCAACAGAGTTTAATTCGAGGCATGTTTTCCTTTACTCGTACATGGAGAACAAACTTTGGAGTTCCACACGAATGATATGATTAGTGCAGTACACTCAGAACCCGAACTGCAGAGGAACCAATGGGAGCTGTATGAAAGATTGATACTCCTACTATGCTTTAATTTGGTAGTAATACTATAGAACTGCATGTGTACTTCTTCCCATTAATAATTGTATATATACCGGTATTAACTGGCACATTCTGCTGGTCGTGCGGCTAGAAGTCATATGGCCGTACTCCCACCGAAATGCACCTTAATGGAATGTAAGTTTAATTACTTGGCAATTCCACTATGTACAATGATCGGATAGTATCTAGACTAGTATATTTCTTTTCTCTAACTTGGCTTTCGGCACTAACCACGCGCACGTAGCATACTACACAGAATGAGAAATAAGTCTGGCCCGGTTTTATCATGGAACTTGACAGTTTTTACCCCGTCATTCTTCAATTTTGGTGGGTCACGAGATGGTTCTTTATGCCGTCTGCCGATATGGTTACATGGGCATTGCAAGGGACAACTTTCGTCTCATTCAACAATTCAACAACCTTTCTTTTGAGCGCCTGTGAGCAAGTTCGTGGCCCTAGTCTGGTGGTATCGGCACATATGCGTACGTAAATCGAGGTGATACTCCCGCCACTATGCTCGTCGCGATTGCTAACCTCCATCGTATGCAACATTCTACTTTTCGGGTGATTCAACGAGATTTGGTGACGAGAACTCTAGTGGCATAACGACGACGCGTTTGGTTGCCGCCTCAGCAAGTATTTTGATGTTGTTGGTGCAATATTTGTCCTCCTGTGTTTTGAAGATTGTTGACAGAAATAGGCATGGACTGATTTGTTTGCTAGTGCACACAGAGAGAAATAGTCCATGCAGAACCGAAGAGAATGCTATCTCCGGTGCCAAGTTCGAGGAACTTCATCGAAGAATATCTGCGTTGCAGAGAAGATTGAGCTACATTTGTTGAAGACATGCAGATGAGAAGATTGATGCGAAGGATTTAACCTCTCGAAGATTTATTGCTGACGTGAAGCAATTGGTTCGGAGAGTGTGTCCGAAGAAGAATGACTGCAGCGAGTGAAAGTCGAAGACAAAGTGAAGACGTAGTATTCATTTCGTTCTTCCTCTTTCATTTATTTGAATCATAGGACCTCCGTACTATTAAGAGGGATATATGTTCTCGAAGCTTAGATCCGCTGTGATGCTTAGCCCAAACTTATGAAAGATGCGAGAGAAATCTCTTCATGTTTCGAATGATTACCTGACAGCAGTAGACGTTATTCTTCGTGCTGCAGGAGATATCTTTCGAACTAAGGAGTTAGCATTAGTAATGTTACCGTTGAGCTCAAAATCCGTCCGTTGGACTCGTGTCGTTCGGTCATTGGCTGCTCAACATGTCCAATCTGGTCATTTCCCATCAGGGACCCCGCTCCAACGTTGTCCGTTGGCTGCTCCGCTTAAGATTTCTCAGAAGATTGACTGAGCATTCCCTCTCCGAGTGATTTGAGTTTAAGATCCACCGAGAGAAAAATCAAGAGCCCAAACTTAGATAGTGATTGAGCATCACAGTAATTCTGAGTTAGAGTTCTTGTACCTATTACTCTTGAGAGCTACGCAATCTCTAGACGGATAGGTTTCGGCTCGAGTATTGAAGAGTTGTTGTCTTCACCGAGCTAGATCTTCAGCAACCAAGAGTCATTGTGGTTCGCGAAGGTCGATCGATGGTTTGGAGATCGCCGACAAGTATCTACCACGAGTGAAATCAACTAGAGTCTGATCAGCTCTGAGTTGAAGGAGAATAGGGCGAAGAGAGTTTATCTTCTGTGTTAAATCATAACCCCTCCAACTAGATGGGCGAACTGGTCTACCAAATCTCCCTGTCGCCTTCGAGCACCACTGGTTCAACTTACTTCACTGCTTTACATTCGGCAGTCTACTTTTGTGCTCTGTGTTGATAGCTTATCTGTTCATTATCTATCTGTTGCATATCGTTCATTCTTATCATCTGTGTTATTGTTCGTTGTTCATCTCATCAATACCATCATCTCTGTGTTTAGTCTTTTCATTCGTATCTATATATCTCTTCGAACCTTTCATATTAAGTCTCGTGTGTTCTTCTTTGTGCCATTTGCATTCTTCTCGTTGCTGCTCTACATTTCATTCACTGTTCATCATTGTTTATTTACCATGCTTTTGTATATGTTCACATATTACATTACCATCATCATTGTTAAACCTGTGATATCATATGCTTGCACCATCATTGCTTCCTATATTGAGAGATATGTTCCTCAATAGAGTGCTTGCCTAAATTCTTATCTACCGAACCTTATCCTCCACTGCTGTGTTTGGGATCAGTTCAAAACATTCGCAAGAATTTTTTAATCTCCCATTCACCCCCCTCTGGTCGATATACTCTCAGTCCTAACAATTGGTATCAGAGCAGGTAGTCCCTGTCTTTGTTTATTAAAGGTCTAACGTCCTTGGAGTTGTGAGTATGTCGTATGCAGGTAGATCCTCACACTCTGAACTATTTCCTATCTTCAATGGAAATGACTACATCTACTAGAAAGAGAGAATGAGAATCAGACTTCAAGCCATCAACACATAACTGTGGGATTTTGTGGAAAATTGATATACCATTCAACACCCTGATGCTCCAGGTTCTGATGACAAAGCTATACTGCGGTTGAATGTACAAGCGAAAGACATTATCTGTGAAAGTATTTCTAAGGACGTTTTCATTCGGTTCCGTAAGCTTGACACTTCAAAGCAACTCTGGGATGCCATAAAAAATGTTCATGAAGAATTTGTTACCAGAACGGATTCTCACACTCAAATGCTTCGTGCCATGTTTGCTGGTTTCAGAAGTCTTTGTAAGGAAAGTGCCATGGAGCTCACCGATAGAGAAGTGGTTGACAAGCTACTGGGTGCTCTTGACACAACTTTCGATCCAATAGTAGCTGAAATCAAGCAAAGACCAGACTTTGAAGAACTTCACTACATTGAAGTCATGACACTGCTGTTAATTCACGAAGAAAAAATGGAACTTGAAAATGGAGATCAAGAATCTTCTTCGGAAGGTGAAGGGGAAATCCTTTCACACTATGGCAGTTCACACGAAGAAGATGTCGAGAATCAACACACCATCACCAGAGAACTAGAAATGCTCACTGAAAGGCTAAGTGATCTCAGAAGACAGAACCTGTATCTCACAAATGATGACGAACTTGATTTGCCTGAATCTTCGAGAAACTTACCTCCGAAGGTAATGAAGTGCTTCAAATGCAAATAGTTCGGTCATGTCATAGCGGACTGTCCTTGCTAGGATACAAAATGTAGCAACAAACGTATGTATCATCACGGAAATGGATTCACTCGAATTGATCATCTTACTAAGCTCTCAAAGAAAAATGAACCTTCATCATCCTCTTCGACGAGACCAGTCACTGACGTGAAAGCCAGAGCAACCATTGAATCAAATATGAAGAGAATATCATAGCTGAATAGAGCATGTGCTGATATGAAAATGGACTTTGAAGATGAGACATCCGAATCAGAATCAGAAGATGAAGAGCTTCACAGAAGGATAGGAAGAAGCAATCCATTCGTTGCTTGTGGACCGTCTGGCAAATCACTCGAATCAGACACCGATGACGATGCTTCAAGTGATGATGAACCAACCGCCTTCTGTCTCATGGCAAAATCCTCAAAGGATCAGGTATTAGCAAAACATCGAGCATCCATGAATGAACATTCTCCTGAATATATTGCCTATGCTAAACTTGTCAAGATTGCAAAATATCAACAAGATGAGCTAGAAAGACTTGAGAAAAATCTTAGGAAAACTGAAGGATTACTGGTCGAAGAGATGGAGAAGAACCAAGAGTTGATCGAAAAGCATGATGCTTTTTCTTCAACCTTTGATGATCTTTCCAACCGATATGATTCCCTTACAGTCGACTACGAGAGTTTATCAGATGAACTCCTTAACAGGAATCAAGAACTCGAGTCACTGAAAGAGTCTCATAACGTGCTTGCGATGGAAAAAGCTTCTCTCTTCGCTGAGCAATCTATTCAACTTCCTGATGATTTTGTGCCTCCTTGCTTAAAATGCCTAGAACGTAGCAATGTTGATTCAACTGCTGAAACATCTAATGCTATCATCGAGAATATTGCAACTGCTACAAATGATTTTTCTAACCCCTCTCCGGAGGAATTTGTTGCTGTCTCTGATGAAAATTGCAGATTAAAGAGCTTGCTTGCGGCAGGTATGCTAAAGAGTCTCAAAGGGCATCAAATACTTTGTGATGTGCTCAAGAAGTCTATACTGCACAAAAACCCTCGAAACGAAGGTTTGGGTTTCGAAAGGAAAATCAAGGTGATGGAACTTACTGGACTCCCGAGCAATATCCTCAAACAAGTTGGGTTCTTGCCTAAAGTAAAACTCTCGAACCTACAACTCTGTCTGGATATGATTCTCCCATAACTGTTGTCTCTGACAAGCCTGATGACTCAAACTATAAATTCTTCAAACAACTGAATGGTAAGGTTTTTGCTCGGTATGTTGGGACTAACTGCAGGTCTGGCTCACCCAAGAAGCAAATCTGGGTGACGAAGTCTGTCATTAAAAATGTATCTGTCACAGCTAACTTGAACATGCAGAGCAATTCCTATCGAGGAAGTAGTTATCATTCGCAGACTGGCACTGAAACTTTCTCGCATGAACATGGGTCAAACCTTCGACAGAAGGAGTACATGCATACTTCCTCGAATCAATATGTTCATATCTCTGGAAACAATTTCAATGCATATTCGTATGATTACTCTCGAAATGCATAGGTGAACTACAGGTATCAAAGGAATGTTCCTGCTCAGACAAAGCAAATGAGATCATCGTTGCCCACACAAGTGTGGGTTGCGAAAAAGAACTAACCCTTCTTGCAGGAACTGTCTCAGGGATTCCTCTCATCTTAACCTTAGCCCTGAGATCTTTGTTGGTGCTTGTTCTCTGTGTTTATTTGCTCTTGTTTGTGTGTTTTGTTTTTTGTTTCGCCATTGATACGTCTCCAACGTATCTATAATTTATGAAGTATTCATGCTGTTATATTATAATTCTTGGATGTTTTACAATCATTTTATAGCAACTTTATATCATTTTTTTGGGACTAACCTATTGACCCAGTGCCCAGTGCCAGTTGCTGTTTTTGCTTGTTTTTTACATCGCAGGAAATCAATATCAAACGGAGTCCAAACACCGCGAAACTTTTTGTGGATTTTTTATGGACCAGAAGACATCCAATAGGCCAGAGCAGCACCAGGGGGTGCCCCGAGGGGGGCACAACCCACCAGGGGGCGCCTGGGGGCCCAGGCGCGCCCAGGTGGGTTGTGCCCACCTCGGTGGCCTCCCGCACCCCCTCTTCGCCCTATAAATCATCAAATATTCCAAAAACCCTGGGGAAAACCCTAGATCAGAAGTTCCACTGCCGCAAGTCTCTGTAGCCACGAAAAACCAATCTAGACCCCGTTCCGGCACCCTGCCGGAGGGGGAAATCATCACCGGTGGCCATCTTCATCATCCCGTCGGCCACCATGATGAAATGGGAGTAGTCCACCCTCGGGGCTGAGGGTTTGTACTAGTAGCCATGTGTTTAATCTCTCTCTCTCTCTCGAGTTCTTGAGATGCACAATCTTGATGTATCGTGGGCTTTGTTAATATAGTCGGATCATATGGTGTTTCCCCCTCTCTATCTTGTTGTGATGAATTGATTTTTCCCTTTGAGATTTCATTTTATCGGATTGAATACTTTTATGAATTTGAGAGCACTTGATCTATATCTTGGCACTCAACTCGCGGATTCCCGAGGTGACATTGGGGTAATCTATGCATAGGGGTTGATGCACGTTCTTGTCTTTGTTTCTCCGATAGAAATCTTGGTGCACTCTTTGAGGTTCTTTGTGTTGGATTGAGCATTACGAATCTGAATTTGCTTTGGTGTTATTTTTGTACGAACTCTTGGATAGATCGATCGGAAAGAATAGCTTTGAGGTGGTTTCGTACCCTACAAACAATTTATTCTTATGTTCTCTGCTAGATAGGAACTTTGGAGTGATTCTTCATCGCACGTTAAGGGATGGTTATATGATCCAATTATATTAGCATTGTTGAGAGATTGCACTAGCGAAAGTACGGACCCTAGGCCTTGTTTTCAAGCATTGCATACCGTTTGTGCTCACTTTTGTCACTTGCTACCTTGCTGTTTTTATTTATTCAGATTATAAAAATATATTTCTACCATCCATATTACACTTTTATCACCATCTCTTCGCCGAACTAGTGCACCTATACAATTTACCATTGTATTTGGTGTGTTGGGGACACAAGAGATTTTTTATTATTTGGTTGCAGGGTTGTTTGAGAGAGACCATCTTCATCCTACGCCTCCCACGGATTGATAAACCTTAGGTCATCCACTTGAGAGAAATTTGCTACTGTCCTACAAAACTCTGCGCTTGGAGGCCCAACACGAGTCTACAAGAACAAGTTGCGTAGTAGACATCAAGCTCTTTTCTGGCGCCATTGCCGGGGAGGTGAGTGCATGAAGGTGTATCTTTAGATCTTGCAATTGAATCTTTTAGTTTCTTGTTTTATCACTAGTTTGGTTCGTAAAAGAAAAGTACAAAAGAAATATGGAATTGAGGTGGTCTTATATTATTCATCTTTATCATGTCTTTCGTGAAAATGATGGAAAGGAAAATTATGCTCAATTGATAGAAGAAGAATTCAATAAAATGTTTGACATAAATTATGAGCATGATTGCAATGTTGTTAGTATGAATTCCGTGAATATCCATGATGGTAATGATATGCAAAGCCATAATCTTGGGGATGTTATGTTTGATGAAGATGATATTTTTAGTCCCCCAAGTTTTGATGAGAATATTTACTATGATGAAAGCATGCATCCTATTTATGATGATTATGGTGATGACATGTATGCTATAAAGAGTAATGATATCCATGAAACTTGTCATCATGATTTTAATGCTCAATATGATTATGCCTATCAAGAATCACATGATAGCTATTTTGTTGAGTTTGCACCCACTACTATTCATGAGAATACATTTTCTTATGTGGTGAGTAAGAAAATTTCTATTCTTGTGGATCATGAAAAGAATGATTTATGTGATAGCTATATTGTTGAGTTCATTCATGGTGCTACTGAAAATTTTTATGAGAGAGGAACATGTGCTTATACATATTGCAATAATATCAAGTTTCCTCTTTATGTGTTGAAAATCATGAAGTTTTTCTTGTTTTGCCTTCCTATGCTAGTTGATTCTTGTTCCCATAAATGTGCTAGTCATATGCTTCATGATGCTCTCTTTATGTTTCAATTCTTATCTTTTATGCGAGCATCATTGAAATCTTCATGCCTAACTAAAAGGCATTAAAGAAAAGCGCTTGTTGGGAGACAACCCAACACTTTTACCTACTGTTTTTGTGTATTCACATGGTTAGGCTACTGAAGTAATCTTGTTTTGTAGCTTTTGTTTCAATAAAGTGCCAAGTAAAGCCTTTGGGATAGTATGGATGATAGTTGACTTGATTCTGTGCAAAAACAGGCACTTTTGCGTCCAGTGCAGAAATTCCTGTATTTTACTGGAATGTGGAAAAATTCTGAATTTTTTACAGTTGATGTGTATACAAATTTTATACGCTTTCCTAATTTTTCAAAATTTCTGGAGCTACATAAGTATGACCGTAATTCAGATATTTATGTACTGTTCTGCTTTTGACAGATTCTGTTTTCAATGCATAGTTTGCTTGTTTTATGGTTTCTATGGCTTATATTGCTTAATATAAATTGTAGAAATTGTAGAATACAGTAGGCATTGTGTGAGAACAATTATGAATCTTGTATTTTACAGTACCAAAGTGAATGATTTGTCTTTATCATACTAACCTATCTCACGAAGTTCCGTTAAGTTTTGTGTGATTGAAGTTTTCAAGTTTTGGGTGAGATATCAATATGAGGAGAATAAGGAGTGACAAGATCCTAAGTTTGGGGATGCCCAAGGCACCCCCAAGATAATATTCAGGGAATATCCAAGCAACTAAGCTTGGGGATGCCCCGGAAGGCATCCCCTCTTTCGTCTTTAACTTTATCGGTAACCTCACTTGGAGCTATATTTTTATTCGTCACATGATATGAGTTTTTCTTGGAGAGTCATTTAATTTTACTAGGATTTTCTTTCTGTTAGTTATAATAATGTTTTGCATCTTTTATTTCAATAAAAGTGGCAAGGAGAGCCATCACCATGCTTATTTTCCAAATATATGAGTTGCTGTTTGAAAACAGAAAGTTTATCGCTGTTGCAATAATTATCCAGAAAATTCAGAATGTGATAAAATTTTTAAACTTTCTGCACAATAAGCTCTGATAAATTTTATACAGTGTGGTAAATTTTCATAATTTTTGGAGTTTAAGAAGTATTGATACTCTTGCATTCTTTACAGACTGTGCTGTTTTGGCAGATTGCTGTTATGTTT
This sequence comes from Thinopyrum elongatum, assembly GCA_011799875.1. Classification (NCBI taxonomy): domain Eukaryota; kingdom Viridiplantae; phylum Streptophyta; class Magnoliopsida; order Poales; family Poaceae; genus Thinopyrum; species Thinopyrum elongatum. The sequence continues at coordinate 100,657,185 of CM022303.1, read as the reverse complement.
GCATTGTTTGCATATGTTTGCTTGTTTAATGATTATATTTGAGGGTAGGAGTATTAAATATGCAGAGGCATTTAGTATGCAATGTTGAATAATAATTTTAGTGATTTGCTACAAAAGGGAATGATAAGGTTTTTGCATTGGTTTATACTAACTTATCTCACGAGTTCTTGTTGAGTTTTGTGTGGATGAAGTTTTTAAGATTTAGGGAAACCGTGATATAAAAGGAATTAAGGAGACACAAAAGCTCAAGCTTGGGGATGCCCAAGGCATCCCAAGATAATATTTCAAGAAGTCTCAAGCATCTAAGCTTGGGGATGCCCCGGTAGGCATCCCACCTTTCTTCATCAACAATTATCGGTTAGTATCGGTTGAGCCTAAGTTTTTGCTTCTTCACATGAGTTGTGCTATTCTTGGAATATCATTTTGTTTTGTTTTTCTTGCTGTTTTAATAAAATACTTAGATCTGAAAGTTTTTAAATAAGAGAGAGTCCTCAATTAGCTACCCCTTCACTTAACTACTCGCTTGATCTTCACTTATATCTTTTTGGAGTAGTTTGTCATTTACTCTCGTGCTTCACTTATATCCTATGAGTAAATTGTTGAATGAATTGAATATCATGAAGTTGAAATTATATGTTCATATCATGCCCAGTGGTAGCTTCACATTGGGTTTAGAAAGTGAAATCTTTTGAAGCTTGACAATCACAATATTGGTCATACAAGCAATTCATGAATGATTACTATAAGGAAGAGAACTTTCACATGCAAATACACTATCTTGGAAATCTTTTATGATTGTGAGCCCCCATCAAAATATTATATGCCAAAATTGTTGACTTTGGACAAGGAAGACAACATAATGATTTATGTTTGTTCATATTCACATAGAAGTTATATTGTCATAGATTCTTCAACATGTGGTGCTTGCCCCCCATCGATGCTAGCCAAAATTCCGCACCAAGTAGAGATACTACTTGTGCATCCAAAAACCCTTAAACCCAAATCTTATTTTCAAGAGTCCACCATACCTACCTAAGGATTGAGTAAGATCCTTCTAGTAAGTTGTAATCGGTGCAATGAGGCAATAAAAATTGCTTCTAAAAGTGTTAGATCAAATAGTGTAAGAGAAAATTGAGCGTTGTACGAACTTGTGATAGCAAAGAATAAAAGTGATAGACTACATAATAAAGGTTGCTATCATAAGGGCAATATAACATGACGTTCTTTTGCACTAAGGGGTTGAGCATACAAACAAAAAGCGCATGGCAACCTCTGCTTCCCTCTGCGAAGGGCCCACCTTTTACTTTTATGTATTTACTTTCATGCAAGAGTCAAAGTTTTTCTCTCTATTCCTTTTTATTTTTCTCGTCTGGCAAGCATCATGTGGTGAGGAAAGATCTAGGCACATATATCCAGTTGGATATGGGTAGCATGAGTTATTGTTGTTGACATCACCCTTGAGGTGAATACGTTGGGAGGCGAAATTATAAGCCCCTATCTTTCTATGTGTCCGGTTGAAACGTTTTGCTCATGTGTATGCGGTGAGTGTTAGCAATCATAGAGGACTATATGATGGTTGAGTATGTGGACCTCTTACTTAGACTTTGTTGAATAAGTTGAATTGCAATTGCTTGGTGACTGAGAACATAGGTTGTTGAGTTTCAAGAGAATTCATTGTTTGAACCTTAACATGTGAATTGGTTGCTACTTTAACATGAGAAGTTTTATAAGAAAGAATTGCTGTTATGATGCTAGGAAAAGTGATTGAAATTGTCATTGATCAAACTTGTGAACTTTGCTAGCATTCACACTTCATAAATTATTTCTTTTATCATTTACCTAATCGAGGACGAGTAGGAATTAAGCTTGGGGATGCTGATACGTCTCCAATGTATCTATAATTTATGAAGTATTCATGCTGTTATATTATCATTCTTGGATGTTTTACAATCATTTTATAGCAACTTTATATCATTTTTTTGGGACTAACCTATTGACCTAGTGCCCAGTGCCAGTTGCTGTTTTTGCTTGTTTTTTACATCGCAGGAAATCAATATCAAACGGAGTCCAAACACCGCGAAACTTTTTGTGGATTTTTTATGGACCAGAAGACATCCAATGGGCCAGAGTAGCACCTGGGGGGTGCCCCGAGGGGGGCACAACCCACCAGGGCGCGCCTGGGGGCCCAGACGCGCCCAGGTGGGTTGTGCCCACCTCGGTGGCCTCCCGCACCCCCTCTTCGCCCTATAAATCATCAAATATTCCAAAAACCCTGGGGAAAACCCTAGATTAGAAGTTCGGCTGCCGCAAGTCTCTGTAGCCACGAAAAACCAATCTAGACCCCGTTCCGGCACCCTGCCGGAGGGGGAAATCATCACCGGTGGCCATCTTCATCATCCCGGCGGCCACCATGATGAGGAGGGAGTAGTCCACCCTCAGGGCTGAGGGTTTGTACCAGTAGCTATGTGTTTAATCTCTCTCTCTCGTGTTCTTGAGATGCACAATCTTGATGTATCGCGGGCTTTGTTAATATAGTCGGATCATATGGTGTTTTCCCCTCTCTATCTTGTTGTGATGAATTGAGTTTTCCCTTTGAGATTTCGTTTTATCGGATTGAATACTTTTATGGATTTGAGAGCACTTGATCTATATCTTGGCACTCAACTCGCGGATTCCCGAGGTGACATTGGGGTAATCTATGCATAGGGGTTGATGCACGTTCTTGCCTTTGTTTCTCCGGTAGAAATCTTGGGGCACTCTTTGAGGTTCTTTGTGTTGGATTGAGCATTACGAATCTGAATTTGCTTTGGTGTTATTTTAGTACGAACTCTTGGATAGATCGATCGGAAAGAATAGCTTTGAGGTGGTTTCGTACCCTACAAACAATTTATTCTTATGTTCTCCGTTAGATAGGAACTTTGGAGTTATTCTTCATTGCACGTTGAGGGATGGTTATATGATCCAATTATATTAGCATTGTTGAGAGATTGCACTAGCGAAAGTACGGACCCTAGGCATTGTTTTCAAGCATTGCAATACCATTTGTGCTCACTTTTGTCACTTACTACCTTGCTGTTTTTATTTATTCAGATTATAAAAATATATTTCTACCATCCATATTACACTTTTATCACCATCTCTTCGCCGAACTAGTGCACCTATACAATTTACCATTGTATTTGGTGTGTTGGGGACACAAGAGACTTTTTATTATTTGGTTGCAGGGTTGTTTGAGAGAGACCATCTTCATCCTATGCCTCCCACGGATTGATAAACCGCATGTCATCCACTTGAGGGAAATTTGCTACTGTCCTACAAAACTCTGCGCTTGGAGGCCCAACACGAGTCTACAAGAACAAGTTGCATAGTAGACATCAGCTATGTGTGTGTTTCTATCGATGAACAATTCACTCATAGCTCCGTGTGTTTGGGTTTTCTCATTTCTGGCTGAGTGTTTTGTTTCGGACCCTGTTATCTCTCTATTCTCACTCATCCAATCTATGTTGTCCATCATAAACATGCAATTTGATCTGAAGGAAATTTCTATCTCACATCCTTGGTCGTGAAAGAAATCAACTTCGAACCTTAATCTGTTTTGGCGTTAGCCCTTCTCCAACCTTTGGGCCTCCCGCTCAGTTTCCGAGTTTTTCGCAGGAAACGATTGCCACGTGCCCACGATCCCCACGATCGTGATCGCGTCCGTTGAATGTGGAACGTCCCGCTTCTGTAGGTCATAGATTTCGGAAGAGGTGATTCTTCTCTCTGGTTATAAATACCCCTCCCGGGTATTCTTCCTCATTTGATCCATCGTCCTCATATCCATCACCTCCTGAGTCCGAACTGGAAGCAACTCTGACGAGGATCCTCACTGTGCAACTCCGGTGAAACCTCAACGCAGTTGGTCGCGCCAGTGCAGTAAATCTTCCTCCCCGCATTGCCATAGTCGATCTATGCTGCCAAGATAGGGTGTATAGATCTGGAACTGCTCCTGTCTTCCTCTCTGTTCTAGGGCAGTTCTTACCGACGCCATTTCTTTTGATTTATCCTCTGTGGTAGATCTTTAGGATTCACTAGGTTATGGCTGGTGCGGTTTGTAGATTTTCCCTCATACTAGCTCTCCTCAATTCTAGGGTTCATGTGTACTCGTCGAAAGATCAGATAGTATTTATACTGGCTCAATGCTTTGTGGCTAGACTAAATCCTGGCAAAGATATCTTTGTTAAGTGTACCATGGATTCCTATGTTCCTCCCGAAAAACATTCTTTTTCGTTCAAAACCCACTCTGTGCATGTTTATGACCCTATCCTGTTTTTCCTTGTATCTATTCTTTTCACAGGTTGGCAATGGCACAGAATTCTGATGATCATACAGAGTCTGAAGGAGATATGCCTCAGCTTCCACCCAGATCTCATCGAATGAAATTGACTGGTGGAGGTAAATCATCAAAGCCTCCAAAGACACCGAAGAAGAAATCCGAATCCGAATCTAAATAAAATGATGAAGATATTCCCTCTGCACACAATCAGCCTGAGGATGAGTGCTACTTCTTGAGCTTGCGTTGGTTTTTTCCTTGAAGAGGAAAGGGTGATGCAGCAAAGTAGAGATAAGTATTTCCCTCAGTTAGAGAACCAAGGTATCAATCCAGTAGGAGACAACGCACAAATCACCTAGCACCTGCACAAACAATCAAACAACTTGCACCCAACGCGATAAAGGGGTTGTCAATCCCTTCACGGTTACTTGCAAAAGTGAGATCTGATAGATATAGGTAAAACTAAACAAAAGATAAAGTAAATATTTTTGGGTTTTTTGGTTTATAGATCTGAAAATAAAAGATTGCAAAATATTAGATCGGAAAGTAATATGATGGAAAATACTAGATCGAAAACTTATATGATGGAAAATAGACCCGGGGGCCATAGGTTTCACTAGAGGCTTCTCTCAAGATAGCAAATATTATGGTGGGTGAACAAATTACTGTCGAGCAGTTGATAGAAAAGCGCAAAGTTATGACGATATCCAAGGCAATGATTATGAAATATAGGCATCACGTCCGTGTCAAGTAGACCGAAACGATTCTGCATCTACTACTATTACTCCACACATCAACCGACTCCTGCCTGCATCTAGAGTATTAAGTTCATGAAGAACAGAGTAACGCATTAAGTAAGATGACTTGATGTAGAGGAATAAACTCAAGCAATATGATGTAAGCCCCATCTTTTTATCCTCGATGGCAACAATACAATACGTGCCTTGCTGCCCCTACTGTCACTGGGAAAGGACACCGCAAGATTGAACACAAAGTTAAGCACTTCTCCCATTGCAAGAAAAACTAATCTAGTCGGCCAAACCAAACCGATAATTCGAAGAGAATTACAAAGATATCAAATCATGCATATAAGAATTCAGAGAAGATTCAAATAATATTCATAGATAAGCTGATCATAAATCCACAATTCATCGGATCTCGACAAACACACCGCAAAAGAATATTACATCGGATAGATCTCCAAGAACAACGAGGAGAACATGGTATTGAGAATCAAATAGAGAGAAGTAGCCATCTAGCTACTAGCTATGGACCCGTAGGTCTGAGGTAAACTACTCACGCTTCATCGGAAGGGCAATAGAGTTGATGTAGAAGCCCTCCGTGATTGAATCCCCCTTCGGCAGGGTGCCGGAAAAGGTCCCTAGATGGGATCTCACGGGTACAGAAGGTTGCGGCGGTGGAAAAGTGTTTTCGTGGATGACTCTGAGGGTTTTGGAATATATGTGAATATATAGGACAAAGAAGTAGGTCGGTGGAGTCATGTGGGGCCCACAAGGCAGGGGGCGCGCCCTCCCCCCTTGTCGCCGCCTCGTGGTTCTTCTGACTTGAACTCCATGTCTCTGGGGTGTCTTCTGGTCCAAGAAAAATCATCGCGAAAGTTTTATTCCGTTTGGACTCCGTTTGGTATTCCTTTTCTGCGAAACTCAAAAACAAGGAAAAAAAAGAAAATGGCACTGGGCTCTAGGTTAATAGGTTAGTCCCAAAAATAATATAAAATAGCATAATAATGCATATAAAACATCCAAAACAGATAATATAATAGCATGGAACAATCAAAAATTATAGATACGTTGGAGACGTATCAAGCATCCCCAAGCTTAATTCCTGCTCGTCCTCGAGTAGGTAAATGACAAAAACAGAAATTTTGATGTGGAATGCTACCTAACATATTTATCCATGTAATTTTCTTTATTGTGGCATGAATGTTCAGATCCATAAGATTCAAAACAAAAGTTTAATATTGACATAAAAACAATAATACTTCAAGCATACTAACAAGGCAATTATGTCTTCTCAAAATAACATGGCCAAAGAAAACTTATCCCTACAAAATCATATAGTCTGGCTATGCTCCATCTTCATCACACAAAATATTCAAATCATGCACAACCCCGATGACAAGCCAAGCAATTGTTTCATACTTTTAGTGTTCTCAAACTTTTTCAACTTTCACGCAATACATGAGCGTGAGCCATGGACATAGCACTATAGGTGGAATAGAATATGGTGGTTGTGGAGAAGACAAAAAAGAAGGAGATAGTCTCACATCAACTAGGCGTATTAACGGGCTATGGAGATGCCCATCAATAGATATCAATGTGAGTGAGTAGGGATTGCCATGCACCGGATGCACTAGAGCTATAAGTGTATGAAAGCTCAAAAGAAAACTAGGTGGGTGTGCATCGAACTTGCTTGCTCATGAAGACCTAGGGCAATTTGAGGAAGCCCATCGTTGGAATATACAAGCCAAGTTCTATAATGAAAATTTCCCACTAGTATATGAAAGTGACAAAATAGGAGACTCTCTATCATGAAGATCATGGTGCTACTTTGAAGCACAAGTGTGGAAAAAAGGATAGTAGCATTGCCCCTTCTCTCTTTTTCTCTCATTTTTTCTTTATTTTTTTCTTTTTTTTGCTTGGCCTTTTGGCCCCTTTTTTTTATTTCCTGACATGGGACAATGCTCTAATAATGAAGATCATCACACTTTTATTTACTTACAACTCAAGAATTACAACTCGATACTAGAACAAAATATGACTCTATATGAATGCCTCCGGCGGTGTACCGGGATGTGCAATGACTCAAGAGTGACATGTATGAAAAATATGAACGGTGGCTTTGCCACAAATACTATGTCAACTACATGATCATTCAAAGCAATATGACAATGATGGAGCGTGTCATAATAAACGGAACGGTGGAAAGTTGCATGGCAATATATCTCGGAATGGCTATGGAAATGCCATAACAGGTAGGTATGGTGGCTGTTTTGAGGAAGGTATATGGTGGGTGCATGGTACCGGCGAAAGTTGCGCGGCACTAGAGAGGCTAGCAAAGGTGGAAGGGTGAGAGTGCGTATAATCCATGGACTCAACATTAGTCTTAAAGAACTCACATACTTATTGCAAAAATCTATTAGTCATCAAAACAAAGTACTACGCGCATGCTCCTAAGGGGATAGATTGGTAGGAAAAGACCATTGCTCGTCCCCGACCGCCACTCATAAGGAAGACAATCAAAAAATATCTCATGCTCCAACTTCGTTACATAACGGTTCACCATATGTGCATGCTACGGGACTCACAAACCTTAACACAAGTATTTCACCAATTCACAATTACTCACTAGCATGACTCTAATACCACCATCTTTATATCTTAAAACAATCATAAGGAATCAAACTTCTCATAGTATTCAATGCACTTTATATGAAAGTTTTTATTATATCCCTCTTGGATGTCTATCATATTAGGACTAAATTCATAACCAAAGCAAATTACCATGCTATTTAGAGACTCTCAAAATAATATAAGTGAAGCATAAGAGTTCAATAATTTCTATAAAATAAAACCACCGCCGTGCTCTAAAAAGATATAAGTGAAGCACTAGAGCAAAATTGCCTAGCTCAAAAGATATAAGTGATGCACATAGAGTGTTCTAATAAATCACGATTCATGCGTGTCTCTCTCAAAAGCTGTGTACAGCAAGTATGATTGTGGCAAACTAAAAATCAAAGACTCAAATCATACAAGACGCTCCAAGCAAAACACATATCATGTGGTGAATAAAAATATAGCCTCAAGTAAAGTTACTGATAGACGAAGACGAAAGAGGGGATGCCTTCCGGGGCATCCCCAAGCATAGGCTCTTGGTTGTCCTTGAATATTACCTTGTGGTGCCTTGGGAATCCCCAAGCTTAGGCTCTTGCCACTCCTTATTCCATAGTCCATCAAATCCTTACCCAAAACTTGAAAACTTCACAACACAAAACTCAATAGAAAATCTCGTAAGCTCCGTTAGTATAAGAAAATAAATCACCACTTTTGGTACTGTTGTGAACTTATTATTTATTTATATTGGTGTAATATCTACTTTATTCTAACTTCTCCATGGTTCATACCCCCCGATACTACCCATAGATTCATCAAAATAAGCAAACAACACAAAGAAAACAGAATCTGTCAAAAACAGAATAGTCTGCTAAGATACGAATTGTTCTAATACTTCTGTAACTCCAAAAATTCTGAAAATTTAGAAAAAAACATAGTAAATTTGTATATCAATCTAGTATAAAATATTCCGGGTTTTGCAAAGCTCCAGTGAATTATTAAAATTCTGTGACTGGACGCAAAAGTTTCTATTTTTCAGCAAGATCAAATCAACTATCACCGTAAGCCATCCCAAAGGTTTTACTTGGCACAAACACTAATTAAAACACAAAACCACATCTAACCTGAGGCTATATGAATTATTCAAAGCAAAACAGGAAAAAAAAAAGCAAAAATAAAAATAAAATTGGGTTGCCTCCCAACAAGCGCTATTGTTTAACGCCCTTAGCTAGGCATAAAAACACAAATAAATCTAGGTATTGTCATCTCCCCCCTTTTGGAAGCAAAGAGAGAATTTCTTATCCATAGCATTTATCTTTCTATTTTGTGAAAGCACATGGCCATTAATAGTAGAAGAAAGATTAAGCACACTACGAAAATTTGCATGTAAACTAGCTTTCATCTCTTTGATTATTTCATTTTGATAAAAGCACATAAGAGCAGATGATTCAACACTTTCACCTTTGGAGTGCCCAAATATAGTTTTCAACTTTTCATAAGTATCTAAGGCATCTCCTCAAAGAAAACCGTTTTCAAATATAGAATCCAAAACTTGTTTAAAGGAAAGAGACAAACCAACATAAAAGCTTCTCAAATATATCTCAATATGATATTGAGGCACATGGCTAGCTCGAATCCTCAATAATCTATCCCACGCATCTTTCAAAGATTCATCAAGCAAGTAACGAAAAATTCCGGGATCACCTTCATCAAAATTGTTTAAATTTTTCTTAACAACCTCGGAAGGTCTTTCCGTAGCATCATTATTTATGAGCTTAGAAAGAACAGAGGGGCTATCCAAAGTATTAAAACTCGGGAGAAAACCCTTAACCCTTTTTGGGTTGGCCATAGAGAAAGAAAGACGGACTTGGGCAAACAAGAGAACGGCGAGAGAAAAGGCAAATCTTTTCGAAAATTGTTTTAAAAAGTGGGGGAGAGGAAATCGAGAGGCAAATGGCGAATAATGTAATGCAAGAGATGAGAGTTTTATGATGGGTACTTGGTATGTCTTGACTTGGCGTAGATCTCCCCGGCAACGGCGCCAGAAATTCTTCTTGCTACTTCTTGAGTTTGCGTTGGTTTTTCCCTTGAAGAGGAAAGGGTGATGCAGCAAAGTAGAGATAAGTATTTCCCTCAGTTAGAGAACCAAGGTATCAATCTAGTAGGAGACAATGCACAAATCACCTAGCACCTGCACAAACAATCAAACAACTTGCACCCAACATGATAAATGGGTTGTCAATCCCTTCGCGGTTACTTGCAAAAGTGAGATCTGATAGATATAGGTAAAACTAAACAAAAGATAAAGTAAATATTTTTGGGTTTTTTGGTTTATAGATCTGAAAATAAAAGATTGCAAAATAGTAGATCAGAAAGTAATATGATGGAAATTAGTTGATCGGAAACTTATATGATGGAAAATAAACCCGGGGGCCATAGGTTTCATGAGAGGCTTCTCTCAAGATAGCAAATATTATGGTGGGTGAACAAATTACTGTCGAGCAATTGATAGAAAAGCGCAAAGTTATGACGATATCCAGGGCAATGATTATGAAATATAGGCATCACGTCCGTGTCAAGTAGACCGAAACGATTCTGCATCTACTACTATTACTCCACACATCGACCGACTCCTGCCTGCATCTAGAGCATTAAGTTCATGAAGAACAGAGTAACACATTAGGTAAGATGACATGGTGTAGAGGAATAAACTCAAGCAATATGATGTAAACCCCATCTTTTTATCCTCGATGGCAACAATACAATACGTGCCTTGCTGCCCCTACTGTCACTGGGAAAGGACACCGCAAGATTGAACCCAAAGCTAAGCACTTCTCCCATTGCAAGAAAAACCAATCTAGTTGGCCAAACCAAACCGATAATTCGAAGAGAATTACAAAGATATCAAATCATGCATATAAAAATTCAGAGAAGATTCAAATAATATTCATAGATAAGCTGATCATAAATCCATAATTCATCGGATCTCGACAAACACACCGCAAAAGAATATTACATCGGATAGATCTCCAAGAACAACGAGGAGAACATGGTATTGAGAATCAAAGATTGAGAAGAAGCCATCTAGCTACTAGCTATGGACCCGTAGGTCTGAGGTAAACTACTCACGCTTCATCGGAAGGGCAATAGAGTTGATGTAGAAGCCCTCCGTGATCGAATCCCCCTCCGGCAGGGTGCCGGAAAAGGTCCCTAGATAAAGTGTTTGCGTGGATGCCTCTGAGGGTTTTGGAATATATGTGAATATATAGGACGAAGAAGTAGGTCGGTGGAGTCACGTGGGGCCCACAAGGCAGGGGGGCGTGCCCTACCCCCTTGGGCGGGCCCTCCCCCCTTGTCGCCGCCTCGTGGCTCTTCTGACTTGAACTCCAAGTCTCCGGGGTGTCTTCTGGTCCAAAAAAAATCAGCGCGAAAGTTTTATTCCGTTTGGACTCCGTTTGGTATTCCTTTTCAGCGAAACTCAAAAATAAGGAAAAAAACAGAAACTGGCACTGGGCTCTAGGTTAATAGGTTAGTCCCAAAAATAATATAAAATAGCATAATAATGCATATAAAACATCCAAAACAGATAATATAATAGCATGGAACAATAAAAAATTATAGATACGTTGTAGATGTATCAATGAGATAGTCACTGACGCCCTTACTATATTTTCTGATGGGAATCCCGAAAAGGGTGGTCGTGGCAGAGAGAAGAATACAACTGCTGAGATGTCTGAACCAGAAGGGTATCAAACTCCATTTGGATTTGAATCAACAACAGAACGCAATAACAGGCTGCAGAGAATTCGCCGTCACTGGGAAAGAAATGGTTCAACTATGAAAACGTTCGGGAAAAGTATCAGATACTCCCTCCATTCCTTTATGTAAGGTGTATAATTTTTGGCACGGTGACCAAGGCACATAATTATACACACGTTAGGAAAAAATTAACCTTTGCAAAATCATTGATTTGTGGCAAGTAAATCATTTTGGCTAGGAAAGTAAGAGATACACGCAATCAGGAGAGAGATACTTTCCTTTTTTTTCTTTACAAGGAGAGATATATGCAATCGGGGAGAGTTACTTTCCTTTTTTTCTAAAGGGCTAAAGGTGGAATTTTGAGAAATTAGAAGAAATGCACCATACATTGTGGACTTTTATAGAAAACAAATACACCTTATATAAAGGAACGGAGGGAGTATTATTTTCATTCACTCCGCCATGGAACGACTGCATAGCAGAAAATTGCATTGGGCCAGACGATGAAAAAGTCAGACCTCATCAACCTTCCACTGCTCATCCTGATTCCCTCAAGACAATTGCAGATTTTCCCAAGGAAGTGGAAAAGAGACCGAAGGCCAAAGCCAAGCGATATGCTAGGCTTGTGAAGAAAATCAAGTCCAAGCTAAGAACGTCGCGCTAACTCAGCAAAACGTGCAGAAGAAGAAGGACCGTGCCTCTGGCATGTCCAGGAAATCAGTTTCCCCTCAAGCACAACGAAAGAAATTTGCTGTCAAGAAACCGAAGAAGGTTGTTTCAAGCTCATCTGATGAGTCTTCCGATGATGATGATGATGATGATGGTGAAGAAATTCCCATGTATGACCAGCGTGCAATCCTCAACATGCCACGCCAGAGTCCCTCTCCTGTGAAAGCCTCACACTCTCCGAGAAAATCACCAAGGCTTGCACCCTCTCCAGTCACTGACAAACCATCGGGATCTGCACCGAAGAGAAAGCTTATGACCGAAGGAAAAGCTGAAGCTTCTGCGAAGAAGGTCAAAACCAGTGTTCCTGCTTCCACAGAGGAACAAAAAGATGATTTCAGTTTTTTGATTTATGTAATGGAGAGTGCTGCTTACGATGCTAAATCTGATGATTTGAGCAGTCTGGGACTTCCTGAAGATGTTACCAAAATGGTAACGAAACAGTTCGTAGAGCTGAAGAAAATTACCAAGAAGCTGAATCGAGCTATGAAGGACAAGCAAGTCCTCGAGCAAATGAGAAGGGAGGCCAGCACTAAATCCGAAAGGAAACAGTTGAACAAAAATATTGTGGAAATCACAAAGGCTCTCAGTGTCATGAGAAATGACAAGATTGAATGGCATTCACGGCTGAAAATTGAAGTATCTGAGTTGTGCAATAGGAGGAATGATGAGATTGATCGCAAGGCTGACTGGCTCGAAGGAGAATTCAAGAAGAAAAATGTCAGAAGGACAGAGCTAGAGCTAGCAAACCGAAGCGAATCAAGGATCACCGTCTTCAAGCTATTGTTACTGATGCTCCCACTGATTCCCGTACGCCCTTGCAGCAAGTCCCTCCATCTCCTGCACATGATGATGAACCCATGCTGCAAGCTGGGCATGTGGATGTTATCATTCCGACTTCAGCATCTCATGAACAACAAGATGTCGTTGATATGTTTCTGAACCAGACAGATGAAGAGAATGTTGTGCCTGAGCAACAAGACACTGATGACAAAACTGATGAAGAGATTGAGGTTGAGAAGGCAGAACCATCGCCTTCGAAGAAAATGCAAACTGAGCCCTCCGGATCCAACAAGGAGGAGGATGACAAGATTGAGGGGGAGCTAAATGCTTCCCGAGAGAAAACCTCACCGGTCGCATCATCTGGTGCCCCTACCCAGATGGATGTTGATCGCGCTCCTGGTTCCACTGAACCACGGCTGGAAAAGGAAGAAGAGAAACCTAAAGAGCCCATGGCTCACGATGAAAGTGTCCCACCTGTTGTGTCTCGTGAATCCAAGCAAGAAGTTGTTGTGCGCCCCACCGAAGAGAATCCCGTGAAAGAAAAGGCACTAGTGCTCGAAAGAAAGAATGCCGCTGAAGGAGTTCCAGCGAGCAAAAATGTCAAACCTTCAAGTTCTTCGAAACAATCTGAGCAAAAGATATCGAGGAAGCATCACGCTCCTCTCAAGCCGATTGATGAAAGTGTTCCAGCACCTGATGACATTCGGACCAGGGAATTGAGCGAAGAAGAACCTCTGAAAAACCCACTGGAAACATTTCCTTTGTTTCCTGTAGAAGATGGTCCCAATGGTCCTGCTTTCAACGAACAAGTTCATCATGCAAAACTTGCATTCTTTGGGACCAGCCCCTATGAAGGAGAGAGAACCTCCCTGTCACCAAGGTTCTGGACTAAGGAACAGGAAGTATATTATGCTCTCATCTTGTATGAAAAGTATCGCATCTTCAAGCACCAGATTATGAACTTTGCTGAGCTCGAATGTTTACCTTGCTTTCACCACACCATTGACTAAATTGAACATGTCTTTCTGAAGTGTTTCCTCCACTTCAATCATGGTTGGAATCGAGAAGTGATTCACCAATTCTATGCCACACTATATATCTTTGGAAATCTTGCAGATAGTAACACTTGGATCCTCGAATGGATGACTGGTGAACATAAGATCAAATGCTCGGCAGAACAGTTCTTGGCTGTGTTGAATCTTCCTTGGTGTGAATTTGATGCTGATCGTGAACACATACTACATTACTAGGAAGTAACCGAAGCTCAACTGCATATGCTGATGGACCCCAAGCTTTTGGGTGACGAATGCATAGAAGGAAATCCGAAGAACTTGGCATATGAAAACAAAGTGTTGTTTTACATTCTGTGCAATTCCCTCACGCCAACCAATAGGCCAGAAAACATTCAAGGAATTGTGGCAATTGTTCTTGTGGCCATAGCTGAAGGGATTCGCTTTGATGTACCAGATCTTTTCATTCGGAACTGGGCTTATGCAGCTGACAATCCTCAAGCCTTGAAGCCTTATGCAACATGGATCACGTATGCTATTGAGCAGCTCCTTGATGACAAGTTTTTCTACCCCTTTGTTCTGAAAGTCTTCATGCCACCAGTTCGTGACACTCTCTGAATGGTAACGTATATTGGGAAAGGAAAAATAGCTGTTGATGCTACTGCTCATGCTTCTGCATCTGCTCTAGCTACAGCTCCGAAGGTTAAGAAAGCTAAGATTGAAATCCCTCATTATGAAAATCCTTCGCTGTATGAAATTTGCCTTCACACTCAACAAGCACTGGAAAGCCACATAAAGCTCAACCGCAAAGAGAAGATGGAGATGATGATTGAGCTGAACAAGCTTCACAATTATGCTCGTCAAGCTCTTCTATATGATAAGGAACAGAAGAAGCGCTCCTAGACTCTCTTGCGCAAGCATTACTCTCGGAAGCAACTGTCTGCCAAGGGCATCAAAAAGGAATATGATTATCTGGAAATGTTTGAAGTTCCTCGGCTCCGAAGACAAACTCCAGTGCTGCCTCAGTGTTCTGCTGTTTGTTGAGCCCGATGACATTCTTGAAGATACAGCAGGAACTCTTGTATTCAAGCCGGATGCACCTCGCTCAACTACTCCTGAAGCCGATCCCGAAGCCCAAGCTGCAGCTCCAACTCCTGCTTCGACCTCAACCATTGCTCGTTCTGCTTCGCCAAACAGTTCGAGTTCTGATTCTGAGGGTTCTTCGAATGAGTAGTTCCTCGTATGCATTCTCTTTCCTTTTTCACACTTGTTGACAAAAAGGGGGAGAAGAACATCGAGAGATAGCAAAGCGGGTTATCTGCAGGGGTGTTTCCATTTGCCATTTGCTTTTCCTCTAAACAATTTGTCTTTATCGAACTCTTTGCTTGTGGAACTTGAAGCACCGCCTGTGGTGCTGTTAAAATCGGTTGTCATGTAACATTAAATAACCCCCCTGCAATGCTATTTGTCTGCAGGTGCTATCGAAAGTTTACTTCCTTGCAATAATTATCTTCGATACTTATTCATCGTGCAGGGAAAGTAAAAGCATTTCAAGGAGAACAGGAAATCATGCTTCTCTGAGAAAGAGACATTTTACTCCTTGAAACCATATGTGTCGTATGGTTGGATATTCTATATTGATTATCTTTCGATATCTAACCTTGCAGGAGAAGAAAGCTAGATTCAGAGTCTAAAGTGAACTCTTGATCTATCTCATAAGCTGCTTTTCCTCGCACATATCCTTTATCATTCTTGTTGCAGGAAAACCACATCTGAAGCATATCTACTCCGAGAAGTATTATTGTGATTCCCTTGCTCTGATCTTCCTCGAAGTATCTAACTTGCAGGGAACTTATATCTCATGTGGATTTGAACTGTGTTCTGAGTAAAAGCTTCATGGATTATCCTCCATCACAAATCATTTCAAAGTATTTGTTCTATCTAAGAAATCTTTTTCAGAAGCTATGTGATAGGAAATAACTCAGGCACTGTCGAGTGCATTGAAAGGAACAACGAATGAGATTACGTGTCCATGCCACTCTTACGAAGATTAATCTCGCTGCCTTTCGATATATCTTACATGCATTCTTCAAATGATGCATATCTTTAGGGGGCGTGCTTTATCTTCGTAATTATCTCTCGTCTTCCTTTATCCTTCGTGTTCATTTCATTCATTTATCTATCCTTCGACGTGTTTTGTTTTGTCAAAAATCGTCCAAAAAGAAGGAGATTGTTGGTGCAATATTTGCCCTCCTGTGTTTTGGAGATTGTTGACAGAAACAGGCATGGACTAATTTGTTTGCTAGTGCACACAGAGAGAAATAGTCCATGCAGAACCGAAGAGAATGCTATCTCCGGTGCGAAGTTCGAGGAACTTCACCGAAGAATATCTGCGTTGCAGAGAAGATTGAGCTACATTTGTTGAAGCCATGTAGACGAGAAGATTATGTGAAGGATTTAACCCCTCGAATATTTATTGCTGACGTGAAGCAATTGGTTCGGAGAGTGTGTCCGAAGAAGAATGACTGCAGTGAGTGGAAGTCGAAGACAAAGTGAAGACATAGTATTTATTTCGTTGTTCCTCTTTCATTTATTTGAGTCATAGGACCTCCATACTATTAAGAGGGGTATAGGTTCTTGAAACTTAGATCCGCTGTGATGGTTAGCCCAAACATTTGAAAGATGCAAGAGAAATCTCTTTATGTTTCGAATGATTACCTGGCAGCAGTAGATGTTGTTCTTCGTGTTGCAGGAGATATCTTTCAAACTGAGCAGTTAGTATTACTTGCTCCGGAAGTAATGTTACCATTGAGCTCAAAATCCAACCGTTGGACTCGTGTCGTTCGGCCATTGCTGCTCAACATGTCCAATTTGGTGATTTCCCATCAGGGAAGGCTGCAGCTATAAATAGCCACCACGCTCCAACGTTGTCTGTTCGCTGATCCACTTAAGATTTCTGAGAAGATTGACTGAGCATCCCCTCTCCAAGTGATTTCAGTTTAAAATCCACCGAGAGAAAAATCAAGAGCCCAAGCTTAGACAGTGAGTGAGCATCATGATACGTCTATTTTGCATCATGTTTTATATTGATATTTGTTGCTATGGGCTGTTATTACACATTATGGTACAATACTTATGCCTTTTCTCTCTTATTTTACAAGGTTTACATGAAGAGGGAGAATGCCGACAGTTGGAATTCTGGACCAGAAAGGGTGTAAATCTGAGAGACCTATTCTGCACAACTCCAGAAGTCCTAAAAACTTATGGAGAATTATTTTGGAATATATAAAAAATACTGGGCAAAGAAAATACCAAAGGGGACCCACCAGGTGGCCACAAGAGTGGGGGCGCACCCTACCCCCCTGGGCGTGCCCCCCTGACTAATGGGCCCCCTGGCAGGCCTCCGGTGCCCCTCTTCTGCTATATGATGTCTTTTGACCTGGAAAAAATAAGAAGAGAGCTTTTGGGACGAAACGCCGCCGTCTCGAGGCGGAACTTGGGCAGAACCAATCTAGGGCTCTGGCGGAGCTATTCTGTCGGGGAAACTTCCCTCCGGGAGGGGGAAATCGAAGCCATCGACATCACCAACGATCCTCTCATCGAGAGAGGGTCAATCTCCATTAACATCTTCACCAGCACCATCTCCTCTCCAAACCCTAGTTCATCTCTTGTATCCGATCTTTGTCTCAAAACCTCAGATTGGTACTTGTGGGTTGACTAGTATTGTTGATTACTCCTTGTAGTTGATGCGAGTTGGTTTATTTGGTGGAAGATCATATGTTCAGATCCTTAATGATAATTAATACTCCTCTGATTATGAACATGAATATGCTTTGTGAGTAGTTACGTTTGTTCCTGAGGACATGGGAGAACTCTTGTTATAAATAATCATGTGAATTTGGTATTCGTTTGATATTTTGATGAGATGTATGTTGTCTTTCCTCTAGTGGTGTTATGCTAACATCGACTATATGACACTTCACCATTGTTTGGGCCTAGGGGAAGGCATTGGGAAGTAATAAGTAGATGATGGGTTGCTAGAGTGACAGAAGCTTCAACCCTAGTTTATGCGTTGCGTCGTAAGGGGCTGATTTGGATCCATATGTTTCATGCTATGGTTAGATTTATCTTAATTCTTCTTTCATAGTTGCGGATGCTTGTGAGAGGGGTTAATCATAAGTGGGAGGCTTGTCCAGGTAAGGACAGCACCCAAGGACCGGTCCACCCACATATCAAATTATCAAAGTAACGAACGTGAATCATATGAGCATGATGAAAACTAGCTTGACAGTAATTCCCATGTGTCCTCGGGAGCGCTTTGCTTTATATAAGAGTTCGTCCAGGCTTGTCCTTTGCTACAAAAAGGATTGGGCCACCTTGCTGCACTTTAGTTACACTTGTTACTTGTTACCCGTTACAAATTATCTTATCACAAAACTATCTATTACCGATAATTTCAGTGCTTGCAGAGAATACCTTACTGAAAACCGCTTGTCATTTCCTTCTGCTCCTTGTTGGGTTGGACACTCTTACTTATCGAAAGGACTATGATAGATCCCCTATACTTGTGGGTCATCACATCACAGTAGTTCTGAGTTAGAGTTCTTCTTCCTATTACTCTTGAGAGTTGTGCACTAATACGTCTCCAACGTATCTATAATTTTTTATTGTTCCATGTTGTTATATTATCATTATTGGATGTTTTACAACCATTTTATAGCAACTTTATATCATTTTTTCGGACTAACCTATTGACATAGTGCCCAGTGCCAGTTGCTATTTTTTGCTCGTTTTTTACTTCGCAGAATATCAGTACCAAACAAAATCCAAATGCCACGAAACTTTTTGGAGATTTTTTTTGGACAAGAAGACAACTTGGGAGCCAAGGAAGCACCTAGGGGAGGTCCGTGGGGACCACCACCCACCAGGGAGCGGTAGGAGGACCAGGCACGCCCTGATGGGTTATGGGGCCCACGGGGGTCTCCTCCACCGCCTCTTCGCTCTATAAATCCTCAGAAATTCCAGAAACCCTAGGGGAGCAGATGAAACACAATTCCAGCCGCCGCAAGTTCCAGAACCACGAGATCCAATCTACACCATCACGAAGGGGTTCATCATCCTCATTGGTGCCTCTCCGATGATGCGTGAGTAGTTCACCATAGACCTACGGGTCCGTAGGCAGTAGCTAGATGGCTTTCTCTCTCTTTTGATTCTTAATACAATGGTCTCTTGGAGATATATTTGATGTAATGACTTTTTGCGGTGTGTTTGTTGGGATCCGATGAAGATCGAGTTTATGATAAGTTTCTATCCATGAATATTATTTGAGCCTTCTTTTGATCCCTTATATGCATAATTACTTATAGCCTCGTATTTCTTCTTCGTATCTTTGGTTTAGTTAGGCCAACTAGATCGATTTTTCTTGCCATGGGAAGAGGTGCTTTGTGATGGGTTCGATCTTGCGGTGTCCTCTCCCAGTGACAGAAGGGGTAGCGAGGCACGCATGTATCGTTGCTATCAAGGATAAAAAGATGGGGTCTATTCCTGCATGAGTAGATCTTGTCAACATCATGTCACCGTTCTTATTGCATTACTCCGTTTCTCCATGAACTTAATACACTAGATGCATGCTGGATAGCGGTCGATGTGTGGAGTAATAGTAGTAGATGCAGAATCGTTTCGGACTACTAATCTTGGACGTGATGCCTATATAATGATCATTGCCTTGGATATCATCATGATTATTTGATCTTCTATCAATTGCCCAACAGTAATTCGTTTACCCACCGTATGCTATTTTCTCGAGAGAAACCACTAGTGAAATCTATGGCCCCGGGTCTATCTTTTATCATATTGCTTTCCGATCTACTTTTTATTCGCTTTTGCTTTTAGATCTATTATTCCAAAAACCCAAAAAATACCTTGCTGCACATTTTATTTGCATCTTTTATTTTGTGCTTTTGCAAGATCTATTTATCCGAACTTATACTATTTAATCTATCTTTTTACCGAGGAGGGATTGACAACCCCTCTTACATGTTGGGTTGCGAGGTTTTGTTCTTTGTGTGCAGGTACCGTTTACATAGTGTTGCTTGGTTCTCCTACTGGTTAGATAACCTTGGTTTCATAAATGAGGGAAATACCTACTGTAGTTGTACTGCATCATCCCTTCCTCTTTGGGGAAAATACCGACGCGGATACAAGCAATCAAAAGGAATTTCTGGCGCCATTGCCGGGGAGACATCATCAACATCTATTAGGTTCCTAATCACAAATCTCATCTCCTTGAAATTTTCATTATTTGCCATTTTCCTCTCGTTTTCATCTCCCCCATTTCTAAAACGTTTTGCAAAAAGCACAAAACTATTTGTGTTTTTATTTGCCTTCTTTCCATTAGATCTTGTGTTTTCTCGTCATCATGAGTGACTTTGGTATGGCAGAAACGGATGATGGCAGGACTCCTAAAATTGGACGTTCTGGTAATCTGGATGCTATAACTTTTGTTTTGGGACAAGGGAACGTAATAGGAAAGGAAACCATCCAAGAATTCTTTCATTGTGTTGGAACTTTGACTTGTGATGATGCTCCTATACTTAAAAGAACCAAAACGTATGCAGAAGCTATTTCAGCACTAGTTCTGAAACTTGAAACTAGATTTATCCGTACTCATCCTACTTTGCAAAGATTGTTCTATGAATTACCTGTTATAAAAGATCGTAGAGCTAAAAAGATAGCTACCCTTGTTTTGATGAATGAGTTTGATCACATAGTGCGGGAAGCTAGGGAGATCTTTGATTTTTATGGTATGAACCATGAAAAAACGGTGATAGATGAGATCCTTTATAATAGTGATTTTGTTTTGAGACATTTGATTGGCAATAATCAAATCTTTGATAAAAATCTTAAATAGCAAATTCCCGTTTTGGATATGATCCAGCAAGTTTTCAATGATGTTAATCAACAATACTCTTGGATTGTAGCCGGGAATCAAAGGGGTTATGTAGATGGGCAACTTGGTAACGCTAAGATTTCTATGGATAATGTGTTTTAGGTTATATTTGAGAAACCTTCTACCAAGGACACCTCTGTAAAAACTAAGAGAAAAGATGACAATACTTGAATCTATGCATTATGCCTAGCTAGGGGCATAAAACAATAGCGCTTGTTGGGAGGCAACCCAATGAATAAAATTTATTTTTGTCCTTTTCCTTCTATTCTTGAGTGTTTGCACAATTATGCTACTGTTATGATTGTGTTTTTTATGTTTTAATTAGCGTTTGTGCCAAGTAAAGCCTTTTGGATCAAGTGGGTGATAGTTGATTTGATCTTATTGGAAAACAGAAACTTTTGCGTCCAGTAGCAGAATTTTAGAAATTCACAGAAGCAACGAAAAATTCTGAATTTTTTACACAAGATTCATATACAAATTTACATGTTGTCCTAATTTTTCAGAATTTTTGGAGTTAAATAAGTATAGCTAAAGTCCAGATTACTACGGACTATTATGTTTTTTGACATATTATGTTTTTGTTGCATTGCATGCTTATTTTGATGAATATATAGTTTATATCGGGGGGTATAAGCCATGGTAAAGTTGAAATAGAGTAGGTATAATGCAATAATAAAATTTGAATGGGTTTGCAACAATACTTAAAGTGGTGGTTTGCTTTATTATACTAACGGATCCCACGAAGGTTTTGTTAAGTTTTGTGTGATTGAAGTTTTCAATTTTTGGGTGAGATCACGATGGATGAAGGAATAAGGAGTATCAAAAGCCTAAGCTTGGGGATGCCCATGGCACCCCAAGTTAATATCCAAAGAGAAACAAGCAACTAAGCTTGGGGATGCCCTGAGTGGCATCCCCTCTTTCTTCTAACGGCCATCGGTAATTTTACTTGGAGCTATATTTTATTCGTCACATATCATGAGTTTTGCTTGGAGTGTCTTGTATTATATGAGTCTTTGCTTGTTTTGCTTTTTACTTTGTCACAAGTATCCTTGCTGGACACACCTATTAGAGAAGCCAAATTTATGCTATGATTTGATAGAATTGCTCTATATGCTTCACTTAAATTTTTTGAGCTATGGAATTGCTCTAGTGGTTCACTTATATCTTTTTGAGCACGGTGTGCTTTAATCTTTTTGAAGAAATACTCTCATGCTTCACTTAGATTTATTTGAGAGTTAGTAATTTTTAAGAAATTTTCTCTCATGCTTCACTTATATTATTTTGAGAGTTGAAATCTTTCTGCTCATGTTCTTCACTTAAAATTGTTTGAGCTTGTCAAAAGCAATTGTAACATATGAAACTAGTCCCAAAGTGATAGATATTCAAGAGGGATATAATAAAAACTTTCACGAAGATCATTGGACAAAATAAACTTGATTCCTTATAATAGTTTTGAGATATGATGATAGTAATATGTGAGTCATGTTGATGAGTAAGTATGCTTTAGTAAGAATATTGGTGTTAAGGTTTGTGATTCCCTATGAAAGAACGAAAGTCAATAGTTATGCAATGAAATTACATCCTACTTGTGGTGCATTATTCGGTGTTAGCTATGCTTAATGCCCGTTTATGAGAATTTTCGTTTCTTGGTTGGTTGCTTCTCAATCTTTTAGCTAGCCTCCACTTGTACTAAGTAGAAATACTACTTGTGCATCCAAAATCTGTAAACCAAATTTTGCCATATGAGTCCACCATACCTACCTATATGCGGTATTTTTGTGCTGTTCTAAGCAAATTTGTATGTGCCAACTCTAATATTCAAATAAAGTTCCCTTTTGTGTGTTTGTACCGCTCATGAAACGGTAGGGGTGGCCGATATTTTCCATGCTAGATGCGTTATTCTCAAGATGAGTGTTTATTCAATTGTCATTACACGAGAGTATGGCAAAGGTAACAGGGATGCCCAGTCCCGAAATGAAAAGAAATTTACTTTATGTTGTCAAATAATAAATTCCTTGGAAAGTGTTGGTATGCAGGGCACCCGTGGATATGGCTAGCCATGGATTGTGAAAGAATGGTGGAAAAAGAATAAACTTTATTTTCTGTTTGGGAACCGCCTATGATGTATCTAGCATGGAAAGCATTGGGAATTACTCGATCATTTTCGTTGACAGGAAAAGCATGCCACCCAAAATATTTTATCTCTCAATTTTTTTTCGCTTTGAGCTCTGGCACCTCTACAAATCCCTACTTCCCTCTGCGAAGGGCCTATCCATTTACTTTATGCAATTTTTTATTTTTTGAGTCTCCATCTTCTCTTATAAGCACCAACTAAGGGGCACTATGATCATACTTGAGCATTGGATGTAACTAATATTCGAGTGTGTTTCATGAATGGATCAATGATTGAGCATGATGGGCTAGGGATAACTTTCTTTAGTGTTGATATTTTGAAAGACATGGTTGCTTGTTGATATGCTTGAGTATTGAAGTCTTCAAGTCAAATATAGACTATTGCTTTGAATAATCTAAAAGTCCAAATGCCCATGCTACAAAAGAAAAGAATATGTGATGAACATGTTAGGCAGCATTCCACATCAAAAATTCTGTTTTTATCATTTACCTACTCGAGGACGAGCATGAATTAAGCTTGTGGATGCTGATACATCTCCAACGTATCTATAATTTTTGATTATCATTCTTGGATGTTTTACAATCATTTTTATAGCAACTTTATATCATTTTTTGGGACTAACCTATTGACATAGTGCCCAGTGCCAGTTGCTGTTTTTTGCTTCGCAGAATATCAGTACCAAACAAAGTCCAAATGCCACGCAACTTTTTGGAGATTTCTTTTGGACCAGAAGACAACTTGGGAGCCAAGGAAGCACCCGGGGGGAGGTCCGTGGGGACCACAACCCACAAGGGCGCGCCAGGAGGCCCAGGCACGCCCTGATGGGTTGTGGGGCCCATGGGGGTCTCCTCCACCACCTCTTCGCTCTATAAATCCTCAGAAATTCCAGAAACCCTAGGGGAGAAGATGAAACACAATTCCAGCCGCCACAAGTTCCAGAACCACGAGATCCAATCTACACCATCATGGAGGGGTTCATCATCCTCATTGGTGCCTCTCTGATGATGCGTGAGTAGTTCACCATAGACCTACAGGTCCGTAGGCAGTAGCTAGATGACTTTCTCTCTCTCTTTTTGATTCTCAATACAATGGTCTCTTGGAGATCTATTTGATGTAATGACTTTTTGCGGTGTGTTTGTTGGGATCCGATGAAGATCGAGTTTATGATAAGTTTCTATCCATGAATATTATTTGAGCCTTCTTTTGATCTCTTATATGCATGATTACTTATAGCCTTGTATTTCTTCTTCGAATCTTTGGTTCAGTTGGGCCAACTAGATTGATTTTTCTTGCCATGGGAAGAGTGAAGGAAATATGCCCTAGAGGCAATAATAAAGTTGTTATTTTATATTTCCTTATTCATGATAAAGGTTTATTATTCATGCTAGAATTGTATTGATTGGAAACTTAAATACATGTGTGAATACATAAACAAATACCGTGTCCCTAGTGAGCCTCTACTAGACTAACTCGTTGATCAAAGATGGTTAAGGTTTTCTAACCATGGACATGTGTTTTAATTTGATAACGGGAGCACATCATTAGGAGAATGATGTGATGGACAAGACCCATCCGTTAGCTTAGCATAATGATCGTTCAGTTTATTGTTGTTGCTTTCTTCATGTCAAATACATATTCCTTCGACTATGAGATTATGCAACTCCCGGATACCGGAGGAATACCTTGTGTGCCATCAAACATCACAACGTAACTGGGTGATCATAAAGTTGCTCTACATGTATCTCCAAAGGTATTTGTTGAGGTGGCATAGATTGAGATTAGGATTTGTCACTCCGAGTATCGAAGAGGTATCTCTGGGCCCTCTCGGTAATACACATCATAAGCTTGCAAGCAAATGACTAAGGAGTTAGTTACGAGGTGATGTATTACGGAACGAGTAAAGAGACTTGCTGGTAACAAGATTGAACTAGGTATAGAGATACCGACGATCGAATCTCGGGCAAGTAACATACCGACAGATAAAGGGAATTACGTATGTTGTCATAACGGTTCGACCGATAAAGATCCTCATAGAATATGTAGGAACCAATATGGGCATCCAGGTTCCGCTGTTGGTTATTGACCAGAGAGGTGTCTTGATCATGTCTACATAGTTCTCGAACCCGTAGGGTCCGCACGCTTAACGTTCACTTACGATATAGTGTTATATGAGTTATATGTTTTGGTGACCGAATGTTATTCGGAGTCCCGGATGAGATCACGGACATGACAAGGAGTCTCAAAATGGTCGAGAGGTAAAGATTAATATATAGGACGATGGTATTTGGACACTAGAAGTGTTTCGGGACGTACCGGGAAGAAATCAGGTCACCGGAAAGGGTTTCGGGCACCCCCCGGCAAGTTATGGGCCTTATGGGCCAAAGGAGGGGACAGATGATGTCTACTACACAACCTTCTTCTTGTAGACTCGTGTTGGGCCTCCAAGCGCAGAGTTTTGTAGGACAGTAGCAAATTTCCCTCAAGTGGATGACCTAAGGTTTATCAATCCGTGGGAGGCGTAGGATGAAGATGGTCTCTCTCAAACAACCCTGCAACCAAATAACAAAGAGTCTCTTGTGTCCCCAACACACCCAATACAGTGATAAATTGTATAGGTGCACTAGTTCGGCGAAGAGATGGTGATACAAGTGCAATATGGATGGTAGATATAGGTTTTTGTAATCTGAAAATATAAAAACAGCAAGGTAACTAGTAACAAAAGTGAGCGAAAATGGTATTGCAATGCTTCGAAACAAGGCCTAGGGTTCATACTTTCACTAGTGCAAGATATCTCAACAATGATAACATAATTAGATCATATAACAATCCCTCAACGTGCAATGAAGAGTCACTCCCAAGTCACTAATAGTGGAGAACAAACGAAGAGATTATTGTAGGGTACGAAACCACCTCAAAGTTATTCTTTCTGATCGATCTATTGGGCTATTCCTATAAGTGTCACAAACAGCCCTAGAGTTCGTACTAAAATAACACCTTAAGACACACATCAACCAAAACGCTAATGTCACCTAGATACTCCAATGTCACCACAAGTATCTGCGGGTTTCATTATACGATATGCATCACACAATCTCAGATTCATCTATTCAAACCAACACAAAGAACTTCAAAGAGTGCCCCAAAGTTTCTACCGGAGAGTCAAGATGAAAACGTGTGCCAACCCCTATGCATAAGTTCACAAGGTCACAAAACCCGCAAGTTGATCACCAAAACATACATCAAGTGGATCACGTATATATCCCATTGTCACCACAGATAAACACATGCAAGACATACATCAAGTGTTCTCAAATCCTTAAAGACTCAATGCGATAAGATAACTTCAAAGGGAAAACTCAATCCATTACAAGAAGGTAGAGGGGGAGAAACATCATGAGATCCAACTATAATAGCAAAGCTCGCGGTACATCAAGATCGTGCCAAATCAAGAACACGAGAGAGAGAGAGAGATCAAACAAATAGCTACTGGTACATACCCTTAGCCCCGAGGGTGAACTACTCCCTCCTCGTCATGGAGAGCGCCGGGATGATGAAGATGGCCACCGATGATGATTTTCCACTCCGGCAGGGTGCCGGAACAGGGTCCCGATTGGTTTTTGGTGGCTACAGAGGCTTGCGGCGGCGGAACTCCCGATCTAGGTTTTTGTTCTGGAGGTTTAGGGATATATAAGAGGTGTTGGCATCGAGAACAAGTCAGGGGAGTCCATGAGAGACCCACAAGGTCGGAGGGCGTGCCCTAGGGGGGTGGGAGCGCCCTCCACCCTTGTGGTGGCCTCGGGACTCTTCTGGTGCATCTCCGGTACTCCGTGGGCTTCTTTTGAATCAAAAACAATCGTCATAAATTTTCAGCTCAATTGGACTCCGTTTGATATTCCTTTTCTGCGAATCTCAAAAACAAGGAAAAAATAGAAACTGGCACTGGGCTCTAGGTTAATAGGTTAGTCCCAAAAATAATATAAAATAGCGTCTAAATGCATATAAAACATCCAAGATAGATAATATAATAGCATGGAACAATAAAAAATTATAGATACGTTGGAGACGTATCAAGCATCCCCAAGGTTAATTCCTGCTCGTCCTCGAGTAGGTAAATGATAAAAATAGAATTTTTGATGTGGAATGCTACCTAACATATTCATCCATGTAATTTTTTCTTTATTGTGGCATGAATGTTCAGATCCATAAGATTCAAAACAAAAGTTTAATATTGACATAAAAACAATAATACTTCAAGCAGACTAATAAGACAATTATGTCTTCTCAAAATAACATGGCCAAAGAAAGTTATCCCTACAAAATCATATAGTCTAGCTATGCTCCATCTTCATCACACAAAATATTCAAATCATGCACAACCCCGATGACAAGCCAAGCAATTGTTTCATACTTTTGATGTTCTCAAACTTTTTCAACTTTCACGCAATACAAGAGCGTGAGCCAGGGACATAGCACTATAGGTGGAATAGAATATGGTGGTTGTGGAGAAGACAAAAAGGAGATAGTCTCACATCAACTAGGCGTATCAACGGGCTATGGAGATGCCCATCAATAGATATCAATGTGAGTGAGTAGGGATTGCCATGCAACAGATGCACTAGAGCTATAAGTTTATGAAAGCTCAAAAGAAACTAAGTGGGTGTGCATCCAACTCGCTTGCTCACGAAGACCTAGGGCAATTTGAGGAAGCCCATCATTGGAATATACAAGCCAAGTTCTATAATGAAGAATTCCCACTAGTATATGAAAGTGACAAAATAGGAGACTCTCTATCATGAAGATCATGGTTCTACTTTGAAGCACAAGTGTGGTAAAAGGATAGTAACATTGTCCCTTCTCTCTTTTTCTCTCATTTTTTTTGTTTGGGCCTTCTCTTCTTTTTTTTTTCTCTTTTTTAGCCTCTTTTTTTTGGATTTATTTTTCATCTGGAGTCTCATCCCGACTTGTGAGGGAATCATAGTCTCCATCATCCTTTCCTCACTGGGACAATGCTCTAATAATGATGATCATCACACTTTTATTTACTTACAACTCAAGAATTACAACTCGATTCTTAGAATTTTTTTTGACTCTATGTGAATGCCTCCGGTGGTGTATGGGGATGTGCAATGAATCAAGAGTGACATGTATGAAATAATTATGAACGGTGGCTTTGCCACAAATACGATGTCAACAACATGATCATGCAAAGCAATATGACAATGATGAAGCGTGTCATAATAAACAGAACGGTGGAAAGTTGCATGGCAATATATCTCGGAATGGCTATGGAAATGCCATAATAGGTAGGTATGGTGGCTGTTTTGAGGAAGGTATATGGTGGGTGTATGGTACCGGCGAAAGTTGCGCGGTACTAGAGAGGCTAGCAATGGTGGAAGGGTGAGAGTGCGTATAATCAATGGACTCAACATTAGTCATAAAGAACTCACATACTTATTGCAAAAATCTATTAGTTATCGAAATGAAGTAGTACGCGCATGCTCCTAGGGGGATAGATTGGTAGGAAAAGACCATCGCTCGTCCCCGACCGCCACTCATAAGGAAGACAATCAGTAAATAGTTCATGCTCCGACTTCATCACATAACGGTTCACCATACGTCCATGCTACGGGAATCACAAACTTTAACACAAGTATTTCTACAATCCACAATTACTCACTAGCATGACTCTAATATCACCATCTTTATATCTCAAAACAATCATAAGGAATCAAACTTCTCATAGTATTCAATGCACTTTATATGAAAGTTTTTATTATATCCTTCTTGGATGCCCATCATATTAGGACTAAATTCATAACCAAAGCAAATTACCATGCTGTTTAAAGACTCTCAAAATAATATAAGTGAAGCATGAGAGTTCAACAATTTCTTCAAAATAAAACTACCGTCGTGCTCTAAAAAGATATAAGTGAAGTACTAGAGAAAATGACATACTACTCCAAAAGATATAAGTGAAGCTCAATGAGTAGTCGAATAATTATGTAACTATGTGAAGACTCTCTCTCATAAAAGAATTTCAGATCTTAAGTACTTTATTCAAACAGCAAGCAAAACAAAATAAAGTGACATTGCAAGGATAGCACATATCGTGTGAAGAAGCAAAAACTTAGGTTCAACCGATACTAACCGACAATTCTTGATGAAGAAAGGTGGGATGCCTACCGGGGCATCCCCAAGCTTAGATGCTTGAGACTTCTTGAAATATTATATTGGGGTGCCTTGGGCATCCCCAAGCTTGAGCTTTTGCGTCTCCTTAATTCCTTTTATATCACGGTTTTCCAGAATAAAAAAAAACTTCATGCACACAAAACTCGACAAGAACTCGTGAGATGAGTTAGTATAAATCAAATACAAAACCTTATTATTATATACTGTAGCAAATCACTAAAATTATTATTTTACATTGCATACTAAATGCCTCTGCATATTTAATACTCCTATCCTCAAATAGAATCATTAAACAAGCAAACATATGCAAACAATGTAAACATAACAGCAATCTGTCAAAACAGGACAATCTGTAAAGAGTGCAATTGTACTCATACTTAATTAACTTTAAAAATTCTTAAAAATTATCACACTGTATAAAATTTGTTATTTCTGGACGTGTAAAAATTTCAAGATTTTACCACTTTCGAACTTTCCATAAGAATTCAGACAATAATAGGAAACTTTCTGTTTTCAAAACAGCAACATATAGACATGCAAAATAAGCATGGTAAAGCCTATACTTGACCTTTTTATTGAACTAAAAGATACAAAACATTATTCTAAATAACAGCAAGCAAGTCCTAATAAAATAAAATGATGCTCCAAGCAAAACTCATATCATGTGATGAATAAAAATATAGCTCCAAGTAAGGTTACCGATAATGTTGGAGATGAATGAGGGGATGCCATCCGGGGCATCCCCAAGCTGAGTTGCTTGGATCTTCCTTGAATATTACCTTGGGGTTCCTTGGGCATCCCCAAGCTTAGTGTCTTGTCACTCCTTATTCTCCTCATATCGATATCTCACCCAAAACTTGAAAACTTCAATGACACAAAACTTAACGGAACTTCGTGAGATGGGTTAGTATGATAAAACAAATCATTCACTTTGGTACTGTCAATACAAGATTCAAATTTTTTATCACATGATTCCTACTGTACCCTACCATTTCTACAATTTATATTAAGCAATATAAGCCATAGAAACTAGAAAACAAGCAAACTATGCATTGAAAACAGAATCTGTCAAAAACAGAACAGTCTGTAAAGATCTGAATTAATACCATACTTATGTAACTACAAATATTCTGAAAAATTAGGACAACGTATAAAATTTGTAGACCAATCATTTGTAAAAAATTCAGAGTTTTTATACGTTCCAGTAAAATATAAGAATTTCTGTACTGGACACAAAAGTTTCTATTTTTGCACAGAATCAAGTCAACTATCTTCCACACTACCCCAAAGGCTTTACTTGGCACTTTATTGAAAAAAAAGCTATAAAACATGATTAATACAGTAGCTTAATCATGTGAACACACAAAAACAGTAGGGGTAAATATTGGGTTGTCTCCCAACAAGCGCTTTTCTTTAATGCCTTTTTAGCTAGGCATGATGATTTCAATGATTCTCACATAAAAGTAAATAATTGAAACACAAAGAGAGCATCATGAAGCATATGACTAGCACATTTAAGCTTAACCCACTTCCTATGCATAGGTATTTTGTGTGCAAACAATTTATGGGAACAAGAATCAACTAGCATAGGAAGGTAAAACAAGCAAAACTTCAAGATTTTCAACACATAAAGAGGAAACTTGATATTATTGCAATATGTAAAAGCATATGTTCCTCCCTCATAATAATTTTCAGAAGCACCATGAATGAACTCAACAATATAACTATCACATAAAGCATTCTTTTCATGATCCACAAGCATGCAAATTTTACTACTCTCCACATAAGCAAATTTATTCTCATGAATAGTAGTGGAATCAAACTCAACAAAATAGCTATCATGTGAGGAATAATCCAATTGAAAATTAAAATCATGATGACAAGTTTCATGGTTATCATTTTTCTTTATAGCATACATGTCATCACAATAAACATCATAGATAGCAACTTTGTTCTCATAATCAATTGGAAGCTCTTCCGAAATAGTAGATTCAGCACTAAATAAAGTCATGACCTCTCCAAATCCACTTTCATAATTATCACAATAAGATTCAACACCCTCCAAAATAGTGGGATCATTACTTCCTAAAGTTGACACTCTTTCAAACCCACTTTCATCAATATAATCATCATAAATAGGAGGCATGCTATCATCATAATAAATTTGCTCATCAAAACTTGGGGGACTAAAAATATCACCTTCATCAAACATAGCACCCCCAAGCTTATGGCTTTGCATATCATTAGCATCATGGATATTCAGAGAATTCATACTAACAACATTGCAATAATGCTCATCATTCAAAAATTTAGTGCCAAACATTTTATAGACTTCTTCTTCTAGCAATTGAGCACAATTATCGGAATCCTTTTTTCACGAAAGATATTAAAAAGATGAAGCATAAGAGGCAACCTCAATTCCATTTTTTTGTAGATTTATTTTATAAACTAAACTAGTGATAAAACAAGAAACTAAAAGAATCAATTGCAAGATCTAAAGATATACCTTCAAGCACTCACTTCCTCGGCAACGGCACCAGAAAAGAGCTTGATGTCTACTACGCAACCTTCTTCTTGTAGACTCGTGTTGGGCCTCCAAGCGCAGAGTTTTCTAGGACAGTAGCAAATTTCCCTCAAGTGGATGACCTAAGGTTTATCAATCCGTGGGAGGCGTAGGATGAAGATGGTCTCTCTCAAACAACCCTGCAACCAAATAACAAAGAGTCTCTTGTGTCCCCAACACACCAAATACAATGATAAATTGTATAGGTGCACTAGTTCGGCGAAGAGATGGTGATACAAGTGCAATATGGATGGTAGATATAGGTTTTTGTAATCTGAAAATATAAAAACAGCAAGGTAACTAGTAACAAAAGTGAGCGAAAATGGTATTGCAATGCTTCGAAACAAGGCCTAGGGTTCATACTTTCACTAGTGCAAGATATCTCAACAATGATAACATAATTAGATCATATAACAATCCCTCAACGTGCAACGAAGAGTCACTCCAAAGTCACTAATAGTGGAGAACAAACGAAGAGATTATTGCAGGGTATGAAACCACCTCAAAGTTATTCTTTCTGATCGATCTATTGGGCTATTCCTATAAGTGTCACAAACAGCCCTAGAGTTCGTACTAAAATAACACCTTATGACACACATCAACCAAAACCCTAATGTCACCTAGATACTCCAATGTCACCACAAGTATCCGCGGGTTTCATTATACGATATGCATCACACAATCTCAGATTCATCTATTCAAACCAACACGAAGAACTTCAAAGAGTGCGCCAAAGTTTCTACCGGAGAGTCAAGATGAAAACGTGTGCCAACCCCTATGCATAAGTTCACAAGGTCACAGAACCCGCAAGTTGATCACCAAAGCATACATCAAGTGGATCACGTGAATATCCCATTGTCACCACAGATAAACACATGCAAGACATACATCAAGTGTTCTCAAATCCTTAAAGACTAAATCCGATAAGATAACTTCAAAGGGAAAACTCAATCCATTACAAGAAGGTAGAGGGGGAGAAACATCATAAGATCCAACTATAATAGCAAAGCTCGCGGTACATCAAGACCGTGCCAAATCAAGAACACGAGAGAGAGAGAGATCAAACACATAGCTACTGGTACATACCCTCAGCCCCGAGGGTGAACTACTCCCTCCTCATCATGGAGAGCGCCGGGATGATGAAGATGGCCACCGATGATGATTTTCCCCTCCGGCAGGGTGCCGGAACAGGGTCCCGATTGGTTTTTGGTGGCTATAGAGGCTTGCGGCGGCAGAACTCCCGATCTAGGTTTTGTTCTGGAGGTTTGGGGATATATAAGAGGTGTTGGCGTCGAGAACAAGTCAGGGGAGTCCATGAGGGGCCCCCAAGATCGGAGGGCGCGCCCTAGGGGGGTGGGAGCGCCCTCTACCCTTGTGGTGGCCTCAGGACTCTTCTGGTGCATCTCCGGTACTCCGTGGGCTTCTTTTGGTCCAAAAACAATCGTCGTAAATTTTCAGCTCAATTGGACTCCGTTTGATATTCCTTTTATGCGAAACTCAAAAACAAGGAAAAAAACAGAAACTAGCACTGGGCTCTAGGTTAATAGGTTAGTCCCAAAAAAAATTATAAAATAGCATCTAAATGCATATAAAACATCCAAGATAGATAATATAATAGCATGGAACAATAAAAAATTATAGATACGTTGGAGACGTATCAACAAACAAGCACACAAGGGGGCTGGTGCACCCATTCCCTTGGCTGGCCGGCCCTAGGGGAAGGAAAGGGGAGGGGTGGCCCCTCTTGCCTTTCCTTCCTCAGGAGAGAAAGGAAAGGGGGCGCCACCTCCTCCTTCCTTCCTCCCGCACTCCAAATAAGGAAGGGGCGCCACTTGGGGTAGGACCCCAAATAGGATTCGGCCTACTTGGGGGCGCCTCCTGGCTGCTCCCTCCACCCCCACCTATATATATGTGGGAGGGGGCGCCTAGCACAACCAGAACATTGTCTTAGCCGTGTGCGACGCCCCCCACTACAGAAAAACACTTCCGTGATGATACGTGTTTGTCACACTAGGTCACGTTTTCTTTCTTGCATGTACGTCCATGACGATTTTATGACAGAACCAAGATAGTCATACCTGTGTTGTCGTAGAAGTGTTCTATGACAATACCAAAATTATCATCATGGAAGTGTCCACTACCATGACGATAAATGTCGCGTCATGGAAGTGTTTTCATCAAGGGTAACCGACATGTGGTATCCACCGTAACGGGTCGCCGTTAAGCTATCGGGTTCCGGTTTGGATCCGATAACCCGTTAACAGCCCCGACCAATGGGGATTTTCCACGTGTGAAATTTTCATTCGCCGGATGATCCACGTGTCGGCTCAGCGTTGGGACAGATGTCATCCACTCATTGTACGGGAGGCGCCTATGATACGTTGGCACGTGGCAAGGCCCAACAGTGGCCCATTTAGGTGAAAGAGGCCGACCCAGTTAAAATTAAGAGGCCGGCCCATATAGGGCCTACTTGTGTCTAGTCCATTTAAGCCCACGGCCCATACAAGATGTGCCAATTCGGCCTGTCATCGGCCCGTTAACTATTTTCCACCATTGCAGCCCATCATCAGTTCGAGCCCGTTAACAGCTGCTATATATTTGGGCTCAATATCGGCCCCATGTGGTTTCAGCCTGTTAACGGCCCATTCAAGGGATGGGTCAATTTTCAGGATGTACGTCTTTCGGCCTTTTAGCGACCCGTTTAAGTGTTGGGCCAATTTCCAGCCTGGTGTGTCTTTCAGCCCGTTAACGGCCCATAAATGAGTTGGGCCATTTGGAGTCGGACATGAGTTTTGGCCTCTTAACGGCCCATGCTCTTCATGACCAATACCAGCCCGGTTTCTCTTTCGGCCTGCTAAAGGCCCACAACACAGTTGGGCCATATAAATTCTGACCTGACTTTTGGCCTCTTAGCGGCCCATGCTCTTCATGGTCCAGTACAAGCCCGCTGTCTCTTTCGGCCTGCTAAAGGCCCAAAATACAGTTGGGCCATATATAGCCCGACCTTAGTATCGGCATGTTAATGGCCCATGAAGTCGAATGGGCCCACTTATTGCTCGCTTCGATGTCGGCCTGTTAACGACCCGGGAGGTAACAGGGCCGGGCATTAACTGTTGGCTCGTTTCGATTATAGCGACCCAATAGTGCTTTTGGCATGGTTACGACCCATTAACTTAATGGGCCCGCTAAAGTTCGAACATGTCAGTAGGCCCAATTAGATAACATCGATTCCGGCCCAGCTATAATTTGAGCCCCTTACGACGAGCAATTATGGACTGGACAAAAATCGATCAATTAAAGGCCTACGAGAATTTTTGCCCATGCGAGCCCATTATGGAAGCCCATTAAGGGCAGTGGGCCGCTTCCTTCAAATAGGGCCCATGACTATTCGTGCTAACTAATAATTTCACTGCTTTTTTGCCTTCCTAGCGACCAGTTAGCTGGAATGCGAGGCGCGCTAAGCAAACGTACGGCATACAAGGAAATACGTTGCACATCCAGCATATATTACAGGAAATTACATCCACTGGGCAATCAAAGATTGATGCCAGTGCAAATAAATGAGCAGAACTTAATGATCTACAACCTCACAATCTACAACCTCAGCGCGGATGACGCCCATAAGCATGTGATCAAGTTCTTCCTTGTTTGCTACACTGTCTCTGAAAACATTGCTGAGTTGTTGTTGCACAAGAATGTGCACCTCTGATTCCTCCATGATTTCCATGATTGCTTCAGCCAGTAATTCATTCACAAACATACATTTTTTCGGTTGGATTCGAGACAGAGGAAACTCAACAGATTCAGAGGGTGATTTTGGCAGGCTTGTATTATTGATAGTGGAGAGTGTCTCGACCACTACATCATAACATAAATTAGGAGGGGAACCGAACAGATTAATCAAGAGTTATTGCCATATTACCTGGCCTAGATTTATTGGAAAGAAACAATGGGGTTGCCTTGCTGTTTTCAGAGTTTGTCTTCTTATCTTCAGTAGCCTGCACCAAATTAACACACTAGCATGGCTATCATTGGCCAGTTTAGATAATAGGAAAGCAACATTGACACAACGAACGTTTGGGCAACAAGACCACACCAGCCTACACCAAATTAACACAATATGGCACAACTATCATCAGCCAGGTAAGGTAATAAGAAAGCAACATTGACACAATGAATGATTGGGCAACCAGAACAGCACTACAATTTAGTAATGTCCATGATATGAGATAGTACACTCATGCAGCTCAGTATGCAAAACTACCAGGCAGTTTTTCTTACAAAAATCAATATTGTCGCCTTCAATTATACATTTTGCTACAAGTAAATTTAGATCAGATAAAGGTTGGATTCACGCCGATTAACAAAATACATGCTGATATAAAAATTTAGTGATATACAACACGTAC
Source organism: Thinopyrum elongatum (assembly GCA_011799875.1). Lineage (NCBI taxonomy): Eukaryota > Viridiplantae > Streptophyta > Magnoliopsida > Poales > Poaceae > Thinopyrum > Thinopyrum elongatum. Next base: position 100,620,998 of record CM022303.1, on the reverse strand, counting down.
TTACATCAATATTGGAGCACAGAGAATTCCCGCAAGATACTTTCCTTGAACACGATCCCAGTTTAGAAAGTCTTCTATCCTTTAAGCTTATTTTCTAAAAGATACATGGGTAAGAAACATGTAGAAAATTTGATCTGAATGCTATAAAATTTCATGATGTGAGGATACGCACACGCTTTTTAGAATGGAGTTGACATATTTTTGTTGGACTGGAGTGGACTAGTTCTTTGGCCACTTGAATCTGCTTATTATCAGTAGGAGTTGGGTTTCTCTGTGCTGGAGAAGTATCTATGAACACTGGAGTTGGTTTACTATCTCCTGGTGTTTCGATCTTTTGCAAAGACCTTGTTTGTAACCCTTCAGATTCTAACGTAGCCATCTTCCCCTTGCATGCCTTATATAGAAGAATGGTGCTTCAGTTATAAAACATGCTACGGCAGAGAGATGGAATAGGTACTGAAGAATAGAAAGGCATGACATATTGACATGCATTCCCTCCATCGGAAATAAATGGATGTGTTTAGGCGTATTTCAGTTCTAGACACATCCATTTTTATCCATTTCTGCCACATGTAATCCGGACGGAGGGAGTATGATGTAAGAGCTAGGGATACGACAGGACAACAGAGTAAAAAAAACACTAGTTGAATGTAAAACTGTGTGATAGCGGAATACATACAGAAAAACACTAAGGCAACATATGCGTGTATGATTGGGAAACTAAGATGGCATTGCAACAGACCACTAGAACAACACTTCAATGTAAAAAAAACATGGTATGGTAGACAGATGAAGTACATACTGATGAAATAACAATGCATAAGATATTCAGAAGCATGATGTCCAAACTAAGCAGATGGCATTGCGACAGAGTAGAATGACAATACTTGAATTTGAAAACATGTTATCACGAATGGAATAGGTACTGAAAAACAGGAAGGCATGACATATTTACATGCATGATCAGCAGGCTAAGCACATGGCATTGCAACAGAGTAGATGCACTCCAGGACATTATATGCATGCTGTACCCATATCACGGGCCAAGTTAGAGCAAGGACCTTGTGGGGTGAATAGGATTCAGCATCTTTCTGCAAGTCCTCTGAAGAACTGCCTTTACATGTTCCATCAGATTGGGTATCATTAACGTCAAGTTAGTTGGCCGTTACATTGCTCCGTGAGGTTCTTGTGGATATATCAGTGTGTGCAATTATATCTGACATGCATGGAAGACAACTAGTAGTTAGATTTATGTAATGAGTGCATGTAGGAGACGACATAAATAGTAGGACTGGGCTTAACTAGCAGCAACAGGTCTCAAAAACTAAAGGGAGAACACAGATGAAAGCTACAGAATATGTATCGTTTGTACTCGAGATTAACTAGATGGCACACAAAAGTATTAAAGAACAACATAGGTAATACTAGAAGTGGTATAATCACCAGCCTGTGGGATAACATTGGCTGATGGATGATAACTATGGAACAGCGTTACCTAAAGATAAGTCTCTTATCTGAACTATGGAACAACGTTAACTTCTGAAAACGACTCTTAAGAGATGAGCATGAATATACAGTGAAATGTGATAATCTATTTTTCATGCTTAGATGAATAACAAAGCCATAAATGTTGCACACAAGTAAGATGAGGGTACAACCTATCTGGCCGCCATCCATAGGAGTGAGCATCATGTGCTGACTTGTCGATGGCCCTGCAGTTGTTGTCGCTGTCCATGTCGGGCACGCACATTCAATGCAGGGAACTGTTGAGTGGGGACTATAGCTCCCTTCTGGTGTATGCTTCCCTTGTTGGAGCAGCTGCAGTGAGAAGGAAGACAGTGTGGCTAAAGATGCAGAAAACGCAAAATGTTAAGAACGACACATATCGCTGATCTGAAGAATACCCTAAGAGATCAATAGTAAGGTACGAGAGTGGTAACACGTATGTTGACTGAAAACTAAATTGGGGTCACATGATTTTATTTTATTTTGGTACTGTCTGATCTACGCCGGATGGCTTGATGGCCGTCTTATGCCTCCCGGCTGACACTGTTCAGAATCTTCCCAGGAGAGCCAGCGACCACCGGCAGAGCAGCCTGCCTCCGCCGTCCCTGGCCGCGAGAGCTCCGACCAAAACCTCGCTCCCCACCCCATCGCACTACCGTGGTTGCGCCACCCCTGGCTAATTGTAACACCCCAAAAATATTTCCTGAACTTTTGAAATCTTTCCTTTAAAAATAATGCTTTGAAAACCATATTTTGATCATATCACTTTTTCTTCAATTTGAAAACCTTTTCAAATTTTAATTGGGTTTCAACTTTTCTTTAATGATTCTATTTTGAAAGGTTTAAAATTATTTGGATAATTAATTTGGAGGTTTTCAAACAATTTTCATCCAGAAAAGTTTTGGCAATAATTAAATTTTCAAATTAAATAACCTTTTCACTACCTTTTAGCCTTCCTAAAATCCATCCAACAATTTTTCTTCCACTCCAAATTTATCCCACAAGCCAAGCACATCTTATAGGACAGTATCCAACTCCTTTCCACCTCACAAAAATATTCTTTCAATATTTTATAAATTCCAAAGTTGGAATTTATATTATCCATCAATCCTATGGTTTACAAAGGAACCACCATTTCTACAAGGATTCCACCTCCACCAAAATTATGTCAACAAATATATGGTACCCAAAACCCATTCCTCCAAAGACATGGGGTACCACAGTTCAAAAAGATCAAATTCCACTCAATTCAAATTTGGACCAGATTCAATATTTCTGATCCAAACATATTTTTAAATGCTCCAAAAATTCCCAAACTTTGCCAGGCCCTCTCATATGTATCAACACATCACCACAAAAATTCCTCAAAATTCTAAAAATCCCCAGCACTCTCTGCCTTACACCCATATGAGCAATCAGTGCACTGTTCACAACTGAAATAAAATTCAGTTAACTGAATTTCGTTAGGCAACAGAGGGAAACGGTGCCGTGCACCCCTCCCCTTCCTTCTCCTTCATGGCGACGCCAAGATCATCAATGCCTCGCCCTTCCCTGGCCCACTCTGCAGTCACTCCTCGCCGGTGAGCTGGCGGCTAGCCGGTGCAACGCCCTGCTCCGTGCTCATCCGCGGCAGACGAGCGGAGTCACCTCGGCCACCAACTCCCATTACTGCGCCGCAGCCTCCCCGCCTACCTCCAGCTCCACGCGTCGCCCCTCTCTGCGCCATCGCCGCACCGCCCCAAACCCCTGGACTCCTCCTGGCAGTCGCCGGAGTTGTCCTCGCCGCCGCACCCGTATGGGACTCGTCCCGTGGATGAGGCCGAAGCGCTCGACCTCGATCGCGCTGGCGTCTCCAGAAGACTCCGCCGCCCTCATAAACCCCTCACCGTCCCTGACCACCGCCCAAACCTACCTCGCCGACCACCGTAACTCCTGCGTGATCCGAACCTCGCCGGACCGCCGCGGATCGCCTATAAAAGGCCCTTCTGAGATCCGTTCTTCTCACCCATCGCCTCCACCACCTCCCAATCGCCCCTATGCCACTTCCCTGACCTGGAGGAGGTCTCCTCCCTCCTCTTCGGTCACCGCTCCGCCGTCTCTGTTCCCAATTAGCTCGACGTCGTTACGCCACCACCACAGCTCAAACTTCACCAGTAGCCATCTCATCCACCAAATCATCAAGCCCGCGCTCAAATTTCATTGGTCGAGCCCTCTCCGGCGAATCCCAAAACCAACCGAGCCCCATCCGCCGCCGTCGACCTCGCCGGCGTTCAGGTGCTCTCCAGCGACCACCACTACCTCCCTCCGATGCGGCACTCCACCCTGGTCACGTTCCGACCATCGCCGCACTCCCAAACCCCGGCGATCACCGCCGGCGACCGCAGTCACCTCTCTGTCTCGCGCGCGATCGGGTTCAAATTTGAACCTGACGGGTGGGCCCCCACCCCGCGCGGTCCTTTTCTTTTTTTTCTCTGTTTAAAACGAAGGCGTATTCTGCTTTTTACGCCTTCTCCGCTGGAAAGCGTACTCCAGCCGAAGCGTTTTCTGTTTTAACTGTGTAGGGACTGCTATTTTATAGAAAAGCCCCTGGTTTTGAAAGTTTAATAACTTTTAAACCACAACTCTGTTTGAGCTGAACTTTTTTTTGAAATTCTTATTTTTCTCTCTAGTTTTTTTTGGTATTTATTTAAAAATGTTTTGAGACAACTTTTTGCACTGTTGTCAAATTTTTAATTTGAGATGAATTTGATTATTTTCAGAAAAAGAAGGGGGAAATCTTGCCGAGAATTTCGAAGGGTTTTCACCTGACTACTTTTGACAAGGCAAGCACTATTGAACTTGGGGATATGGTGATTGCATTTTTGCATTTTCATGTTTGCATCCGATGGTATTGCACCACATATATCACAAGTGCATGCATGTTCGGTCATATCACTTTCTCGGTCATGTCTTGCACTGCACTCAAGGAAAGAATCCTTCTAACATGGTAAAGTTGTGAGTATTCAGGAGAGTGTCTCCTGCCTTGGACGTGCCGGTGGGCACGGGCCATTATTTTTGAGACGGTGGTGTCATGTGGCTTATGTGGAATACTTCGGTGATGATAATTAACACCTCCTGAGTCGTCCTAGATCGAGTCTTGTTCCGTTACACCTAGCTGGATACCGTGCTGCCACGGGTCCTTCCGCAAGGAAAGTGCGACTGAGTAAGTTGTTAACCCCTGTCCAGGTACACACCGTACAGAGGGCCACGATGAGGGTTTCCAGGGCCTTGGACTAAATCCTGTCATCGGGTCAGGGGGCATGGGTGTTTCCGGTTGTAAATGAGAGGGGGGCACCCCTTGGAATCCGCGTGTATTAATAGTGATCCCATGCTGGACGTTGGTCTCTCCGTCTTAGAGTTTTTCTTGAACGATGCTTTGGGTGATTCCTGGCATCCGGAAAGTTAATCTGGTGTGTGCAGGTCAGGTGTGTTTTCAACCCAAAAACCGTAATGGGAATTAGTCAGTGTCACGGTACTGACTAAAGAAATCCTTTACTTGTGGGTAAAGAGTACACCCTCTGCAGAGTTTAAACCTATTCGAATAGCCGTTCTCCACGGTCAAGGGCGTTAGCTGGCTGGGTCAAGTGTCGGTCTCGGTGTCGGTCTCCGGAGGAATTAATTTTAATATGCCTGAAATAATTTGCAGAATAATTATTGATACCCTGTTGCTACCATGAATATTTTATGTTTGTTAAATATTATTATGGCTATGCATAATATTGAGGACTAACCCGTTTCTCTCATTTTGTATTCTTCCTGAGTGTCTCATGGGCTGGCTAGACTACCCCGGGCACTCGATTTTATTTTCAAGACCTCTTGTGGCGTCTCTCGAGTTAACAGGCGGTTTATCTTGGCACTACTCTTGTAGACACCCGATTGGCATTTCTCTTCAAGTCCGACCGTGGCGTCACTTGACGCCCGACAGGCATTTCTTTTCAAGACTTCTCGTGGCGTCTCTCGAGTTAACAAGCGGTTTATATAGCCACTACTCTTGTAGACACCCGACTGGCATTTCTCTTATTTTTCTGAATGTCACTTGGGCTGGCTAGACTACCTGTCGCATTCACTTGCTTTTATTTTCAAAAGACTGGTTATGGCTAACATGTTTTATTTACTTCTGCATCATTTTATAATTATGTCATGACCAAGATTATAGTTAGCATGAGCATGTTATCATGAGTATATGCATTCATTATATCTTTTGTTCATAATGTTTGCGAGTACATTCCAACGTACTCACTGGCTTGTCCCTGGCTATTTACTTGGCCAAACCTGGAGGAGGACGAGCCTGTGGAGGAGGATTGCGCTAGCGAGCCCGACGCTTAGAGGAGTCCCAGTCAGTCAACCTGTGAGATAGTAGTCTACCACATGTATCATCCGCTGAGCTTCCGCTACATCAATAAAATAATCAAGCCTCACACCGACGCTTGGCTTTACGTTATTGTATCAGAGATGTATCACCACCACACCACTGTCATATTCCGCCACTGCCATATATTTGGCGAGTTTGTAATAATGTTGTTGAGCAAACAGACTCAACCTTGTGTAATATTATATTGTACTGGTTATCTGTATCAAGGAGGTCCACTAGTTGTGTTGCTCTTGGGGCTGGTGTGACTTAGGGCTTTTCTGTGATTTATTCCAGAAAGGGGCCCGACAGACCTTGGTACCAGAGCCAGGCTGACTGTAGGAAACCCTAGGCACGATCACTAGCACTCGAGTCAGTACTAACATTTTTAGCATGCATTTCATGCATTGTAGCAAATTCTCCTTGGTCATCATATTCTCATGATATGACTATTTGGATTTTTGTCTACTGATGTAAATGTCTGGCGGCAGCTGCCCATCCCAGATTTTTGCCAACGAGCCTGCGGGATTTTCTCATCTTCTTACCATCATCGCTAGAGATGCGATGAGGTCTCTGAGCCGTCTAGAGTACACCGTTTTTCTTGTCAGGATCATAGACACTCTGACTATGTACCAGGCTTCGGTATATATTCGGGGTGGAAGTACCTTGTCTTTCCGCAATTACCGTTTTATGGTGAGAGTCATGCCCTCTGAGAGGCATGCTATCCAGATGGCCGCCCGTGAGGCTATTGCTCGTCTCAGGGACATCCTGCCTATCATGCAGACCCGTCCCTATCACTACCTTCCGTGCCTTGTTCCTTATACCAACCATTATGCTTTTTCCTGCACCGCAGGAGAAAGGGATGAGGCGATCGAGCCCCTTGTCCAGTATATCATGGCAGTAGAGTCGGTTTTCACTGCACTGGTGGACGACCATCTTGCTGCACGGATGGATTTGGCTCGTGCGAGGATCACTCGTAGGAGTGAGTTCCGTTCAACTTCACCACGTGCCCCTCGTATTCCGACTCCACCACAATATTCTCCTACTCAGCCCGCGATTCAGCACTCATCCCCGAGTGATGAGGCTAGTCGCTTGGCTGCTCCTGTTCCAACCAGAGCTCCACTGTCGACGCGCACGGTGCCACCTCAGACAGGCGTAGCATCGACCTCTACCCGACTAGAGACCATTCCAGAGGAGGAGGAGGTTGATTCTCGTGGACCACAGCTGGGACTCACCCTCAGCAGAGCTTATAGTGTCTCAGACACCCCGTGAGGACAGATCGAGCGTCAGCACCGCAGTAGTCTTTCTTGATAACATGGTTGTGAGATATTTATTTTTTGTTTCTTCTTCTTTTTCTTTTTGTAAGATGGCGAGTAGCAGACTCGGACCACACCACGTTGAGAGGACGAAGTAGTACGCTAGTTGAATAAGTGGTCTTGTAGTATACAGTTTCTGCAAGCATCTTGTATATTTAAGTCATGCTTGTATAATTAAGTCCTGCATGTATGATATAACCTGTTGTACTTGCATCCAGGGGGGGAGATTTATTTTCAGTCTCTTAAATTTTTTTATTTGCTGCCTTTATAATTTCTTTTCTCATCGGTGTTACACAAATACCCCTGAAAGAAAATGCATCGCCCCTAGACCCGTTCTATGCCCAATCCGCCAGAGAACAACCATGGACAAATGGGAAATAATTTTACACAAGGACAGACTAGTCAACAGGACAGTGACTCAGCATTTTCACAAGTGTGCCGTCTGTACGAACAAAGCCAACAACAGCACCAAGAGATGATGCAGCATTTAATCAATATGGGAAATCACCAAGGACAGAATCAGAACAGGTCAAAATTATCTGAGCTCCAGAAGACCAATCCTACTGTGTTTTCTCACACCGACAAACCATTGGAGGCAGATGATTGGCTACGTGATATTGAAAGAAAATTGGTTATTGCCCAGTGTACAGACCGGGAAAAAGTGCTTTATACCCCATACAATTTTTCTGGTACAGCAGCATCATGGTGGGAAAACTTATGCCACACTCATCCCAACGAAGCCAATATGACATGGGAACAATTCAAGGAAAACTTTCGGGGAGCGCACATTCCTAACAGTATCATGAAATTGAAGAAAAGGGAATTTGAGGATCTCAAGCAGCGAGGCACCACGGTAGCCCAGTATCTGGATCAATTTACTCAGTTGGCCCGGTACACCAACGACGAATACATGACAGAAGACAAAAAGATGGAAAAGTTTCTCGATGGACTTATTCCGTCTTTAAAGTGCCAACTGGTTGTCCACACCTTTCCTGATTTTAATACACTGGTGGACAAGGCAATTATACTGCAGAATGAGCACCGCAACATGAATGAAATACGCAAGCGCCGTATGAACCAGACATCCCAGGTTCGCAACAACAGGCCCAAGAATGAATTTCAGAAGCCTACAACAAACCGACCAGCAACAGTACCACCACAACAGAACCGTAGTGCTTTCAACAACAGGACCAAAGATACAATATTCTATCCGGGCATCACCTGTTATGCCTGTGGAGGGGAAGGGAATTACTCCAGGCAATGCCCAAAGCAGGGAAATAATACTACCAAGCCCAATAACAATGGCCGTGGTACAAACACAGCCCCCAAACGCAACAACATCAAACACAATAACAACCAAAGGAAGGGACAGGTCAACCACGTGACCTTTGAGGAAGCACAAAATGCACCGGATATTGTGTTCGGTACGTGTCCTGTCAACTCAATTAATGCTACAGTTTTATTTGATTCTGGAGCTTCGCATTCGTGCATTTCTAAAAGGTTTGCCTCGGAGAATCGATTTTCTTTTTCACCTTTGCAAAATTCCATGGTTATTCAGTCCCCGGGATCGAAGCAAAGCACACAATGGTACTACAAGGATGTAAATATTGAGATCAAAGGAATGGTATTTTTAGCCAACCTTATTGTTCTGGAAGCAGTCGAACTGGATGTTATTTTGGGAATGGATTGGTTAACCAAAAATAAAGGTTTCATAGACTGCTACAACCGCACGGTGACACTTGCAAGCTGCCAAGGAGAAACAATAAATTTTGGCACAAGGAGGATTTCCGCATCACAAGGAAAATTAAATCAAGTGGATGCGGCAGAATTAAGTAAGGTCCCTGTAGTCTGTGAATACCCCAATGTATTTCCTGAGGAGCTACCAGGCATGCCATCATATCGTGAATGAATTAGCACCTGGAACGGCTCCCATTTATAAGAAGTCGTATTGTATGGCTCCGACTGAATTGGCTGAACTAAAGAAACAAATTAAGGAATTAATGGAAAAAGGATACGTTAGACCCAGCTCATCAGCATGGGGATCGCTAGTTTTAATTGCAAAGAAAAAGGACGGTACCTTAAGGTTATGTGTTGATTATAGGGCACTCAATATGGTCACCATCAAAAATAAATACCCGCTGCCTAGGATAAATGACTTGTTCGAACTGCTGGCAGAAGCCAAGGTTTTCTCCAAGATAGATTTGAGGTCAGGCTACCATCAATTATAAATCCGATCGTCAGACATACCCAAGACTGCCTTTAATACCAGATATGGATTGTACGAATTTACAGTGATGCCTTTCGGCTTAACCAACACCCCTGCTTACTTTGTGCATCTCATGAACAAGGTTTTCATGAAATATTTGGATAAGTTAGTGGTGGTATTTATTGATGACATACTCTTTTATTCCAAGACACCAGAAGAGCATGAGCAACATTTACGAATAGTCTTGGAAGAATTAAGGAAAAATCAACTATATGCCAAATTCAGTAAATGTGAATTTTGGTTGCGAGAAGTTGGCTTTCTGGGACACGTACTGACGCATGATGGGATAGCAGTGGACCCAAGCAAAGTAAATGCTATCCAAGAATGGAAACAACCCACCAACATGACCGAAGTCAGGAGTTTTCTTGGTCTGGCAGGTTATTACCGGAGATTTATTGAAGGATTCTCCACCATAGCTAAACCCATGACCCAATTGCTTAAGAAGGATAAGAAGTTTGATTGGACTGAAGCCTGTGAGAAAAGTTTCCAAGAATTGAAGAAAAGATTAACAACGGCACCCGTTCTGGTCGTGCCCGATGTGCACAAAAACTTTGAGATATACTGTGACGCGTCCAGGAAAGGCCTTGGATGTGTATTGATGCAAGAAGGAAAAGTCGTGGCTTATGCCTCAAGACAGCTACAACGACACGAGGATAATTATCCTACTCATGATTTGGAGCTAGCTGCGATAATACATGCACTCAAAGAATGGCGACACTTTCTTCTCGGTGAACGATGTGAAATATACACGGACCACAAAAGTCTTAAGTATATTTTCACCCAGCCAGAATTTAACTTGAGACAGCGTCGCTGGCTTGTGTTAATAAAGGACTACGACATCGAAATTCATTATCATCCGGGTAAAGCAAATGTTGTGGTAGACGCTCTCAGCCGAAATCCCTGCACCAATAATAATAGTGCGCAATTCTTACAGCATGAGTTTAATCAGGAATTTGCCAAACTCAATATGGTCCTAGTCACAGAAGGAACCGTTGCCCAACTGGAGATAAAACCAACATTAGAGGATCAGATCAAAGAAGCCCAAAAAGGACACCCCAGTATTGAGGGGATTAAGAGGAAAATGAAACTGGGCAAGGTGCCCGAGTTTACCGTTGATAGCCAGGGAATTTTATGGTTCAGGAAAAGATTGTGCATGCCTAATTAGGAAGATTTAAAGCAACAAATTTTGGCAGAAGCCCACACCACTTCATATTCTATTCATCCAGGAGGAACAAAGATGTACAAGGATCTACAAGAAAATTATTGGTGGCACGGGATGAAAAGAGATATAGCCATATATGTCGCATGTTGTGATTCATGCTAGCGTGTAAAAGCAGAACACCAGAGGCCAGCAGGACTATTGCAGCCACTCAGAGTACCTGAATGGAAATGGGACGTTATAGGAATGGATTTCATCGTCGGACTGCCAAGGTCACGACACGGAAATGATGCTATCTGGGTTATAACAGATTATTTAACCAAGGTGGCACATTTCATTCCGGTAAAAACCACGTACTCCACATAGAGGCTTGCCAGATTATACCTCGCCCGGATTGTTTGCCTACACGGAGTACCCAAGACCATAGTCTCTGATACAGGCACCCAATTTGTCTCTAGATTTTGGGAGCACCTACAGCAAGCCCTAGGAACTCAACCGACGTTCAGTACAGCATACCACCCGCAAACCGGAGGACAAACTGAGCGGGTAAATCAAATATTGGAGGACATGCTGAGAGCATGTGTGCTCACTTACGGAGTTAGCTGGGAAGACAGTTTACCTTACGCGGAGTTCGCATATAACAACAATTATCAAGCCAGTATAAAAATGTCACCTTTTGAAGCCCTGTACTGACGAAGGTGCCGTACCCCACTCAATTGGTCAGAGACCGGAGACAGTCGAATTTTCGGTCCCGAAGTTCTTAAGGAGGCAGAAACAAAAGTGAATCTTATTCAGGACAGACTAAGAGCGGCTCAGAGCCGTCAAAAGAGTTACTATGATCAAAAGCACCGCCAAATCAGTTTTGAGCCCGATGAATATGTGTATCTCAGAGTATCTCCAACAAGAGGACTACAAAGATTTAAGGTCAAAGGAAAATTGGCACCGAGGTTTATTGGACCATTTAGAGTGATAGCAAGAAGAGGCAAGGTTGCTTATCAACTAGAGCTACCGGCAGAATTATTGGATGTTCGCGATGTGTTCCACGTGTCACAACAGAGAAGATGTGTTAGTAACACGGACAAGCAAGAGCAACACCAAGACTTGGACCTTCAACCAGACCTCATATATAGGGAGCGTCCTATAAAGATTTTGGAGGAGTCTGAACGGAGGACCCGGCAGAATCTAATAAAATTTTACAAGGTTCAGTGGAGTAATCACACCGAGGAAGAAGCAACATGGGAAAGAGAGGATCACCTGAGGACTGAATATCCATACCTGTTTGAGGGACAGCTGAAATCTCGGGGATGAGATTTTTCTTAAGGGGGGTAGGTGTTGTAACACCCCAAAAATATTTCCTGAACTTTTGAAATCTTTCCTTTAAACATAATGCTTTGAAAATCATATTTTGCTCATATCACTTTTTCTTCAATTTGAAAACCTTTTCATATTTTAATTGGGTTTCAACTTTTCTTTAATGATTCTGTTTTGAAAGGTTTAAAATTATTTGGATATTTAATTTGGAGGTTTTCAAACAATTTTCATCCAGAAAAGTTTTGGGAATAATTAAATTTTCAAAGGAAATAACCTTTTCACTACCTTTTAGCCTTCCTAAAATCCATCCAATAATTTTTCTTTCAATCCAAATTTATCCCACAAGCCAAGCACATCTTATAGGACAGTATCCAACTCCTTTCCACCTCACAAAAATATTCTTTCAATATTTTATAAATTCCAAAGTTGGAATTTATATTATCCATCAATCCTATGGTTTACAAAGGAACCACCATTTCTACAAGGATTCCACCTCCACCAAAATTATCTCAAAAAATATATGGTACCCAAAACCCATTCCTCCAAAGACATGGGGTACCACATTTCAAAAAGTTCAAATTCCACTCAATTCAAATTTGGATCAGATTAAATATTTTTGATCCAAACATATTTTTAAATGCTCCAAAAATTCCCAAACTTTGCCAGGCCCTCTCATATGTATCAACACATCACCACAAAAATTCCTCAAAATTCTAAAAATCCCCAGCACTCTCTGCCTTACACCCATATGAGCAATCAATGCACTATTCACAACTGAAATAAAATTTAGTTAACTAAATTTCGTCAGGCAACAGAGGGAAACGGTGCCGTGCACCCCTCCCCTTCCTTCTCCTTCACAGCGACGCCAAGATCATCAATGCCTCGCCCTTCCCTGGCCCACTCCGTAGTCACTCCTCGCCGGTGAGCTGGCGGCTGGCCGGTGCAACGCCCTGCACCGTGCTCATCCGCGGCGGACGAGCGGAGTCACCTCGGCCACCAACTCCCATTACTGCACCGCAGCATCCCCGCCAACCTCCAGCTCCACACGTCGCCCCTCTCTGCGCCATCGCCGTACCGCCCCAAACCCCTGGACCCCTCCTGGCAGTCGCCGGAGTTGTCCTCGCCGCCGGACCCGTACGGGACTCGTCCCGTGGATGAGGCCGAAGCGCTCGACCTCGATCGCGCTGGCGTCTCCAGATGACTCCGCCGCCCTCATAAACCCCTCACCGTCCCTGACCACTGCCCAAACCTACCTCGCCGACCACCGTAACTCCGGCGTGATCCGAACCTCGCCGGACCGCCTCGGATCGCCTATAAAAGGCCCTTCCGAGCTCCGTTCTTCTCACCCATCGCCTCCACCACCTCCCAATCGCCCCTATGCCACTTCCCTGACCTGGAGGAGGTCTCCTCCCTCCTCTCCGGTCACCGCTCCGCCGTCTCTGTTCCCGATCGGCTTGATGCCGTTACGCCTCCACCAGAGCTCAAACTTCACCAGTAGCCATCTCATCCACCAAATCATCAAGCCCGCGCTCCAATTTCATTGGCCGAGCCCTCTCCGGCGAGTCCCAAAACCACCCGAGCCCGATCCGCCGCCGTCGACCTCGCCGGCGTTCAGGTGCTCTCCGGCGACCACCACCACCTCCCTCCGACGCGGCACTCCACCCTGGTCACGTTCCGACCATCGCCGCACTCCCAAACCCCGGCGATCACCGCCGGCGACCGCCGTCACCTCTCTGTCTCGCGCGCGATCGGGTACAAATTTGAACCTGACGGGTGGGCCCCCACCCCGCGCGTTCCTTTTCTTTTTTTTTCTCTGTTTAAAACGAAGGCGTATTCTGCTTTTTACGCCTTCTTTGCTGGAAAGCGTACTCCAGCCGAAGCGTTTTCTGTTTTCATTGTGCAGGGACTGCTGTTTTACAGAAAAGCCCCTGGTTTTGAAAGTTTAATAACTTTTAAACCACAACTCTGTTTGAGTTGAACTTTTTTTAATCCTTATTTTTCTCGCTAGTTTTTTTGGTATTTATTTAAAAATGTTTTGAGACAACTTTTTGCACTGTTGTCAAATTTTTAATTTGAGATGAATTTGAATATTTTCAGAAAAAGAAGGGGGAAATCTTGCCGAGAATTTCGAAGGGTTTTCACCTGACTACTTTGGACAAGGCAAGCACTATTGAACTTGGGGATATGGTGATTGCATTTTTGCATTTTCATGTTTGCATCCGATGGTATTGCACCACATATATCACAAGTGCATGCATGTTCGGTCATATCACTTTCTTGCTCATGCCTTGCACTGCACTCAAGGAAAGAATCCTTCTAACATGGTAAAGCTGTGATTATTCAGGAGAGTGTCTCTTGCCTTGGACGTGCCGGTGGGCAGGGGCCATTATTTTTGACACGGTGGTGTCATGTGGCTTATGTGGAATATTCCGATGATGATAATTAACACCTCCTGAGTCATCCTAGATCAAGTCTTGTTCCATTACACCTAGCTGGATACCGTGCTGCCACGGGTCCTTCCGCAAGGAAGATGTGGCTGAGTAAGTTGTTAACCCCTGTCCAGGTACACACCGTACAGAGGGCCACGATGAGGGTTTCCAGGGCCTTGGACTAAATCCTGTCATCGGGTCAGGGGGCATGGGTGTTTCTGGTTGTAAACGAGAGGGGGGCGCCCCTTGGAATCCGCGCGTATTAATAGTGATCCCATGCAGGACATTGGTCTCTCCGTCTTAGAGTTTTTCTTGAACGATGCTTTGGGTGATTCCTGGCATCCGGAAAGTTAATCTGGTGTGTGCTGGTCAGGTGTGTTTTCAACCCAAAAACCGTAATGGGAATTAGTCAGTGTCACGGTACTGACTAAAGAAATCCTTTACTTGTGGGTAAAGAGTACACCCTCTACAGAGTTTAAACCTATTCGAATAGCCGTTGTCCACGGTCAAGGGCGTTAGCTGTTCGGGTCAAGTGTCGTTCTCCGGAGGAATTAATTTTAATATGTCTGAAATAATTTGCAGAATAATTATTGATACCCTGTTGCTACCATGAATATTTTATGCTTGTTAAATATTATTATGGCTATGCATAATATTGAGGACTAACCCGTTTCTCTCATTTTGTATTCTTCCTGAGTGTCTCAGGGGCTGGCTAGACTACCCCAGGCACTCGATTTTATTTTCAAGACCTCTCGTGGCGTCTCTCGAGTTAATAGGAGGTTTATCTCGCCACTACTCATGTAGACACCCGATTGGCATTTCTCTTCAAGTCCGACCGTGGCGTCACTTGACGCCCGACAGGCATTTCTTTTCAAGACCTCTCGTGGCGTCTCTCGAGTTAACAGGTGGTTTATCTCGCCACTACTCTTGTAGACACCCGACTGGCATTTCTCTTATTTTTCTGAATGTCACTTGGGCTGGCTAGACTACCTGTGGCATTCACTTGCTTTTATTTTCAAAAGACTGGTTATGGCTAACATGTTTTATTTACTTCCGCATCATTTTGTAATTATGTCATGACCAAGATTATAGTCAGCATGAGCATGTTATCATGAGTATATGCATTCATTATATCTTTTGTTCATAATGTTTGCGAGTACATTCCAACGTACTCACTGGCTTGTCCCTGGCTATTTACATGGCCAGACCTGGAGGAGGACGAGCCTGTGGAGGAGGATTGCGCTAGAGGGCCCGACGCTTAGAGGAGTCCCAGTCAGTCAACCTGTGAGATAGGAGTCTACCACATGTATCATCCGCTGAGCTTCCGCTACACAAATAAAATAGTCAAGCCTCCCACCGATGCTTGGCTTTACGTTATTGTATCAGAGATGTATCACCACCACACCACTGTCATATTCTGCCACTGCCATATATTTGGCGAGTTTGTAATAATGTTGTTGAGCTCTCAGACTCAACCTTGTGTAATATTATATTGTACTGGTTATCTGTATCAAGGAGGTCCACCAGTTGTGTTGATCTTGGGGCTGGTGTGACTTAGGGCTTTTCTGTGATTTATTCCAGAAAGGGGCCCGACAGACCTTGGTACCAGAGCCAGGCTGACTGTAGGAAGCCCTAGGCACGATCGCTAGCACTCGAGTCAGTACTAACATATTTAGCATGCATTTCATGCATTGTAGCAAATTCTCCTTGGTCATCAAATTCTCATGATATGACTATTTGGATTTTTGTCTACTGATGTAGATGTCTGGCGGCAGCTGCCCATCCTAGATTTTCTACAACGAGCATGCGGGATTTTCCCGTCTTCTTACCATCATCGCTAGAGATGCGATGAGATCTCCGAGCCGTCTAGAGTACACCGTTTTTCCTGACAGAATCACAGACACTCTGACTATGTACCAGGCTTCGGTATATATTCGGGGTGGAAGTACCTTGTCTTTCCGCAATTACCGTTTTATGGGGAGAGTCATGCCCTCTGAGAGGCATGCTATCCAGATGGCCGCCCGTGAGGCTATTGCTCGTCTCAGGGACATCCTGTCTATCATGCAGACCCGTCCCTATCACTACCTTCCGTGCCATGTTCCTTATACCAACCATTATGCTTTTTCCTGCACCGCAGGAGAAAGGGATGAGGCGATCGAGCCCCTTGTCCAGTATATCATGGCACTCGAGTCGGTTTTCACCGCACTGGTGGACGACCATCTTGCTGCAAGGATGGATTTGGCTCGTGCGAGGATCACTCGCAGGAGTGAGTTCCGTTCACCTTCACCACGTGCCCCTCGTATTCCGACTCCACCACATTAATCTCCTACTCAGCTCGTGGTTCAGCGCTCATCCCCGAGTGATGAGGCTAGTCGCTTGGCTGCTCTTGTTCCAACCAGAGCTCCACTGTCGACGCGCACGGTGCCACCTCAGACAGGCGTAGCATCGACCTCTACCCGACTGGAGACCATTCCAGAGGAGGAGGAGGTTGATTCTCGTGGACCACAGCTGGGACTCACCCTCAGCAGAGCTTACAGTGTCTCAGACACCCCGTGAGGACAGATCGAGCGTCAGCACCGCAGTAGTCTTTCTTGATAACGTGGTTGTGAGATATTTATTTTCTGTTTCTTCTTCTTCTTCTTTTTGTAAGATGGCGAGTAGCAGACTCGGACCACACCACGTTGAGAGGACGAAGTAGTACGCTAGTTGAATAAGTGGTCTTGTAGTATACAGTTTCTGCAAGCATCTTGTATATTTAAGTCATGCTTGTATAATTAAGTCCTGCATGTATGATATAACCTGTTGTACTTGCATCCTGGGGGGGAGATTTATTTTTAGTCTCTTAAAAAATTTTATTTGCTGCCTTTATAATTTCTTTTCTCATCGGTGTTACACGAATACCCCCGAAAGAAAATGCATCGCCCCTGGACCCGTTCTATGCCCAATCCGCCAGAGAACAACCATGGACAAATGGGAAATAATTTTACACAAGGACAGACTAGTCAACAGGACAGTGACTCAGCATTTTCACAAGTGTGCCGTCTGTACGAACAAAGCCAACAACAGCACCAAGAGATGATGCAGCATTTAATCAATATGGGAAATCACCAAGCATAGAATCAGAACAGGTCAAAATTATCTAAGCTCCAGAAGATCAATCCTACTGTGTTTTCTCACACCGACAAACCAGTGGAGGCAGATGATTGGCGATGTGATATTGAAAGAAAATTGGTTATTGCCCAGTGTACGGACCGGGAAAAAGTGCTTTATACCCCATACTATTTTTCTGGTACAGCAGCATCATGGTGGGAAAACTTATGCCACACTCATCCCAACGGAGCCAATATGACATGGGAACAATTCAAGGAAAACTTTCGGGGAGCGCACATTCCTAACAGTATCATGAAATTGAAGAAAAGGGAATTTGAGGATCTCAAGCAGCGAGGCACCACGGTAGCCCAGTATCTGGATCAATTTACTCAGCTGGCCCGGTACGCCAATGACGAATACATGACAGAAGACAAAAAGATGGAAAAGTTTCTCGATGGACTTATTCTGTCTTTAAAGTGCCAACTGGTTGTCCACACCTTTCCTGATTTCAAGACACTGGTGGACAAGGCAATTATACTGGAGAACGAGCACCACAACATGAACGAAATATGCAAGCGTCGTATGAACCAGACATCCCAGGTTCGCAACAACAAGCCCAAGAATGAATTTTAGAAGCCTACAACACACCGACCAGCAACGGTACCACCACAACAGAACAGCAGTGCTTTCAACAACAGGACCAAAGATACGACATTCTATCCGGGCATCACCTGTTATGCCTGTGGAGGAGAAGGGCATTACTCTAGGCAATGCCCAAAGCAGGGTAATAATACTACCAAGCCCAATAACAATGGCCGTGGTACAAACACAGCCCCCAAACGCAACAACATCAACCACAATAACAACGAAAGGAAGGGACAGGTCAACCACGTGACCTTTGAGGAAGCACAAAATGCACCGGATATTGTGTTCGGTACGTTTCCTGTCAACTCAACTAATGCTACAGTTTTATTTGATTCCGAAGCTTCGCATTCGTGCATTTCTAAAAGGTTTGCCTCGGAGAATCGATTTTCTTTTTCGCCTTTGCAAAATTCCATGGTTATTCAGTCCCCGGGATCGAAGCAAAGCACACAATGGTACTGCAAGGATGTAAATATTGAGATCGAAGGAATGGTATTTTTAGCCAACCTTATTGTTCTGGAAGCAGTCGAACTGGATGTTATTTTGGGAATGGATTGGTTAACCAAAAATAAAGGTTTCATAGACTGCTACAACCGCACGGTGACACATACAAGCTACCAAGGAGAAACAATAAAATTTGGCACAAGGAGGATTTCCGCATCACAAGGAAAATTAGATCAAGTGGATGCGGCAGAATTAAGTAAGGTCCCTGTAGTATGTGAATACCCCGATGTATTTCCTGAGGTGCTACCAGGCATGCCACGAGATCATGAAATTGAGTTCGTTATTGATTTAGCACCTGGAACGGCTCCCATTTATAAGAAGCCGTATTGTATGGCTCCGACCGAATTGGCTGAACTAAAGAAACAAATTATGGAATTAATGGAAAAAGGATACGTCAGACCCATCTCATCACCATGGGGATCGCCAGTTTTATTTGCAAAGAAAAAGGACGGTACCTTAAGGTTATGTGTTGATTACAGGGCACTCAATATGGTCACCATCAAAAATAAATACCCGCTGCCTAGGATAAATGACTTGTTTGAACAGCTGGCAGAAGCCAAGGTGTTCTCCAAGATAGATTTGAGGTCAGGCTACCATCAATTTAAAATCTGATCGTCAGACATACCCAAGACCGCCTTTACTACCAGATATGGATTGTACGAATTTACAGT
Source organism: Thinopyrum elongatum (assembly GCA_011799875.1). NCBI lineage: Eukaryota > Viridiplantae > Streptophyta > Magnoliopsida > Poales > Poaceae > Thinopyrum > Thinopyrum elongatum. Next base: position 100,601,717 of record CM022303.1, on the reverse strand, counting down.
GATGCCTTTCGGCTTAACCAACGCCCCTGCTTACTTTGTGCATCTCATGAACAAGGTTTTCATGAAATATTTGGATAAGTTAGTGGTGGTATTTATTGATGACATACTCATTTATTCCAAGACACCAGAAGAGCATGAGCAACATTTACGAATAGTCATGGAAGAATTAAGGAAAAATCAACTATATGCCAAATTCAGTAAATGTGAATTTTGGTTGCGAGAAGTTGGCTTTCTAGGACACGTACTGACGCAGGATGGGATAGCAGTGGACCCAAGCAAACTAAAGGCTGTCCAAGAATGGAAACAACCCACCAACATGACCGAAGTCAGGAGTTTTCTTGGTCTCGCATGTTATTACCAGAGATTTATTGAAGGATTCTCCACCATAGCTAAACCCATGACCCAATTGCTTAAGAAGGATAAGAAGTTTGAATGGACAGAAGCCTGTTAGAAAAGTTTCCAAGAATTGAAGAAAATATTAACAATGGCACCCGTTCTGGTCGTTCCCGATGTGCACAAAAACTTTGAGATATACTGTGACGCGTCCAGGAAAGGCCTTGGATGTGTATTGGTGCAAGAAGGAAAAGTCGTGGCTTATGCCTCAAGACAGCTACGACGACACGAGGAGAATTATCCTACTCATGATTTGGAGCTAGCTGCGGTAATACATGCACTCAAAGAATGGCGACACTTTCTTCTCGGTGAACGATGTGAAATATACATGGACCACAAAAGTCTTAAGTATATTTTCACCCAGCCAGAATTGAACATGAGACAGCATCGCTGGCTTTAGTTAATAAAGGACTACGACATCGGAATTCATTATCATCCGGGTAAAGCAAATGTTGTGGCAGACGCTCTCAGCCGAAATCCCTGCACCAATAATAGTAGTGCGCAATTCTTACAGCATGAGTTTAATCAGGAATTTGCCAAACTCAATATGGTCCTAGTCACAGAAGGAACCGTTGCCCAACTGGAGATAAAACCTACATTAGAGGATCAGATCAAAGAAGCACAAAAAGGATACCCCAGTATTGAGGGGATTAAGAGGAAAATGAAACTGGGAAAGGCGCCCGAGTTTACCGTTGATAGCCAGGGAATTTTATGGTTCGGTAAAAGATTGTGCGTGCCTAATAAGGAAGATTTAAAGCAACAAATTTTGGGCGAGGAGGGCCTGTTTTGAAATAGTGGGCGCGAGCGATTTTGGGCGAGGAGGGCGTGTATTGAAATAGTGGGCGCGAGCGATTTTGGGCGAGGAGGGCGTGTTTTGAAATAGTGGGCGCGAGCGATTTCGGGCGAGGAGGGCGTGTTTTGAAATAGTGGGCGCGAGCGATTTCGGGCGAGGAGGGCGTGTTTTGAAATAGTCGGCGCAAGTGATTTCGGGCGAGGAGAGGGTGTTTTCCGCCCATGGTTTGTGAATTATCCGGCACCTGTCATTTCGGCCGAGGAGAAGGCGTGCTTGGATGAAGTTACAAACCTACCCTCGATGTACAACGGGCCAATTGATGTGTGTCCCACATAGGCCGGTAATTTCTTGTCTCCCATTTGCTCGGGCGAATTCCACCGAGAAGAGGGTGTTTAGCGGTTCGTTCAAATTTTGGGAGAACGAGCATCCACGTCTACCTTACCAAGTCGATTCGAATCAAATTTCGAAATATTTGCTTGCCACTTCTTTTTTAGATGGTGAGATGATGCTCGGGACTAATGTGTTTTTACATGCTCGTTGCTAACGATTTACTATATGACAAATAGTTGACCCACTCAAAAACGGGAATCAAACCCAAAATGAAATATCTCGATTCAATGAAATAGCTCGTTCACCAGGTCAAAATAGTGAACTAAATCCAAAATTGAACACCTCAATTGAGTAGCATGTTGTACTATATTATAGTACTCCATGAACATGTTGAAAGTCAAATTAATGAACTTGTTTGATACGCATATCTCCGTTCATGTGTGGATTGCAGACAACATGCTCTCCTATTCAAATATTTGAATGCAAATTTATATTGAAACATCATTTATATCAGTCTTTGATGCATAAACGCGACCTCCCCCTCTCCCGGACTCCTGTTTTCTCTCTCGCCGACAATGTTCAATTCTATCGCATGCATCCAAACACAAACCTTGTCGGTCCCTCTCTCTCTCTCTCTCTCTCTCTCTGTGTGTGTGGGGGGGGGGTCTTTCTAGTTCGCATGCACACTCCATGTATAGGTCTCTCTGGCACACTATGTATGATTCTCTAGTCCAAGCTAAATATCTTAGGTGCACTCATCGTACGCACACAAATTCCCTGGCTCGTTGCCCATAACTCTCTCACGCACCACTCTGCCATCTCGTAGCTCTTCCCTCTCTCTCTCTCAAACTCTCCATCTCCCTGGGTCACACATACACATGCATATCTCACTCGCACTCGATAGACCCATCTAAAACTCTCTCTCTCTCCCTCGTTCTCTCTCCATCTCACACGGACACACACACAATCTCACGCCTAGCCAAGTATGATTGTCTCTCACTCAATTGTAGGCACACGTAGTCCCTCCTATATGTATATGACTAATTCTTAGTCTCCATCACAAACATGTGCATTGTCTCTTTCCCTCACTTGGTCTATGTCAATTTCTCTCTGGAGGCATCTTTCTATCACACACACACCTCGTCCCTCGATCTCCCACCCATATAGTCCCCTCATGATCTGGAGGGGATCTCTCTATCATAAACACACCCTCTCTCCCTCCCCATGCGTCCATCTTCTCCATGCGTCCCTCTCGACCTTTGTCCCTTGTTGGCCAGACCTCTATTGGACATGTGCTATAGGGGTGTCTCTCTCCGTTGTGAACAATCATGCACTAGCTATCTTCGTGTATGTCCTCACCTTGTTTTTCTATCTCGGAGATGCATGCGTGATATGTTTGCATAAGAAACGAACACACACTCTCTCTCTAATTTATCGTTTGTTGTCCCTTTCTCTTTCACACACACACTCTTTTTGCACACTCACTCATTCTCCTTCACATGCACTTGATCTCTCTCGACTTAGGCACTCTCTTCGGTCCATAGCATATAGATTTATTGAAAAGTCAAACATCACAAAGTTTGACCATGTACATGGAGAAAAACATTTACATCTAGAACGACAAACATATATCATTAGATTCATCATAAGATGTAGTTACGTATGATGTATCTTTGGTATTGTAGATATAAATAATATTTGCGTAAACCTGGTCAAAGTTTCCAAAGTTTGACTTCTAAAAAATTTATATGCACTGCATTATCGAACGGATGGAGTATCTCTTTCCCCCTCTCAGCTATCTGACGCACCACTCAGCCGTATCAGGGCTCCTCTATCTCTCTCAAACTTTATATCTCCCTGGTTCACACATACACATATCTCGCTCGCGCTACATAGACCCATCTAACACTCTCCGCCCTTGTTCTCTCTCTATGTGACACGCACCCCCCCTAAGTACCATAATCCCTCACTCCATCATAGGCACACGCACTCCCCCCCTAAGTATGACTATCTCTCACTAGCCATCAGGAACACACGTATTGTCTCCTTCCATCCATACGTCTATCTCGATATCTCTCGGGGTATCTTCTATCATGCACACACCTTCTTACTCGATCTCCCACCCATGTAGTCCCATCACGATCTCCAGGGGATCTCTCTGTCACAAACATACACTCTCTCCTCCCCATGTCTGCATTTTCTCCATACGTCTCTCTCGACCTCTCTCCCTTGTTTGTCAGACCTCTCTTGGCCACGTGCTAGGTGTCTTTCTCTCTTGGTTGCAAACAACCACACACTATCTCCTCACCTCGCTTCCGCTGTCGAAGATGCATGTGTGATATGTTTGCATAAGACACACACGCTTTTTCTCAACTTTATCGTGTGTTGTCCATGTCTCTTTCACACACGCACACACACTTTTTCACTCACTCTTTCTATTTCACAGTTCTCTCTCTCTCTCTAGTTAGGTACTCTCTCACGTCCATAAACATATGGATGTTTTGAAAAGTCAAACCTCAGAAAAGTTTGACCAGGTATATGTGGAGAAAAACATTTACATCTCGAATGATCATTAGATTCATCACAACATTACTTACTTCATACTATCATTTATCTTTGGTATTGTAGATATAAGTAATTTCTTTATAAACTTGGTCAAAGTTTCAAAAGTTTGACTTTAAAAAAATATAGGCACTACATTAACGAACGGAGGGAGTAGATCTTTCTCTCTCTCTACTATCTCTCACGGGCCTCCCCTCTCACTCGATCTCTCTATACTGAGGGATTATACAGTCACTGTGTCAGCGTATAGCTCCATATATTGTTTAGTTGACCGGTGAACCAGTCCACATGCTGCCTTGTCAGCTCGTGTTCTCTATCTTCGTGTGCTGGCCCATGTGGCAGTGGGTGAAAATAAGTAAACTAGAGGCCCATCTGACACGCGGTGAAGTAAACAAAGTTGAAACCACTCGCGATAGCACCCCGCATGCTAGTACATTGAGGGCACACTTCTTCCGTGTGAAGGATGCACTCGCGTACACTTCACCACTACGCGGCGGCATGCACATAAGGACGCACTCGCGCACACCCAGCACACAATACACACCAAGCACACGTGTACACCGGCATCGCCGCCAGCTGAGATGGACGGCGAGGCAGCCAACAAGCGGAGGCGGCTCGACCCAAAACTGCATCCGGCGAGCCTGGACTTCATCAGCAGCCTCCCCGACGACATGCTGCTCGTCGTCATCGGCCTCCTCCCCACCAAATCTGCCGTGCGGACCACCCTGCTCTCCCGGTGGTGGCGCCCCCTCTGGCGCTGCGTCCCCTTCAACCTCACCGTCGACAGCTGCCTCTGCGACGGGGATTGCAAACACATGGCCGCAGTCTCGAAGATCCTTTCATCGCACCCTGGGCTAGCCAGACGCCTTGACATCCGCATGTTCAGTACCAACTGCAAGGTCCAAGCCAAGTTCGACGAGTGGTTCTTATCCCCCGCCCTAGATCAGCTCGAGGAGCTCAGGTTTTAAGTTGGACGATGTCGCTCTCTGCCGCCGTCCGCGCTCCGCCTCACGCCAACGCTGCGCCGTGCCAGCTTCAACTCCTGCTATTTTCCCCAGATTAATGTCGCGCCCGCCCTTCTTCTCCCTCAACTCAAGCAGCTCGACCTCTTCGACGTTGGCATCTCGAAGAAGGCTATGGAGCACCTGCTCCGCAGCTGTACTATGCTCGAGTACCTTCGTCTTCGGCAGATCCACGGGTTCATTAGCCTCCACATTACCTCGACGAATCTTCAATGGATTTATGTGTCTTGCTGGCCCCTCAACAGGACATCAATTGAGAAGAGATCACTCCAGCTGCTCCACGTTATGGTCATTGAGAATGCGCCTTTCCTTGAGAGATTGCTTGTATCTGATCTAGAAGGTCCAACAAAAATCAGGGTCATTGATGTGCCAAAATTGACAGCGTTGGTGTACTCGTCTGCCAAATTCTTCGAACTCTCTATTGGATCCGTAATCGTTCAGGTACAACACTCATCTTCTTCTCCGTCTTCTTGAAATTCACATTTTTAAATTTCTTCTTGATGTATTTACGACTGTCATCCAGAAAATGATTCCCACAAACATGACCCAGTCTGTGCGCACAGTGAAGATCTTGGCAATAAAATCTATCGACCCCAATCTGGATCAAGTTGTTGGATTCCTTACATGCTTTCCGTGCACGGAGAAGCTACTCATCGAGGTGAAACTTCTTTCCTATTAGTGAATGGTAATCACAACGTAGCTCAATTCTTTCATAATTTTCCCAAATTATGATGACAAGTGTAGTGTTCAAAACTGCATCTACGCACTATATCGAAAGAAATGCTTTTAGTATTTTTTATCATGTCATCACCTGCATCGTTTTTTTGTTGTTGTACTACTAGTAGCCTAGGCTAGTCATAGTGGCAAGTAACTTAGACTAGTAACTCTATGCTTAGCTTAAGAGCAAGTACTACCTCCGTCCTGGTTTACTCTTCGTATTTTGTAGTATCAAAATTTGACCATAGATTTAACTGACAAAATGTTAATGCATGTCACTAAAAATTATATCGTTGGATTTGTATTTGAACATAATTTCAAATGGTATAATTTTTGGTGACATGCATTGGCATTTTCTTAGGTAAATCTATGGTCAAAATTTTACACTAAATACGAGGTAGTACAAAAGTGGGCTATAACGGCCCTCCACTATGTAGGCCAAAACACGTGCCAAATTCACTTCTGATACATTTGGCATCGATGCCCCTCCATTGCTCACCTGGTGCCCCAATCTGGATCACCTACTTTGCTCCGGTGCGAAATTAACTCATGCAATGAAAAAACACTTGCGTGGGAGTGGGAGAGGACTGAGGCAATAAAAAACACTTGTTTGGGAGAGGGAGAGGCTGGTGTAGTTGGTTTGATTGATTTGTTTATACATGTGGGTCTGTGTGCACAGCGGTGCCAACTCTCACATCGCTAGAGCGGTGCCAAAATCTTTTGATTTGACATCGATGCGTATTATGTGGCATACTTTTGAGAAATATGGTATCGGCCACATAGTAGAAGGAAACAAATGCCCAAGCTCTTCACATGCTCCTAGGTAAATGAGAGGAAAGAGAAAGAGAGAGAGTGAAAAAATATCACTAGCCTTAGAGCCAACCCTATAGCCAACCCTATCGTATGAGGGAATGATATTGGTACTTCTTGATGACACGGCAATCTTATATAGCTAGCTGCTCTAATATGTTCTCTTCTTTTGCAGATAAAAAAAGACCCAAAAGTGAAAAATGTGCTGCACTATAACAATCTCATCGAATGCCTTGATCTCCATCTTACAGAAATTGATTTGATCGACTACCGAGGCAGCACATCTGAGATTAAATTGGCCAGGTTCTTTGTTCTGGAGGCAAGTGTGCTCAAGGTAATGAGGTTTGGCGTTCTCTGGCGCAACAATGAATGGCGTGCTGATCACCGCAAGCGTCTACCCCTAAATGACAAAGTCTCCGCAGAAGCTGAATTTGTTTTCGAAACATCAAGTCACCAAAGACTCAAAAATTTATTTGCCCATTAGTGACTTGTCAAGGCGGTGGATTCTAGTTTGTACGATAATGCTGCATCCACCTAAAGTAACGATAGTTCTTACGTAAACTTCCTAATAATTCTCTCTTCGTAGGTGCAGCATTACTCCTAGCATTTGTAATATCAGTTTGAAACTTGTAATAGTACGACTATCCAGCATGAGGTACTATGTTACGATAAATGTTCGTGTGCATAGGTGCGGCAACGATATACCCATTACTCGAGTACAATATTTATTATTACCAGCAAGAGGCCCATGCGTTGCACCGAACATCAAGACGCATTTATACGAGCTGTTTATCTTGTGGGAGATGAAGATGAATGAGGGAAGGCCTTATCTGCAAATGTGGAGAGGGGCTTGGGTATCTTTTTGCAAAATTGCCATAGTTTGCTTTCTATCCCTCAGATATAGATCGGATAGTCTATATTGCAGGATGGCAGGCACACCATCATCACCAACTCGGTTTTTTATAAGAGTTTCTCTATTTCTCCATACTACTCCTATAAAAACCTGAGGGCTCCTTTGATTCAAGGGAATTCTATAGGATTTTTGGAGGATTGAAATCCTTTGAAATCTTTCCTACGTTTGTCCTTTGATTCATAGGATTGAATCCCATAGGAATTTTTCCAATGGAATGTTTTGTACTACATTTCATAGGAAATCTAACATCCACTCTAACCTCTTTTTACAATTCCTTTGCTTTTCCCGTGAAATCAAACGCTCCTTGCTAATCCTATAGGATTCAAGTGGCCATGACACTCCAATCCTATACTTTTCCTATTCCTGCGTTTTCAAAATCCTGCTAATCAAAGAGGTCATGAGTTGGTGATGATGGTGTGCCTGCCATCTTTCACCAATAGCCGTCGGATCAAGATCTGACGCATACAAAGCAAACTGTTGCAGTTTGGCAAAAAGATGCCCGCACTTGTTCCCTATTTACAAACAACTATGTGTCTCTCACAATCAACCTTATCTCTTCCCCACCACATCTAGAAGGCCATGGAACAATCTGGCATGATGGCCGCTGCCGGCGCCGTCCACCCCCAATCTTGGTGTTCCGTGCAATGTACGGGCATCTTACTCGTATAAGAAAAGAGTAGAGATACTCATGGCAACGCATGGGAAATTATGTCAAACATGGCTAGTTGTAAGCAAGCTAGCTCTACAGCCATGATGATAGTGACTGCACATGGTGAGGCTGACTTTGGTATGCCGAACACGGCGCCGACACTCAGGTGTCATCTCCGCCGCAGGGTCTTGTCACTTCACTGTGATGAGCAGCACGTAATAATTTGACCAACGGGTAGTACAGTACTACTACATTGGTAGTACTACTACTAGTCTACACCACCATCTGGATTTAGTAGTACTACCACGTCCGTCTGGATTTAGTATTTGACTAGCAATATCTAGTAATGCATGTCACAAAAAATATACTACTCCCTCTGTAAATAAATACATGGAGTATTGTTTTATTCGGTTTTGAACGTAGTTCCTGATGATATTATACACTCTCCCTTCCGGTAGATGGCTCAAATCTGAAACCTCATCAATCAGACTACTATTGTACTCACCGAGCGGTCAGCTTGGTAAGCTACCAACAAAGAATTGCAATCAAAGACTACTATTGTACTCCCTCCATACTGGTGCATTAGTCACGTTACGAAAACCAAATAATCCGAAAACTTTTAGGCACGGTGCATTAACTACCCACCTCGTTCCCTGTTTTTTGCCACGAAAAAAGAAATCACCCAATAGGAGACGTGGGGAGCGTATGCATTCAATGACTTGAGACTACGTAGCACAACATGCAGTGCTCAATTCTCTTTATGCAATGACATTAATTACAAAATACTACTCCTACCTCCGTCCTGGTTTATTGGTCCCCTTAGTATTTTGTGTCAAATTTTGACCATAGATTTAACTAAAATAATAATAATGCATGTCACCAAAAATTGTATCATTGGATTCGTATTTGAACATAGTTTCCAATGATATTATTTTTGGTTACATGCATTAACATTTTATTAGTTAAATCAAATGTCAAAACTTGGCGCAAACTGCCAAGGGGACCAATAAACCAGTAAACATCAAAGTTCTCTCATTTTGCCCCAACTTGGTCTCGGTGAGATTACTATACTGCATCGGCACGGAGGGAGGGCCAAGGAGTAGATGGCCAACACACACGTGAATGCAACGCTGTCTGCACTTCTCATATAAAGGCTCCCCGCCAGTCCAATCTACGAAATCCTACACACCCTAACCAAGGGCAAGAGTGATCACTCCAATCGCAAGATCAGTTGACTAGAAGCTAGACTCATGGAGGCGATGAGCGTGAGCATCAGCCGGCTGTGCCAGATGGTCCACGACGCCGGCTTGCGGCCCGGCACCGAGGAACGTCTCCAGGTCATGCTTGAGGCCGCCAGGGCGAGAGGCCTCTTGGGACAGCTTTGTCTCCTTGTTCGATGAGGTCCTCGTCGGCTTCCTCGACAAGTTCACCATCATCAAGAAGCTCGCGGACGACCTTGATGTACGCCTCTAGCCCACGCGCCCAGGCTCTGTGATGCCCGCCACCCTCAACGGCCTCTATGGTGACAACCTCTTCGATGCACTGGTGGCCATGCGACTGCCCGCCTTCGCGCTGGAGAATGTCCACCTCGAGGTCGCGCTCGCCGCGCAGCGCCTGGCGCAGCAAGACACCATCGACATAATCACCCACTTCTATGCGCAAATCATCCACAAGGACTACTACGTGCAAGAGGAGGACGATAGGACGCTGGCCTTCTTGGAGCGCAGGGCAACCTTGGACGGCATTGTTCAGAAGCACATTGAGCTCGCCACTAACGCCGCTGCTCCTCACACGTCGATTGGTGACCCGGCGCACTACGGCGTGAGGATGTCGTTGATGGATCCGTATGTATCTTTATCTTTCCGTCAATTCAATGTAGTAGTATATTGTACTAGTAATTATCTTGCCTTTCGCATCAACTTCATAATTTTCGTACGTACTCCATGCATGAACGGCGCCAGAACCAAACTTCTCATTACACTAGGGAAAATCGTTATTTCTATCTATCGGTCGCGCCATGGAGCAGAACCAAATTTTACAAGTTACAAGTTCAAAAGGAAAAGCCTGTCGTGTTCGCGTCGCACCCCCACACGGTTGGTCCGGCACGCCGCTCAAGGGGGAATGCGTGATGTGTTGCATTTTCACTTACAAGTGGGACCGCATTTGAGCAAACCGACTATCGGCAAACCCCCACCCCACCCACCGCGCGATTGCTGAGTTAGAGAAAACAGGAGGGAGAAGAGATAGCTGTAGCACGGACTCCAAGAAAATTGGTGTCAGATGGGACTCGTGTGGGTGGCGTGTGCCGTACTGCTAGACGTGAATGCTAGTTATGGCCCATGCCACCCCACTATATCGAGGTGCTGGTTACATAGAATGAACACATTATCTCGCTAGGAGTACGGTACACCACTAGTACTACTCACATTGTCGCGAAATTTCCTGGAGTCCGTGCTCAGCCCTCCTCTCTCTCTCTCTCTCTTCTCAGCCAGCCAGCAGACGCGCAGAGTGTGCCCATCGTTTGTTTGCTCACATGCGGTCCCACATGTCAGTGAAAACGCAATACGACCCACTGAACCTGCACATATTTCACCTCGATGTGCTGGTGATGAAAAAAAATCCAATAAAGATCTTCGGTGGCCGCTTTTGGAGTTACTCAAGAGTAAGATTCTATTTACAGTTTAACCCAAGATGCACATCACGTGGCTTCAACTAGCACTCCATTTTCTTGCATGACACGACCTGGATGCTGGATGTCCCACGTGTCGGCAAAAGGAGGAAGAACTCAACCAAATCTTCTCCACATTTAGACTGGAGGAGTAGGAAACACGGCAAGCCCTATGCCTACATCATACTACATACAAGCCCACCTCATGCAGTCACGCTATCACCATATTTCTCGGCCTCCGTGCGACACCTAGCTCTAGTTGATGGTATACTACTACTAGGACTAACTATTGCACTAGCATACTCCACTATTAGGTTGGCTCTATGTGATGTGGCAACTTCATATAACCGGATGCTGGCTATACTACTACGGTACTCACACTCCAAGAAGTGACTCGAAAACCATTCATAAATTGAGTTTATGACATGCACATGCAAATGTACCATTCATTACATACAACAAGTCATCAACACACAATGACAACGAGGATACATGTTGGATTATAGATTATTTCCAACAAAACATTCTAGTAAATACTAAAGTTTTTATCACACAACAAATAACAAGCAATGAAATGAACTTCAGCTCAACCAATCCTCGGCATTGGAAACGCTTGCTTTGAACCATAAGTAAGCCTCTGGGAAGGGGAAGCTATTGTCAATATCGAGACCAACGCAGGACTCATCATCCAGGCTGAAGCGGCCTATATCAGGACGCATATTGTGATAGCCGGGGTAGGGAACCATAGCAATGTCCGAGGTATAGATACAGTTGCTTCTCATAAACGGTAGTAACATTGTACCAACAGCAGCTGGATCGCCTTTCACCATCATTGGGTAGTTTCGTCCAAGGAAGAGCGATTTTTCTCCAAGACTATCAATACGGAACCAGGCAGAAGGTGCTGGCGCTAGCACACTAGAATCCATCCCGAATACCCTGCAACGGATGTTGGAATAGGTCCGAAGAGTGCGACCATGGGAGACAACACCTGCTTCCTTAGTAACATCAGCAGTGCCCTGTATACATACAAGAAGAGGTGATCCATCGGAATAAGTTGCCAGGCGCCACTGAGTATGTAGGTCCTGCTCGTCCTCATGCTCGTGATCATCACCATCATCATCTCCCCCCTGGTTATAAAAAAATTCAAGTATAGGTGGTGGAATGTTTACAGGAGCTTGGAAACACAAGAAGGTTAATCAGTACGGGGATACTAACTCGCATGCACGTGGATGAAACAATTCTAATTACGGTGGAAGACAATAGTACCAAAACAATAAGGATTCCATGCAAAAACAGTGCCACGAGTGGTGACAGCAAACACAAGACTCTCGTATTTAATTGCATCACAGTACTCATCCATGTACAGAAATTGATTTCTGAGCAATATCCATCGAGGCGTGGAAGTAAGGACGGCAACAAGCTTGTCGAAGATAGCAACAATATGATAGTTCGTGTAATCCCAAGAGCGGTTGGGAACTTGACAAATTGCTATCTTCTGTAGACGACAGTCACCATGATCGTATTTGAACCTACGTAGATCATCTGTGTGCTCAACCTCAAGGCACTCTGAGATTTTTGGAAGTGGAACCCGGTGACGAGTGTACACATTCACAAGTTCCCACTCGCAGTTGTACCCAATATAAACAACCCAATCTCCATTTGCGCCTGCCCATGCCTTACCCTTAAGCGATGGAATCTTAACATCACATGTATCATTATCAAGTGGCATCAACTTGCACAAGGCGACGCTTCCGTCATCCCCGCGCCAGCGAGCAGGGTCATGGCGAAGAAGATAGGGGAGATCAAACCTCTCCTGAACCCTTGGGTTCTTTGTAATGTTGTTATTTGTTGAGTCGAGGATGGTCTTGAACAAACCTGCCATGCTAGCCGAGGTGATGATGTCGCACCGATCAATGAGTTCCTCCACCACATCATCTTTCAGATCAGGGCAAGAATAACGGGGTCAATTCTGGCCTGTTCCCTCCATGGAGAAGACGATCGAACAATGGCAGAAGGAAGGGTGAAGGAAAATGGAGGGAGGAAGAGTGTGCGACAGCAGTTCCAAATCGAGAGGGAAAGGCGAAGAGGCGGTGGACGGTTGCCACGGTACAGGAAGAGGCGCCCCGGCCTACATAGACATCCGTTCGGAAATTGTACAAAAGGACTCGCCGTCGTCTCACTGACATGTTGGAACAGGACCACATGTCAATGAAACATGGTGTGTCATTTCTCGTGCAAAATGCGATCTGGCCGCGTTGGCCCGAGGTGCCGCATTATTTCTCGACTTTATTTTTTTAATGGCGTGCCATTCAGTTTTGAAGCACGACTAACTGGTACTGTATGCAGAGAAAATATAAACTACTCTACCACTACTCCACCTCTAGTACTAGTATCAAAAAAGATATATAGGCTGGAGCTTCAGCGCTTGCTTGCTAAGGGCAGCCCACTTGCTTCTCACACTATCACCCTCTCTCCAGATCTAAAAAAGACGGCGGTGCCCCTCTCTCTCCCTCCTCACCGGTGGTCACAGATCCGCCGGGGAAGAAAAGGACGTGCAGCATTGACGCACTCGTCGGCGAGCGAGGTCACGCACTGACGACAAGGCCGTCCTCTCAGACCTAGCGCCCACGCGGGATGGCCTCCGTCCCCAACCTCGCTGCCGTAGTGTGTGCGGAGGACGTAGACCATGAGCGAAGCAACTTCCCGTCGACCCTTAGGTATGCTACCTCTTTTCGAGATATACCCTTGTTCTATTGCCCATCTGTCACGTCGCTGCATATGGATCTTTTTCCACTCCACCATATCCCCAATTTGCTATCCTCTGCTCTGCTGGTCATGCAGATGAAAACCTTAATTTGCACTATTAAAGGAAACCCTACTTCATGCAGACTAATCCATGTCTGGGTTGAATAAGGAAAGGAAGGGAGAAATTACTGTTGAAGAAAGTAGGCATCTAACCCGCATCTAGGTTGAAAAGGGGAAAATCAGTAGCTAAGGAATGAGTCTCGTGTTTCTTGGTTGAAAAGGGGTAGAAAGGCATGACAACGCAATAGAGAATGACCAGGTCAATCGGTTTGTTGTCCTCACATAGGAAAAAGGTGGCTAAAGAGAACAAAAATGGGATGTAATCCACATTTGCTGCCTGGATATTTGTTGCTCTGGGCAACTATGACGCCCCCGACTCAATCATGCACTAATCATACACGCAAACATGCACGATCAAGCAGAGGGACTCATGGGAAGATATCACAACACAACTCTAACACAAATAAACGAAGATCCACGAATATTACAGACCAGGGATCACGAGGATCCGAATAAATAAGTCAGTCATACACATAATATCTGGGTACAGACATAGTTAGTCAAGGGTGCCTTAAGAAGGCTAGCACAAACAACGACTCTAGATCGAAAGGCAAAGGCCTCCTGCCTGGGACCTCCAATCCTACTCCTGGTCGGCTGGCCCGATCTAGTAGTACGTGCTGTCTGGACCCTCCTGGTAGTAAGCTCCTGCGGGGACATCTGACTCCGGAGCTCCATCACCTGAGGTAACATCAAAAGGGGAATGGGGGAAAAAGAAGTAGGAAAGCAACCGTGAGTACTCATCCGAAGTACTCAGCAAGCAAGGACCTACACTACATATGCAACATTATCAAAGAGAGGCTGTATATGTGGACTGGGCTGCAGAAATGCCAGAATAAAGAGAAGGCCTAGTCCTATCAACGACTAACATCTTCACGAAGCCACCATCTTGCAGCAATTAGAAGAGTATAGAAAAGCATTTTATTAAGCAAGCATGTTGCGGCAAAGCCTAGAGATCCTTCCTCGACTCCCTGCGAGAAAGCAATCCCAGAGCTTCAATTAATTAAACAAGTATCCAGTTCAAGTAATAGATCGGGATACCAAATTGAGCGTCCTTTATCGTAGGACCGGCTATCGATAGATGTTATCTTCCCTGCAGGGGTGCACTACTGTTACCCAACACGCTCGATCACCTCTGGCCGGACACACTTGCTGGGTAATGCCCGGCCTCGGGAGATCAACACGAAGCAGCGCCCTACCTAGGCTCAGCAGAGAGGTCAGCACGCCAGACTAACCTATGCACCCAGAGATCTTGGGCCATCGCCCTGGGCACCCTACGCATTGCGTGGCTGGCCGGGGTGCAGGCGCGACACTGAACTCATTAGTGAAGTATCCAGCCCATTCCCGGCGATCAGCCCGCACGGTGAACCGTGACGTCCGAAGAGCTTTCGAGAGAAACGTACTACGTAGAGGGCCCAATAAACCATTATCCCATGTGGTGGTAGTGCGTATAGGGCACGTCGACCCACTCAGATCAAATACCCAAATCCAATAGGCTCATTTAATAACACGCGGAGAAAATCAGAGTTTCTGAAGCTCCGCCACAATATCACACTCGGGCGCCCTTTCGGGCAAGCCTGACACCATAGATCTCCCTGCGGGTACCCCTCAGGGTCGACCCGCCGGTGACAAAGGTCAAAGTAACCATGTGGTCATAACATCAAGGGGGAAACCCCGAGGAATCACCCTCGGTGGATTCCACTCGATGAAATCATCAAGGTGAACGTAGTAGGGTTCACCCTCGAGGTTCACACTTGAGGGGGTTGCACGACAGAGTCGTATCAGAAGTGGTGAAGGAGGAATCACCCTCGATGACCATGACCGAGCAGCTACACTACAGAGTATTCATCAGGAGTGCGTTACGAGGTATCACCCTCGGCACTCGATAGTAACTATGCAGAGTCATATAACTAAGGGGGGGTGAGGTGTTGTGTCGGTCTCTGGTCGTCAATCACGTTGATTGAGTAGTCGATGTTGAAGCAGAGGCAACAAGGGTAAAGTGATGGGGGTCACTGACGGTTCATTACCAACCTATACTAAGTAGTTGAAAAAGGCAGGTAATAAGGTAACAATAAGCAGGTTACAAAAGCAGGCTATGCATCAGAATAGGAGCAAACAGTAATAGTAGCAAAATCTAATGCAAGCAGGAGAAAATTGAATGGGCGATATCGGGATGCTCAGGGGGGGGGGGCTTGCCTGGTTGCTCTGGCAAGGAGGAGGGGTCGTCGGAAGGCTGCTCGTCCGGAGCGTAGTCGTACTCTGCTGCGTCGGCGTCGGTCTCGGCGTCTATCGAGAGAGAAGGAGGGGGAAGAAACAATAAATTCATGGTAAAATGCAAACAATATGCATGACATGTCTAAATGATATGCAGAGGTGTTCTACTGCCTAACTAAATGATTTAGTTAAATTAGGAATTTATTTGGATTTATTTTATTAAAGTTGAGCACTATTCATTTATCTAAATCAGTCTAAAAGTTCCATGTTCAGGTAGCTAGGGGCATCTGACAACAATACGAAGGGCGTATTTGGATTCTTCTCAAAATTCTGAGCAACTTTCATGTACAAAGTATTTTCATCCGAGTTACGGATTATTTTATATGATTTTCTAAACTTTTAATCATTTTATGGAATTAACAGAATTAATTTAATTAGAAAATATAATTATGACATCAGCGTGATGTCAGGGTGATGTCAGTAGTGAACCAGTCAGTTGACCTAGTCAAACTGACAGGTGGGTCCCACTGTCATAGACTGTTAACTAATTAACCAAGTTAATTAGTTTAATTTACAGATTAATTAGGTTAAATACTTTAGTTAATTAATTATTCATTATATTTATATTATTATTTTTTTAGTTTTTTTACAGGGGCCTGGGCGCTGGGGCCCGCTGGCAGTGGCACAAGGCCAGCCCAGCGGGGCGGGTTAACGGGCGAAGGGGCATGGGCGTCGGCCGCCCGAATGAGGCTCGCGCGTGTGGGCGCATTAGGGCGCCGTTGCCGGGCGCGGGGTCGACGGCTGGAGACGAGGCCAGGGGCGGGCGTGTGGATCCAGCGAGGTCAGGAGGCGGCGGGCGCGGGTCGGCTTGGTTGGGCGCGGCCAGGCGCAGGTGCAGGAGGGGCCATCCGGCGCGGTGGCGTGGGCAAAAGCGCAAGGAGCGGGAGGGGCCGGGGTGAGCAGGTGCCGCGCGGCGAGGGGCGAGCACGGGCATGTGCGGCGACGGTAGCGGACGAGGCCATGGGCGGAGCTTGGCGCGGCGAGCGAGCGGACCAGGGCGGTGGTGACCGCGGGCAAGATAGAGAGAGGGGGAGGGCGTGGCCCTCACCGGCGTTGCAGGGGCACAGGGGGAGGCGAGGGTCAATGGCGCTCGTTGGGGAGGAGGACGGGGACGTCCGGCGAGGCGGCGGTGGTCGGCAACAGGACCAGGGCGGCTCCGGGCGTCAGTGTCGGGGGGCAATGGGGTCGGGCTCCTCCCGATCCAGATCCAGACGAGGGGGGAGGAGAGTAGCGAGGGGAGTGGGGGTGTCGGGGGGGTTAGGGTTTGGTGTACGAGGCCATATAGGCCAGTGGGGTTTGCGGGGTGGGTCGGCTGCCTGGAGCCGAGGCCCAGTTGGTCGGGTGGGGTCTGCCTTTTATTCATTTTGTTTTATTTCTACCTTTTATTTATTTTCTGTTTTACTCTAGATACACATTATTTTTAGTTTAGTAAAATATGATAACAACTCCTAAAATAATGTTTCAGAACCATCCACTGCCATAAAAGTTTTACCTCGAAATAAATTAGTTTAGAATTTTATTAATTGAAAAAGGTATTTACTTAATTGCTTTTGTTACTGTCTAAATCATTTTAGAGTATTTAAGCATTATATAAGAGTGTGGTTTCTTCACCATAATTACTTATGCATTATTTGGCACCTCCCGAACATTTTAGTTTTCAAATCTGAACAACTTTTATTTTCACTTTAATTTAATTTGAAGTTTGAATTAGGAGTTCGAAATGCAATATGATGCAAATGATGACGAGGCACTGTTAAACTTGCTGACATGGCATTAACTAAGGATGATCACTATTGTTAATTATATGGGGTGTTACAATTCTCCTGCTCTAACAAGAATTCTCGTCGCGAGAATTAAGAGGAAGACTGAAAGAAAGCGGGGTAATCTTCGCGAAGACGATCCTCGCGTTCCCAAGTGGCTTCATCTTCAGAATGATTCGACCACTGAACTTTAAGGAATTTGATTTCCTTCTGACGAGTACGACGTTCAGCTTGGTCAAGAATACGGACGGGATATTCTGGATAAGACAGATCTTCCCGCAATTCAAGCATTTCATGCTCCACAGCTCGAATAGGATCCTTGAAGCAGCGACGAAGTTGGGATACATGAAAGACATCATGCACTTGAGAAAGATTTGACGGAAATTGCAACTGATATGCGACTTCTACTCGACGGGCAAGAATATGGAACGGGCCGATGTAGCGAGGAGCTAACTTGCCCTTGATTCCGAACCGATGAGTACCTTTCAACGGGGTGACGCGAAGGTAAGCTTGCTCGCCAGGCTGATAGACCATTTCCTTGTGCTTTTGGTCATAGTTGCTCTTCTGACGAGACTGAGCAGTTTTCAGATGTTCCCGGACAATGCGGACTTTTTCTTCAGCTTGTTGGACAATGTCCGGTCCGACGAGTGAGCGTTCCCCAGTTTCTGACCAATTCAGAGGGGTTTGACACTTACGTCCGCAAAGAACTTCAAACGGTGCCATCTTTAGACTAGCTTGATAGCTATTGTTGTAAGAGAATTCGGCATACGGGAGAGATTCCTCCCATTTCTTACTGAAAGAGATGACACAAGCTCGAAGCATATCTTCAAGCACTTGATTAACTCGTTCGACTTGACCCTGTGACTGAGGGTGAAAAGCGGTGCTGAAGGACAGATGAGTTCCCATAGCTTCTTGGAAACTTTGCCAGAATCTGGAGGTAAAGAGGCTGCCACAATCCGAACTGGTCTCCAACGGAACACCGTGGAGTGACACAATTTGGGAAACATACAAGTCTGCTAACTGACTAGCAGTGATTGTCTCCTTAACTGGCAGAAAGTGAGCAACCTTTGACTATCGGTCAATGACGACAAAGATAGCATCATGACCCTTCTGGGATCTAGGAAAACCAGTAATGAAATCCATTTGGACTTTGTCCCTTTTCCATTCTGTAATACGAAGGGGTTGCAGAGTTCCAGCAGGTCTTTGATGTTCTGCTTTAATGCGGCGGCAAACATCACACTCAGAAACATAACGAGCAATGTCTCGCTTCATATTAGGCCACCAGTATCTCTGACAAATGTCACGGTACATCTCTGTGCTACCAGGATGAATTGACAGAGGAGTGTAGTGAGCTTCTTTCATAACGTGCTCTCTCTCATCCTTGAATTTGGGTACGAAGAGACGGTGTTGGAAGAATAGGACCCCATCATTATCAAGATGGAATTCCGACGGCTTTCCTTTTTTGAGGTATCGCTTAATCCTTTCAACTTCAGAGTCATGCCTTTGTATAGTCTTAATGCTATGCTCAAGATCCGTTCAACAACCAGGGTATTGAGATAACCCTGTGGAACAATATGGCAGTTCAATTTGCGAAGCTCTTCCTAAAGAACAGGTTGTGCTTCCTGAACCATAAGGTTGCTGCAATAAGCCTTGCGACTCAAAGCATCGGCCATTACATTAGCCTTGCCAGGGGTGTATGAGATATTCATATCATAATCGGCAATTGCCTCGAGCCATCTTTGTTGACGAAGGTTCAGATCTGGTTGAGTATATAGATACATCAAACTCTGATGATCCGTGTATATCTCGCAACGATTACCGAGAAGGTAATGTCGCCATAGCTTCAGAGCATAAATAACCGCAGAAAGTTTGAGATCATGCACTGGATAAAATTTTTCGTGAGGACGCAATTGTCAAGAGCCATAAGCAATCACTTTACGCTCTTGCATTAGGACACAACCTAATCCTTGACGATATGCATCACAGTATATCACGAAATCCTTGCGAGTATCCGGGGGTGCTAGCACTGGGGCAGATGTCAACTTATCTTTTAGCGTCTCAAAGCTTTCTTGACATTTTTCTGTCCACTCAAACTTAACACCTTTGTCGAGCAGGTCAGTCATTGGCTTTGCAATCTTGGAAAATTTCTCAACGAATCGACGGCAATAACTAGCGAGTCCGAGAAAACTCCTAACTTGCTTAACATTCTTCGGGGGGGTCCAGTCAAGAATGGCTTGAACTCATTCTGGGTTAACAGCAATTCCATCCATGGAAATCACATGACCAAGATAGGTCACTTCAGATAACCAGAATTCACACTTAGAGTACTTGGCGTAAAGCTGGTGTTCTCGAAGCTTCTCCAATACAATTCGAAGATGTTCAGCGTGTTCCTCTTCATTCTTAGAATATATAAGGATATCATCCAAATAAACGACGACGAATTTGTCTAGGTAATCCATGAAGATATAGTTCATCAACCGGGAAAAGGTTGCTGGAGCATTGGTTAATCCAAATGACATGATAGTGTACTCATAAGAGCCATATCGAGTAACAAAGGCAGTCTTCGGGATATCCTCTTCGCAAACACGGATCTGATGATAACCCAACCTCAAGTCGAGTTTCAAGAACACAGAGGATCTGGCAAGTTGATCATAAAGATCATTGATCCGGGGCGGTGGGTATTTATTCTATAATGTGGCTTGGTTAATGGGCTGGTAATACTGAACCAATTGGTTAGTTCCATCCTTCTTCTTAACGAAGAGTGAAGGTGCTCCCCAAGCAGAGGAACTGGGGCGGATGAAACCTTTCTTAAGTGACTTGCCGATTTCTTCCTTTAGCTTGAGAAGGTGATGCGGAGGCATCTTATAAGGACGCTTAGCAATAGGGGTAGTGCCAGGCTTCAAGTCAATGACAAACTCGACAACTCTAACCGAGGGTGTTCCTGGAAGTTCTTCTGGAAAGATGTCCGGAAAATCTGGAACGATAGGAACGTTCTCGATTCCTTCCAGAGGTGAGGCGTTCAAAGCATTTAGAGCATATATCTGAGCTTCAGCATCCCGAGTAATTCGGGCGGTGTAGTTCACTATCTCATTGGAGGGGTGAAGAAGTTGGACGACTTTTGTGGCACAATTAATCGAAGCTATATGAGCTTTCAACCAATACATTCCGAGGATGAGGTCTATGGTGGAAGACTTCAGGATAATGGGCGAAACAAGGAATTCCAATCCTTTAATTGCAACGGGGACATCGTGTGACATCATAGTGGTTTGACACTAGTCTCCAGGGGTGCGGATAACTACTGGCAGGTTCATCTTTCGAAATGCAATGTCATGCGATAATGCAAATGCTTCTGCCATGAATGAATGCGATGCTCCTAAATCAAATAATACAGAAGTGGGTACTGATTTAATGAGAAGGGTACCCATCACAGTA
This sequence comes from Thinopyrum elongatum, assembly GCA_011799875.1. Classification (NCBI taxonomy): domain Eukaryota; kingdom Viridiplantae; phylum Streptophyta; class Magnoliopsida; order Poales; family Poaceae; genus Thinopyrum; species Thinopyrum elongatum. Next base: position 100,580,532 of record CM022303.1, on the reverse strand, counting down.
GCAGGTTGATCTTGGACTTCTTCAATATCAATGTTGTAAGTGTGTCCACGACCATGAGCAGCAGACCCAGTATTATAGTTGCGGGCCTGATTGTTGCCACGACCATTGCCACGGCCAGTACGAGGGAAAGCCAACTGATTCTGAGTCTGGCGGCAATCTTTAGCAAGGTGACCTGGTTTGTGACGCTTGAAGCACAGACCATCTTCAGGACGAAGAGGAGCATTGGGTAGAGCAGCTTGAGCTGTTGGCTGCCTCGGTGGTGGAGGAGGCAGACGTGGTGCAGCATAGTTGTTCTTTGGCGCAGGGGCAGCTGGACGGAACACGTTGTTGGGAATCCAGACTCGACGCTTCTGTGCTGAGCCCGAAGATGAGCCAACATCACGATAGCACTTCGGCGAGTTCTTATGCTTCATCTGAGTGGTCTCAACCAGAATAACCTTGTTCACAAGAGTAGCAAAGTTGTTGAAGTCTTGAGCAGCAAGTGCAAGCTCGATGTCTGGGTGGAGTCCATTACGAAATTTCTCTTGTCTAATGGCATCCGTGGCGATGTCTTCTTCAGCATAGCAGGACAGGTCAAGGAATTCCCGCTGATAAGCTTCGACAGTCTTGTTGCCCCGAGTGAGGTTGCGGAACTGGGTTTTCATCCGGTCCATAATTCCTTGAGGAATATAACGGGAATGAAAAACAGCTTGGATCTCAGGCCAAGTGATGACTGTTCCAGCAGGCAATGTACGCTTGTGTGTGTCCCACCATTGAGCAGCGGGACCCTTTAAGAAAAAGGATGTGAAGGTGACAAAGTTGGCAGGGGAGACATTTGCAGACTCCATCTCGTGAGTAATGTTGCGAATCCAGTCATCAGCATCCAGTGGCTTGTCAGATTTGCGGAACTGAGTGGGGTTAAGATGCACAAATTCCGACAGAGTTATTGCTGCAGGGTTCTGGTTCTGGTTGTTCTGATGCGGAAACTGAGCCATGATCTCAGTCATGAACTGGCAGTTGAGCTCGAATTGTTGCATCATAGCTGCCATATAGTCTGGCGGTCGTGGGTGTTTAGGGCCACGACCACGACCACGACCACCTGGTCTAACCATCCTGCTAAGTTTCAACAGGGGTAGTTTAGTAAAAGCCATTGCGAGTGTTTAGCCACAGGCATGATGTAAGTCGACGATAATCAAGCAGTGTAACAGATACATAACAGTAGTCAATTAAGATATACAGATCCATACACAGAGTCGGGTTCATGCGGACAGCATAACGGCGCAAATTTAAAAGCTAGACAAGCTAGGCGGCGCGCAGGCACGCGGTAAGGAAGTACACAATGAGACATAGCAAAGGCTACATCAACGTCGGAGAAAACCACTGAAACGGGGTAACTGCAAGTGCATACGACGAATGGCTGTCGCAGGAAAATCATGCACTCCATGTGCACTCTGATGCAGAATTCGGTCTCGTCAAATGACAATGAGGAGTATAATGCAACTCGGAGAGAAAGGTTAAACAATGGAAAGGAAAATGATTATCAGACTAATCAGATCAATGGTAAGGAGGTAAGCACAGATATCCAGCTCTCCGGGTAGACGAGATTTACGAGATCCTAAGTGTCGGCGTTTAGTAAATTCATTTAACCCAAATAGAAGAGAGATCAGAGTCCCAGAGTATAGACGAGGAATAAAAGATCCTAATACCACCCAGTTGGCGACGTGGACCCGTAAGCCACACAGCCAAGTTAGTAAATTAGTTTTTCAATGTCTAGTCTCAACTTTGGCCAAGGAGTTGGAAAGGGGGATTCCTATAGGTAGTCGGCTCCGATACCAACTTGTGACGCCCCTGACTCAATCGTGCACTAATCATACACGCAAACATGCACGATCAAGCAGAGGGACTCACGGGAAGATATCACAACACAACTCTAACACAAATAAACGGAGATCCACGAATATTACAGACCAGGGATCACGAGGATCCGAATACATAAGTTAGTCATACACATAATATCTGGGTACAGACATAGTTAGTCAAGGGTGCCTTAAGAAGGCTAGCACAAACAACGACTCTAGATTGAAAGGCGAAGGCCTCCTGCCTGGGACCTCCAATCCTACTCCTGGTCGGCTGGCCCGATCCAGTAGTACGTGCCGTCTGGACCCTCGTTGTAGTAAGCTCCTGCGGGGACATCTGACTCCGGAGCACCATCGTCTGAGGTAACATCAAAAGGCGAATGGGGGAAAAAGAAGTAGCAAAGCAACCGTGAGTACTCATCCGAAGTACTCAACAAGCAAGGACCTACACTACATATGCAACATTATCAAAGAGAGGCTGTATATGTGGATTGGGCTGCAGAAATGCCAGAATAGAGAGAAGGCCTAGTCCTATCGAAGACTAGCATCTTCGTGAAGCCACCATCTTGCAGCAATTAGAAGAGTACAGAAAAGCATTTTATTAAGCAAGCATGTTGCGGCAAAGCCTAGAGATCCTTCCTCGACTCCCTGCGAGAAAGTGATCCCAGAGCTTCAATTAATTAAACAATTATCCAGTTCAAGTAATAGAAAGGGATACCAAATTGAGCGTCCTTTACCGTAGGACCGGCTATCGATAGATGTTATCTTCCCTACAGGGGTGCACTACTGTTACCCAACACGCTCGATCACCTCTGGCTGGACACACTTGCTGGGTAATGCCCGGCCTCGGGAAATCAACATGAAGCAGCGCCCTACCTAGGCTCAGCAAAGAGGTCAGCACGCCGGACTAACATATGCGCCCAGAGGTCTTGGGCCATCGCCCTAGGTACCCTGCGCGTTGCGTGGCTGGCCGGGGTGCAGGCGCAACACTGAACTCGTCAGTGAAGTATCCAGCCCATTCCCAGCGATCAACCCGCATGGTGAACCGTGACGTCTGAAGAGCTTTCAGGAGAAACGAACGATGTAGAGGGCCCCATAAACCATTATCATGCGTGGTGGTTGTGCATATAGGGCACATCGACCCACTCAGATCAAATACCCAAATCCAATAGGCTCATTTATTAACACGCGAAGACAATCAGAGTTTCTGAAGCTCCGCCACAATATCACACTCGGGCGCCCTTTCGGGCAAACCCGACACCATAGATCTCCCTGCGGGTACCCCTCAGGGTCGACCCGCCGGTGACAAAGGTCAAAGTAACTGTGTGGTCATAACATCAAGGGGGAAACCCCGAGGAATCACCCTCGATGGATTCTACTCGATGAAATCATCAAGGTGAACGTAGGAGGATTCACCCTCGAGGTTCACACTTGAGTGGGTTGCACGACAGAGTCGTATCGGAAGTGGTGAAGGACGAATCACCCTCGATGACCACGACCGAACAGCTACACTGCAGAGTATTCATCAGGAGTGCGTTACGAGGTATCACCCTCGGCACTCAATAGTAACTATGCAGAGTCATACAACTAAGGGGGGTGAGGTGATGTGTCGGTCTCTAGTCGTCGATCACGTTGATCGAGTAGTCGATGATGAAGCAGAGGAAACAAGGGTAAAGTGATGGGGGTCACTGACGGTTCATTACCAACCTATACTAAGCAATTGAAAAAGGCAGGTAAGGTAACAATAAGCAGGTTACAAAAGTAGGCTATGCATCAGAATAGGAGCAAACAGTAACAGTAGCAAAATCTAATGCAAGCAGGAGAAAATTGAATGGGCGATATCGGGATGCTCAAGGGGGGGGGGGCTTGCCTGGTTGCTCTGGCAAGGAGGAGGGGTCGTCGGAAGGCTGCTCGTCCGGAGCGTAGTCGTACTCTGCTGCGTCGGCGTCGGTCTCGGCGTCTATCGAGAGAGAAGGAGGGGGAAGAAACAATAAATTCATGGTAAAATGCAAATAATATGCATGACATGTCTAAATGATATGCAGAGGTGTTCTACTGCCTAACTAAATGATTTAGTTAAATTAATAATTTATTCGGATTTATTTTATTAAAGTTGAGCACTATTCATTTATCTAAATCATTCTAAAAGTTCCATGTTCAGGTAGCTAGGGGCATCTGACAACAATACGAAGGGCGTATTTGGATTCTTCTCGAAATTCTGAGCAACTTTCATGTACAAAGTATTTTCATCCGAGTTACGGATTATTTTATATGATTTTCTAAAGTTTTAATCATTTTATGGAATTAAAAGAATTAATTTAATTAGAAAATATAATTATGATGTCAGCGTGATGTCAGGGTGATGTCAGCAGTCAACCAGTCAGTTGACCTAGTCAAACTGACGGGTGGGTCCCACTGTCATAGACTGTTAACTAATTAACCAAGTTAATTAGTTTAATTTACAGATTAATTAGGTTAATTATTTTAGTTAATTAATTATTCATTATATATTTTTTATTTTTATTTTTATTTTTTTAAGGGGCCTGGGTGCTGGGGCCCGCTGGCAGTGGCACAGGGCCAGCCCAGCGGGGCGGGTTAACGGGCGGAGGGGCATGGGCGTCGGCCGCCCGAATGAGGCTCGCGCGCGTGGGCACACCAGGGCGCCGGCGCCGGGCGCGGGGTCGACGGCTGGAGACGAGGCCAGGGGCGGGCGTGCGGATCCGGCGAGGTCAGGAGGCGGCGGGCGCGGGCCGGCTTGGTTGGGCGCGGCCAGGCGCAGGTGCAGGAAGGGCCGTCCGGCGCGGTGGCGCGGGCAACAGCGCAAGGAGCGGGAGGGGCCGGGGTGAGCAGGTGCCGCGCGGCGAGGGGCTAGTGCGGGCATGTGCGGCAACGGCAGCGGACGAGGCCATGGCGGTGACCGCCGGCAAGATAGAGAGAGGGGGAGGGCGTGGCCCTCACCAGCGTTGCAGGGGCACAGGGGGCGGCGAGGGTCAATGGCTCTCGTTGGGGAGGAGGATGGGGACATCCGGCGAGGCGACGGTGGTCGGCAATGGGACCAGGGCGGCACCGGGCATCGGCGTCGGGGAAGCGATGTGGTCGGGCTCCTCCCGATCCAGATCCAGACGAGGGGGGAGGAGAGGAGCGAGGGGAGTAGGGGTGTCGGGGGGGTTAGGGTTTGGGGTACGAGGCCATATAGGCCAGTGGGGTTTGCGGGGTGGGCCGGCTGCCTGGAGCCAAGGCCCAGTTGGCCGGGGGGGTCTGCCTTTTATTCATTTTATTTTATTTTTACCTTTTATTTATTTTCTATTTTACTCTAGATACACATTATTTTTAGTTTAGTAAAATATGATAACAACTCCTAAAATAATGTTTCAGAACCACCCACTGCCATAGAACTTTTACCTCGAAATAAATTAGTTCAGAATTTTATTAATTGAAAAAGGTATTTACTTAATTGCTTTTGTTACTATCTAAATCATTTTAGAGTATTTAAGCATTATATAAAAGTGTGGTTTCTTCACCATAATTGCTTATGCATTATTTGGCACCTCCCGAACATTTTAGTTTTCAAATCTGAACAACTTTTATTTTCACTTTAATTTAATTTGAAGTTTGAATTAGGAGTTCGAAATGCAATATGATGCAAATGATGACTAGGCATTGTTAAACTTGCTGACATGGCATTAACTAAGGATGATCACTGTGGTTAATTACATGGGGTGTTACAGCAACCATCCCTCCCTCACCACTCTATGCGTCTGTGGAGGTACATCGTACTGGTGCGACCACTATCCGAATGGGCCTCCCATGCTCTTATTGCCACTTTTTTGCTGTTAGTATAACGCCAGCGGTAAAGTCAAGCAATGCTACTGCAAAAGTGATGCCACATTTAACTAATGCCGCACTCAGTCTAATGCCACCGATAAATTTAAGCAATGCCATTTAATGTCACTGGATTATTTCAGGGTCAGCTGTTGATTGTGGATGTATTAAAGATTTTTTAGCTAAGGCATTCTAATGCTGTTGCACAGCCAGTATACCAACGATGAAACTTGTTACTACCTTCAGATTTTTGCACTGTTAATGCTTATAGATTACATACCTCACTTTCATGAGATAAGTCAATTTTTTTTGTACAGTGTCACTAAAATGCCAAGGTGCTGATGTCATTTTATTTTGGTTAAACTGCACAAAAAAATTTGAAGAGAAGAGGAAAGGTCAAGAGTGGGCACCTCCTCCTCCGGCTGTTTTCTTGATTCGGTTGATGAAGTTTTTATGTTTGATCGATTATCAAGATTGGGATAGCAATTTTTCAAGTCCCCTCGAGTTTGGAATGATATTTACCTTGAAGGTACATGGTTTGCAATTTTTATATACTGTCATTATTTGAGAATGCTAGTTACCTTCAGACTTTTGTATTTGGTTTCATGCTGTTGCACAGCTAGTATAGCAATGCTGAAACTTGTTACCTTTACATTTTATATAGTTAATGCTTATAGTAATCTTCCAGTGCTAGCTTATGGAAATCTGTTCAGTAAAACCATTGTACTGTACCCCGTAATAAAAAAACTACTCTATTGTTGCACTAGCCACTGGATTAGTGTATATTTGTACTATTTGAATGGTGTTGCATTAGCGTATGGACATATATAAGGTGTGGCAAGCTTTCCCAGATATGTTCTCAAGAAAACTTCTACCTGTTTTTCTAAATACTAGACGTTTGGGTACTTTAAATTGAACTGCGAAAACGTCTTATATTAAGGAACAGAGGGTGTAGAGTTCACTCAAATTATGACGGTAAAGCTAGTCACACCTTTGTTAAAATTAATGTTCATTATGTTATCGGAGGAGGTCTGCATGTTTGTCTCTAATGCCTGTCGATCACATACCTGACATCATGGTGTAATGGTAAGTCATTGCTTTTTGTACAGTGTCACTAAATTGTCAAGGTGGTGATGGCGTTTTATTTTAGTTGAACTGCACAAAATATGCTTAAAAGAAGAGGAAAGGTCAGGAATGGCTCAATCTTTCAGAAAATACTATGTTTGCCTTCCTGACATCAGCCGATGTTGCCTTATTTATTCCTTCAAAAAGGTGGTTAGAAACAGTCTTGCTACCTTTTCACATTAAGAAATTGGAATGCTTATATTTGTGAGTCTATGCTTCAACTAGTGCCACTTTTATAGTAATCACACTTTCAATATCTGTGCAAACAGGGATGCTCGATTTTAGTGGAACTGCACAAAATGTCCAAATGGTTCAACATTATGAGCATGTTTTCTTCCAAACCGGTATATCCAATTGGTGGCACTATGAGCTGTTCATTACGAAGGTACATGGTTTGCTACTATCTTGCTACTCTTTTTGTACTGTCATTAGATAGTAATATTAGTGGTTTGCATGTGAATTTATTGGTAGGGTGGACCAACATTGGAGGTGCAGGACATGATTCAATGATAGGATAATCAATTTTGGTTGTATCGATTTCACCTCTTCCATCACTGCGAACATGGATATCCTTGCTCTGATGAAGAATAGGCATTATATTTCAGCTCTGTACCAGCAAACAATTCAGTACGAAATTGTCCAGGGTAAAACATGACAGTATCAAATTGTCCAGTGCAAAACATGACAGATGGTAAGGGGAAACGACTAGAAGAGACGTGTTTAAACCAAAAATTGTCGGGGTATTCTCACGACAGATGCCAGGGGGTGGCTAATCATGGATGGGGATAGGAGGACATCGTCGGGCCCTGGAAGCAGGAATGGGTGAGGGCTCGAACGCACTCGAGTCTTACGCAGGTTCGGGGCTCTCCGAGGAGATAACACCCCTAGTCCTGCTCTGCGGGGTCTCCGCATGATGACTATGATCAGATAGTGGCTACAATCGTGCTCCTTGAGCTGTATGCTAGAGGAAGAAGAAGGGCAAGGCTAGCTCTCTTACTTCTCCTAGCTATGGGTGTGTGAATGGCGTGGGTCCTCCACCCCTTGCATGGGTGAGCCTGGGGGGTTTATATAGGCCTACCCCCAGGGGTACAATGGTAATAGGGCCGGGTGTAGGACCCGGATGTCACTGTCTATGGTCGCTGGGCTCTCCGTCGGCTGCTGGGGACCGCCACCTGGTGGGCCCCGCCAGCGGCCGAGGATTCGGCCGACAGGTAGGGCCCGCCGCCTGCGGGCCACGCTGATTGCCTTTTGCGGTAGCCTCGTCCTTGATGACGGGGGCCTTGTCGGGGGAGGCATGGCTACAGTCCCGCCGCCTGGCGTACGCTCACTATAGCCATGCTCCGTCTTGTCGGAATAACGGCGCATTGACGCCGAGAGGAGAGAGGGGCCGGCTGCTGGGAGCCGGTCCGCCACCGAAGCCGCCTTCTTGGGGAGCGCCGTCTTCTGGTTGCTCACGGACAGGTAGGGACCGCCGCCTGTGGGCCGTACCGACCGCCCGTCGTGGGAGCATGGCCCCTGCTAACGAGGGCTATATCATGGGCCGCGTGGCTATAGTGCCGCGCCTGGCAGAGGGGTGTCCTCTTGGTCAGCCCGCACTGTAGCCACGCTCCTCCGGGATTTGGGGGAACAGTTGGCCCTGTAGCCACGCCCCATCTTATCGTAATGAATGGGTGCAGACTCCGAGGGGAGGAGGGGCCGTCTGCTAGGATCCGGCCTCCCCCGAAGCCGCCCTCTGAGAGCGTGCCGCCATCTGGGAGCTGGCCCCTTGGGCCAGCCGGCCCAAGGAGCCGGCCATGCGTCCGGAAGGTGTGAGGGGCTTTGCTGGCCCTGATGCCTTGAAATGCTATGGGGTGTTGATGAGGCTACCCATGGTCAATCGCTCCGACAGTAGTCCCCGAAGCTGGTGAGGCGCCGCGGCTCAAGCCGGAGTGCCTCAGCAGTTTCCTACTCCGAAAGGTCTTGGGTCTTTTGCTTTGTCTGACTGGTAGAAGCCGTCTGTCGGGAGCCGGCCAAGGTTGGGCCAGCCGCGTGATGAATTCAAATAGTTGTCGTGTGCGCCGGGCAGAGCGCCTGCCGCTCGTTGCTCGCCCGCCATGTGGCGAAAGAAGGCCAGGGCGGCCTGCCAGCCGATGCGCGCGACGGGAAGTCACCGCAGGCCTGGGCCCACCACTACAGGGCCTCGGCACACGCGCGGATCTGCTGCGGCCGAGGTGGGCGGTTGCCCTTCCGGGGCAAATTAAAGATGCGCCATAATTGGCGCGGGATTTACGGGGACGTGCGGGCGTGGGCGCAGTTAATCCCCACGCCCCCCACGATTTGCCTCTTCGGCTCCGCCGCTTCAGCCGTATAAGTAGGAGGGGCGGGGGAGCGGCCAAAAGCACGCGCCCCCTCCCTCGCTTTCTTCTTCTTCCTCCTTGCCGCTGCTACTACGCCATGCCGCCCGCCACCGAAGTGATGTCGCAGCCCGCCGTCGCTCAACCTCTCCATGCCACCGCGGCCTCGCCATTACTTGACCTCGCCGCACCGCCACCAAGCAACCACAGAGCATGGCGCGAGGCGAGTGGGATGGCTCAAACGTCATCGACGAGCACATCGACTTCCTCAGCGCGACGCAGAGGATGCACAACGAAGCGTGCGTGGGCGCGCGGGTTCCTGCAGCGAGGGAGATCACGCCGGCGCTGGAGGCCGGTGAATTCGTCGTCTTTCGCAGCCACTTCCTCCGCGGCTTCGGTTTGCCGGTGAGTGGTTTCTTCCGCGCCTTCCTCAACCTCTACCGCCTGCAGCCGCACCACCTTACGCCCAATACTGTGGTACTCCTCTCCGCCTTCATCACCTTTTGCGAGGGCTACCTCGGCGTCCTCCCCACGCTCGAGTTGTGGGGGAGGTTTCTCTACCTCAAGCTCGGCACCGCGGCCAAGGGCGAGGCGGCTTAGTGCGGCACTTGTGTCGCCGTGCGGCGCACCGGCTCTGGAACCTGGTTTCCGGCTGTAGCCGTGCTGGAGTCGGCCAAGTTGTGGCAGAAGTCTTACTTCTATGTCCGCAACTTGGACCCGACACGCAACTACATCAACCTGCTGGATTACGTAGCCGGCCCACCTCCTGAGCCACGGAACAATTGGGGCCAGCAGCCGAGGCCGCTGCCGGCTACCATCATCAAGGTCCTTGACCACCTACAGGAGATGACGGACTCGGAGGGCCTCCAGCCGGCGGACCTGCTGGCCGCCTTCATCCAGCGCCGGGTGTTGTCGCTTCAATTCCGGCCTCACTTGATCTGCGACATGAGCGGCCGCCGGGACCCTTGCCAGATGTCAACCAAGGAGATGCCGGTGGTGGAGGTTGTCCGCCATGTCAACAACATCTCCAGCAGCCCGCTCAGCGAGGAGGACTGGAGCTTCGGCAAGGAGCCTTACAGCCGCCCCAATCCGCCGCCTGCGGTTAGTATTTGGTCTCCCTTTTTTGCCTACGCTGTGCTCTTTATCCGCCCTGACCACCCGAACGCGGTGCAGCACTTCGCCGGCCAGGGAGCAGGCGGCGCGCCAGATCCCGGCCACCAGTGGATGGCGGACCGGGAGGTGAGTGACGTGGGCGACCCCGAGCTGGGGGCGGCCGCGTTGGAGGAGGACGACGCCGCCGGAGGGGGCGGCGACGGAGCATCCGGAGCCGCAGGAGGCGGCACAGGAGGCAACATCCGGGACTGGCCAGATGACAACGAGGATGGCGACGAGAAGCACCGCCCTAAAGGCGCCGACAGGGCAGGTGCCAGCCCCTCGGCGGCGCGGCCGACAGGCGGGGCGCTGACTGGAACACCCGGCGCGTCTAAGGGCCGTGCCGATGCGGGGATGGTCGGCGCCCGGCCGACCAAGAAGCCCAAGTCGACGGTCGCCACGACCAAGCGGCAAGAGGCCACGAAGGCGGCCGCCTTTCGGAGGGCCCCGAAGCCACGCCCGTTGGTGTCTACGTAAGTGTTTTGACTGCTCTTGTTTTGGTTGTTTTGTCTTGGCTTTGCTTTTTCCAAACTTCTTATGTTCGTTTGTCCTGCTGAGCAGGGCTCCCCTTTCCGTGTCACGGGCCCCGTCCCGCATGGACCCGGCCGCCGCCCTCCGAGAGGCGACGGAGAGGAACGCGCGGGAGGCGTGGGAGGAGCGGGAGGCGGCTGTGCGGCTAGAGGCCGAAGCAGCGACCGCGGCGCGGGCGAAGGCCGATGCCGCAGCCAAGGCGCAGGCGAACATGGCGGCCAAGGCGCAGGCGGAGGCCGACGTCAAGGCCGTGGAGGACCCGGCCCGGAACATGGTTCCCGAGGCCGCTGACCCGCAGCAGCCTGAGCCGCCGGTGGTGGACGACCGGATGCCGACTGGAGGAGGCGGTGTTGACCAGACGGCACCGGGGGATGGGACGGCCGACCTCCTCATCCTGGAGGGCGCTCGGCGGGCGCCCGGTGCTGATGAGCGGGGTCCAACGCCAAGCTGGTGGAGGGCTAGGCCCTGGTGACCCGCGCTTCCACGCGCATGTGCCCATCGCGGGCGACTTCTGTGCCGAGGCCGGTATGTGTCGAGGCCGCGAGCTCGCAGGCGGCCGACACCAAGGCCACGAGCGCCACTCTGCCTAGTTGGGCGCAAGGAGCCGGCCTAGCCGCCCTGAACATTGTGGTGCAGGAAGTCCTCGACACGTTCAAGATCCATGGCGCCACCCTCCTGCAGGCGAGGAGCGAGCTGGTGGCGATGCAAACAACCGTCCGGGTATGCGCTTGAATTATCCTTTTGCTTTTGCGGTCTTTAGTGGGGGCGCGCCAGTGCACCCACTGGGTGTAGCCCCCGAGTTCCGAGCCGGCTGCTGAGCAGGCTGGTTGGAACTCCACGGCGTATTTTCGAATGCTGAAGCATTGCTCTTGTTGCAGGACTATCATAATCTGCGCACGGCCGCCTACAACTCCCAGAACCAGCAGCTCGCCAACCGGACTGCTGAGCTGAACAAGAGCCGCGGTACGTAGGCCGTCTTCTAGTGGGGGCGCGCAAGCGCACCCATTGGGTGTAGCCCCCGATATTCGGGGCGACTGCTGAGCAGTCGGGCCGGATCTTCCGGAGACTTCTTGTCTTTGTTGATTTTGACATTTCTCTTGTGTTTTTGCAGAGGCCGCCGCCCATCTTCGGACGCGCGTGTGCGAGCTTGAGGGCCAGCTCCGGGATAGGAGCAAGAGCGCAGCCAGGCGACCGCAGAGCGCAACCATCTTGTGAAGGAGCTGGCGGACAAGGCGGCTCGGTACAAGGCAGAGATCCAGCAGCTGAAGGACGGGGAGGCTCTCCTCAAGGCCGAGTTCGAGACCGAGCGCTCGGACTGGGTCGAGAGGGAGAAGCTGCTATCGGACGGCTATGGGGTGATCGAGGACATGGTCGAAGGTAGATCCTTTCTTCCTTTGTTGCTTGGTCGCCGGTTGCTACATGCGGCCGACTTTTAAATCTTGGGCTTCTTTTGCAGAGTATTTCCCTAGTCGCTCTGTCGCCGTCTACCAGGCAATCAAAGCACGGAGCGAATAGCGGAGGAGGACGGGCGCGAACATTCCGCAGGACTCGCCCCGGACTCTAGGCGAGCAGCTCATGGCCTACAAGATGCGCCTTGAGCCAGCGCACCGCCTGCTCCGCCGACTTCAGCGCGCCGGGTCGCAGGTCCTGGCGGGGCTCTGGCCGGGTGAGCGGATTCCTCGGACTCCCAGCCGGACTGCCGACTGGCTGGACGTGGCAGCCAAGCGGCTTGAGGCCTGGAAGGGCGCCGCAGCTCGGGCGGGTGCCAAGACGGCGCTGGAGTTCGTCAAGGCATGGTATCCGGGCGTGAGGTTGGCTCAGCTGGCCACCTTCCGCCAGGAGGCAGGACCAGAGCTGGAGGCGGTGAATGATGAGATCGTCCAGCGCGCGGCAGCACTCGCCGACTACGCCGATGTCGGTGTCTTCATCTCGGAGCGAGCGGAAGACGGCACTGAGGCGTCGCCATCCTGGTTCGGGCTGGACCCGAACGTGGGGGAGGACTCGGCGGAGGGCGAGGACGATGAGGACGAGGAAGGCGAGGATGTCGCACCAGACGGCTGAGCAACCAGCCGGACTCAGCCCGATCGGGCCTCGGCCACCGGGCCGCAGGAGACTACATCAGCCACCGCCGACGCCGACCAGGCCGAGACCCAACAGTCAGACGCTCCACTAGCCAGCGCTTCAGCCACTGCCGACCTGTCCACGCCGCCCGCAGCGCCCTTGGCCTAGGCAGCCCTTTATCTTTTTAACATTTTCTGTCTTGTACTTGAGCAAACAAGTTAATCATGCGCAGTTCCACCCACTGGGGGTCTAAATCAAACTCAGTTGAATGCTGGCCTTGGGCCTTTTGCGATGTAAATAATTTATCTCCCACGTGCTTGTATCTTTTGCTGGGTTCTAGCTCAGCTTTGCCTTTGCTCTATTTGGCTTTTTCTTTTGCCGCCTTCCTTTGGCTGCCGCCCTTCCAGCCGGACAGTCGCGCTGTGGTCTGTGGCTGGGTCACGGACTTGGCCGTTTTAGGATAGGCAAGTTACTTTGGCCGCCTAGAGCGTAGCTAGTCGAGCAAGAAGACGGCCGGCCGGCTGCTGAGCAGCCGGATGGGTGAGGCTAGGAGCCGGCCTGGCCTGTGTTGGCGTTCTTCCTTAGTCGTTTTTCATGTGGACAGCGATTCCGATCTTTAGCTCTTGCCAGCCAGACAGTCGCGCTGCGAGCTGTAGCTGAGGCGAAGAGAGGGCTTTGGCGTCAGCACACTACTTGGCCGACTTCGGGTGGTTCCAACTTCGGTCAAGGCAGCGAGCCCCCGGGCCGGCTGACCGGACCCGGACAGGGCGAAAGAATGAAAGAACACATTCATAGGCGAAGCTTATCATGTAGATAAAAAGGTAGCCCCCGAGTGTGCCTCGGGGGACCTGTTGTCTTTGCTTAATACAAAAGGTAGCGTGGTACATACACTGCATCAACTGTAAAATGGGCAGAGAAGATTCGCGTTCCATGGTCGCTCCGTCTCTTGGCCGGAATTGTCCCTCTTGCGAGCCCTGGGCTTCTGTGCGTCGATGAGGTAGTAGGAGTCGTTGCCCAGGGCTTTGCTGATGATGAAAGGCCCCTCCCAAGGAGTCGAGAGCTTGTGCTAGCCGGCTGTTCACTGGATCAGGCGGAGCACAAGATCACCCTCGCGGAAAGCACGCGGGTTGACCTTCTTGCTGTGGTAGCGGCGCACGCTCTGCTGGTAGATGGCGGACCAGCTAAGTGCCAGCAGCCGGGCCTCTTCCAGCAGATCGATGGCGTCTTCTCGCGCCTCCTTGGCTTCCGCCGCCGTGTACATGGTGACATGAGGTGAGTCGAACTCAATATCTGTTGGGATGACAGCCTCAGCCCCGTACACGAGGAAGAAGGGTGTGAAGCCGGTTGCTTTGTTCGGCTGGTCCGAAGACTCCAAAGGACGGCCGGCAGCTCCTTGATCCAGCAACCGGCCGAGGGCTCTAGGGTCTCGACCAGCCGGGGCTTGATGCCGAGCAGGATGAGGCCGTTTGCTCGCTCCACCTGGCCGTTTGACTGCGGATGGGCAAAGGATGCTAAGTCCAGTCGGATGCCCTACGTCACGCAGAAACGGGCCAAGGCGCCTTTGGCGAAGTTTGTGCCAGTCGGATGCTGTGCGGGATGCCGTACCAGACGGTGATGTCGGCGATGAATGTGACAGCAGTCGGACCATTCAGCTTCTTGATTGGCTTCGCCTCAATCCACTTTGTGAACTTGTCCACGGCGACCAGCAGATGGGTCAAGCCGCCGCGTGCTGTCTTGAATGGGCCCACCATGTCCAATCCCCATACGGCAAACGGCCAGGTGATGGGAATGGTCTTGAGTGCAGAGGCCGGCAGGTGCTGCTTGGAGCTGAAGCGCTGGCACCCCTTGCACTTGCGGACCAACTCCTTGGCGTCGTCCAAAGCAGTCGGCCAGAAGAAACCATGGCGGAAAGCTTTGGCGACGAGGGATCTGGAGCCGGCATGGTGGACACATTCGCCTTGATGGATATCTCTCAGGATCTGGATGCCCTTCTCTCGCTCAACGCAGCGCTGAAAAATGACAGTCGCGCTGCACCTAACGAGCTCTCTGTTGACTATCATGTATGCTGCCACCCGACGTTGCACCTGTCGGGCCAAAATCTCATCGGCTGGTAGCTCTCGGCTCACCAGGAAGTTGAGGGTGGGTTGCGCCCAGGATGGAGCTTCTACCACTGTCATGACAGCAACTGGCACCAGTGGGGTCGGGTTGGGAGGCGGCGGGTTGGAGCCGGCCGCTGCTTGCTGCGTCACTGAAGTCCCTGGGCCGAGTGCTGCAGTACCAGGGCCGGGTTCTGAAGTCCCTAGGACGGGTGCGGGTGCTGCAGCCCCCGGGCCGCTTGCTGAAGTCCCCGGGCTTACTGCTGAAGTCCCCGAGCCGGATCCGACTGCTCCGGGGTCAGCCGGCACGAAGATGGACTCTGGTTCTGGCGAAGGCTAAATAGACGACTTGCGCAAGCACTCGAGGGAGACGCCAGTTGGTATTGCTTGCCGGATGGAGCCGATCCGTGCCAGGGCGTCGGCTTGCTCGTTGTCGGCTCGTGGCACATGAAGGAACTCGCACCCGTCGAAGTGGCCGCTGATTTGCCGGACGAGGAAGCGGTATCTTTCCATGTTGGCGTCCTTGGCGTCCCAGTCGCCAGAAGACTGTTGGACCACCAAGTCTGAATCGCCGTAGCACAGAATCCAGCGGATGCCGATCTCCTTGACTAGCCGGAGCCCGTGGACGAGTGCCTCGTACTCGGCCACGTTGTTGGAGGTGGCGAAGTGGATCTGTAGCGTGTACTTGAGCTTGTCGCCTTTGGGAGAGGTAAGGACAATGTCGGCTCCCAGACCGGTGCGCATCTTCGAGCCATCAAAGTGCATCCGCCAATGAGTGGAATCCGGCGCTGCTGGCAGGTACTGGGTCTCGGCCTAGTTGACGAGGAAGTCGGCCAGCGCTTAGGACTTGATGGCGGTGCGCGGCTGGTAGAGGATGGTGTCGGGGGCCAGCTCAATGGCCCATTTGGCCACCCGGCCTGAGGCATCTCTGTTGCCTATGATCTCGGCAAGGGGGGCGGTGCAGACAACCGTGATGGTATGCTCCTGGAAATACTGCTTCAGCTTCTTGGCGGCAAAGTACACGCCATAGCACATCTTATGGTAGTGGGGGTAGTTTTGCTTGGAGGCGGAGAGCACCTCGCTCAGGTAGTTGACCGGCCTCTGGACTGGCTGGGCCTTGCCGTCTTCTGGGCGCTTGACCACGATCACGGTGCTGACCACCCGGCTCGTGGCGGCGATGTAGAGGAACATGGGCTCTTTAGCAGCCGGAGCGGCCAGAACAGGCGGCGTGGACATCACGCGCTTGAGCTGGAGGAAGGCCTCGTCCGCCTGGTCAGTCCACTCGAAGTAGGTGGTCTTCTTCATCAGCTGGTACAGTGGGAGGGCCTTCTCGCCCAGATGACTGATGAACCGGCAAAGTGATGCCAAGCACCCGGTGAACTTCTGGACGTCCCGCAGCCGGGTCGGCCTCTGCATCTGCTCGATGGCCTTGATCTTCATGGGGTTGCACTCTGCTGAGGAGACAGAGCCGCCGATCCGGCTGGCGGAGGCGGCAGGCGCTCGCCCTTGGCAATTCTGGCGAGCCAGTTGCACTTCCGAGTGGTGTGGTTGGACGGCTTCACGCCGCTGTGGAACTTGCATGGGGCATCGAGGGCTCGCTCGAAGGAGAAGGCGGGCAGCCAAGCACCCTTGCCGCCTTTCTGACGCTTGGGGCCGGGTTGTCCTTCCGGCTGCTGGTCTTCGACGGTTGCTACTTGTCGGCTGTTGGAAGCCGGCTGCTGGGCTTTGCGCTTGTTGTCGTTCGGCTATTGGCGCCGGTTGGTGTCACCAGCCGGAGCTTGAGGGGCCGACTGGATCACCTTCCCGGACGCGTCATTCTGGATCTCCGACTTCATGGAGGAGTCGGCCATGGCATACTTGTCCGCCATGACCAGGAGTTCGTCCAATGTAGCTGGCTCATCGCACAGGAGCTTGTGCTTGAGCAGAGTGCCTTCTCTGCACCCGGCGGTGAAGTATTCGATGGCCTGTACCTCGTGCACCCCATCACAGGAGTTGCGCAGCTCGGCCCAGCGTGTCAGGTAGTCGAGGGTGGACTCGGTCAGCCCCTGAACGCACATGGAGAGCTGGCGAGGCTTGGGGGGCCGCTTGTAGGTGCTGGTGAAGTTGCGGATGAAGACATCGGCGAAGTCCAGCCAGCTGTTGACGCTGTAGGGCTTGAGGCTGTTCAGCCATGTCCGGGTCATGCCCTGGAGCATGAGCGGAACGCACTTCATGGCAACGCGCTTGTTGCCGTTTGCTATGCTAACAGCCGATGAGTAGTCGGTCAGCCAGTCCTCTGGCTTCACGGAGCCGGTGTACTTGGGAGTGTCTCGAGGGAGCGAGAACCCTTTGGGGAAGGGCTCGTCGCGGATGCGGGGGTCAAAGCAGGCCGGGCCGATTGTTACTTCCTCTTCTACGGCCAGCGACCGAGCGAGCCGCTCGATCCGGTGGCGCGCATCATTTTCTCCGACTCCTTCACGGGGGCCCAATCGGCCTCCGAGAGTCGGATGATCCACAGGAGGCAGAGAGGCCAGCCTTTCCCTGCGAGGGGGAGGCGGACGCTCATCCCGCTGGTGCTCCACCCGTGGGCGGTTGTCATGGCGGCGCACAACCGTAAGGCGAGTGCGCCGGCTTCGGCTAGCAGCCGGCTCCGGGTCTTGCTGACCGTGGTCTCCGCCTGCTGGGGACCGGGAGGTTGCTCCATGCTCACGGCGGGGGGGGATGGTTTTCGGCTTGCTTGCCGGCAACCATCGTGCGGTGGTATGCGTCTTGCTGCGTGGTTGCAGCATCGAGGAGCTCCTGGAGGCGCGCCATCTGGCTGCGCCGCTCGTCACCCTCCAGGTTATCCAGCTCATCTGCGGGCGCCTGGGAAGTGCATAGGTTCTCCACTGGGGTGGCGTAGACCTGGGGTCCGACCACCAGCATGCTGGCTATGGCCGCGCCGTGTTGCCGAACGGCGCCGGCTCGGCTGGGCTCGCCGGCAGCCGGTGTGCCGCTTGCGATGCGATCGATCTCGCGTTGGCAGGCCTCAGCGCAGCGCCTCATGGCCGCCATCTTGTTGGCGCTTTCAAGGAGCGTGACACGGAATGCCTCCAGCATCGCTCCATCGGCGTTAGCAGCAACGGGGGTGGCCAGGCCCTGCACGGCCGCTCGCAGCAGATCCTGGGCAGCCCCGGCGGAATCATCACCGTGGCCAGTGACCAGCACCTCCGCGATGGTGCCGGCATTGGTGTTGCTGGCAACGGGAGGGAGAGGATCGTCAATGACCACCACGTCGACGGGGAACCCGTTGGTGGAGGCCTTGTCGGAGTCGCTGAGCATCTCGACAGGCTCGATGGAGGGGTCGGTGAAGCCGACGGACTCCGTGTCGGAGGCGGGCGCGTCGGAGATGCCGAGCTTGCCGACGAGGTCGATGAGGCAGCTCACGGGGCACGCCGCTCCCGCGTCAGGGGCGGGCTCGTCGGAGAAGCTGGCCTTGCCGAAGAGGTCGCCAAGGCAGCTCGCGGGGCAGGCTGCTCCCGCGTAAAGCGATGCGCTAATGCATACGCCAACGAGAGCGTCGGGCTGGCTGATCAGGCCAGGCGCGATGTGCTCGTCGGAGAGGAAGAGGGTTCCCGTCCAGAACATGTCTCCGGCCGACGCTGCGCTTTGCCCCATGGTGGGCGCCAACTGTCGGGGTATTCTCGCGACAGATGCCAGAGGGTGGCTTATCATGGATGGGGACAAGAGGACATCGTCGGGCACTGGAAGCGGGAATGGGCGAGAGCTCAAACGCACGCGAGTCTTACCCAGGTTCGGGGCTCTCCGAGGAGATAACACCCCTAGTCCTACTCTGCGGGGTCTCCGCATGATTACTATGATCAGATAGTGGCTACAATCGTGCTCCTTGAGCTGTATGCTAGAGGAAGAAGAAGGGCAAGGCTAGCTCTCTTACTTCTCCTAGCTATGGGTGTGTGAATGGCGTGGGTCCTCCACCCCTTGCATGGGTGAGCCTGGGGGGTTTATATAGGCCTACCCCCAGGGGTACAATGGTAATAGGGCCGGGTGTAGGACCCGGAAGTCAGTGTCTATGGTCGCCGGGCTCTCTGCCGGCTGCTGGGGCCCGCAACCTGGTGGGCCCCGCTGGCGGTCGACAGGTAGGGCCCGCCGCCTGCGGGCCACATTGATTGCCTTTTGCTGTAGCCTCGCCCTTGATGACGGGGGCCTTGTCGGGGGAGCCATGGCTACAGTCTCGCCGCCTGGCATGCGCTCACTGTAGCCACGCTCCGTCTTGTCAGAGTAACGGCGCGTTGACCCCGAGAGGAGAGAGGGGCCGGCTGCTGGGAGCTGGTCCGCCACCAAAGCCGCCTTCTTGAGGAGCGCCGTCTTTTGGTTGCTCATAGACAGGTAGGGCCCGCCGCCTACGGGCCGTACCTACCGCCCGTCGTGGGAGCATGGCCCTTGCTGACGAGGGCTACGTCATGGGCCGCGTGGCTACAGTGCCGCGCCTGGCAGAGGGGTGTCCGCTTGGTCAGCCTGCACTGTAGCCACGCTCCTCTGGGATTTGGGGGAACAGTTGACCTTGTAGCCACGCCCCATCTTATCGTAATGAATGGGTGCAGACTTCGAGGGGAGGAGGGGCCGTCTGCTAGGATCCGGCCTCCCTCGAAGCCGCCCTCTGAGAGCGTGCCGCCATCTGGGAGCTGGCCTCTTGGGCCAGCCGGCCCAAGGAGCCGGCCATGCGTCCGGAAGGTGTGAGGGGCTTTGCTGGCCCTGATGCCTTGAAATGCTATGGGGTGTTGATGAGGCTACCCGTGGTCAATCCCTCCGACAAAAATACAAGGTGCGGTATATGTTTACTAGCTGCTTGATATTTGTGCAGACAGATGTCTGCCCATTGCTATTTGGCAAACAAACAAGGTGACCTCAATTTTGGTGGAACTACACAAGAGAATAGTATAGTCACTGCATGCAGTGCCATTTGAAAATAGACACAGAAATATTGGATAGTCACTTCATGGACTGCACAAAAGTAGTACTGTACTATTTATTGGTCAACACTTGGTGCTTAATTGCTTTGGTCTGATTATACAATGGGCATCATTTTGCCTAAGTTAAAGTTTGTATTCCGAAAATAGTCTCGCCGTGTGATCGAGAGAAGACCAAATCATATTGCAGTGGATGTTCCTCCATCATGTGTGGTTCATTCTCATGGTTCCAGCTGTTGGTGAAACCACTTACGTTTGCAAGAGGAATTGTAGACTTCACAAACAAATCTGTCTTTCACTCTGTACTGAATGTTGGCCCAGAGAAGCATCCATGTTAGTAGCAAGAACATATGTTTTTTCTAGATCTTTGCTTTTGGAGCTACATATTTGTATATGATATGTGAATCATTGAGATGCATTAACATGTTGATCTTATGTATGGGACTCGTACTAGTTGGTTGTGAATTTGGGCTACTAATGTGAACATATTACAATGACAGGCCTGTGAGTCTCGTGTGAACATTTCGAACGGATCGTCTCTTACTACTGTGCACAGCATGATCCTTATTTCTGCGTGCTCAGTGTTTACAAGTTACTAGTAGTTCCTTATTTCTGTTCGCTCAGTGTTTACAAGTTACTGATCAATCACTAGCTAGCCTACTAATACGCTCCTGGCAGTTTTAGTTGCAATGCAATATCCTAAGGTGGCAGTTTTTTGAATAAAAATGCCTACCTCTGAAGAAACTGACACGCTGTTTTGAAGAAAATGCCATGCGATTCTTAAGAAACTGCTAGCAAAAACGTTCGCAAATGCCTTATCTCCCAGCGAACGTTCATCAGCTATTGCGATCCTACACATACACTATCCGACTGACTTGATCCTACGCGATTAACCAGTGGATCACGCACGTACCTCATCTAGTTGAATCCAGCGCACTCGTTTGACCGTCATGCCGACGTGCGACCCAGCACGGACGGGACGCACCACTGACGGGACAGGACGGGACGGCACAGCCATAATTTCAGTTTTTCTAATTTTCCATGGCAAGCTGGCGCGCTAAGCCATGCATGCTTATGCATTGAATTCCGATGACCGCGATGACCATCGCGTTTCCCACGACACGCTGGTTCACCTACCTTCCGCCTATAATTACTGGTTCCTAGCGTTCTCCGGTGGCACCATCACCCAACTCGCCCTATCCTCATAAGCCCCCACCGGCCCGACGTCGCTCGCCACTTTCCCTCGCACTCGCCACGTCCGTCATGCCCCCGCTCGTCCGCAATAGGCGACGCCGAAGCCGATCACCACCGGAACTAGTGTTCAGTTTTTCACCGGAAGGCAGACGGAGGGAGGAGGCATTCTATCGGTCTTTAGATGGCAATGCGGAGTATAAGGACTTGTTGGAGCGTGACCGCCTGGCGGAGGAGCAGCGTATCGCCGATTTGCGTCGCCATTGGGGCATGGAGCAGCAGCGCACCGACACTGTGAGTCGTGAGCAGAGCACCCGCAACTGGGCCGACTACGTGGAGGCCGGCGCCCGGCAAATAGCCCTGGAGACTGTTAGGCACGCACGCGTTTGCGACGCCGAATTTTACTACCAGCTCGTCAAGTGGGTTTCCCGCTTAGAAACCGAAGCTTTGGTGGATGACGCCGGCATGGAAAGGGCCAAGGCGCGCGAGCAACGCGCC
Source organism: Thinopyrum elongatum (assembly GCA_011799875.1). NCBI lineage: Eukaryota > Viridiplantae > Streptophyta > Magnoliopsida > Poales > Poaceae > Thinopyrum > Thinopyrum elongatum. Next base: position 100,558,942 of record CM022303.1, on the reverse strand, counting down.
CTATCGCACCTCTGGCTAGTCCGAGGCTAGGAGAAGGACGTCGGTGCCAGCGTTTAGCGTGTACCGCACATGGCTGCCGGCATCGTCTAGTTAGCTAAGAGTAAGTTAGTACTTGTACACTACTAGAGTATAAGTGGGAGTAGATAGTTAACCTGGCTATGATGGTTGTCAAAGTGGAAGTTCAGTACTCTATATCTGGATCAAACCTGTTACATTGCTCTGAATGCTGAACTTTCCGTTTGAACGTATGGAATGGGCTGTTATTTTTTTAACTGGGCTATATTTGTCCGCCACGGGTTTAGAGGCTGATATGTGGGCCTACTAGGTTGATGCGTACACAATCACGAGATAATTGTACGTGGAGAGGATGACAGCAGGGACCCACCAGGGTCATGGCAGTACGCAAGCAAGTGCCTCCTTATTTCAAGCCAAAAAATGTTTCCTCCTAATGGATTTCTGACATCTGGGTCCCATGTCATTGTCAACGTAGTCAATAAATGAGAAAATTGCACAATGAGCGGTTGACACCAGGGACCCAGCAGCTCGCCCAGTTCTTTTTGTTTTTGAGACGGAAGCAGGGTGTCAACTGGGTTGTGCGGGGCACTCTGGCCTGTCTAGCCAGCCTTTTATTTTATGTTTACCACAAGACCAACCCAGTAGTTTTTTTTTCTTTCTGAAAATGGCTAGTCCAGTTTTTTTGTTCTTTTGTAGAATACCCAACCGAGGCCTACTTGCTTTGTCAGCCCTGTTGTGCTGCAAATCTTTCAAGACGAGGAGAGTTTCATTCGGCTTGCCCAGAAAATGGGCTATCAGTAATGAGAAATGGGCTGTACATTTTTAAAACACATCAAACCGGCAATTAGTTTCAAAAAAAAAATCATTTCAAGATTTTAAATTCCATTGATTTTTATGCGTGCACAATTATTTGGATTTTATAATGATATAAATTTATTTTTCAAATTAGTTTGAATCTGACTCGAAATTTCGGGATTAAAACAGTTGGGACTGCACCAAAATATGTAAAATTCCGTATAATTTTTTAACCGTGGCCACAATATGGGTTGTAATGCTAACAAAAAGAATATGGGCTCCAAAAAAATCCTTAAGAATTAGCAAATGGGCTGTAAATTATTAGAAATAATGGCAGATGGGCTATATACTATTTTTCACACATTTGAGGCTGACTTGTGCGCCTACTATAGGTTGACGCGTACGCTTTCCTAAAAAAAAGGTTGACGCACATGCAACGCCGTGTCAACTTAGTCAACACACGAGAGCCGTGACTGTTGGATGTCCATCCAACGGCTGTCGTGCTTCTTCAATCTCTGCTCTTCCTGCTCCAGCCGCTCAAACAAGCACCGGCGGGACTGCCTGCTCCCTCCTCCTGCGGCCGGTTGTGCTGCCGCGTAGGCCTCACCGCCCCATCGTACTTCCATCGCTGGCCTAGCCATCCCTCTACTCACCCAGACCTCCTGTTATTCTCCGGCGACGGCAGCCTCACACGGCAGCTGAAGCAGTAAACCCTCGTACTCCCCTCCGCGTGGGAAACCACTTCCAAGTCTTCCCCGGCTCCTGGTCATTCCCTTCCTAGGCCTCGCCGTTGTCCCCGCCTTGGTGCTCTTGACGCGGCGTGGTCAACGTGGTCAAGGAACAACTTCCATCGGAAGAGGACTGTACGTGGAGAGGCTGACAGCTGGGTCCACGGCCGCAGCAAAGAAGTGCCTCCTTATTACGCGCAAAATAATGATTCCTCCACCTGACAGCGGGACCCACCGGAAGGGCCTCTGTATTTCATGAAAAAAACATTCCCCCCGCCGACAGCTCGGACCCACCAGCTATATCTTCGAACGCAAGGAAGTGCCTCCTTATTACGCACAAAAAATGAATACCCTAGCTGCTAGGTGGGACCCACCATATTTGAAGGCTGACTTATGGGCCTACTAAGTTGACGCGGACGCAGGGCTTTGTCAACTTGGTCAATATAAATGATTCTAGTTGCGGTGACCGTACGATGTCCATCCAACGGCTGTCATGCTTCTCCAACCTCTGGTCTTCTTGCTCCAGCCACCCAAACCATCGTGGGCCGTGCCGCCTGCTCCTGCCTCCCATGGCCGGCTGTGCTGCCGCACAGGCCTCACCGCCCCCTCCTACTCCAACCTCTGGCTAGGTCATTCCTCTACTGACCCACAACCCTGTTATTCTGCAGCGACGGCAGCCTCACACCGCAGCCTAACCAGTCAACCCTCGTACTCCTCTCCACGTGAGCATCCACTGCCGCGTCTTCCCTGGCTCCGCGTCGTCCCCTTCCTAGGCCTCGCCGTCGTCCACCGCCTTGGTGCTCTCGGTGCGGCGTGGTCAACGTGGTCAAGGAACGACTTCCATTGGAAGAGGACTGTACATGGAGAGGCTGACAGTTGGGTCCACGGCTGCAGCAAGGAAGTGCCTCCTATTACGCGTAAAATAAGTATTCCTCCACTAGACAGCAGGGACCCACCAGAAGGGACTCTGTATTTTGCGAAAAAACGTTTCCCCCTGACAGCTGGTACCCACCAGCTACATCTTCGCACGCAAGAAAGTGCTTCCATACTACGGGCAAAAAAATGATTCTTCCCCCTGACAGCTGGGACCCACCAGCTATATCTTTGCACGCAAGGAAGTGCATCCTTATCCTCCCTAACAGCTGGGACCCACCCGGTCGAAGCGTACATAGCGTTGTCGCGAACATGTACGTACATACTGGTCGATCGGTCTCTCTGCAGCGATGAACTGTGGCCGAGTAAGGAGCGGCCCGTGTCGTAGTAGAGGCATGGACGTAGCATGTCACGCAGTCCCGACTATATCGTGTACATGTACGTACAGCCACACTGCAAGAAAATAAATACGGCTACGTACGTACATACGGGCGGAGTCTCGAACGCGTACAGCGACGTCCTCCTGTTCATCGGCAGCCAACCGGCTGGGTCGCAATGGAGGAAACAGCATCGTGTTCATCGGGAGGCAATAGAATACGTCGTGTTCATCGGGAGCCAACCGGATTGGACGGAACAGCCAAAACGAGGTCTGGCATACCATAGAATGGAGGAAACGGGCCTTCTGTTTGACCGCGTACGGTCGAAACGGGGTCCTGTGTATCGGGAATGGTCTGGCGTACCGCAAAACGGAGGAAACGAACTTGTGTTCGAGTGCCTACGGTCGAAACGGGGTCCTGTTGATCGGGAGAGCTGTCGCATAACGCAAAATGGAGGAAACGGACTTGTGTTGGAGCACCTACGGTCGAAACGGGGTCCTGTTCATCCACCATCTACTGCCTCGCTCCAGCCTCCATGGGCTATTGTTCATCCACCGTCGACCTCCTCCAGCCTCCATGGGCTACTGTTCATCTAGGGGCTACTGTTCATCAGCCTCCACCGGCTGCTGTTCATAGAGCCTCCATGGGGTCCTATTCATCCACCCCCAACCGGCTGGGGTGCGGCGGCCTCCTCGGGGTCCTGTTCATCCAGCTGCAATGGCCTATTACCACGGGGTCATGTTCATCCAACCCCCACCGGGAACTATTCATCCACAGCCAACCAACCGGCTCGACTCACCACGTCTCGACTCATTCTACGTACCGCGCACACGGTAGCAACAGTCACTATTCATCGAGAGGCAACCCAACACCGGCTGGCTACGTCTCGCACGAGGGCTCGATCAGCTTCAGTAAGCAACAACAGTGATTGATCGCTCGGGTTCATTTAGCAGCAGCAGCGAAGGAATCGCTCGGGTTCAGTCAGCAGCGAATGAATCACTCGGGTTCAGTTAATAGCCAAGGGATGGATCGCTCGGGTTCAGTTAGCCAACACCTCACACACACGCGCGTACACGAGAGAAACGCGCAAACCTCCATGCATCGCTCGACCCATCGTTCGGTACTCGATCGGTTGGATCGTGAAGAAAGTTCGACTACATCAACCGCGTTGTCAAACGCTTCCACTTACGGTCTACAAGGGTACGTAGACACACTCTCCCCTCTCGTTGCTATGCATCTCCATGGATAGATCTTGCGTGAGCGTAGAAATTTTTTTGTTTTCCATGCAACGTTTCCCAACAGTGGTATCAGAGCCAGGTTTATGCGTAGATGATATGCACGAGTAGAACACAAAGAGTTGTGGGCGGTGATGGTCATACTGCTTACCACCAACGCCTTATTTTGATTCGGCGGTATTGTAAGATGAAGCGGCCCGGACCAACCTTACATGTCCACGTACATGAGAACGGTTTCACTGACAGACATGCAACTAGTTTTGCATAAAGGTGGCTAGCGGGTGTCTGTTTCTCCTACTTTAGTTGAATCGAATTTGACTGCGGCCGGTCCTTGAAGAAGGTAGTTGTGGTTTTTGCCGTAGGTAAGAACGGTTCTTGCTAGAAGCCCGTAGCAGCCACGTAAAAACTTGCAACAACAAAGTAGAGGACATCTAACTTGTTTTTGCAGGGCATGTTGTGATGTGATTGTTGGAAATATGCCCTAGAGGCAATAATAAAATGGTTATTATTATATTTCCTTGTTCATGATAATTGTCTGTTATTCATGCTATAATTGTGTTATCCGGAAATCGTAATACATGTGTGAATACATAGACCACAACATGTCCCTAGTAAGCCTCTAGTTGACTAGCTCGTTGATCAATAGATGGTTACGGTTTCCTGACCATGGACATTGGATGTCATTGATAACGGGATCACATCATTAGGAGAATGATGTGATGGACAAGACCCAATCCTAAGCCTAGCACTAGATCGTGTAGTTCGTTTGCTAAAGCTTTTCCAATGTCAAGTAACTTTTCCTTAGACCATGAGATTGTGCAACTCCCGGATACCGTAGGAGTGCTTTGGGTGCACCAAACGTCACAACGTAACTGGGTGGCTATAAAGGTGCACTACGGGTATCTCCGAAAGTATCTGTTGGGTTGGCACGAATCGAGACTGGGATTTGTCACTCCATGTAACGGAGAGGTACCTCTGGGCCCACTCGGTAGGACATCATCATAATGAGCTAAATGTGATCAAGGAGTTGTTCACGGGATGATGTGTTACGGAAACGAGTAAAGAGACTTGCCGGTAACGAGATTGAACAAGGTATCGAGATACCGACGATCGAATCTCGGGCAAGTATCGTACCGATAGACAAAGGGAATTGCGTACGGGATTGATTGAATCCTCGACATCGTGGTTCATCCGATGAGATCATCGAGGAGCATGTGGGAGCCAACATGGGTATCCAGATCCCGCTGTTGGTTATTGACCGGAGAGTCGTCTCGGTCATGTCTGCGTGTCTCCCGAACCCGTAGGGTCTACACACTTAAGGTTCGGTGACGCTAGGGTTATAGAGGTATTAGTATGCGGTAACCCGAAGGTTGTTCGGAGTCTCGGATGAGATCCTGGACGTCACGAGGAGTTCCGGAATGGTCCGGAGGTAAAGATTTATATATGGGAAGTCCTATTTTGGCCACCGGAAAATGTTCGGGATTTTTCGGTATTGTACCGAGAAGGTTCTAGAAGGTTCCGGAGTGGGGCCCACCTGCATGGGGGGACCCACATGAACGTGGGTAGTGGGGGCAAGGCCCCACACCCCTAGTCAAGGCGCACCAAGATTCCCCCTTAGAAGAAATAAGATCATATCCCGAAGGGATAAGATCAAGATCCCTAAAAAAGGGGGATAACAATCGGTGGGGAAGGGAAAGGATGGGATTTCTTTCCTTCCACCTTTGCCAACGCCCCAATGGACTTGGAGGGCAAGAAACCAGCCCCCTCCACCCCTATATATAGTGGGGAGGTGCATGGGAGAAACAGCTCAGCCCCTAGCGCCTCCCTCTCCCTCCCGTGACACCTCTTCCTCCTCCAGTAGCGCTTGGCGAAGCCCTGCTGAAATCCCGCTGCTTCCACCACCACACCGTCGTGCTGCTGGATCTCCATCAACCTCTCCTCCCCCCTTGCTGGATCAAGAAGGAGGAGACGTCTCTGCTCCGTACGTGTGTTGAACGCGGAGGTGCCGTCCGTTCGGCGCTCGGTCATCGGTGATTTGGATCACGACGAGTACGACTCCATCAACCCCGTTCTCTTGAACGCTTCCGCTCGCGATCTACAAGGGTATGTAGATACACTCCCCTCTCACTCGTTGCTAGATGACTCCATAGATTGATCTTGGTGATGCGTAGAAAATTTTAAAATTCTGCTAGGTTCCCCAACAGTGGCATCATGAGCTAGGTCTATGCGTAGTATCTTGCACGAGTAGAACACAAAGTAGTTGTGGGCGTCGATTTGTCAATCTTCTTGCCGTTACTAGTCTTATCTTGATTCGGCGGCACTGTGGGATGAAGCGGCCCGGACCGACCTTACACGTACGCTTACGTGAGACAGGTTCCACCGACTGACATGCACTAGTTGCATAAGGTGGCTAGCGGGTGTCTGTCTCTCCCACTTTAGTCGGATCGGATTCGATGAACAGGGTCCTTATGAAGGGTAAATAGAAATTGGCATATCACGTTGTGGTTTTGGCGTAGGTAAGAAACGTTCTTTCTAGAAACCTATAGCAGCCACGTAAAAACTTGCAACAACAATTAGAGGACGTCTAACTTGTTTTTGCAGCAAGTGCTTTGTGATGTGATATGGCCAAAGGATGTGATGAATGATATATGTGATGTATGAGATGATCATGTTCTTGTAATAGGAATCACGACTTGCATGTCGATGAGTATGACAACCGGCAGGAGCCATAGGAGTTGTCTTAATTTATTATATGACCTGCGTGTCATTGAAATTCACCATGTAATTACTTTACTTTATTGCTAACCGTTAGCCGTAGTAGTAGAAGTAATAGTTGGCGAGACAACTTCATGAAGACACGATGATGGAGATCATGATGATGGAGATCATGGTGTCATGCCGGTGACGATGATGATCATGGAGCCCCGAAGATGGAGATCAAAAGGAGCAAAGTGATAATGGCCATATCATGTCACTATTTTGATTGCATGAGATGTTTATCTTGTTTTTGCATCTTATTTGCTTAGAACGATGGTAGCATATATAAGATGATCCCTTACTAAAATTTCAAGAAAGTGTTCCCCCTAACTGTGCACCGTTGCGAAGGTTCGTTGTTTCGAAGCACTACGTGTTGATCGGGTGTGATAGATTCTAACGTTCGAATACAACGGGTGTAAGCCAGATTTACACAGCAATACACTTAGGTTGACTTGACGAGCCTAGCATGTACAGACATGGCCTCGGAACACAAGAGACCGAAAGGTCGAGCATGAGTCGTATAGAAGATACGATCAACATGGGGATGTTCACCGTTGATGACTAGTCCGTCTCACGTGATGATCGGACACGGCCTAGTCGATTCGGATCATGTAATCACTTAGATGACGAGAGGGATGTCTATCTGAGTGGGAGTTCATTACATAATTTGATTAGATGAACTTAATTGTCATGAACTTAGTCTAAATGTTACATATCTATCTTGTAGATCAAATGGCCAACGCTAATGTTACACTCAACTTCAACGCGTTCCTAGAGAAAAACAAGCTGAAAGACGATGGTAGCAACTATGCGGACTGGGTCCGTAACCTGAGGATTATCCTCATAGCTGCCAAGAAATCATATGTCCTTGAAGCACCGTTAGGTGACCCACCTGCTCTCCCAGCACTGCCAGACGATTTGAACGTTTGGCAGACACGCACCGATGATTACTCCTTCGTTCAGTGCGGCATGCTCTTCAGCTTAGAACCGGGGCTCCAAAAGCGTTTTGAGCATCACGGAGCATATGAGATGTTCGAAGAGCTGAAAATGGTTTTCCAAGCTCATGCCCGGATCGAGAGATATGAAGTCTCCGATAAGTTCTACAACTGTAAGATGGAGGAAAATAGTTCTGTCAGCGAGCACATACTCAAAATGTCTGGGTTGCACAGCCGCTTGTCTCAGCTGGGAGTTAATCTCCCGGATGACGCGGTCGTTGACAGAATCCTTCAGTCGCTTCCACCTAGCTACAAGAGCTTCGTGATGAACTTCAACATGCAGGGGATGGAAAAGACCATTCCTGAGGTATATGCGATGCTGAAGTCAGCGGAGGCAGAGATCAGAAAGGAACATCAAGTGTTGATGGTGAATAAAACCACTAAGTTCAAGAAGGGCAAGGGTAAGAAGAACTTCAAGAAGGACGGCAAGGGAGTTGCCGCGCCCGGTAAGCCAGCTGCCCGGAAGAAGTCGAAGAATGGACCCAAGCCTGAGACTGAGTGCTTTTATTGCAAGGGAAACGGTCACTGGAAGCGAAACTGCCCCAAGTACTTGGCGGACAAGAAGGCCGGCAATACCAAAGGTATATATGATATACATGTAATTGATGTGTACCTTACCAGCACTCGTAGTAGTTCCTGGGTATTTGATACCGATGCGGTTGCTCATATTTGTAACTCAAAGCAGGAACTGCGGAATCAGCGTAGACTGGCAAAGGACGAGGTGACGATGCGCGTCGGGAATGGTTCCAAGGTCGATGTGATCGCCGTCGGCACGCTACCTCTGCATCTACCTACGGGATTAGTTTTAAACCTCAATAATTGTTATTTAGTACCAGCTTTGAGCATGAACATTGTATCTGGATCTCGCTTAATGCGAGATGGCTACTCATTTAAATCTGAGAATAATGGTTGTTCTATTTATATGAGAGATATGTTTTATGGTCATGCCCCGCTGGTGAATGGTTTATTTTTATTGAATCTCGAACGTGATGTTACACATGTTTATAATGTGAATGCCAAGAAATGCAAGGTTGATAACGATAGTCCCACATACTTGTGGCACTGCCGCCTTAAACGCATGAAGAAACTCCATGCAGATGGACTTTTGGAGTCTCTTGATTATGAATCATTTGACAGATGCGAACCATGCCTCTTGGGCAAGATGACCAAGACTCCGTTCTCCGGAACAATGGAGCGAGCAACCAACTTATTGGAGATCATACATACTGATGTGTGTGGTCCAATGAGTGTTGAGGCTCGGGGTGGTTATCGTTATGTTCTCACCCTCACCGATGATTTGAGTAGATATGGGTATGTCTACTTGATGAAGCACAAGTCTGAGACCTTTGAAAAGTTCAAGGAATTTCAGAGTGAGGTTGAGAATCAACGTGACAAGAAAATAAAGTTCTTACGATCAGATCGTGGAGGAGAATATTTGAGTCATGAATTTGGCACGCACTTAAGGAAATGTGGAATTGTTTCACAACTCACGCCTCCTGGAACACCTCAGCGTAATGGTGTGTCCGAACGTCGTAATCGCACTCTATTGGATATGGTGCGATCTATGATGTCTCTTACCGATTTACCGCTATCCTTTTGGGGTTATGCTTTAGAGACTGCCGCATTCACTTTAAATAGGGCACCGTCAAAATCCGTTGAGACGACACCGTATGAATTATGGTTTGGGAAGAAACCTAAGCTGTCGTTTCTGAAAGTTTGGGGATGCGATGCTTATGTGAAGAAACTTCAACCAGAGAAGCTCGAACCCAAGTCGGAAAAATGCGTATTCATAGGATACCCTAAGGAAACTATTGGGTATACCTTCTACCTAAGATCCGAGGGCAAGATCTTTGTTGCCAGGAATGGATCCTTTCTAGAGAAAGAGTTTCTCTCGAAAGAAGTAAGTGGGAGGAAAGTGGAGCTTGATGAGATGACCCTCGAACCGGAGAGTAGCGCAGCACAGGAAAATGTTTCTGTGGAGCCTACACCGGCTAGAGAGGAAGTTATTGATAACGATCATGATCAAGCTACCACTGAACTTCGAAGGTCCACGAGGACACGTTCCGCACCAGAGTGGTATGGCAATCCTGTCCTGGAAATCATGTTGTTAGACAACAGTGAACCTTCGAACTATGAAGAAGCGATGGCGGGCCCGGATTCCGACAAATGGCTTGAAGCCATGAAATCCGAGATAGGATCCATGTATGAAAACGAAGTATGGACTTTGACTGACTTGCCCGATGATCGGCAAGCCATAGAAAATAAATGGATCTTTAAGAAGAAGACTGACGCGGATGGTAATGTGACCATCTATAAGGCTCGGCTTGTCGCTAAGGGTTATCGACAAGTTCAAGGGGTTGACTACGATGAGACTTTCTCACCCGTAGCGAAGCTGAAATCCGTCAGAATCATGTTAGCAATTGCCGCATACTATGATTATGAGATATAGCAAATGGACGTCAAAACGGCATTCCTTAATGGTTTTCTTAAGGAAGAGTTGTATATGATACAACCGGAAGGTTTTGTCGACCCTGAGAATGCTGACAAGGTATGCAAGCTCCAGCGCTCAATCTATGGGCTGGTGCAAGCATCTCGGAGTTGGAACATTCGCTTTGACGAGATGATCAAAGCGTTTGGGTTCACACAGACTTATGGAGAAGCCTGTGTTTACAAGAAAGTGAGTGGGAGCTCTGTAGCATTTCTCATATTATATGTGGATGACATACTGCTGATGGGAAATGATATAGAATTCTTGGAAAGTATAAAGGCCTACTTGAATAAGTGTTTTTCAATGAAGGACCTTGGAGAAGCTGCTTATATATTAGGCATCAAGATCTATAGAGATAGATCGAGACGCCTCATAGGTCTTTCGCAAAGCACATACCTTGATAAGATATTGAAGAAGTTCAATATGGATCAGTACAAGAAGGGGTTCTTGCCTGTATTGCAAGGTGTGAAATTGAGCTCGGCTCAATGCCCGACCACGGCAAAAGATATAGAAGAGATGAGTGTCATCCCCTATGCCTCAGCCATAGGGTCTATTATGTATGCCATGCTGTGTACCAGACCTGATGTAAACCTTGCTGTAAGTTTGGTAGGTAGGTACCAAAGTAATCCCGGCAAGGAACACTGGACAGCGGTCAAGAACATCCTGAAGTACCTGAAAAGGACTAAGGATATGTTTCTCGTATATGGAGGTGACGAAGAGCTTGTCGTAAAGGGTTACGTCGACGCTAGCTTCGACACAGATCCGGATGACTCCAAGTCACAAACCGGATACGTGTATATTTTGAATGGTGGAGCGGTAAGCTGGTGCAGTTGCAAGCAAAGCGTCGTGGCGGGTTCTACATGCGAAGCGGAGTACATAGCAGCCTCGGAGGCAGCACACGAAGCAGTATGGATGAAGGAGTTCATCACCGACCTAGGAGTCATTCCAAATGCGTCGGGTCCAATGGATCTCTTCTGTGACAACACTGGAGCTATTGCCCTTGCCAAGGAGCCCAGGTTTCACAAAAGGACCAGGCATATCAAGCGTCGCTTCAACTCCATACGTGAACATGTTCAAGATGGAGACATAGATATTTGTAAAGTGCACACGGATTTGAATGTAGCAGATCCGTTGACTAAACCTCTTTCACGAGCAAAACATGATCAACACCAGTACTCTATGGGTGTTCGATTCATCACAATGTAACTAGATTATTGACTCTAGTGCAAGTGGGAGACTGTTGGAAATATGCCCTAGAGGCAATAATAAAATGGTTATTATTATATTTCCTTGTTCATGATAATTGTCTGTTATTCATGCTATAATTGTGTTATCCGGAAATCGTAATACATGTGTGAATACATAGACCACAACATGTCCCTAGTAAGCCTCTAGTTGACTAGCTCGTTGATCAATAGATGGTTGCGGTTTCCTGACCATGGACATTGGATGTCATTGATAACGGGATCACATCATTAGGAGAATGATGTGATGGACAAGACCTAATCCTAAGCCTAGCACTAGATCGTGTAGTTCGTTTGCTAAAGCTTTTCCAATGTCAAGTAACTTTTCCTTAGACCATGAGATTGTGCAACTCCCGGATACCGTAGGAGTGCTTTGGGTGCACCAAACGTCACAACGTAACTGGGTGGCTATAAAGGTGCACTACGGGTATCTCCGAAAGTATCTGTTGGGTTGGCACGAATCGAGACTGGGATTTGTCACTCCATGTAACGGAGAGGTACCTCTGGGCCCACTCGGTAGGACATCATCATAATGAGCTCAATGTGATCAAGGAGTTGTTCACGGGATGATGTGTTACGGAAACGAGTAAAGAGACTTGCCGGTAACGAGATTGAACAAGGTATCGAGATACCGACGATCGAACCTCGGGCAAGTATCGTACCGATAGACAAAGGGAATTGCGTACGGGATTGATTGAATCCTCGACATCGTGGTTCATCCGATGAGATCATCGAGGAGCATGTGGGAGCCAACATGGGTATCCAGATCCCGCTGTTGGTTATTGACCGGAGAGTCGTCTCGGTCATGTCTGCGTATCTCCCGAACCCGTAGGGTCTACACACTTAAGGTTCGGTGACGCTAGGGTTATAGAGATATTAGTATGCGGTAACCCGAAGGTTGTTCGGAGTCTCGGATGAGATCCTGGACGTCACGAGGAGTTCCGGAATGGCCCGGAGGTAAAGATTTATATATGGGAAGTCCTATTTTGGCCACCGGAAAATGTTCGGGATTTTTCGGTATTGTACCGAGAAGGTTCTAGAAGGTTCCGGAGTGGGGCCCACCTGCATGGGGGGACCCACATGAACGTGGGTAGTGGGGGCAAGGCCCCACACCCCTAGTCAAGGCGCACCAAGATTCCCCCTTAGAAGGAATAAGATCATATCCCGAAGGGATAAGATCAAGATCCCTAAAAAAGGGGGATAACAATCGGTGGGGAAGGGAAAGGATGGGATTTCTTTCCTTCCACCTTTGCCAACGCCCCAATGGACTTGGAGGGCAAGAAACCAGCCCCCTCCACCCCTATATATAGTGGGGAGGTGCATGGGAGAAACAGCTCAGCCCCTGGCGCCTCCCTCTCCCTCCCGTGACACCTCTTCCTCCTCCAGTAGCGCTTGGCGAAGCCCTGCTGAACTCCCGCTGCTTCCACCACCACACCGTCGTGCTGCTGGATCTCCATCAACCTCTCCTCCCCCCTTGCTGGATCAAGAAGGAGGAGACGTCTCTGCTCCGTACGTGTGTTGAACGCGGAGGTGCCGTCCGTTCGGCGCTCGGTCATCGGTGATTTGGATCACGACGAGTACGACTCCATCAACCCCGTTCTCTTGAACGCTTCCGCTCGCGATCTACAAGGGTATGTAGATACACTCCCCTCTCACTCGTTGCTAGATGACTCCATAGATTGATCTTGGTGATGCGTAGAAAATTTTAAAATTCTGCTACGTTCCCCAACAGTGATATGGTCAAGACATGATGTCATCTACGTTGTTGTATGAGATGATCATGTTTTGTAATTTATCGGCAACCGGCAGGAGCCTTATGGTTGTCTCTTTATTGTATGAAATGCAATCGCCAAGTAATTGCTTTACTTTATCGCTATGCGTTAGCAATAGTTGTAGAAGCAATAGTTGGCGAGATGACCAAGACGCAACGATGGTGATCAAGGTGTCGAGCCGGTGACGATGGAGATCATGACGTTGCTTTGGAGATGGAGATCAAAAGCACAAGATGACGATGGCTATATCATGTCACATATTTTGATTGCATGTGATGTTTATCCTTTATGCATTTTATTTTGCTTAGAACGGCGGTAGCATTATAAGATGATCCCTTCACTAAATTTCAAGATAAAAGTGTTCTCCCCGAGTATGCATCGTTGCTAAAGTTCGTCGTTTCAAAGCACCTCGTGATGATCGGGTGTGATATACTCTACGTTCACATAAAACGGGTGTAAGACAGTTTTGCACATGCAGAATAGTTGGGTTAAACTTGATGAGCCTAACATGTACAGACATGGTCTCGGAACACTGGAGACTGGAAGGTCGAACGTGAGTCATATAGTAGATATGTTCAACATAGAGATGTTCACCATTGATGACTACCCCATCTCACGTGATGATTGGACATGGGTTAGTTGATTTGGATCATGTATCACTTAGATAACTTGAGGGATGTTTATATAAGTGGGAGTTCATTAGTAATTTGATTAATTGAACTTAATGTATCATGAACTTAGTCCTGATAGTATTTGCATATCTATGTTGTAGATCAATGGCCCATGCTACCGTTCCCCTGAATTTTAATGTGTTCCTAGAGAAAGCTAAGTTGAAAGATGATGGTAGCAACTACACGGACTGGGTCCATAACTTGAGGATTATCCTCATTGTTGCACAGAAGAATTATTTCCTTGATGCACCGCTAGGTGACAAGCCCGCTCCCGCTAACCTAGATGCTGTGAACGTCTGGCAAACATGGCCTGATGACTACTCTATAGTTCAGTGTGCCATGCTTTATGGCTTAGAACTAGGACTTCAAAGACGTTTTGAACTTCATGGAGCATATGAGATGTTCCAAGAGTTGAAGTTAATATTTCAAGCAAATGCTCGGGTTGAGAGATATGAAGTCTCCAACAAGTTCTATAGCTGCAAGATGGAGGAGAACAGTTCTGTCAGTGAACACATACTCAAAATGTCTGGGTATCATAACCACTTGACTCAGCTGGGAGTTGATCTTCGAGTTGATAGTGTTATTGATAGAGTTCTTCAGTCACTGCCACCAAGCTACAAAGGCTTCGTGATGAACTATAATATGCAAGGGATGAACAAGACAATTCCCGAGCTCTTCGCAATGCTTAAGGTCGCGGAGGTAGAAATCAAGAAAGAGCATCAAGTGTTGATGGTTAACAAGACCACTAGTTTCAAGAAAAAGGGCAAAGGAAAGAAAGGGAACTTCAAGAAGAATGGCAAGCAAGTTGCCAGTCCCGCAAAGAAACCCAAAGCTGGACCTAAGGCTGAAACTGAGTGCTTCTACTGCAAAGGGACTGGTCACTAGAAGCGGAACTGCCCCAAGTATTTGGCGGATAAGAAGGATGGCAAAGTGAACAAAGGTATATTTGATATACATGTTATTGATGTGTTCCTTACTAATGCTCGTAGCAGTGCCTGGGTATTTGATACTGGTTCGGCTGCTCATATTTGTAACTCGAAATAGGAGCTACGGAATAAACGAAGATTGGCTAAGGACGAGGTGACGATGCGCGTCGGAAATGGTTACAAGGTCGATGTGATCGCCGTCGGCACACTACCTCTACATCTACCTTTGGGATTAGTTTTAGACCTCAATAATTGTTATTTGGTGCCCGCGTTCAGCATGAACATTATATCTGGATCTTGTTTGTTGTGAGACGGTTATTCATTTAAGTCAGAGAATAATGGTTGTTCTATTTATATGAATAATATCTTTTATGGTCATGCACCCTTGAGGAGTGGTCTATTCTTGTTGAATCTTGATTGTAGTGATACACATATTCATAATATTGATGCCAAAAGATGCAAAGTTGATAATGATAGGGCAACATATTTGTGGCACTGCCGTTTAGGTCATATTGGTGTAAAGCGCATGAAGAAACTCCGTGCAGATGGACTTTTGGAGTATCAGAGCCATGTTTATGCGTAGTATCTTGCCGAGTAGAACACAAAGTAGTTGTGGGCGTCGATTTGTCAATCTTCTTGCCGCCGTTACTAGTCTTATCTTGATTCGGCGGCACTGTGGGATGAAGCGGCCCGGACCGACCTAACACGTACGCTTACGTGAGACGTTCCACCGACTGACATGCACTAGTTGCATAAGGTGGCTAGCGGGGTGTCTGTCTCTCCACTTTAGTCGGATGGTCGATCGATGAACAGGGTCCTTATGAAGGGTAATAGAAATTGGCATATCACGTTGTGGTTTTGGCGTAGGTAAGAAACGTTCTTGCTAGAAACCTATAGCAGCCACGTAAAAACTTGCAACAACTTAGAGGACGTCTAACTTGTTTTTGCAGCAAGTGCTTTGTGATGTGATATGGCCAAAGGATTGTGATGAATGATATATGTGATGTATGAGATGATCATGTTCTTGTATGAATCACGACTTGCATGTTGATGAGTATGACAACCGCAGGAGCCATAGAGTTGTCTTAATTTATTATAGTGACCTGCGTGTCATTGAAATTCTCGCCATGTAATTACTTTACTTTATTGCTAACCGTTAGCCGTAGTAGTAGAAGTATAGTTGGCGAGGCAACTTCATGAAGACACGATGATGGAGATCATGATGATGGGAGATCATGGTGTCATGCCGGTGACGATGATAGTCATGGAGCCCGAAGATGAGATCAAAAGGAGCAAGTGATAATGGCCATATCATGTCACTATTTTGATTGCATGAGATGTTTATCATGTTTTTGCATCTTATTGCTTAGAACGACGAAGCATATATAGATATCCCTTACTAAATTTCAAGAAAGTGTTCCCCCTAACTGTGCACCGTTGCGAAGGTTCGTTGTTTCGAAGCACTACGTGTTGATCGGTGTGATAGATTCTAACGTTCGAATACAACGGGTGTAAGCCGATTTACACAGCAATACACTTAGGTTGACTTGACGAGCCTAGCATGTACAGACATGGCCTCGGAACACAAGAGACCGAAAGGTCGAGCATGATCGTATAGAAGATACGATCAACATGGGGATGTTCACCGTTGATGACTAGTCCGTCTCACTGTGATGATCGGCCACGGCCTAGTCGATTCGGATCATGTAATCACTTAGATGATGAGAGGGATGTCTATCTGAGTGGGAGTTCATTACATAATTTGATTAGATGAACTTAATTGTCATGAACTTAGTCTAAATGTTACATATCTATCTTGTAGATCAAATGGCCACGCTAATGTTACCCTCAACTTCAACGCGTTCCTAGAGAAAAACAAGCTGAAAGACGATGGTAGGAACTATGCGGACTGGGTCCGTAACCTGAGGATTATCCTCATAGCTGCCAAGAAATCATATGTCCTTGAGCACCGTTAGGTGACCCACCTGCTCTCCCAGCACTGCAAGACGATTTGAACGTTTGGCAGACACGCACCGATGATTACTCCTTCGTTCAGTGCGGCATGCTCTTCAGCTTAGAACCGGCTCCAAAAGCGTTTTGAGCATCACGGAGCATATGAGATGTTCGAGAGCTGAAAATGGTTTTCCAAGCTCATGCCCGATCAGAGATATGAAGTCTCCGATAAGTTCTACAGCTGTAAGATGGAGGAAAATAGTTCTGTCAGCGAGCACATACTCAAAATGTCTGTGTTGCACAGCCGCTGTCTCAGCTGGAGACCCGAAGGCGTTGAAGAATCTCTCAGTAACCTTCCGTACATCTCACTACTGCTACAAGTCTTCGTGGAACTCAACATGCAGGGGATGGAAAAGACCATTCCTGAGGTATATGCGATGCTGAAGTCAGCGGAGGCAGAGATCAGAAAGGAACATCAAGTGTTGATGGTGAAAAAACCACTAAGTTCAGAGAGGGCAAGGGTAAGAAGAACTTCAAGAAGGACGGCAGGGATTGCCGCGCCCGGTAACCACTCCCGGAAGAAGTCGAAGAATGGACCCAAGCCTGAACTGAGTGCTTTTATTGCAAGGGAAACGGTCACTGGAAGCGAAACTGCCCCAAGTACTTGGCGGACAAGAAGGCCGGCATACCAAAGGTATTATGATATCATGTAATTGATGTGTACCTTACCAGCACTCGTAGTAGTTCCTGGGTATTTGATACCGATGCGGTTGCTCATATTTGTAACTCAAAGCAGGAACTGCGGAATCAGCGTAGACTGGCAAAGGACGAGGTGACGATGCGCGTCGGGAATGGTTCCAAGGTCGATGTGATCGCCGTCGGCACGCTACCTCTGCATCTACCTACGGGATTAGTTTTAAACCTCAATAATTTTATTTAGTACCACTTTGAGCATGAACATTGTATCTGGATCTCGCTTAATGCGAGATGGCTACTCATTTAAATCTGAGATAATGGTTGTTCTATTTATATGAGAGATATGTTTTATGGTCTCCCCCGCTGGTGAATGGTTTATTTTTATTGAATCTCGAACGTGATGTTACACATGTTTATAATGTGAATGCCAAGAAATGCAAGTTGATAACGATAGTCCCACATACTTGTGGCACTGCCGCCTTGGTCATTCAGTGTTAAACGCATGAAGAAACTCCATAATGGACTTTTGGAGTCTCTTGATTATGAATCATTTGACAGATGCGAACCATGCCTCTTGGGCAAGATGACCAAGACTCCGTTCTCCGGAACAATGGAGCGAGCAACCAACTTATTGGAGATCATACATACTGATGTGTGTGGTCCAATAGTGTTGAGGCTCGCGGTGGTTATCGTTATGTCTCTCACCCTCACCGATGATTTGAGTAGATATGGGTATGTCTACTTGATGAAGCACAAGTCTGAGACCTTTGAAAAGTTCAAGGAATTTCAGAGTGAGGTTGAGAATCAACGTGACAAGAAAATAAAGTTCTTACGATCAGATCGTGGAGGAAATATTTGAGTCATGAATTTGGCACGCACTTAAGGAATGTGGAATTGTTTCACACTCACGCCGCCTGGACACCTCAGCGTAATGGTGTGTCCGAACGTCGTAATCGCACTCTATTGGATATGGTGCGATCTATGATGTCTCTTACCGATTTACCGCTATCCTTTTGGGGTTATGCTTTAGAGACTGCCGCATTCACTTAAATAGGGCACCGTCAAAATCCGTTGAGACGACACCGTATGAATTATGGTTGGGAAGAAACCTAAGCTTTCGTTTCTGAAAGTTTGGGATGCGATGCTTATGTGAAGAAACTTCAACCAGAGAAGCTCAACCCAGTCGAAAAATGCGTATTCTAGGATACCCTAAGGAAACTATTGGGTATACCTTCTACCTAAGATCCGAGGGCAAGATCTTTGTTGCCAGGAATGGATCCTTTCTAGAGAAAGAGTTTCTCCTCGAAAGAGTAAGTGGAGGAAATTGGAGCTTGATGAGATGACCCTCGAACCGAGAGAGTAGCGCAGCACAGGAAAATGTTTCTGTGGAGCCTACACCGGCTAGAGAGAAGTTATTGATAATGATCATGATCAAGCTACCACTGAACTTCGAAGGTCCACGAGGACACGTTCCGCACCAGAGTGGTATGGCATCCTGTCCTGGAAATCATGTTGTTGACAACAGTGAACCTTCGAACTATGAAGAAGCGATGGCGGGCCCGGATTCCGACAAATGGCTTGAAGCCATGAAATCCGAGAGAGATCCAGTATGAAAACGAAGTATGGACTTTGACTGACTTGCCCGATGATCGGCAAGCCATAGAAAATAAATGGATCTTTAAGAAGAAGACTGACGCGGATGGTAATGTGACCATCTATAAGGCTCGGCTTGTCGCTAAGGTTATCGACAAGTTCAAGGGGTTGACTACGATGAGACTTTCTCACCCGTAGCGAAGCTGAAATCCGTCAAATCATGTTAGCAATTGCCGCATACTATGATTATGAGATATGGCAAATGGACGTCAAAACGGCATTCCTTAAGGTTTTCTTAGGAAGTTTGTATATGATCAACCGGAAGGTTTTGTCGACCCTGAGAATGCTAAGGTATGCAAGCTCCAGCGCTCAATCTATGGGCTGGTGCAGACATCTCGGAGTTGGAACATTCGCTTTGACGAGATGATCAAAGCGTTTGGTTCACAGACTTATGGAGAAGCCTTGTTTACAAGAAAGTGAGTGGGAGCTCTGTAGCATTTCTCATATTATATGTGGATGACATACTGCTGATGGGAAATGATATAGAATTCTTGGAAAGTATAGGCCTACTTGAATAAGTGTTTTTCAATGAAGGACCTTGGAGAAGCTGCTTATATATTAGGCATCAAGATCTATAGAGATAGATCGAGACGCCTCATAGGTCTTTCGCAAAGCACATACCTTGATAAGATATTGAGAAGTTCAATATGGATCAGTCCAAGAAGGGGTTCTTGCCTGTATTGCAAGGTGTGAAATTGGACTCGGCTCAATGCCCGACCACGCGAAAGATATAGAAGAGATGAGTGTCATCCCCTATGCCTCAGCCATAGGGTCTTTATGTATGCCATGCTGTGTACCAGACCTGATTGTAAACCTTGCTGTAGTTTGGTAGGTAGGTACCAAAGTAATCCCGGCAAGGAACACTGGACAGCGGTCAAGAACATCCTGAAGTACCTGAAAAGGACTAAGGATAGTTTTCTCGTATATGGAGGTGACGAAGAGCTCGTCGTAAAGGGTTACGTCGACGCTAGCTTCGACACAGATCCGGATGACTCCAAGTCACAAACCGGATACGTGTATATTTTGAATGGTGGAGCGGTAAGCTGGTGCAGTTGCAAGCAAAGCGTCGTGGCGGGTTCTACATGCGAAGCGGAGTACATAGCAGCCTCGGAGGCAGCACACGAAGCAGTATGGATGAAGGAGTTCATCACCGACCTAGGAGTCATTCCAAATGCGTCGGGTCCAATGGCTCTCTTCGTGACAACACTGGAGCTATTGCCCTTGCCAAGGAGCCCAGGTTTCACAAAAGGACCAGGCATATCAAGCGTCGCTTCAACTCCATACGTGAACATGTTCAAGATGGAGACATAGATATTTGTAAAGTGCACACGGATTTGAATGTAGCAATCCGTTGACTAAACCTCTTTCACAGGCAAAACATGATCAACACCAGTACTCTATGGGTGTTCGTTCATCACATGTAACTAGATTATTGCTCTAGTGCAAGTGGGAGACTGTTGGAAATATGCCCTAGAGGCAATAATAAAGGTTATTATTATATTTCCTTGTTCATGATAATTTCTGTTATTCATGCTATAATTGTGTTATCCGGAAATCGTAATACATTGTGAATACATAGACCACAACATGTCCCTAGTAAGCCTCTAGTTGACTAGCTCGTTGATCAATATGTGTTACGGTTTCCTGACCATGGACATTGGATGTCTTGATAACGGGATCACATCATTAGGAGAATGATGTGATGGACAGACCCATCCTAAGCCTAGCACTAGATCGTGTAGTTCGTTTGCTAAAGCTTTTCCAATGTCAAGTAACTTTTCCTTAGACCATAGATTGTGCAACTCCCGGATACCGTAGGAGTGCTTTGGGTGCACCAAACGTCACAACGTACTGGGTGGCTATAAAGGTGCACTACGGTATCTCCGAAAGTATCTGTTGGGTTGGCACGAATCGAGACTGGGATTTGTCACTCCATTGTACGAGAGGTACCTCTGGGCCCACTCGGTAGGACATCATCATAATGAGCTCATGTGATCAAGGAGTTGTTCACGGGATGATGTGTTACGGAACGAGTAAAGAGACTTGCCGGTACACGAGATTGAACAGGTTCGAGATACCGACGATCGAATCTCGGGCAAGTATCGTACCGATAGACAAGGGAATTGCGTACGGGATTGATTGAATCCTCGACATCGTGGTTCTCCGATGAGATCATCGAGGAGCATGTGGGAGCCAACATGGGTATCCAATCCCGCTGTTGGTTATTGACCGGAGAGTCGTCTCGGTCATGTCTGCGTGTCTCCCGAACCCGTAGGGTCTACACACTTAAGGTTCGGTGACGCTAGGGTTATAGAGATATTATATATGCGGTAACCCGAAGGTTGTTCGGAGTCTCGGATGAGATCCTGGACGTCACGAGGATTTCCAGGAATGGTCCGGAGGTAAAGATTTATATAGGGAAGTCCTATTTTGGCCACCGGAAAATGTTCGGGATTTTTCGGTATTGTACCGAGAAGGTTCTAGAAGGTTCCGGAGTGGGGCCCACCTGCATGGGGGGACCCATGAACGTGGGTAGTGGGGGCAAGGCCCCACACCCCTAGTCAAGGCGCACCAAGATTCCCCCTTAGAAGGAATAAGATCATATCCCGAAGGGATAAGATCAAGATCCCTAAAAAAGGGGGATAACAATCGGTGGGGAAGGGAAAGGATGGGATTTCTTTCCTTCCACCTTTGCCAACGCCCCAAGGATCTTGGAGGCAAGAAACCAGCCCCCTCCACCCCTATATATAGTGGGGAGGTGCATGGGAAGAACACAGCTCAGCCCCTGGCGCCTCCTCTCCCTCCCGTGACACCTCTTCCTCCTCCAGTAGCGCTTGGCGAAGCCCTGCTGAAATCCCGCTGCTTCCACCCACCACACCGTCGTGCTACTTGGAGGGCAAGAAACCAGCCCCCTCCACCCCTATATATAGTGGGGAGGTGCATGGGAGAAACAGCTCAGCCCCTGGCGCCTCCCTCTCCCTCCCGTGACACCTCTTCCTCCTCCAGTAGCGCTTGGCGAAGCCCTGCTGAAATCCCGCTGCTTCCACCACCACACCGTCGTGCTGCTGGATCTCCATCAACCTCTCCTCCCCCCTTGCTGGATCAAGAAGGAGGAGACGTCTCTGCTCCGTATGTGTGTTGAATGCGGAGGTGCCGTCCGTTCGGCGCTCGGTCATCGGTGATTTGGATCACGACGAGTACGACTCCATCAACCCCGTTCTCTTGAACGCTTCCGCTCGCGATCTACAAGGGTATGTAGATACACTCCCCTCTCACTCGTTGCTAGATGACTCCATAGATTGATCTTGGTGATGCGTAGAAAATTTTAAAATTCTGCTACGTTCCCCAACAGTGATATGGTCAAGACATGATGTCATCTACGTTGTTGTATGAGATGATCATGTTTTGTAATTTATCGGCAACCGGCAGGAGCCTTATGGTTGTCTCTTTATTGTATGAAATGCAATCGCCAAGTAATTGCTTTACTTTATCGCTATGCGTTAGCAATAGTTGTAGAAGCAATAGTTGGCGAGATGACCAAGACGCAACGATGGTGATCAAGGTGTCGAGCCGGTGACGATGGAGATCATGACGTTGCTTTGGAGATGGAGATCAAAAGCACAAGATGACGATGGCTATATCATGTCACATATTTTGATTGCATGTGATGTTTATCCTTTATGCATTTTATTTTGCTTAGAACGGCGGTAGCATTATAAGATGATCCCTTCACTAAATTTCAAGATAAAAGTGTTCTCCCCGAGTATGCATCGTTGCTAAAGTTCGTCGTTTCAAAGCACCTCGTGATGATCGGGTGTGATATACTCTACGTTCACATAAAACGGGTGTAAGACAGTTTTGCACATGCAGAATAGTTGGGTTAAACTTGATGAGCCTAACATGTACAGACATGGTCTCGGAACACTGGAGACTGGAAGGTCGAACGTGAGTCATATAGTAGATATGTTCAACATAGAGATGTTCACCATTGATGACTACCCCATCTCACGTGATGATTGGACATGGGTTAGTTGATTTGGATCATGTATCACTTAGATAACTTGAGGGATGTTTATATAAGTGGGAGTTCATTAGTAATTTGATTAATTGAACTTAATGTATCATGAACTTAGTCCTGATAGTATTTGCATATCTATGTTGTAGATCAATGGCCCATGCTACCGTTCCCCTGAATTTTAATGTGTTCCTAGAGAAAGCTAAGTTGAAAGATGATGGTAGCAACTACACGGACTGGGTCCATAACTTGAGGATTATCCTCATTGTTGCACAGAAGAATTATTTCCTTGATGCACCGCTAGGTGACAAGCCCGCTCCCGCTAACCTAGATGCTGTGAACGTCTGGCAAACATGGCCTGATGACTACTCTATAGTTCAGTGTGCCATGCTTTATGGCTTAGAACTAGGACTTCAAAGACGTTTTGAACTTCATGGAGCATATGAGATGTTCCAAGAGTTGAAGTTAATATTTCAAGCAAATGCTCGGGTTGAGAGATATGAAGTCTCCAACAAGTTCTATAGCTGCAAGATGGAGGAGAACAGTTCTGTCAGTGAACACATACTCAAAATGTCTGGGTATCATAACCACTTGACTCAGCTGGGAGTTGATCTTCGAGTTGATAGTGTTATTGATAGAGTTCTTCAGTCACTGCCACCAAGCTACAAAGGCTTCGTGATGAACTATAATATGCAAGGGATGAACAAGACAATTCCCGAGCTCTTCGCAATGCTTAAGGTCGCGGAGGTAGAAATCAAGAAAGAGCATCAAGTGTTGATGGTTAACAAGACCACTAGTTTCAAGAAAAAGGGCAAAGGAAAGAAAGGGAACTTCAAGAAGAATGGCAAGCAAGTTGCCAGTCCCGCAAAGAAACCCAAAGCTGGACCTAAGGCTGAAACTGAGTGCTTCTACTGCAAAGGGACTGGTCACTAGAAGCGGAACTGCCCCAAGTATTTGGCGGATAAGAAGGATGGCAAAGTGAACAAAGGTATATTTGATATACATGTTATTGATGTGTTCCTTACTAATGCTCGTAGCAGTGCCTGGGTATTTGATACTGGTTCGGCTGCTCATATTTGTAACTCGAAATAGGAGCTACGGAATAAACGAAGATTGGCTAAGGACGAGGTGACGATGCGCGTCGGAAATGGTTACAAGGTCGATGTGATCGCCGTCGGCACACTACCTCTACATCTACCTTTGGGATTAGTTTTAGACCTCAATAATTGTTATTTGGTGCCCGCGTTCAGCATGAACATTATATCTGGATCTTGTTTGTTGTGAGACGGTTATTCATTTAAGTCAGAGAATAATGGTTGTTCTATTTATATGAATAATATCTTTTATGGTCATGCACCCTTGAGGAGTGGTCTATTCTTGTTGAATCTTGATTGTAGTGATACACATATTCATAATATTGATGCCAAAAGATGCAAAGTTGATAATGATAGGGCAACATATTTGTGGCACTGCCGTTTAGGTCATATTGGTGTAAAGCGCATGAAGAAACTCCGTGCAGATGGACTTTTGGAATCACTTGATTATGATCATTTGATACTTGTTGTAACATCCCCACAACTTAACCATGACATCAAGCTAATTAAATTGCCATGTCACCCTGTTTCACTAAGTCAAGATGCCACTTGTCCTAACTCAAACTCAAATTCAAGTTTAAAATGCAAGTCAAAATAAAAATCATCCAAACAGCAAAACAAAAATGTTCATAATGTTGCAATTAATCCCAAGGTAATTATAAAACTAAAACCAACATTTTTGGAATTCCCAAATTGCCTCTAGAAATTATTTAGTGGCCCAGCAGCAATTAATTTGACTCTTTTCATTTTCCAAAAATGCCTAACCTCTTCCTGTGGCCCCAAACTTTTTGTGTAGCACCACAATATTGAGCTCAATTTTTGTGCAAAGTTTCATTCACCGAAAGGGTCATTTGCTAGCTCAAATAATTACTACATGAACTATTTCTCTTCAGAAAAAGAAAAGAAGGAAACTCCTACTGTGCACTCAGCCTACTCGTTACTGTAGTGACGGCCCAGCCCACCAGGATCGTCCCCCTCCTCCGTCTGTGTGTCGAAGCGCGCGCGGCTCAGGTGCATCATAGCCAGCCGATGCACGACACGGTCACCCCGCGGCCACCTGGATCGGATAGATAAGCTCCCCCGCACCCCCTCGAACCCTAGAACCGTCTACTCGCCCCCTCGTTCCCCCTCTCTCGCGGAACCGGCAGCGCCCAAGCGCAGCCGTCGCCGACACTGCTCGTCTCCACGGCCACCGTGTCTCCCTCGCCTCTCCGACCAGCTCGTCAGCACCGCCATCGTCTTCTCCTTCTTCCTCGACCGCGCGTACAAGTTTGAGGCCATGGCGTTGGCTGAATCAAGCCGACGATCGACGCGGATCGCCGGAGCACCGCAGCTCTGTTCTTCGTCTTCTCTGCGCTACAAGGCTATCACCGAGCCTTCTTGTGCTCCCTCGGTGAGCGCCCGTCCTTCCCCTCTCTCCACGCACTCCTTTTCTTCCCCTAGCCGTGCTCCCCTCGATGACCGAGCTCATCACCACTGTTCTGCTCCGCCGTCGCAGCCACCGCACGCACCACCCTCGCCCGAGCAGCGGGCCGAGCTCCTGGAGTTCCAGGCAGCCGAATCCGCGCACGTCCGCAGTCCTGCGGCGCCCGTAGCACCGTTTTTGCCCGAACCCGAACTCCGGCCGCCGCGTTCATGCTCGCCGCCGTCGATCTATTTCCCCTCAGCCGCTTCTGTCTGTCCGGTTGGAAGCGCGCGAGCCCCCTCGTTTGACGAGCCGCCCCGCGTCCGATTTGGTCGCCTGTGGGCGGACCCCGAACATCACCGCCGTCTCAGGTAGTCGCCGCCGGCGTGCCGCCGTGTTTGAAACGCCGGCGCCGACGTGGCCTGTCCGGTGGGGCCGCCTGAGTCGCTGACCGATGGGCCCCGCGCCACGGTTGACCCGTTGACCGCGGTCAGCGCCGCTGATGTGGCAGTCACCGTCACTGACCGGTGGGTCCCTCCCGTTTTGATTAGGTTAATTAATCACTTTTAATTAAAACATAACTAAATTAGTTAATTAGCCACTGACACGCCGGGCCCACCAGCTAACTAACTCTGTTAGGTTGAAAATAACTCTGTTAATTAGTTGGTTTACCCTCTGTCTATGACAGGTGGGTCCCGCAGGTCAGGTTTGACCCGGATCAGGCGATTTGACTCGCTGACATCAGGCTGATGCAGTATCTCTTTTCTGATAATTTAGATAATCCTAGAAAATGATTTACATTTTTGAAAATTCATAATAAATAAATCGTAACTCAGATCGAAAAACTTTATATATGAAAGTTGCTCAGAATGACGAGACGAATCAGAATACGCTCTTCGTTTTCTGTCACATGCCTCTAACTACCAGAACATGTAACCTTCCCCTCCGGTTCATCTGTCTGACAGATACCCAGAGCTGGGAAAATATCCCAGATATTTTCCCGCTTCACCTACGACGTGTATCGCTGCGTTAGGTCACCCTTAACACCGCGTAGTGCCATGTCTTGTTTTGTGATTACTATCGTTGCCATGTATTTATTTGTTTCATCTCCCCCTTTCTCTCGATAGACCCCGAGACCGACGATGACCTGAAGATCGTCTACCTCATTGAAGACCAGTTGGTGTTTGCAAAGCAATCAGGCAAGCACCCCCCTTTTGAACATGCCTATATCACCTATTCTCTTCTCTCTTATGCTTGCATTAGAATTGCTACTGTTACTGTTATCCTATATATGCTGCATAGCCTGTTTATTGTAACCTGCTTTTGTTACCTACCTGCTTGTCCTAGACTGTTTAGTATAGGTTGGGTAGAGACCCAGCAGAGACCCCACTATATCTCGACTGCCCCGCTGGATTAACAGAAGACCCGAGCAACGGGATCGAAGACCAGGCCCCGGCACCGCACATCACTTCCCGTTAGTTGTCGACACTACTGGGTTACTATCGAGTGCCGAGGGTGATACCTCGTCAGCACTTCTGATGATAACCTTGTAGTTTAGTTATTCGGTCATGGTCAGTGAGGGTGATTCCTCCTACACCACGCCCGATAACGACATCGTCGCGCAACTCCTCAAGAGTGAACCTCGAGGGTGATTCCTCCTTCGTTCACCTTGACGGTAACATCGGAGGGAATTCCATCGAGGGTGATTCCTCAGGGTTCCCCATGGTGTTAGACACACGGTTACCATTGTTACTATGACTTTACACTGAAACCTGTTACTAAAGACGGGTCGGCCCTGATGGGTACCCGCGCGAGCTTAATTGCGAGTGATGTGGAATCGGGTGGACCTGGATGGCGCTCGAGAGTTGAACACGAGGCGTGGCCGGGCATTCTTAGCCCTTGCCGCAAGTCCTCGAGACAGGGCGACGGGGTCACATCTTTCGTGAGTCTCTGCTCGTTACCGCAACCCCAACACACTAACGGTTTGGATATTTGATCCGAGGGGCCTCTGGCCTGATAGCACTAACCATCACGTGGGTATAGTATGGGCGTTCTGCGTCGTATACTTCAGACGGAGCTTAATTGACGTCAGCAAGGAGCGGCACATGCTGGGTTGGACTAGGAATGCAACCGCGCTTATATTAAGGGGTTGCTAGGTCTGCTCACCGGTGGTGCACGTAACGCGCAGGAGTCCAAGGGGCGATGGCCCAAGACCCCTGGGCGCATACGTTAGTCCGGCGTGCTGACCTCTCTGGTAAGTATTCGGTCGAGTTGCGGCATATCGTTTGGCCGAGGCCGGGCATGACCCAGAAAAGTGTATCCGGCCGGTGTTAATCGAGCGTGGTGGGTAAGTTGGTGCACCCCTGCAGGGAAGAAACAATCTATCGATAGCCTATCCTACGGTAACGGACACTCGGAGTTGTATCCCGATCGGTACAACTAGAACTGGACACTTGAGATGATAACTGGATAGTATGGCTCTGGGATTGCTTTCTCGCAGGGAGTCGAGGAAGAATCTCTGGGCGAGGTTGATGACATTACTACTACTTTACATTATGCTAATCTGCACTCTTCTAATGCTGCAAGACCGCTGAAGTTGCTTGAAGATGCTAGTCTTCGATAGGACTAGGCCTTCCTCTCTATTCTGGCATTTCTGCAGCCCAGTCCACATATACAGCCCTCCTTTGAAAATGTTGCATATGTAGTGTAGATCCTTGCTTGCTGAGTACTTCGGATGAGTACTCACGTTTGCTTTACTTTCTTTTTCTCCCCATATCCATATGTCGCCGCCAGATGACGGAGCCCCTAAGATAGCTACCCCTATGGACGCCGACGGCTACTACTACTACTACCCTCACGGAGAGTACTACTACGAGGAGCCAACTGACGACCAGGAGTAGGTTCGGAGGGTCCTAGGCAGGAGGCCTACGCCTTTCGATCGTAGTGTTTTATTTTGCCCCGCCTTCTTAAAGGACTATATGTAACTCTGTTATATCTATACCCAGATATCTGATGCTTCCGCTGACACTTGTATGCCATCGAGCTATGTATTCGAGCCCTCGAGGCCCTGGCTTGTAATATAAAGCTTGTATGACTTTATTTATGTTTTAGAGTTGTGTTGTGATATCTTCAAGTGAGTCCTTAGGCTTAATCGTGTGCATTTGCATGCATGGTTAGTGCACGCTTAAGCCGGGGTCATCACATGTTGGTATCAGAGCCGACTGCCTATAGGAACCCCCTTTCCAACTCCTTGGCCGAAGTTGAGTCTAGTCATCCAAAACTGTTTTACTAACTTGGCTGTGTGGCTTACGGGCCCATGTCGCCAACTGGGTGGTATTAGGATCTTTTATTCCTCGTCTTTACTCTGGGACTCTGATCACTCTTCTATTCGGGTTAAAGATTTTACTAACTCTGGCATTAGGATCTCGAAACCACTTCCTCCCGGAGAGCCCTTTCACTACAAATGATCGTCTGCTTCATCAGAAAATTTTGAAGATACTCCTCGACGTTAACCGAGACCCTGTGCCACTGCCTTACCGTTTCTGACCACCGACAAACCCCGTGGATAACTTATCATCCTTTTTGCTTTTATCTTCTTTCCCAGTTACTCCTTTATGTGCGAGATACCCCGTAATACTCCTCGTTAATCCGGGCATCCTTTGTGCCTACTGCTTTGCAGCTTCTTTTGCACTGCGAGTAATTCTTCATACTTGCTTGGAACCGTTCATCCCCAGATGTTCATGCGTTTCCCAATTACTTTGAAATACTATCTAATCTCCCGAGAATCCTCTGCAGCCTATCACCCTTGATTATCCCTGCCGGCCTGAATTATGGTTAATTCCATATGTCTGACAATATCCATTGGTATCCTTTGACACCGTCATTTTGCTCTTATTGATTCAACATGAGTGCGAATGCACGCAATCATCAGTTGATCCTTTTAAATTATCTTTCCCACTCGGATCTTATTCTGAACATGAGTTGGTTCTCGGTAAATCTATCCTTGATTGATTTGCCATCTAATTCTATTCAACATACTCATCTTTTTATCAGATCTTCTACCTCTGATTCCCCAATTTTGG
The DNA here is from genome assembly GCA_011799875.1 of Thinopyrum elongatum. Classification (NCBI taxonomy): domain Eukaryota; kingdom Viridiplantae; phylum Streptophyta; class Magnoliopsida; order Poales; family Poaceae; genus Thinopyrum; species Thinopyrum elongatum. Next base: position 100,529,168 of record CM022303.1, on the reverse strand, counting down.
AATCATAAACCCTTCGCATTTAAGCTTCGGCTTATTCAGATGTTTCCATAAACCGATGCATCTGCATCCCTTCTTCTTCTGGATGAGTACCAATCCTCACATCAGATTCTTTGCCGACCACCTGATCTTTTGTTGAATTAATTTCCGACATTGTCCTTCATATTCAAAATCTTGTGCGCTTCCCCCTGATACATATTGCCTTCGGTAAAATTGTATCCCCTGCCTTTGTCAACCATGCTCTGCTTCCGAGCTCGAGATCATTACTCCCGCAACTTGTGGTATATGTTCCTAAGATGCCCCGATGGGTTGAACATATGCTTTCCCTAATCTATATGAACCGAAAGTTATGCGGGTTATATCTACTCGCGTTCCATCAGATAAATCTTCCGCACTACAATTTCTTCAAAAATGAGAAGTGAATGAAAGGTTATGAATTGGATAAGTGGGAGTCGACCTTGAACCTTTCTGTTCATGCCCATGGACCCGATGTAGAACTTATCATGGAAGCTGCTCACAAAAATAATTCCCCCTTGGTATAATTTCATCCTGCATCTGTGGATTGATCTTTTGTAATTATGGTTCTACCATATTTTCTCCTTGACTCCATTTCCCGAACAAGATAAGGCACTTGTCTATGGTAAATCAATATGCCTGCCCAACCTCTATCTGGAGTTACCTTCAAGTATTACCCCTAGTATCTCGAGAATATCAAAGGAACTACGTAAATTCTTATGAGTTCTTCATCAAAAATTATTTCTCGCTGATTCAAATTTTCCATGGGTTCTGAGTTGTTCATCACTCGAGAACACCTGTGAGTGAATCGATTCCACACTCCGGTTCAATAACTCCAAGTAATTTTCGTTGCCTACGAGTTTAATAATCCTTCTATTCATTCCTAGCCTGGTCGACTATATCATGATTGTGCTAAAAACTTTACTGTGCTACCAGGTCCCTATACCCGGAGCACAATTTCCGACGATGAGCTAAGCTTACGTCGATCTTCCTCATTTTATCATTTCACCTCAAACAACAAGCTTGATTCCGAGCTTGTGCCGCATCCGTAGTCCTAATAACCTTTTGCTTCATCATTCCATTTTCTTGATGTCGTCGCTGCTCGATGGCTTCTACATAGAGTCTCTCGACAAAATTTGTCTTGATCCCCATCAACATACTGCCTTGTTCTAGGATATCGATCGAATTCATGGCTAGAAATACCATTCTTGCCCCTCGATGATTTGTGATATCATCGATGACATCTTTGACTTTCTGCGAACACAGACCTGGTTGTGTTTGGTTAATCCTTACGTTCCGAGACAATCTTGGAAGCGTTCCATTGTCTCTCTTGTGATCTTTAGATCCAACACTTATTTGAAACACCATGTTATCACTACTTCGGAGCATGACTATGGTACTCCGAATATCTTTTAGAACAGAGAAAACGCAACGTTGCATGTCCCTTCATCAATTATCCAAACATCGTTGTATGGGTAATATCAGGATTCCTCCTTCACCCCTTTATCAAAATGCTTTTGAACTTGCTGCCCTATCATGTATATCCTGTTCTGCTTTTTCCCTGGGAAGGATATACTACCAATTTTTGGTGTGTAAATACATTTTCCTTCCCATTGGTTAATTTGAATAATAAATTAATCATAATTTCCTTTCCATTGTTTTGTTTAACCTTTCCAGTAAACTAGCTTATCTAAACAGAAATAATTCTCCATCTATGAAGACATCTCGGTCTGCAACTCTGTCAGTGAGACCCTGTTACTATTGTTGATGGCATTCCGGTAACCATCGATGGACAAGAACTTTGCCTATTGGTCCGCCTCGTTCAACGAGCAGGAAAATGGTTCTCTTCGTCCCTCGCCCTTGGTACCGATGTTGTTACCGACATTACTGACAGACTGTTCTCTGACATACCTTGTTGGCGTGACCAGTAAGATGCCACCGTTCTCCTTACTTTTTATCAACACCCCCCACAGCTCCACAGGATCGGAACCTGACTCTCCTGTGCATCCTTGTTCTTTGCACTTGACTTTGTGTTTTATCACGAGCCACCCTCCGAGAAATGATCTATTCCCGATGCTCTGAACCCCCTTCTCACACTCTGTTCAGGTATCGATCGTTTGTCTATTCGCTTGAAACTTCCTATTGTATCTCCATACTTTGCTCTTGATGTTTTTCCTAAGCTTTCTACTCAAGAGATACTTCTGTCACATTCCCCAAATTGTTCCCCAGATAATCGACCCCGCAAGGGTCAGTTCTCCCTGAGTTACTCTTTACTTCCCCACTTAAATCTCGGGACGAGATTTCTTGTAGTGGAGGAGATTTGTAACATCCCCAGAACTTAACCATGACATCAAGCTAATTAAATTGCCATGTCACCCTGTTTCACTAAGTCAAGATGCCACTTGTCCTAACTCAAACTCAAATTCAAGTTTAAAATGCAAGTCAAAATAAAAATCATCCAAACAGCAAAACAAAAATGTTCATAATGTTGCAATTAATCCCAAGGTAATTATAAAACTGAAACCAACATTTTTGGAATTTCCAAATTGCCTCTAGAAATTATTTAGTGGCCCAACAGCAATTAATTTGGCTCTTTTCATTTTCCAAAAATGCCTAACCTCTTCCTGTGGCCCCAAACTTTTTGTGTAGCACCACAATATTGAGCTCAAATTTTGTGCAAAGTTTCATTCACCGAAAGGCTCATTTGCTAGCTCAAATAATTACTACATGAACTATTTCTCTTCAGAAAAAGAAACGAAGGAAACTCCTACTGTGCACTCGGCTGCTCGTCACTGTAGCGACTAGGTGTGGGCAGAAAAACCGAGGACTGAACACCGGAGCTGAAATAACCGAGACCGAAGCCGAAAAACCCGAGGACCGAACCAACGGTTGTTTGTTCGGTTGGCAAAATTCAAAAACCGAAATTACTTCGGTGCATTCGGTCACGGGACCAGGTTGACCGAATTCCCGAACTGACCGAAATATTGTATGAAGCCCGTCATAACAAAGCCCAATAGCCCATCCATATGCAGCTTTTCTAGCCTTTTTCTCAACCCAAGCAATGCAACGCCACACACCCACACCTTATCCCCAAACGAGCTCTAATCTTCACGCAGCACCGCCGCATCCATTTGCTTGCTCTGCCCATGGCTCCCACTCGATGGCGGCGGCGGCGGCGGCCATGTTCCCACACAGCGGCAGTCGAAGATGCACATGCCTCCCACTCGGCGTGGGGCGGCCGTGGCTCCCACGCGGTGGCGGCGCGGCGGCTATGGCCCCCACGACACAGCGGCGGCAGTGCGCATGACTCCCACACGATGGCAGCGCGGCGCCCCTGGCTCCCAAGCGACGACGGCCGACGACGTCATGGCTTCAACCATCACAGCCGGTGGTTATACCTGAGGATTCCAACCACAATGTCCGGTTGTTGCTCGCTCTTTTTTTGACTCCTGATTTATTTTTCTTTTCTGATGGATTGAATCCCGATTTGTTCTCCGTAACCAATGCTTATCCTGATTTCAGTGCTCTTCGGTTATAACCAAATACCGAACCGAATTGTCGGTGCACCGTAGTCTCGGTTACTGCTTTTTTGTAGGACCGAACGGTTAGTAAATCTAGGAAACCGAATTTAAGTACAAAACGAAGCACCGAACCGATCGGTTCGGTCTAACTGAATGCCCAGTCCTAGTAGCGACGGCCCAGCCCACCAGGATCGTCCCCCTCCTCTGTCTGCGTGTCGACGCCCGCGGCTCAAATGCGTCGTCGCCGGCCGATGCACGACACGGTCACCCCGCGGCCACCTGGATCGGATAGATAAGCTCCCCCGCACCCACTCGAACCCTAGAACCGTCTACTCGCCCCCTCGTTCCCCCTCTCTCGCGGATACGGCGGCGCCCGAGCGCAGCCGTCGCCGACGCTGCTCGTCTCCATGGCCACCGTGTCTCCCCCGCCTCTCCGACCAGCTTGTCTGCACCGCCATCGTCTTCTCCTTCTTCCTCGACCACGCGTACAAGTTCGAGGCCACGGCGTTGGCCGAATCGACCCGACGATCGATGTGCATCGCCGGAGCACCGCAGCTCCGTTCGTCGTCTTCTCTGTGCTACAAGGCTATCACCGAGCCTTCTTGTGCTCCCTCGGTGAGCGCTCACCTTAAATGTGCAGCCGCGGGGCCTCCTCGTTAGCCCCTCGCCATCAACGGGCCGGAGGCTGGCCGGTGCAACGGCCACCATGCTCGGCCACGGCAGGCCGAGCGGATCAGCTCGTGCCACCGGCCTCATTCACTGCGCCGCACCCTGCTAACCTACTTCCCTCTCCACGCGTCGCTTCCCTCCGCAGCTCCGCGCACTGACCAAACCTCTGGACCCCATCCGGCAGTCGCCGGAGACGGGCACGTCCGCCGCACCCGTACACCGACCTCGCCGTGGATAAGGCACCCGAGCTCGAATTCGTCCGCGCTGGCGCTTCGGGCAGCTCCCACCTCTCTCATTGACACCCACCGACCACGGCCACCGCCCAAACCTACCTCGCCGACCACCGTAACTCCGGCGTGATCCGAACCTCGCCGAACCGCCTCGAATCGCCTATAAAAGGCCCTCCCGAGCTCCTTTCTCCTCACCCATCGCCTCCACCACCTCCCAATCGCCACTATGCCACTTCCCTGACCTGGAGGAGGTCTCCTCCCTCCTTTCCGGTCACCGCTCCGCCGCCTCTGTTCCCGATCGGCTCGATGCCGTTACGCCACCACCACAGCTCAAACTTCACCAGTAGCCATCTCATCCACCAAATCATCAATCCCGCGCTCCAATTTCATTGCCCGAGCCCTCTTCGGCGAGTCCCAAAACCACCCGAGCCCAGTCCGCCGCCGTCGACCTCGCCGGCGTTCAGGTGCTCTCCAGCGACCACCACCACCTCCCTCCGACGCGGCACTCCGCCCTGGTCACATTCCGACCATCGCCGCCCTCCAAAACCCTGCCGTCACCTCTCTGTCACGCGCGCGATCAGGTTCAAATTTGAACCTGACGGGTGGGCCCCCACCCCGCGCGGTCTTTTTCTTTTTCCTTGTTTAAAACAATGGCGTGCTCTGCCTTTTACGCCTTCTCCGCTCAGAAGCGTACTTCAGCCGAAGCGTTTTCTGTTTAAACTGTGTAGGGACTGCTATTTTACAGAAAAGCCCCTGGTTTTGAAAGTCTTATAACTTTTAAACTACAACTCTGTTTAAGTTGAAACTTTTTTTGAAATTCTTATTTTTACCTCTAGTTTTTTAGTATTTATTTAAAATTGTTTTGAGACAACTTTTTGTACTGTTACCAAAATTTTAAATTTGAGTCGAATTTGAATTTTTTTCAGAAAAAGAAGAGGGAAACTTTGCCGAGAATTTCGAAGGGTTTTCACCTGACTACTTTGGACAAGGCAAGCATTATTGAACTTGGGATATGGTGATTGCATTTTGCATTTGCATGTTTGCATCCATTGGTGTTACACCACATATATCAAAAGTGCATGCATGTTCGGTCATATCACTTTCTTGCTCATGTCTTGCACTTCACTCAAGGAAAGAATCCTTCTAACATGGTAAAGCTGTGAGTATTCAGGAGAGTGTCTCCTGCCTTGGACGTGCCGGTGGGCACGGGCCATTATTTTTGACACGGTGGTGTCATGTGGCTTATGTGGAATATTTCGGTGATGATAATTAACACCTCCTGAGTTGGCCTAGATCGAGTCTTGTTCCGTTACACCTAGCTGGATACCGTGCTGCCACGGGTCCTTCCGCAAGGAAGGTACGGCTTAGGAAGTTGATAACCCCTGTCTAAGTGCACACCGTACAGAGGGCCACGATGCGGGTTTCCAGGGCCTTGGACTAAATCCTGTCATCGGGTCAGGGGGCATGGGTGTTTCCGGTTGAAACGAGAGGGGGCACACCTTGGAATCCATGCATATTAATAGTGATCCCATGCAGGACGTTGGTCTCTCCGTCTTAGAGTTTTTCTTGAATGATGCTTTGGGTGATTTCTGGCATCCGGAAAGTTAATCTGGTGTGTGCTGGTCGGGTGTGCTTTCAACCCAAAGACCGTAATGGGAATTAGTCAGTATCATGGTAGTGACTAAAGAAATCATTTACTTGTGGGTAAAGAGTACATCCTCTGCAGAGTTAAACCTATTCGAATAGCCGCTGTCCACGGTCAAGGGTGTTAGCTGAGTGGGTCAAGTGTCGGTCTCGGTGTCGGTCTCCGGAGGAATTAATTTTAATATGTCTGAAATAATTTGCAGGATAATTATTGATACCCTGTTGCTACCATGAATATTTTATGCTTGAGAAATATTATTATGGCTATGCATAATATTGAGGACTAACCCGTTTCTCTAATTTTGTATTTTTCCTGAGTGTCTCAGGGGCTGGCTAGACTACCCCGGGCACTCAATTTTATTTTCAAGACCTTTCGTGGCGTCTCTCGAGTTAACAGGCGGTTTATCCCGCCACTACTCTTGTGGACACCCGATTGGCATTTCTCTTCAAGTCCGACCGTGGCATCAATTGACACCCGACTGGCATTTCTTTTCAAGACCTCTCGTGGCGTCGCCTGAGTTCTCTGATGGTCCTGTCTCGTCCGATTTCTCTTTTAGACACCCGTTTGGCATTTCTCTTCAAGACCTACCGTGGTGTTATTTTAGACATCTGGCTGGCATTTCTTTTATTTTGCTGAGTGTCACTTGGGCTGGCTAGACTACCCGTGATATTCATTTGTTTAATTTCTAATAAGTTTGATCATGACTAACATGCTATGTTCACGTTCATATCATTTATCTGTCATGATTTAACTTTCAGTTAGCATGAGCATATGCATCCATTATATCTTTTAATCGTAATGTTTGCGAGTACATTCCAACGTACTCACTGGCTTGTCCCTAGCTATTTACTTGGCCAGACCTGGAGGAGGACGAGCTTGTGGAGGAGGATTGCGCTAGTGAGCCCGACGCTTAGAGGAGTCCCAGTCAGTCAACCTGTGAGATAGGAGTCTACCACATGTATCACCCGCTGAGCTTCCGCTACACAAATAAAATAGTCAAGCCTCACTCTGATGCTTGGCTCTATCTTATTGTACTAGTATTGTATCACCACCACACCAATGTCTTATTCCGCCACTGCCATTTATTGGCGAGTTTGTAATAATGTTGTTGAGCTCCCAGACTCAACCTTGTGTAATATTATCTTATACTGGTTATCTGTATCAAGGAAGTCCACCAGTTGTGTTGATCATGGGGCTGGTGTGACTTAGGGCTATTCTGGGATTTATTCTCAGGAATGGGCCAGACAGATCTTGGTACCAGAGCCAGGCTGACTGTAGGAAACCCTAGGCACGATCTTGGTACTAACATTTTTAGCATGCATTTCATGCATTGTAGCAAATTCTCCTTGATCATCATATTCTCATGTTATGACTATTTGGATTTTTGTCTACTGATGTAGATGTCTGGCGGCAGCTGCCCATCCCAGATTTTCGCCAACAAGCCTATGGGATTTTCGCGCCTTCTTACCATCATCGCTAGAGATGCGATGAGATCTCCGAGCCGTCCGGAGTACACCGTTTTTTCTGACAGGATCACAGACACTCTGACTATGTACCAGGCTTTGGTATATATTCGGGGTGGAAGTACCCTGTCTTTCCGCAACTACCGTTTTATGGGGAGAGTCATGCCCTCTGAGAGGCATGCTATCCAGATGGCCGCCCGTGAGGCTATTGCCCGTCTCAGGGACATCCTGCCTGTCATGCAGACCCGTCCCTACCACTACCTTCCGTGCCATGTTCCTTATACCAACCATTATGATTTTTCCTGCACCACAGGAGAAAGGGATGAGGCAATCGAGCCCCTTGTCCAGTATATCATGGCACTAGAGTCGGTCTTCACCGCACTGGTGGATGACCATCTTGCTGCACGGATGGATTTGGCTCGTGCGAGGATCACTCGCAGGAGTGAGTTCCGTTCACCTTCACCACGTGCCCCTCATATTCCGACTCCACCACACTATTCTCCTACTCAGCCCGCAGTTCAGCGCTCATCCCCGAGTGATGAGGCTAGTCGCTTGGCTGCTCCTGTTCCGACCAGAGCTCCACTGTCGACGCGCATGGTGCCACCTCAGACAGGCATAGCATCGACCTCTACCTGACTGGAGACCATTCCAGAGGAGGAGGAGGTTGAGTCTCGTGGACCACAGCTGGGACTCACCCTCAGCGGAGCTTACAGTGTCTCAGACACCCCGTGAGGACAGATCGAGCGTCAGCACCGCAGTAGTCTTTCTTGATGACGTGGTTGTGAGATATTTATTTTCTGTTTCTTCTTCTTCTTCTTTTTGTAAGATGGCGAGTAACAGACTCGGACCACAGCACGTTGAGAGGATGAAGTAGTACGCTAGTTGAATAAGTGGTGTTGTAGTATACAGTTTCTGCAAGCATCTTGTATATTTAAGTCATGCTTGTATAATTAAGTCCTGCATTCATGATATAACCTGCTGTACTTGCATCCTGGGGGGGAGATTTATTTTCAGGCTCTTAAAAAAATTATTTGCTACCTTTATACTTTCTTTTCTCATCGGTGTTACACAAATACCCCAGAAAGAAAATGCATCACCCCTGGACCCGTTCTATGCCCAATCCGCCAGAAAACAATCATGGACAAATGGGGAACAACTTTTCACAAGGACAAACCAGTCAGCAAGGCAGTGACTTAGCATTTTCACAAGTGTGTCGTCCGTACGAACAAAGCCAACAACAGCACCAAGAGATGATGCAGCATTTAATCAATATGGGAAATCACCAAGGACAAAATCAGAACAGATCAAAATTATCTGAGCTCCAGAAGACCAATCCTACTGTGTTTTCTCACACCGACAAACCATTGGAGGCAGATGATTGGCTACGTGATATTGAAAGAAAATTGGTTATTGCCCAATGTACGGACCGGGAAAAAGTGCTTTATACCCCATACTATTTTTTTGGTACAGCAGCATCATGGTGGGAAAACTTATGCCACACTCATCCCAACGGAGCCAATATGACATGGGAACAATTCAAGGAAAACTTTCGGGGAGCACACATTCCTAACAGTATCATGAAATTGAAGAAAAGGGAATTTGAGGATCTCAAGCAGCGAGGCACCACGGTAGCCCAGTATCTGGATCAGTTTACTCAGTTGGCCCGGTACGCCAACAATGAATACATGACAGAAGACAAAAGGATGGAAAAATTTCTCGACGGACTTATCCCATCTTTAAAGTGCCAACTGGTAGTCCACACCTTTCCTGATTTCAAAACACTGGTGGACAAGGCAATTATACTGGAGAACGAGCACTGCAACATGAACGAAATACGCAAGCGCCGTATGAACCAGACATCCCAGGTTCGCAACAATAAGCCCAAGAATGAATTTCAGAAGCCTACAACACCCCGACCAGCAATGGTAGCACCACAACAGAACCGCAATGCTTTCAACAACAGGACCAAAGATACGACATTCTATCCAGGCATCACCTGTTATGCCTGCGGAGGAGAAGGGCATTACTCCAGGCAATGCCCAAAGCAGGGAAATAATACTACTAAGCCCAACAACAATGGTCGTGGTACAAACACAGCTCCCAAACGCAACAACTCCAAACCCAATAACAACCAGAGGAAGGGACAGGTCAACCACGTGACCTTTCAGGAGGCACAAAATGCACCGGATATTGTGTTCGGTACGTTTCCTGTCAACTCAATTAATGCTACAGTCTTATTTGATTCCGGAGCTTCCCATTCGTGTATCTCGAAAATATTTGCTTTGAAGAATCGATTTTCTTTTTCGCCTTTGCAAAATTCCATGGTTATTCAGTCCCCGGGATCGAAGCAAAGCACACAATGGTACTGCAAGGATGTAAATATTGAGATCAAAGGAATGGTATTTCAGCCAACCTTATTGCACTAGAAGCAATCGATCTGGACGTTATTTTGGGAATGGATTGGTTAGCCAAAAACAAAGGTTTCATAGACTGCTACAACCGCACAATGACTCTTACAAACTGCCATGGGGAAACGATAAAATTTGTCACAAGGAGGATTTCCGCATCACAAGGAAAATTAAATCAAGTGGATGCGGCAGAATTAAGTAAGGTCCCAGTAGTCTGTGAATACCCCGATGTATTTCCAGAGGAGCTACCAGGCATGCCACCTGATCGTGAAATTGAGTTCGTTATTGAATTAGCACCTGGAACGGCTCCCATTTATAAGAAGCCATATCGTATGGCTCCGACCGAATTGGCTGAACTAAAGAAACAAATTAAGGAAATAATGGAAAAAGGATACGTCAGACCCAGCTCATCACCATGGGGATCGCCAGTTTTATTTGCAAAGAAAAAGGACGGTACCTTAAGTTTATGTGTTGATTACAGGGCACTCAACATGGTCACCATCAAAAATAAATACCCGCTGCCTAGGATAAATGACTTGTTCGAACAGCTGGCAGAAGCCAAGGTATTCTCAAAAATAGATTTGAGGTCAGGCTACCATCAATTAAAAATCCGATCGTCAGATATACCCAAGGCTGCCTTTACTACCAGATATGGATTGTACGAATTTACAGTGATGCCTTTCGGCTTAACCAACGCCCCTGTTTACTTTGTGCATCTCATGAACAAGGTTTTCATGAAATATTTGGACAAGTTCGTGGTCGTGTTTATTGATGACATACTTATATATTCCAATACACCCGAAGAACACGAGCAACACCTACGAATCGTCCTGGAAGAATTAAGCAAAAATCAACTTTATGCCAAATTCAGCAAATGTGAATTTTGGTTCCGAGAAGTTGGCTTTCTGGGACACGTACTGACGCAGGATGGGATAGCAGTGGACCCAAGCAAAGTAAAGGTTGTCCAAGAATGGAAACAACCCAGAAACATGACAGAGGTCAGGAGTTTTCTTGGTCTGGCAGGTTATTACCGGAGATTTATTGAAGGATTCTCCATCATAGCTAAACCCATGACCCAATTGCTTAAGAAGGATAAGAAGTTTGAATGGACTGAAGCCTGTGAGAAAAGTTTCCAAAAATTGAAGAAAAGATTAACAACGGCACCCGTTCTGGTCATGCCCGATGTGCACAAAAATTTTGAGATATATTGTGACGCGTCCAGGAAAGGCCTTGGATGTGTATTGATGCAAGAAGGAAAAGTCGTGGCTTATGCCTCAAGACAGCTACGACGACACGAGGAGAATTATCCTACTCATGATTTGGAGCTAGCTGCGGTAATACATGCACTCAAAGAATGGCGACACTTTCTTCTCGGTGAACGATGTGAAATATACACGGACCACAAAAGTCTTAAGTATATTTTCACCCAGCCAGAATTAAACCTGAGACAGCATCGCTGGCTTGAGTTAATAAAGGATTACGACATCGGAATTCATTACCATCCGGGTAAAGCAAATGTTGTGGCAGACGCTCTCAGCAGAAATCCCTGCACCAATAATAATAGTGTGCAATTCTCACAGCATGAGTTCAACCAGGAATTTGCCAAACTCAATATGGTCCTAGTCACAGAAGGAACCGTTGCCCAACTAGAAATAAAACCAACATTAGAGGATCAGATCAAAGAAGCCCAAAAAGGACACCCAAGTATTGAAGGGATTAAAAGGAAAATAAAATTGGGCAAAGCAACTGAATTTACCGTAGACAGTCAGGGAATTTTATGGTTCGGGAAAAGATTGTGCGTGCCAAATAAGGAAGATTTAAAGCAACAAATTTTGGCAGAAGCCCATACCACTCCATATTCTATTCATCCAGGAGGAACAAAGATGTACAAGGATCTACAAGAAAATTACTGGTGGCACGGGATGAAAAGAGATATAGCCGTATATGTCGCACGTTGTGATTCATGCCAGCGTGTAAAAGCAGAACACCAGAGGCCAGCAGGACTATTGCAGCCACTCAGAGTGCCTGAATGGAAATGGGACGTAATAGGGATGGATTTTATCGTCGGACTGCCAAGGTCACGACACGGAAATGATGCTATCTGGGTTATAACAGATTATTTAACCACGGTGGCACATTTCAATCCAGTAAAAACCACGTACTCCACACAGAGGCTTGCCAGATTATACCTCGCCCGGATTGTCTGCCTACACGGAGTACCCAAGACCATAGTCTCTGATAGAGGCACCCAATTTGTCTCTAGATATTGGGAGCAACTACAGCAAGCCCTAGGGACTCAACTGACGTTCAGCACAGCATACCACCCGCAAACCGGAGGACAAACTGAGCGGGTAAATCAAATCTTGGAAGACATGCTGAGAGCATGTGTGCTCACTTACGGAGTTAGCTGGGAAGACAGTTTACCATATGCGGAATTCTCATACAACAACAGTTATCAAGCCAGTTTGAAAATGTCACCTTTTGAAGCCCTGTACGGACGAAGGTGCCGCACCCCACTCAATTGGTCAGAGACCGGAGACAGTCGAATTTTCGGTCCCGAAGTTCTTAAGGAAGCAGAAACAAAAGTGAAGCTTATTCAGGACAGACTGAAAGCGGCTCAAAGCCTTCAAAAGAGTTACTATGATCAAAAGCACCGCCAAATCAGTTTTGAGCCCGATGAATATGTGTATCTCAGAGTATCTCCAACTAGAGGACTACAAAGATTTAAGTTCAAAGGAAAATTGGCACCAAGGTTTATTGGACCATTTAGAGTGATCGCAAGAAGAGGCAAGGTTGCTTATCAACTAGAGCTACCGGCAGAATTATCGGATGTTCACGATGTGTTTCACGTGTCACAACTGAGAAGATGTGTTAGTAACCCAGACAAGCAAGTGCAACACCAAGACTTGGACCTTCAACCAGACCTCACATATAGGGAGCGTCCTATAAAGATTTTGGAGGAGTCTGAACGGAGGACCCGGCAGAATGTAATAAAATTTTACAAGGTTCAGTGGAGTAATCACACCGAGGAAGAAGCAACATGGGAAAGAGAGGATCACCTGAGTACTGAATATCCGTACCTGTTTGAGGGACAGCTGAAATCTCGGGGACGAGATTTTTCTTAAGGGGGTAGGTGTTGTAACACCACAAAAATATTTTCTGAATATTTGAAATCTTTCCTTTAAAAATAAAAGCTTTGAAAATCATATTTTGATCATATCACTTTTCTTCAATTTGAAAACCTTTTCAAGTTTTAATTGGGTTTCAAATTTTCTTTAATGATTCTGTTTTGAAAGGTTTAAAATTATTTGGATAATTAATTTGGAGGTTTTCAAACAATTTTCATCCAGAAAAGTTTTGGGAATAATTAAATTCTCAAAGGAAATAACCTTTTCACTACCTTTTAGCATTTCTAAAATCCATCCCACAATTTTTTCTTCCACTTCAAATTTATCCCACAAGCCAAGCACATCTTATAGGACAGTATCCAACTCCTTTCCACCTCACAAAAATATTCTTTCAATATTTTATAAATTCCAAAGTTGGAATTTCTATTATCCATCATTCCTATGGTTTACAAAGGAACCACCATTTCTACAAGGATTCCACCTCCACCAAAATTATCACAACAAATATATGGTACCCACAACCCATTTCTCCAAAAACATGGGGTGCCATAGTTCAAAAATTTCAAATTCCACTCAATTCAAATTTGGACCAGACTCAATATTTCTGATCCAAACATATTTTTAAATGTTCCAAAAATTCCCAAACTTTGCCAGACCCTCTCATATCCATCAACACATCACCACAAAAATTCCTCAAAATTTTAAAAATCCCTAGCACTCTCTGCCATGGGATCATATGAGTGTCTGTGCACTGTTCATAGCTGAATAAGATTCAGGTAACTGAATCTTCAGGGAACAGAGGGTGATCGAGCCGTGCACTGCACTCCATCCATCCTCTTCTCCTCCATGCCTTCCCTCGCCTTAAATGTGCAGCCGCGGGGCCTCCTCGTCAGCCCCTCTCCGTCAACGGACCGGAGGCTGGCCAGTGCAATGGCCACCACGCTCGGCCACGGCAGGCCGAGCGGATCAGCTCGCGCCACCGGCCTCATTCACTGCGCAGCACCCTGCTAACCTACTTCCCTCTCCACGCGTCGCTTCCCTCCGCAGCTCCGCGCACGGACCAAACCTATGGACCCCATCCGGCAGTCGCCGGAGAAGGGCATGTCCGCCGCACCCGTACACCGACCTCGCCGTGGATAAGGCACCCGAGCTCGAATTCGTCTGTGCTAGCGCTTCGGGTAGCTCCCACCTCTCTCACTGACACCCACCGACCACGGCCACCGCCCAAACCTACCTCACCGACCACCGTAACTCCGGCGTGATCCGAACCTCACCGGACCGCCTCGGATCGCCTATAAAAGGCCCTCCCGAGCTCCTTTCTCCTCACCCATCGCCTCCACCACCTCCCAATCGCCCCTATGCCACTTCCCTGACCTGGAGGAGGTCTCCTCCCTCCTCTTCGGTCACCGCTCCGCCGCCTCTGTTCCCGATCGGCTCGACGCCGTTACGCCACCACCACAGCTCAAACTTCACCAGTAGCCATCTCATCCACCAAATCATCAATCCCGTGCTCCAATTTCATTGCCCGAGCCCTCTCCGGCGAGTCCCAAAACCACCCGAGCCCCGTCCGCCACCATCGACCTCGCCGGCATTCAGGTGCTCTCCGGCGACAACCACCACCACCTCCCTTCGACGCGGCACTCCGCCCTGGTCATGTTCCGACCATCACCGCCCTCCAAAACCCCGGCGATCACCGCCGGCGACCGCCATCACCTCTTTGTCTCGCGTGCGATCGGGTTCAAATTTGAACCTGACGGGTGGGCCCCTACCCTGCGCGGTCTTTTTCTTTTTCCTTGTTTAAAACGAAGGCATACTCTGCCTTTTACACCTTCTCCGCTGAGAAGTGTACTTTGGCCGAAGTGTTTTCTGTTTAAACTATGCAGGGAATACGGTTTTACAGAAAAGCCCCTGGTTTTGAAAGTCTTATAACTTTTAAACTACAACTCTGTTTAAGTTGAAACTTTTTTTGAAATTCTTATTTTTACCTCTAGTTTTTTTTTAGTATTTATTTAAAAATGTTTTGAGATAACTTTTTTTACTGTTACCAAAATTTTAAATTTGAGTTGAATTTGAAGTTTTTTCAGAAAAAGAAGAGGGAAACTTTGCCGAGAATTTCGAAGGGTTTTCACATGACTACTTTGGACAAGGCAAGCATTATTGAACTTGGGATATGGTGATTGCGTTTTGCATTTGCATGTTTGCATCCGTTGGTGTTGCACCACATATATCACAAGTGCATGCATGTTCGGTCATATCACTTTCTTGCTCATGTCTTGCACTTCACTCAAGGAAAGAATCCTTCTAAAATGGTAAAGCTGTGAGTATTCAGGAGAGTGTCTCCTGCCTTGGACGTGTCGGTGGGCACGGGCCATTATTTTTGACAAGGTGGTGTCATGTGGCTTATGTGGAATATTCCGGTGATGATAATTAACACCTCCTGAGTCGGCCTAGATCGAGTCTTGTTCCGTTACACCTAGCTGGATACCGTGCTACCATGGGTCCTTCCGCAAGGAAGGTACAGCTTAGTAAGTTGATAACCCCTGTCTAAGTGCACACCGTACAGAGGGCCACGATGAGGGTTTCCAGGGCCTTGGACTAAATCCTGTCATCGGGTCAGGGAGCATGGGTGTTTCCGGTTGTAAACGAGAGGGGGCACCCCTTGGAATCCACGCGTATTAATAGTGATCCCATGCAGGACATTGGTCTCTCCGTCTTAGAGTTTTTCTTGAACGATGCATTGGGTGATTCCTGGCATCCGGAAAGTTAATCTGGTGTGTGCTGGTCGGGTGTGTTTTCAACCCAAAGACCGTAATGGGAATTAGTCAGTATCATGGTACTGACTAAAGAAATCCTTTACTTGTGGGTAAAGAGTACACCCTCTGCAGAGTTAAACCTATTCGAATAGCCGTTGTCCACGGTCAAGGGCGTTAGCTGAGTGGGTCAAGTGTCGGTCTCGGTGTCGGTCTCCGGAGGAATTAATTTTAATATGTCTGAAATAATTTGCAGGATAATTATTGATACCCTGTTGCTCCCATGAATATTTTATGCTTGTTAAATATTATTATGGCTATGCATAATATTGAGGACTAACCCGTTTCTCTTATTTTGTATTTTTCCTGAGTGTCTCAGGGGCTGGCTAGACTACCCCGGGAACTCAATTTTATTTTCAAGACCTTTCATGGCGTCTCTCGAGTTAACAGGCAGTTTATCCGCCACTACTCTTGTGGACACCCAATTGGCATTTCTCTTCAAGTCCGACCGTGGCATCACTTGACACCCGACTGGCATTTCTTTTCAAGACCTCTCGTGGCGTCGCCTGAGTTCTCGGATGGTCCTGTCTCGTCCGATTTCTCTTTTAGACACCCGTTTGGCATTTCTCTTCAAGACCTACCGTGGTGTCATTTTAGACATCCGACTGGCATTTCTTTTATTTTGCTGAGTGTCACTTGGGCTGGCTAGACTACCCGTGACATTCATTTGTTTAATTTCTAATAAGTTTGATCATGACTAACATGCTATGTTCACGTTCATATCATTTATCTATCATGATTTAACTTTCAGTTAGCATGAGCATATGCATCCATTATATCTTTTGTTCGTAATGTTTGCGAGTACATTCCAACGTACTCACTGGCTTGTCCCTGGCTATTTACTTGGCCAGACCTAGAGGAGGACGAGCTTGTGGAGGAGGATTGCGCTAGCGAGCCCGACGCTTAGAGGAGTCCCAGTCAGTCAACCTGTGAGATAGGAGTCTACCACATGTATCATCCGCTGAGCTTCCGCTACACAAATAAAATAGTCAAGCCTCACTCTGACGCTTGGCTCTATGTTATTGTACTAGTATTGTATCACCACCACACCACTGTCATATTCCGCCACTGCCATTTATTGGCGAGTTTGTAATAATGTTGTTGAGCTCCCAGACTCAACCTTGTGTAATATTATCTTATACTGGTTATCTGTATCAAGGAAGTCCACCAGTTGTGTTGATCTTGGGGCTGGTGTGACTTAGGGCTATTCTGGGATTTATTCTCAGAAATGGGCCCGATAGCCCACTAGCTAACTAACTCTGTTAGGTTGAAAATAACTCTGTTAATTAGTTAGTTTACCCTCTGTCTATGACAGGTGGGTCCCGCAGGTCAGGTTTGACCCGGACCAGGCGGTTTGACTCGCTGATGTCATAGTGATGTCAGGCTGATGCAGTATCTCTTTTCTGATAATTTAGATAATTCCAGAAAATGATTCAAATTTTTGAAAATTCACAATAAATAAATCGTAACTCAGATCGAAAAACTTTATATATGAAAGTTGCTCAGAATGACGAGACGAATCAGAATACGCTCTCCATTTATCTATCACATGCCTATAACTGCCTGAACATGTAACCTTCCCCTCCGATTCATCTGTCTGACAGATACCCAAAGCTGGGAAAATATCCCAGATATTTTCCCGCTTCACCTACGACGTGTATCGCTGCGTTAGGTCACCCCTAACACCGCGTAGTGCCATGTCTTGTTTTGTGATTACTTTCGTTGCCGTGTATTTATTTGTTTCTTCTCCCCCTTTCTCTCGATAGACCCCGAGACCGACGATGACGCGAAGATCGTCTACCTCGTTGAAGACCAGTTGGTGTTTGCAAAGCAATCAGGCAAGCACCCCCCTTTTGAACATGCCTATATCGCCTATTCTCTTCTCTCTTATGCTTGCATTAGAATTGCTACTGTTACTGTTATCCAATATCTGCTGCATAGCCTATTTATTGTAACCTGCTTTTGTTACCTACCTGCTTGTCCTAGACATTTTAGTATAGGTTGGGTAGAGACCCAGCAGAGACACCACTATATCCCAACTGCCCCGCTGGATTAACAGAAGACCCGAGCAACGGGATCGAAGACCAGGCCCCGGCACCGCACATCACTTCCCCTTAGTTGTCGACACTACTGGGTTACTATCGAGTGCCGAGCGTGATACCTCGTCAGCACTTCTGATGATAACCTTGTAGTTTAGTTATTCGGTCGTGGTCAGTGAGGGTGATTCATCCTACACCACCCCCGATAACGACACCGTCGCGCAACTCCTCAAGAGTGAACCTCGAGGGTGATTCCTCCTTCGTTCACCTTGACGGTAACATCGGAGGGAATTCCATCGAGGGTGATTTCTCAGGGTTCTCCATGGTGTTAGACACACGGTTACCATTGTTACTATGACTTTACACCGAAACCTGTTACTAAAGACGGGTCGGCCCTGAGGGGTATCCGCGCGAGCTTAATTGCGAGTGATGCGGAATCGGGTGGACCTGGATGGTCCCCGAGAGTTGAACACAAGGCGTGGCCGGGCATTCTTGGCCCTTGCCGCAAGTCCTCGAGAAGGGGCGACGGGGTCACATCTTTCGTGAGTCTCTGCTCGTTACCGCAACCCCAACACACTAACGGTTTGGATATTTGATCCGAGGGGCCTCTGGCCTAATAGCACTAACCATCACGTAGGCATATTATGGGCGTTCTGCGTCGTATACTTCAGCCGGAGCTTAATTGACATCAGCAAGGAGCGGCACACGCTGGGTTGGACTGGGAACACAACCGCACTTGTATTAAGGGGTTGCTAGGTCTGCTCACCAGTGGTGCACGTAACGCGCAGGAGTCCCCGGGGCGATGGCCCAAGACCCCTGGGCGCATAGGTTAGTTTGGCGTGCTGACCTCTCTGTTAAGTATTCGGTCGGGTTGCGGCGTATCGTTTGGCCGAGGCCGGGCATGACCCAGAAAAGTGTGTCCGGCCGGAGTTAATCGAGCGTGGTGGGTAAGTTGGTGCACCCCTGCAGGGAAGAAACAATCTATCGATAGCCTGTCCTACGGTAACGGACACTCGGAGTTGTATCCCGATCGGTACAACTAGAACTGGACAATTGAGATGATAACTGGATAGTATGGCACTGGGATTGCTTTCTTGCAGGGAGTCGAGGAAGAATCTCTGGGCGAGGTTGATGACATTACTACTACTTTACATTATGCTAATCTGCACTGTTCTAATGTTGCAAGACCGCTGAAGTTGCTTGAATATGCTAGTCTTCGATAGGACTAGGCCTTCCTCTCTATTCTGGCATTTCTGCAGCCCAGTCCACATATACAGCCCTCCTTTGGAAATGTTGCATATGTAGTGTAGATCCATGCTTGCTGAGTACTTCGGATGAGTACTCACGTTTGCTTTACTTTCTTTTTCTCCCCATATCCATATGTCGCCACCAGATGACGGAGCCCCTGAGATAGCTGCCCCTATCGACGCCGACGGCTACTACTACTACTACCCTCCCGGCGAGTACTACTACGAGGAGCTGACTGACGACCAGGAGTAGGTTCGGAGGGTCCTAGGTAGGAGGCCTACGCCTTTCGATCGTAGTGTTTTATTTTGCCCCGCCTTCTTAAAGGCCTATCTATAACTCTGTTATATATGTACCCAGATATCTGATGCTTCCGCTGACACTTGTATGCCATCGAGCTATGTATTCGAGCCCTCGAGGGCCTGACTTGTAATATAAAGCTTGGATGACTTTATTTATGTTTTAGAGTTGTGTTGTGATATCTTCAAGTGAGTCCTTAGGCTTAATCGTGTGCATTTGCGTGTATGATTAGTGCACGATTAAGCCGGGGTCGTCACACTTGCGAACCATGCCTCATGGGCAAGATGACTAAAACTCCATTCTCCGGAACAATGGAGCGAGCTAATGATTTATTGGAAATAATACATACCGATGTATGCGGT
Organism: Thinopyrum elongatum; assembly: GCA_011799875.1. Classification (NCBI taxonomy): domain Eukaryota; kingdom Viridiplantae; phylum Streptophyta; class Magnoliopsida; order Poales; family Poaceae; genus Thinopyrum; species Thinopyrum elongatum. The sequence continues at coordinate 100,509,336 of CM022303.1, read as the reverse complement.
CCGATGAGTGTTGAAGCACACGGCGGGTATCGTTATTTTCTGACCTTCATAGATGATTTGAGTAGGTATGGGTATATCACTTAATGAAACACAAGTCTGAAACATTTGAAAAGTTCAAAGAATTTCATAGTGAAGTGGAGAATCATCGTAACAAGAAAATAAAGTTTCCACGATCTGATCGTGGAGGCGAATATTTGAGTTATGAGTTTGGCCTTCATTTTAAACAATGTGGAATAGTTTCACAACTCACGCCACCTGGAACACCACAGCGTAATGGTGTGCCCGAACGTCGTAACCGTACTTTTTTGGATATGGTGCGTTCTATGATGTCTCTTACCGATTTACCACTATTGTTTTGGGGTTGTGCATTAGAGACAGCTGCATTCACGTTAAATAGGTCACCGTCTAAATCCGTTGAGACGACACTGTATGAACTGTGGTTTGCAAGAAAAACCTAAGTTGTCATTTCTTAAAGTTTGGGGATGCGATGCTTATGTCAAAAGGCTTCAGCCTGATAAGCTCGAACCTAAATCGAAGAAGTGCGTCTTCATAGGATACCGTAAGGAAACAATTGGGTACACCTTCTACCACAGATCCGAAGGCAAGATCTTTTTTGCAAAGAATGGGTGCTTTCTAGATAAGGAGTTTCTCTCGAAAGAAGTGAGTGGGAGGAAAGTAGAACCTGATGAGGTAATTGTACCTTCTCTCGAATCTCTCTGTCGCCTTCAAGCACCACTGGTTCAACTTACTTCACTGCTTTACATTCGGCAGTCTACTTTTGTGCTCTGTGTCGTTAGCTTATCTGTTCATTATCTATCTGTTGCATATCGTTCATTCTTATCATCTGTGTTATTGTTCGTTGCTCATCTCATCAATAGCATCATTTCTGTGTTTAGTCTTTTCATTCGTATCTGTATATCTCTCCGAACCTTTCATATTAAGTCTCGTGTGTTCTTCTCTATGCTGTTTGCATTCTTCTCGTTGCTGCTCTACATTCCATTCACTGTTCATCATTGTTTATTTATCATGCTTCTGTATCTGTTCACATATTACATTATCATCATCATTGTTAAACCTTTTATATCATATGCTCGCACCATCATTGCTTCCTATATCGAGAGATATGTTCCTCAATAGAGTGCTTGCCTAAATTATTATCTACCGAACCTTATCCTTCAATGTTGTGTTTGGGATCAGTTCAAAACATTCGCAAGAATTTTTTAATCTCCCATTCACCCCCCCCCTCTGGTCGATATACTCTCGGTCCTAACAGATGCAAAGGGTCTTAATTGCAATATTTTCCATTTCATTCAAAGACGTTTATATGCATGTGGGTTCAGTAATGCATGCTTTATGTGGTTGTACTCGATTTCCTATTAATCTAGTATAGATTAGTTTGATTTTATAAACATCAAATTATATGGGACTACAATAGCTTTCATGTCTCCGTTGCACTGCTGCTGTAGTGAAGATCACAATCGTAGTAACTGATACTCGCAAAGTATAATTCAAGTCATTTCCTATTTGAGAGTCACCAATGCATAACAATGTTCGTCTAGTCACTTCTCTATATACGTGATTATTTCTACTCCTACCTTCTATCCTTTTGTGGATGAGAGGGAATAAATGATTGATTGTGTGCACCTTTTGGGCCTCTTTGGTTCAAGGGATTCTCGTAGAATTTTGAAGAGCGTGAGTCCTTAGTATTTTTTTCCTTCATATTTTTATGTCTAACTTTAACCATTAGTTTTACAAACAAAAGATGAGTTATATGCCATAAAATGTATTCCATTTGATGCACATTTCAAATAATTTTCCGATGATATATTTTTTATTACATTTAATTCATATTTTATTGACCAAAATTATAAGTCAAATTTTGACACGAAAGATGAAGTGGCCTTGTATAAAAAAATGGAGGGAGTATTGAATCCCATTTTTTTTGTAGGAACTCATTGCACTACATTTCATAAGAAGCTTTTCATCCACTCAAAGAATTATTTGTTTTTCCTACGGTGCCATCAAGCACGCCTTGGTGCAAACACAATCCTATAGGATATGGGTGGACAAGCTACTATAATTTTGCATTTTTCTATTTCTGCGTTTTTTGCAATCCTGCGAATCAAAGAGGCTATTATTAGTTTAGTGCGGAGCCCGAGAGAGATTCTCTTTCATGCATTATCTAAGGAACTAGGGATGCTTAGCTTGACTCGTCCGGCCTCACAAAGCAAATAATTTTTGGTTGTCTCTTTCACATATGTTCTTGTGTCAAAGCTATCCTTTTGTACGAGAGACGGCTCCATGCATTACATATTTTGTTCACACAACCAAAAACTATGGAATAGCATCACGCAAACAACTTTTTTCGCGAATACGCAGAGTATGTGTCTTTCCATTGATAGGGGGTGAAAAGTAATAGATAGTGATGCTCCCGGTACATACACATGATGGCGTAGTAGAGCGTGTGGTTGAGCAGACGACGAAAAGGGGTGCTCACTCCCTGCGTAAGCGAATTAGATTACAGGGAGTAACATGTTCAGGCCATTGGCGCCAGCTCGAACCCATGGCGCACCTCCACTTGATCACTTACTTGGACTAGTTGTGTAGAAGAGGGTTGCGCCCCTTCGAAGATGCATGCATTGCGATGCTTCCAAAGAGACTAGGCAGTGAAGATGATCAGTGAGCCGAGGCCCTTGCGTAGGTAGGAAGGGGACGTGTCCATGGCTAAGGACCATCAGTTGAAGAAGTTGACCATGCCGTGCAGCGAAGGTACGGTGATGCGACACCAGGATATGATGTCATGCCACGTTATGTGAGAGTCGACGCGGCCCACAAGGTAGTGATGCAGGGTCTCGGCTTCCTTTGAGTAGAGGATGTGGAGTGGCTCATGAGTCCGCGACAAACGAGTCCATCCACAGTCTAGTATCTATCTTGGGAGACCAGCCAGGGAAAGAACTTTACATTGAGGGGTGCCCAGTTCTAAGTCAGACGCCAATGGGGCACTGTAGTGGAGCCATTAAGTAGCGCAAGGTAGCAGGAATTGCTGGAATAGATCATGTTGTCTGTCCAGCGCCATCTGGTCGTGTCAGGCTGCGGGGCAAGGACAATAGCTTGATGTGCCGCAATATGTCCACGTACTCGACCGTGGCCATAGGCTCGAGGGCCCCGTGGACGTCCTCAAACTAGGCCTGGTGCGGAATGCTATTGCAGACCAGATGATTAGAATTTTTGTCAGATAAGACCACCTACACTTTCGTATTGACAGAAAAGAGCACATGCGATTCGTATTGACAGAACAGACCACGCCGTGGCGGCAGGTCCTGCCGCCATGGACTTGCCGCCACGATGTATGTGATCTTTTCTGTCAATACGGATCAGAGGTGATCTTTTCTGTCAATACGAAAGTGTAGATGGTCTTATCTGACAAAAATTCAGATGATTACGCCGATGCCGCCAAGTGACGATAGCAGCTAGAGCCGGAGTGAGTTTGCGGATCCAATGGCCCTAGAACCAGTAATCTGTCCATAATCGACAGGTATTTTTCGCAAAAAAAAAAATCGACAGGTACGGCCATCGCCAAGGGTCCAAGTAGTGGAGGCGCGGAAGAAATCACGAACCTCGGGTTGGTAGTTCGCGCTGACAACTGATGTCACTTTTTTTTAGCCAAACAACTGATGTCACGTTGTTGTACACGTTCTTTGAGCTAGGTTGCTTGCCTTTGTTTTCTCTTTTCTTATGTTTCTTTGTTTTGCAAACGGATCTAGCTAGCTTTCTGATATGCTTGGGAAGATGCCGCGGATGCACTGTGGGGGAGGACCAAGGAACATGAAAAAGAAAGAAAAGCGGGCGAGTCAGTAGCTAGGACGCTCCAAGATCGACCTGTCACTCCGGCGAATCGAATTCACTGGTCACGATGGAGAAGCTGGCAAGGCCTTCCACCGCACTGCACCGCCATCGCCTACCACTCGCCGCTTCCCCACGGAAAGCAACGGCGAATAGCAAAAGGGATTCTCCATTCGCCAAGCTAGCGTTGGTCGCCGGCCTCATCTTTCCTTGGTCGTCCATGCATCTCTTTGCATCGTCACATCGGACGGAAGGAGCTGCATGCATGCCTCTGACTCACCCGCTCCCGCCGTTCTTGCACTCACTGGTCACCCATGTGTCAACGCGTTTGGCCTCTCCTTTTCTTCTCCGGCCACCCCCAAAGATTTCCTTTTTCCCAACCACAAGTCCACAACCAAGGTGAACTGATCTTGCCTAATGAGTGGTGACCATGTGTGGCTCTTGTTTTCTTGGACATGTTCGCCGCACACAAACACGCAACGGCGCACATCACCAATCACACGCACGCACTCACGCAACACCGAATTATGTCTTCATGATCGGACTCCAAAGTCACAAAACTCGCGAAGTCGCTAGATGTCTCGATATCGATCACTCGATGCGTACGTCACGTATCACCGGAAGGAATTGGTCTCAAAAAAGACATACAAGCTGTAAAACCTGCGATTTGATCCCTGTTGAGTCGGTGCAAGTGCTTTGATTGTGGTGCTAGGGATGATGCATGTAAACCCGCAATTAAACCCGAACCCACTATGTGCGGGCTGAGGCTGAGTCGCTTGACATTTGCAGTAGTACATTTTAACTAACTTCTCTTCTTTTTTTACGGTGCAATGCAGGAGCCCTGTTGATTTCATTAATTAAGATAGAACAAAGAATATAGAGTGGCCCGATTTGTGAGGAAAACTAGGCCGAAAACCACAATGCCCAGAAAGAAGCCTAATAAAAACCAAAAAATAGAAGACCCCAAATACAAAAAAAAAGACACTAGAGCTGGGGATAGGGATTAAACTAACTTCTCACATTTTGCGGACCCTCTCCTGCATCCCTGTGTGGTGGTTCATTGCTACTACGTACAGGCGTACATGTCTACACCACACGCATGCATGTGATCCATGACGTTGTCCTGGTCCTCGCTCGTGACTTGCTTGTAACGGAACGAATAGCATATATTATATGTAGGCGTGCCAAACTATGCTGGAGAAAAAGAAGGGCAAATGCGTGCAATCTAGGGACCGATTGATCACGGGGTTGATATATCCGTATTTTGCATCTGTTCTGTGGGGGTATAGTACGTGCACAAGTGACGTTTCGTTCATCGCTCTACTCAGAACCATATATTATTCTCCGAAGAAAATGATGTACTACGTACCACTGACACTTCACGTGTAAGGCGGAGCTGCATGAGATTCTCTTCACATGAATACATATCTCGTGCGAACGTACTGAGCATAGCTTAAATGATACTCCCTCCGTCTGGTCGTTAGCTACAAGGCGTCTGTGATGATTTCATCAATCTCAATATTTGTCAGTTGGTTTCTCAGAGATGTTCGTAGGAGTAGGACATATTTCCTAAAAAAAAATAGTATGATTACACATATCTCATGAGTCATGACCTTTTTTTTTGGAATAATCGGCCTGAGTATGCACTCACGCAATCTTTTAAGAAGGAAAACGAAAAGCCGTGCCCATGCACATGCATGCAAGTCAAAAAAGGACCTGTATTTTCTATCTGCATGCATATGTGCCATGCTCCAGGGTCGACTGCTAGCTCGACCTAAATACCGGCCACTCACTTGATCGATCGCTTTGCGTGCGAGTGGCGCCAATCATTTTGGTATCGAATCCATCATCCGATCGACCGGCGCACAGTGACCGACCGATCCAAACTGTACAGCGCACACATGCATGCACACGCAACCAAACCAGAAACCACCACCAGCCTACACGTTGACTTCACCCATCAACCGGTTCGATCGATCGTGGTGGCCAGGCACGTACGGTTTTTACCTATCACTCGGATCTTGTGGCGAGAATGATGGGAAGAGATATCGACGCAACGGCTGACAAGAGATGCGTGTGGATGGTGGATGATCAGAGAGAGTCAGAAGGAACTACGGCCATCCTTTTTCATGTGTGTGTAACTTCTGACTCCTGCTGCGATCTGGCTGACGAATACGAGTACTATAGATCTGAGATGAGTGGCTCAGAGGCAGGGTAAGATGCCTGTGGGAGATGAGCGGCTGAGATCCGCGGGGTAAAAGGTTTGTGCATGCGTTCATGTGGTGGAGGAGTTGTGAAAGATAAGATGCATTCAAGCATGAGCACTGTTCTTCCTCCAATTAGAAGGGTAGAGTTTTTTTGCAGCCACTCGCAAACAGATTATTTTTTTCAGGGTTAAACCTAGTTAAACCCCAAGGAACGGCCTGCCAACTACTCGTGGGATAGGAAACCAGAGGAGCTATGTATGTGAATAATATTTGCAAGAGCTATCTGAGCCACCTCATTGTAAGTTTGTCTGTCACCGTTAAAGATCTAGCGGTTTCTTGATGTGCCACAACACATAAAGTGTGTGGCCGCTACACATGCGGAGGGGGAAGCAACAAAATCCTCCACCACCATGGTATGTTGATGAAAGATGAATTTGCGGAACTTTGTTTTTGTTCTCTCTGGCCATGGATGATGCTTAATTTCTCTGGCTTCGTCTTTGTACCATGGTACGGTGGTACATTGGATTCGACCAGGTAATGGTCGGGAGGACCATGGTGCCTTAGCAGGGAGGCTTGAAACACCATGTCAAATTTGTAACTTCTAATGTTTGCATGTGTTTGGCTACTACCAATGAGCAAGGATGGTTCATGTCTCAACTGGCTCTTTTATCTATTGTAGACAATTAATTAACTGTTGATCTTACGATCATATAGATGCGTAAAAATAAGAGTGGGGTTGGTAGTGGCAACGAGTGTTTGACATTGATTCATATAGGTTCGGGCATCCCTAAGAATAGTACCACTACCCATGTACATCTTGGTTTGCATTGATCTTCCTAAGAGATTATATTTCGTCTCGTCTGGCTATAGGATATACAACTAGTCAGGGGTTGATCGATCTGGCAACCCTAGATTCTTGGGAACTTCTGGATCTTGAGAGAGTTGTAGCTCTTCTAAGAGTTGACAGTAGGTGATCTGGGTCGGTTTAGTTTTAAACAGGGGTGGCTTCCCCTTTATATATAGTTGTCGAGTAGTGTCTTAGCATGCACGGATTCATCTTCGAGTGGAACTCTTATTCATTCGCCAACTTAGGGATAACTTTGTTAGTTGGTGGGATTCCATGTACCCTGCTGGTAGTTTCTGTATCGCCTAGAGTACCTACTGAACGCGGCTATGGTCGCGCATCTAGAAGACCCATGGTGCATCATATACATATACACTTTTTTTTTGCGGGAGGAGTATAATAGTTATACGCTACTCATCGTCATATACAAGCTGTGACTAGGAGTTTGCCCGGCTGTCTCGCTTTATCTCATTCAGTTGAGAGGACAAGGATATGTGACGTTCTGTCGTAGTGATCGACGGTTATATAAATAGTTTTGAAGATTTGTACTCAATCGTGGGTGTACATATACATAGAATAAATTGCAAGTAACACAAAAAATATATCATACCTTACTCTATATTCATAGAATCCCCAAAAACCTTTTGAAGATGCAGCCTCTCTTTCTCAAAGAAAGGTGCAACTTTGTGATGCTGCACCCATCAAAATTAAGGAAAAGACTCGGAACGTAGTTCTTTTGACAGTTGAATTTATCAGGCTGCCAAACATTTATAAGCAGTTGAGGGTCCCTAAGTAGTCATATGCAACATAAAGGTCGCTTTTGATTTCACAAAATGTTTTGTTCCATCTTTATGTCAAGTACAGAATCAGTAGTTGAGATTGGTCTTTGCATGCTTAACATAAGTCCTGCATTTCTGCTGCAAACGCCTAGTTAATCGTTTTCTTCCATGCACGCCTAAGACAGTCCATATATATACACCAATCATGCAGCTTGCTAACTTGTACACTAACCCGACTTGAACTTGCACACCAACCAATGCATGAAGATTCATGTGAACTAATCTTGCAGGCTAACAATTCAATCCTATAGCACCCATTGAACAATAAGAAATGAAAAGGAGATAAGCCGGGACCTGTATGCTTAGTTGTAGGGCACGTACTTGTCTGCATGCTTCTTGCGTGGGATGAGGCCGGGAGAGGTTCATCTTCCATTATCTAAAAACAATTTAACTGTAACTTGCAATAAGCATTGTCATTTTTCCTCACTAGTAGAAAACAGGGCTTTGGTTGAGGTCTGGGTAAGGGCATTAATCCCGGTTAAATTGTTCGGCCGGGCCTCGGGGGCCATTGGTCCCGGTTCGTCTGACCCCTTTGGTTCCGGTTCCAGACACGAACCGGGACCAAGGGGCCTCGCTCCTGGCCCACAACCTTTAGTCCCGGTTGGTGGCTGGAACCGGGACCAAAGATTGTCCTTTAGTCCCGATTTTAGCCACAAACCGGGCCTAAAGAGAGGCATATATATACCCCCGCCCCTGCCGCGAGCAGAGCCACTGCTCTGTTTATTTTGGCCGGCCGTGGAAGAGCTTTGTGGTGCTCTAGCTCACCTCCTATGCACATAAGGTGTTCGATGAAATGCCTGAGCCACACTTAAGCTTTCTCCTCTCGAAGCTCCTTGTCCAAGCTCCATTTTCCTCAAGATTTGTCTAGGTTTGGCGGTCCGTCCTATCCCGTCCCCGTCCTCACCGCCATCGATCGCCCGCGCCGATCTCGTCGCTGGCACCACCGTGGTGAGCCTCTTGTTCTTATCTTCTTTCTAAAAAAAAATTCTTACTTGTATGATTTAGATAGATACTTGTATAATTTTCTTACTTTTATTATTGTTTGTTATTATATAGTGCGATGGTTTTGGTATCCGCCTCCGTCGGCCCTCGTCCTGTCTATGATTCGGATGTGGTATATATTATCTTTTATAACTATTTGTTTCATTTAGTGTTTATGACATTTATGCCGACCAACGTGACATAGATGTTTTTATTTAGGAGGTATGTGAACCGGAAATTCCAACCGACCCTATTGTTGAGAGGTTAAATTTAGTTGAAAAAGAAAATAATTACTTGAAGAAAAAATTGAAAAGAATTGAGGAGGAGAAGATGAGATTGGAGTTGCATGTTGCGGATGTCGTCGATGATCACAAGATCAAGATGGATGCAATGCGCTTGAAGATTAGAAAGATTAGAAAATATGCCATTCATACTGAGGCTTGGTATCAATATGCCGTTGGATCAATTGTTACCTTAGTTGCGATTATGATCGCATTTGTTGTTGCATTGAAATGTTTTACATAGTTTCAATATATGGTTTAATTAGATGCTCTAGAGAGCTATATGTTGTTCAATGAGAACTATGTATGAACTTTATGTATTTATTTTTTCAGTAATAACATTTGATCACTACTGTACTTTGGTTTTAATGTGATGATGAACTTCTATTAATTTGGTCACTTCTCTATTCATGATGTTCTGTAATGGTTTTTGACACACTTAATTATATATAATGCACGCAGATGAACCGGCAATGGGTGTACGGTGACAGACGCACCTCCGAGTACATTAAGGGCGTGCATAATTTTCTCGAAGTGGCTGAGGCAAACAAGCAGAATGGTTTTATGTGTTGTCCATGCCCTAGATGTGAGAATACGAAGTCTTACTCTGACTCGAAAACCCTTCACATCCACCTGCTTGAGAAGGGTTTCATGCCACACTATAATGTTTTGACCAAGCACGGAGAAAGAGGGGTTATGATGGAAGACAACGAAGAAGAAGAGGATGATGACAACTATGCGCCCCCTGAATACGGCGATGCTGCAATGGGGGAAGCTGAAGATCAAGAGGAACCAGACGATGTGCCCAATGATAATCTTCGCTGGGTCATTGTTGATGCAAAGAGACAATGCCAAAGTGAAAAGGAGAAGTTGAAGTTCGATCACATATTAGAGGATCACAAAAAAGGGTTGTACCCCAATTGCGAAGATGGCAACACAAAGCTTGGTACCACACTGAAATTGCTGCAATGGAAGGCAGACAATGGTGTATCTGACAACGGATTTGAGAAGCTACTGAAAATATTGAAGAAGAAGCTTCCAAAGGATAACGAATTGCCCGACAGTACGTACGGAGCAAAGAAGATTATATGCCCTCTAGGATTGGAGGTGCAGAAGATACATGCATGCCCTAATGACTGCATCCTCTACCGCGGTGCATACGAGGATTTGAACGCATGCCCGGTATGCGGTGCATTGCGGTATAAGATCAGACGAGATGACCCTGGCGATGTTGATGGCGAGCGCCCCAGGAAGAGGGTTCCTGCCAAGGTGATGTGGTATGCTCCTATAATACCACGGTTGAAACGTCTGTTCAGAAACAAAGAGCATGCCAAGTTGATGCGATGGCACAAAGAGGACCGTAAGAAAGATGGGAAGTTGAGAGCACCCGCTGACGGGTCGCAGTGGAGAAAAATCAAGAGAACGTGGGGGGACTTTGCAGGTGATGCAAGGAACGTATGGTTTGGTTTAAGCGCGGATAGCATTAATCCTTTTGGGGAGCAGAGCAGCAATCATAGCACTTGGCCCGTGACTCTATGTATCTATAACCTTCCTCCTTAGCTGTGCATGAAACGGAAGTTCATTATGATGCCAGTGCTCATCCAAGGCCCTAAGCTACCCGGCAACGACATTGATGTGTACCTAAGGCCATTAGTTGAAGAACTTTTACAGCTCTGGAATGGAAAAGGTGTACGTGTGTGGGATGAGCACGACCAGGAGGAATTTGACCTACATGAGTTGCTGTTTGTAACCATTAATGATTGGCCTGCTCTCAGTAACCTTTCAGGACAGACAAACAAGGGATACCACGCATGCACGCACTATTTAGATGACACCGAAAGTATATATTTGGACAAATGTAGGAAGAATGTGTACCTGGGACATCGTCGATTTCTTCCGACCAACCATCAATGTCGAAAGAAAGGCAAGCATTTCAAAGGCGAAGCAGATCACCGGAAGAAGCCCGCCGTCTGTACTGGTGATCACATACTTGCTATGGTCAATGATTTACAAGTAATCTTTGGAAAGGGTCCCAGCGGACTATCTGTTTCGAATGACGCTGAGGGACGCGCACCCATGTGGAAGAAGAAATCTATATTTTGGGACCTACCCTATTGGAAAGACCTAGAGGTCCGCTCTGCAATCAACATGATGCACGTGACGAAGAATCTTTGCGTGAACCTGCTAGGCTTCTTGGGTGTGTATAAGAAGACAAAAGATACACCGGAGGCACGGGAGGACCAGCAACGTGTGCATGAAAAAGACGGCATGCCTCCAAAGCAGTATGAAGGTCCTGCCAGCTACGCTCTTACCAAAGAAGAGAAGGAAATATTCTTTGAATGCCTGCTCAGTATGAAGGTCCCGTCTGGCTTCTTGTCGAATATAAAGGGAATAATAAATATGGCAGAGAAAAAGTTTCAGAACCTAAAGTCTCATGACTGCCACGTGATTATGACATAACTGCTTCCGGTTGCATTGAGGGGGCTTCTACCAGAAAACGTTCGATTGGCCATTGTGAAGCTATGTGCATTCCTCAATGCAATCTCTCAGAAGGTGATCAATCCAGAAATCCTACCAAGGTTAAGAAGTGATTTGGCGCAATGTCTTGTCAGTTTCGAGCTGGTGTTCCCACCATCCTTCTTCAATATCATGACGCACGTCCTAGTTCATCTAGTCGACGAGATTGCCATTCTGGGCCCTGTATTTCTACACAATATGTTCCCCTTTGAGAGGTTCATGGGAGTCTTAAAGAAATATGTTCGTAACCGTGCTAGGCCAGAAGGAAGCATCTCCATGGGCCATCAAACAGAGGAGGTCATTGGGTTTTGTGTTGACTTCGTTCCTGACCTTAAGAAGATTGGTCTCCCTCAATCGCGGTATGAGGGGAGACTGACTGGAAAAGGCACGCTAGGAGCGGACTCAATAATATGTAGGGACGGGCATTCTTGGTCTCAGGCACACTACACAGTTCTACAGAATTCTACCTTGGTGACCCTGTATGTCAATGAACACAAGAATATTCTGCGCTCCAAACACCCGGAGCAGTGTGACGACTGGATTACATGTGAACACATAAGGACTTTCGGCAGTTGGTTGCAAACACGTCTCATGGGTGACAACACTGTTTCTGATGAGCTGTACTCGTTGGTCAGGGGACCATCTTCGACTGTATTGACTTACAAAGGGTACGAGATAAATGGGAATACATTTTACACGATCGCCCAAGATCAAAAGAGCACCAACCAAAACAGTGGTGTCCGCTTTGATGCAGCAACCAAGAGGGGAAAAGACACATATTATGGTTACATAGTGGACATATGGGAACTTGACTATGGACATGATTTTAAGGTCCCTTTGTTTCAGTGCAAATGGGTCAATCTGTCAGGAGGCGGGGTACAGGTAGACCCACAGTACGGAATGACAACAGTGGATCTGAACAATCTTGGGTACACAGACGAACCATTCGTCCTAGCCAATGATGTGGCGCAGGTTTTCTATGTGAAGGACATGTCTACCAAATCGAGAAAAAGAAAAGATAAGGAAGCGAATACATTATACGATGAGCCAAAGCGCCACATAGTTCTTTCAGGGAAAAGAGACATCGTGGGAGTGGAGGGCAAGACAGACATGTCTGAAGATTATGAAAAGTTTCATGAAATTCCTCCCTTCAAAGTCAAGGCTAACCCAATCCCCCTGTTAAACGATGAAGATTATCCATGGTTACGGCGCAATAAGCAAAGGACACAAGCGAAGAAAAAATGAAGACTTTCTCTCCACAACTATTATGATAATGCCTTTGATCAAGAATATCAATTCAGTTATATGTGAAGAAATGAAATCCCTTTTGTAACAGATGAGTATTCGTCCGAAACCCTGATACTTCGAAAGAGATTGTCCATTTTGTACACGAAGTGCATCCAGTTTTTGCCGTAACCCTCTCTACTTTTTAGCACATGCTATGTGGGTGAAATGATGATACCATGCCAACTTTCAACCTTTTCAGACTTCATTTGTAGTGCTTTTCAATTTCAGGGTCATTTAGCTCAAAAAATCAGTAAATGCATGAAAAATACCAAATGAAGTCAGAAAGGGTTGAAAATTTATGATGTGGCTTTGAATGGTGCATTTTGAACACACAAAAACTCTGGAGTTCAAATAAGTTCAAAAAAATGAAATCCCTTTGTAACAGATGAGTTTTCGTCCGAAACCCTGATACTTCGAAAGAGATTGTACATTTTGTACACGAAGTGCATCCAGTTTTTGCCGTAACCCTCTCAACTTTTTAGAACATGCTATGTGGGTGAAATGATAATACCATGCCAAATTTCAACCTTTTCAGAGTTCATTTGTAGTGCTTTTCAATTTCAGGATCAACTAAAACAGAACTATAATATTCTTCAATAGAAAAAAGAATCAACTAAAAAGCTTTTATAAACTAAAAAGAATCAATAGCAAAAAGAATCAACTAAAAAGCTTTTATAAAACTCTAATAGCAAAAGGAATCAACTAAAAAGCTTTTATAAACCTCTAGTATTTTTGAAACTAAAATTTATGCAACTAAAATTATCAAAGTATTTTTTGTTCAAAACATTAATAGCAAAAAGAAATTTCATAAAGAATTTTTTTGTTAGAAACTTTAATAGCAAACTAAAATAACAAAATCTATTTTGTATTAAAACAGACATTTAAAAATTACTAAATTGAATATAATGATAAAACACAGTAATATTAAATAGCAGGCAAAAGAATCACTCAAAAATCTATTTTTATAGTAAAGATATTCACAAACTAGTGATTCACACAAATTTCAAAGAATTCAAATTTAAACTAGTCAAATTTGAAAACTAATGGCACTAACAAAAAGTTTATAATTTTTGTGACCTAAAAGCAAAAAGAATCACTGAAAAATTGTAAGTATTTAGCTGTAAGTAGAAACAAAAGAAAATAAATAAAGCAAAAACAAAATAAAAAATGGAAAAAAAATGCCGCCTACTGGGCCACCACGGCCTGAATACGACTAGAAACCCAACCAACTAGTTGGGCCAGGATTCAGGCCCGCAGCAGGCCTAGTAGGCCCACAGGCAGAGAGACACGTTTAGGCCAGTAGGCCTGGAATAGAGAGGAGTTTGAAAGGGGAGGCGCAGCCGCGCTTATAAACAAGTGCCGAAGCCTCTCAGCTAGCGAGGTGGAACTAAACATCCAACCGCACCGCGGCTGTGCCAGGCACAGGCCTTTGATCCCGGTTGGTGGCTCGAACCGGGACCAATGCTACCCGTTCGTCCCGGTTCGTGCCGCCAACCGGGACCAATGCCACCCTTTAGTCCCGGTTGGTGCCACCAACCGGGACTAAAGGGGGCCATTAGTCCCGGTTGGTGCTACAAACCGGGACTAAATGGGGTTGCTATATAAGCCAAGACTTAGGAAATTTTCCCCCCACCCGCCATTCTTCTCTCGATGACACCGCCAGGCTGCTGCTGCTGCCCTCGACGCCGACGCACTCGCTCTCACCGGGCCTCCTCGCCGTCGTCACCGTCGCCAAGCTGCCCCGACGCTGTCCCCGCTCCCACTGTGAGCCACCGCGCCGCTCCCCTCCTCTCCTTTCAGAGGGTTCACGATTTCCAGAGTCAGGGGTGACAATTAGTTCACCTGGGCAGAGGGACGATTGAGTTGTAGATGCTTAGTTGGGCAATCAACCAATACTTGATTGCCTGAGATCCAGCTCATGTTCGGAATGGTGACTGAGCTGGTAGGACGAATTCTAGGATTCGACTGCTGATGGCGAATATCCGCAGCATATTGGTTCAGGGGATTCAAAATGGTAATTGGTAAAGGACGTTGACGGGGATTACTAGACATATGGAATTAACCATAAGGCAAGCAGGCAAGAATTTCGAGAGCAATAGGCTGCAAAGGATTTTCGGGTGATCGGATAGCAATACGAAGTATTTCGTGAAACACAATAACAACAGGGGATGAACGGATCCCCAGAAATGTGAGGAATTATTCATAAGTATGTTCAGACGAAAAGGAATTGCAAGGCAGTAGGTTCAGAGAATTCTCGAAATGTCGGATAGTATTTCGATATGTCGGATGGAACCAAAGAGTAACTAGAATGAATATATGTGCGATAAGTGTAAGTAGTTATTCGTCGGAGTTTATAGGTGGTCGGGAACTGCAAGGCAGTGGGCACAGGGTCTCGGGAACTTCGAGGAGTATCGTCGAAGTCTTCTGATGAACCAAGCGATCATCTGGCATGAGGGGCTCTCCGGGAGAAAGCGGTTACGAGAACCTAATGTTGAAGTTAGTAAAATTTAACCCAAATAGAAGAGAGATCAGAGTCCCAGAGTAAAGGTCGAGGAGTAAAAGATCCTAATACCACCCAATTGGCGACATGGGCCCGTAAGCCACACAGCCAAGTTAGTAAAACAGTTTTGGACCACTAGACTCAACTTCGGCCAAGGAGTTGGAAAGGGGGATTCCTAGAGGCAGTCGGCTCTGATACCAACCTGTGACGACCCCGGCTTAATCGTGCACTAATCATACACGCAACTGCACACGATCAAGCCTAAGGACTCACTTGAAGATATCACAACACAACTCTAAAACATAAATAAATTCATACAAGCTTTATATTACAAGCCAGGGCCTCGAGGGCTCGAATACATAGCTCGATGGCATACAAGTGTCAGTGGAAGCATTAGATATCTGGGTACAGATATATTACAGAAAGAGAGATAAGCCTTCACAGAGGCGGGCCAAAATAAAACTCTACGATCGAAAGGCGTGGGCCTCCTGCCCTGGACCCTCCGAATCCTACTCCTGGTCGTCGGTCGGCTCCTCGTAGTAGTAATACTCTCCGGGCTGGTAGTAGTAGTGGTTGTCAGTGGGGACAACTGGCTCCGGGGCTCCGTCATCTGAACGCGACAAAGGAATAAAGGGGGGAAAAGGAAAATAAAGCAAACGTGAGTACTCATCCGAAGTACTCAGCAAGCAAGGATCTACACTACATATGCAACATTTTCAAAGGAGGGCTGTATATGTGGACTGGACTACAGAAATGCCAGAATAGAGGGGGAAAGCCTAGTCCTATCGAAGACTAGCATCTTCAGCATCTTCAGCAGTCTTGCAGCATTAGAAGAGAGCAGAATAACATAATGTAAAGTATAGCAGTGTCATCAATCCTCAGCCAGAGATTCTTCCTCGACTCCCTGCGAGAAAGCAATCCCAGAGCCATACTATTCAGTTCTCATCTCAAGACATGTTCTAGTTGTACCGATCGGGATACAACTCCGAGTGTCCGTTACCGTAGGACAGGCTATCGATAGAAGTTTCTTCCCTGCAGGGGTGCACCAACTTACCCACCACGCTCGCTTAACTCCGGCCGGACACACTTTTCTGGGTCATGCCCGGCCTCGGCTAAGCAACACGCCACAACCCGACCAAATACTTAATGAGAGGTCAGCACGCCGGACTAAACCTATGCCCCCAGGGGTCTTGGACCATCACCCCGGACACTCCTATGCGTTGCGAACGTGGCTGAAAGCAGACCTAGCAACCCCTTATACAAGCGCGATTGCGTTCCCAGTCCAATTCAGCGCGCGCCGCTCCTTGCTGACTTCAATTAAGCTCCGCCTGAAGTATACGACGCAGAACGCCCATACTATGCCCACGTGATGGTTAGTGCTATCGGGCCAGAGGCCCCTCGGATCAAATATCCAAACCGTTAGTGAATTAGGAGCGCGCGGTAACGAGCAAAGACTCATGATCGATGTGACCCCGTCGCCCCGTCTCGAGGACTTGCGGCAAGGGCTAAGAATGCCCGGCCATGCCTCGTAGTTATCTCGCGGGCAACTCTCCGGTCAACCCGACTCCACATCACTTCGCATTCATGCTCGTGCGGGTACCCCTCAGGGCCGACCCATCTTTAGTATCATGGTTCATAGTCAAGTCATAATATCCAAAGTAGCTGTGTGTCTGACACCGAAGGGAACCCTGAGGAATCACCCTCGATGGAATTTCCGCTCGATGTTATCATCAAGGTGAACGAAGGAGGAATCACCCTCGAGGTCCACACTTGAGAGGTTGCGCGACGATGTCGGTATCGGGGGTGGTGTAGGAGGAATCACCCTCGCTTACCACGACCGATTAACTAACCTACAAGGTTATCATCAGAAGTGCTGACGAGTTATCACCCTCGGCACTCGATAGTAACCCAGTAGTGTCGAGCAACATAGGGGAAAGTGACGTGCGGTGCCCGGGTCTGATCTTCGATCCCGTTGCTCGGGTCTTCTGAGAGTCCAGCGGGGCAGTCGGGACAAGTGGGTCTCTGATAAGGCTCTACCCATCCTATACTAAACAGTTTAGGAGAACAGGCAGGTATCAAAAGTAGGCTACAATAAAAATAGGCTATGCAGCAGATGTAGGACACAGTAGCAGCAGTAACTTCTAATGCAAGCATAAGAGAGAAGAGAGTGGGAGATATCGAAATGCTCAAAATGGGGGTGCTTGCCTGTTTGCTCTGGGGCAAGGGCAAGGTCGTCGGTGGTGTCGTCGGGGACGTAGCCGTACTCCGGAGCTGCGTCTGCCTCGGGAGCTACGTCATCGTCGGGGTCTACCGAGAGAGAAGAGGGGGAGGAAACAGGTAAACACAATGCAAACAGATGCAATACGGTATGTGCTATGCTATGATGCTGTGCAGGGTTGCCTAACGATGCATCTAAATCATTTTAGTTATTTTTAGAATTATTATGGGATTTAATAACCGGGGTGAGTGCACTATTCATCTGCCGGATTCAGGCCCGGAGTTACGAGTTCTCCTATGTAGGGGGTTCTGACAAGGAAACAGACGGCATGATCAGACTCGTCTTGTCGTTCTGAGCAACTTTCATGTTTTAACTTTTTCGATCTGAGCTACGGTTTAAAAGTTATTAATTTTTAAAGTTTATTTGATTTTCTGGAATTAATTTTATTAACAGAATTGAATTATGACATCATCATGATGTGTTGCTGACGTCAGCAGATCAACAGTGACGCTGACCTGGTCAAACCTGACATGTTGGTCCAGTGGACCCACATGTCGGCCTCTGTTAGCCTAATCAGTGAGTTAAACTAAACTAATGGAATAATTAGAGGGGTGGGCCCCTGATGTGAGTGTCTGTTTAATTAACAGATTAGCTTTAAAAACCTAATTGGTTTAGTTAACGAAGGGGGCGCACCAGTCAGTGTCTTAGAGTGAATAGTAATGGCGTTGACTGGTCAACGAAGTCAAACCTCGCAGGACGACCCACCAGTCAGTCTCACCGGGCGGGCCCCACAACTTGCCAGGTCAGCGCCGGCGCCGGAGCTGCTCCGACGAGCCCCTCACGGCGGCTACCTCGCCGGAGAGGTTCGGATTTCCTCTAGGGGCACCAAATCGCGCGGGGTTTGCGACGTTCGAACGGGCGCTCTGAGCCGCGTCGAGTGATGGCACTGGCTCGGCCTGAGACGGTGTAAATTGACGGCGGCGAGCGACGCGGCGGACGCCGGAATTCGGTCGAGCTCGGGAACGGCGTTGTAGAGGGCAAAACGACTGGCGTTCATCACCTGCGGCACCTACGCGAGCTAACTAGGTGGATGGAGGGAAGTACGGGACCAAAGGCCCACCGGAACGTCGCCGGAGACGAGTTCAGGCGGCGGCGTGTTTCGGCCATGGCGGGGAAACTTGCTAGAGCTCGGAATCAACGACGTGAAAAGAGGGGAAAGGAGATGGAGCTGACGGCGCGGCTCACGGTGGCCCTTGGTGGCTTTGAAGCGCAGGGGAGGCGAAGAATGGAGCAGCGGAGCTCCGGTGATCTGAGGCAGGTGCCGGCTCGATCTGGGGCCTGTGGTGCTCCCCCGCAGCAACGGCTGGCCCCAGGCGATGAGGACGAACGCGGCGGAGCTCGTGGACACGCCAGCTTGGCGCGGGGCGGCCGGTGGCCGCGGCGGAGCGCGGTGAACGGCGGCGAGCGCGGTCGGATGCGGCGGACCTGAAGGAGGAAAGGGAGAGAGCGGGCGAGCGAGCGAGAGGGAAGAGAGGGGGAGAGTGACGGGCGACCAGGAGAGATGGACCGGGGTGGGGAAGCTTATCCCCTCGCCTGGCCGCGGCGTCGCCGTGTCGATGTTTGGCCAGAGCGCGCGCGGCGGCCACTGGGACGACGACACGGAGGGAGAAAGGTAGGTGGGGTGGGCTGGCTCGGGTGGACTGGGCCGGTCACTATAGCCGCGGCCCAGATGCCAGGTGAGTTTCTGATCCTTTCTCATTTTGTGTTTTTCTCTTTTATTCATTAACAGAGGCAGGAAATGATTTTTGTGGGCCACCTAACATTGTTGAAAAATGTGGGACTAAGCCCCAATATTTCCTGGTGATATTTGGCACTGCCAGCAAAAGTTTGACGGCCAAAAAAATAGGTTGAATATTTTTAGAAATTGAAAAGGACAGATTAAGTGCTGCTGGACTACTGTTAAAATGTCCAGCGGCAATCTGGGAATTCCAAAAATATTGGTTTTAATTTTATAATGGCCTTAAGAATATTTGCAACAGGATGAACTATTTTAATTGCATGACAGAAGAAATAAACATTTCACTTGCACTTTGAATTTGAATTGAGTTGGATTATTTCCTAGTTGCGATTTATTTAGATTGATCATGATGACATGGCAAGCTAAGTAGCTTAACTAGGATGAGGTAACCTGGGGATGTTACAAATCTCCTCCACTACAAGAAATCTCGTCCCGAGATTTAAGTGGGGAAATAAGCAGTGACTTTGGAAGAACTGACCCTTATAGGGTTAATTATCTGATGAATAATTCAGGGAATGTGGTAGAAGTATCTCTCGAGCTGAAACTTAGGAAACGTCGAGAGCAAGTATGAGGGTACAATAAAAAGTATCAGTCGAATGGACATTCGATCGGTACCTGAACGGAGTGTGAACAGGGGTTCAGAGTACCGGGAGTAAGTCGTCTCTCGAGGGGTGGCTCGGGGTAACACACAAAGTCAAGGGCAAAGGATGCTTCAGAATCAAGGATGTTACAGGAGAGTCAGGTTCCGATCCTGTGGAGCTGTGGAGGGGTGTCGATCAAAGTAGGGAGAATGGTGACATCTTACCGGTCACGACAACAAGGTATGTCAGAAAAAGTCTGTCACTATGTCGGCAACAACGTCGGTACCAAGGGCGAGGGACAAAGAGAACCATTTCCTGCTCGTTGAACGAGGCAGACCAACAGGCAAAGTTCTCATCCATCGGTGGTTACTGGAATGTTATCAACAATAGTAGCAGGGTCTCACTGGCGGAGTTGAAGACTGGTGGTTTTATAAGCAGGGAATTAATTCTGCTTATAGAGATCACAAGAAAGGTTAAACAAAACAATGGAAAGGAAAATGAATTTATCGGATTCAACAGACCAATGAAAAGGAAGATGTGCCTATACACAAGAATTAGGGGTATATCCATTCCAGGGAAAAGTAGAATATGACATACATGAACAGTTCAGCCGGTACAAAACCATTTGGATAAAGGGGCGAGGGAAAAATTCAAGATGTTACCCGCACAATGGTGTCCGGATAATAGATCGAGAAGCATTGGCAATATGCCTACAATGTTCTTGTTGATATTCAGAAGTCCATGGTCATGCTTCGAGGCAGCAATGATATGGTGTCAAGTAAAGATTGGGTTCGAAGATCTCAAGAGATACCGAGAAACAATTAGAAGGGTATCTCGGGACGTAGGGAATAACCAAACACAATCAGGTTTGTGTTGGCAGGAAGTCAAGGATATCATCGATGATATCTCAAATCATCGAGGGGCAGGGATGGTATTTCCAGCCATGAACTCAATTGATATCCTGGAAGAGCTCAGAATGTTGATGATGATCACGACACATTTGTCGAAGATTTAAAGAAGATGAAATCAATCGGCGATGACATCTTAGCCAAAGGGGGAATGAAGCGAAAGGTTATTGAAGCCACGGATTCGACACAAGCTCGAAATCAAGCTTGTTGTTCAAGGTGAAATGACAAGATGAGGAAGATCGACGTAAGCTTAGCTCATTGTCGTGGTTGCTCCGGGCATAAGGACCAGGTAGCACAGTTAAAAGTTGGCACGATAGAGATATAGCCGATCAGGCTAGTAATGACGGGCTGTAGTATCAACTCCCCAGCAACGAGTTACTAGGAGTACTGAATCACAGAGCGGAATCGATTCATTGTTCGGTGGTCTCGGTTGACGACAACCCAGAACCCGTGGAGTGACTAAGATAGGGAAAGGTATCACTCCATCGGACAATTCATAGGACTTAGTACAATAGGGTGATATCCTCGAGATAGTAGAGGGGGTAATACTCGAGGTAGTTCAGTATAGAGGTTGGACAGGCATATTGATTTGCAGAAGACAAGTGCTTTTAACTTGTCCGGGAAATGGAATCAAGAAGGAAATATGGTGGGAACCACGATTGCAAAGGATCAATTCGTAGATTCAAGATGAACTTGTACCAAGGAAATAATTATTTTTTTACGAGCAGCTTCCATGATAAGTTCTACATCGGGTCCATGGGCATGAACACAAAGGTTCAAGGTCGACTCCCATTTCTTCAATGCATAACCTTTCATTCACTTCTCGTCTTTGAAGAAGTTATAGATTTGAAAATTTATCCGACGAAACGCGATAGATATATTCCGCATATCTTTCGATTCACACAGATCGAGGAAGGCGTATGTTCAACCCATCGGGACAATTTTACGAATCTATACAACCATCAAACAAAGCAAGGGATATGGATTCGAAAGCAAATTGTCGAAGTCAAAGCGGATGATACGATTTACCGAAGGCATCATGTATCAGAGGGGGGGAACTGTCAAGGTTATGGAAGAGGGAGGACACTATCAAATAATAACCCACCAAAGGAACTGGCAGGCCGCAAGGATGTGATTGTGAGTACCGGCACTCAACCAGAGGAAGGAAACAGGTAACAGGAACAGATTATAGAAACATCGAAATAATCCGACGCTTAATTACCAAGAAGTAATGGTTCAAACGAAGAGTCAGGAGCAGAAGTTCTGATCAAAAGACGATTAGGTTGAGTAGAATTAGATGGACAAGTTAAGTGCTTCATCTTGCAGAGATCTCCATCCATGGTTACGTGACATGTCCTGGTCAGTGGTCAGTCCCAGGTCATTATGGGAAGGCATGCGCTGCCCTTCCGTGTCATGTAAGCAGAGTGGATAAGCGGATGGCAAAAAGTAGAGGATGTTGTAGGGCCAACGACATTTATAACAGGGAAGGTACCGTTATGATTCATGGAATAGGAAAGAATCAGTCAGGTAATTTTCCATAAAAGGAATCAAGTGATCCATAAAATTAGCGAGGTAAAGTTTAAACAACTGGTTTCTCATGAGAGTCCTTCGAGAAAGGACGGGAGGTAAGCACAACGGATTAAGGAAGCATTTGAACAACCCAAGTATAAAATTTCAGAGGGTTCACGATTTCCAGAGTCAGGGGTGACAATTAGTTCACCTGGGCAGAGGGACGATTGAGTTGTAGATGCTTAGTTGGACAATCAACCAATACTTGAGTGGCTGAGATCCAGCTCATGTTCGGAATGGTGACTGAGCTGGTAGGACGAATTCAAGGATTCAACTGATGATGGTGAATATCCGCAGCATATTGGTTCAGGGGATTCAAAATGGTAATTGGTAAAGGATGTTGACGGGGATTACTAGACATATGGAATTAACCATCAGGCAAGCAGGCAAGAATTTCGAGAGCAATAGGCTGCAAAGGATTTTCGGGTGATCGGATAGCAATACGAAGTATTTCGTGAAACACAATAACAACTGGGGATGAACGGATCCCCGGAAATGTGAGGAATTATTCATAAGTATGTTCAGACGAAAAGGAATTGCAAGGCAGTAGGTTCAGAGAATTCTCGAAATGTCGGATAGTATTTCGATATGTCGGATGGAACCAAAGAGTAACTATAATGAATATATGTGCGATAAGTGTAAGTAGTTATTTGTCGGAGTTTATCGGTGGTCGGGAACTGCAAGGCAGTGGGCACAGGGTCTCGGGAACTTCGAGGAGTATCGTCGGATTCTTCTGATGAACCAAGCGATCATCTGGCATCAGGGGCTCTCCGGGAGAAAGCGGTTACGAGAACCTAATGTTGAAGTTAGTAAAATTTTAACCCGAATAGAAGAGAGATCAGAGTGCCAGAGTAAAGGTCGAGGAGTAAAAGATCCTAATACCACCCAATTGGCGACGTGGGCCTGTAAGCCACACAGCCAAGTTAGTAAAACAGTTTTGCACCACTAGACTCAACTTTGGCCAAGGAGTTGGAAAGGGGGATTCCTAGAGGCAGTCGGCTCTGATACCAACCTGTGACGACCCCGGTTTAATCGTGCACTAATCATACACGCAACTGCACACGATCAAGCTTAAGGACTCACTTGAAGATATCACAACACAACTCTAAAACATAAATAAATTCATACAAGCTTTATATTACAAGCCAGGGCCTTGAGGGCTCGAATACATAGCTCGATGGCATACAAGTGTCAGCGAAAGCATTAGATATCTGGGTACAGATATATTACAGAAAGAGAGATAAGCCTTCACAGAGGCGGGGCAAAATAAAACTCTACGATCGAAAGGCGTGGGCCTCCTGCCCTGGACCCTCCGAATCCTACTCCTGGTCGTCGGTCGGCTCCTCGTAGTAGTAGTACTCTCTGGGCTGGTAGTAGTAGTGGTCGTCGGTGGGGACAACTGGCTCCGGGGCTCCGTCGTCTAAACGCGACAAAGGAATAAAGGGGGAAAAAGGAAAATAAAGCAAACATGAGTACTCATCCGAAGTACTCAGCAAGCAAGGATCTACACTACATATGCAACATTTTCAAAGGAGGGCTGTATATGTGGACTGGGCTGCAGAAATGCCAGAATAGAGGGGGAAAGCCTAGTCCTATCGAAGACTAGCATCTTCAGCATCTTCAGCAGTCTTGCAGCATTAGAAGAGAGCAGAATAACATAATGTAAAGTATTGCAGTGTCATCAATCCTCGGCCAGAGATTCTTCCTCGACTCCCTGCGAGAAAGCAATCCCAGAGCCGTACTATTCAGTTCTCATCTCAAGACATGTTCTAGTTGTACCGATCGGGATACAACTCCGAGTGTCCGTTACCGTAGGACAGGCTATCGATAGAAGTTTCTTCCCTACAGGGGTGCACCAACTTACCCACCACGCTCGATTAACTCCGGCCGGACACACTTTTCTGGGTCATGCCCGGCCTCGGCTAAGCAACACGCCGCAACCCGACCAAATACTTAATGAGAGGTCAGCACGCCGGACTAAACCTATGCCCCCAGGGGTCTTGGACCACCACCCCGTACGCTCCTATGCGTTGCGAACGCGGCTGAAAGCAGACCTAGCAACCCCTTATACAAGCGCGATTGCGTTCCCAGTCCAATTCAGCGTGCGCCGCTCCTTGCTGACGTCAATTAAGCTCCCGCTGAAGTATACGACGCAGAACGCCCATACTATGCCCACGTGATGGTTAGTGCTATCGGGCCAGAGGCCCCTCGGATCAAATATCCAAAACGTTAGTGAATTAGGAGCGCGCGGTAACGAGCAGAGACTCGCGATCGATGTGACCCCGTCGCCTCGTCTCGAGGACTTGCGGCAAGGGCTAAGAATGCCCGGCCACGCCTCGTATTTATCTCGCGGGCAACTCTCCGGTCAACCCGACTCCACATCACTTCGCATTCATGCTCGCGCGGGTACCCCTCAGGGCCGACCCGTCTTTAGTATCATGGTTCAAAGTCAAGTCATAATATCCAAAGTAGCTGTGTGTCTGACACCGAAGGGAACCCTGAGGAATCACCCTCGATGGAATTTCCGCTCGATGTTATCATCAAGGTGAACGAAGGAGGAATCACCCTCGAGGTCCACACTTGAGAGGTTGCGCGACGGCGTCGGTATCGGGGGTGGTGTAGGAGGAATCACCCTCGCTTACCACGACCGATTAACTAACCTACAAGGTTATCATCAGAAGTGCTGACGAGGTATCACCCTCGGCACTTGATAGTAACCCAGCAGTGTCGAACAACATAGGGGAAAGTGACGTGCGGTGCCCGGGTCTGATCTTCGATCCCGTTGCTCGGGTCTTCTGAGAGTCCAGCGGGGCAGTCGGGACAAGTGGGTTTCTGATAAGGCTCTACCCATCCTATACTAAACAGTTTAGGAGAACAGGCAGGTATCAAAAGTAGGCTAAAATAAAAACAGGCTATGCAGTAGATGTAGGACACAGTAGCAGCAGTAACTTCTAATGCAAGCATAAGCTAGAAGAGAGTGGGCGATATCGAAATGCTCAAAATGGGGGTGCTTGCCTGTTTGCTCTGGGGCAAGGGCAAGGTCGTCGGTGGTGTCGTCGGGGACGTAGCCGTACTCTGGAGCTGCGTCTGCCTCGGGAGCTACGTCATCGTCGGGGTCTACTGAGAGAGAAGAGGAGGAAGAAACAGGTAAACACAATGCAAACAGATGCAATACGGTACGTACTATGCTATGATGCAGTGCAGGGTTGCCTAACGATGCATCTAAATGATTTTAGTTATTTTTGGAATTATTATGGGATTTAATAACCGGGGTGAGTGCACTATTCATCTGCCGGATTCGGGCCCGGAGTTACGAGTTCTACTACGTAGGGGGTTCCGACAAGGAAACAGACGGCACGATCAGACTCGTCTCGTCGTTCTGAGCAACTTTCATGTTTTAACTTTTTGATCTGAGCTACGATTTAAAAGTTATTAATTTTTAAAGTTTATTTGATTTTCTGGAATTAATTTTATTAACAGAATTGAATTATGACATCAGCATGACGTGTTGCTGACATCAGCAGATCAACAGTGACAGTGACCTGGTCAAACCTGACATGTGGGTCCAGTGGACCCACATGTCAGCCTCTGTTAGCCTAATCAGTGAGTTAAACTAAACTAATGGAATAATTTGAGGGGTGGGCCCGTGATGTCAGTGTGTGTTTAATTAACAGATTAGCTTTAAAAACCTAATTGGTTTAGTTAACGAAGGGGGCCCACTAGTCAGTGTCTTAGAGTGAATAGTAATGGCGTTGACTGGTCAACGAAGTCAAACCTCGCAGGGGGACCCACCAGTCAGTCTCACCGGGCAGGCCACACAACTTGCCACGTCAGCGCCGGCGCCAGAGCTGCTCCGGCGAGCCCCTCACGGCGGCTACCTCGCCGGAGAGGTTTGGATTTCCTCTAGGGGGCACCAAATCACGCGGGGTTTGCGGCGTTCGAACGGGCGCTCTGAGCCGCGTCGAGTGATGGCACTGGCTCGGCCTGAGACGGTGTAAATTGACGGCGGCGAGCGACGCGGCGGACGCCGGAATTCGGTCGAGCTCGAGAACGGTATTGCAGAGGGCAAAACAACTGGCGTTCGTCACCTGCGGCACCTACGCGAGCTAACTAGGTGGATGGAGGGAAGTACGGGACCAAAGGCCCACCGGAACGTCGTCGGAGACGAGGTCAGGCGGCGGCGTGTTTCGGCCATGGCGGGGAAACTTGCTAGAGCTCAGAATCAACGACGTGAAAAGAGGGGAAAGGAGCTGGAGCTTACGGCGCGGCTCACGGTGGCCCTTGGTGGCTTTGAAGCGCAGGGGAGGCGAAGAACGGAGCAGCGGAGCTCCGGTGATCTGAGGCGGGCGCCGGCTCGATCTGGGGCCTGTGGTGCTCCCCCGCAGCAACGGCTGGTCCCAGGCTATGAGGACGAACGCGGCGGAGCTCGTGGACACGCCAGCTTGGCGCGGGGCGGCTGGTGGCCGCGGCGGAGCGCGGTGAACGGCGGCGAGCGCGGTCGGATGCGGCGGACCTGAAGGAGGAAAGGGAGAGAGCGGGCGAGCGAGCGAGAGGGAAGAGAGGAGGAGAGTGACGGGCGACCAGGAGAGATGGACCGGGGTGGGGAAGCTTATCCCCTCTCCTGGCCGCGGCGTCGCCGTGTCGATGTTTGGCCGGAGCGCGCGCGGCGGCCACTGGGACGATGACACGGAGGGAGAAAGGTAGGTGGGGTGGGCTGGCTCGGGTGGACTGGGCCGGTCACTGTAGCCGCGGCCCAGATGCCAGGTGAGTTTCTGATCCTTTCTCATTTTGTGTTTTTCTCTTTTATTCATTAACAGAGGCAGGAAATGATTTTTTTGGGCCACCTAACATTGTTGAAAAATGTGGGACTAAGCCCCAATATTTCCTGGTGATATTTGGCACTGCCAGCAAAAGTTTGAAGGCCAAAAAAATAGGTTGAATATTTTTAGAAATTGAAAAGGACAGATTAAGTGCTGCTGGACTACTGTTAAAATGTCCAGGGGCAATCTGGGAATTCCAAAAATATTGGTTTTAATTTTATAATGGCCTTAAGAATATTTGCAACAGGATGAACTATTTTAATTGCATGACAGAAGAAATAAACATTTGACTTGCACTTTGAATTTGAATTGAGTTGGATTATTTCCTAGTTGCGATTTATTTAGATTGATCATGATGACATGGCAAGTTAAGTAGCTTAACTAGGATGAGGTAACCTGGGGATGTTACAAATCTCCTCCACTACAAGAAATCTCGTCCCGAGATTTAAGTGGGGAAATAAGCAGTGACTTTGGAAGAACTGACCCTTATAGGGTTAATTATCTGATGAATAAT
The DNA here is from genome assembly GCA_011799875.1 of Thinopyrum elongatum. NCBI lineage: Eukaryota > Viridiplantae > Streptophyta > Magnoliopsida > Poales > Poaceae > Thinopyrum > Thinopyrum elongatum. The sequence goes on along the minus strand of CM022303.1, from coordinate 100,481,629 downwards.
TCAGGGAATGTGGTAGAAGTATCTCTCGAGCTGAAACTTAGGAAACGTCGAGAGCAAGTATGAGGGCACAATAAAAAGTATCAGTTGAATGGACATTCGATCGGTACCTGAACGGAGTGTGAACAGGGGTTCAGAGTACCGGGAGTAAGTCGTCTCTCGAGGGGTGGCTCGGGGTAACACACAAAGTCATGGGCAAAGGATGCTTCAGAATCAAGGATGTTACAGGAGAGTCAGGTTCCGATCCTGTGGAGCTGTGGAGGGGTGTCGATCAAAGTAGGGAGAATGGTGACATCTTACCGGTCACGACAACAAGGTATGTCAGAAGAAAGTCTGTCACTATGTCGGCAACAACGTCGGTACCAAGGGCGAGGGACGAAGAGAACCATTTCCTGCTCGTTGAACGAGGCAGACCAATAGGCAAAGTTCTCATCCATCGGTGGTTACTGGAATGTTATCAACAATAGTAGCAGGGTCTCACTGGCGGAGTTGAAGACTGGTGGTTTTATAAGCAGGGAATTAATTCTGCTTATAGAGATCACAAGAAAGGTTAAACAAAACAATGGAAAGGAAAATGAATTTATCGGATTCAACAGACCAATGAAAAGGAAGATGTGCCTATACACAAGAATTAGGGGTATATCCATTCCAGGGAAAAGTAGAATATGACATACATGAACAGTTCAGCCGGTACAAAACCATTTGCATAAAGGGGCGAGGGAAAAATTCAAGATGTTACCCGCACAATGGTGTCCGGATAATAGATCGAGAAGCATTTGGCAATATGCCTACAATGTTCTTGTTGATATTCGGAAGTCCATGGTCATGCTTCGAGGCAGCAATGATATGGTGTCAAGTAAAGATTGGGTTCGAAGATCTCAAGAGATACCGAGAAACAATTAGAAGGGTATCTCGGGACGTAGGGAATAACCAAACACAATCAGGTTTGTGTTGGCAGGAAGTCAAGGATATCATCGATGATATCTCAAATCATCGAGGGGCAGGGATGGTATTTCCAGCCATGAACTCAATTGATATCCTGGAAGAGCTCAGAATGTTGATGATGATCACGACACATTTGTCGAAGATTTAAAGAAGATGAAATCAATCGGCGATGACATCTTAGCCAAAGGGGGAATGAAGCGAAAGGTTATTGAAGCCACGGATTCGACACAAGCTCGAAATCAAGCTTGTTGTTCAAGGTGAAATGACAAGATGAGGAAGATCGACGTAAGCTTAGCTCATTGTCGTGGTTGCTCCGGGCATAAGGACCAGGTAGCACAGTTAAAAGTTGGCACGATAGAGATATAGCCGATCAGGCTAGTAATGACGGGTTGTAGTATCAACTCCCCAGCAACGAGTTACTAGGAGTACTGAATCACAGAGCGGAATCGATTCATTGTTCGGTGGTCTCGGTTGACGACAACCCAGAACCCGTGGAGTGACTAAGACAGGGAAAGGTATCACTCCATCGGACAATTCATAGGACTTAGTACAATAGGGTGATATCCTCGAGATAGTAGAGGGGGTAATACTCGAGGTAGTTCAGTATAGAGGTTGGACAGGCATATTGATTTGCAGAAGGCAAGTGCTTTTAACTTGTCCGGGAAATGGAATCAAGAAGGAAATATGGTGGGAACCACGATTGCAAAGGATCAATTCGTAGATTCAAGATGAACTTGTACCAAGGAAATAATTATTTTTTTACGAGCAGCTTCCATGATAAGTTCTACATCGGGTCCATGGGCATGAACACAAAGGTTCAAGGTCGACTCCCACTTCTTCAATGCATAACCTTTCATTCACTTCTCGTCTTTGAAGAAGTTATAGATTTGAAAATTTATCCGACGAAACGCGATAGATATATTCCGCATATCTTTCGATTCACACAGATCGAGGAAGGCGTATGTTCAACCCATCGGGACAATTTTACGAATCTATACAACCATCAAACAAAGCAAGGGATATGGATTCGAAAGCAAATTGTCGAAGTCAAAGCGGATGATACGATTTACCGAAGGCATCATGTATCAGAGGGGGGGAACTGTCAAGGTTATGGAAGAGGGAGGACACTATCAAATAATAACCCACCAAAGGAACTGGCAGGCCGCAAGGATGTGATTGTGAGTACCGGCACTCAACCAGAGGAAGGAAACAGGTAACAGGAACAGATTATAGAAACATCAAAATAATCCGACGCTTAAGTACCAAGAAGTAATGGTTCAAACGAAGAGTCAGGAGCAGAAGTTCTGATCAAAAGACGATTAGGTTGAGTAGAATTAGATGGACAAGTTAAGTGCTTCATCTTGCAGAGATCTCCATCCATGGTTACGTGACATGTCCTGGTCAGTGGTCAGTCCCAGGTCATTATGGGAAGGCATGCGCTGCCCTTCCGTGTCATGTAAGCAGAGTGGATAAGCGGAATAGGAAAGAATCAGTCAGGTAATTTTCCATAAAAGGAATCAAGTGATCCATAAAATTAGCGAGGTAAAGTTGAAACAACTGGTTTCTCATGAGAGTCCTTCGAGAAAGGATGGGAGGTAAGCACAACGGATTAAGGAAGCATTTGAACAACCCAAGTATAAAATTTCAGAGGGTTCACGATTTCCAGAGTCAGGGGTGACAATTAGTTCACCTGGGCAGAGGGACGATTGAGTTGTAGATGCTTAGTTGGACAATCAACCAATACTTGATTGGCTGAGATCCAGCTCATGTTCGGAATGGTGACTGAGCTGGTAGGACGAATTCTAGGATTCGACTGATGATGGCGAATATCCACAGCATATTGGTTCAGGGGATTCAAAATGGTAATTGGTAAAGGATGTTGACGGGGATTACTAGACATATGGAATTAACCATCAGGCAAGCAGGCAAGAATTTCGAGAGCAATAGGTTGCAAAGGATTTTCGGGTGATCGGATAGCAATACGAAGTATTTCGTGAAGCACAATAACAACTGGGGATGAACGGATCCCCGGAAATGTGAGGAATTATTCATAAGTATGTTCAGACGAAAAGGAATTGCAAGGCAGTAGGTTCAGAGAATTCTCGAAATGTCGGATAGTATTTCGATATGTCGGATGGAACCAAAGAGTAACTAGAATGAATATATGTGCTATAAGTGTAAGTAGTTATTTGTCGGAGTTTATCGGTGGTCGGGAACTGCAAGGCAGTGGGCACAGGGTCTCGGGAACTTCGAGGAGTATCGTCGGAGTCTTCTGATGAACCAAGCGATCATCTGGCATGAGGGGCTCTCCGGGAGAAAGCGATTACGAGAACCTAATGTTGAAGTTAGTAAAATTTTAACCCGAATAGAAGAGAGATCAGAGTCCTAGAGTAAAGGTCGAGGAGTAAAAGATCCTAATACCACCCAATTGGCGACGTGGGCCCGTAAGCCACACAACCAAGTTAGTAAAACAGTTTTGGACCACTAGACTCAACTTCGGCCAAGGAGTTGGAAAGGGGGATTCCTAGAGGCAGTCGGCTCTGATACCAACCTGTGACGACCCCGGCTTAATCGTGCACTAATCATACACGCAACTGCACACGATCAAGCCTAAGGACTCACTTGAAGATATCACAACACAACTCTAAAACATAAATAAATTCATACAATCTTTATTTTACAAGCCAGGGCCTCGAGGGCTCGAATACATAGCTCGATGGCATACAAGTGTCAGCGGAAGCATTAGATATCTGGGTACAGATATATTACAGAAAGAGAGATAAGCCTTCACAGAGGCGGGGCAAAATAAAACTCTACGATCGAAAGGCGTGGGCCTCCTGCCCTGGACCCTCCGAATCGTACTCCTGGTTGTCGGTCGGCTCCTCATAGTAGTAGTACTCTCCGGGCTGGTAGTAGTAGTGGTCGTCGGTGGGGACAACTGGCTCCGGGGCTCCGTCGTCTGAACGCGACAAAGGAATAAAGGGGGAAAAAGGAAAATAAAGCAAATGTGAGTACTCATCCGAAGTACTCAGCAAGCAAGGATCTACACTACATATGCAACATTTTCAAAGGAGGGCTGTATATGTGGACTGGGCTGCAGAAATGCCAGAATAGAGAGGGAAAGCCTAGTCCTATCAAAGACTAGCATCTTCAGCAGTCTTGCAGCATTCGAAGAGAGCAGAATAACATAATGTAAAGTATAGCAGTGTCATCAATCCTCGGCCAGAGATTCTTCCTCGACTCCCTGCGAGAAAGCAATCCCAGAGCCGTACTATTCAGTTCTCATCTCAAGACATGTTCTAGTTGTACCGATCGGGATACAACTCCGAGTGTCCGTTACCGTAGGACAGGCTATCGATAGAAGTTTCTTCCCTGCAGGGGTGCACCAACTTACCCACCACGCTCGCTTAACTCCGGCCGGACACACTTTTCTGGGTCATGCCCGGCCTCGGCTAAGCAACACGCCACAACCCGACCAAATACTTAATGAGAGGTCAGCACGCCGGACTAAACCTATGCCCCCAGGGGTCTTGGACCATCACCCCGGACGCTCCTATGCGTTGCGAACGCGGCTGAAAGCAGACCTAGCAACCCCTTATAAAAGCGCGATTGCGTTCCCAGTCCAATTCAGCATGCGCCGCTCCTTGCTGACGTCAATTAAGCTCCGGCTAAAGTATACGACGCAGAACGCCCATACTATGCCCACGTGATGGTTAGTGCTATCGGGCCAGAGGCCCCTCGGATCAAATATCCAAACCGTTAGTGAATTAGGAGCGCGCGGTAACGAGCAGAGACTCACGATCGATGTGACCCCGTCGCCCTGTCTCGAGGACTTGCGGCAAGGGCTGAGAATGCTCGGCCACGCCTCGTAGTTATCTCGCGGGCAACTCTCAGGTCAACCCGACTCCACATCACTTCGCATTCATGCTCGCGCGGGTACCCCTCAGGGCCGACCCGTCTTTAGTATCATGGTTCAAAGTCAAGTCATAATATCCAAAGTAGATGTGTGTCTGACACCGAAGGGAACCCTGAGGAATCACCCTCGATGGAATTTCCGCTCGATGTTATCATCAAGGTGAACGAAGGAGGAATCACCCTCGAGGTCCACACTTGAGAGGTTGCGCGACGGCGTCGGTATCGGGGGTGGTGTAGGAGGAATCACCCTCGCTTACCACGACCGATTAACTAACCTACAAGGTTATCATCAGAAGTGCTGACGAGGTATCACCCTCGGCACTCGATAGTAACCCAGCAATGTCGAGCAACATAGGGGAAAGTGACGTGCGGCGCCCGGGTCTGATCTTCGATCCCGTTGCTCGGGTCTTCTGAGAGTCCAGCGGGGCAGTCAGGACAAGTGGGTCTCTGATAAGGCTCTACCCATCCTATACTAAACAGTTTAGGAGAACAGGCAGGTATCAAAAGTAGGCTACAATAAAAACAGGCTATGCAGCAGATGTAGGACACAATAGCAGCAGTAACTTCTAATGCAAGCATAAGAGAGAAGAGAGTGGGCGATATCGAAATGCTCAAAATGGGGGTGCTTGCATGTTTGCTCTGGGGCAAGGGCAAGGTCGTCGGTGGTGTCGTCGGGGACGTAGCCGTACTCCGGAGCTGCGTCTGCCTTGGGAGCTACGTCATCGTCGGGGTCTACCGAGAGAGAAGAGGGGGAAGAAACAGGTAAACACAATGCAAACAGATGCAATACGGTACGTGCTATGCTATGATGCAGTGCAGGGTTGCCTAACGATGCATCTAAATCATTTTAGTTATTTTTAGAATTATTATGGGATTTAATAACCGGGGTGAGTGCACTATTCATCTGCCAGATTCGGGCCCGGAGTTACGAATTCTCCTACGTAGGTGGTTCTGACAAGGAAACAGACGGCACGATCAAACTCGTCTCGTCGTTCTAAGCAACTTTCATGTTTTAACTTTTTCGATCTGAGCTACGGTTTAAAAGTTATTAATTTTTAAAGTTTATTTGATTTTCTAGAATTAATTTTGTTAACAGAATTGAATTATGATGTCAGCATGACGTGTTGTTGACATCAGCACACTAGTAGAAAAAGGCCCATTTGTCCCGGTTCATAAGGCCCATTTGTCCCGGTTCGGGAACCGGGACTAAAGGGTCGGGACTAAAGCCCAACATCTTCAGTCCCGGTTCTTATACGAACCGGGACAGATGGGGCTCCACGTGGCCGCTGCGGCGAGCCCAGAGAGGAGGCCCTTTAGTCCTGGTTGGTAACACCAACCGGGACCAAAGATCATCCACGTGTCAGCAGCTCAGGAGCTGGGGTTTTTGTTTTTTTTTTTGAAAGGGGGGGGGCTTTAGGGGTTTTGTAGGGTTAATTTAGGGGTTTCATATATTGTGTTAGCTAGCTAATAGAGAGAAGTGTCCTCTCTTATCTCCGTGCTTGGTTGACGCTACGTACTATACGTATAGAGAGGACTCGACACGCTAGCTAGTAAGCAAAAGAAGGAAACCATTAAGTACACAAGATCGTCATGAACATATACATAGAGAAGTGATCGACCTCCTCCTTCTCCGAGAGATTGGTCGAACAACAAGTTTTCGTATATCTATCCGACGCTACTAGCTACATATATACAATATAAGATCCCTAACATCTGATGTCAAGTTCCACATGGTATTCTCCGGCTGGATTGATGACGTGGTCAAGAAAGAATCCAGCCAATTCCTCTTGAATTGCCTTTAAGCGATCTTGTGGTAGGAGTTCATCCCGCATCTGCCAAATCTAATTTGAAGAAGGGGGTCAATACATATATATGAATGAAACTCAACACAAATGATGGTAATAAAATAAAATTGTGAATATTATTGCTTACGCACTTCATATTGTTTTTCAGAGTAGCCCCGCTTAGAGGTCGTTGCGTTGTAGATGTACTCGCAAACGTAGTATCCACAAAAATTATTCCCGCCTTCCTGCCACAACCACTTTACGAGAAATAGAGGTCAATCAAACTGATAATCAAGCATTATAAATGGTATTGATGAAACTAGCTAGAATCAATGGGAGATGCGCGGAACTAGCTAGTAGTACTTACTTTCGGGTGTGTAAATTGCAGATCCCCCGGCAGTCCCGGAACTTCTGCGGTGAACACTTTCCAAACCCTGCGAGACAAAGAAAATAATTACTTGATATCAGGAAATGAACAAAGTTGCCGATATGGTGCGATAATGATCGATTGAACTTACTTCTTGAGCATTTCAGTCATGGCCGCATACTCCTTGGGATCTTTTCGTTTTGAGTCTAAGACGGTTACTAGTCCCTGCTCAAGCTTAATCTCTAGGAGAATAAAGTGGAAGCTGCACACGCATGCATAACTCATCAATTACATTACTATAACCTCGAGTAATAATGGAAATGGAATATGCAGAAGACAGTAACACTCACTTGAAGTTGTAAGGAAAGAGTATTTTATCTTTGTTTTGATTTTTAAGCAACGATTGTAGCAAGTTGGCCTCGGTTTCTTTCGGATTATATTTAACCGTCCATTGTTCTATGCGATTTGTGTTAATGAACCCAATATCATAGATTTGTGCATTTCTGCATTCGACGATCTTCAATCTGCATAATATAGTGAGGATAATTATATATACATGCAATGAAAGAGCTGAGCTATATATAGAGACTTAATTACAGAAGTATAGTACTTACAGACAGTAGCAAGTGATGATTATTTTATCGAGGTCCTTTTGATTGAAAAACTGGAAGAACTCCTCAAATGGAACAAACAACAGATCAATTCCAACGAGGTCGTGCTCCTCTTTAACTCTCAGCGTCAAAATATCCTTCCCAGACTTGCAGGTGTCCATGTACCACTTATGGAATCTTCGCATCATCGTTGTTAGAGGAGGATCACCAGGTCTGACGAGAGGCTTCCCGTACTGGTATTTGTGTTCGTCCACCTCCATTGTATCAAAATGTGCATCGTCGGGCAGGTAATCACCAGGATTGGTACCGGGCAGCATCCCCGGCAGATTTGCGACGATATCGCTAGACACCTTGAGCGGGGGGCACGATTGGTTTGCCTATTCGCCGAGCTGGGGAATTTTGTTCCCACTTCTTCGTTCTTGTAACCTTTTGTCAGTTGAAGTAGTTCCCGACCGGCGCGCTCCTTCCACTGCCTTTTTAATAGCGCGGACATGGTTGTCATCCGGCGGAGGCGGTGGTGGTCGCTTCAGGTTCTTCACAGTGCGCTTCAATTTCACCGGATCCATCTTCTCCTCCGGAGGTGGATTTTTCTTTGCAAAAAAGTCCCTCACTTGGGCTTTACAGATCTCCGCGTTTTCCTCGTCGGTCATCTCGTATGGTAACTTCTCTAGAGGCGTGAGAGTCGGACCGAATCTGTATTGCCTCCCGCCTCTGGTTGTACTGCTAGACGCCGGAGCAGTCGGAGTGGCTGCGGCTGTCTTCCTTCGTTGCTTACGAGGCGGAGAAGGAGGCAGAGTGCTACGACGCGTCGGAGCAGCCGGAGCGGCGGCGGCTGTCTTCCGCTGTTGCTGACAAGGCGGAGAAGGAGGCGGGCTGCTCGGACGCGCCGGCGCAGGCGAAGAAGGAGGCGGAGTGCCGCCACGCGCCGAAGCAGCCGGAGAAGGAGGCGGAGTGCCCTGATCACTCGCCAGAGGAGGAGGCGGAGGAGGAGGCGGAGTGCCCTGACTCGCCGGAGGAGGAGGCAGAGGCGTCCAGTTCGGAAGGTTGATGAGCTCCTTCCGCCATAGACATGGAGTCTTCAGAGCAAGACCTAGCTGAGTCTCCCCTTCACCGGTAGGGTGGTCAAGCTGGAGCTCCTCAAATCCCTCCGTTATTTCATCGACCATCACAACAGCATAGCCTTGTGGAATCGGAAGGCAGTGAAAAGTTGCGTCGGGTTGAGGAGGTGTAACAGAGCCGACAGCCGCCTTGACTTTGAGGTGCTGCCATTGTGTCATAAGGTGGCAATCTTGAGCCTCCGTGATAGCATCCACGGGGTAGCTGGGAGCCGTGAAGTCAGGCTGCTGAAGGACCTCGGTGGAAGCCACGCTGCTTCTCCGCTGAGATGGTGGGGTAGCTTCTGGGGTAGCTCCGGCAGGTCGCTGGCTCTGAACTAGTAGTGCTTGTTCCTCTAGCGCTCGTACCCTTGCATTCAGCGACTGCAGTTCCGTCTGCTCCACTTTCCTCCTCCTCTCCTGGGTTTTGTAACCGCCTGCGCTGGGAAACCCAACCTTCCACGCAACGGAGCCTGCCGTGCCTCGTGTTCGTCCTGGGTGCTCAGGATTCCCGAGGGCCTGTGTGAGCTCGTCGTTCTCTCTGTCGGGAACGAACGTCCCTTCCTGCGCTGCGGCGATATACTTCTGAAGCTTCTTGACGGGTATTTCAAGTTGCTCCTTCGTCCAATGGCCCTTCCCTGTTTCAGGGTCCAAGGTTCCCCCAACCCCGAAGAACCAAGTCCTTGAACGGTCTGGCCAGTTCAATGTCTCTGGTTCGACCCCTTTATCAAGCAGGTCCATCTCAGCCTTGTCCCACAACGGCCGGGCTTTGAGGTAGCCACCTGACCCCGTGCGATGGTGATACTCCTTCTTTGCAGCATTTTTCTTGTTTGTCGCTGACATCTTCTTACTCTTCTCCGATGTCTTGTGGGCCACAAATGCGGGCCAGTGATCTCTTATCTTCTCAAATCGGCCGGTGAATTCTGGAGTCTTCCCTTTGTCGACAAACATTGATTTCAACTCATTCTTCCACCTCCTGAATAGATCTGCCATCTTCTTAAGAGCATGAGCCTTGACCAATGGCTCTATAACTGGCTTATCCGGATCCTCCTCTGGTGGTAGGGTGAAATTTGCCTTCAGCGCGGTCCAAAGATCATCTTTTTGTCTATCGTTGACAAAAGACACTTGAGGGTCTTCGCTCTTAGGCTTATTCCATTGGTGGATGCTGATCGGGATCATGTCCCTAACAAGAACCCCGCACTGAGCAGAAAATGCTTCCTTGGTCCGGCTGGGTTCAATCGGTTGGCCATCGCCCTTGATTGCTGTGATCGTGAACCTTTCATCCTGGCGCAACCTTTTCTTCGGGCCTCGTCTCGTTACCGAAGTTTGGCTCGATCCGGAGGGCTAGAAAAGAAGAAAGAAGAGAGTTAATATGTATACATACCAAAACAATTAATGCATCAATTAGCTAGTCAGCACAGGCTTAATTAATATATATACCTCGCCGGACTTTGCAACAGCTCCTTCCTCCGTTTGCTCATCGGAGCCATCATAATCATGTCCTTCCACCTCCATTGTTCGATCACCAGAGCCTGCTTCACCCTCTCCTTCCAAACCATCGGTGTCGTTGAGATACGACAAGATATCACCTCCGCCGAGGATTATGTCCCCCAACAACTGTTCTGCTTCGATGTCTCGGTGCTCCATAGTTTCTGCAAATATTACAACATGGCAATTAATATACAAACATGACAGATGGATATATTAGTGCAAACTGTACCGCCTCTCTCATGAATGTCCGACGTCCGGACCGACAAGGGATTTAACAAAATGACGCCATTCTGGATGTGCAGAAAATGGTCCATATTTTTCCTGATCTCATCTACCCTTCTATATGTCACGTTGTCTAGTGTCAAAGAATTCAAGAAAACCATGACTTCATCATTAGCCGGAAATGACAGGCATATAATGGTACGAAGCTCTTCAAAGTTGTTTTGGAACGGAGTTCCCGATAGAATAATTCGCTTTTTGGTACAAAGTTCAGCAAAGGGCCTTCCGAATATTGCTATTTGGAAGGCCTTTGCTGAAATTCATACCAAAAGGCGAATTATTCTATCCGGAACTCCGTTCCAAAACAACTTTGAAGAGCTTCATAGCATCATACGCCTGTTACTTCCGACTAATGATGAAGCCATGGATTTCTTCAATACTTTGACAGACAACGTGACATATAGAAGAATATATATATATGTGAGATTAGAAAAAAAATTGGATCAACTTGTGCACATCCATAATGGGGGCATTCTTGATAAATCTATATATGTCAAAATTCAAACTTTGACATATGATCAAACTTTAACATATGATCAAATGTTGCATATGTCAAAATTCAAACTTTGACATATGATCAAACTTTGATATATGATCAAATGTCGCATATGTCAAAATTCAAACTTTGACATATGATCAAACTTTGATATATGTCCACCGCGATATAAAATAATACATAGACTTGTTCGGGCGAGAGGGGGTTGATCGACGTCCCCCCTCATGTCGAAGTTACCGGAGTTATCTTCTAGTGGTTTGGGTGGCCTCGAGAGTTTGTCGGGTAGGGGCGGGAGGGGGTAGGAGATCGACAACGCTTTTTTTCTAGGGTTTGGGTGGCCTCGAGAGTTGGTCGCCCGGTATATCAAGAGGGGGGTGAACATTTTACCTTAGTAACTTAGAAAAAAAATGTTATCGGGGAGGGGGTATATCGACCCCCCCCCCCCCCCCCCCCCTCATGTCAAAGTTATCGGGGAGGGGCTATATCGACAACGACATACATATAGCACAAACATATAAAAAAAATGTTAGGGAAGGGATATATCGACCCCCCCCCCCCTCATGTTGAAGTTATCGGGGAGGGGTATATCGAGAGGGGGGTGAACATTTTACCTTAGTAACTTAGAAAAAAATGTTTCGGGGAGGGGTATATCGACCCCCCCCCCCTCATGTCAAAGTTATCGGTGGAGGGGCTATATCGACAACGACATACTATAAAAAAATGTTATCGGGGAGGGTATATCAACCCCCCCCCTCATGTTGAAGTTATCGGGGAGGGGGTATATCGAGAGGGGGGTGAACATTTTACCTTAGTAACTTAGAAAAAAATGTTACGGGGAGGGGGTATATCGACCCCCCCCCCCCTCATGTCAAAGTTATCGGGGAGGGGCTATATCGACAACGACATACATATAGCCACATACATATAAAAAAATGTTATCGGGAGGGGTATATCGACCCTCCCCCCTCATGTTGAAGTTATGAGGAGGGGGTATTCGACAACGACATACATACAAGGAAACAAAATGTTATCGGGGAGGGGGTATATCGACAACGACATACATACATGGAAAAAAATGATATCCATCTATACATACATAGCCACATACATATATACATGGAAAAAAATGCTATGAAAAAAAATACATATATGAACAAAAAATTAATACACATATGAACAAAAAAATACATATATGAACAAAAGAATGCTCTGAACAAAAAAATTAATACATATATGAACATCCATACATACATATAGCCACATACATACATATATACATTATATATATGAACAAAAAATTCATCATATAAAATATGAAAAAAATTCATCATATACACAGAGCCGGGGCGGCGGCAGCTCACAGCGGGGGCGGCCGGCGAGGGCGACGGCGGGGGCGGCGAGGGCGGCGACGGTGGGGGCGGTGGGGGCGGGCCGGGGCGCAGGGGCGCGCCCGGGCGCGCTCGGGGGCGGCGGACAGCGACGGCGATGGTGGGGGCGGGCCGGGCCGCAGGGGCGCGGCCGGGCGCGCTCGGGGGCGGCGGATGGCGACGGCGTGGGCGGCGGACGGCGTCGGCGTGGGCTCAGGGGCGGGGCAGGGGCACGGGCGACGGCGACGGCGTCGGGGCAGCCTGGCGGCGTCGGGGAACTGCGATGAAACTGAAAATTTTCACAAGTCTTGCTTATATACACGAAGCATTGGTCCCGGTTCGTGACACCAACCGGGACTAATGACCCCTTTAGTCCCGGTTGGTGGCACTAACCGGGACTAAAGGGGTGCATTGGTACCGGTTGGTGTGCCACGAACCGGTACCAATGCACCCCTTTAGTCCCGGTTGGTGCCACCAACCGGGACAAAAAGCCTTGTGTTGCCCGCGTCGCGGCCAAAAGTTTAGTCCCACCTCGCTAGTTGAGAGAGCTCGAGAGTGGTTTATAAGCGCTGCTGCGCCCACTCTCCCGAGCTCCTCTCAACTGCAGGCTTTCGGGCCTAAACTCGCACTATGTGCCTGTGGGCCTACTGGGCCTGCTGCGGGCCTGAATCCTGGCCCATGGTTGGGTTTCTAGTCGTATTCAGGCCGTGGTGGCCCAGTAGGCGGCACTTTTTTTATTTTTATTTTGTTTTCTTTGTTGCTTTATTTATTTTATTTTGTTTCTACTTACAACAAAATACTTACTGTTGCTATTTTTATTTATTTTATTAAATTTTATTTTGTTTCTACTTATTTATTAAAGTTTATTTTGTTTCTACTTATTTATTTTATTTTGTTTATACTTATTTATTTTATTTTATTTTTTGCTTTTTTTATTTATTTTATGAAAATTCTTTTTCTTTTAATGTTTTGAAGAGAAAATACTTTGATAATTTTAGTTGCATAAATTTTATATAATTTTAATTTCAATAATACAAGAGATTTAAAAAGTTTTTTAGTTGATTCCTTTAGCTATTAAAGTTTCATTAAAGTTTTCTAGTTCATTCTTTTTCTATTAGAGTTTCATCAAAGTTTTCTAGTTCATTCTTTTAGTTTATTATTTTTGCTATTAGAGTTTCATAAAAGTTGAGAGGGTTACGGCAAAAACTGGATGCACTTCGTGTACAAAATGGACAATCTCTTTCGAAGTATCAGGGTTTCGGACGAAAACTCATCTGTTACAAAGGGATTTTATTTTTTTGAACTTATTTGAACTCCAGACTTTTTGTGTGCTCAAAATGAACCATTCAAAGCAACATCATCAATTTTCAACCCTTTCTGACTTCATCTGTTATTTTTCATGCATTTACTGATTTTTTGAGCTAAATGACCCTGAAATTGAAAAGCACTTCAAATGAACTCTGAAGAGGTTGAAAATTGGCATGATATCATCATTTCACCCACATAGCATGTGCTAAAAAGTTGAGAGGGTTACGGCAAAAACTGGATGCACTTCGTGTACAAAATGGACAATCTCTTTCGAAGTATCAGGGTTTCGGACGAAAACTCATCTGTTACAAAGGGATTTCATTATTTTGAACTTATTTGAACTCCAGACTTTTTGTGTGCTCAAAATGAACCATTCAAAGCCACATCATCAATTTTCAACCCTTTCTGACTTCATCTGTTATTTTTCATGCATTTACTGATTTTTTTTAGCTAAATGACCCTGAAATTGAAAAGCACTTCAAATGAACTCTGAAGAGGTTGAAAATTGGCATGATATCATCATTTCACCCACATAGCATGTGCTAAAAAGTTGAGAGGGTTACGGCAAAAACTGGATGCACTTCGTGTACAAAATGGACAATCTCTTTCGAAGTATCAGGGTTTCGGACAAAAACTCACCTGTTACAAAGGGATTTCATTTTTTTGAACTAATTTGAACTCCAGACTTTTTGTGTGCTCAAAATGAACCATTCAAAGCCACATCATCAATTTTCAACCCTTTCTGACTTCATCTGTCTTCACTTTTTCTTCGCTTGTGTCCTTTGCTTATTGCGTCGTAACCATGGATATTCTTCATCGCTTAACAAGGTGCTTGGGTCAGCCTTGACTTTGAAGGGAGGAATTTCATGAAACTTTTCATAATCTTCAGACATGTCTGTCTTACCCTCCACTCCCACGATGTATCTTTTCCCTGAAAGAACTATGTGGCACTTTGGCTCATCGTATGATGTATTCGCTTCCTTATCTTTTTCTCGGTTTGGTAGACATGTCCTTCACATAGAAAACCTGCGCCACATCGTTGGCTAGGACGAATGGTTCGTCTGTGTACCCAAGATTGTTCAGATCCACTGTTGTCATTCCGTAATGTGGCTCTACCTGTACCCCGCCTCCTGACAGATTGACCCATTTGCACTTAAACAAAGGGACCTTAAAATCATGTCCGTAGTCAAGTTCCCATATGTCCACTATGTAACCATAATATGTGTCCTTTCCCCTCTTGGTTGCTGCATCAAAGCGGACACCACTATTTTGGTTAGTGCTCTTTTGATCTTGGGCGATCGTGTAAAATGTATTCCCATTTATCTCGTATCCTTTGTAAGTCAATACAGTCGAAGATGGTCCCCTGGACAACGAGTACAGCTCATCAGAAACAGTGTTGTCACCTCTGAGACGTGTTTCCAACCAACTGCCGAAAGTCCTGATGTGTTCACATGTAATCCAGTCGTCACACTGCTCCGGGTGTTTGGAGCACAGAATGTTCTTGTGTTCATCGACATACGGGGTCACCATGGTAGAGTTCTGTAGAACTGTGTAGTGTGCTTGAGACCAAGAATGCCCGTCCCTGCATATTATTGAGTCCCCTCCTAGCGTGCCTTTTCCAGTCAGTCTCCCCTCATACTGCGATTGAGGGAGACCAATCTCCTTAAGGTCAGGAATGAAGTCAACACAAAACCCAATGACATCCTCTGTTTGATGGCCCATGGAGATGCTTCCTTCTGGCCTAGCGCGGTTACGGACATATTTCTTTAGGACTTCCATGAACCTCTCAAAGGGGAACATATTGTGTAGAAATACAGGGCCCAGAACGACAATCTCGTCGACTAGATGAAATAGGACGTGCGTCATGATATTGAAGAAGGATGGTGGGAACACCAGCTCGAAACTGACAAGACATTGCGCCACATCACTCCTTAGCCTTGGTATGATTTCTGGATCGATCACCTTCTGAGAGATTGCATTGAGGAATGCACATAGCTTCACCATGGCTAATCGAACGTTTTTCGGTAGAAGCCCCCTTAATGCAACCGGAAGCAGTTGCGTCATAATCACGTGGCAGTCATGAGACTTTAGGTTCTGAAACTTTTTCTCTGCCATATTTATTATTCACTTTATATTCGATGAGAAGCCAGACGGGACCTTCATACTGAGCAGGCATTCAAAGAAGATTTCCTTCTCTTCTTTGGTAAGAGCGTAGCTGGCAGGACCTTCATACTGCTTTGGAGGCATGCCGTCTTTTTCGTGCCAACGTGGCAGGTCCTCCCATGCTTCCGGTGTATCTTTTGGCTTTCCATACACGCCCAAGAAGCCTAGCAGGTTCACGCAAAGGTTCTTTGTCACGTGCATCACGTCGATTGAAGAGCGGACCTCTAGGTCTTTCCAGTAGGGTAGGTCCCAAAATATAGATTTCTTCTTCCACATGGGAGCGCGTCCCTCAGTGTCATTCGAAACAGATAGTCCGCCGGGACCCTTTCCAAAGATTACGTGTAAATCATTGACCATAGCAAGTACGTGATCACCGGTACGCATGGCGGGCTTCTTCCGGTGATCTGCCTCGCCTTTGAAATGCTTGCCTTTCTTTCGACATTGATGGTTGGTCGGAAGAAATCGATGATGCCCCAGGTACACATTCTTCCTGCATTTGTCCAGGTATATACTTTCGGTGTCAGCTAAACAGTGCGTGCATGCGTGGTATCCCTTGTTTGTCTGTCCTGAAAGGTTACTGAGAGCAGGCCAATCATTGATGGTTACAAACAGCAACGCATGCAGGTCAAATTCCTCCTGTCTGTGCTCATCCCACACACGTACACCGTTTCCATTCCACATATGTAAAAGTTCTTCAACTAATGGCCTTAGGTACACATCAATGTCGTTGCCGGGTTGCTTAGGGCCTTGGATGAGTACTGGCATCATAATGAACTTTCGCTTCATGCACAGCCAAGGAGGAAGGTTATAGATACATAGAGTCACGGGCCAGGTGCTGTGATTGCTGCTCTGCTCCCCGAAAGGATTAATGCCATCCGCGCTTAAACCAAACCATACGTTCCTTGGGTCACCTGCAAACTCAGTCAGGTACTTTCTCTCGATTTTTCTCCACTGCGACCCGTCAGCGGGTGCTCTCAACTTCCCGTCTTTCTTACGGTCCTCTCTGTGCCATCGCATCAACTTGGCATGCTCTTTGTTTCTGAACAGACGTTTCAACCGTGGTATTATAGGAGCATACCACATCACCTTGGCAGGAACCCTCTTCCTGGGGGGCTCGCCGTCAACATCACCAGGGTCATCTCGTCTGATCTTATACCGCAATGCACCGCATACCGGGCATGCGTTCAAATCCTCGTACGCACCGCGGTACAGGATGCAGTCATTAGGGCATGCATGTATCTTCTGCACCTCCAATCCTAGAGGGCATACGACCTTCTTTGCTGCATACGTACTGTCGGGCAATTCGTTATCCTTTGGAAGCTTCTTCTTCAATATTTTCAGTAGCTTCTCAAATCCTTTGTCAGGCACAGCATTCTCTGCCTTCCACTGCAGCAATTCCAGTACGGTACCGAGCTTTGTGTTGCCATCTTCGCAATTGGGGTACAACCCTTTTTCGTGATCCTCTAACATGCGATCGAATTTCAGCTTCTCCTTTTCACTTTCGCACTGTCTCCTTGCATCAACAATGACCCGGCGGAGATCATCATCGGGCACATCGTCTGGTTCCTCTTGATCTTCAGCTTCCCCCGTTGCAGCATCATCGTATTCAGGGGGCACATAGTTGTCATCGTCCTCTTCTTCTTCGCTGTCTTCCATCATACCCCTATTTCTCCGTGCCTGGTCCAAACATTATAGTGTGGCATGAAACCCTTATAAAGAAGGTGGGTGTGAAGGATTTTCCGGTCAGAGTAAGACTTCGTATTCCCACATATATGGCATGGACAACACATAAAACCATTCTGCTTGTTTGCCTCAGCCACTTCGAGAAAATTATGCACGCCCTTAATGTACTCGGAGGTGCGTCTGTCACCGTACATCCATTGCCGGTTCATCTGCGTGCATTATATATAATTAAGTGTGTCAAAAACCATTACAAAACATCATGAATAGATAAGTGACCAAATTAATAGAAGTTCATCATCACATTAAAACCAAAGTACATACATAGTTCTCATTGAACAACATATAGCTCTTCAGAGCATCTAATTAAACCATACATTATTGAAACTATGTAAAACATTTCAATGCAACAACAAATGCGATCATAATCGCAACCAAGGTAACAATTGATCCAACGGCATAATGATACCAAGCCTCGGTATGAATGGCATATTTTCTATACTTTCTAATCTTGAAGCGCATTGCATCCATCTTGATCTTGTGATCATCGACGACATCCGCAACATGCAACTCCAATATCATCTTCTCCTCCTCAATTTTTTTCAATTTTTCCTTCAAGTAATTGTTTTCTTCTTCAACTAAATTTAACCTCTCGACAATAGGGTCGGTTGGAATTTCCGATTCACATACCTCCTAGATAAAAAAAATCTATGTCACGTTGGTCGGCATAATTGTCATAAACAACAAATGAACCAAATAGTTATAAAATATAATATATACCACATCCGAATCATAGACAGGACAAGGGCCGACGGTGGCGGATACCAAAACCATCGCACTATATAATAACAAACAATAATAAAAGTAAGAAAATTATACAAGTATCTATGTAAATCATACAAGTAAGAATTTTTTTCTTTTAGAAAGAAGATAAGAACAAGAGGCTCACCACGGTTATGCCGGCGACGAGATCGGCGCGGGCGATCGACGGCGGTGAAGACGGGGACGGGACGTGACGGACCGCTAAACCTAGACAAATCTTGAGGAAAATGGAGCTTGAAGGTCGAGTTTGGAGAGGAGAAAGCTTAAGTAGTGTTGCTCGGGCATTTCATCGAACACCTCATGTGCATAGGAGGTGAGCTAGAGCACCACAAACACCTCCCCTCGCCGGCCAGAAAAAACAGAGTAGTGGAGTGCTCTGCTCGCGGGCGAGGGGTATATATAGGCACAACATTGGTCCCGGTTCGTGGTTGGAACCGGGACTAAAGGCCACCCTTTGGTCCCGGTTCCAGCCACGAACCGGGACCAATGGATGTGGGCCAGGAGCGAGGCCCATTGGTCCCGGTTCGTGTCTGGAACCAGGACCAAAGGGTCCAGACGAACCGGGACCAATGCCCCACGAGCCCCGGCCGGCCCCCTGGGCGCACGAACCGGGACGTATGCCCCCATGTGTCCCGGTTCCTAACTGAACCGGGACTAATGGGCTGGGCTGGCCTGGACCAAAGCCCTGTTTTCTACTAGTGGCAGATCAACAGTGACACTGACCTGGTCAAACCTGACATGTGGGTCCAGTGGACCCACATGTCAGCCTCTGTTAGCCTAATCAGTGAGTTAAACTAAACTAATGGAATAATTAGAGGGGTGGGCCCCTGATGTCAGTGTCTGTTTAATTAACAGATTAGCTTTAAAAACCTAATTGGTTTAGTTAACGAAGGGGGCCCACCAGTCAGTGTCTTAGAGTGAATAGTAATGGCGTTGACTGGTCAACGAAGTCAAACCTCGCAGGGGGACCCACCAGTCAGTCTCACCGGGCGGGCCCCACAACTTGCCAGGTCAGCGCCGGCGTTGGAGCTGCTCCGGCGAGCCCCTCACGGCGGCCACCTCGCCGGAGAGGTTCGTATTTCCTCTAGGGGGCACCAAATCGCGCGGGGTTTGCGGCGTTCAAACGGGCGCTCTGAGCCGCGTCGAGTGATGGCACTGGCTCGGCCTGAGATGGTGTAAATTGACGGCGGCGAGCGACGCGGCGGACATCGGAATTCGGTCGAGCTCGAGAACGGCGTTGCAGAGGGCAAAACGACTGGCGTTCGTCACCTGCGGCACCTACGCGAGCTAACTAGGTGGATGGAGGGAAGTACGGGACCAAAGGCCCACTGGAACGTCGCCGGAGACGAGGTCAGGCAGCGGCGTGTTTCGGCCATGGCGGGGAAACTTGCTAGAGCTCGGAATCAACGACGTGAAAAGAGGGGAAAGGAGCTGGAGCTTACGGCGCGGCTCACGATGGCCCTTAGTGGCTTTGAAACGCAGGGGAGGCGAAGAACGGAGCAGCGGAGCTCCGGTGATCTGAGGCGGGCGCCGGCTCGATCTGGGGCCTGTGGTGCTCCCCCGCAGCAACGGCTGGCCCCAGGCGATAAGGACGAACGCGGCGGAGCTCGTGGACATGCCAGCTTGGCGCGGGGCGGCCGGTGGCCGCGGCGGAGCGCGGTGAACGGCGGCGAGCGCGGTCGGATGCGGCGGACCTGAAGGAGGAAAGGGAGAGAGCGGGCGAGCGAGCGAGAGGGAAGAGAGGGGGAGAGTGACGGGCGACCAGGGGAGATGGACCGGGGTGGGGAAGCTTATTCCCTCGCCTGGCCGCGGCGTCGCCGTGTCGATGTTTGGCCGGAGCGCGCGCGGCAGCCACTAGGACGATGACACGGAGGGAGAAAGGTAGGTGGGGTGGGCTGGCTCGGGTGGACTGGGCCGGTCACTGTAGCCGCGGCCCAGATGCCAGGTGAGTTTCTGATCCTTTCTCATTTTCTGTTTTTCTCTTTTATTCATTAACAGAGGCAGGAAATGATTTTTGTGGGCCACCTAACATTGTTGAAAAATGTGGGACTAAGCCCCAATATTTCCTGGTGATATTTGGCACTGCCAGCAAAAGTTTGAAGGCCAAAGAAATAGGTTGAATATTTTTAGAAATTGAAAAGGACAGATTAAGTGCTGCTGGACTACTGTTAAAATGTCCAGGGGCAATCTGGGAATTCCAAAAATATTGGTTTTAATTTTATAATGGCCTTAAGAATATTTGCAACAGGATGAACTATTTTAATTGCATGACAGAAGAAATAAACATTTGACTTGCACTTTGAATTTGAATTGAGTTGGATTATTTCCTAGTTGCGATTTATTTAGATTGATCATGATGACATGGCAAGTTAAGTAGCTTAACTAGGATGAGGTAACCTGGGGATGTTACAAGTAGCATCGGATAGATATACGAAAACTTGTTGTTCGACCAATCTCTCACAGAAACAGAGCTCACTTCTCTCTGTATATATTCATGACGATCTTGTGTAATTAATGGTTCCTTCATTTGCTTACTAGCTAGTGTGTCGAGTTCTCTCTATATATATAGTAGCTAGCATCGACCAAGCACGGAGAAAGAGAGGTCACTTCTCTCTATTAGCTAGCTAACACAATATGAAACCCCTAAATTAACCCTCCAAAACCCCTAACCCCTCCACCCACCCCTTTCAAAACAAAAAACAAAAACCCCAACGCCTGCGAGGTGCTGACGCGTGGCTTCCTTTTGGTCCCGGTTGGTATTACCAACCGGGACTAAAGGTCCTCCTGCCTGGGCGCCCCGCAGCGGCCACGTGGAGCCCCTTCTGTCCCGATTCGTAAGCGAACAGGGACTAAATGTTTTGGACTTTAGTCCCGACCCTTTTGTCCCGGTTCCAGAACCGGGTCTAAAGTCCCTCTGGAACGGGGACTAGTTTCCTGTTTTCTACTAGTGCATGTGCCTAGATATTTTTGTAGGTACATTTACTTGTTGATCATGTATTTGGAACAAACTAATGTATGTTCCTTGGGCAAAAATAAATTCATATCAGACCAGACTGCTTAAGGAAAAGAAGATGTACATCTTTTTAAATGTTTGGCTCGCAACTGTCATAATCGTCATGGAGCTCAGGCGCCTTTAGGTGGTGGTGTGGCGTCGTCTTCAAGCTTTCTCGTGTTCATGCGCAACAGTGTAGTTGTGGCATTTCTAGTTCACTTGTATGTGTTTTCGCAGTGCGATTTCTCTTGTTCGGTTTACTCTTTGATCTGTTTTGTAAGAGGGCTTCCTCACAATCTTGTACTGTTTGACTGTGTGACTTTATTTATAAAGCAGAACAAAAGCCTATGACAAGAACTGTCGTAATCATATATGTTTTGTCTATGAAGTAGCTGTGTGTTAGCTCTAGGGTCAACAACATAGCCCATGTAAGTTTTGTTAATGATAATTTTATTGATCTATGTACAAAAAAAGTCATGAGGTATACATGAATGACTTCAAACAGACTTAACTCCGATTTTATACATTGGTGCAAGGCTGTTTCGGACGACCGACAATAGCTTCACCCATGTGACAGAGGACAAATAAAAGGAAATCATGAAGGAATAAAAGGAATTTGCTATTAAAAAACTTTAGAAGTGTAGAAAATAAAAAAAGTATTCCAAATAAATAAATAATTAAGACAATAATTTAGAACATTTATGGAAAATAGGGGAAAGCATACTTCTAATAATAATCGAAACATGACATTTTGACCCTTAATTGCCAAAATCATGCATATTTTGTGAGCGGTAGAGCAAAATGTCAGCGATGAGCTCAACTGGCACCACATGCTTTTTTAGATTTTCCCACTTGGACCATCCATTGTTCCAGACGACTAACAATAGTTTCACATATGTTGCAGCGTTAACAGGGAAAAAATCTAAAAAGATAAAGAAAATTGCTAAAAGAAACTTTACAAGTAAATTTAATAAGATTATAGAAAACAAAAACAGAAGGTATTACAAATAGATAAAAAATAAGAAAATTACAACAAAAAAAAGAGCATTCATGGTAAAACGAGAAATATGTTGCTTCTAGTTGACAGTCAAAACACGACAAGTTTGACCATTAATTGTTCAAACAATGTAAATGCTGTCAGCAGTGAAGTCAACTAAACTGCACAATGTTTTCACGTATATTTTAATCTTAGAAATATTTTATGAAAAAAAATCATGACATTGAAATGACTTGAACAGATTGAACCCAGAGGATTTAGCTCTACGGTACCATACTTTCCTTTGGGTCGCTATAAATCATTTTTTATGATTTGTAATTGTTTCACCATGTGTAGACACTACTAGAATGAAAATGTTCTGGTAAATGATAATAAAAGTCCAAGGGAACTGTTATAAAATAGGAATATTAGAAACAAAAATATAAAAAAGATATCAGAAAATATGGAAATTCTAGAAACTCAATATTCTGAATAAATTGAAAAATCAATAGAACCTACCAAAAAGATGAGCGTTCATGGAAGATCTGTATAGTTGGCAGTCGAAGGACCATATAAAAAATACTACACTTCCTTTCTTTTATTCAGTTCAGTGGTTCTTCCCGGTACCTTTTATCTGTTTGCCAGTTTTTAACGTCTAGATTATGGTTGTGTATTTTATGAACTATTTTTATCCGCTTTCTAAGTTTGTAGTTTCAAATTTTATTGTATTTTTCCTTGCCATCAAAAAAGTGTTTCTTATTTATTTATTTTTTGCCTTTTTATGATTTTTTTTAGAAAAAAATCATGTTTTTTCTTATGAATAGGTTTGGATAACGGAAAGCAATACCACATCATCTAAAACCATCTTCAGTGATTTGAGGGACTAAATGTTCAACAAAATTCAGGATAGAGAAATAGAGCCGTTGATGTAATCAGTGAAATGCCACAACCTTAGAGTAGAGGCCTAAATATGATGGTCGATCATTTTTTTGCCCTTCCAGCCAGTCCACTAGTGATTGGATGCATGAACCACTTGATCACTATTACAAGTATACCCAAACATGTGTAGACACTACTAGAATAAAAATGTGCTCATAAATGATACTAAAAGTCCAAGGGAACTTTTATAAAATAGGAATATTAAAAAACAATATATATAAAAGATATATAAAAAATTATGGAAATTATAGAAACTAAATATTCTGAATAAATTGGAAATTCAATGGAACCTACAAGAGTGAATTGCAAAAAACCACCATATTTGAAGTTCTCATCCGGAATTGCCACCACATTTTTTGCGCGCCCCAAAATCTACCGGTTTTCTTACTAATTTTCTCAATAAACACTGATGACCGATTTGAACCGTTTTAATCTGATTTCTGATATTGGAAAGCATTACCACATCGTCTAAAACCATCTTCAATGATTTGAGGGACTAAATGTTCAACAAAATTCAGGATAGAGACATATAGTCGTTGATGTAACAGTGAAATGCCACAACCTTAGAGTAGAGACCTATATATGATGGTCGATCATTTTTGTACCCTTCTAGCCAATCCACTAGTGATTGGATGCATGAACCACTTGATCACTATTACAAGTGTACCCAAACATCGCCGCATGATATGACATAGCATTGACTCGGTTAGTTTGGCTTATATTATTGCAGGCGCCTACGGAAAGGAAATTTTTAGGGGAAGTGCTCCATATGCAACTTTCCACTTATGGCAGAAACTAATTATGATAGATAAGGAAATGATCTGCAATTAATCATAAAATTGAAGTTTTTCTAGAGTTTCTGCTGCAAATTAGTTTAATTGTGTCAGATGCAACCTCCATTGATGTACTATATATAAACTACTTATGTAACTTATAAACAAATAAAGGCCTAATTATCTAACCTGAGATGCAATCTCACAGGCACATGCATGGCCATATGAAGAAAGATACATGGGCTTTCACCACTGATTGCCTACTTATTTTGGTCACGTTGGGGAGACCTTGCCATCAGCCTTATTGTGGACATCTCCCCAGCCCCTTTCCACTTATGCCAAGACGCTAGTGACCGTTGGTTACAGAGACAAATTCTGAAGCTACCTCAGCCGGCCAGAAACATATACACCCACACCATATACACGTGCCCCGATACGGCGGAAAGGCAAGTTTCCAGCAGAGAAAACATGTAGATTATTTCACCTAGCTATATATACAATCTCTATTAGCTATCATTTCTGCTAGTTTTGGTTGCCCCATTTATACGTGCACCTATTTGAGGCTACATGCATTGCTGGCCGACAGTTGCATGTTGCCAAATATACATGACCGGCCACGCTAGCATCACATGCGTCTTTGGCCACAATTAGCTAGGGCTAGCAACAGGTGCTATTTATATGCATGTAATTATGTATAAACGGCCAACTTGGTGAGCCACTTGAGTTTCCTTTGCTCATGCGTTTCAAGATGGGCTCTCAACGTTTGCAGGAAAATCTAGGGCAGGCAGGCACTATCCTTCTCCGTAGGCCACCTTTCGATGGGAGCTAGCTAGCAAGGCTATGCATCAAATGCATCGACTCCATTGATAGTTGGCCGGCAGCTCCACTCTGCTATGGAAATGGAAGTAAGTGATGGGGCTTTTAAATACCTTGCCATTGAAATATGCACATTGCTAGCTGTTGTTATCATCATCATGGCTCTTGGTGCTCCTGTCACAATTCATGGTTCAGAATCTACTAGCTTGTAACATGTGTCAAGAATGTGATTATATCAGTATGCATGTTTCCTTCTTGTAGAGGAGTAGTGTTTACATATAGACTGAATATGCATTTTTCCTATAGATTAGTGTATACATGTAGAGGATGGATATGTTCTGTTATGTTGCTTTCGCGAAAGACAAATTAAGTTAGGAGTTAGGTGTGCTCCTAGTTAACGACATGCTTACACGCGTGGTTTGCCTTTTGCCAGATGCCAGACATGTGGGCCCAGTCATGCATACGTGGAGCAGACGCGTCACCTCAGGATCATTCTCTCCTGCTTATAATACTCAAAATTAGCCACATGGTCATAGTAATAGTCATAATGGTCACCGGATATACACAACCGTTAAAATTGGGTAACCCACTGAGTGCAAAAGGGAACCAAGGAACTTATCTCCACCAATTAACTTGCAACCATTCCAGAATCCATCATCCATGGAGAAAAGATATTCACCTTCCACCAAGCCTTCTTTTACATGAATCCGCCCTTACCATTACTTGTGCTGGAAGTTCAGGGATCGATGGCAGTCGATTCGACTTAGTTGGATTCAAAACATGAGATATTTATATTTTACACCATATATTCGAACTAAAAAGGTGACCAACTAACTAGTAAAAATTATTCCAATGTGGGATAAAGGAGAATGGATTATCACTTTTATTAGTTCTTTGTGAGTCGTAAGATTTACGAATCTCTCTGCCAAAAAAAAAAGATGCACGATTCTGATCGAAAAGGTGATTTATTTAATTTTCCTTGTTCCTTTAAACCAATTTAATTTTCCTTGTTAACTAGGAGCATGGTCAATAGTTCCTAACTAGCTAGGTTCTTTGTGATAATTGAATTGTTTCATGTAAAACTAATACTTTGTAGAGGGCTCGAATCAAGTTGTATTGATATTGATACCCACTATTTCCTTGTTTATAAGGTTAATCCATATCACCTCATAATAAGTAGTCCTTGCCGAGATATGTTATTTTTTTTATTTCTTATGTGGCAAGGAATGTTTCGAAGGCCTTTACACGGGATTTTACTCATACTACCTTACAAATCCATGTCCAATACTTAGGAGGTTAACTTCATATCTTTATCAGGTACAATTGTTTTGTAGCGTGTTTGGGTTGTGTATCGTTTCGCCCTATTTCGGTGGTTTCAAAACTCGCACTTGGTTAATTTTTGGCCTAATTTGCAGAAAGAAGTGTCATGCTCAATCCTTCATTGGTATGGAAAATTGTTCCGACCGGTGGTAAATAACCCATGTGTTCAACAATGCACAAGGATAGTGTACGGTCATTCGTCGCACTGACGACAACATAAAGATGATGGATGCAAGCTTATCTTCTCTAGGAAACACACGGAAGATGACAGATGCAAGTTTCAAAGAACGACAAGGATGATCCGGTCACATTTCTCTCTATTTCGCCTCGTGCACCTTGCTCTCAAGGCTCCTAAGCTTTTTGGACATTGATGGTATTTTGTCCTTTTTATGTATGCTTTGGTATCCTAGCTCGCTTGGTAGTTGAAGGCACTAAAGCATGTTGTCCTATGGGAGAATATCAGGTGCTACGGAGCACCTAACATAAGGTGCTCCCGCGCCACCTCAGCCATCGATATGAGATTCAATGATCAACATCAATGTTTGTGGACCTACGCATAATTATGGTACCTTGGGGGTGTTTCTGCAAACATTGATGTTAACCATTGGATCTCGAGATCAACGGCCGAGGTCGCGTGCTCCCGTTGTCCTATCTCGAACACAATCTCTGTGTGTGTGTTTGTGTGTGTGTGTGTGTGTTACCGTGCGTCTAGACAGGTATTTTGGTTGTCTTTACACCCCTACCTCCTTTCAATCACTAAATAAAATGAATTATCCGGCAATTCTGGTTGTTTACTCTTGATGATGAAGCGCATCAGCCATCGTATCACTGAGCGACCTTGAACCCTGTTATTTAAGGCCGTTTACTATATGCAAACAAAAAACCATAAATGTGGGGGTAGAGAATACGTTTTTGGTCGAGGTATAATTCGGTTTCGATTCCAGCACCTCCGTGTCGTCGGCCGACCTCGAACCCTGTTATTCAAGACCATTCACTCATATTATTCATCAAACGAAAAACATAAATGAGCATACCAATTAACCCGACCTTAATTATTTATTATATTATACATTCAAACAAAAACATAAATGCGTACTAGGTATTATCTCGCCAAAAAAAAAATGTGTGCTAGGTTGAACACGTTTTTGGTCGAGGTATAATTCGGTTTAGATCCCAGCACCTTTGTACATACACCAATAAATACGGCCTAGACTGTTCACCCCCCAATCCGAACGGCTGGTGATTTTCCAGCGTGGAAAAGCTCAGACCTGGGTGGCTAATTACAGCACCCGGTAAATAGTGACCGGAGAGGGCCCCACCCAAATTAACCCAACCCAGCCCTACCACACCGCACCACGCCAGAGTCGCCTTCCTAATCCGAACCCGCCAGCAACGAGGAGGGAGGAAATCCGGCTTCTCCCGCGCTTTCGCCTCCGCCTGCGCCTCCTCCCGTCCCGCCCCCTATAAAACCAGGCCGCCCTCCGACGACGAATCCATCGAGCAGCAGCAGCAACAATCTCAAGAAGAACAATCACCGTCCTCGATCCTCTGCTTAGCCATCGTCCTCCTCCCCTGCGCCGGCGGTTGCAGGGAGAGGGCAGGGGATTCGGTCGACGTAGCCTAGCGCCGGCACGAGCCATGGTGGTGAACAACAAGGTGGAGACCCTGGCGTTCGACCTGGAGGCGGGGCAGGGGCCCGGGGCGAAGCCGGCGGCGGATGCGGGGGCGCGTCAGCAGCAGCAGCGGCAGGCGGCGCCGGCGGGGATGGTGGCCGTGGAGCTGCACAGGGTGTCGGCGCCGGAGCGGCGGACGACGGCGCGGGCGCTGGGGCAGCGGTTGGCGGAGATCTTCTTCCCCGACGACCCCCTGCACCAGTTCAAGAACCAGTCGCTCGCGCGGAAGCTGGTGCTCGCGCTGCAGTACTTCTTCCCCATCTTCCACTGGGGCTCCAACTACAGCCTCCGCCTCCTCCGCTCCGACGCCGTCGCCGGCCTCACCATTGCCAGCCTCGCCATCCCCCAGGTAACCAACCAATCAATCCGTCCATTGATTTCTCTGTCCCTCGCCAGGCCGCCTTCAATTCGCCGCCCCATTTTTAGCACCTTCCCGTTCTGGTCCATGGCCAAATATATGCGGCCACCAGCTGCAAGTTCCCTCGGTCGACATTAATTTCTTTCCTTCTCCTCCATGGCGCGACGCGCAGGGCATCAGCTACGCCAAGCTCGCCAACCTGCCGCCCATCATCGGCCTATGTGAGTCTCCCACGCCTCTGCTCCATAATTCAGAGCCATTCATGGCAGGAAATTAATGGCTGACTGACGAGATTGTTGGCACATGCAGATTCGAGCTTCGTGCCGCCGTTGATCTACGCGCTGCTGGGCAGCTCGCGGGACCTGGCGGTGGGCCCGGTGTCGATCGCGTCGCTGGTGATGGGGGCCATGCTCCGGGAGGCGGTGGCGCCGGAGCAGCAGCCCATCCTGTACCTGCAGCTGGCCTTCACCGCCACCTTCTTCGCCGGCCTCTTCCAGGCCTCCCTGGGCTTCCTCCGCCTCGGGTTCATCGTCGACTTCCTCTCCAAGGCCACGCTCACCGGGTTCATGGGCGGCGCCGCCGTCATCGTGTCCCTGCAGCAGCTCAAGGGCCTCCTCGGCATCGTCCACTTCACCACCCACATGGGCTTCGTCGACGTCATGGCCTCCGTCGTCCGCCGCCACAGCGAGTGGCAGTGGCAGACCATCGTCATGGGCGTCGCCTTCCTCGCCGTCCTCCTCGGCACACGCCAAATTGTAAGTTAGCCACCACCTATACATGCTCTGCCTCTGTCTAGCTCATAGTGCTACAATGTTTAATTCCAATTTAATTTAGCCATGTTTAGTTTCAATTGCACTAGTAATACAATTACTAATTGATTCCATATTATTACATTAACCATATCTAGTTTCAGTTTTACTAATTACTACTTTTAGAAAACAACCATGTAAATGATTAGGATTAGGATGCATATATGCATCCCTTCTCTTTTATTTCTTGAAAACCAGAAAAGAAAAAGAAAAGGCAGGTTTAGTGATCATTTGACAATTAGTCGGCTAATGGTTTCTAGAATTATTTGACCATGGGCATGGACAGGTAGCAACTAGGAAAGGTAGAATTTGCATAAAGGGGAGGTGGTGATTAAACCCATAAAAGTGGGGCAGTACAATGGAGGGACCCAAAGGGTGCTTCCCACTAACAAGGAATTTCGCTCCACTCAAACATAGCTAATGGCTAACAATTAGTGGCAGGGTGATCTTAAGCACCTAGCTCCTGCTTGTTGGGACCTAATAATGGTGGGATATTATCTTTCCGAAAGGAAAAAAAACATTCTTATTTCAACTTGACTTCATCACAACAATAAACGAATATCTTACTTTCCTTTAATTTGTTTCCTCGGAACAACATTCGATGGTATCTGAAGTAATCAAGTACACTCAAAATAAGTATATCATCATAAGAATCATAAGAAAGAAATGCCCTATGATTAATTCGAGAGCATGGCTAATATCTTGGTCTAATCAGTTAGAACTTTTTAAACTCTTTTAGTTTGCATGTGCTAATAGTAGTTTAGACTGTCCTAACAAGAGCTTTTTAGACTTGCTTTTGTTTAGCTGAACAATTGGTATGATCAGAAAAGTCCAGTTCCTCCCTATGGGAGGCCTAATCTTCCAAGATATCTGAATGACAATAGACTGAAACATGGTGCCAAAAAGTGCCTGTTGGCACTTGAGCACATGCACTTTGAAGATTGTGTATGATTAGCATAGTTTTCTTCATTCAAACAAACCAGTACTATCTATGTCCCTTTCTCCTTCACAAAAGTGCTCTGTTTTAGCAAAAAAAGAAGAAAAGATTCAGTCATACCAAACATATGTTTTGAAGCCAAACCTAACCTGTCTGAGCAGTTTCAGTTTGGCCATGCACATACAGCAGCCATGTTCAAAGCTTGCGTTAGTTTTCATGCACTCTGCTAGGCCAAACGCATCAATCAATTTGGAGTAAGACATTGTGTGTGGCCTTGGTTAGAATCTATTCTGTAATGGCCGGTGAGCCATTGCGTCCTGCCCCCTTTTCCCTTTTCGGGAGAATGTATCGAATTTGGTCTCCCATGTGTCACCTCCTAAGCAAGTAGTTGGTCACAATCTTTCCTCATCCGCATGGTATTTTCTTCTGTCAAATCTGGAGATGATGATTGACAAACACCGCCCCGCAAACCGGTGATAACGCGTCGCGCGATCCTCCTTGACGAGTGGGTCAGCGTGCGTGATGGTTTTCCGTTTGCAGCAGAGTTGGTCAAGACTGGTGATGGTTCAGCACTTGACATGATTACAAGTGTTGATCTTGAGAAGATGGGTAGCTTGACAGCTTAATTTCCACCTCAAAATTACCCATGTGTGATAAAAAAACTAGTGAATTTATTTATGAGGCAAACAGCTATCCTGATTAAATTCTGCAGTTAGCCTGTCTGCAATTTGTTTTCTCTTGCTCTGTTTCTTGGTGAAAATAATTCAGCAATAGCAATCAGATGTAGTACTGACCAATCACACTTTTTTTTGTTCCTTGTTGCTCCGCAGAGCGCTCGGAATCCAAGGCTGTTCTGGGTGTCGGCGGCGGCTCCCCTTACGTCGGTGATCGCCTCCACCATCATCTCCTACTTCTGCAGAGGCCACTCCATCAGCATCGTAAGCACAACAATTTTTCTTCAGTAGCATCTCTGAAGATGCTTCAAGCATGAAAAATCGAATAAACATTCATAACCTGTCTCTGATCAATCTGCAAAAATGCCGTCTTTGCCGCGCAGATCGGCGACCTCCCAAGGGGAGTGAACCCTCCATCCATGAACATGCTCGTCTTCAGCGGCTCCTACGTCGCCCTGGCCGTCAAGACCGGGATCATGACCGGCATCCTCTCCCTCACCGTAAGATCCAATCGATCAATCTCTGAAAATGTTCAATTTTGTTGCAGCATTTTGATCTGACGATGTTGGATGTTGCAGGAGGGGATCGCGGTGGGCCGGACGTTCGCGTCGATCAACAACTACAACGTGGACGGGAACAAGGAGATGATGGCGATCGGGGTGATGAACATGGCGGGGTCCTGCGCCTCCTGCTACGTCACCACGGGCTCCTTCTCCCGCTCCGCCGTCAACTACAGCGCCGGCTGCCGGACGGCGGTGTCGAACATCGTCATGGCCGCCGCCGTGCTGGTGACGCTGCTCTTCCTGATGCCGCTCTTCCACTACACCCCGAACGTGATCCTGTCGGCCATCATCATCACCGCCGTGGCCGGGCTGATCGACGTCCGCGGCGCCGCCAAGCTGTGGAAGGTGGACAAGCTGGACTTCTGCGCGTGCGTGGCCGCCTTCCTCGGCGTGCTCCTCGTGTCCGTCCAGGTCGGGCTGTCGGTGGCCGTGGGCATCTCGCTGTTCAAGATCCTGCTGCAGGTGACCCGGCCCAACACCGTCGTCATGGGGCTGGTCCCCGGCACGCAGAGCTACCGCAGCATGGCGCAGTACCGCGAGGCCGTGCGCGTGCCGCCGTTCCTCGTCGTCGGCGTGGAGTCGGCCATCTACTTCGCCAACTCCACCTACCTGGTGGAGCGGATCATGCGGTACCTCCGCGAGGAGGAGGAGCGCGCCGCCAAGGCCAACCTCTGCGGCGTCCGCTGCATCGTCCTCGACATGAGCGGTGAGTCCGACCGTCAGTGCAAACTAAATTAATTTCCTAGGGCGCAGATCGCCATTGTTGTTTGCATCCAAGCTCCAAGATCGATTCACTGACGAAGGAGCTTGATTGATTGCAGCGGTGACGGCGATCGACACGAGCGGGCTGGACGCGCTGGCGGAGATGAAGCGGGTGCTGGAGAAGCGGGGGGTGGACCTGGTGCTGGCGAACCCGGTGGGGTCGGTGACGGAGAGGATGTACAACTCGGTGGTGGGGGACACGTTCGGGTCGGACCGCATCTTCTTCAGCGTCGCCGAGGCCGTCGCGGCGGCGCCGTACAAGGCGCAGCCCTGACGACGCCATAGACCAGCCGTAGTAGGGTGCATAGAAGAAGAAGAAGATTAAGAAGAAGAAGAAAAAATTAATCAGGATGCAGATCAGTGTTGGTGTGCTTGATGAAAGTTAATCAGGATGCAGAGTGTGGTTAGGGTAATTAATTAAGGCCGGAATAACGGCGGTGCTGATCTCTCTTCTATTCACTCCCGTGGGGAAGAGGTTTTTGTTTTTTGGATGAAGAAGAAAAATGTACCCCTAATCAGCATGCGCGCGGTTGTTGTAGTAGAAGGAGAAGAAATGTAAGTTGATGCAGATGTAATCAATGGAAGTTGGTTAAATTTCGTAGTCCATCATGTCCAACTCATTATTCTTATCGCTTGTTTGGTTGCAAGGGGACGGTAAATCCCTACCCTACGAGTCAAAATCCCCCTCAATCCACTCCAATCCTCTTCGGGAGAGGTTTAATCGAACAAGGCCTGAGCAAATTCCAGCATGATGAGCTCCTGCGTAACCTTGTCAACATCGCTGAATATCAAATTGTATGGGCAGCAGGCCGACAAGGACTAACTAGGCCTCCGAGAACATGTGTAGTGGTGCCTCTTTTATTTTTCGGAGAAGTTGATTACCAATTGTCACATTTTCAGCTTCGCACACGACCTCTCGGCATCATAGATGGCGACGATCTCACTAGGAGAAGGAAGGAACGAGAAGGCGACCGATGGCCGATAAGGCAAAGATGACCCCCCGGCCACCCACCCACCAACACAAGCATGCATCTTGAGTCGAGGGTTGGCAACAGAGTGATGATGACGTCGAATCTGAGGAGGGGGTGACGAGAGAGTGCCAGTGAACATCGATGGCAGAGGATAAAGAGGGCACGGAGGGGATGGTAAGTTGGCAATAGGGAGGGCAGTGAAAAAGTGGCGGGACGCATGGAGAAAGTTTTGTAGGGATGAAGCACGTGTGTTTACATGTGATAGTTCGAGGCCTAGCGTCGCTTAGAGTATCTTCATTTACTTTTATTCAACTTATTTTTAGGAGCAAAGCTTGTTTTCCGCAACAATCACATTGTTACCTATCTCATAATCTAAGACGTTTTTTGACACTACACTAGTGCCAAAAAACATCCTACATTATGGGACGGAGGGAGAATTTCAAAAATGATTACCATTGAGTGTTCGTTGAGAATGTTCTGGTTGTGAACTTGTTGGTTGACATTCGATATCATGGCACAAAACGCGGTGCAAAGGTGTTCAATTTTCAATTTGATTCATGATTTTGAGTGGTCAATGATTTCTCAAATCAACCCGCAACAATCAGCTTATAGAAATACATCAGTCTCGCACCCTCTCATCATCTGACCCAAAAAAAATGCCATCATGTGACACTATAGCTCCAACATAATACATATGGTCACCGCTGCAAGAAATTTTCCTACATACCCTAACTTACATGAACGTGCATTGCGTGGACACATTTACTAGTATGAACAAAAGAGCATAATCAACATCCACAAAATGGACAACCAACACCCAACACGTTCTAAGAATATAAGAAATCCCCCTGGAATTTGCCATCTGTGTGAAAACACAAACAACAAAATGCATCATATAACAACAAATTCTCTGTCAGCATACACCTCCAAATCAGCTCATCGTGTGACAAAGCCCCTCTCTATCCTTTTTTTAGGGGGAAGCCTCTCTCTCTCCTCGCACAAAGAAGAAAAAGAGTGTGTCTTGGGCCCAGGACATCACGCATCACGTCCACTCCATCCCGGGCCGCCACGCCGGGCCCATCTCTACCCAGACCAACTCGGGCCCGGCGTGAGAGCGACAGGGCCGTTGACTGCAACAACGGACGGCCGAGATGCAGCCGCGGCTCTGCTCAGTGGGTAGAGACCTGGCCAGATGGGCCGGCCCGGCCCGGCACGGCCCGCTCTGAGTTAAATGGGCCAGGCACGGCACGGCCCGATCAGGCACGCTTAGTACACGGGCCGTGCCGAGCCGGCACGCGTGCTAACCTTCAGGGCCCAGGCACGGCACTACTATTAAATGGGCCGACCCATCGGCACGTTTAGCCGTCAGCCCACTTAATTTTTAGCCTATTTCCCCTATAAAAAAATAAAAATAAATAAATAAACCTAAATGGGCCATGCCGGGCCGGCACGCGTGCCCAGCCTCCAGACCCAGGCACGGCCCTAGGCGGGCCACGTGCCGGGCCGGCCCACCACGGGCCAGGCACGCGTGCTAACGGGCCGGCCCGCCAGGCACAGCCCATTTGGCCAGGTATTAGAGCCGTCCCTCCCCTCGCCGCTAACCCCAGCCAGCCACCCACCCACGAGCTCCCCCCCTCCCATCTCCTCTCCTCCCCCACCAAATCCCCAATCCCCCACGGTCTCGCCGGCGCCCCGCCTCCACCGCGCCGCCACCTCCTCCTCGGCCTCCCCGGCGCGCCCGCCCCCTCCCCGGCCGGAACCAAACAGGTAACCCCCGATTCCACCGCGGAAGTCCGGATCTCGACGCGACGGAGCGGAAAAAACGAATCTTTCTTCTGCCCCCTTCCCCCCCTGTCGCCGCCGCCCCGCAGAAAACTCCGCCCCCGGGGCAGAGGTTCTCGATCTCCGGCCGATACAGCGCCTGTTCTTAGAGGGAATCGCTGTGGTGTTTGGTTTTCGCAGAGGAGGGTGCGGGAGGATGGAGCTGCAGACGTCGGGGCGGCCCATCGAGGTGCTCATGGAGAAGGTGCTGTCCATGAACATCGTCTCCTCGGACTACTTCAAGGAGCTCTACAAGATCAAGACGTACCACGAGGTCATCGACGAGATCTACAACCAGGTGGACCACGTCGAGCCCTGGATGACGGGCAACTGCCGCGGCCCCTCCACCGCATTCTGCCTCCTCTACAAGCTCTTCACCATGAAGCTCACCGTCAACCAGATGCACGGCCTGCTCAAGCACCCGGACTCCCCCTACATCAGAGCTGTAAGTAAGGATTATCCATCTTTTCTTGCCCGCACTCGTGACGTTTATTTATCTTTCTCTTTTTTAAATCCTGCAGAGTAATATATTTGGGGGTTACTGAATGGATGGAAATTTTCATTTAGTTGTGTCTGAAGACTGAGATTGAATATAAATTGTCGTTGTATTTGGAGTATTTGTTGTTATTTCGGTAATGCAATGGGATGACATTGAAATATGTTTTGGAGTCCTGATAGATCCCATATAGGTCGTGGAATCTCCGTGGATGCAACATTCACACTTTGTGCATGACACTAGCTTGCGTAGAACCAGGAATGCTTTGGTTATGATTATATGTTTGGTTTTTGCCTCTCATGTAATATAGTTATTTTTGCAACAGATTGGGTTTCTGTACCTGCGCTATGCCGCGGACCCAAAGACCTTATGGACCTGGTATGAGCCCTACATTCAAGATGATGAGGTACTGTCTCTTCTGTGTTAGCTCTCTGCCTCTTCTGCGTTTGTTTGACCATAAATTAAGTAGCAATAGGCCAAGCTCTAGTTCCAATGATATGTTTTTGTTTACATTGAAGTAACTTTCAGACCTCAGTGTTGATTTCAACAAAGTGTTATGTTAACATGTGTAACATAAACAAAGATCTTCTGTTTTTGTGATGTGGCTGCTGTTTTTAAGAATAACGCTTGTGCAAACCTGAAGTGACTAGTAAACATATGTGTTGCATATGAAAGCTGGCACAACATATGGTTCTTCTGTTATCATCCATCGGGGACCAAGTAAAGGATTTTTATCTATGAAATAATGTGAAGCCCAAATAGTGAGCTGATGAAAGTGTGTGATCAGAGAGGCCAGATGGATTTTTCTCTGGAATCCACCATGCCTGTACTAGAGAATAGAGATTACTTGCGCTTATTAGTTGTTTCTTTATGACATAACGTTCTGTACATGTATGAGCCTAATGCTTATCCATGTGGATCAACGTGTGCAAATAGTTTGCCATGCCTGTTCTTAACATTTATGATTTTTTGTGATAAAATGTTTAATTCTTTTGTGGTTCTTTTGTAATGAACCATAGCTCACCTCTACATAATATGTGTTCTCTTTCAGGAGTTCTCCCCTGGATCCAATGGTAAAATGACAACTATGGGCGTTTATGTGCGTGATGTCATCCTTGGTCAGGTATATCTCGTAAACTATGCCCTGATTTCTTCCATTTGACATTACTTTACTATAGAGCTGCTATTACAGTTTTCTATAGTTACCCAAGCACATCTGACGGCATACATGATTAACATACTATTTTCTGAGCCTAAGTGCAATATCTGTTTGTTGAATCTCACCTGTTGATTTGGCATACTGAGCGGAAATTTCAATTGTGGAGTTGCTTTAAGAGGAGACATCTCTTCCACCAGTAACCACTTTGTAAAGGTTTGTCATGATATGTTACTCGAATGTTCTTTTTCACTTTTGGCACTAGTGTTCCATATTTTCAACTGGTTGAAGTATTCATTGCACATAAAAATGATGTGTGCTTTTGAGATGCTTTTCTCTGTTTCAGGCTATATGTCCTGTATTGTTTCTTTCTTGGCTTGAGATGCTATTATTTCCCTTTCTGTCCATGCTTTATGCTTTGGAAAGATCTATGGGCATATTTACCAAGAGAATCAAAATCAAGTCCATTCCCATATAGAAAAAGGAGGTCCAGTGTGTAATAAGTATCTTATAACTGGAAGCTTTTGAACTTTGTTTTAGGATGCCTGAGTTCATGTAAAAAACTCTTGACTGGTTGGCTCCCACATACATTCATAGTCAGGATTCTGTGATATTTTGGTACAGTGGATAGCATCTCCAGTAGTTTATTGATTTCATTGCGTATGCAAGCTAGAAGGAAATTAGTACCAGATTGAGTTGCTAGTGTTTTGGTTGAATCAAGACTGTTGGTGAACTCTTTGATATCAGCTGTTGTTACTGTTTTGTGGGTGAGTCCTTCAATTCGTACAGTCTAGCTGATACAGCAGTGCTTATCTGTCTCAGTTGGCACGAAGCACGAGCAGTCATTTGACTAGTTCTGATTTTGGCAAAAAAAAACATTTCAGTTTATTTTTTGTTGTCACAGTTTGCCACAATAACTGAGAACACCCTAGACGCTCGTATGCCAAATACAACAGAACAAATTAACCTCATAATCATACTCTGTTATCACTCTATATGTTTCTTGACAAGTTATATGCTATCGTATCCGTCTAGTATTTCCTATCCAGGCCACTATTCTTGTAGCTTCAAATGAGAAATAGCATTCACACGTTTGGTAAACTAAATTTCCTTGTCATTTATTGTTTCTTTGCAGTACTACTTCGACAGTCTTCTTCCGCGAGTGCCTCTCCTAATTCTGCGACAGGTAACTGCCCATCTTGAGAAAATGAAGCTCCCAACAAAACAGTCAGGGATAACCGGGGATTCTAGTCGCCTTGGTTCAGATGATACTGCCCGGCGGCCTCCTTCAGTAAAGGCTTCTCTGTCCGTCTCTTTTGGTCAGCGTGCTCCACACCGTGCATCCACAAGGGACTCATCGCCAGTCCGAAAGACATTGCCTTCTGTACGGAAAAGGGAAAGGAGCCATGACGGTGGTCATGACAAATCTCCACCCAGGAAGCACCGGAGTCAGAGCCGTGAGCGCAGTCGTGACACTGAGAGGGACCGTTCTGATCGTGACCGTGGCAGGTACAAGGATAGGGAGCAAGGCCGGCATAGCCGTGATAACAGAGACCGTGACTACCGCCGCTCGAGCTATTCAGACAGGGATGTCGAGAGGCGAGGCCATGAAAGGAGGGACAGGGACTCCGACCGAAACGGGCGTTCGAGTGGCCGCAGAAGCAGGAGCAGGAGCAGGAGCAGGAGTCCAAGCCGTGGCAGAACCAACGGCGACAGCCACCGCTCCAGCCCGTTTGGTAAAGCGCCGGAGTCATCCAACCTGGCGAAGCTCAAGGATCTGTACGGCGACGCGACGAACGCAAAGGACGACGCCGGTGATGACAGATCTCGCAGGGACTCCGGTACTGAAGAGGTGATCAGATTGGGAGGCGCCAGGTGGAGGTGACCGCCAGAAGCCGAAAACCATGGGGATTCTATTCTTGCTGTACTAACATTGCTATACACTGCCGGCGTTGCGCAGCAGATACTGCGGGCGTGCGTTGCGCAGCAGTCAATGGGTTTGGTCTCCCCTGCGATCTCTGCCTTCCCTAGGGAAAAGTGTCTCCGACTAGGGTGTACAATGCAAAATCTGTTGGTGGCCGGCTAAGCAATTTAGTGGTGATTTCAAGATAAATTGTTCACTTTGGATAGCCATGTTCTGTATCTGATATATGCTTTATGCGTTGATCTCAAACAAACATTTGCTTCTTTGCTTGTCTTGTCTGTGACCGGTATGCAGCGCCTGCTTGTTTCGATGTGTTAACTAGGCACCGGTTTTTTCTTTAGCACCGGTCTTTTGTGTGGCACAGATGCTTAACTAGGCACCTCTCTGCTATAGAAATAACTAGTGTTTAAGCAGAATATGTTTTATTGTTTACAAGCACCTTTCGAAGTAATACCTTGCATACTCCCTCCATTCTACAGTATAAAATGTTTTTTCATGCTATGTTAGCTTGTAAGAACGTCTTATATTACGAGACACAGGGGTATGTGGCCTTGGTACTTTGGTGTTCTGTAAATGAAAAAATTGGTAG
Organism: Thinopyrum elongatum; assembly: GCA_011799875.1. Classification (NCBI taxonomy): domain Eukaryota; kingdom Viridiplantae; phylum Streptophyta; class Magnoliopsida; order Poales; family Poaceae; genus Thinopyrum; species Thinopyrum elongatum. Next base: position 100,442,761 of record CM022303.1, on the reverse strand, counting down.
GAAATGACCCAATTTATACATTAAATGACAAAAAATGGCCTTGGATAAATAAAAAAAGGCATGATTAATGCCTAACGCTTATATATCCTTGTTAATTGTTGTGTTCCTAGTTGAGTTTACCCTTTGTTTATTTCTCTTCTTGTTGGATGCATCATTACGAGAACTACAGACTGGTACAGGTTAGGAGCAATTTCTCCTATAAACCCTGCTAGAGTACCCGCCGTTCTAGGGGTCTTGCGTGTGCTGCCTCTTCTCGGCCGTGCGATCTCTTTACTCCTGTACGATTTTACTCGTTGTCAACTGGTCAACCGTTAATTCGTTGTATTCATTTTACACGCTCCTAGCAGTACCTTTCTCTCCCTCATCAGCCGCCACTCTCGCTGTACTCTCCTTCCATGGCAGACTCCTCTCCCCTGCCTCGGCGTCTCCCGCAAGAAGACGCCGCCTCCTGCCACCGTAGGGGGGGGGGGGGGGGGGGCGGGCTTGATTGGAGGAGAGTGCAGTGCAGGAAGCCTGGCTCGCCGCGTCCCCGTGCGTGCTGGTGGAGCTGCTCCTCCATGAGATCTGGCCATGAAGGGAGCCATGGTGGCAGCACACCACTGCCCCTTCTGTAGCAAGAGATCGAGTAGCCCCAGTTTGTGCCTACACGAGCAGCACCGCGGCTCCATGTCTCCCCGCCTACGAGGACGACGCCATGGCCAGGTTGACGAAGATGGCGAGGTAAGTGTTGATGACCCTGATCTATATCTTTCCCCTCACTCTCTCTTTCTGTTGCACACGAAGAGAACCGTGGTGGCAGCACAACAGATTTTCTACGAAATACAACTTTGAAAAGAAGAAACGAAGATGATTAAATCCTCTATGCATCTCTTGTTTGTTTGCTGCTTTACTAGGCCGATCTTCAACTGGAAGAAACAAAGGAGTCGGCGTTAGTGGGCATGGAGATCCTCGTGTTCACTGTCTTGTTTGTCTAGGTACTGTTCCGAACATCAATTAGTTTCATGGGGCTAAACGATACTGATTCCTGGCCTATATATTATTTACTAATTTAGTATGTTCTATATCCTATTAATATGAGTATAACTTATCACATTGTTCCCATTGGCACAATGTCTATTTGATATTTAGGTATTATGGGAAAGTAAGTACTAAGTACTATCATTGAGCAAGCTCTTTCTATCTATGTGATTCAGTTAATGGATTCAGTTTTCTGTAGTGATGAATACAATAGGAGCCTGGGATCTTTTATACACAGAGATGGTGCATAAATAAGCAAAAAAAAAATGCATCAATGCCTTGCTGGGATTTCATTGGCCCTCTCAAAATTGTGGTGAAACCAAGATTTAATTTGGAGATGTTTCATGTGCTTGGCCGTTGACACACCTCTCTTCAAGGCAAGGTCATGTCAATGGTGATCTCATCCTATTTTCTTTCTTCAATCTTAGGCGAAGATTCATATCTCTAACCTACTATTGCTCTATAGAATTTAGAAATCAGAAAGTCAAAAGTCATAGGAAAATTGTGCTCGAATGTCGACACACCTCTCTTCAAGGCAAGGTTAGGTCCAAGGGTGAGCTCATCCTATTTTCTTTCTTCAATCTCAGGCAAAGATTCATCTCTCTAGCCTACTACCGCTCTTAGAATTTGGAATTTTGAAAGTCAAAAGATATAGGCAGAATTAGTCATGCATTCGAAAGTTAGGGATTTCATGTTTACTTGTGAAATGTTATCTATTGGGTATCAACACAAGACATGTGGTACATTAGGGATGCTTCCTGCTGGTTATCGTCATAAAATCTATAATTTTGTGATGCCTAGACTTTTACTGTTGGAAGGAGGATACTCCATGTGGTTCTTTGCCCCATTAGTGCCTTTTCTATCTATATGCATTGGGTAAACATTCTTTGTTTTTTTATTAATGGTTGATTGATACTCAGCCGTGTGCCAATTTATTACTCATCATAAAAGGGAGAATAGTCAACTTGAGCATGTTGGATATGTTGATTTTGCTCATGCACGACCCATTATATAGGAGTCAGTAGGATCATCTTTGATGGATGTAGGGACTGCAACAGGTAAATGTATTTCACCTTTGAAATTATGGCTTGAACCCTTTATTGAGAGATCACACATCAAGAACCCTAGGATGGATACAAACATGACTAAGAATTATTGTTTATTGTGATACTCCTGCTCCTCCATGTGTGAGATGGCCCATGATATCTTTTTGCACATGCTTTTAGGTTTCTAGTGGCAGAGGGTTCATGTTTTTTTGTTTTTCATCTGTTTATAGAGTGTAGTTCACGTTTTAAGAATCCTAAGCCCTTTTAGATGCAAATGAACCTTCAGAGTGTGTCAATAGCTATTTCTTTCCTCAGCAAATCAACTCATACATTTTATAGCTTTGTTTGTCCTTGTCAGTTAACAACCAAAAGCACAACATATATATATATATATATATATATATATATATATATATATATATATATATATATATATATATATATATATATATAACAACAACCCAACAATCGCGGTTACCTTGTGTTCAGCCTTTTATAATGAACTATGGGCAAAAGATTATTCCTTTTACAATGCACTATGCCTAGATAGAATAATCTATTATGACTTTACTGAATTTCTAGTTTCCATTGGTCATAAGATTTTGCTTTGTTTTGCCATGGGAGCTTTACTTCATGTAGCTATTATACCAGGATAACTTTATGCTTATGCCGAGGAAAAGGTATATTTTTGCCATTACAATTACTGCGTGCTTGATGTCTACTACACAACTTTCTTGTAGACTCGTGTTGGGCCTCCAAGCGCAGAGTTTTGTAGGACAGCAGCAAATTTCCCTCAAGTGGATGACCTAAGTTTATCAATCCGTGGGAGGCATAGGATGAAGATGGTCTCTCTTAAACAACCCTGCAGTCAAATATAAGAAATCTCTTGTGTCCCCAACACACACAATACAATGGTAAATTTTATAGGTGCACTAGTTCGGCGAAGAGATGGTGATACAAGTGTAGTATGGATAGTAGATATAGGTTTTTATTTCTGAAAATATAAAAACAGCAAGATAGCAAGTGATAAAACAGAGCACAAACAATATTGCAATGCTTAGAAACAAGGCCTAGGGTTCATACTTTCACTAGTGAAATCTCTAAACAGTGCTAACATAATTGAATCATATAACAACCCCTCAACATGCGACAAAGAATCACTCCAAAGTTCTTATCAAGCGGAGAACATAAGATGAAATTGTTGTAGGTAGCAAACCACCTTAAAGTTATCCTTTCCGATCAATCTATTAAGCTATTCCTATAAGTATCACAAACAACCCTAGAGTTCATACTAAAATAACACCATATGATACGCATCAATCAACTCTAATGTCACCTAGATACTCCAATGTCACTACAAGTATCTATGAGTCAATTACATGATATGCATCAAACAACTTCAGATTCGTAATATTCAATCCAACACAAAGAACTTCAAAGAGTGCCCCAAAGTTTCTCTTGGAGAAAGTAGGACGAAAACATGCATCAACCTCTATGCCCAGATTACCCCAATGTCACCGCGGGAATCCGCAAGTTGATTACCAAAACATATATCAAGTGAATCAATAGAACACCGCATTGTCACCACGGGTGTCCACATGCAAGACGTACATCAAGTGTTCTCAAATCCAAAAAGTATTCAATCCAATAATAGTGAAACCTCAAAGGGGAAGACTCAATTCATCACAACAAAATAGAGAGGGAAGAACTGATAGAAATATGCCCTAGAGGCAATAATAAAATGGTTATTATTATATTTTCTTAATCATGATAAAGGTTTATTATTCATGCTAGAATTGTATTGACCGGAAACTTAAGTACATGTGTGGATACATAAACAAATACCGTGTCCCTAGTGAGCCTCTACTAGACTAGCTCGTTGATCAAAGATGGTTAAGGTTTCCTAACCATAGACATGAGTTGTCATTTGATAACGGGATCACATCATTAGGAGAATGATGTGATGGACAAGACCCAACCGTTAGCATAGCATATGATCGTTCAGTTTACTGCTACTGCTTTCTTAATGTCAAATACATGTTCCTGCGACCATGAGATCATGCAACTCCCGGATACCGAAGGAATACCTTGTGTGCTATCAAACGTCACAACGTAATTGGGTGATCATAAATATGATCTACAGGTATCTCCGAAGGTGTCTGTTGAGTTGGTGTGAATCGAGATTAGGATTTGTCACTCCGTGTATCGGAGAGGTATCTCTGGGCCCTCTCAGTATACACATCACAAGAAGCTTGCAAGCAAAGTGACTAAGGAGTTAGTTGCAAGATGATGTATTACGGAACGAGTAAAGAGACTTGCCGGTAACGAGATTGAACTAGGTATAGAGATAACGACGATCGAATCTCGGGCAAGTAACATACCGACAGACAAAGAGAATTACGTATGTTGTCATAAAGGTTCAACCGATGAAAGATCTTCGTGGAATATGTAGGAATCAATATGGGCATCCAGGTCCCGCTATTGGTTATTGACCAGAGAGGTGTCTCGGTCATGACTACATAATTCCCGAACCCGTAGGGTCGCGCGCTTAACGTTCGTTGACGCTAGAGTAGTATTGAGATATTTGATGAGTGGTAACCAAATGTTGTTCGGAGTCCCGGATGAGGACGTCACAAGGAGTCTCGGAATGGTCGAGAGGTAAAGATTTATATATGGGAAGTCATATTTTGGGTTCCGGAAAAAGGTGCAGTTTTTTCGGTATTGTACCGGGAAGCTTCCAGAAGGTTTCGGAGGATTCCGGAGGGGTCCGGAAGTCCACAAGTGGCTTCACCACGACCCAAGGGCTAGCATGGGCTGCAGTGAGGCACCCTGGCCTTATTGGGCTAGGCGCACCAAGTCCTCAAAAGCCCATGTGGCTAGGGAAGGCAAAAAAGGAAGGAGTACTAGTAGGAATAGGATTGGACTTGGAGTAAGTCCTCTCCCCCTTAGCTGCGCCAAATGGCTTGGAGGGGCTGTTTCCCACGCCCCTCCACCTATATATAGAGGGGAGGGGGTGCCCCAAGAGGATACACCAAGCCCTTGGCGCCCCTCTCTCTCCCGTTACTCCGTAGTTCCACCGCCTCGTCCCGGCGACGCTTAGCGAAGCGCTGTCGGTGCTCCATCACCACCACGCCGTCGTGTTGGTTGTGATCCCATCTACTGAAGGAAATATGCCCTAGAGGAAATAATAAAGTTTTTATTTTATATTTCCTTATTCATGATAAAGGTTTATTATTCATGCTAGAATTGTATTGATCGGAAACTTAAATACATGTGTGAATACATAAACAAATACCGTGTCCCTAGTATGCCTCTACTAGACTGGCTCGTTGATCAAAGATGGTTAAGGTTTCCTAACCATGGACATGTGTTGTCATTTGATAACGAGATCACATCATTAGGAGAATGATGTGATGGACAAGACCCATCCGTTAGCTTAGCATAATGATCGTTCAGTTTTATTGCTATTGCTTTCTTCATGTCAAATACATATTCCTTCGACTATGAGATTATGCAACTCCCGGATACTGGAGGAATACCTTGTGTTCTATCAAACGTCACAATGTAACTGGGTGATCATAAAGATGCTCTATAGGTATCTCTGAAGGTGTTTGTTGAGTTGGCATAGATCAAGATTAGGATTTGTTACTCCGAGTATCGGAGAGGTATCTCTGGGCCCTCTCGGTAATACACATCATAAGAAGCCTTGCAAGCAAAGTGACTAATGAGTTAGTTGCAGAATGATGTATTACGGAACGAGTAAAGAGACTTGCCGGTAACGAGATTGAACTAGGTATGAAGATACCGACGATCGAATCTCGGGAAAGTAACATACCGATGGCAAAGGGAATTACGTATGTTGTCATAAGGTTCGACCGATAAAGATCTTCCTAGAATATGTAGGAGCCAATATGGGCATCCAGGTTCCGCTATTGGTTATTGACCGGAGAGGCGTCTCGGTATTGTCTACATAGTTCTCGAACCCGTAGGGTCCGCACGCTTAACGTTCGTTGACGATATAGTATTATATGAGTTATGTATGTTGGTGACCGAATGTTGTTCGGAGTCTCGGATGAGATCACGGACATGACGAGGAGCTCTGGAATGGTCCAGAAGTAAAGATTGATATATGGGATAATAGTGTTTGGTCTTCGGAAGGGTTCCGGAATTCACCGGAAGGGGTTTCGGATGTTTCCCGAAATGTTTGGGTACGAGAACACTTTATTTGGGCCAAAGGGGAAAGCCCACGAGGGTTTTGGAAACAGCAAAAGGAAGTTTTGCGGAGACCAGAGGCCAGACGCCAGGGACCCTGGCGTCTGGGCCCAGACGCCCCTGGAGTCTGAGAAGGACTCTTGCCTTTCGGGCAAAACCGACTTTGAGGAGGCTTTTACTCCAAGTTTCGACCCCAGGGCTCAACATATAAATAGAGGGGCAGGGCTAGCACCCAAGACACATCAAGATTCACCAAGCCATGTGCCGGCAACCCCGTCCCCTCTAGTTTATCCTCCGTCTACTTTCTGTAGTGCTTGGCGAAGCCCTGCGGAGATTGTTCTTCATCACCAACCGTCACCACGCCGTCGTGCTGCCGGAACTCATCTGCTACTTCGCCTCTCTTGCTGGATAGAGAAGGCGAGGACGTCATCGAGCTGAATGTGTGCTGAACGCGGAGGTGCCGTACGTTCGGTACTTGATCGGGACGGATCGTGAAGGTGTACGACTACATCAACCGCGTTGATAAACGCTTCCGCTTAGCGATCTTCAAGGGTATGAAGATGCTCTCCCCCTCTCGTAGCTATGCATCTTCATGGATAGATCTTGCGTGTGCATAGAATTTTTGTTTTCCATGCAACGTTCCCCAACAGTGGCATCAGAGCCAGGTCTATACGTAGATGATATGCACGAGTAGAACACAAAGAGTTGTGGGCGGTGATAGTCATACTGCTTACCACCAACGTCGTATTTTGATTCGGCGGTATTGTGGGATGAAGCGGCCCGGACCAACCTTACATGTCCACGCACATGAGACCGGTTCCACCGACAGACATGCAACTAGTTTTGCATAAAGGTGGCTGGCGGGTGTCTGTTTCTCCTACTTTAGTTGAATCGAATTTGACTGTGGCCGGTCCTTGAAGAAGGTTAAAACAACAAACTTGATAAATCACCGTTGTGATTTTTACCGTAGGTAAGAACGGTTCTTGCTAGAAGCCCGTAGCAGCCACGTAAAACTTGCAACAACAAAGTAGAGGACGTCTAACTTGTTTTTGCTGGGCATGTTGTGAAGTGATATGGTCAAGACATGATGTGATATACGTTATTGTATGAGATGATCATGTTTTGTAAATTTATCAGCAACCGGCAGGAGCCTTATGGTTGTCTCTTTATTGTATGAAATGCAATCGCCATGTAATTGCTTTACTTTATCGCTATGCGTTAGCAATAGTTGTAGAAGCAATAGTTGGCGAGACGACCACGACGCACATGAGACCGGTTCCAACGGCTGGTGACGATGGAGATCATGACGATGCTTTGGAGATGGAGATCAAAAGCACACGATGATGATGGCCATATCATGTCACATATTTTGATTGCATGTGATGTTTAGCTTTTATGCATCTTATTTTGCTTAGAACGGCGGTAGCATTATAAGATGATCCCTTCACTTAATTTCAAGATAAAAGTGTTCTCCCTGAGTATGCACCATTGCTACAGTTCGTCGTTTCGAGACACCACGTGATGATCGGGTGTGATAGACTCTACGTTCACATACAACGGGTGTAAGACAGTTTTGCACATGCAGAATACTTGGGTTAAACTTGACGAGCCTAGCATGTACAGACATGGTCTCGGAACATTGGAGACCGAAAGGTCGAACGTGAATCATATAGTAGATATGATCAACATAAAGATGTTCACCATTGATGACTACCCCATCTCACGTGATGATCGGACATGGGTTAGTTGATTTGGATCACGTATCACTTAGATGACTTGAGGGATGTCTATTTAAGTGGGAGTTCATTAGTAATTTGATTAATTGAACTTAATTTATCATGAACTTAGTCTTACATATCTATGTTGTAGATCAATGGCCTGAGCTACCGTTCCCCTGAATTTTAATGCATTCCTAGAGAAAGCTAAGTTGAAAGATGATGGTAGCAACTACATGGACTGGGTCCGTAACTTGAGGATTATCCTCATTGCTGCATAGAAGAATTATGTCCTTGATGCACTGCTAGGTGAAAGGCCTGCTGCAGGAGCTGAAGCTGATGTTATGAACGTCTGACAAGCTCGATCTGATGACTACTCAATAGTTCAGTGTGCCATGCTTTACGGCTTAGAACCGGGACTTCAAAGACGTTTTGAACGTCATGGAGCATATGAGATGTTCTGGGAGTTGAAGTTAATATTTCAAGCAAATGCCTGGGTTGAGAGATATGAAGTCTCCAACAAGTTCTATAGCTGCAAGATGGAGGAGAACAGTTCTGTCAGTGAACACATACTCAAAATGTCTGGGTATTACAATCACTTGACTTAGCTGGGAGTTGATCTTCCAGTTGATTGTGTTATTGACAGAGTTCTTCAATCACTGCCACCAAGCTACAAAGGCTTCGTGATGAACTATAATATGCAAGGGATGAACAAAACAATTCCCGAGCTCTTCGCAATGCTCAAGGCTGTGGAGGTAGAAATCAAGAAGGAGCATCAAGTGTTGATGGTTAATAAGACCACTAGTTTCAAGAAAAAGGGCAAGGGAAAGAAAGGGAACTTCAAGAAGAATGGCAAGCAAGTTGCCACTCCCGGGAAGAAGTCCAAAGCTGGACCCAAGCCTGAAACTGAGTGCTTCTACTGCAAAGGGACTGGTCACTGGAAGCGGAACTGCCCCAAATACTTGGCGGATAAGAAGGATGGCAAAGTGAACAAAGGTATATCTGATATACATGTTATTGATGTGTACCTTACTAATGCTCGTAGCAGCGCCTGGGTATTTGATACTGGTTCGGGTGCTCATATTTGTAACTCGAAACAGAAGCTGCGGATTAAACGAAGATTGGCTAAGGACGAGGTGACGATGCGCGTCGGAAATGGTTCCAAGGTCTGTGATCACTGTCGGCACGCTACCTCTACATCTACCTTCGGGATTAGTTTTAGACCTGAATAATTGTTATTTGGTGCCCGCGTTGAGCATGAACATTATATCTGGATCCTGTTTATTTTAAGACGGTTATTCATTTAAATCAGAGAATAATGGTTGTTCTATTTATATGAGTAATATCTTTTATGATCACGCACCCTTGAAGAGTGGTCTATTCTTGTTGAATCTCGATAGTAGTGATACACATATTCATAGTATTGAAGCCAAAAGATGCAAAGTTGATAATGATAGTGCAACATATTTGTGGCACTGCCGTTTAGGTCATATTGGTGTAAAGCGCATGAAGAAACTCCATACAGATGGACTTTTGGAATCACTAGATTATGAATCATTTAATACTTGCGAACCATGCCTCATGGGCAAGATGACTAAAACTCCGTTCTCCAGAACAATGGAGCGAGCTAATGACTTATTGGAAATAATACATACCGATGTATGTGGTCCAATGAGTATTGAAGCACGCGGCGGGTATCGTTATTTTCTGACCTTCACAGATGATTTGAGTATATATGGGTATATCTACTTAATAAAACACAAGTCTGAAACATTTGAAAAGTTCAAAGAATTTCTGAGTGAAGTGGAGAATCTGTTGGGAAACATTGCATGGAAAACAAAAATTTTCTACGCACACGCAATGATCTATCCATGGAGATGCATAGCAACGGGGGGGAAAGTGTGTCTACGTACCCTCGTAGACCGTAAGCGGAAGCGTTAGAACAACGCGGTTGATGTCGTCGAACAACTTCACGATCCAACCGACCGAGCACCGAATGTACGGCACCTCCGCGTTCAGCACACGTTCAGCTCGGTGACGTCCTCGACTTCTTGACCCAGCAAGACGGCGAGGTAGTGGATGAGTTCCGGCAGCACAACGGCGTGGTGACGGTGATGGTGATGCTATCTCCGCAGGGCTTTGCCCAAGCACTACGAAAATATGACCAAGGGACGGAACTGTGGAGGGGAGCGCCGCACACGGCTAAGACAATGTTGTGTCCCTTTGGGGCGCCCCCTCTCCTATATCTATATATGTGTAGGGGCTAGGAGTACAAGGAATAGTGCCACGTGAACAGTAACCATGAATAGTACACACGTGGACTTGGACTCCAAAGTCCAATCTTATTCCTACTAGGACTCTCCCTTTTTTCCTTCCCTAGCTGCGTGGGCTTTTGAGGACTTGGTGCGCCTGGCCCAATAAGGCCAGGGCGCCTCCCCTTAGCCCATGCAAGCCCTTGGGACATGGTGGACCCACTTGTGGACTTCCGGACCCCTCCGGAATCCTCCGAAACCTTCTGGAAGCTTCCTGGTACAATACCGAAAAAAACTGCACCTTTTTCCGGAACCCAAAATATGACTTCCCATATATAAATCTTTACCTCTCGGCCATTCCGAGACTCCTCGTGATGTCCGGGATCTCATCCGGGACTCCGAACAACATTCGGTTACCAATTCACATAACTCATATAACACTATATCGTCAACGAATGTTAAGCGTGCGGACCCTACGGGTTCGAGAACTATGTAGACATGACCGAGACACCTCTCCGGTCAATAACCAATAGCGGAACCTGGATGCCCATATTGGCTCCTACATATTCTATGAAGATCTTTACCGGTCGAACCGTTATGACAACATACGTAATTCCCTTTGTCCATCGGTATGTTACTTGCCCGAGATTTGATCGTCGGTATCTTCATACCTAGTTCAATCTCGTTACCGGCAAGTCTCTTTACTTGTTCCATAATACATCACCTCGTGACTAACTCCTTAGTCGTTTTCTTGCAAGCTTATGATGTGTATTACCGAGAGGGCCCAGAGATACCTCTCCAATACTCGGAGTGACAAATCCTAATCTCGATCTATGCCAACTCAACAAACACCTTCGGAGATACCTGTAGAGCATCTTTTTAATCACCCAGTTACGTTGTGACGTTTGATAGCACACAAGGCATTCCTCCGGTATCCGGGAGTTGCATAATCTCATAGTCGAAGGAATATGTATTTGACATGAAGAAAGCAATAGCAATAAAACTGAACGATCATTATGCTAAGCTAACGGATGGGTCTTGTCCATCACATCATTCTCCTAATGATGTGATCCCGTTATCAAATGACAACTCATGTCCATGGTTAGGAAACCTTAGCCATCTTTGATCAACGAGCTAGTCAAGTAGAGGCTCACTAGGGACATGGTGTTTGTTTATGTATTCACACATGTATTTAGGTTTCTGATCAATACAATTCTGGCATGAATAATAAACTTTTATCATGAATAAGGAAATATAAAATAACAACTTTATTATTGCCTCTAGGGCATATTTCCTTGAGAATCATCGTAACAAGAAAATAAAGTTTCTACGATCTGATCGCGGAGGCGAATATTTGAGTTACGAGTTTGGCCTTCATTTAAAACAATGTGGAATAGTTTCACAACTCACGCCACCTGGAACACCACAGCGTAATGGTGTGTCCGAACGTCGTAACCGTACTTTATTAGATATGGTGCGTTCTATGATGTCTCTTACCGATTTACCACCGTTGTTTTGGGGTTATGCATTAGAGACAACTGCATTCACGTTAAATAGGGCACCGTCTAAATCCGTTGAGACGACACCATATGAAATGTGGTTTGGCAAGAAACCTAAGCTGTCGTTTCTTAAAGTTTGGGGTTGCGACACTTATGTCAAAAGGCTTTAGCCTAATAAGCTCAAACCCAAATCGGAGAAGTGCGTCTTCATAGGATACCCTAAGGAAACAATTGGGTACACCTTCTACCACGGATCCGAAGACAAGATCTTTGTTGACAAAAATGGAACATTTCTAGAGAAGGAGTTTCTCTCGAAAGAAGTGAGTGGGAGGAAAGTAGAACTTGATGAGGTAATTGTACCTTCTCTCAATTTGGAAAGTAGCACATCAGATAAATCCGTTCCCGTGATGCCTACACCAACTAGAGAGGAAGTTAAAGATGATGATCATGAAACTTCGGATCAAGTTACTGCTGGACCTCGTAGGTCGAACAGAGCATGTTCTGCACCAGATTGGTACGGTAATCCTGTCCTGGAAGTCATGTTACTAGACCATGATGAACCTACGAACTATGAAGAAGCTATGATGAGCCCAGATTCTGATAAAAGGCTTGAGGCCATGAAATCTGAGATAGGATCCATGTATGAGAACAAAGTGTGGACTTTGGTGGACTTGCCTGATGATTGGCAAGCCATTGAGAATAAATGGATCTTCAAGAAGAAGACTGACGCTAATGGTAATGTTACTGTCTACAAAGCTCGACTTGTCGCTAAAGGTTTTTGACAAGTTCAAGGAGTTGACTATGATGAGACTTTCTCACCCATAGCGATGCTTAAGTCTGTCCGAATCATGTTAGCAATTGCCGCATTTTATAATTATGAAATCAGGCAAATGGACGTCAAAACTGCATTCCTTAATGGATTTCTTAAAGAAGAGTTGTATATGATGCAACCAGAAGGTTTTGTCGATCCTAAAGGTGCTAACAAAGTGTGCAAACTCCAGCGATCCATCTATGGACTGGTGCAAGCATCTCGGAGTTGGAATATACGCTTTGATGAGGTGATCAAAGCATATGGTTTTATACAGACTTACGGTGAAGCCTGTATTTACAAGAAAGTGAGTGGGAGCTCTGTAGCATTTCTGATATTATATGTGGATGACATATTATTGATTGGAAATGATATAGAATTTCTGGATAGCATAAAAGGATACTTGAATAAGAATTTTTCAATGAAAGACCTCGGTGAAGCTACTTATATATTGGGCATCAAGATCTATAGGGATAGATCGATATGCTTAATAGGACTTTCACAAAGCACATACCTTGACAAAGTTTTGAAGAAGTTCAAAATGGATCAGTCAAAGAAAGGGTTCTTGACTGTGTAATAAGGTGTGAAGTTGAGTAAGACTCAAAACCCGACCACGGCAGAATATAGAGAGAGAATGAAAGTCATTCCCTATGCCTCAGTCATAGGTTATGTAAAGTATGCCATGCTGTGTACCAGATCTGTTGTGTGCCTTGCCATGAGTTTGGCAAGGTGGTACAATAGTGATCCAGGAGTAGATCACTGGACGGCGGTCAAAATTATCCTTAGGTACCTAAAGAGGACTAAGGAAATGTTTCTCGGTTATGGAGGTGATAAAGAGTTCGTCGTAAAGGGTTACGTCGATGCAAGCTTTAACACCGATTCAGATGACTCTGAGTCTCAATCTGGATACATATTGAAAGTGGGAGCAATTAGCTAGAGTAGCTCCATGCAGAGCATTTTAGACATAGAAACTTGCAAAATACATACGGATCTGAATATGGCAGACCCGTTGACTAAACCTCTCTCACAAGCAAAACATGATCATACCTTAGTACTCTTTGGGTGTTAATCACATGGCGATGTGAACTAGATTATTAACTCTAGTAATCTCTTTGGGTGTTAGTCACATGGCGATGTGAACCATGGGTGTTAATCACATGGTGATGTGAACCATGGGTGTTAATCACATGGTGATGTGAACTAGATTATTGACTCTAGTGCAAGTGGGAGACTGAAGGAAATATGCCTTAGAGGCAATAATAAAGTTGTTATTTTATATTTCCTTATTCATGATAAAGGTTTATTATTCATGCTAGAATTGTATTGATCGGAAACTTAAATACATGTGTGAATACATAAACAAATACCGTGTCCCTAGTATGCCTCTACTAGACTGGCTCGTTGATCAAAGATGGTTAAGGTTTCCTAACCATGGACATGTGCTGTCATTTGATAACGAGATCACATCATTAGGAGAATTATGTGATGGACAAGACCCATCCGTTAGCTTAGCATAATGATCGTTTAGATTTATTGCTATTGCTTTCTTCATGTCAAATACATATTCCTTCGACTATGAGATTATGCAACTCCCGGATACCGGAGGAATACCTTGTGTTCTATCAAACGTCACAACGTAACTGGGTGATCATAAAGATGCTCTACAGGTATATCTGAAGGTGTTTGTTGAGTTGGCATAGATCAAGATTAGGATTTGTCACTCCGAGTATCGGAGAGGTATCTCTGGGCCCTCTCGGTAATACACATCATAAGAAGCTTTGCAAGCAAAGTGACTAATGAGTTAGTTGCAGAATGATGTATTACGGAATGAGTAAAGAGACTTGCCGGTAACGAGATTGAACTAGGTATGAAGATACCGATGATCGAATCTCGGGCAAGTAATATACCGATGGACAAAGGGAATTACGTATGTTGTCATAAGGTTCGACCGATAAAGATCTTCGTAGAATATGTTATTGACCGGAGAGGCGTCTCGGTCATGTCTACATAGTTCTCGAACCCGTAGGGTCCGCACGCTTAACGTTCGTTGACGATATAGTATTATATGAGTTATGTATGTTGGTGACCGAATGTTGTTCCGAGTCCCGGATGAGTTCACGGACATGCCGAGGAGCTCTGGAATGGTCCGGAAGTAAAGATTGATATATGGGATAATAGTGTTTGGTCTTCGGAAGGGTTCCTTAATTCACCGGAAGGGGTTTCGGATGTTTCCCGAAATGTTTGGGTACGAGAACTCTTTATTTGGGCCAAAGGGGAAAGCCCACGAGGGTTTTGGAAAGAGCAAAAGGAAGTTTTGCGGAGACCAGAGGCCAGACGCCAGGGACCCTGACGTCTGGGCCCAGACATCGGGAACCCTAGCATCTGGCCCTGGAGTCCGAGAAGGACTCTTGCCTTTCAGGCAAAACCGACTTTGAGGAGGCTTTTACTCCAAGTTTCGACCCTAGGGCTCAACATATAAATAGAGGGGCAGGGCTAGCACCCAAGACACATCAAGATTCACGAAGCCGTGTGCCGGCAACCTCATCCCCTCTAGTTTATTCTCCGTCTTGTTTCTGTAGTGCTTGGCGAAGCCCTGCGGAGATTGTTCTTCATCACCAACCGTCACCACGCCGTTGTGCTGCCGAAACTCATCTACTACTTCGCCTCTCTTGCTGGATCGAGAAGGCGAGGACGTCATCGAGCTGAACGTGTGCTGAACGCGGAGGTGCCGTACGTTCGGTACTTGATCGGGACGAATCGTGAAGGTGTATGACTACATCAACCGCGTTGATAAACGCTTCCGCTTAGCGATCTTCAAGGGTATGAAGATGCTCTCCCCCTCTTGTAGCTATGCATCTTCATGGATAGATCTTGCGTGTGCATAGAATTTTTGTTTTCCATGCAACATTCCCCAACATCTACTTCTCCTCTCCCGCTTGCTGGATCAAGAAGGAGGAGACGTCATCGAGCCGCACGTGTGCTAAACTCGGAGGTGCCATCCGTTCGGCACTAGATCGGTTGGATCGTGATCGGATCGCGAAAAGTATGACTACATCAACCACGTGATAAACGCTTCCGCTTAGCGATCTACAAGGGTATGTAGATGCTCTCCCCCTCTCGTAGCTATGCTTCTCCATGGATAGATCTTGTGTGTGCGTAGAAAATTTTTGTTTTCCATGCAACGTTCCTCAACAAGAACACCATATGATCCAGCTATATTAACGAAGCTCATGGTACATCAAGATCGTGCCAAATTAAGAGAGAGAGACAGAGAGAGACAGAGAGAGAGAGAGAGAGAGAGAGAGAGAGAGAGAGAGAGAAAGAGATCAAACACATAGCTACTGGTACATACCCTCAGCCCCGAGGGTGAACTACTCCCTCCTCGTCATGGAGACCGTCGGGATGATTGATACGTCTCCAACGTATCTATAATTTTTTATTGTTTCACGCTATTATATTATCTGTTTTGGATGTTTTATATGCATTATTATGCTATTTTATATTATTTCTGGGACTAACTTATTAACCCAGAGCCTAGTGCTAGTTTCTGTTTTTCCCTTGTTTTTGAGTTTTACAGAAAAGGAATATCAAACGGAGTCCAAATGGAATAAAACTTTACGATGATTTTTCTTGGACTAGAAGACATCCACGGAACTTGGAGGCCAAGTCAGAAGAGTCCCGAGGACTCCACAAGCCTCCAGGGCGTGCCCTAGGGGGGGCGCCCCCTGGCTTGTGGGCCCCTCGGGTGTCCACCGACCTCCTTCTGAGTTCTATAAATCCCCAAATATTCTCAAACGACCAGAAGGGTCCACCAAAATACTTTTCCGCCGTCGTAACCTTCTGTACCCATGACATCCCATCTTGGGGCCTTTTTCGGCACCCTGCCGGAGGGGGATTCGATCACGGAGGGCTTCTACATCAACTCTATTGCCCTTCCGATGAAGCGTGAGTAGTTTACCATAGACCTACGGGTCCATAGCTAGTAGCTAGATGGCTTCTTCTCTCTCTTTGATCTTCAATACAATGTTCTCCTCGATGTTCTTGGAGATCTATCCAATGTAATCTTCATTTGCGGTGTGTTTGTCGAGATCCGATGAATTGTGGATTCATGATCAGTTTATCTATGAATATTATTTGAATCTTCTCTGAATTCTTATATACATGATTTGATATCTTTGTATTTCTCTTCGATTATCAGTTTGGTTTGGCCAACTAGATTGGTTCTTCTTGCAATGTGAGAGGTGCTTAGTTTTGGGTTCAATCTTGCGTTGTCCTCACCCAGTGACAAAGTAGGGGTAGCGAGGCACGTATTTGTATTGTTGCCATCAAGGGTAAAAAGATGAGGTTTTCATCATATTGCTTGAGTTTATCCCTCTACATCATGTCATCTTACTTAAGGCGTTACTCCGTTCTTTATGAACTTAATACTCTAGATGCATGCTGGATAGTGGTCGATGCGTGGAGTAATAGTAGTAGATGCAAGCAGGAGTTGGTCTACTTAACACGGATGTGATGCCTATATGCATAATCATTGCCTTGGATATCTTCATAACTTTGCGCTTTTCTATCAATTGCTCGACAGTAATTTGTTCACCCACCGTATTATTTTCCTTCAAGAGAGATGCCTCTAGTGAAACCTATGGCCCCCGGGTCTATTTTCCATCATATATTTCAGATCTATAAACCATAAAACCCAAAAATTCCTCGCTGCAATTTATTTACTTTTATTTTGTTTTACGTTTTAGTAATCTTTTATATCTATCTCTATCAGATCTCACCTTTACAAGTGACCGTGAAGGGATTGACAACCCCTTTATCGCGTTTGGTGCAAGTGTTTGATTGTTTGTGCAGGTGCATATATTGGGGACTTGCTTGTATCTCCTACTGGATTGATACCTTGGTTCTTAACTGAGGGAAATACTTATCTCTACTTTGTTGCATCACCCTTTCCTCTTTAAGGGAAAAACCAACGCAAGCTGAAGAAGTAGCAGGAAGAATTTCTGGCGCCGTTGCCGGGGAGATCTACATCAAGCCTACCAAGTACCCACCATAAACTCTCATCTCTTGCATTACATTATTTGCCATTTGCCTCTCATTTTCCTCTCCCCCACTTCTAAAACGTTTTCAGGAAATTACAAAAAGATTTACCTTTTTATTTGCCCTTCTTCCGTTCGTCTTTTCGTTTTCTTTTTGGTTGCTCGTGTGTTAGATTGCTTGCTTTGTCACGATGTCTCAAGAAAATACCAAGTTGTGTGACTTTTCCAATACTAATAATAATGATTTTATTAGTACTGTGATTGCTCCTGCCACTAGTGCGGAATCTTATGAAATTAATGCCGCTTTACTGAATCTTGTTATGAAAGATCAATTTTCCAGCCTTCCTAGTGAAGATGCCGCATCCCATCTAAATACATTCGTTGAGTTGTGTGATATGAAAAAGAAGAAAGATGTGGATAATGATATTGTTAAATTGAAGCTATTTCCGTTCTCACTACAAGATCGTGCTAAAACTTGGTTTTCATCTTTGCCTAAAAATAGTATTGATTCATGGAATAAGTGTAAAGATGCTTTTATTTCTAAGTATTTTCCTACCGCTAAGATCATCTCCCTTAGGAATGATATAATGAATTTTAAGCAACTTGATCATGAACATGTTGCCCAATCTTGGGAGAGGATGAAATTGATGATAAGAAATTGCCCTACTCATGGTTTAAGTTTATGGATGATTATACAAAAAAAATATGCCGGATTGAATTTTGCATCTAGAAATCTTTTAGATTCGGCCGCGGGAGGTACTTTGATGGAAATCACATTAGGAGAAGCTACTAAACTCCTAGATAATATCATGGCTAATTACTCTCAATGGCATACCAAAAGATCCTCTACTAGTAAAAAAGTGCATGCGATTGAAGAAATCAATGTTTTGAGTGGAAAGATGGATGAATTTATGAAATTGTTTGCTAGTAAGAGTGCTCCTATTGATCCTAATGATATGCCTTTGTCTACTTTGATTGAGAATAATAATGAATCTATGGATGTGAATTTTGTTGGTAGGAACAATTTTGGTAATAACGCGTATAGAGGTAATTTCAACCCTAGGCCGTTTCCTAGTAATTCCTCTAATAATTATGGTAATTCCTAAAACAATTATTATGGAAATTATAATAAGATGCCCTCTAATCTTGAGAATAATATTAAAGATTTCATTAGTTCTCAAAAGAATTTCAATGCTATGGTTGAAGAAAAATTGCTTAAGATTGATGATTTGGCTAGGAACGTGGATAGAATTTCTCTTAAGATTGATTCTTTGAAAATTAGATCTATTCCACCCAAGCATGATACTAATGAATCTCTGAAAGCTATTAAAATTTATATTGATGAGTGCAAAGAAAGAACCGCTAGGATGCGTGCTAAGCGAGATTGGTTTGTAAAAGCGTGTTCTTCTAGTTTTTGTGAAAATAATGATGAAGATCTTAAAGTGATTGAAGTGACTCCTATTGAATCTTTGTTTTCTAATATTAATATTGATAAAGATGGGACTGGAGATGAGTCAACTTTAGTTAAAAGGCGTCCCAATGATTCGGAGTTTATAGATCTTGATGCAAAAATTGATAAAAGTGGGATTGGAGAGGTCAAAACTTTAAGTAGCGATGAACCCACTCTTTTGGATTTCAAGGATTTTAATTATGATAATTGTTCTTTGGTAGATTGTATTTCCTTGTTGCAATCCATGTTGAATTCTCCTCATGCTTATAATCAAAATAAAGCTTTTACTAAACATATCGTTGATGCTATGATGAAATCTTTTGAAGAAAAACTTGAGTTGGAAGTTTCTATCCCTAGAAAGCTTTATGATGAGTGGAAACCTAATATTAAGATTAAAATTAAAGATTATGAGTGCCATGCTTTGTGTGATTTGGGTGCTAGCGTTTACACGATTCCAAAAACTTTATGTGATGTGCTAGGTTTTTGTGAATTTGATGATTGTTCTTTAAATTTGCATCTCGTGGATTCCACTATTAAGAAACCTATGGGAAGAATTAATGATGTTCTTATTGTTGCAAATAGGAATTATGTGCCCGTAGATTTCATTGTGCTTGATATAGATTGCAATCCTACATGTCCTATTATTCTTGGTAGACCTTTCCTTAGAACGATTGGTGCAATTATTGATATGAAAGAAGGAAACATTAGATTTCAATTTCCGTTAAGGAAGGGCATGGAACACTTTCCAAGAAATAAAATTTAGTTGCCTTATGAATCTATTATGAGCGCTACTTATGGATTTAATGCCAAAGATGACAATACCTAGATCTATGTTTTATACCTAGCTAGGGGCGTTAAACAATAGCGCTTGTTGGGAGGCAACCCAATTTTATTTTTATGTTTTTTTTTGTTTTTGGCTCTGTTTTTTAATAAATTTTTCATCTAGCCTCTGGTTAGATGTGTTTTGGTGTTTTAATTAGTGTCTGAGCCAAGTAAGACCTTTGGGATGGCTTACGGTGATAGTTGATTTGATCTTGCTGAAAAACAGAAACTTTTGTGTTCAGTAACAGAATTGTTTAAATTCACTGAAGAGTGAAAAAACCCTGAATTTTTTACAAAAGATTTATATACGAATTTAATATGTTTTCTTAATTTTTTCGAATTTTTGGATTTACATAAGTATTATAACAATTTAGATATTAGCAGACTGTTCTGTTCTTGACAGATTCTGTTTTCTATGTGTTGTTCGCTTATTTTGATGAATCTATGGGTAGTATCGGGGGGTATGAACCATGGAGAAGTTAGAATACAGTAGATATTACACCAATATAAATAAATAATGAGTTCACAACAGTACCAAAAAGTGGCGATTTATTTTCTTATACTAACGGATCTCATGAGTTTTCTGTTGAGTTTTGTGTTGTGAAGTTTTCAAGTTTTGGGTAAAGATTTGATGGACTATGGAATAAGGAGTGGCAAGAGCCTAAGATTGGGGATTCCCAAGGCACCCCAAGGTAATATTCAAGGACAACCAAGAATCTAAGCTTGGGGATACCCCGGATGGCATCCCCTCTTTCGTCTTCGTCTATCGGTAAATTTTCTTGAGGCTATATTTTTATTCACCACATAATATGTGTTTTGCTTGGAGCGTCTTGTATGATATGAGTCTTTGCTTTTTAGTTTGCCACAATCATACTTGCTGTACACACCTTTTGAGAGGGACACGCATGAATCATGATTTATTAGAATACTCTATGTGTTTCACTTATATCTTTTGAGCTAGGCAATTTTGCTCTAGTGCTTCACTTATATCTTTTTAGAGCACGGCAGTGGCTTTATTTTATAGAAATTGTTGAACTCTCATGCTTCGCTTATATTATTTTGAGAGTCTTTTTAAACAGCATGGTAATTTGCATAGGTTATGAATTTAGTCCTAATATGATGGGCATCCAAGAGGAATATAATAAAAACTTTCATATAAAGAGCATTGAATACTATGAGAAGTTTGATTCCTTATGATTGTTTTGAGATATAAAGATGGTGATATTAGAGTCATGCTAGTGAGTAATTGTGGATTGTTAGAAATACTTGTGTTAAAGTTTGTGATTCCCATAGCATGCATGTATGGTGAACCGTTATGTGATGAAGTCGGAGCATGATTTATTTATTGATTGTCTTCCTTATGAGTGGCGGTCGGAGACGAGCGATGGTCTTTTCCTACCAATCTATCCCCCTAGGAGCATGCGTGTAGTACTTTGTTTTGATAGCTAATAGACTTTTGCAATAAGTATGTGAGTTCTTTATGATTAATGTTGAGTCCATGGATTATACGCACTCTCACCCTTCCACCATTGCTAGCCTCTCTAGTACCGCACAACTTTCGCCGGTGCACTACACCCACCATATACCCTTCCTCAAAACAGCCACCATACCTACCTATTATGGCATTTCCATAGCCATTACGAGATATATTGCCATGCAACTTCCACCGTTCCGTTTTATTATGACACGCTCCATCATTGTCATATTGCTTTGCATGATCGTAAGATAGCTAGCATGATGTTTTCATGGCTTGTCCGTTTTTTGATATCATTGCTATGCTAGATCGTTGCACATCCCGGTACACCGCCGGAGGCATTCATATAGAGTCATATATTTTGTTCTAAGTATCGAGTTGTAATTCTTGAGTTGTAAGTAAATAAAAGTGTGATGATCATCATTATTAGAGCATTGTCCCATGTGAGGAAAGGATGATGGAAGCTATGATTCCCTCACAAGTCAGGATGAGTCTCCGGACTTTACAAAATAAAAGAGGCCAAAGAAGCCCAAATAAAAAAATAAAAAAATGAGAGAAAAGAGAGAAGGGACAATGTTACTATCCTTTTTCCACACTTGTGCTTCAAAGTAGCACCATGATCTTCATGATAGAGAGTCTCCTATGTTATCACTTTCATATACTAGTGGGAATTTTTCATTATAGAACTTGGCTTGTATATTCCAATGATGGGCTTCCTCAAATCTCCCTAGGTCTTCGTGAGCAAGCGAGTTGGATGCACACCCACTTAGTTTCCTTTTGAGCTTTCATAAACTTATAGCTCTAAGTGCATCCGTTGCATGGCAATCCCTACTCACTCACATTGATATCTATTGATGGGCATGTCCATAGCCCGTTGATACGCCTAGTTGATGTGAGACTATCTCCATCTTTTTGTCTTCTCCATAACCACCATATTCTATTCCACCTATAGTGCTATATCCATGGCTCACGCTCATGTATTGCGTGAAAGTTGAAAAAGTTTGAGAACATCAAAAGTATGAAACAATTGCTTGCCTTGTCATCGGGGTTGTGCATGATTTAATACTTTGTGTGATGAAGATGGAGCTGAAGGAAATATGCCCTAGAGGCAATAATAAAGTTGTTATTTTATATTTCCTTCTTCATGATAAAGGTTTATTATTCATGCTAGAATTGTATTGATCGGAAACCTAAATACATGTGTGAATATATAAACAAATACCATGTCCCTAGTAAGCCTCTACTAGACTAGCTCGTTGATCAAAGATGGTTAAGGTTTCCTAACCATAGACATGTGTTGTCATTTGATAACGGGATCACATCATTAGGAGAATGATGTGATGGAAAAGACCCATCCGTTAGCTTAGCATAATGATCGTTTAGTTTTATTGCTATTGCTTTCTTCATGTCAAATACATATTCCTTCGACTATGAGATTATGCAACTCCCGGATACCGGAGGAATACCTTGTGTTCTATCAAATGTCACAACGTAACTGGGTGATCATAAAGATGTTCTACAGGTATCTCCGAAGGTGTTTGTTGAGTTGGCATAGATCGAGATTAGGATTTGTCACTCCGAGTATCGGAGAGGTATCTCTGGGCCCTCTCGGTAATACACATCATAAGCTTGCAAGCAAATAACTAAGGAGTTAGTCACAAGGTGCTGTATTATGGAACGAGTAAAGAGACTTGCCGGTAACGAGATTGAACTAGGTATGAAGATACCGACGATCGAATCTCGGGCAAGTAACATACCGATGGACAAAGGGAATTGTGTATGTTGTCATAACGGTTCGACCGATAAAGATCTTCGTAGAATATGTAGGAGCCAATATGGGCATCCAGGTTCCGCTATTGGTTATTGACCGGAGAGGTGTCTCGGTCATGTCTACATAGTTCTCGAACCCGTAGGGTCCGCACGCTTAACGTTCATTGACGATATAGTGTTATATGACTTATGTGATTTGGTAACTGAATGTTGATTGGAGTCCCGGATGAGATCACGGACATGACGAGGAGTCTCGAAATGGTTGAAAGGTAAAGATTGATATATAGGACGATGGTATTTGGACACCGGAAGAGTTTCAGAGTGCACCGGGTAGTCATCGGGTCACCGGAAGGGGTTCCGGACACCCCCAGTAAGTGTATGGGCCTAATGGGCCAAAGGGGGGGACAGACCAGCCCCTGGTGCGCCCCTTCTTTGGACAGCAGGCCCTAAGGGAAGGAAAGGGGGAGGGATAGCCCCTCCTGCCTTTCCCTCTCATGGGAGAAAGGAAAGGGGGGGGGGGCGCCACCCTCCCCTCCCTTTCCCCACGCTCCAAATAAGGAAAGGGGGGCGCGGCTTGGGAGGGACTCCAAGTAGGATTCCTCCTACTTGGGCGCCTCCTTTGGCTGCTCCTCCCTCCCTCCCACCTATATATATGTGGGGAGGGGGCGCCACACAAAGACACAACATTGTCTTAGCCGTGTGCGGCGCCCCCGTCCACCGTTTACTCCCCCGGTCATATTTTCGTAGTGCTTAGGCGAAGCCCTGCGGAGATCACTTCACCATCACCGTCACCATGCCGTCATGCTGTCGGAACTCATCCACTACCTCGTCGTCTTGCTGGATCAAGAAGGCGCGGACGTCACCGAGCTGAACGTGTGCAGAACGCGGAGGTGCCGTACGTTCGGTACTCGATCGGTTGGATCGCGAAGAAAGTTCGACTACATCAACCGCGTTGTGAAACGCTTCCGCTTACGGTCTACGAGGGTACGTAGACACACTCTTCCCCTCATTGCTATGCATCTCCATGGATAGATCATTGCGTGTGCATAGAATTTTTTTTGTTTTCCATGCAACGTTTCCCAACAGTGGCATCCGAGCCAGGTCTATGCGTAGATGATATGCACGAGTAGAACACAAAGAGTTGTGGGCGGTGATAGTCATACTGCTTACCACCAACGTCTTATTTTTATTCGGCGGTATTGTGGGATGAAGCGGCCCGGACCAACCTTACATGTCCACGCACATGAGACCGGTTCCACCGACTGACATGCAACTAGTTTTGCATAAAGGTGGCTGGCGGGTGTCTGTTTCTCCTACTTTAGTTGAATCAAATTTGACTACGGCCGGTCCTTGAAGAAGGTTAAAACAGCAAACTTGACGAATCACCGTTGTGGTTTTTGCCGTAGGTAAGAACGGTTCTTGCTAGAAACCCGTAGCAGCCACGTAAAACTTGCAACAACAAAGTAGATGACGTCTAACTTGTTTTTGCAGGGTATGTTGTGATGTGATATGGTCAAGACATGATGTGATATACGTTATTGTATGATATGATCATGTTTTGTAAGATATCAGGCAACCGGCAGGAGCCTTATGGTTGTCTCTTTATTGTATGAAATGCAAACGCCATGTAATTGCTTTACTTTATCGCTATGAGTTAGCAATAGTTGTAGAAGCAATAGTTGGCGAGACGACCACGACGCAACGATGGAGATCAAGGTGTCGAGCCGGTGAAGATGGAGATCATGACGATGCTTTGGAGATGGAGATCAAAAGCACAAGATGATGATGGCCATATCATGTCACATATTTTGATTGCATGTGATGTTTATCTTTTAGGCATCTTATTTTGCTTAGAACGACGGTAGCATTATAAGATGATCCCTTCGCTAAATTTCAAGATATAAGTGTTCTCCCCGAGTATGCACCGTTGCGAAAGTTCGTCGTTTCAAGACACCACATGATGATCGGGTGTGATAGACTCTACGTTCACATACAACGGGTGTAAGACAGTTTTGCACATGCAGAATACTTGGGTTAAACTTGATGAGCCTAGCATGTACAGACATGGTCTCGGAACACTGGAGACCGAAAGGTCGAATGTGAGTCATATAGTAGATATGATCAACATAGAGATGTTCACCATTGATGACTACCCCATCTCACGTGATGATCGGACATGGGTTAGTTGATTTGGATCACGTATCACTTAGATAACTTGAGGGATGTTTATTTAAGTGGGAGTTCATTAGTAATTTGATTAATTGAACTTAAATTTATCATGAACTTAGTCTTAAAAGTTTTTGCATATCTATGTTGTAGATCAATAGCTCGCGATATAGCTCCCCTATTTTTGATATGTTCCTAGAGAAAACTAAGTTGAAAGATGATAGTAGCAATGATGCGGACTGGGTCCATGATCTGAGGATTATCCTCATTGCTGCACAGAAGTATTATGTCCTTGATGCATCGCTAGGTGAAAGACTTATTGCAGGAGCAGATGCAGATGTTATGAATGTTTGGCAAGCTCGATATGATGATTACTTAATAGTTTAGTGCGCCATGCTTTACGGCTTAGAACCGGGACTTCAAAAACGTTTTGAAATGCCACAAAGCATATGAGATGTTCCAAGAGCTGAAATTGGTATTTCAGACTCATGCCCGTGTCAAGAGGTATGAGATCTCTGACAAGTACTTTCCCTATAAGATGGAGGAGAATAGCTCAGCCAATGAGCATGTGCTCAGAATGTCTAGGTACAACAATCGCTTGAATCAAGTGGGAGTTAATCTTCCAGATAAGATAGTGATTGACAGAGTTCTCTAGTCACTATCACCAAGCTACTAGAACTTCGTGATGAACTATAATATGCAAGGGATGACGAAAATGATTCCCGAGCTCTTCGCGATGCTGAAATCGGCGAAGGTAGAAATCAAGTAGGAGCATCAAGTGTTGATGGTTAACAAGACCACTAGTTTCGAGAAAAAGGGCAAGGGAAAGAAAGGGAACTTCAAAAAGAATGGCAAGCAAGTTGCCACTCCCGTGAAGAAGCCCAAAGCTGGACCTAAGCCTGAAACTGAGTGCTTCTACTGCAAAGGGAATGGTCACTAGAAGCGGAACTGCCCCAAATGCTTGGCGGATAAGAAGGATGGCAAAGTGAACAAAGGTATATTTGATATACAGATTATTGATGTGTACCTTACTAGTGTTCGTAGTAGCCCCTGGGTATTTGATACCGGTTTAGTTGCTAAGATTAGTAACTCGAAACAGGAGTTGCAGAATGAACAGAGACTAGTTAAGGGCGAGGTGACGATGTGTGTTGGAAGTGATTCCAAGGTTGATAAGAACACCATCGCACACTCCCTCTACCTTCAGGATTAGTGTTGAACCTAAATAAATGTTATTTGGTGTTTGCGTTGAGCATGAATATGATTGGATCATGTTTATTGCAATACGGTTATTCATTTAAGTCAGCGAATAATTGTTGTTCTGTTTACATGAATAAAACCTTCTATGGTCATACACCCAATGTAAATGGTTTATTGAATCTTGATCGTAGTGATGCACATATTCATAATAATGATGCCAAAAGATGCAAAGTTGATAATGATAGTGCAACATATTTGTGGCACTGCCGTTTAGGTCATATTGGTGTAAAGCGCATGAAGAAACTCCATGCAGATGGGCTTTTGGAATCACTTGATTTTGAATCATTTGATGCTTGCGAACCATGCCTTATGGGCAAGATGACTAAAACTCCGTTCTTCAGAACAATGGAGCGAGCTAATGACTTATTGGAAATAAAACATACCGATGTATGCGGTCTGATGAGTGTTGAAGCACGTGGCGGGTATCGTTATTTTCTCACCTTCACTGATGATTTGAGTAGATATGAGTATATCTACTTGATGAAACACAAGTCTGAAACATTTGAAAAGTTCAAAGAATTTCAGAATGAAGTTGAGAATCATCGTAACAAGAAAATAAAGTTTCTACGATCTGATCGTGGAGGCGAATATTTGAGTTACGAGTTTGACCTTCATTTAAAACAATGTGGAATTGTTTCACAACTCACTCCACCTGGAACACCACAGCGTAATGGTGTGTCCGAACGTCGTAATCGTGCTTTATTAGATATGGTACGTTCTATGATGTCTCTTACCGATTTACCACTATCGTTTTGGGGTTATGCATTAGCGATAGCTGCATTCACGTTAAATAGGGCACCGTCTAAATCCGTTGAGATGACACCGTATGAACTATGGTTTGGCAAGAAACGTAAGCTGTCGTTTCTTAAAGTTTGGGGATGCGACGCTTATGTCAAAAGGCTTCGGCCTGATAAGCTCGAACCCAAATCGGAGAAGTGCGTCTTCATAGGATACCCTAAGGAAACTATTGGGTACACCTTCTACCACAGATCCAAAGGCAAGATCTTTGTTGCCAAGAATGGGTCCTTTCTAGAGAAGGAGTTTCTCTCGAAAGAAGTGAGTGGGAGGAAAGTAGAACTTGATGGGGTAATTGTACCTTCTCTTGAATTGGAGAGTAGCACATCACAGAAAACCGTTCCCGTGATGCCTACACCAACTAGAGAGGAAGCTAATGATGATGATCATAAAAACTTCAGATCAAGTTACTACTGAACTTCGTAGGTCAACCAGAACACGTTCTGCACCAGAGTGGTACGGTAATCCTGTCCTGGAAGTCATGTTACTAGACCAAGGGGAACCTACGAACTATGAAGAAGCTATGATGAGCCCAGATTCCGACAGATGGCTTGAAGCCATGAAATCTGAGATAGGATCCATGTATGAGAACAAAGTATGGACTTTGGTGGACTTGCCCGATGATCGGCAAGTCATAGAGAATAAATGGATCTTCAAGAAGAAGATGGACGCTGATGGTAATGTTACTGTCTAAAAAGCTCGACTTGTCGCAAAAGGTTTTCGACAAGTTCAATGGGTTGACTACGATGAGACTTTCTCACCCGTAGCGATGCTTAAGTCTATCCGAATCATGTTAGCAATTGCTGCATTTTATGACTATAAAATCTGGCAAATGGACGTCAAAACTGCATTCCTTAATGGATTTCTTAAGAAGAGTTGTATATGATGCAACCAGAAGGTTTTGTCAATCCTAAAGGTGCTGACAAAGTGTGCAAGCTCCAGCGACCCATCTATGGACTGGTGCAAGCATCTCGGAGTTGGAATATATGCTTTGATGAAGTGATCAAAGCATACGGTTTTATACAGACTTACGGTGAAGCCTGTAATTACAAGAAAATGAGTGAGAGCTCTGTAGCATTTCTAATATTATATGTGGATGACATATTGCTGATTGGAAATAATATATAATTTCTGGATAGCACAAAAGGGTACTTGAATAAGAATTTTTCAATGAAAAACCTCGGTGAAGCTGCTTACATATTGAGCATCAAGATCTATAGAGATAGATCAAGACGCTTGATAAAACTTTCAATGAGTACATACCTTGACAAGATTTTGAAGGAGTTCAAAATGGATCAGTCAAACAAGTAGTTCTTGCCTGTATTGCAAGGTGTGAAGTTGAGTAAGGATCAAAACCTGACCACAACAGAATATAGAGAGAGAATGAAAGTCATTCCCTATGCCATAGCCATAGGTTCTATAAAGTATGCCATGCTGTGTACCAGACCTATTGTGTGCCTTGCCATGAGTTTGGCAAGGGGGTACAATGGTGATCCACAAGTAGATCACTGGACAGCGGTCAAAATTATCCTTAGTTACCTAAGAGGACTAAGGAGATATTTCTCGGTTATGGAGGTGATAAAGAGTTCGTCGTAAAGGGTTACGTCGATGCAAGATTTAACACCGATTCAGATGACTCTAAGTCTCAATCTGGATACATATTGAAAGTGGGAGCAATTAGCTAAAGTAGCTCCATACAGAGCATTGTAGACATAGAAACTTGAAAAATACATACGGATCTGAATGTGACAGACCCGTTGACTAAATTTCTCTCACAAGCAAAACATGATCACACCTTAGTACTCTTTGGGTGTTAATCACATGGCGATGTGAACTAGATTATTGACTCTAGTAAACTCTTTAAGTGTTGGTCACATGGCGATGTGAACTATGGGTGTTAATCACATGGCGATGTGAACTAGATTATTGACTCTAGTGCAAGTGGGAGACTGAAGGAAATATGCCCTAGAGGCAATAATAAAGTTGTTATTTTATATTTCCTTATTCATGATAAAGGTTTATTATTCATGCTAGAATTGTATTGATCGGAAAGCTAAATACACGTGTGAATATATAAACAAATACCGTGTCCCTAGTAAGCCTCTACTAGACTAGCTCGTTGATCAAAGAGGGTTAAGGTTTCCTAACCATAGACATGTGTTGTCATTTGATAACGGGATCACATCATTAGGAGAATGATGTGATGGACAAGACCCATCCGTTAACTTAGCATAATGACCGTTCAGTTTTATTGCTATTGCTTTCTTCATGTCAAATACATATTCCTTCGACTATGAGATTATGCAACTCCCGGATACCAGAGGAATACCTTGTGTTCTATCAAACGTCACAACGTAACTGGGTGATCATAAAGATGTTCTACAGGTATCTCCGAAGGTGTTTGTTGAGTTGGCATAGATCGAGATTAGGATTTGTCACTCTGAGTATCGGAGAGGTATCTCTGGGCCCTCTCGGTAATACACATCATAAGCTTGCAAGCAAACGACTAAGGAGTTAGTCACGAGGTGATGTATTATGGAACGAGTAAAGAGACTTGCCGGTAATGAGATTGAACTAGGTATGAAGATACCGACGATCGAATCTCAAGCAAGTAACATACCGATGGACAAAGGGAATTGTGTATGTTGTCATAACGGTTCGACCGATAAAGATCTTCGTAGAATATGTAGGAGCCAATATGGGCATCCAGGTTCCGCAATTGGTTATTGACCGGAGAGGTGTCTCAGTCATGTCTACATAGTTCTCGAACCCGTAGGGTCCGCACGCTTAACGTTCGTTGACGATATAGTGTTATATGAGTTATGTGATTTGGTAACCGAATGTTGTTCAGAGTCCTGGATGAGGTCAAGGACATGACGAGGAGTCTCAAAATGGTCGAGAGGTAAAGATTGATATATAGGACGATGGTATTCGGACACCGGAAGAATTTCAGAGTGCACCGGGTAGTCATTGGGTCACCGGAAGGGGTTCCGGACACCCGCGGTAAGTTTAAGGGCCTAATGGGCCAAAGGGGGGGACAGACCAGCCCCTGGTGCGCCCCTTCTTTGCGTATAAAATTTTTTGTTTTCCATGCAACGTTTCCCAACAGGAGCATAGCCAGACTATATGATTTTGTAGGGATAACTTTCTTTGGCCATGTTATTTTGAGAAGACACGATTATTTTATTAGTATGCTTGAAGTATTATTGTTTTTATGTCAATATTAAACTTTTGTTTCGAATCTTATGGATCTGAATATTCATGCCACAATAAATAAAATTACATGGATAAATATGTTAGGTAGCATTCCACATCAAAAATTCTGTTTTTATAATTTACCTACTCGAGGACGAGTAGGAATTAAGCTTGGGAATGCTTGATATGTCTCCAACGTATCTATAATTTTTGATTGTTCCATGCTATTACATTATCTGTTTTGGATGTTTTATATGTTATTTTATATTATTTTTGGGACTAACTTATTAACCCAAAGCCAAGTGCCAGTTTCTGTTTTTTCCTTGTTTTTGAGTTTTACAGAAAAGGAATATCAAACGGAGTCCAAACCGAATAAAACTTTACGATGATTTTTCTTGGACCAGAAGACATCCACGGAACTTGGAGGCCAAGTCAGAAGAGTCCCGAGGACTCCACAAGCCTCCAGGGGGCGCCCTAGGGGGGGCGCCCCCTGTCTTGTGGGCCCCTCGGGAGTTCACCGACCTCCTTCTGAGTTCTATAAATCCCCAAATATTCCCAAACGACCAGAAGCGTCACCAAAATACTTTTTCGCCACTGTAACCTTCTGTACCCGTGACATCCCATCTTGGGGCCTTTTCCAGCACCCTACCGGAGGGGGATTCAATCACGGAGGGCTTCTACATCAACTCTATTGCCCTTTCGATGAAGCGTGAGTAGTTTACCACAGACCTATGGGTCCATAGCTAGTAGCTAGATGGCTTCTTCTCTCTCTTATATCTTCAATACAATGTTCTCCTCGATGTTCTTGGAGATCTATCCGATGTAATCTTCTTTTGCGGTGTGTTTGTCGAGATCCGATGCATTATGGATTTATGGTCAGTTTATCTATGAATATTATTTGAATCTTCTCTGAATTCTTATATGCATGATTTGATATCTTTGTATTTCTCTTCGAATTATCGGTTTGGTTTGGCCAACTAGATTGGTTCTTCTTGCAATGTGAGAGGTGCTTAGTTTTGGGTTCAATCTTGCGGTGTCCTCACCCGGTGACAAAGTAGGGGTAGCGCGGCACGTATTTGTATTGTTGCCATCAAGGGTAAAAAGATGGGGTTTTCATCATATTGCTTGAGTTTATCCCTCTACATCATGTCATCTTACTTAAGGCGTTACTCCGTTCTTTATGAACTTAATACTCTAGATGCATGCTGGATATCGATCGATGTGTGGAGTAATAGTAGTAGATGCAGGCAGGAGTCGGTCTACTTGACACGGACGTGATGCCTATATGCTTAATCATTGCCTTGGATATCGTCATAACTTTGCGCTTTTCTATCAATTGCTCGACAGTAATTTGTTCACCCACCGTATTATTTTCCTTCAAGAGATAAGCCTCTAGTGAAACCTATGGCCCCGGGGTCTATTTTCCATCATATATTTTCAGATCTATAAACCAAAAAACCCAAAAATACCTCGCTGCAATTTATTTACTTTTATTTTGTTTTACGTTTTAGTAATCTTTTATATCTATCTCTATCAGATCTCACCTTTGCAAGTGATCGTGAAGGGATTGACAACCCCTTTATCGCGTTGGGTGCAAGTGTTTGATTGTTTGTGCAAGTGCATATATTGGGGACTTACTTGTATCTCCTACTGGATTGATACCTTGGTTCTTAACTGAGGGAAATACTTATCTCTACTTTGCTGCATCACCCTTTCCCTCTTCAAGGGAAAAACCAACGCAAGCTCAAGAAGTAGCAATGATGAAGATGGCCTCTGGTGATGATTTCCCCCTCTGGCAGGGAGCCAGAGAAGGCCTCCATATGAGATCGCTTTGGTACAGAGGCTTGCGGCGGAGGAGCGGAAGTTCTAGGTTTCTTTCTGGGGTTTTTGGTATTTATAAGAATTTTTGGCGTCGGCTTCACGTCAGGAGGGGGCCCACGAGGGACCGACAAGCTCAAGGGGCGCCCCCCCCCCCCCCCCCCCAAGCTTTTGGCTCCCCTGGCCACCCTCTGGTGCATCTCCGGTACTCTGTGGGTCTCTTTTGGTCCATAAAAAAACACCGTAAATTTTTAGCCCAATCCGAGAACATTTATTTCTGCACAAAAATAGCACCATGATAGTTCAGCTGAAAACAGCGTCAGTCCGGGTTAGTTCCATTCAAATCATACCAAAATCATATAAAATTGTTGTAAACATGACATGAATACTTTATAAATTATAAATACGTTGGAGACGTATCAGTGCTCTGCTTTCTTTGATTATTATTTCACGAATCAGGAATTTTAGTATGATTCACCATGCTAGAATACAACACCTTCCTAACAATTGATGATGCGTGATAAATGATCTTTCTTTGAACTAGCGGTTCAATGGTAGGTTACCCGTTGCGCAACTGGCACAGGTATCTGACTTGGCCTAGAATTTGGTTGGTTAATCGGCCCCTTTTTTTAATCCTGGTCCATTCTAGAAGAGGAAAAACAATTCTATTTTTCTCTAGCAGTGTTCTGAAAGAGGAGAAAGAATTCCGACACTGAAAACTCTATTATTGCTTTATGGAGATGGTTCCTTCCATGGAATAGTAGTCACCACTTTTTGTTAATATAATTTCTGGAGACCTAGGAGGCATTGGTTATGTTGGTAATCAACCAAAGGTTTAGGTGCTTGAAGATTATTTGCTGACAAATCTACTATTGTTTCCTTTAACTATCTGCTCCTATTTCTCATGTGTTTTTCTAATACGTCTACCAAAGGGATTTGAGAACGCTTGCTTATTTAGTAAGAATTTCGTCTTTTTTAACTGGAAAGTGTAATTCATGGTTGATGTCAATTTCATATTTCAAGGTGATTGTCGATGGTGTCCGGTATAGATGGAAACCTTTTGCGACTGAGTGGCATTGTGGCATAGACAACCTTTTATCTGATTATGACCTTATTTGTTCAGGTAATGATCCATATGGTTGATACCTGTAATGATCAATATCATTGGTTCAATGCTTTGTGTCGCGCGGATGATCTGGTCCGCACGATCTACTGCGGTAGGTACTTTCATGTTGCTGTCAAAATTCTAGAAGCCGGTTGACCTTCATGTTATGGTTTCAGGTTCAGGTGGATGATGGGTCGGTCATTGGTAAGAAAGGGGTGGACTGCAGCGCTCGATCGAACGTGGGGTGGTCGGTCGATGGAGACATGGGTGAAACCCAATCAACCAATCCCCTCGCTCCTCGAGCTGCGACCCTCCTCCTCCCCCGCTCTCCACTCCCACAAATTTTGCAATTGAACAAGCTTATTTTACAACTAATATTCCATTGACTTTAATCCCGTGCCTTTAAAACCCGTAGAATACCCCACTGTTGGTCAAGATCCCTTATAGGACAATACTTGATTTTGTTCTAAACAATCTGCGGCTACCGCAAGCTGAGTACCGTCACAAGATATGTGAGGGACAAACAACAAGAACGAGAGCATTGTTTGCCGCAACACACACCAACAGCCACGCCACTGAGGTCTTGTTTGCTACTATGACTACTTTCACCTTAACAACGAATAGCAATCTAATTCAAGTTGCCGTTCAAAATGCAGGTAAGCAACTGAGGTCATGAGAAGGGCTTCACATCGAGCTCAGACAAACAAACCTTTTGAAGCCAATGAAGAAGCTACCAACCATCTTGTGTTCCGAGACAATCTTTTCATCTCTCCACCTTAGTGTGTTGTATGTTTCATTGATGTCCCTGTAACAAAATAAACTTGGTATCAGACATGTATTTCCTATGTTTATGATGATGTTGCTTATGTATATAAAAAATTATGTTCTATATAGGTTCTCAGACAAATGTTATATAGGAGAAATCATATAAAGTCAGGCATGAGATTAAAGTCAACGGACTATTGTATTGCTGATGATAATGTTGTTTCGTGTAGAAAGAAATTTTCCCCTTGCTTTGATATGTCAATATCAACTAAATGCTTGATTTAGGTGATGTTTCGTGTAGACAAGGTGACAGGAATATTCTTGTTAGAACATGTAATCTGGTAACTCTGGTTGCTTTATAACTTTTCTCTTCATGATGTAGTCAAGGCAGAAGGCATTAGGGTACCTTCAGAATATGCAGAATGACAAGGTATGTGAATACATGTGACACTCACTAATCATTTCATTGCTTTTATTATATGTCCAGGACTTCTAAGACTAACTTTTGCAAATATTTCTCGACTTGAAAAGTTAAGTGATATACAAAGTCAACCTGAGTCACAGCTCAAGTTCATCATAGTGGCGTGGCTATAGATATTACTTCACAGGTGTTATTATTCCCAAATTTAGGTCTCAGTCTTCTTGCTTTCTCATGACTGGGTTTAATTTTGAAATGTAGATTGTTGAGTGTAGGAGGGTATTGAAGTGGACATATGCTTATGGTTGTTACCTCCCAGAGAACGATCATGCCAAAAGACAATTTTTTGAATATCTGCAAGGTTTGTAGTTTTACTATCATCGATAACATATAAGCATACGGTACTCATCTGATTTCTGTTTTGTGTGTATGTATATAGGTGAGGTTGAATCAGGCTTGGAGCGGCTGCGTCAATGTGTAGAGAAAGAAGTTCAAATATACCTTGAAGCAGAGCCCCCCCCCCCCGCCCAGGAAAAATTTCAATGACTTCCGTACAAAGTTGGCTGGATTAACTAGGTATTTTTATCACATTTTCATATCTTCTATCCTTTGCTATGATGCTATGCATACCTATGAAATACATGTATGTTGCCATAAAACATGTAGACTAGTCCAATGCTCAAAGAGGGGGTAAGAGGGAGCATGTTAAAATTTGCCAAGTTTGTATTAGGCAGATGGTCTCTTTGAGCCTGATTATAGCATTGTAAATTGTTGTTTGGTTTAGCATTCTTTTGAGTTTTCATGAGATACTCTGTTAGGAATAGCAGGTAATAGAGGCTGAAATTTGGAGCTGATCTCTTTGCTAGCACAACCAATAACCGATGGTGGGGGTGGTGTTGCTACTGGGTAGGTAACAACTATTGCACTGTCCCTTCATCTCTCAACTTCCTTGCCTCTCCATCCTCACTTAGGCTCGCTGTGTGTGCCATTCGTCTCAGTGCAGGATATCCAGTGGCTGGACTGGGGGAGCTCCACTGCGTGGGTTTCATGGCATGATTTTTGACAGGGACAACACCTTCACTGCCCTACGCGACCTCGCTATGGCTGCTGCTAACTACTTTGTTTGACCAGTGCCACTTGCCTTCCCTGATGCCAACGTTGTCTATGCCAACACTGCAGGTCTAGATAGGTTGCGCTGCTCTTAGAAAGTGTTAAATTGGGCGGAATAATTTTTGCCTGGTGATGGAATTGATTTGTTAGGGTGGGTGCAGGGTTGAAGCACTATGATCCGGATTGGGCGGATGCGATTATGATTGATGCGAGGGGTTCATGTGATTAGGCATTGTGTGCTGCAGGTTTTGATGTTTGTTGTTTAATTTTACTGCTTGGTATTTGTTTCAGAAATGAATAATTCTAGTTATGATTTCTACCCTGCATAGTGCTGCTTGCTTATTATGAGATTACAGATAACCTTCACGCATCTCTTTTCACTACAAACTTATATGCACTTGATTTTGGATCTTTAGTGCTTATTTAGTGCTTCCATTTCTATGCTATTAAGAATATAACCTTAAGTGGCTGCATTTAGTTTTTAAATAGAATCGGCTGTGAAAATATAGAGAAAAGATGACAACCTTCTCTCGAAGACCACAATATTGATGCCTTTTGTTGATCATCGGTCTCTAAATATTCATACTTGCATGGTTTGAATGCTTGGTTCGCTCTCGCCCTTTGCGTCATCGGCGCAACGGGTCATCTAGTTAGCATAACTCACAAGCGGTTGGGGTATTATTGACGGCCAAGCACACACCCTATTGTTGGGGTGGGCATTCGGTTCTTTTGATTTTATCGGTTCAGTCATTTTGGTCTTCGGGCAAATCGGGTTTGGCAAAATGAAAACCAAATTTCCATCTACCTAAATAGCTAACCGAACCCAAATTGACCGAATTCTTGGTTCGGTTATTTAGGGTACCCGCCAAAACTGAACAGTGTGGATGTGTTAATCTGGAACGTGTAGCAGATACTCCATTGCAGGCGTTGACCCAACACCCAAGACTGAGAGCAGTGTTGATGCAACAGAATCAAAAAGAGAAGCCACCAGTGGGCGACATCGCAGCAGTGGGCGGATAGGGCCATGGCAGTAGCAGGCGACATCACGCTGGTACGGGCTACAATGTATATAAATTTAACTATTCAACATTATTTTTATGGAACATAATTCTTGTGCACATGAGACGATATCATTATTCTTTTATCATTAAAACGGTTTTCTTCTTGTTCCTCTATCCACTATCTCAGCTTCTCATCCATCAATGGCATATATATGGCTCCCAACCCCGCGTATCCATCCCGACCACACCAACAACCACATACTTCAAATTTGAAACACATAACTAAATATTTGTGTATACATTAGACATATTCACTCAAGCAAACAAACAAATTTTGTTTCTATGTAACACGAAGCACTGAGCACATAATTTGTGGGTTCCTTTTCCATAGGACCATTACTTTCTCATAGGATCATTAGATATATGCAGCAGCTTACAACTGAGAATGCAAAAGTGTGGGTATGACAACAGAAAAAATTGGAACACGAAATCAACTTGTAATCTACATCGAAGACCACACGAGTATTTCTTTGGGGAAAAAAAGACCACACCAGGATTTGGGTAAAGCAAGACACCATTTTATTTCAGATTGAGCGTAATAATATAGTTTGCAAACTACCATGAAACTTAAGCATTGTATGCTCTTGTCCACGAAGAGACATATAGCCTTATAGTACCAGCATGCCTGGCTATGTTATTCCTCATGCCAAACTATAGAACTTTTCTCTGTCGACAACCTGTCCAAAAAGACTATGCCTAATTGCCTCAAGCTAGTACCATTCCACCACAAATGTTCAGAGGCATGCATCATCTATGCATGCCTGGTGCGGCCTTCCTCTTCGGTCTTATCATCCACCTGACCTCGGCGAAATCGCCCATCATACCTGCTCGCATCTACCTGCTCATTGTCAAGTACAACCACGCTTCCAACTCTCACCTCATCACCATGCTCGCTAATGTCTATACCAAGTCCAGCCTGTGTGACACATGAACGGGCATCGCT
Source organism: Thinopyrum elongatum (assembly GCA_011799875.1). Lineage (NCBI taxonomy): Eukaryota > Viridiplantae > Streptophyta > Magnoliopsida > Poales > Poaceae > Thinopyrum > Thinopyrum elongatum. Next base: position 100,405,027 of record CM022303.1, on the reverse strand, counting down.
GCGCCCGCCCTTCTCGTCTATCATGCCCCTACTAAACTCACTGCCACGTGCGACATTATCGTGAGTAAAAATGCATGCAGAACATTACAAAAATCAAAATATCTAAATGTATTTTTTAGTCAATGCAAGATGTTGTTCCTCACCTTAATTTCATTATCAGAAGAGTCAAATGATAGGATTTAATATAGCTTTCAACGGGATTAATGTGTAATATAATCAAGCATGGGCTAGATTATCATTGAGAAAGCATACTACAGAAGCAAGCTGAAGCTACCCGCTCTTAGGTCTATAGTGTATATTGTATACCATAGAAGCATAATTTTGAGATCAACGCTACAACTTTGTCATGCATCAGGGTATGTTTGTTTTGAAAAGAACACAAGCTGTGTGGGCTGTTCTACAACTGATCTAATGACGACGTGAACATAAAAATGGCACGTGATTTCTACAACTGATCTAATGAACTAAAATTGTCCCATAAGCCACTTTTTCCACTGTTTGGCTCATCCATTAACAACAACCTTTAGAAAATAAGAAAACACACAACACATAAATTGAAAGACCTAATAGAATATGGAAGCGTTCCTAGCTCCAGCAACATTGCCAACATATGCATCTCAAGCAACAGCAAACCATGGCTCTTCTCCGTTCCTGAAGCAAGTTAATTAATATGACAGAATCAGAAATAAATCTATATTTTTTTCTAATAGATATCAATCTATAAATCTGAATGCTATTTGAGGCCACAAAGTGTAACTTTTACCATAACAATATTGTACCTTTTTGAGAAAACAAATTGGGCTACTAAATTAATCGTGAGCAGATCATGAGATTACTCGACAATTTTAGTGAGCCCAGCCACTCCTTACTTACACCCATTCTTTTAATCAACATGCGCCTTTAATTCCTCCATGGCAGCATACAACCACCATCGTGCTACGTGGGGTTTAACACTCCCGCAGAAATCTTTTAATCAACATGCGCCTTTAATTCCTCCATGGCAGCATACAACCACCATTGTGCTACGTGGGGTTTAACACTCCCGCAGAAATTAGAGCAAAACAAAAAAAGAACTATGTTGCACATACTTTCACCTCATCTACTCACTACAATATCTAGAATTTGGAGCTGAGTATATACCTGCAGACAAATAATATAACATTGATGGGGATCTCTAACGTCTCAACAAATCTGTTATCCTCCAGCTTGAGACTACTGGTCTCAAAGCAAGAGACTACTTGTAAAGTAGCTTTCTGCACTAAATCCCTCGCCTGTAACGATAAATGGTTGTATTTACATTGTACAGTTTTTTTAAGACGGGTCATGAATCTGGAAGATCTTTCAACAAAACATGGGACGGAAGATAATAACACTACACTAATGGTGGCAAGGCTAGAGTAGTCAGTTTTGTTGAGCCATAAGTAAAAAACTTCATCTACAAGCCTGCTCGTCCCAAGTTCACACCTAAACATCTCTGTATGTGGGTGTATCACATCCATGCCCCATCATATCTTGAATGGGAAGTCATATGGCTAGAGATCAAAGGGATCAACACCTAAGGTTTTTATTTCTTAAATAATCGCCCAAACCGCCGGCCAATATTGATTTTTAGAAAGTAAAAGTTAAGCACAATATGAATATACAAATGGAAATTCTACACTTTAAATGTGTACATCATCTTTTTAAGTGAAATAATAAAGACTCCCCTCGTTAGAAAAAAGAAACTCCCATGTCAAGGTAATCTTCCTAGTACAACCACTTGTTGTGCTTCCTTTAAAGAAACTAATAAGGACCAATCATCATTAGGAACTTCGGATATCAACACAAATCTTTAATTTGGATCGCTGTAAAATATAACCAAGGATATAAGCATGAAAGCTACAGTAGCAGTTAGCATATGCTGAATCATAAAGGAAGAGCCGAAGAGGAGAGCATAGAAAAAAATAGCATGTGGTCTTCATATGCTGAAAATGAGAATCAATAACCAAGTAGATTCAGAATGGGGATAGATTCAGGCCTGAAAAGGTTGCAGTCTCTCTCCTTTGCTTTACTGCATAGATCATTTTTTATTAGAGGTTCCAGCTCTACACAGTACCTATGCAAGTGCCTAATCTGAATACATGTCACTGTTGAAACGCAAAACAAAAAACCACAACAACCATTGAACACAAACAAGAGAAGAGGGGAAATCTTACACTTCGATGAAATAGATAATACACATGCATTAGTTACCTCACACTTGCTGAGCTTGAAGAATTTGATGAAGATGATGTCAGTGTACATTGTACTCATGGGATTCCTTTGCATCCATCGACGCCCCAAAAAAGGTGCACATATTAAGGAAAAAATGTGTTTGATGACAACAAGTTAACAGCCACACAAATCCAAGGCGGCGTATAATCTTCGTGTTTGGGCTTATCGTGCTAAGGATGCCGAAAAGCCGCAGTGCAACACGGGTGTAAATTCTACACTGCCGCCTGTGTTTCTCCATTGTCCACAAATATTAAATTTCAATAATTTGCATAAGCCCTGAACCTTCTGCATCCCTTAATTCAATGTTCAGGTGAACAAAATGCATATTGTAGTTTCTCGAAAAAAATTGAATGGAGTGAATGTTGCTACAGTCACATTAGCCGAAGTAATAGATGAATCTGCACTGTCCATATAAATAAATCTATAGACTATAAAAAAACTAAACGGTGATACTCACCGACAGTACCTCTTTAGTAGTGATGTCCAGCGTTGGAGGCATGATTTATGTTAGTAGCAAGTGGTTAGTAGTCGATGAGAGTAGCATGCATGATTGTAGTGCTCGAGATGAAACTGCTCCTAGTTGAACATTCACACAGAAGGGACACGTTATAGACGACATCTCAAGTGAGAAGACCATGTAGCAGTGATGTCCAGCCGTGCAGGCATGATTTATGTAGCCAACCTTAACGGCAGCACGTTTAGAGACATGATTTAGATGAAGAGTGCGTCCAGCCATGGAAGGATATCCTGCAAACGAATCAGTCAAGAAACAGGTTAATACGTATATCACATGCTAGATCCCTGCCGTTCCTTGCTGCTACATGTGTATGTGATTACCTTGCTGCAGACCACCGCACGCCTCACGTCGTCGGTCGAGGGTCTGAGCAGACCACAGCCACCGTGCTGCTCCTGCTCGCTAGAGTGGTGGATCCCGTCGCACCCGTGCGCAGTGGTGGAGGCCGGATCCCGTCGGGGGGGGGGGGGGGGGGGGGGGGGAGCCAGGGAGGATACGGGATCAAAGGCGGACGGATCTGGAGTGGAGGCCAGTCGCAGCGCCCCACCGCTCGCCCGAGGGCGGAGGAGGCGCCGAGGATGATAGGGACGCCGAGGTCAAGACCACAACGGCAGATTTCTCTCGCTCCCTGCCTTCTGCATGGCCCCTGGTGCCCCGGATGCGTTTTGCGAGCATGGGTGGCAGCGGCGGATCTCACTTGATGTTCTAGGGTTGTGCACGGCGGCGGCTGGCCGGCAGAGGGAGGAGTGGAGTGGTGGCGGTGCAACTGGAGGAACCCTACGAGTGAGGGTGTCGATCGAGGAGATAGGAGCGGCAAAATCGGGGTGGTGGTGCATCAAGGAACGAGTTAATGGGAATGCCACAACGTACCATTATATGGAAGAGTTGAATGATGAATCATCATTCACCAATTTTCATTTAATAGTAGAAGATTTGGTTGTTAGGAAAGGTAAGGATCCATGCATTAGGAAAGTTAAGATTTTAGCATTGATTGTCATGAAACTGGATTTCATTATTTAGTATTGTGCTATCGGTTCCTACCCATTTAAAAAGTGGCTAGTTAGGAAAGTATTTATTAGATGATGAAAAAACCAATGTGAGGGGGGAGGGGGGTGGGGGAGGGGATGAAAAAAAAAGGTTGAAAATGGTGGGACGAAAATAAACCGTGGAGGCTATTCATCAACTCAGACATTAGGAGTAGAGATGACTATTGGTGATGTGGAGATCTGCTTCTAGACACCATCCGTCGGTACTACTGTACATGCCCACGGCGTTTCACGTGCCCTCACGTTCGGATGCGCAACATACTCCGTCAGTTCCAGTTGTAAATATGCCTTTATCACTACCGGAAAACACAGTGCTAGCAAGCATGTGGCTGTTTCCCGGGTGTATTTTCCTCGAAACTCGCCATCTAGTATGTATATGTACCGGGTATACTTGAAAAAGCACTCGGTAAACTCGAAAATACTCCATGAAATTCAGAAAATACACTCGGCAAATCTCGACACACGGCAATCCCAGATACTCGGCAAAACTGCAACTTGTCCCGCTCTTAACGGCTCTGTGACGGCAGGACTTGTTTGCCGAGTGTCTTATAACAGATATCCTAACTGCTTAATCATATAGTCCACACAATCGCATTACGGAAGTGATTTATGTCCAAATTATCAAACCAATCTATTTTCTCGTCCAAATATCTAACATTGAGTCAAAAAAAGCAATAAGCAACTGAGCGAGCCGAAGGCGTCCGGAGCCTCGCAAAACTTGTTGCCGTAGAGTTTATTGAAATGAACCGATGAGAAGTCATCGTGCTAAGTCTCCAATTGATTAAGACACAGCAACAACCAACTCCAATGACACCAACAAACACAAAAATCGAGAATCATAAGAGATCCGCTAGACACATAACTCCACACACCTTCCGGCACCACCACAGACCACAGCGGGGATAGTGCATGCCACCGCCTCACCATTTGAAAGAAGACCAAGTTCACAAAAACAGGAAACGGAACCCTCCTACCTTGGTGAGCCACGCCTTCAGTTCCCAAAGGCGGCGTCCAGGCGCCACGGACGGCCAGCGTCGCCGGCAATAAGAACGAATGGTCATTACTATGCTTCTGCTCGAGCCAGGCGAGCATAGCATCGCCTCGGTAAAGCTTATTCTTCTTATCTTTGAGGCCATGTCCGGCATGAAAGTAAACTTTCATAAGAGCGAGGTCATAGCCATGAGTATCGACCAGCACGAGGAGCGAAGGCACTAGTGGAGAATCGGGCTATTGTCCCAGTTCGTAAGGACCTTTAGTGCTGGTTCTGCAACCGGCACTAAAGTATGGGGACTAAAGCCCCCCCCCCCCCCTTGTAGTCCCGGTTCAACACGAAGCGAGACCAAAGACCCACCACGTGTCACGAGCCCGCGCCGAGGGGGCCGGGACTAAAAGGTTTAGGGGTTTATGATTTATTTTTCCTTTTAGTTTTGTGTTTTTCATTTAATTCTTTTTCATTTCAAACATATTGTACGCTACTACATATTGTAATTAATCAGACAGACGCATATTATTGAAATAGTGCCAAATAGTAACGCCGATTATTGGTACATTATGAACAGTAATCGAGCCAATTATTTGAACAGTAATTTACTGTGGTGAATAGTGAATAGTGAACAATGTTTTCGCGCGCCGTGGTGAACAGTAACCTGAATTTCGCTTTCGATAACCACGCGCACTAATTAAAAACACAGATAGCATCCATATATATTGCCGCATATTGGTATATAATTTATTTCCGTATAGTTGGTATCAGGCCAAAATATAATCATTGAAAGATTAAGGTATTTAAATTTAGAAGTTAGTACATGTAAGGTAATAAATACTAAAGAGGATATGAATATAAGGTGCAGAATAAATCCCTCTGAGGAGCATATTTGGCATACATCACATAGTCAGCTAAATATAGTGGTTGATTTGATATATAATTTTTACATATCTTGGGGAAAAAGGCAAGATATAATTGAGCAAAAATTTGAAAGCATATTCAAAGAATATCAAAAACTCGCAGACAAGTGCTCCGGGTTAAATAATAAAATAGATATCACTCTTCATAAACTTGAAGAAGCAAAAGCAAGTAATAATATTATTTGCAAGAATAACGACTATATTAAAGAAGAAGTGTTGTCAGTAGGCCGTTATCTTAGTAAAGGTAAAGACTCGTCATCACGCTCTGAATCAAGTCAAGACATTTCTGAGATAAAAAGGTTAGTACAAGAGGTAAAAACTCTTATCCTCTCGTAGTTATATGAACGAATATAGTAAAGCATTAAACGAAGTTGCTTAACATTTGTCACCCCCTGTCAGATTTTCTGATCACGACTTACCAAAAGAAGACACTAAAATTATTATAAGACAAGATATAGTTGAAGAAATAGACATAGAATCTTTTATGACAGAAAGAGAAATTAGCATTAATAAGAATAAAAGTGTAATTGAATATGTAGAAAAAGCTAATTTAGATAATGAAATAATTTATTGGGAAAATAAGCTAAAGCATATAGAATGGGAATATAGCCATTCTATGACAACAGATTGGCCTAAAATTAGAGATAGAGAATTATTTTTCATTAGAGAAATTGCTAGATTAAAAAGTGAGAAAAAGCCAGCAATTAGTTATCCTCGCGTGATAAATAACACCATAACAGCAGAAGTAAAGAAAGATAATATTAATAGTAATAATAATGTTACCACTAAAAATAATGATAAAAATAAGAATATTGCTCAGAGCCACAAAGATGAAGTTGTGGATGAAGAAGAGCAATGGGATATAAATAATAAACTATTACTAGAAAGTTATGAAGAAGAAGAAGAATTAGAAGATAAAAATTATGATGATTCAGAACAAAATAATGATTTTTATAACTCACTAGATGACGTGGGATTGCATAATTTAGACAATGCAATGGAAGCCATGGAAGTAGAAAATAGTGGTAAAAGAAGGAGGGGATATGGGGAATCGTCAGTAAGAAGAGATGAGGAAAGGGAGAGACCTACCAGATCAGCTGGGCAGTGGCCTCCAGAAAAAGATGACTACCAACCCACATATATTCCTGGACAATATAGATATATGGGTACCAAGAGAAGAGATTTTGAAAGGCCAGTGCAATTTCAAAACTATAAAAATGATGGTGCTATATTAAATTTAGCAGCCCATGATCCGATAGATTGGCCGAATATAATTAGCATATGGAAAAGTTTAATAGTTCAAAAATATATACAAAACTAGCATAATATTGGCACTAAGGTTGAAGATATGTTAACATATCTTGAAACATTTTTAGGAGAATCTGTAAAAGTCCTATGGGAACAATGGGTAGAAGCATGTCCTGATCAATACCAAGAATTAAAAAGAGCAGGAAGCAATCCGAATAATTTTGCAAATGTTATTTCAAATATGATCATAGCAGAAGATCCAGAACTAGGACATACCGCTTTACAAAATGAAAGATTAAGAGAAATAGAAAAATTAACGCTGACAAGCTGGAAAGGCATAAAGGAATTCTCTCAGCATTACTTATATAATGCTACCACTACTAAGCAATACTTTAATATAGGAGTAGTAGAAAGATATTTTAATAAGTTGCCTGACCCTCTAGGGTCTATAATTTTTGAGGAATATAAAAAGGAATCAGGAGAAAATATTGTAAACATTTCTCAAGCCATAACATTTGTCTTTAAACAGCTAAGAAAGATATGTACAGGCATACAAGCTCAAAGATCTATGAAGAAATTAGATTATAATTTTTGCAATAAAATTGTCCAAATACCATTAACATATGGAGAAGAAAGGTATAAGAATAAAAAAAATATAAATCCCAAAAGAGAGTAATAGAAATTTTAGAACTAAGAAAAGATTTTTCTTAGAAGGTCAGTAATAGAGCCCCATTTCTATATAAAAGAAATGTAAGAAGATATGATCCTAGAAAAACTTATGATAAAATATTTAGGTGTTTTATATGTAACTCTCCAGATCACAAGTAGAACTTGCCATAATAAAGCAAAAAAGATACTCCAGTAAATATGAAGAGCAAGAAAGAGTTCTAATTATAGATAGTGTTAATGAAAAATACTAGTATGTGATGAGAAAAAAAGATGATGAGGTCAATATATTCATTATTGAAACAGATGAAGTAGAAAATGAGACTCAAAAATACGATTCAAGTGATGATGAGATAGATTTAATAGATGAGTTATCAGGTTTAAAAATAGAAATGATGAACCAAGTAGATTGCGAACATGATTGGGTTAAAGGAAAAGGTGATTATAATATTAAATGTGCTTTCTGTATATATTATCCAAGCCAAGATAATAGGTCCACATGCAGCTTATGTCTAAGGCAAGTTTGTGCCTCCTGTCTAAAAGCCAAAAATCAAATATGGAGACAGGATATAGAGTTTGAACCAGAAGAAAAAATATTATCTAGTAGAGTCAGAAATCTAGAAAATAGGATGAATATACTAGAAGTAATGCTAGAAATATTAAAAGATGAGCTAAAAATAATAAAGAAGAAGAATATGGTGCTGCTGGAAGCACAGAAATAAAGGAAGGAATGGTTATAAAGTAATATTTGAGCATATTCGAGCATATCAAAGAATAATGGTTTATCTGACATATCCTCTTGATCACTAATTCTACAGATATGGAGAGAAGACTTCACCCCCACGGGTTCGAAACAATCAGCTTTGGAGCTGAGAATAGTCTGAAGATATTTGAGCCAAATACTTTTAATTTCAGGCCCAAGAAATATATGTATCTAGATGAAGTTCAAGGATGCATACTTCACAATTTTTGGAATCAACATAATAATAAAAGAGATGATAAAGGCTATATGCTATCAATCCTGAATAGCCTAGCAGAATATTTTAATATGTTAAATAGAGGAAAAATGATGAATAAAGGACAAACGTCCGCAGAGAATATGGAATATCTAGAGCGCAAGACGTTATATGTCTTGTTTGAAGGAAAAATGCCTGGAATATATACTTCATGTAACACCCCCGGTGGTTAACTACAGTAATCACCCTTTTTGATAATGACAAGTCATCATGTTTAACAGTGCATGATCATCATTTGCATCATATTGCATTTCAACTCCTAACTCCAATTCAAATTTAAATGAAAGTGAAATATAAAAGTTGTCCAACATAAAAACTAAAATGTTCAATAGATAACAAATATTCTAGAGACAATTCTAAAATTGAAACCAACATCATTGGAGTTGGGTAAGTGACTCAAACATCCCCAAACAGTGACTAAAGACAATATTTAATTACCTTTTATTTAATCTAAAATAAATATGAAAAGATATTTACCCCAAACTAGTTTTTGGTGGTAGGATATATTGTGTTGTGATTTGTGGGCCAGCTCTCATATTTTACAAAAGCCTAAACAGAAACTAAAAAGAGAAAACAGAAAAGAAATTTGAAAAAGATAAAGAGAAAGAAGCCCACCGCCGCCTGGGCCGCGAGTGCACAGTGCGGCCCGACCCACCTAGCTCTTCCCCTACCCCGCACTGCTCACCCGCGCTGCCTCGTTGTCGAACACCTGACGCGCGCACGCACGCCCGCGCCCCCCCCCCTCTCCCGCTCGACAGCGCGCGCTCTCGCTCGCCGTGGCTATAAAGGGGAAGCGACCCAGCGCTCCCCCGCCCCCCCCCCCCCCTGGCCACTCCTCAACTCTTCCCTCTCTGCTTCCCCCTCACCCGAGCGCCAACGACGCCATGGCTCCGGCGTAGCCACGGCCACCGCGCCCCATACGCCTCCCCGACGTGTCCCTGAGCTTCGCTGGCGGCCTCTACTTCGCCTGCGCCGACTGGACCGAGCCGAGGACCCCGACATTGTCCCCAACTCCGTCGTCTTCAACCTGCGGCCGCCCACATCGCCGCCGCCGATTCGCCGTCGTCGACACCTCCCCGAGCCCGCTGCCACTTCCCTACGGCTCACCTTGGGCCTCTGCTTCCTTCCCGCTCTCTCTCGTCACCGCTAGCTAGCCGTGGGCGCCGCCCCCTTTGTCACCGAACGTGCATCCGCCTCGCTCGTCGCCGGCGTGCTCCCGGCGACCCTTGGGCCCCGTGCTCGTGCGCATCGTGTTCCCCGTGCCGCGTTGGGCCTCGCTAGCACCTCGCCTCGTTTGGTTGCGCACCGTAGCCCCGATTTCGTCGCACGCCCGATACGCCTCGCCGCCGATGAGCTCCTGCCGCTCAGCTCCGGCCACCTCAGCCCCTCGCACCGCCACCGTTCGACGCGCAGCATCGAGCCGCGTCGAACGCGCCTAGCCACAGCCCCTGGGACCCCCTGTGGGCGAATCCCGAACCCATCCCGACGCTGCGCCGCCGCGAACGCGCTCGCCGGCGTGATTCCGGCGAGTCACCGGCCGTCGCCGACGTGGCGCCGTGGGCCCCGCCCCTGTGTGGCTGGCGCTGGGCCCCGCGGGCCCAGTTGACTGGTCAGCGCTGCTGACTGGGCACAGTGGCCCACTGACATGTGGGTCCGGCTCATTTAATTCAATTTTAAAAATAATTAATATGTTAATAAAAGTGTTAATTAATTAATTAGTTAATTAAACCCTAATTAGACACTGACTAAGGGGGCCCACCCCTAATTAATCCTGCTTAGTTTAAACAAAACACTGGATTAACTAATGTGACACTGACATGTGGGCCCCACTGTCAGGTTTGACTTTGGTCAACCCCCTGTTGACTGCTGACGTCAGCATTACGTCACAGTGACGTCACCCTGCTACTGTTTCGGATAATGTTGATTTAAATAATTAAATAAATTCCAGAAAATCAATAAAACTTTAGAAAATCATATCTTTCAATCCGTAACTCCGATCGAAAAACTTTATAAATGAAAATTTCTCAGAACGACGAGACGAATCCGAATACGCGGTCCGTTCGTCCGTCACACGTCCCTAACTATCCGAACATACAACCGTTCCCCTCCGGTCATCTGTGTGATAAATGTCCGGAACCGAGAAAACATTCCCGGATGGATTCCTCCTTCCTCGGTGACGTGCAACCATACGTTAGGACACACCCGGCACTGCATATTGTCATGCCGTACTTTGCGTTGTTCATGTTTGCTCTATATTTATATTGTTTCCTCCCCCTCTTCTCTCTCGATAGAGCCGGTACCGACGCAGCTCGGGAGCCCGAAGACAGCATTGACAACCTTGCCCTTGCCGCCAAGCAACCAGGCAAGCCCCCCCTTTGATCATACCGATATCGCCCATTCTATTTCTCATGCTTGCATTAGAATTGCTGCTGCTGCTGCTTTACCTATTCTGATGCATAGCCTGTTTACTGTAGCCTGCTGTTGATAATTACCTGCATATCCTAAACTGCTTAGTATAGGTTGGGTAGAGACCTATCAGTGACCCCACTTATCCCGACTGCCGCGCTGGATCGTCAGAAGACCCGATCAACGGGATTGAAGACCAGGCCCCAGCACCGCACATCACCCCCCCCCCCCTTAGTTGTAACGACACTGCAGCGTTACTATCGAGTGCCGAGGGTGAAACCTCTTGTAGCACTTCTGATGTTAACTCTGTAGAGTAGCTATTCAGTCGTGGTCATCGAGGGTGATTCCTCCTTCACCACTTCCGGTAACGACGCTGTCGTACAACACCTCAAGTGTGAACCCATCGAGGGTGAATCCTCCGAGTTCACCTTGACAGACACATCGAGTAGGAATCCAACGAGGGTGATACCTCGGATTCCCCTGATGTTATGGACACACGGATACTTGGACTTTACACTGTTACTTAGAAAGGCGGGTCGGCCCTGAGGGGTACCCGCGTGCGCCTGAGAGGCGAGTGTTGGGAAGACGGGTGCCAGTGTGGTGCCCGAGTGGTGAATACGAGGCGCGGCCGGGCATTCTTAACCCTTGCAGCAAGTCCTCGAGACGGGGTCACATCTTTCGTGAGTCTCTGCTCGTTACCGCAAGCCCCTAGTCCTAACGATTTGGATATTTGATCCGAGCAGGCCTCTGGTCTAATAGCACTAACCATCACGTGGGCATAGTATGGGTGTTCTGCATCGTATGCATCAGCCAAAAGCTCTGTCAGACGTCCAGTTCAGCATGGCGGCACGGTCGGATCGTGTCGGCCACCCGAGGCGATGCTGGTATCCACCCTGTGCGCAACGACCCGGAGGGTGAGGGGCAATGGCCAAGACCCCCTTGTGCTTAGGATGTAGACCGGCGGGGACCTCTCTGCTGAGCTGTAGGTAGGGCTGCGGTGTGTCGTTTGGCCGAGGCCAGGCATGACCCAGGAAAGTGTGTCCGGCCGGAGTTAATCGAGCGTGTTGGGTAAGTTGGTGCACCCCTGCAGGGAAGAAAACTTCTATCGATAGCATGTCCTACGGTAACGGACACTCGGAGTTGTATCCTGATTGATACAATTTTAGAACTGGATACCTGGATATATGGCTCTGGGATTTCTTCTCGCAGGGAGTCGAGAAGGGATCTCCGGACGAGGTTGATGACTGTATGGCTCTGGGATTGCTTTCTCGCAGGGAGTCGAGAAAGGATCTCTGGGTGAGGATGAGACTTAATGATACTGCTACATTATATTGTACTGTTCTACTCTCTTCTACTGCTGCAAGACCGCTGAAGATGCTAGTCTTTGATAGGACTAGGCCTTCTCTCTATTCTGGCATTTCTGCAGCCCAGTCCACATATACAGCCTCCCCTTGAAAATGTTGCATATGTAGTGTAGATCCTTGCTTGCTGAGTACTTCTGAGTACTCACGGTTGCTTTGTTTTCCTTTTCTCCCCATATCAGTTTGTCGTAACAAGATGACGGAGCCCCTGAGACAGCTGCCCTGCCGACGATCGCTACTACTACTAACCAGAGGATGGATTCTGCTATGAGTTGACTGACGACCAGGAGTAGGATCGGAGGGTCCCAGGCAGGAGGCCTACGCCTTTCGATCGTAGTGTTTTATTTTTGTCCCGCCTTTCTAAAGGCCTTTCTGTTTCTGTTTCATATCTGTACTCAGATATCTGATGCTTCCGCTGACGCTTGTACGCAAGCTTATGTATTCGAGCCCTCGAGGCCCCTGGCTTGTAATATAAAGCTTGTATGACTTTATTTATGTTTTAGAGTTGTGTTGTGATATCTTCCCGTGAGTCCTTAGGCTTGATCGTGTGCATTTGCGTGTATGATTTAGTGCACGATCGGGCCGGGGGCGTCACAAGTTGGTATCAGAGCCGACTGACTGTAGGAACCCCCCTTTCTAACTCCTTGGCCGAAGTTGAGTCTAGTAACCAAAAACTGTTTTACTAACTTGGCTGTGTGGCTTACAGGCCCACGTCGCCAATTGGGTGGTATTAGTATCTTTTACTCCTCGACCTTTACCCTGGGACTCTGATCTCTCTTCTATTCGGGTTAAATAAATTTTACTAATTCCAACATTAGGTTCTCGTGATCACATCCACCCGGAGTTCTGAAATATCCCCCCTTGCTTCGAGATTGTGGACCAGGTTCTGCTTACAGGATCCTTTTATCGAGGGCACCCTGTGTTGTCACTTGCAGATTCCTCGCTCCAATAGTTTTCTCCGACGTTGATGTAGCCTTTGCTATGTCTCGTTGTGTACTTCCCTACCGCGTGCCTGCGCGCCGCCTAGATGTCTAGCCCTCCCCTTTCAACTGTCGTAATGCCGGATACTAACCGAGGCTATGTGTGGCTTCGAATGTCTGGTGCGAATATGATGAAGTATCTATTGCACTTCTTCTGTTGTGCGTGTTACTTCATGAATCATTCCATACACCTGCAGTTTTTCTTGCTAAACTACCCCTGTTGATTTGGCAGGATGGCTGACGATCCTCCACCTCCACCTTACATTGCCGCAATGATGCAGCAATTTGAACTGAACCGTCAGGTTATGACCGGGATATTGGCTCAGTTCCCAAACCAGAATGCTCATCAGCAGCCTACACCAATAACACTGTCAGAATTCGTGCGCCTCAATCCGTCCACTTTTCGCAGCTCGACTGATCCAATGGATGCTGATGATTGGCTCCGTGACATTGCCTTCCAGATGATGTCGGCCAATGTTATCCCTGACAGTTACGTCACCTATGCGACGTATCACCTGAGGGGATCAGCTACTCAGTGGTGGGAAAGCCACAAGGCTATGTTGCCTGCAGAGACTGTAACCACTTGGCAGGAATTTCAGTCAGCTTTTCGTGCACGGTACATTCCTCAAGGTCTGATGGACCAGAAGAAGCAGGAGTTCCGTAAACTCTCACAGTGCACAATGACTGTGGATGAATATCAGAGGAAATTCCTTGAATTATCCGGCTATGCTGCGGATGACGTCGACACTGACACTCGCAAGCAGGAGAAATTCCGTGAAGGACTACGTACTGATATAAAACTTGCACTTGCGGTCCATGATTGCACAGAATTCGCAACGCTTGTCAGCAAATCTTTCCAAGTTGAAACAGCTCTGACTGAGTACCAGGAGTCGCTCAAGCGCACTCATGGAGCTGGCTCATCCTCGGGTCAGCCTGTTCAGAAGCGTCGAGTGTGGATCCCGCACAACGTACACCACCGACCTGCTCCAACACCAAGGCCGTCATATGTTGCACCTTGTTTGTCTTCACCGCCGAGACAGCTATCGGTTCATGATGGACCGCCTGATGCTATGGCTTTTCATCAGGATGCACCACGTCCTCCCGTTGGTTGCAAGAAGAGCTGTCGGAACCGTCATCTCAGAAGCTCTAATGCCAGGCCGTCTGCTATAGTTCGGGTCCATGTCAACCAAGTTAACATAGAAGAAGCTCGACAGGACCCCAACATTGTGATGGGCACCCTTCTAGTGAATTCAATCCCAGCTTCAGTCCTCTTTGATTCTGGAGCATCGCACTCCTTCATGTCCGAAAGTTTTGCGCAAAGCCATGATATACTTTTCGAGGAGATGTCCATCCCATTAGTAATCCATTCACCTGGGGCTAATTGGCAAACTACCATGGTAAGCCATGGTAACCACATTGTGATCGGAGGATTGATGTTCCCCGTTTCACTCATTGCTCTCAAGACCTCCAACATAGACATTATTCTCGGTATGGACTGGTTGAAGCCTCATAAAGCTTTGATTGACTGTGCCACTGAAATAGTCCGCCTCACACACCCTTCCGGTCAGACTGTCAGATACTCAGCTCGTACAGTGCAGGACGCCGAAGCTCAGATATATGTCCTAAATGCATTGAACGCTTCACCTCTTGAAGGCATCGAGAACGTTCCAGTTGTTCATGATTTTCAAGATGTATTTCCAGAAGAACTTCCAGGAATACACCCTGCTAGAGCTGTTGAGTTAGTCATCGACTTGAAGCCTGGCACTACCCCTATTGCGAAGCGCCCTTATAAGATGCCTCCACATCATCTTCTCGAGCTTAAGGAAGAAATCGACACGTCACTTAAGAAAGGTTTCATCCGCCCCAGTTCCTCTGCTTGGGGAGCACCTTCACTCTTCGTTAAGAAGAAGGATGGAACTAACCGATTGGTTCAGGATTATCGGCCCATTAACCAAGCTACAATCCAGAATAAATATCCGCTTCCCCGGATCAATGATTTGTATGATCAACTTGCCGGTTCCTCAGTATTCTCTAAGCTTGATTTGAGATTGGGATACCATCAGATCCGTGTTCGCGAAGAGGATATTCCGAAGACTGCATTTGTTACTCGTTATGGCTCCTACGAGTACACGGTCATGTCCTTCGGCTTAACCAATGCTCCAGCCACATTCTCCCGTCTGATGAATTATATCTTCATGGATTACCTCGACAAGTTCGTCGTGGTTTATCTAGATGATATTCTGGTATATTCGAAGAATAAGGAAGAACATGCCGAACACCTCCGTCTTGTACTGGAAAGGCTCCGCGAACACCAGCTGTATGCCAAATACTCCAAATGTGAATTCTGGCTTTCTAAAGTAACGTACCTTGGTCATGTGATTTCGAAAGATGGCATTGTTGTTAACCCAGAACGAGTTCAGGCTATTCTGGACTGGACTCCTCCGAAGAATGTCAAGCAAGTGAGAAGTTTTCTCGGCCTTGCAAGCTATTGCCGTCGATTTGTCGAGAACTTTTCTAAGATTGCTAAGCCCCTGACTGATCTGCTTCACAAGGGCGTTAAATTTGAATGGACAGAAAAATGTCAGGGAAGTTTTCAAGCACTCAAAGACAAGCTGACATCTGCCCCAGTACTATCTCCTCCAGATACCCGCAAGGACTTTGTGATTTATTGTGACGCATCCCGTGAAGGATTAGGCTGTGTCCTAATGCAAGAGCGTAAAGTGATTGCTTATGGCTCTCGTCAGTTGCGCCCACATGAAGAGAATTATCCGGTACATGATCTAGAACTAGCTGCTGTGATCTATGCATTGCAGTTGTGGCGACATTACCTTCTCGGTAATCGTTGCGAGATCTACACGGATCATAAAAGTCTGAAGTACTTGTTCACTCAACCTTCTCTAAACCTCCGTCAGCAAAGATGGATGGAGGCCATTGCGGACTATGATTTGGGTATATCCTATACCCCTGGCAAGGCTAACGTGATGGCTGATGCCTTAAGCCGCAAGTCCTATTGCGACAACCTCATGGTTAGGCGAGCTCAACCTCGTCTTTTTGAAGAATTGTGCAAGCTGAATCTGCGTATTGTTCCACAGGGCTCTCTAAATAACCTTGTGATACAACCAGATCTTGAGAAAGCTGTTAAGAATGCGCAAGCTAAAGATGCTGAAATTGATCTGATGAAGAAAGACCTTCACCTTGTAAATTACAGGGATTTCTCGCTGTCTGAAGATGGAACCTTGTATTTCAGAAACCGCATTGTCGTACCTCGCTTCGAACTCATGACTGACAAAGTCATGAAGGAGGCACATGATACCCCGCTGTCTATTCATCCGGGTAGCACCAAGATGTATCGTGATCTCCGTCAAAGGTACTGGTGGTCTAAAATGAAGCAGGACATTGCTCGATATGTTGCTGAATGTGATGTGCGTCGTCGCGTTAAAGCAGAACATCAGAAACCAGCTGGAATTCTGCAACCACTTCCTATTCCTCTATGGAAATGGGATAAGGTTCAGATGGATTTCGTTATAGGACTTCCCAGGTCACAGAAGGGTCACGATACAATTCTTGTCGTCGTCGACCAACTTTCTAAAGTTGCACACTTTCTGCCTATCAAGGAGATGATAACTGCTAGTCAGCTAGCAGAGTTATATATCTCCAGAATTGTTTCACTCCACGGTATTCCGAAGGAGATTAGTTCGGACCGTGGCGGTCTTTTCACTTCCAAGTTCTGGGAAAGTTTCCAAACAGCTATGGGAACTCATATCACCTGGAGTTCAGCTTATCACCCCCAATCCCAAGGCCAAGTCGAGCGAGTCAATCAAGTGCTTGAAGACATGTTGCGGGCTTGTGTTATTTCATTCGGCAAGAAGTGGGAAGAATCTCTCCCGTATGCCAAATTCTCTTACAACAACAGCTATCACGCCAGTTTGAAAATGGCCCCCTTCGAAGTACTCTATGGACGTAAGTGTCGAACCCCTCTGAATTGGTCAGAAACTGGGGAACGACCGCTCGTGGGTCCGGATATTATTCAACACGCCAAAGAACAAGTCCGTATTGTCCGGGAAAACCTCAAGGCGGCTCAGGACCGCCAAAAGAGCAACTATGATCGCAAATGATGGGGTTTGACTTATCAACCTGGTGATCAAGCTTATCTGCGTGTCACTCCTATGAAAGGCACTCACCGTTTTGGAATCAAGGGCAAGCTAGCTCCACGCTACATTGGTCCTTTCCGCATTATTGCTAGACGTGGTCAGGTGGCATATAAATTGGAGTTGCCGCCGCAATTCTCTCATATCCACGACGTCTTCCATGTGTCGCAACTTCGTCAGTGCTTCAAGGAATCTCCGCACCGAGCTGTGGATCACGAAATGCTCGAATTGCATGATGATCTTTCATATAAGGAACATCCGATCCGCATTCTCGATGAAGCTGAACGTCGAACCCGTCAGAAGGTTACCAAGTTCCTCAAAGTGCAGTGGTCAAATCATACTGAAGATGAAGCCACTTGGGAACGCGAGGATAATCTTCGTGCGGAATACCCCGAACTTTTTCCTTCTACCTCTTAATTCTCGGGACGAGAATTCTTGTTAGTAGAGGAGATTTGTAACACCCCCGATGGTTAACTACACTAATCACCCTTTTTGATAATGACAAGTCATCATGTTTAACAGTGCATGATCATCATTTGCATCATATTGCATTTCAACTCCTAACTCCAATTCAAATTTAAATGAAAGTGAAATATAAAAGTTGTCCAACATAAAAACTAAAATGTTCAATAGATAACAAATATTCTAGAGACAATTCTAAAATTGAAACCAACATCATTGGAGTTGGGTAAGTGACTCAAACATCCCCAAACAGTGACTAAAGACAATATTTAATTACCTTTTATTTAATCTAAAATAAATATGAAAAGATATTTACCCCAAACTAGTTTTTGGTGGTAGGATATATTGTGCTGTGATTTGTGGGCCAGCTCTCATATTTTACAAAAGTGTTTTGAAATAAAAACAAAAGCCTAAACAGAAACTAAAAAGAGAAAACAGAAAAGAAATTAGAAAAAGAAAAAGAGAAAGAAGCCCACCGCCGCCTGGGCCTCGAGTGCACAGTGCGGCCCGACCCACCTAGCTCTTCCCCTACCCCGCACTGCTCACCCGCGCTGCCTCGTTGTCGAACACCTGACGCGCGCACGCACGCCCGCGCCCCGGCCCCCCCCCCTCTCCCGCTCGACAGCGCGCGCTCTCGCTCGCCGTGGATAAAGGGCAGCGCCCAACGCTCCCCCGGCCCCCCCTGGCCACTCCTCAACACTTCCCTCTCTGCTTCCCCCTCACCCGAGCGCCAACGATGCCATGGCTCCGGCGTAGCCACGGCCACCGCGCCCCATACGCCTCCCCGACGTGTCCCTGAGCTTCGCTGGCGGCCTCTACTTCGCCTGCGTCGACTGGACCGAGCCGAGGACCCCGACATCGTCCCCAACTCCGTCGTCTTCAACCTGCGGCCGCCCACATCGCCGCCGCCGATTCGCCGTCGTCGACACCTCCCCGAGCCCGCTGCCACTTCCCTACGGCTCACCGTGGGCCTCTGCTTCCTCCCCGCTCTCTCTCGTCGCCGCTAGCTAGCCGTGGGCGCCGCCCCCTTCGTCACCGAACGCGCATCCGCCTCTCTCGTCGCCGGCGTGCTCCCGGCGACCCTTGGGCCCCGTGCCCATGCGCATCGTGTTCCCCGTGCCGCGTTGGGCCTCGCTAGCACCTCGCCTCATTTGGTTGCGCACCGTAGCCCCGATTTCGTCGCATGCCCGATACGCCTCGCCGCCGATGAGCTCCTGCCGCTCAGCTCCGGCCACCTCAGCCCCTCGCACCGCCACCGTTCGACGCGCAGCGTCGAGCCGCGTCGAACGCGCCTAGCCACAGCCCCTGGGACCCCCTGTGGGCGAATCCCGAACCCATCCCGACGCTGCGCCGCCGCGAACGCGCTCGCCGGCGTGATTCCGGTGAGTCACCGGCCGTCGCCGACGTGGCGCCGTGGGCCCCGCCCCTGTGTGGCTGGCGCTGGGCCCCGCGGGCCCAGTTGACTGGTCAGCGCTGCTGAGTGGGCACAGTGGCCCACTGACATGTGGGTCCGGCTCGTTTAATTCAATTTTAAAAATAATTAAAATGTTAATAAAAGTGTTAATTAATTAATTAGTTAATTAAACCCTAATTAGACACTGACTAAGGGGGCCCACCCCTAATTAATCCTGCTTAGTTTAAACTAAACACTGGATTAACTAATGTGACACTGACATGTGGGCCCCACTATCAGGTTTGACTTTGGTCAACCCCCTGTTGACTGCTGACATCAGCATTACGTCACAGTGACATCACCCTGCTACTGTTTCGGATAATGTTGATTTAAATAATTAAATAAATTCCAGAAAATCAATAAAACTTTAGAAAATCATATCTTTTAATCCGTAACTCCGATCGAAAAACTTTATACATGAAAATTGCTCAGAACGACGAGACGAATCCGAATGCGCGGTCCGTTCGTCCGTCACACGTCCCTAACTGTCCGAACATGCAACCGTTCCCCTCCGGTCATCTGTCTGACAAATGTCCGGAACCGGGAAAACATTCCCGGATGGATTCCTCCTTCCTCGGTGACGTGCAACCATACGTTAGGACACACCAGGCATTGCATATTGTCATGCCGTACTTTGCGTTGTTCATGTTTGCTCTATATTTATACTGTTTCCTCCCCCTCTTCTCTCTCGATAGAGCCGGTACCGACGCAGCTCCGGAGCCCGAAGACAGCATTGATAACCTTGCCCTTGCCGCCGAGCAACCAGGCAAGCCCCCCCTTTGATCATACCGATATCGCCCATTCTATTTCTCATGCTTGCATTAGAATAGCTGCTGCTGCTGCTTTACCTATTCTGATGCATAGCCTGTTTACTGTAGCCTGCTGTTGATAATTACCTGCATATCCTAAACTGCTTAGTGTAGGCTGGGTAGAGACCTATAAGTGACCCCACTTATCCCGACTGCCGCGCTGGATCGTCAGAAGACCCGATCAACGGGATTGAAGACCAGGCCCCGGCACCGCACATCACCCCCCCTTAGTTGTAACGACACTGCAGCGTTACTATCGAGTGCCGAGGGTGAAACCTCTTGTAGCACTTCTGATGTTAACTCTGTAGAGTAGCTATTCGGTCGTGGTCATCGAGGGTGATTCCTCCTTCACCACTTCCGGTAACGACGCTGTCATACAACACCTCAAGTGTGAACCCATCGAGGGTGAATCCTCTGAGTTCACCTTGACAGACACATCGAGTAGGAATCCAACGAGGGTGATACCTCGGATTCCCCTGATGTTATGGACACACGGATACTTGGACTTTACACTGTTACTTAGAAAGGCGGGTCGGCCCTGAGGGGTACCCGCGTGCGCCTGAGAGGTGAGTGTTGGGAAGACGGGTGCCAGTGTGGTGCCCGAGTGGTGAATACGAGGCGCGGCCGGGCATTCTTAACCCTTGCAGCAAGTCCTCGAGACGGGGCGACGGGGTCACATCTTTCGTGAGTCTCTGCTCGTTACCATAAGCCCCTAGTCCTAACGATTTGGATATTTGATCCGAGCAGGCCTCTGGTCTGATAGCACTAACCATCACGTGGGCATAGTATGGGCGTTCTGCATCGTATGCATCAGCCGAAAGCTCTGTCAGACGTCCAGTTCAGCATGGCGGCATGGTCGGATCGTGTCGGCCACCCGAGGCGATGCTGGTATCCACCCTGTGCGCAACGACCCGGAGGGTGAGGGGCGATGGCCAAGACCCCCTTGCGCTTAGGATGTAGACCGGCGGGGACCTCTCTGCTGAGCTGTAGGTAGGGCTGCGGTGTGTCGTTTGGCCGAGGCCGGGCATGACCCAGGAAAGTGTGTCCGGCCGGAGTTAATCGAGCGTGTTGGGTAAGTTGGTGCACCCCTGCAGGGAAGAAAACTTCTATCGATAGCCTGTCCGACGGTAACGGACACTCGGAGTTGTATCCTGATTGATACAATTTTAGAACTGGATACCTGGATATATGGCTCTGGGATTGCTTCTCGCAGGGAGTCGAGAAGGGATCTCCGGACGAGGTTGATGACTGTATGGCTCTGGGATTGCTTTCTCGCAGGGAGTTGAGAAAGGATCTCTGGGTGAGGATGAGACTTAATGATACTGCTACATTATATTGTACTGTTCTACTCTCTTCTACTGCTGCAAGACCGCTGAAGATGCTAGTCTTCGATAGGACTAGGCCTTCTCTCTATTCTGGCATTTCTGCAGCCCAGTCCACATATACAGCCTCCCCTTGAAAATGTTGCATATGTAGTGTAGATCCTTGCTTGCTGAGTACTTCTGAGTACTCACGGTTGCTTTGTTTTCCTTTTCTCCCCATATCAGTTTGTCGTAACAAGATGACGGAGCCCCTGAGACAGCTGCCCTGCCGACGATCGCTACTACTACTACCCAGAGGATGGATTCTGCTATGAGTTGACTGACGACCAGGAGTAGGATCGGAGGGTCCCAGGCAGGCTTCCCATCAGATGCCAGAATATTTGCATCGGAGAAGAAGGCAGAGTTCAGGATTCAAGCCAACGGTGTGAGCAATCTCTGTGCATTGCTCATATAATTAGAAGACACTGGAGGCAAGCCAACCATCCACCGGGAGACAACGCCCACGTGAAGAAAGGCGAAGATTCCTCAAGATTGAAGTCTGTCGGGCACTCTCTCTCGTGCTTATCCATATTTTAGAAGGACACGCATGTACCCTAGTAGGACACGCGTGCATG
Source organism: Thinopyrum elongatum (assembly GCA_011799875.1). NCBI lineage: Eukaryota > Viridiplantae > Streptophyta > Magnoliopsida > Poales > Poaceae > Thinopyrum > Thinopyrum elongatum. Next base: position 100,382,824 of record CM022303.1, on the reverse strand, counting down.
CTACCGTATGTAAAATAAATAAGTGAGGGCATCGCTGGCTGTCGAACAAAGGCTCCCGAAGGCTTCACTGGCAGCCGTTTCGCGGCTATAAAGGAGGCGCTCTCTTCGGGGGACAGACAGAGGCAGAGCACTCGAGCCGGAGAAGCAAAGCAGCACTCGAAGCGAGCGAGAGCCTGAGCACCAGCCTCTTCAGTAGCTTAGCCACCACCACCACCTAGTAGTATAGCCAAGAAGGCGCCGAGATCGCCAAGAATATCAAGGTAATCTCCTAGTTCATGTGTAATCCCTTTGGGGTTTTCCCGAAAGGGAAAACCATATGTAAATTATGTTGTTGAAATGATGTAGTTTCTTTGGTTTCACTTGGTGTTTTTACTTATGAATTTGCGGGAAGAGTTCTTATGCTAGGGATCCTATAGGAGAAACCTCTGCGTGTTTGTTCTTCGTGTAGCCCAGAGTTGGCGTTGAGTGAGAATCCGTTGCCGTAGAGAAGTGTTCCCTTCGGGTGGAACTGCCTGGGAAGACGATAAGAACTCAGCCTTTAAATTTGCATTTAAAAACATTCAAGTGAACGTAACTAGTTACATCTGATGCAACGTAATGAAAAATATGGTGAGTACCGAGTAGGAATATTACACCTCTGCAAACACCGTCGGACGAACCGACAGGCCTCGCCAGCCCTGAAAAGATCCTGCATATAAATTTAATTTTCTGTTAAAAATTTGAATTAATCACGAATAGTAAACGAATAATTAACTAGACAGGCGCATATTATTGAAATAGTGCCGAATAGTAACACCGATTATTGGTACAGTACGAACAGTAATCGAGCCAATTATTTGAACAGAAATTTACTGTGGTGAATAGTGAATAGTGAACATTGTTTTCACGCGGCGTGGTGAACAGTAACCTGATTTTCGCTTTCGATAACCACGCGCACTAATTAAAAACGCAGATAGCATCCATATATATTGCCGCATATTGGTATATAATTTATTTTCGTATAGTTGGTATTAGGCCAGAATATAATCATTGAAAGATTAAGGTATTTAAATTTAGAAGTTAGTACAGGTAAGGTAATAAATACTAAAGAGGATATTAATATAAGGTGCAGAATAAATCCCTCTGAGGAGCATATTTGGCATACATCTCATAGTCAGCTAAATATAGTGGTCGATTTGATATATAATTTTTACATATCTTGGGGAAAAAGGCAAGATATAATTGGGCAAAAATTTGAAAGCATATTCAAAGAATATCAAAAACTCGCAGACAAGTGCTCCGGGTTAAATAATAAAATAGATATCACTCTTCATAAACTTGAAGAAGCAAAAGCAAGACAGAATATTATTTGCAAGAATAACGACTATATTAAAGAAGAAGTGTTGTCAGTAGGCCGTTATCTTAGTAAAGGTAAAGACTCGTCGTCACGCTCTGAATCAAGTCAAGACATTCCTGAGATAAAAAGGTTAGTACAAGAGGTAAAAACTCTTATCCTCTCGTAGTTATATGAATGAATATAGCAAAGCATTAAACGAAGTTGCTAAACATTTGTCACCCCCTGTCGGATTTTCTGATCATGACTCACCAAAAGAAGACTATTATAAGACAAGAAATAGTTGAAGAAATAGACATAGTATCTTTTATGACAGAAAGAGAAATTAGCATTAATAAGAATAAAAGTGTAATTGAATATGTAGAAAAAGCTAATTTAGATAATGAAATAATTTATTGGGAAAATAAGCTAAAGCATATAGAATGGGAATATAGCCATTCTATGACAACAGATTGGCCTAAAATTAGAGATAGATAATTATTTTTCATTAGAGAGATTGCTAGATTAAAAAAATTAAAAAACGAGAAAGAGTCAGCTATTAGTAGCTCTAGCATAATAAATAATAAGCTGCTACTAGAAAGTCATAAAGAAGAAGAGTGTAAGGTAGATTTAATAAAAGAAATGATGAATCAAGTAGATTGTGAGCATGATTGGATTAAAGAGAAAGGTGATTATAATATCAAATGTGCTTTCTGTATATATTATCCAAGCCAAGATAATAGGTCCACATGCAGCTTATGCCTAAGGCAAGCTTGTGCCTCCTGTCTAAAAGCCAAAAATCAAATATCGAGACAGGAAATAGAATTTGAACCAGAAGATAGAATATTATCTAGCAGGGTTAGAAATCTAGAAAATATAATAAATAAATTAGAAGCAGAGTTAGAAATACTAAAAGATAAGTTAGCAGGAAATAAAGAACAAAAAATAAAAGGTAAGATAGAAGATAATGAAGAACAAGAAAATATTGTTGCTGGAAGCACGGAAATGGAGGAACAAATGGTAACGGTAAGGGATAAAAAAGGAGATAAGTTAATACAACTAAAAGATGCTATAAGTAGTTTTGGAAACAAATATATAGTGCGATTACCATTTAAAGAAGTGCTAGGTATAAGAATCCCAGTTAAAATAAATTTAACACCAAATATTTCCTATAAAATATTGGCATTATTAGATACTGGTTGCACAAAGAACATTATCCACGACAAATACTTTATGGGATGTCTCGAAATAGTCAACACCATAGATGATAATAAAGCCGAAGTATCTACCGATATGTCAGGAATAAAGAAAATCCATAACCAATTGTCATATAATATAGAAGCATATATAAATGGCACAAAATATATAATAGATGAAATTACAATAAGAGATTTGTCGGTTATAAATGATGATATGATAATAGGGTTAATATTTTTACAACAATCTTTGCAAACCACAATTATACATGAAGATGGGGTTACTTTTATCCCACGTCAAGATAATGTTCCATACTTATGTGAAGTGCGGAAACAAAGAAAGGCTTTGCAAAATATAGAAATATCCAATGTAGATGTTGAATATAGCGCAAGTGCAGATCCCCTTGAATTCTGCAAAGATGAAGAACTCAGTAAGGCAATAGAAGAATATCATATAGAAAATATGTGTACAGAATGCATAGGGTTGCAATCTTTCTCTCCAAATTGGTATAGAGATATAAAATCCAAAGAAGATATAAACAAGATTGTGTAAAGATTAGAGAACATACAAATTATTGGGGAAATACCAATGAAACATTGGGATAAGAATTCTATAGTTTGCAAAATAAATATTATAAACCCAGATTATATAACTAAGTCAGGACCAATAGAAGCTACTCCTAAAGATATTGAAGAATTCAAAATGCATATCGAAGAATTACTAAAGTTAAAAGCAGAAGTCCTCATCGATCTGCTGCTTTTATAGTTAGAAATCATGCTGAAGAAGTAAGAGGTAAATCCAGAATGGTGATTAATTTTAAAAGGCTCAATGATAATACGATAGATGATGCATATAATATACCTAATAAGCAGGAATTGATCAATAGAATACAAGGAAGCAAATATTTCTCTAAATTCAATTTAAAGGCAGGATTTTGGCAAGTAAAAACGGTAGAGGAATCTATTCCTTGGACAGCCTTTACTTGTCCACAAGGCCATTATGAATGGCTAGTCATGCCGTTGGGTCTAAAGAATGCACCCGCATTATTTCAAAGAAAAATGCAAAATATATTTAATGAGAATCAAGCATTTATATTGGTTTATGTTGATGACCTATTAATATTTTCCAAATCATATAAAGGGCATATTGCCCACCTTGAAGTGTTCTTCCAAAAGGTAGAGCAAAATGGGCTTATATTATCCAAAAAGAAGATGGAAATATGCAAAGAAAGAATAAATTTCCTTGGGCATGAAATAGGAGAAGGAAAAATATATTTACAAGATCATATTGCAAAGAAAATATTAGAATTCCCTGACAATATGAGCGATAAAAAGGTTTTACAACAATTCTTAGGAATTGTAAATTATGCTAGAAATTATATAGACAATTTAGCAAAGTTAGCTGGTCCATTATATGCAAAGTTAAGAAAGAACGGGCAAAAATATTTCAATTCCGAAGACATAAGATTAGTAAAAGCCATAAAAGAAAGGGTCAAGAATTTAGAGCCCCTTGAGTTGCCTTTAGAGGATAAATATTTTATAATAGAAACAAATGCATCTAAGGTAGGATGGGGTGCTATATTGAAACAAAAACCTAGTAAATATTCCCCGAAAGCAGATGAGAAGATATGCAGATATGCTTCAGGAAGTTACAAATTAAAGACAGTAAATAATATTGATAGGGAAATTCTCGTAGTCGTAAATGCAATAAATGCTTTTAGATTATATCTAGGATTTAAAGAATTTACGGTTCGAACAGATTGTGAAGCCATATGCCGATATTACAATAAAATTAATAGTAAGAAAAGCTCAACGAGAAGATGGGTCTTATTTGAAGACACCATAGCTGGGAATGGTTATAAAGTAATATTTAAGCATATCAAAGGAAAGGATAATAGTTTGCCTGACATATTTTCCCGCTCATCAATTTTACAGATATGAAGGGAATATCAAAAGGAACTCTCCCAAGCGGACATGAATGTTTCATATTTGGAGAGGACAATAAATTAAAAATATTCTCTCCAAATACATTCAATTTCAAGCCAAAGAGCCATATTCGTCTTGATGAAATCCAAAGATGCATATTGGATAATATGTGGTTTCAATATGCCATAAAAAGGGAAGAAAGAGGTTATATGCTATCTAATCTGAATAGTCTTGCAGAATATTTCCATATGTTCAATACGTTGAACAAAAATAACCCAAGACCATCAAAAATTGAGGTAGAAAAAGAAGAACCTCTATATATATTATTTAATGGAAAGAAACCAGGAATATATATGCACTGGGAAGATATTCAAGTAGAGAAGATTGCAGCAAAGACCAAAGACAAAGATCTATCATATAGAAAATATGATAATATCGATGAAGCCTTGAAATGGGCAGCAAAAGTAATAGGACCAATTTATCATATAGATCCCGAAGCTAGAGAATATATTGAAAGGAGAAGGGGCATAATTAATAATATACCCGCTCCAGCAGTTCCCTCAAAAGGAGAAGCTTCGAGCTCAAAGGCTCCAATAAAAGAAGGATCATCAAAATATCAGTCATATCAAGAATGCCTTCTAAAGGGGCTTGACCCTTTAGATAGTGAATATATAGACCAAGAAATGAATAAAAGATTTGAAGAATGGTCAAAAATAATAAAGAAAGAGTTGAGAGAAGAAATATTAAAAGAGGTAAGAGAAGAAATGGATGAGAAATTTGAAGATATAAAGAAGCAGTGTGATGATAAATATAATTTCAATTTGTCTGACGATGATCCTATGTTAGACATCGCTGGACATGGGCAGCAGCCTGAATAAACCAATAGGCTATATATTTATTGATATTGCTATCAATTTTTCGGGCGCGGAGGACCTCCCCGAATATTGATGCAGCCCGGATAATATTGATATGGTTATCAATTATATTGGCGGGGAAGACCCCCCACATAAAAAAAATGTTTAATGCATCAGATGCCAGAATATTTGCATCGGAGAAGAAGGCAGAGTTCAGGATTCAAGCCAACGGTGTGAGCAATCTCTGTGCATTGCTCATATAATTAGAAGACACTGGAGGCAAGCCAACCATCCACCGGGAGACAACGCCCACGTGAAGAAAGGCGAAGATTCCTGAAGATTGAAGTCTGTCGGGCACTCTCTCTCGTGCTTATCCATATTTTAGAAGGACACACATGTACCCTAGTAGGACATGCGTGCATGCTACCGTATGTAAAATAAATAAGTGAGGGCATCGCTGGTAGTCGAGCGAAGGCTCCCGAAGGCTTCGCTGGCAGCCGTTTCGCGGCTATAAAGGAGGCGCTCTCTTCGGGGGACAGACAGACAGAGGCAGAGCACTCGAGCCGGAGAAGCAAAGCAGCACTCGAAGCGAGCGAGAGCCTAAGCACCAGCCTCTTTAGTAGCTTAGCCACCACCACCACCTAGTAGGATAGCCAAGAAGGCGCCGAGATCGCCAAGAATATCAAGGTAATCTCCTAGTTCTTGTGTAATCCCTTCGGGGTTTTCCCGAAAGGGAAAACCATATGTAAATTATGTTGTTGAAATGATGTAGTTTCTTTGGTTTCACTTGGTGTTTTTACTTATGAATTTGCGGGAAGAGTTCTTATGCTAGGGATCCTATAGGAGAAACCTCTGCGTGTTTGTTCTCCGTGTAGCCCAGAGTTGGCGTTGAGTGAGAACCTTGTTGCCGTAGAGAAGTGTTCCCTTCGGGTGGAACTGCCTAGGAAGACGATAAGAACTCAGCCTTTAAATTTGCATTTAAAAACATTCAAGTGAACGTAACTAGTTACATCTGATGCAACGTAACGATAAATATGGTGAGTACCGAGTAGGAATATTACACCTCTACAAGCACCGTCGGACAAACCGACAGGCCTCGCCAGCCCTGAAAAGATCCTGCATATAAATTTAATTTTCTGTTAAAAATTTGAATTAATCATGAATAGTAAACGAATAATTAACCAGACAGGCGCATATTATTGAAATAGTGCCGAATAGTAATGCCGATTATTGGTACAGTACGAACAGTAATCGAGCCAATTATTTGAATAGTAATTTACTGTGGTGAACAGTGAACAGTGTTTTCGCGCGCCGTGGTGAGCAGTAACCTGAATTTCACTTTCGATAACCACGCGCACTAATTAAAAACGCAGATAGCATCCATATATATTGACGCATATTGTGTATATAATTTATTTTCGTATAGTTGGTATATATATATATATATATATATCATCGAATTTCTCGCACGACCATCATACACATGTATATATATACAATTTGGTATATACAATTTCTCCTACAATTTGCAGATCATTACATGGAGGCATTACAGCTTGTAATAGTATTCTCTGTTGGGATATATGACCTGGTCGAGCAAAAATCCCGCTATTTCCTCTTGAATTGCTCGCACGCGATTCTCTAGTAGGAGCTTATCCCGCATCTCTTTCATCTTTAAAGAAGGAGATCAATATGCATGTATTAGTTGTGTGTATATATATTAGATAATGATGCAAAAATTATGAATAGTGTTCTGGCAAACGTACCCATTGCTCTCTATCAGTTCTGCTCCTTTCGGACGTCATCATGAGAATGTTCTCGCAAACGTAGTATGCACATAAATCAGTCCCCGGCGCCTGCTTCAGGGCCTTTACGAGAATAGAATTCAATCAGATAATAATTAATCCAGCATGATAATGGTATTGAAACTAGAATTAAAGAGATGGTAACTAGCTAGTACTAGCTACTTAATTAATTACCTTGGGTCGCACCCATTTCAGCTTTTGTTTCCATGGGTCTTCAACCTGTTTGATGAACTTTTCCCAAGCCCTGCCCGTCGGCAAAGAAAATGAATAAATGAGTTATTAATTAATTGATATCAGGAAATGACGAACTAAAGAGGCCGACATATAGTTCGATAATGATTGAAATTACCTGTCGACCATCCCCCTCACGATTGCATAGTCATTAACGTCTTTAAGTAGTGAGTCCAGTACTTGAACTCTTCCCTCGTCAACTTCAATGATTAGCAGGATCCAGTGAAAACTGCATGCGCACACGTTTGTATAATTAAGCGGGCATGTGCATAACTCATCAACTACACTTATTAACATCTAGTAAGCAAAAACCGAATTTGTAGTACAAGACAGTGTGACTCACCCGAAGTTGTAAGGAAGTAGTATTTCTGGTTGGGTATTTAGTCGCACGAAGAACTCTAGCAAGCTTTTCTCTGTGTATGGTCGATCATATTCATGTGATCATGTCTCTTGATTAATGGTATTTGGGTCAATGAACCCAATACCATAGCGTCCAGCTTTTTTCATTTCATACATCTTCATTCTACATAATACTACAGAAAAGAATATAGTGAGGATAATTACAGTAAATGAACGAGCACTACAGCTAGCTAGAGACTTAAATTACAGAAAGAAATCACTTACAGACAATAGCAACTGACGATAGATTTGTCGAGTGCGTCATGATTGAATAACTGAAACAGTTCTTGAAACTCAACCCACAGAGCCTTTTCATGGAAGTAATGCTCTGCCTTGACTCTCAACATGAGGGACTCTCGATCGGTAGTCTTTACTTCTCTCATGTACCATTGATGCAATTCATACATTCTTGTTGATAGACGCTTGATCTCCTCAGGCTTGACCAGAGGTTCGCCGTGGGCATATTTCCGTTTTAGTTCCTCCTCTTTAAACGTTTCCATGGGCTCGATGCCTAGGAGTTGTTCTACAGTGACACCGGCCTCTTCAGCCTGCCTTCTATGATCGTCGGTTATTACCAGCTGATCGGCGCCAGTACTCACATGTGTTGGTACAATGAGCGGAGGGGGGGGGTCGATTGCACCGCCTGTTCTCCCAGCTGGGGAACAGTTTTCCCGCTTTTTTTGGCAGTTACTTGGCTCGAGCTCGACTCCTTTTTTGTGCTTGATATGACTTATTGATTTGGCGCTCATAGTCTTAGTCCCTATGCTTGGGAGCTGGTGGTTCAGCCATACGAATAAAGTGCTGAATGACATGCTCAAGTACTTTCTCCTCTGGCGGCGGGGGCGGTTTCGGTCCAAAATGGGCCTTCACTTGGGCTTGCACTTCGGCTTCGTTTTCCTCGTCAGTCAGGTGGTAAGGCAACCTCGGAAGAGGCTTGAGGCTTGGACCAAATTTGTATTTCTTGCCTCCTGTTGTACCGCTAGCCGTCGTAGCTGCGGTGCCTCTCTTCCGCTGTTGCATAGGCGGCGGAGCCCGCTGACATGGTGCCTGACTTGGAGGAGGAGTCGGCTAACACGGTGCCGGACTTGGAGGAGGAGGAGTCGGGTGACGCGGTGCCGGACTTGGAGGAGGAGAAGTGGGCTGACGCGGTGGCGGACTTGGAGGAGCAGGAGTCTGCTGACGCGGTGGCTGACTTGGAGGAGCGGGAGTCTACTGACGCGGTGGCGGACTTGGAGGAGGAGCCGGCTGACGCGGTGTCGGTGGCCTTGGAAAGACGATGCAATCCTTTCTCCATATAATGATATGATGTATGGCCTCTCCCAGTGTGCGCTCGTCGTCACCTCCAGGAATGTCAAGCTCTAGCCCCGAATATTGTGCCACCACTTCATCAACCCCGACACGGGCATAGCCAGCTGGAATTGGATTGCAATGGAAGGTTGCTTCAGGGGGATTTGTATAAGCAACGCCGTCCGCCACCTTCATGGATATGTTCTTCATTTTAAAGTGTAGCTCACAAGTTGTCGTATCTATGATATCATCCACAGGGTATCTATCCAGCAATGCATCATAGCCCGGGGCGGAACCCACGCTGCTTCTCGGCATGGATGGGAAGGTGCTATCCAATGCTGGATCCGCTAGCTGCTGCCGCTGCTGAGACCCCCTTTCCTGGCTAAGTGAGTCGATTTGCTGCTGCTGCCACTGGAAAGCGAGTGCCAACTGTGATGCCCCCGGCTTAATCATGCACTAATCATACACGCAAATGCACACGATCAAGCCTAAGGACTCACTTGAAGGAATCACAACACAACTCTAAAACATAAATAAAGTCATACAAGCTTTATATTACAAGCTAGGGGCCTCGAGGGCTCGAATACATAAGCTCGCATACAAGCGTCAGCGGAAGCATCAGATATCTGAGTACAGATATGAAACAGAAACAGATAAGCCTTTAGAAAGGCGGGGCAAAACAAAAGCTACGATTGAAAGGCGCAGGCCTCCTGCCTGGGACCCTCCGAACCTACTCCTGGTCTTCTCACCAGCTCATAATAGTATCCAGCCTCGGTGTAGTGGTAGTAGTCGTCGGTGGGGCAACTGTCTCAGGGGCTCCATCATCTGGTTGCATCAAACGAATATGGGGAAAAAGAGGAAGCAAAGCAACCATGAGTACTCATCCGAAGTACTCAGCAAGCAAGGATCTACACTACATATGCAACATTATCAAAGAAAGGCTGTATATGTGGACTGGGCTGCAGAAATGCCAGAATAGAGAGAAGGCCTAGTCCTATCGAAGACTAGCATCTTCAGCGGTCTTGCAGCATTAGAAAGGTGTAGATTAGTACAGCAAAAGTAGTAGTAGCATTAAGTATCAACCTCGGCCAGAGATCCTTTCTCGACTCCCTGCGAGAAAGCAATCCCAGAGCCCTAGTATCCATATCTCATCTCAAGTATCCAGTTCTAGTTGTATCGATTGGGATACAACTCTGAGCATCCGTTACCGAGGATCCGGCTATGCATAGATTAGTACTTCCCTGCAGGGGTGCACCAACTTACCCACCACGCTCGCTTAACTCCGGCCGGACACACTTTTCTGGGTCATGCCCGGCCTCGGCCAAACGACACACCGCAACCCTACCTAGAGCTTAGCAGAGAGGTCCCTGTTGGTCTATATCCTAAGCGCTCAGGGGTCTTGAGCCATCGCCCTGTGCACTCCGGGTCGTTGCGTGCAGGGCGGGTCCAGGCTCCACCACTACAGGATGGTGCCGGCCCAGCCCGGCCGCCATGCTGAACTAGACGTCTAACAAAGCTTTCGGCTGATGCATACGATGCAGAGTGCACATAACTTTTCCCGCGTGATGGTTAGTGCTATCGGGCCAGAGGCCCACTCAGACCACATATCCAAATCGTTAGTGTATTGGTAGAACGGTAACGAGCAGAGACTCACGATCGATGTGACCCCGTTGCCCCGTCTCGAGGACTAGCGGCAAGGGCTAAGAATGCCCGGCCACGCCTCGTATTTATCTCTTGGGCACCCTCCAGGTCAACCCGTCTCCACATCACTCGCGGGTACCCCTCAGGGTCGACCCGCCTTTCCAAGTAACAGTAGTAAAGCCCAAGTAACCGTGTGTCCATAACATCAAGGGAATCTGAGGTATCACCCTCGTTGGATTCCTACTCGATGTATCCGTCAAGGTGAACTCGGAGGAATCACCCTCGATGGGTTCACACTTGAGGTGTTGCACGACAGCGTCGTTACCGAAAGTGGTGAAGGAGGAATCACCCTCGATGACCACGACCGAGTAACTACTCCACAGAGTTATCATCGAAAGTGCTTACGAGGTATCACCCTCGGCACTTGTCGGGGATATACCTCGCGGGGTAACCCGGCCGGATGTATTGTAACACCCCTGTGAAACTACCACTGTGATCAACTGCTAATCTTGCCAAGTCATGACCATTTGCAGTGCCAAGTCACATGGGTTAAGGATCCAATTCAAATTCAATTATGAAAATCAACTCAAATCCCAAAGTGAAATATAAAGTTGATCAAACACTGTTGGAAAAATGTTCATTAGTTGGCAAATAATCCAAGAACATTTATAAAACCATCATCAATTAAATTGGAGTTAGATGAGTGACTCAAACAACTTGAAACAGCACCAAAATAGCAATGTTAACTCCAATTAAAATCATTTCAATTTCAAATGAAACCCAAATTTGCTCAAACAAATTTTGGTAAAGGCTAATATTGCATATCAATATTTGGGTCAACCCTCACATTTTACAAAAGTGCTAAAGTGTGCTAACTATTTCAAAACAGAAAACAAATAAAAGAAAAACGCAAAACAGAAACAGAAAAATGAGACGAGGCACTGTGCACTGGGCCTAAGTGCACAGTGCCCCGACAGCCGGCCCATCTGGCCTGATCTTTCTCTCTCCCTCGCGCTGTCGTCCTCCCTCTGGTCGAGCGCGCGCGCGCCGACACGCTAGCGAGCGCCGACACTACAGTGCGCGGAGGGGATAAGGGCGAGACCCGTTCGTCCCCCCTGGCCCCCTCGGTCACACTTTCCCTCTCCCTCGCTCGCTCCTTCCCTCCTCTCCTCCTCCAGATCCACCACCGCATGCCATCGCCGCCGCGTCGTCGACGTCCGCATGGCCACAGGCGGTCCCGTGCCCGCCGACCGTGTCCGTCAGCTCCGCTGCGGTCGGTCACTTCCTTCGGAGCCCTCAGCTGGAGCGGGGAGGTCCTGCAGCACCGGATTTTCCTCGCCCCCTTCTGCTTCGGCCACCGACGAACTCCGGCGACATCGAGCTGCCCTGCTGCTCCTAATCTGTCAACGGTCTTTCGTGACCACTCGGTGAGCTCCCCTCGTTCCTCTCCGTCGCTTTGCAATGCCTGTCGTCGCCTGCAGCTAGCTGCCATCGTTGCCGTGAGCTCGCCGCAGCTGAGCACCTCACCGCCGTGGCTATGGCCTCTGTCAAGCTCGCCTGAGCACGGCATCGTGCTCCTGGTGCTTCCAGGAGCCGAACACACCCGCACACGCGCTTCCCCGTGCCTCCTACCCTAGTCCCCGACGAGGTCCCGATCGCGCTGCCGCCTAAGCTTGTCGCCGGCCACTTTTCCGAAGACCATTCGGTCCGGCGCCGCAGCTAGTCGACGCGGATCATTGTGGCCGTTCGAACGCAGGTTACCGCGCGTAATTTGATGAGGTGTAGAGCAAATCCGATGCTCGCCGGAGTCGCGCCGCCGCGGACGCCCTCACCGGAGTGTTTTTGGCCGGCGTCCGATGTGGAAAGGTGTGGGGCCCGCTTTTACTCACTGACCTGTGGGCCCCCTAGCCGCGTTTGACCGGGTTGACCACGGTCAACGCGGGGGCACTGTTCACCTGTGCCGTTGACGTGTGGGCCCGTCTCTTTTATTAGTCTAATTAATCACTTTTGCTAATTAAGCTTAATTAATTAAACAGTTAGTGACACTGACAGTAGGGCCCCACCTGATTAATTAACCCTGATAGATTAGATTAAATCACTGTTAAATAACAGAGGCTGACATGTGGGTCCCACTGGACCCACATGTCAGGTTTGACCAGGTCAGCGTCACTATTGACCTGCTGATGTCAGCAACAGGTCATGCTGACGTCATAATTCAATTCTGCTAATAAAAATAATTCCAGAAAATCATTTAAACTTCAAAAATTAATAACTTTTAAACCGTAGCTCAGATCAAAAAACTTAAAACACGAAAGTTTTCTTAGAACGACGAGACGAGTCTGATCGTGCCGTCTGTTTCCCTATCGGAACCTCCTACGTAGGAGAACTCGTAACTCCAAGCTCGATTCCGGTAGATGAATAGTGCACACACACCGGTTAATAAATCCCAGATTAATTCTAAAAATAACTAAAATGACTTAGAGGCCTATTTAGGCAACCCTGCACTGCATCATAGCATAGCATGCCCCGTGTTGCATTTGATTGCATTATATTTACTTGTTTCCTCCCCCTCTTCTCTTTCGGTAGACCCCGACGTTGCCGTAGCTCCTGAGGCAGACGCCACTCCGGAGTACGACTACGTCCCCGATGATCAGGCCCTTGCCGTCGAGCAGACAGGCAAGCACCCCCATTTTGAGCATTCAGATATCGCCAACTCTCTTCTCTCTTATACTTGCATTAGAAGTTACTGCTGCTACTATTGTCCTATATCTGCTGCATAGCCTATTTTATTGTAGCCTACTTTTGATACCTGCCTGTTCTCCTAAACTGTTTAGTATAGGATGGGTAGAGCCTTATCAGAGACCCACTTGTCCCGACTGCCCCGCTGGACTCTCAGAAGACCCGAGCAACGGGATCGAAGATCAGACCCTAGCACCGCATGTCACTTCCCCTAAGATTCTCGACTCTACTGGGTTACTATCGAGTGCCGAGGGTGATACCTTGTCAGCACTTCTGATGATAACCTTGTAGGTTAGTTATTCGGTCGTGGTAAGCGAGGGTGATTCCTCCTACACCACCCCCGATAACGACGTCGTCATGCAACTTCTCAAGTGTGGACCTCGAGGGTGATGCCTCATTCGTTCACCTTGACGATAGCATCGAGCGGGAATTCCATCGAGGGTGATACCTCAGGGTTCCCCCTTGGTGTCAGACACACGGAGACTTGGTTACTATGACTGAACACTGAACCATGATAACATGATACTAAAGACGGGTCGGCCCTGAGGGGTACCCGCGCGAGCATGAATGCGAAGTGATGTGGAGTCGGGTTGACCTGAGAGGTGCCCGCGAGATAACTGCAAGGCGTGGCCGGGCATTCTTAGCCCTTGCCGCAAGTCCTCGAGACGGGGCGACGGGGTCACATCGATCGTGAGTCTCTGCTCGTTTCCGCGCGCTCCTAATTCACTAACGGTTTGGATATTTGATCCGAGGGGCCTCTGGCCCGATAGCACTAACCATCACGTGGGCATAGTATGGGCATTCTGCGTCGTATACTTCAGCCGGAGCTTAATTGACGCCAGCAAGGAGCGGCGCGCGCTGCATTGGACTGGGAACGCAATCGCGCTTGTATAAGGGGTTGCTAGGTCTGCTTTCAGCCGTGTTCGCAACGCATAGGAGCGTCCGGGGTGATGGTCCAAGACCCCTGGGGGCATAGGTTAGTCCGGCGTGCTGACCTCTCATTAAGTATTTGGTCGGGTTGCGGCGTGTTGCTTAGCCGAGACCGGGCATGCCCCAGAAAAGTGTGTCCGGCCGGAGTTAGCGAGCGTGGTGGGTAACTTGGTGCACCCCTGCAGGGAAGAAACTTCTATCGATAGCCTGTCCTACGGTAACGGACACTCGAAGTTGTATCCAGATCGGTACAACTAGAACATGACTTGACATGAGAACTGGATAGTATGGCTCTGGGATTGCTTTCTCGCAGGGAGTCAAGGAAGAATCTCTGGCCGAGGTTGATGACATTACTACTATACTTTACATTATGTTATTCTGCTCTCTTCTAATGCTGCAAGACTGATGAAGATGATGAAGATGCTAGTCTTCGATAGGACTAGGTTTTTCCCCTCTACTCTGGCATTTCTGCAGCCCAGTCCACATATACAGCCCCCTTTGAAAATGTTGCATATGTAGTGTAGATCCTTGCTTGCTAAGTACTTCAGATGAGTACTCATGTTTGCTTTATTTTCCTTTTTCCCGCTTTATTCCTTTGTCGCATCCAGACGGCGGAGCCCCGGAGCCAGTTGTCCCCGTCGACGACCACTACTACTACCAGCCCGGAGAGTACTACTACTACGAGGAGCCGACCGACGACCAGGAGTAGGATTCGGAGGGTCCAGGGCAGGAGGCCTACACCTTTCGATCGTAGTATTTTATTTTACCCCGCCTTCCAAAGGCTTATCTCTGTTCTGTAATATATCTGTACCCAGATATCTGATGCTTCCGCTGACGCTTGTATGTCATCGAGCTATGTATTCGAGCCCTCGAGGCCCTGGCTTGTAATATTAAGCTTGTATGATTTTATTTATGTTTTAGAGTTGTGTTGTGATATCTTCAAGTGAGTCCTTAGGCTTGATCGTGTGCATTTGCGTGTATGGTTAGTGCATGATTAAGCCGGGGTCATCACATGTTGGTATCAGAGCCGACTGCCTCTAGGAGTCCCCCTTTCCAACTCTTTGGCCGAAGTTGAGTCTAGTGGTCGAAAACTGTTTTACTAACTTGGTTGTGTGGGTTACGGGCCCACGTCGCCAACTGGGTGGTAATAGGATCTTTTATTCCTCGATCTTACTTTGGGACCCTGATCTCTCTTCTATTCGGGTTTAATAAAATTTACTAACACCGACACTTAGGATCTCGTTAATTCTATCCATCCGGAGAGCTGGATTCAGTGCGATTTCCCTGTCTTTGATCTGATTAGTCTGATAATCATTTTCCTTTCCATTGTTTTGTTTAACCTTTCAATTCGAGATCTTCTATATTTCTCATCGTCAAATGACAATCCTGAATCTCTTTGTTTCAGATGGACCGTCTGTTTCCACCTCGCCCTACGACGCAGCTTGTGCATCGCACCTGTGCTCGAGACATCCCTGGGTTTCCAGCTGTTCTGATCGCCCTCTTGATCAGGCTGGGATACCGCTGGTGCCCCGAGTACATGGTCTACGAGGTTTATCGTGAGTTCAACCAAGAGCAGTACTATGCTGATGTTCGCATCTACGATCAGCAGGATGACTCTGACACTGAATTACACCTTTTCCACGGTATCGGCGTGACGATTGAGATGGCAGTACATGATGCCGCCTACTCTGCTGTCGCACGTCTCCGGGGAGAGCACAGCGCCAGCTTGGTTGCATCTGAGTATCGGTACATTCCGTATGCCCCTGCTGGAGATGCTACTGGATTCGACACAGCTGTTTGTGCCCCGTACGAGCCTCGTCGTTACGATCAGCGAGTTCTGATTCACTGTACTCAGGCTCTGGATCGCACTGTTCGCGCTCTTGCTGTCGAGTTGTTTGCCACTCGAGCACGACTCTACGAGGCTATGACGCAGTTGCTACCAGCTGTTCGTGCAGGGATACATCCGGAGCACATTCTTTACCCGAGCAGGACAGAGATGCCATCAGGGATCGATTGGCCTGCTGTGGGAGGTCACACGCCTACGCGTGGACCTCTTCTTTCAGCTCGAGACCGGGTTCTGCATCAAAGTGCACTTGGAGCACAAGATCCTTCTGCGACGAACGTCCGACGTCCGCACTTGCAGCTACCCCGTTTCAGTGGTTTTCTCCAACGTTGAGGTAGCCTTTGCTATGTCATGTTGTGTACTTCCTTACCGCGTGCCTGCGCGCCGCCTAGCATGTCTAGCTTTTGAATTTGCGCCGTTATGCTGCCCAAATGTAACCGACTATGTATGGATCTGTATGACTTAATGATTACTATTAAGCATCTGCTGTACTATTTAAATTCCGTCGCGTTACATCATGCATGTCGCTAAACACTCGTATTGGCTTCTGCTAAACTACCCCTGTCGATTTAGCAGGATGGCAGATAACAACCCACCTCCGCCGCCACCGCCTGACTATATGGCTGTGATGATGCAAGAGTTTGAACTTAATCGTCAGTTCATGACGGGGATTATGCAACAATTCCCCCGTCCCAATGCCGATCAGCCGCTACTTTCCATCACCTTGCCAGAGTTTATGCGACTTAATCCGTCGCTCTTCTGCAACACAGTCAACCCGCTGGATGCCGATGACTGGCTGCGTAACATCTCCTATGAGATGGAGTCTGCTGATGTCGCCCCGGCCAATTATGTCACCTTTGTGACATACCTTCTGAAGGGTCCCGCATCACAGTGGTGGGCTACTCACCGACAAACCCTACCACCTGGTACCGTCATCACTTGGGCAGAATTCAAGATTGCTTTCCGTGCCCGCTATATTCCTCAAGCTGTCATAGCACGGAAGAAGGCCGAGTTCCGTAGTCTCGTTCAGGGCAACAAGTCTGTGGAAGTTTATCAGCGCGAGTTTCTTGACTTGTCTCGCTACGCTGAAGAGGACGTTCCCACTGATGACCGAAGGCAGGAGAAATTCCGCGAAGGGCTGCACCATGACATTCAGTTAGCCCTGCTTGTTCAAGACTACCCTGATTTCACCACCTTGGTGAATAAGGCTATTATGGTCGAGACTGGTCTGAAGAAACATAAAGAAGCGTCCAGACGCACCCGTGAGGCGGGCTCATCTTCGGGCTCGTCCTCCCAGAAGCGCCGTATCTGGATCCCTCAGAGCATGTATCGTCCAGCAGCACCAGTGCACAAGCCCTCTTATGCTGCACCTCGTCTGCCTCCTCCACCACCGAGGCAGCCTCTACAAGCTCCAGCACCTCGAGCTCCTGCACCACGTCCTGACAATGGACTCTGCTTCAAGTGTGGCCAGCCAAGTCACCGTGCCAGAGATTGCTCTCAGAATCAGAATCAGTTGGCTCTTCCTTCTGCTGGCCGTGGTAATGGCCGTGGGAATTCTCAGCCTCGCTACAGCAATGCCAGACCTTCTTATGGTCGTGGGCAGAACTACCACGTCAACATGGCTGAAGCTCAAGACCAACCTGAAACCGTGATGGGTACACTCCTTGTTAATTCAGTACCTGCATCTGTTTTATTTGATTCAGGAGCATCGCAATCATTCATGTCAGAGCATTTTGCATTCTTACATGGCATTAAGTATGAAAACTTGCAACAACCGCTAGCAGTAAACACCCCCGCGGGTCAGTGCCAAGCCTCCATGTTTTGCCCCGAAGTCACTGTGGTGATTGAGGAGAGGAACTTTCAGGCCTTCCCCATTATCCTGAGAAATTCTGGGGTTGCTCTTATACTGGGAATGGATTGGTTGAAGGCTCACTATGCCTCAATCAATTGTGCCACTAAAGTTGTACACCTCCTGCACCCATCGAATGAGATAGTGAATTATCAAGCTCATATCACTCAGAACACCGAGGCTCAGATTTATGCCTTGAATGCATTGAACGCTTCTCCACTTGAGGGGATCGAGAACATCCCAGTTGTCTGTAACTTCCCGGATGTGTTTCCAGAAGAACTTCCAGGAATACCCCCTGCTAGAGCCGTCGAGTTCGTCATTGACTTGAAGCCTGGCACCACTCCTATTGCGAAGCGTCCCTACAAGATGCCTCCGCACCATCTTATCGAGCTTAAGGAAGAGATTGATAAAGCCTTAAGGAAAGGTTTCATTCGCCCTAGTTCCTCTGCCTGGGGAGCACCGTCTCTTTTTGTCAAGAAGAAAGATGGTACGAATAGGTTGGTCCAAGATTACCGTCCTATCAACCAGGCAACCATCCAGAATAAATATCCGCTTCCCCGGATCAATGACTTATATGATCAACTTGCTGGATCTTCGGTGTTTTCTAAACTCGACTTGAAGTTGGGTTATCACCAGATCCGTGTCCGTGAAGAGGATATTCCAAAGACTGCATTCGTTACTCGATATGGCTCCTATGAATACACCGTCATGTCATTTGGCCTCACAAATGCTCCAGCTACATTCTCCCGTCTGATGAATTACATCTTCATGGACTACCTCGACAAGTTCGTCGTGCTATATCTGGACGATATCCTAGTATATTCGAAGAATAAGGAAGAACATGCCGAACATCTTCGCCTTGTTCTGGAGAGACTTCGAGAACACAAGTTATATGCCAAGTACTCCAAATGTGAATTCTGGCTTTCTGAAGTGACCTACCTTGGACATGTGATTTCCAAGGACGGTATTGCCGTTAACCCGGAGCGTGTTCAGGCTATCCTTGACTAGACTCCTCTGAAGAATGCCAAGCAAGTCCGAAGCTTCCTCGGTCTAGCCAGTTATTGCCATCGAGAACTTCTCCAAGATCGCCAAGCCCTTGACTAATCTGCTCCACAAAGGCGTTAAGTTTGAGTGGACAGACAAATGTCAGGAAAGTTTCCAGACCCTCAAGGACAAGCTTACTTCTGCTCCAGTGCTTGCTCCTCCTAATTCTCGCAAGGACTTTGTCATATACTGCGACGCCTCTCGTCAGGGATTAGGCTGTGTCCTAATGCAAGAACGAAGAGTGATTGCATATGCTTCACGTCAATTGCGACCGCATGAAGAAAATTATCCAGTGCATGATCTTGAACTTGCTGCAGTGATCTATGCATTAAAGTTATGGCGGCATTACCTTCTGGGTAATCGGTGTGAGATTTATACCGATCACCAGAGTCTGAAATACTTGTTCACCCAACCGGATCTTAATCTCCGTCAGCAACGATGGTTAGAAACAATTACGGACTATGACTGCGGTATTTCATATACCCCGGGCAAGGCTAATGTAATGGCCGATGCCCTGAGCCGCAAGTCATATTGCAACAACCTCATGGTTAGGCGAGCTCAACCTCGACTTTATGCAGAACTGACTCAGCTGAATCTGTGAATTGTTCCCCAAGGTTCTCTTAATAACCTTGTGGTACAACCAGACCTTCAAAAGGCTGTTAAGGAAGCGCAAGCCAAAGATGCTGAAATTGACTTGATGAAGAAAGAGCTTCACCTTGACAAGTACCGGGATTTCTCAGTTGCTGAAGATGGAACATTATATTTCAGAGACCGCATCGTAGTACCTCGCTTCGAGCTTATGACTGACAAGGTCATGAAGGAGGCTCATGATACACCGCTGTCTATCCATCCGGGTAGCACCAAGATGTATCGCGATCTTTGACAGAGGTACTGGTGGTCCAGAATGAAGCAGGACATTGCTCGATACATTGCTGAATGTGACGTATGCTGTCGCGTGAAAGCAGAAAATCAGAAGCCTGCTGGAATTCTTCAACCACTCCCTATTCCTCTATGGAAGTGGGATAAAGTGTAGATGGATTTCATTACTGGTCTTCCCAAGTCTCAGAAAGGTCACGACGCTATTCTTGTCGTCGTCGACCAACTTTCCAAGGTTGCTCATTTCCTACCTGTCAAGGAGACTATCACTGCTAGCCAGTTAGCAGAACTTTACATCTCCAGAATCGTTTCACTTCACGGTATTCCGAAGGAGATCAGTTCGGACCGTGGTGGTCTTTTCACGTCCAAGTTCTGGGAAAGTTTTCAAGAAGCTATGGGAACTCACATTACATGGAGTTCAGCTTATCATCCCCAATCCCAAGGCCAAGTTGAGCGCGTTAATCAAGTGCTTGAAGACATGCTTCGAGCTTGTGTTATATCCTTCGGTAAGAAATGGGAGGAATCTCTCCCGTATGCCGAGTTCTCTTATAACAACAGCTATCAAGCCAGCTTGAAAATGGCCCCCTTCGAAGTGCTTTATGGACGTAAGTGTCGAACCCCTCTGAACTGGTCAGAAACTGGGGAACGACCTCTCGTGGGACCGGACATTATTCAACACGCTGAAGAACAAGTCAGAATTGTCCGGGAGAATCTCAAGGCGGCTCAGGACCGCCAAAAGAGCAATTACGATCGCAAGCGATGGGGTCTGACTTATCAACCAGGTGATCAAGTTTATCTCCGTGTCACTCCGATGAAAGGCACCCGTCGTTTCGGAATCAAGGGCAAGCTAGCTCCCCGCTATATTGGTCCTTTCCGCATCGTGGCTAGACATGGACAGGTGGCATATAAATTGGAGATGCCACCACAATTCTCTCATATTCATGATGTCTTCCATGTGTCGCAACTTCGCAAATGCTTCAAGGAATCTCCGCACCGCGCAGTGGATCACGAGATGCTTCAGTTGCAAGACGACTTATCTTATAAGGAGCATCCGATCCGCATCCTTGATGAAGCTGAATGTCGAACTCGTCAGAAGACGACCAAGTTCCTAAAAGTGCAGTGATCGAATCACACTGAAGATGAAGCCACTTGGGAACGCGAGGAATATCTTCGGGAAGAATATCCCGACCTCTTTCCTTCTACCTCCTAAATTCTTGGGACGAGAATTTCTTTTAGAGGAGGAAAACTTGTAACACCCCTGTGAAACTACCACTGTGATCAACTGCTAATCTTGCCAAGTCATGACCATTTGCAGTGCCAAGTCACATGGGTTAAGGATCCAATTCAAATTCAATTATGAAAATCAACTCAAATCCCAAAGTGAAATATGAAGTTGATCAAACACTGTTGGAAAAATGTTCATTAGTTGGCA
This sequence comes from Thinopyrum elongatum, assembly GCA_011799875.1. Taxonomy (NCBI): domain Eukaryota; kingdom Viridiplantae; phylum Streptophyta; class Magnoliopsida; order Poales; family Poaceae; genus Thinopyrum; species Thinopyrum elongatum. The sequence goes on along the minus strand of CM022303.1, from coordinate 100,361,460 downwards.
AATAATCCAGGAACATTTATAAAACCATCATCAATTAAATTGGAGTTAGATGAGTGACTCAAACAACTTGAAACATCACCAAAACAGCAATGTTAACTCCAATTAAAATCATTTTAATTTCAAATGAAACCCAAATTTGCTAAAACCAATTTTTGGTAAAGGCTAATATTGCATATCAATATTTGGGTCAACCCTCACATTTTACAAAAGTGCTAAAGTGTGCTAACTATTTCAAAACAGAAAACAAATAAAAGAAAAACGCAAAACAGAAACAGAAAAATGAGACGAGGCACTGTGCACTGGGCCTAAGTGCACAGTGCCCCGACAGCCGGCCCATCTGGCCCGATCTTTCTCTCTCCCTCGCGCCGTCGTCCTCCCTCTGGTCGAGCGCGTGCGCGTCGTCCACGCGCCGACACGCCGGCGAGCGCCGACACTACAGTGCGCGGAGGGGATAAGGGCGAGACCCGTTCGTCCCCCCTGGCCCCCTCGGTCACTCTTTCCCTCTCCCTCGCTCGCTCCTTCCCTCCTCTCCTCCTCCAGATCCACCACCGCACGCCATCGCCGCCGCGCCGTCGACATCCGCACGGCCACAGGCGGTCCCGTGCCCGCCGACCGTGTCTGTCAGCTCCGCTGCGGTCGGTCACTTCCTCCGGAGCCCTCAGCTGGAGCGGGGAGGTCATGCAGCACCGGATTTTCCTCGCCCCCTTCTGCTTCGGCCACCGACGAACTCCGGCAACATCGAGCTGCCCTGCTGCTCCTAATCTGTCAACGGTCTTTCGTGACCACTCGGTGAGCTCCCCTCGTTCCTCTCCGTCGCTTTGCAATGCCTGTCATCGCCTGCAGCTAGCTGCCATCGTTGCCGTGAGCTCGCCGCAGCTGAGCACCTCACCGCCGTGGCTATGGCCTCTGTCAAGCTCGCCTGAGCACGGCATCGTGCTCCTGGTGCTTCCAGGAGCCGAACACACCCGCACACGCGCTTCCCCGTGCCTCCTACCCTAGTCCCCGACGAGGTCCCGATCGCGCTGCCGCCTAAGCTTGTCGCCGGCCACTTTTCCGAAGACCATTCGGTCCGGCGCCGCAGCTAGTCGACGCGGATCGTTGTGGCCGTTCGAACGCAGGTTACCGCGCGTAATTTGATGAGGTGTAGAGCAAATCCGATGCTCGCCGGAGTCGCGCCGCCGCGGACGCCCTCACCGGAGTGTTTTTGGCCGGCGTCCGATGTGGAAAGGTGTGGGGCCCGCTTTTACTCACTGACCTGTGGGCCCCCTAGCCGCGTTTGACCGGGTTGACCACGGTCAACGCGGGGGCACTGTTCACCTGTGCCGTTGACGTGTGGGCCCGTCTCTTTTATTAGTCTAATTAATCACTTTTGCTAATTAAGCTTAATTAATTAAACAGTTAGTGACACTGACAGTAGGGCCCCACCTGATTAATTAACCCTGATAGATTAGATTAAATCACTGTTAAATAACAGAGGCTGACATGTGGGTCCCACTGGACCCACATGTCAGGTTTGACCAGGTCAGCGTCACTATTGACCTGCTGATGTCAGCAACAGGTCATGCTGACGTCATAATTCAATTCTGCTAATAAAAATAATTCCAGAAAATCATTTAAACTTCAAAAATTAATAACTTTTAAACCGTAGCTCAGATCAAAAAACTTAAAACACGAAAGTTTTCTTAGAACGACGAGACGAGTCTGATCGTGCCGTCTGTTTCCCTATCGGAACCTCCTACGTAGGAGAACTCGTAACTCCGAGCTCGATTCCGGTAGATGAATAGTGCACACACACCGGTTAATAAATCCCAGATTAATTCTAAAAATAACTAAAATGACTTAGAGGCCTATTTAGGCAACCCTGCACTGCATCATAGCATAGCATGCCCCGTGTTGCATTTGATTGCATTATATTTACTTGTTTCCTCCCCCTCTTCTCTTTCGGTAGACCCCGACGTTGCCATAGCTCCTGAGGCAGACGCCACTCCGGAGTACGACTACGTCCCCGACGATCAGGCCCTTGCCGTCGAGCAGACAGGCAAGCACCCCCATTTTGAGCATTCAGATATCGCCCACTCTCTTCTCTCTTATGCTTGCATTAGAAGTTACTGCTGCTACTGTTGTCCTATATCTGCTGCATAGCCTGTTTTATTGTAGCCTACTTTTGATACCTGCCTGTTCTCCTAAACTGTTTAGTATAGGATGGGTAGAGCCTTATCAGAGACCCACTTGTCCCGACTGCCCCGCTGGACTCTCAGAAGACCCGAGCAACGGGATCGAAGATCAGACCCTGGCACCGCACGTCACTTCCCCTAAGATGCTCGACTCTACTGGGTTACTATCGAGTGCCGAGGGTGATACCTCGTCAGCACTTCTGATGATAACCTTGTAGGTTAGTTATTCGGTCGTGGTAAGCGAGGGTGATTCCTCCTACACCACCCCCGATAACGACGTCGTCGTGCAACTTCTCAAGTGTGGACCTCGAGGGTGATGCCTCATTCGTTCACCTTGACGATAGCATCGAGCGGGAATTCCATCGAGGGTGATACCTCAGGGTTCCCCCTTGGTGTCAGACACACGGAGACTTGGTTACTATGACTGAACACTGAACCATGATAACATGATACTAAAGACGGGTCGGCCCTGAGGGGTACCCGCGCGAGCATGAATGCGAAGTGATGTGGAGTCGGGTTGACCTGAGAGGTGCCCGCGAGATAACTACGAGGCGTGGCCGGGCATTCTTAGCCCTTGCCGCAAGTCCTCGAGACCAAGGTAGTCAGAATCCCTACTCGACTCCTAGAATCCTACGACTTCACGACCCTACGGAAGCATGTCGATCCAAGTCCCACTATGAATCCGGATCTGGTAGAATCCATGTTGAGTCACGATCCAAATCATAGAATCATATACAAAACTGTAGAATCCCGACTATGCTATGGACTATGTCTGATTCTAGTAATTTGTCTAAGCTTTTGTTTAGTGCAAAAGAATAGTATGCCATCATCCAAAGCCCTTTTCACATGCCTCATGGCCCTTTATTCCCCTCGCAAACTCAAACGCTCAGCCACCGTCACCTTTGATCTAGCTCTCAGAAACCCAAGGTCAAAACTGAGGATCAGGCTTGTCGACGAATGGAATTGGCGTGAGAAGGAGGACGCATCAAGATTGATCGAAGAAGATGAGAAAGACCCTTCAAGACTAAACACTTCACATGAGCTATACAAGTCATCGGCTATTCACATACTCTAAAAGAACCTCCAAAGTAAATTTTGTGCGTTGAAGACTTAAATGTTCTATATATTTCCCTCTCATATATGTTCCCAACATGCAAGCTAGATAGTAGGTTAGCCATAAAAATAAGTGGAATACAACTAGCATTGATGTGTATGTTTTTTGCTCTATATTTAGTGTTAAAACTCTATAGAACCCATATAAATTTTTGGTGTGGATACAAAATATCTTATTTCAGTATATCTAGTAGAATCCTCGATTCCACGACTCGATATTACGACTCGATTCTGCAGAAGGAAAATCGATCCGGCTCCGAATCCCGACTCTGACTACCTTGCTCGAGACGGGGCGACGGGGTCACATCGATCGTGAGTCTCTGCTTGTTTCCGCACGCTCCTAATTCACTAACGGTTTGGATATTTGATTCGAGGGGCCTCTGGCCCGATAGCACTAACCATCATGTGGGCATAGTATGGGCGTTCTGCGTCGTATACTTCAGCTGGAGCTTAATTGACGTCAGCAAGGAGCGGCGCGTGCTGAATTGGACTGGGAACGCAATCGCGCTTGTATAAGGGGTTGCTAGGTCTTCTTTCAGCCCCGTTCGCAACGCATAGGAGCGTCCGGGGTGATGGTCCAAGACCCCTGGGGGCATAGGTTAGTCCGGCGTGCTGACCTCTCATTAAGTATTTGGTCGGGTTGCGGCGTGTTGCTTAGCCAAGGCCGGGCATGCCCCAGAAAAGTGTGTCCGGCCGGAGTTAAGCGAGCATGGTGGGTAACTTGGTGCACCCCTGCAGGGAAGAAACTTCTATCGATAGCCTGTCCTACGGTAATGGACACTCGGAGTTGTATCCCGATCGGTACAACTAGAACATGACTTGAGATGAGAACTGGATAGTATGGCTCTAGGATTGCTTTCTCGCAGGGAGTCGAGGAAGAATCTCTGGCCGAGGTTGATGACATTACTACTATACTTTACATTATGTTATTCTGCTCTCTTCTAATACTGGAAGACTGATGAAGATGTTGAAGATGCTAGTCTTCGATAGGACTAGGCTTTTCCCCTCTACTCTGGCATTTCTGCAGCCCAGTCCACATATACAGCCCCCTTTGAAAATGTTGCATATGTAGTGTAGATCCTTGCTTGCTGAATACTTCGGATGAGTACTCACGTTTGCTTTATTTTCCTTTTTCCCCCTTTATTCCTTTGTCGCATCCAGACGGCGGAGCCCCGGAGCCAGTTGTCCCCATCGATGACCACTACTACTACCAGCCCGGAGAGTACTACTACTACGAGGAGTCGACCGACGACCAGGAGTAGGATTCGGATGGTCCAGAGCAGGAGGCCTACGCCTTTCGATCGTAGTATTTTATTTTACCCCGTCTTCCAAAGGCTTATCTCTGTTCTGTAATATATATGTACCCAGATATCTGATGCTTCCACTGACGCTTGTATGTCATCGAGTTATGTATTCGAGCCCTCGAGGCCCTGGCTTGTAATATTAAGCTTGTATTATTTTATTTATGTTTTAGAGTTGTGTTGTGATATCTTCAAGTGAGTCCTCAGGCTTGATCGTGTGCATTTGCGTGTATGGTTAGTGCACGATTAAGCCGGGGTCATCACATGTATGACCCGGATAGAGCTTGGCGGCTCACTGGTGACCCGCCCGGAGCTTGGCGACTCACGGGTAACCCGCCCGAGCTCGGTGACTCATTAGTAACCCGGCGGGTGAGTCAGACGGATGACAAGGCCGAAGGCCTAGAAGGCCAGCTCATGTTATGGTGGGCCGGTTTAAGAGAAAAGGCATAAGGAATATTCCCTTACAAAGGAAGCAAGACTAGGACTCCACTTATAATAGAGTAAGTAATCCTAATCCTACTAGGACTAGTCATGTAACCTGCCCTTTCAACTTATATAAGGAGGGGCAGGGCACCCCAAGAGGGGGGAGTTGGACAAGTTAAGACAGACAAGTCAATAGCTGTCGAGATAGAGGTAGCGAAAGAGCACCCATGTAATTGTGAGCATCACCATGATCAATATTAATGAAGCATGATGTAGGCTTTTACCTCCACCGTGAGGGGCCGAACCTGGGTAAAACCTCGTGTCTCTCGTCCCACTCAACCCCTCTCAAGCTACCACATAGATGCGTTGGCCTCACAACATCTGCCGTGACAAATCTACGACAGTTGGCGCCCACCATGGGGCCTGTGCACGGTGGTGATGAGTTTTTGGAGGGATATCTCCCAGGGATCGAGAAGCTCGCGATGTGTCAAATGAAGAAGTGACAGCACGGAAAGAGCGCAGGATAACCCGGCGTGAGACAACCTTGGACAGAGCCGGTAAATTCATCGTTTTGTGACTACTATCATGGTTAACTTCGGAGATGGTAGTGCGAGATCAGAGATGAGAGATTTAGGGTTGCGCGCGTGGCCGCACATATCCAGGCGATCCGTCTGGATCGGGTTCCGCTGCGCGGCTTTACAAAGTCACCAAGACCGACAGGAAGATTCCGTTCGCACCGCTGCGGAAATCCACCGAAGGTGTCTCGTTTTCCGGATCGAAGGCAAACCTCACTGCAGCCGCGCGTGGTCGTGAAAAATCACAAAACTGGCCCTTTGGCCAAAGTTCAGCACAAAATGGCCCCATTTTTAAAACATTTCACAAAATGGCCCTACCTGCATGACGCCCGCATCCAGGGCGCCATGATAAACATAACGACGCCCTCGTCAAAGGCGTCATATGGGTCGCCGATGACTTGCCACGCTGGCAGGGCAGGACACCATGATGCCCCTTCCCGGGGCGCCATGCACACCACCATGACGCCCCTGCCCAGGGCGCCATGCCCCTTGCATAAAACAGAGCACTTCCCCTGTTTCCCACCCCAATCCCTCTCTTTTCCCTCCCCCCCCCCCCCGGCCGCCCCACTCATGCCCCTTCCTAAGCCCACAAAATTTCATGGATCGGAGCTCAAATCGGGGATTATCCTTCCCTTCGACCCCTCAAGGTATTCTCCATCATTCCTCCTCTTTTTGTGGTTGAAATCTCCACATTGTGGGGATTTGGGGAAACCCTAGGTCATCCAATTTTGCTATTTTTGTTGATGCATTTTGGTGTTTATGATTCTAGATGGCGAGGATCGTCAATGTGCATCATGTGGACTTTGTCTCCTTTGAGAAGGGAGACGCGGAGTATTGTGACCCGAAGAAGAAGCCGGTAGTGATGGTGTTTCCCACAAGTCCTAGCCTTGAGGAGGTTTTGGTTGAGCTTCGAAGAAGGTTGAATTGGATGGAAGAAAGCGATGGAGTAGACTTAATCGGAAGGTATAATGTTGGGTATGGGCAACATATTCGTTGGAAGATAATGCCTCTTGATTCCGAGTTTCATTGGGAAGCATATAAAGAGAGTGTGTTGGCCTCACAAGATAAATCATTTGAGTTATTTGCCACAAAGGTTGTTCGTGCTCGGTTGCACATTGATTTGAATCGGTGTGCATCTTCATATGATGTTAGAAGGCCGGTTCGAGATTCAACACATGTCACTCCGGATGTGCATGACACAACAATGAGCCAACCTCCAATGACCCAATGTTTGAGCCCCGTCGGGAATGACCAAGTTGATAATGAAGACTTGCACATGGATGGTGGTGAGTTTGAGGGTGATGAATCGGAGGCTTATCTTCATGACAATTATGTTGGTGATGTTGAGGCAAATTGCATGGAAGAGGACATGGACCATGAGATTCCATACAATAGGGCTTATGCGTGGGACTCGGAGGATGAAGGCCCGGATGAAGAAATAGATGAGGATGGTTTGACGGCTAAAGAAGCCAATGCTTTCAAGAAGGTAATAGGCCGTAGTCACAAGACATCATTGTTTCGTGATCTAAGCCTAGCCGATAAGGCGATTGTTGATGGTGGGACAAGTAAAATTCTTGCACCAAGGTTAACTTCAAAGCGAGATACCAAAGCAAGTGTGTATGGTGTTAGTGAAGGAACAATCTTTGAAAGCTTGGCAGAACTTCAAATATGGGCCAAGGACTACGCGGTTAAGTTTCATTGGCCATTCTTTGTGGAGAAGTCAAACTCGAAAGTGCGTTATGTGGTCAGATGTGAGGAACACAAGAATCATTGCCCTTGGGTTATCCGTGCAAGATGTGTCAAAGGCGGGCCACAATGGAAGATTACAAGTTCCGTGTTTCACCATCGGTGTAGTGGCAAGGATATTGATGATGCTAATGTAAAGGATGATCACCGTCAATTGACCTCCAAATTCATTGCATATCGATTTTCAGCCTCCATAAAGATACTCCCGACATATCCCATTCGGGCTTTGATGGAGATGGTGAAGGAGGTTTTTGGGTACGAGGTGAAGTATGGGAAGGCATGGAAGGCCAAGCAAGCTGCCTTTGAGATATTGTATGGTGGTTGGGAAGAATCATACAACCGGCTCGCGATGGTGTTGAAAGCAATGGCGGCAGAAAATCCTGGCATGTACTATATGGTGGAGCCAGATGGCGTGAGAACAAGGATATACAACGATGCAACCGTTCGAATATTTGGACATGCATTCTGGACTTTTGAGCCATGCTTTAGGGCCTTCAAGCATTGTAGGCCTGTTATGTCTGTGGATGGCACATTTCTGACCGGCCAGTTCAAGGGCACATTGTTGATCGCCGTTGCTAATGATGGTGGTGACAAATTGGTTCCATTGGCGTTCGCTTTGGTGTCGGCGGAGAACAATGACAACTGGGAGTGGTTTCTTAGTTTAGTGAGGACCAAGGTAATTGGACCTCAAAGAGAGGTTTGCATCATCTCGGACCGCCACCCAGGGATACTCAATGCAGTGGAGATTGACATTCCAGGACATCATCGCGTGCATCATAGGTGGTGCATGAGGCATTTTGTGTCTAACTTTTACCGAGCATGTGGAGACAAGGAATTGTCTGACCTTCTTCATGATTGTTGTCTCGCATTCACCACTAAACATTTCGAGAAATTGTGGGACAAAGTGTATGCCAAAGCAAACAATGGTGGCAAATATTTCCTAAATAGGAATCTTGCCGATAAAGGAAAGTGGGCACGGGCTTTTGACAACGATGGAGTGAGGTACGGTGACATGACAAACAACATGGCTGAATGTTTCAACATGGTGCTAAAGGGTGTCCGTGCATTGCCGGTGACAGCAATAGTAGAGTATACATTCCAGAAGTTGAATGTCTATTTTCAAAAGTATAGTGAAGAAACATCCAACTTGATGTCCGGGAAAAACAAGGCCAAAAAGATGTACAAGTATCCACCAAAGGTCGACGATTGGATGGAATACCAAGCAAGAAAGGCGGATTCACACAAAATCCAGTCCTTTGATAACATAGAATTGATTTACCAAGTTGATGAGCATGGTGGAATGTCGTGTGACGGCGTGCCATATGGAGGTGGCTCCTTCAAGGTTTATCTCAAGATTGGCGCGTGTTCATGCGAGAGGCCTACATTGTATCATCTCCCGTGCTCTCACTTGATGGCTGCATCTCGCTTTAGAAATTTGAGTGTCAACATGACCAACAATGTAAGATTGGAGGAGTATTCGATCGATGCGGTCAAAAATACATGGGCTGCGAGGTTTCATCCCTATCTAGACCAATCTAAATGGCCGGAATACCATGGACCCCCACTATACCCTGATTTGGAAATGAAGGTGGTGACACGTGGAAGACGGAAGACAAAGCGTTTCTTGGGTGACATGGATGATTGGGGTGGTGGATTCCGTAAGGAATGGGGGAGCCAACATTTCGCAGAGCCTCGTGATATCAGCCGTTGCGGTGAATGTAACAACGAGGGGCACAATATTAGAGGTTGTAGCTCAAGGGGTAAAATAAAGAGATCAAAACGAGATGGTGATGGTGGTGTCAGCCACGGTGATGGTGGAGCTCAAGGACGTGGCCGTGGTGATGATGGAGCTCGAGGACGTGGCCGTGGTGACGGTGGTGCTCGAGGACTGGCCTTGCTGAACCGTGGTGATGATGGAGCTCGAGGACGTGGCCGTGGTGACGGTGGTGCTCGAGGACGTGGCCGTGGTGACGGTGGTGCTCGAGGACGTGGCCGTGGTGACGGTGGAGCTCGAGGACGTGGCCGTGGTGATGGTGGTGCTCGAGGACGTGGCCGTGGTGATGGTGGTGGTCGAGGCTTCGCTTATTGGCTTGGGGTGTGAAACTAATGTATGTGTGGAACTTATGTATGTCGTGAATCTTTTGGGTGGTCGAACTTATGTATGTCATGAATCTTTTGGGTGGTTGAACTATGTATGTGTAGAACTAATGTAAGTCCTGAACTTATGTATGTGTGGAATCAATGTATGTTGTGGTTGAACTTATGTATGTGTGGAAGTTATGATGAAAACTGAAACTATGTAAGTTAAAAAAAACAGAAACCACATAAGTTACAAAAAACAGAGAAGTGATTGTCATGGCGCCCTAACTTAGGGCGCCATGTTAGTAAGTACGGCGCCCTGTGCCAGGGCGTCATACATGGCGCCCAGAAAAAATGCATGGCGCCCCCAACATCAGGAGCTTGCAATCTTAGGACTTAGCCATTTTCGACGACCATGGCGCCCTGGGATAGGGCGTCATACATGGCGCCCAGAAAAAATGCATGGCGCCCCCAACATCAGGAGCTTAAAATCTTAAGACTTGCCATCTACACGACCATGGCGCCCTGGGCTGGGGCGCCGTGCTGGGCAACGCATGGCGCCATGGTCTGGGGCGCCGTTCTGTAGACCATGGCGCCTTGATCTGGGGCGCCATGCTGTCAAGTTCTGTTTCTTCTTCTTTTTCTGTTTCTGTTTCTGTTTTTGATTTTGATGAGATAGCTACAAAGTTTCCGACAATAAGTGTTGACAGACATAAATGACACTCATCAAAGTTTCCAACAAATAATTTCACGACATCAAGTTTTGGACAAATACTACAAGTCCTCGACAACCATAAGTTCACGACATCTAGTTTTGGACAAATACTACAAGTCCTCGACAACCATAAGTTCACGACATCTAGTTTTGGACAAATACTACATCAACTTGACGACAAATGCATCATTTCCTTCCTTTCCCCCTCTTAGCCGGTGCAGCATCCTTCCCCTTCACTAAGCGCCTTCTCCTCTGGAGCTGCGGCACCTCCTCTTCCTCCTCCTCTGAGGCGGCCTCGATCACCGGGTCCTTACGTGCCTTCCTTGCGTATTTGCCCGGAGTATACTTTCCACGCCTTTGACTAGGCTGAGGCGCATCGGGCATTTGCGAGGTGTTAATCTCATCATGCGTCTGTTCATCCCCCTCCTCCCCCTCGTCATCAACCGATTCGTCGCCTTGCTGCTGGGTGCCGCTTGATGATGATCTCGACCTCAAAGCAGTAGGGACTGCGACATCGGTGGAGCGGCAGCCTAGTAGAGCACCAAGGCCACGTGCCCAAGACTTGCTCCGCTATGAAATTGACATATCATGAAGTTAGGAGATATACCTCAAAAATGTGTATGGAAAGCAAATTATCAAATGTCATACCTCAACAAAAGCTTTAAGCTTGTTGTACGACTCTTCACCTGGAGGGTACTTGAGTGCCTCGCCGGCGTTGTTGACATGCTTCGAGAGCTCGTTTTGCTGTTGGACACAATAGGACAAATCATTTTGGCACAATGTAGGCAAGCATATAGATATAATGGTAACTTACCACAAAGCGGATAGTTGGCGCCGATTCATACCGTCTACCATCTCTAATAAGCCTGTTGTACTCAATATTGGCCATCCGGTCAAAACCTGGATTGGGTTCATGTAATATGTCCCCTGGCTGAAATGCGGGTGCGTTAAGTTGAGTACGTGCAACGGAACGAAACCACACAAGATAATTGTTGAATGCTTCCGTATCAAAAGGCCGTGGGGGAGGCTTAGAAGTGGGTTGACGCAATGAAAGCTCAATCTTATTGAGCTTCTGCTTGAACTCCTGGATATACATGTCATGCTCTCGATCCCATTTTTTTATACTCTTCTGCTTCATCTTGTCGAGACTGCATAGCATTTGGCAATGCATTTTCGTTACTATCTTCAAAACAATGGAGAAAGCATTTGAAGTGCTAAGCACTTACCTATGCAAATGTAGCGAAGTGTCCTTGTACTTCGGCGGGGTCTCTTGAAATAAGCCAAACTGTGTCATAACTCGTTGTGGCTGATAAAACTCAACAGCATAATAACAAATCAACGGGCAACGCATCCGCCATAAGTGTGCTTCCTGTAGACACTTTGGGTTAAGTCTGAAAGTAATAAAACCAGCTCCCCTACCAATGTTGCCCTCCGTTCCGTACGGTTCCCAAGTAACCTATAAACAAAGATTAAGAAAAAACTACATTGTTAGTATGATTTTTGGAAAACCGAAGAGACAAAGCAAGAAGCTACTAAGATAACCTGCTCCGGGGTCATGATGTCAAGCTCGTTGCAGTAGTGCAAATACATGGTCTTTGAATTGCCAACAAAACCTTCAACCTTGTCCCACTTATACGCCCATGTAGGCATACGGTCTGGGTCATGATGATCATCCCACGGATCGTAACCCTTTGGTGTCGGCCGCCCCACTGGCAAGTGCTCCCAACTCCAGATCGATAATAGAAGCATCGGACCACCGATGTTCGCTTCCTTTGACTCTACGACGTTTCTTGGATTCGCGCCCCTACGGCACGCCTCGTCTAGCTACACACAAACAAGAAATATGTCATTATAAACTAAAGAAAATTTCTACATGGTGAACACACTATTATAAGCAAAACTACTTACCTGACGATACAAAAAAGCCAACGCCGCCGTACCCAACTGAGTCCATGCTCCCACCCAGCAAACAGCTTAAGCCACATAAAGGAAGCGTTCACGCCAGTGCCGTCAGAGAAAAGAGTCCGGCTGACTACATACCACAAGTATGCCCTGGTATACTGCTGCACTGTTTCATCGTCCGCATCAGCCGGGCATTCCCCAAAGTGTTCAGCAATCCAATGATAACTTGCACCGGCGGACTTCCCTTGTACCCCTGGCTCCCTCCCTATGAGTCCAACCATAATCTCATGCCATCCATCAGAATCTGTGCTAAAACAAATAGGCTCTCCTTTGATGGGAAATCCAGTGATCAGAGACACATCCTGCAAAGTGACCGTCATCTCCCCAGCATAGAAGTGAAAAGTATGTGTCTCAGGGCGCCATCGGTCAACGAGTGCTGTGATCGCACAAGGGTTCATCTTCGGCATCGAACGAGACACGAGTGAGATGAAAGGGAGAAGCCCGGTCTTCCGGATATACTCCGTGTATCGCTCGTCATACTCCATTTTGTCATGAACCGAACCGGACCTCAGGTGAAGCTGATCAAAAATCCTTCCTTCTTCTGCCATGAACCGTCCACGATGCAATTGATCGTACGATGGATTGATAAGAGAGGCCATCCTGCAAATTACAAATGTATATGGTAAGCCCCGTTGTCATTTGCAAATATCCGCACTAGTGCAAAAACATACATACATGTGCAAAATTTCTACACTAATTCTTCTTCCATACACCATATATGTGCATAAAATTTTCTACAATACGATACACCATATATTTGCAAATATCCATCCATCCGCCTTCCTAATTTTACACTAATTCTTCCATACACCATATATGTGCGTACATATCCTAACCAAATTCATAGCACTTCCATAAAAATCCTAAATCATACATATCCTAAGCCATACATATCCTAAATCACACTAATCCCTAACACTATCACACCAAAATCCAATGATTATATCAAGAAAAGGATGAACTAGGGTTTCACCCAAATCAATCAAATGCGGAGATTTCAACCAATAGAAAGAGGGGAAAGGGAGGAGAATACCTTGGGGATTCGAAGGACAACCGGATCCACCGATCTTCGGCTCAGATCAGCAACACTTGAGTGGGTAGAGGGAGGGGCGAAATGAGGGGCGCCATGGTGGGGAAAGAAACAGAGGGAGAGGAGAAAGAACGAAGCAGAGGAGAAGGTGCGGGCGGCTGGTATGTGTGAAGGGGTATGGTGCCCTGGGCAAGGGCGTTATGCTGCTGAGCATGGCGCCCTGGCCAGGGGCGCCATGCTGCCGTGCCCTGCCAGCGTGGTAAGTCAGCGCTGACGCGTATGGCGCCCTTGACCAAGGCGTCGTGATGTCTAGCATGGCGCCCCGGGCGCGGGCGTCATGCGGGTAGGATCATTTTGTGAAATATTTTGAAAAGAGGATCATTTTGTGCTGAACTTTGGTCAAAGGGCCAGTTTTGTCATTTTTTACCACGTGGTCAGTCAAGAAAAACACGGCCGCATCTTACCATCGACAGAGAAGTACACAGGACCTGAATTCCCGCTGCTACCTATACACGTCAAATCAACAGGTTCCAAGTCTTGAGGGAATCATCCATACAGTATTTTGTGACGTGCAGACCGGGTCAAATCCAAGGAACCATCATGTACTACTTCAACTAGTAGTACTTACTACTAGTATGGATTACGTGAAGCTATTGTTTTAGTCTTCAGTTTTTGCGGCCACACCCAAAAACTAGTACAACATGCAGGCGCGTCTCTGCAGGCGCACAAACCGACGAGGATGGTACGTTGGATAATTTTGGACGAGCAGAATCCAGGATTGGACAGGAGGCACGACCGGGAAACGGACGCAGCCACGACCCGGATCCGAACCGACTCGCCTCGCTGTATTTCACCTGGCCGGCTTACTGCCTCGCTGCTGGAGCGCACGCCCGTTTCTTGAGCCGCCCTGCTCCGCCATGACCAAGCTTCAGGCCGTTGCCGCGCCACCAGAGTCGCCAAGCCCCTCGCTGGCTCCGGCTCTGCTGCCCCATTGCATCGGAGATGCCCCCGCTGATGCGGCTTCGTGCCGTTGCAGCCGCCCCGTACGACACCGTTTCTTCCGCCCCAGTGGTCGGTGTCGAGCCACCCGGCCTCGCGGCCGCCTCTGCTGTGACCACGTGCCCCCGCCGCAAACCGCCGCAGCCCTCGCGCTTGCCCCTGTTCGACCTTTCTGCAAGTCGGCATCGCCGCCACCTTGCTTCCGCGGTCGTGGTGTAGCCCGAGGTGTGACCTCCACTTCTGCTAGTCTCGGCCTTGAACCGCCGCGAGCCTCTGCCAGCTTCGCCCACGTCCTCGAAGCTTTGCCGGCCCTGGCGTGCCTCAGTCAACACTGCCGCCTCATTACCGCGGATCCGCCTGCGCTGAGCCGTCACCCCTCGCCTTGAGCTGCCGTGACCTCGTCTGCGAGTTACTCCGATCTCGTTTCCATCTCCTTCGAGCCGCCGTCTCCACGGCCCTGCTGCCGGCCGCTGTCGTTGCCTGTGCAGGCCGCCCCGTTCCCGCCGCTTCAAGCTGGACCAAGCCGCCCTGATGGCCTGCCTCCGAGTCGCTGCAGTCCTTCGAATCGCCGAGCTGCTGCGAGCCGCCACCTTCATCTCGCGCTCCCTTATGGTCTCCGTCGGGGCCGGTTATTCATCTCCGCGGTTGAACCGCCTCTGCAACGGCGCTGTTTTGAGTCGTTCGGCCTCGACCCGCCGCTCCGAGCCACGGCGTCCGCCTCAGCCGAGGCCTCGCGAGTCGCATCTGCCCTGGAGCTGCTTCCCTTGAGCCGCCACTCCACCTCCGCTGTGGGTGAGCCGCCCACTGCTCCGTTGACTCACCGTGACTCGCCATGGTTAAATCGCCGTTGCCTGAGCCGCGCCTGCCGCGCGATGAGCCGCCGGGGGCGTGTTGAGTCGCCCCTCCTCTGCGCACACTTATGCCGTAAAAACTGCAACTGCGGTGGTGAGGGACAGTGGTAAACTGCAGATGCTACTATTGCTCGTGTGTTCGTGCAGTACGGAGAATGCTAAAAAAATATCCATATGATGATAAATGTACACCAAGGGCAGACTACAAACGCTACTTGGCTAGTGCGTTGCATAGTGCTATCAGTACTAATTCCTACATGAAGATCTTGAAGTCATCATCAACCTTGCGGCTGAGTATCATCCAATAACAAATATCAGGATAATTATTCATGACAAGGTATTGTTATACCGTGGACATGAAGCGCGCGCCAGCATAACTTTGCACTGGCGTTCCTCCGGGCCATGCTGCTCGATGGATACACATGCAAGTCGCCGCCCCCACTGTTCGGTTTACATCTGTCCGCGCCTGCGGCCGACTCGTGCGTCCGCGCCGGCTTACAAACGTTGCGGTCGACTCGCCCGTCCGCACCGGCTTACAATGCCATGACCGACTCATCTGTCTGCTCCCACGGCCGACTCGCCCGTGATTGATTTCAGCTTCACCATAGTGATCATCAACTCCGCGGCAGATAATTTCCGGCCTAACATATCAGGTGAAATCCATCCAGTATATTTTTATATTACATATTAATTTTTTTAAAGTGCAATTACTCTGGCTTGCAAATTTTTTAATGCAGGACAAGTTGTCTACTACAAAAGGGACCGTTATGTCACTGAGTTGTTGAATGACTCATACCGGAAGTATATAACAAGTATTGCGAGGATCATCAACTCGCTTCAAGCTTCTGGTTTTACATAACTTTTAGCGTTCCGCTGTTCAACTATATGCCGGTTTATATCACGGTCAAGTATGGAGAATCTCAAGACAACTCCTCGAGTCGTCTTAAGACTCGGGGGCTACGATGACATGACTTAGCAAATTTTGCCAGATTCAAGAACCCCGGTCATTGGAGGGAAAATAACCCGGTCCCAGAGACTACTGCCATATTGATGAAAATTTAGAGGCCGTCAGAAAATTTCCGGCTTAAAAAGAAGGATTCCGGTTTAAAATCCGGCTCAAGAGAAATCTATCTCTCGCAAAGTTGTCAGCTCTCAATATCCGGCTCAACATCCGGTTCAAGAGGAATTCATCTCTCACAAGTTCGAGTTCTTAGAAGAAATTAAAGGTTGCCAAAGAGAACTTGCTGCCATGATGCGCGGTTCAAACATGGTTACCATGCCTTATTGGCTTATCATATTATGGGTCACTTGGGGGTTTCCTGTTCAATGAGCATAGCTGTGCTTATCTTCTTGATCCAGCTTACACACCTTGTTACAAATCACTTGGGGGCTTCCTGCCCAAGTCAAAGGTTACCAAAGAGAACTTGCTGCAGTGCGCAGTTCAAACATAGGTATCTTGCTTTGAGGGCTTATTATAGGTAACTGGGGGGCTTCCTGTTTAATGAACATAGCTATACTTACCCTCTTGATCGGCTTGGATGCCAGGTGTAAACACCAAATTCCGAGTTATCCTGCCTGTATGTCCTTGTCACTCCGCCCAGGTAATCCTGGAATGACCCGCCGTACTCTCAACAGTCAATCTTGCAATAAAGACCCTGAACTTGTCGAGGTTAAAATGGCGGTTGGTCATGTGAGGGCCGGCTTACGGGTTTGAACGAAGGATTAACTCAGTGGTTGTGCGGCCCATGAAAGCACTTGAAATTTCGGCTTGGCGGACTATGAAAGCCTTATTTTTTCTAATTTGTTATTTTCTCTGAACATTGTTTGGATTCATATCCTTATTCCATATTAACATATGATTTGAAAAAAATTAGGCCATGTAGCCTTAATCTTTATGACTCATATTGGAGCATATTTGGGGTTTTGATAACCCGTCCTGGCTTTGGACGTTAAGTCGTCATTATACTTTGGATTGCGCAATTGGAATCATGCGCTTATAAATCTTTGGGTTGTCACCCTCACTGGATATGGCAATGTAAGCTGGTAGTATGATCCAGATCTACAGGTATGTTTTTCATTGTTATATGAATATGCGAGGTTTGGTAACCCGCTGTGGCTTTTGATTATAAGTCGCCAGTATATTTCAGCTTTAATGGCCTTGATTCTAGTCTTTTACATAATTGCATAAGACTATATTATGTTTGGGTTATTACCCGCCCTGGTTTTCGACGTTAAGTCGCCAGGGCATATGTTGTTTAAACTTTGTGCAGGACATGCAGAGCTATGGTTTATATGAATCATTGCGTTTAAACCCATCATCTGGTCATCTAAAGATTTTGCTGGGTTATCCAGCTCCGGGTTATATTGCTCCATATTGAGTTTATTGAGGCTATAAGCCGCCAAAGTGATCTTTTCAAAAACTGGACATGACTATGAGCCGCCATGGATGGTTGGGTTATTTAACCCGCCCTGGATTCGAGCCTTAAAAGTCGACTCATGAATTATATTATTGTCCATATCTGCAATTTTTATAACATCTCTATTTGCAGGGGTTATCAATTCTTGATTTTTTACAAAGGCTATAAGCCGCCGGGTTGCATCCCAGAGTACAATGGATGCACATTAAGTCGCCGTCGGCTAAGAGCCGCCGGGTATTTAACTCTGGATTTGCTTATCAACAGGCAAAGTATTCAAATCTTTAATAGCCAACATGGCTGAATTTTTATTATGGTTATCAATAACCAGTATTATGATTGAGGTTTTCAAAGCCGCTTCAGAGCAATGGCTATTATTCCTTCATCCAAAAAATACCAGCTCACAGCAGAGAGCATGATGCAATATTGATATACAAAGCTTTCAGCAACATTATCCGGACAATGGATATGGTTTTATTTTATAATGGAAGGAATAGTCCCGAGTTGCTGCAGGCATACAACCCGACACTTGGGGGCTACATTATTCAGATCAAGATTATATCAAGTATGCAAGTCCCTTGTCACTGCAAGCATGTACCATGGCACTTGGGGGCTAACGCAAGTTGCTTTTCAAATTATCACATTGACAACAGACTCGGTTATTTCAGGAAGATGAGCCGGCCTTATATCCTTTTTCTAAGTCCCAGCCCAGTATTTTCTTACTGAGCCGGCCCTTGGGGGCTACACATTGCTCCTCAAATCTATATGATCAGATCTACAAAAATCCCTGCTCATTATTGCATAATGACCCGGCCCTTGGGGGCTACACTAGCTGAAGTTTTATAAGCATAAAGACTGTTATAAGTCCCTAATTGTTGCAGGCAAGACAACCAGGCACTTGGGGGCTACATATGTGGAACATTCAAATTATGACTGGTGACTCAGACGAATAATCTGGATTTCTCTAGAGTTGCAATATTTATATCGAAGCAAGTCTTAAAGCTATCACTACGTTCTCCTCTTAAGACTTGGGGACTACAGGTGATATGCATATAAGGGAGAAACATCTTCAAATTCTCAGTTTTGAGCAAACCAGCTACATTTACAAAATCAAGCACCAAGTCGCCATAAGATTGACCCGGTGTATGCAACAATCATGACCCGGCATCAGCAATAATTATGACCCGGCATCAGCAATAATCATGACCCGGCATCATCTGTTTTATAACCCGGCAGTTTTGGCAATTATAAACCGGCAAGGTCTACATCTTCAAGCCGGCTGAAAATCAGATCAGTATTTCAAGACCAATATTTTTGTCAAGTCAAGAGCATTGGAGGCCGGTTCAAATGGATTATTTTTCACAATATTTTTCTACAAGCAAATTGACTATGAAGTTGGCCTATTGACCCGGACTTTCCAGAATAAGGACATGAAAAGGACTTAAGGATGATCAGGTGCCGGCTCAGAAAAACTTTTAACCCGGAGCACAATCTATCAAATTTGTTCTTGTGTTTATTTTGCAGGATCAGCTTAACATGGATAAATCCAAATTAAACTGGGGGCTAATATCGGGGATATTCCCCGCGGGGTAACCGGCCGGATGTATGACCCGGATAGAGCTTGGCGGGTCACAGCGACTCACGGGTAACCCGCCTGAGCTCGGCGACTCATTAGTAACCCGGCGGGCGAGTCAGACGGATGACAAGGCCCAAGGCCTAGAAGGCCGGCTCATGTTATGGTGGGCCGGTTTAAGAGAAAAGGCATAAGGAATATTCCCTTACAAAGGAAGCAAGACTAGGACTCCACTTGTAATAGAGTAATCCTAATCCTACTAGGGCTAGTCATGTAACCCGCCCCTTCAACTTATATAAGGAGGGGCAGGGCACCCCAAGAGGGGGGAGTTGGACAAGTTAAGACAGGCAAGTCAATAGCTCTCGAGATAGAGGTAGCGAAAGAGCACCCATGTAATCGTGAGCATCACCATGATCAATATTAATGAAGCAGGATGTAGACTTTTACCTCCACCGTGAGGGGCCGAACCTGGGTAAAATCTCACGTCTCTCGTCCCACTCAACCCCTCTCAACCTACCACATAGATGCGTTGGCCTCACGACTAAGTCCTTTTTCACGAGGACATCTGCCGTGACAAATCTACGACAGCACTCGATAGTACGCTGCAGTGTCGTACAGATAAAAGGGATGTGATGTGCGGTGCTGGGGCCTGGTCATCGAGTCTTCCGATGATCCAGCGGGGCAACTGAGACAAGTGGGGTCACTGGGGTCTCTATCCAGTCTATTCTAAGCAGTTTAGGATAAACAGGTAATTATCAAAAGCAGGTTACAAAATCAGGTCATGCATCAGAATAGGTAAAGTAGTAACAGCAGCAATTCTAATGCAAGCACAAGAGAGAAGAGAATAGGCGATATAGGCATGCTCAAGGGGGGGTGCTTGCCTGGTTGCTCGGCGGCAAAAGCAGGGTCGTCAGGGGCGTAGTCGATCTCTGGAGTTGCGTCGATCTCAAGGACTATGTCGGTATCGGGATCTACCGAGAGAGAAAAGGGGGAAGAAATAGGTAAATACAAGGCAAACATATGCCACACAGAGCATGCAATGCTAACGTGCAGTGTAGGGTTGCCTAAAAGCATGTCTAAGTCATTTTAGTTATTTTAGGATTTAAGTTGGATTTATTAACCGGTGTATATGTACTATTCATCTATCGGAAACAGGCTAAAAGTTGGGGGTTCAGCTCCGTAGACGGTCCCGACACAGAAACAGACGGCACGATCGGATTCATCTCGTCGTTCTGAGCAACTTTGATGTATAAAATTTTTCCATCGGAGCTACAGTTTAATTTCTATGAATTTCTAAAGATTTTAGCAATTTCTGGAATTATTTTTATTATTTAAATTAACATTATCCGAAACAGTGCATTGTGACGTCAGCAGAACGTCATGATGACGTCAGCAGGTCAACTGACCGGCTGGCCAGGTCAAACCTGACATGTGGGGTCACTGGGACCCACATGTCAGTGACTGTGGCACTAACAGAGGGGTTAGTCTAACCTAATTAAGTTAATTAGTGGGTGGGGCCTATTGTCAGTGGGTGATTAGTGTCTTAACTAACTAATTAACTAATTAACTGACTAACTATTTATTTTAATTCGTTTAATCAGGCGGGACCCACAAGTCAGTGGGCCATGGCGCCCAGTCAGCAATTGACCCAGTCAACTGGGTCAACTGGGGCTCGTGGGGCCCGCGATCAGTGACTCTGAGGTGGGACCCACTGGCGCCAGGTCAGCACGGCGGCCGGAGCGACGCCGGCGACCATTTCCAGCAGCGGCGCGGCTCGTGATCCGCCGGAAATCGGCCACAGGCCATCATTTTGGCCGCGGGAGGTCGCGTTCGAACGCGCATGAGGTGGCGCATCCAGCGGTGATACTGGTTCGGCCGGAGACGGGCTAGGTCGACGGCGGTGAGCGGCGAGGCGGACGCCGGAGTTCAGCCAAATGCGGGATCGGAGCTGGGGTGCGTTTGTGGGCAAACTAAGCGGCTAGGCGAGGCCTAAGCGGTGCGGCAAGTGCAACGGTGGCATGCACGGGACCCTATGGTCGCCGTGGCCACGCCGGCGACGAGGCCAGGCGGCGGAGGGCTCGGCCTAACGCCGGAGCAGGGGCTACGGGCGGCTGGAGGGGGTAGGGAAAGGCGCATTTGGCGCAGGAGCTCACCGCGGGGGCGTAGGGACTAGGCAGTGAGCTCGGGAAGGCACGAGGTAGCCAGAATCCTCGCCGGAGCTGTGGTGGCCGAAGGAGGAAGAAGAGCTCGGGGAGCTTGATGCAGAGGCTCCCGGCTCCAATGGCTTGGACCGGATGACGCGGAGGACGACGGCGGAGCGCTACGTCATCGGGGCGAGGCGAGGGATCGCCGGAGAGCGCGGGATCGAACGGTGTGGCGACGGCGGCTTTCGGGTGAGTGGGGAAAAGGGAGAGGTGAGGCGCGGGCGAGCGTCTGAGGGGCTAGGGTTTGCGGGGACGGGCGAGGGGCTCTCGGGCGAGGCCATATAGGCGTCGGGGAGCCGGCGGATGAACGACGCGCGGCGGCTGTCGCCGTGTCGGCGCGCGCGCGCGACAGCGCGCGATGAGGAGGGAGATGAGCTAGGTGGGCTGGGCCGGATCCTGTAGCAGCAGGCCTAAGTGCACAGTAGCACTAGGCCCTTTTCTATTTTCCTATTTCTGTTTCTGTTTTTTAAATTGTCTGGCACCTAAAGGATTTTTATAAAATATGAGACATGGTCCAAATATTACAGTGTATTATTACCTATTACCAAAAACTAGTTTGGGTGAAATACTATTTCATATTTAATTTAGATTAATTAAAAGGTTATTAAACGTTGCTTTTTGCCACTGTTTGAGGTTGTTGGAGTCACTTAACTAATTCTGTAAACATTGATTACAATTTTATAATTGCCTCTGGATTATTTTCTACTTAATGAACATTTTTCCAGTAGTTTTTGTGCAACTTAATATTTTCACATGCATTTGAAATTAAATTTGAATTTGGAATTGAAATGAGATATGATGCAAATGATGATCATGCACTATTGAGCAAGGTGATTTGGCATTATCAAAATGGTAATCACTGTGGCCATTACATAGGGATGTTACAATTCTCCTCCACTATAAGAAATTCTCGTCCCGAGAATTCAGGAGGTAGAAGAAAAGAGGTCGGAGTATTCCTTGCGAAGATGATCCTCGCGTTCCCAAGTGGCTTCATCTTCAGTATGATTCGACCACTGTACCTTCAGGAACTTGGTAACCTTCTGACGGGTTCGACGTTCAGCTTCATCGAGAATGCGGATCGGATGCTCCTTATAGGATAGGTCATCTTGCAATTCGAGCATCTCGTGATCCACTGCTCTGTGCGGAGACTCCTTGAAGCAATGACGAAGTTGCGACACATGGAAGACGTCGTGGATATGTGAGAATTGCGGCGGTAACTCCAGTTTATATGCCACCTGACCACGTCCGGCAACAATGCGAAAGGGACCAATGTAGCGGGGAGCTAACTTGCCCTTGATTCCGAAACGGTGAGTGCCCTTCAGAGGAGTGACTCGCAAATAAGCTTGATCACCAGGTTGATAGATCAAACCCCATCGTTTGCGATCATAGTTGCTCTTCTGGCGGTCCTGAGCCGCCTTGAGATTTTCTCGGATAATACGGACTTGCTCTTCGGCGTGTTGGATAATATTCGGGCCAACGAGCGGTCGTTCCCCAGTTTCTGACCAGTTCAAAGGGGTTCGACACTTACGTCCATAGAGTACTTCGAAGGGGGCCATTTTCAAGCTGGCTTGATAGCTGTTGTTATAAGAGAAGTCAGCATACGGAAGAGATTCTTCCCACTTCTTGCAGAAGGAAATAACACAAGCTCGCAGCATATCTTCAAGCACTTGATTGACTCGCTCGACTTGGCCTTGGGACTGGGGGTGATAAGCTGAACTCCAGGTAATATGAGTTCCCATAGCTTCTTGGAAAATTTCCCAGAACTTAGAAGTGAAAAGGCTGACACGGTCCGAACTGATCTCTTACGGAATACCGTGGAGTGAAACAATTCTAGAGATATACAACTCTGCTAACTGACTAGCAGTGATAGTCTCCTTAACTGGCAGAAAGTGAGCAACCTTTGAGAATCGGTCAATGACGACAACAATAGCATCATGACCCTTCTGAGATTTAGGAAAACCAGTAATGAAATCCATTTGGACCTTGTCCCATTTCCGTTCAGGAATATCAAGGGTTTGCAGAGTTCCAGCAGGTCTTTGATGTTCTGCTTTAATGCGGCGGCAAACGTCACACTCAGAAACATAACGAGCAATGTCTCGCTTCATATTAGGCCACCAGTATCTCTGACAAATGTCACGGTACATCTTTGTGCTACCAGGATGAATTGACAGAGGAGTGTCGTGAGCTTCTTTCATAACGTGCTCCCTCTCATCCTTGAATTTGGGTACGAAGAGACGGCGTTGGAAGAATAGGATCCCATCATTATCAAGATGAAATTCCGACGGCTTTCCTTTTTCGAGGTATCGCTTAATCCTTTCTACTTCAGAGTCATACCTTTGCATAATCTTAATGTTGTGCTCAAGATCCGGTTCAACAACCAGGGTATTGAGATAACCCTGTGGAACAATATGGAGGTTCAATTTGCGAAGCTCTTCATAAATAACAGGTTGTGCTTCCTGAACCATAAGGTTGCTGCAATAAGCCTTGCGACTCAAAGCATCGGCCATTACATTAGCCTTGCCAGGGGTGTATGAGATATTCATATCATAATCGGCTATTGTCTCGAGCCACCTTTGTTGACGAAGGTTCAGATCTGGTTGAGTATATAGATACTTCAAACTCTGATGATCCATGTATATCTTGCAACGGTTACTGAGAAGGTAATGTCGCCATAGCTTCAGAGCATAAATAACCGCAGAAAGTTCGAGATCATGCACTAGATAATTGTCTTCGTGAGGACGCAATTGTCGAGATCCATAAGCAATCACGTTGCGCTCTTGCATTAGGACACAGCCTAATCCTTGACGAGATGCATCACAGTATATCATGAAATCCTTGCGAGTATCCGGGGGAGCTAGCACTAGGGCAGATGTCAACTTATCTTTTAGCGTCTGAAAGCTTTCTTGACATTTTTCTGTCCACTCAAACTTAACACCTTTGTGGAGCAGGTCAGTTAGTGGCTTTGCAATCTTGGAAAAGTTCTCAACAAACCGACGGCAATAACTAGCGAGTCCGAGAAGACTCCTGACTTGTTTAACATTCTTCGGGGGAGTCCAGTCAAGAATAGCCCGTACTCGCTCGGGGTTAACAGCAATGCCATTCTTGGAAATCACATGGCCAAGGTAGGTCACTTCAGATAACCAGAATTCACACTTAGAGTACTTGGCGTAAAGCTGGTGTTCCCGAAGCTTCTCCAGTACAGGGCGAAGATGTTCAGCGTGTTCCTCTTCATTCTTGGAATATATAAGGATATCATCCAAATAAACCACGACGAATTTGTCGAGGTAATCCATGAAGATATAGTTCATCAACCGGGAGAAGGTTGCTGGAGCATTGGTTAATCCGAAAGACATAACGGTGTACTCGTATGAGCCATAGCGAGTCACGAAAGCGGTCTTCGGAATATCCTCCTTACGAACTCGGATCTGATGATAATCCAACCTCAAGTCGAGTTTCGAGAACATAGAGGATCCAGCAAGCTGATCATAAAGATCATTGAACCGGGGCAGTGGGTATTTATTCTGGATTGTGGCTTGGTTAATGGGCCGGTAATCCTCGTAGACCATGTACTCGGGGTACCAGCGGTAGCCCAGTCTGGTCAGGAGGGCGATCAGGACAGCTGGAAAACCAGGGGCATCATGAGCCCAAGTGCGAAGCACAAGCTGCGTCGCAGGGCGTGGTGGAAACAATCGATCCATCTGAAACAGAGGAAATTCAGGATTGTCAAATGACAATGAGAAGTATAATACAACTCGGAGAGAAAGGTTAAACAAAACAATGGAAAGGAAAATGATTATCAGACTAATCAGATCAATGGTAAGGAAGTCAGCACAGATATCCAGCTCTCCGGGTAGACAAGATTTACGAGATCCTAAGTGTCGGCGTTAGTAAAATCTTTAACCCGAATAGAAGAGAGATCAGAGTCCCAGAGTATAGACGAGGAATAAAAGATACTAATACCACCCAGTTGGCGACGTGGGCCCGTAAGCCACACGGCCAAGTTAGTAAAACAGTTTTTCGGATACTAGACTCAACTTTGGCCAAGGAGTTGGAAAGGGGGTTCCTACAGGCAGTCGGCTCTGATACCAACCTGTGACGCCCCAGGCTTAATCGTGCACTAATCATACACGCAAATACACACGATCAAGCCTAAGGACTCACTTGAAGGAATCACAACACAACTCTAAAACATAAATAAAGTCATACAAGCTTTATATTACAAGCCAGGGGCCTCGAGGGCTCGAATACATAAGCTCGCATACAAGCGTCAGCGGAAGCATCAGATATCTGAGTACAGATATGAAATAGAAACAGATAAGCCTTTAGAAAGGCGGGGCAAAACAAAAGCTACGATCGAAAGGCGCAGGCCTCCTGCCTGGGACCCTCCGAACCTACTCCTGGTCTTCTCGCCAGCTCGTAGTAGTATCCAGCCTCGGTGTAGTAGTAATAGTCGTCGGCGGGGCAACTGTCTCAGGGGCTCCTTCATCTGGTTGCATCAAACGGATATGGGGAAAAAGAGGAAGCAAAGCAACCGTGAGTACTCATTCGAAGTACTCAGCAAGCAAGGATCTACACTACATATGCAACATTATCAAAGGAAGGTTGTATATATGGACTAGGCTGCAGAAATGCCAGAATAGAGAGAAGGCCTAGTCCTATCGAAGACTAGCATCTTCAGCGGTCTTGCAGCATTAGAAGAGTGTAGATTAGTACAGCAAAAGTAGTAGTAGCATTAAGTATCAACCTCGGCTAGAGATCCTTTCTCGACTCCCTGCGAGAAAGCAATCCCAAAGCCCTAGTATCCATATCTCATCTCAAGTATCCAGCTCTAGTTGTATCGATCTGGATACAACTCCGAGCGCCCGTTACCAAGGATCCGGCTATGCATAGATTAGTTCTTCCCTACAGGGGTGCACCAACTTACCCTCCACGCTCGCTTAACTCCGGCCAGACACACTTTTCTGGGTCATGATCGGCCTCGGCCAAACGACACACCGCAACCCTGCCTAGAGCTCAGCAAAGAGGTCCCCGTCGGTGTATATCCTAAGCGCTCAGGGGTCTTGGGCCATCGCCCTGTGCACTCCGGGTCATTGCGTGCAGGGCGGGTCCAGGCTCTACCACTACAGGATGGTGCCGGCCCAGCCCGGCCGCCATGCTGAACTGGGCGTCTGACAAAGCTTTCGGCTGATGCATACGATGCAGAGTGCCCATAACTTTTCCCGCGTGATGGTTAGTGCTATCGGGCCAGAGGCCCACTCAGATCACATATCCAAATCGTTAGTGTATTGGTAGCGCGGTAACGAGTAGAGACTCACGATCGATGTGACCTCATCGCCCCGTCTCGAGGACTGGCGGCAAGGGCTAAGAATGCCCGGCCACGCCTCGTATTTATCTCTCGGGCACCCTCCAGGTCAACCCGTCTCCACATCACTCGCGGGTACCCCTCAGAGTCGACCCGCCTTTCCAAGTAACAGTAGTAAAGCCCAAGTAACCGTGTGTCCATAACATCAAGGGAATCCGAGGTATCACCCTCGTTGGATTCCTACTCGATGTATCCATCAAGGTGAACTCGGAGGAATCACCCTCGATGGGTTCACACTTGAGGTGTTGCACGACAACGTCGTTATCGGAAGTGGTGAAGGAGGAATCACCCTCGATGACCACGACCGAGTAACTACTCTACAGAGTTATCATCGGAAGTGCTTACGAGGTATCACCCTCAGCACTCGATAGTACGCTGCAGTGTCGTACAGATAAAAGGGATGTGATGTGCGGTGCTGGGGCCTGGTCGTCGAGTCTTCCGATTATCCAGCGGGGCAACTGAGACAAGTGGGGTCACTGGGGTCTCTATCCAGTCTATTCTAAGCAGTTTAGGATAAACAGGTAATTATCAAAAGCAGGTTACAAAATCAGGTCATGCATCAGAATAGGTAAAGTAGTAACAGCAGCAATTCTAATGCAAGCACAAGAGAGAAGAGAATAGGCGATATAGGCATGCTCAAGGGGGGGTGCTTGCCTGGTTGCTCGGCGGCAAAAGCAGGGTCGTCAGGGGCGTAGTCGATCTCCGGAGTTGTGTCGATCTCAGGGACTATGTCGGTATCGGGATCTACCGAGAGAGAAGAGGGGGAAGAAACAGGTAAATACACGGCAAACATATGCCATACAGAGCATGCAATGCTAACGTGCAGTGTAGGGTTGCCTAAAAGCATGTCTAAGTCATTTTAGTTATTTTAGGATTTAAGTTGGATTTATTAACCGGTGTATATGTACTATTCATCTATCGGAAACAGGCTAAAAGTTGCGGGTTCATCTCCATAGAGGGTCCCGACACGGAAACAGATGGCACGATCGGATTCGTCTCGTCGTTGTGAGCAACTTTCATGTATAAAGTTTTTCCATCGGAGCTACAGTTTAATTTCTATGAATTTCTAAAGATTTTAGCATTTTCTGGAATTATTTTTATTATTTAAATTAACATTATCCAAAACAGTGCATTGTGACATCAGCAGAACGTCATGATGATGTCAGCAGGTCAACTGACCTGCTGGCCAGGTCAAACCTGACATGTGGGGTTACTGGGACCCACATGTCAGTGACTGTGGCACTAACAGAGGGGTTAGTCTAACCTAATTAAGTTAATTAGTGGGTGGGGCCTACTGTCAGTGGGTGATTAGTGTCTTAACTAACTAATTAACTGACTAACTATTTATTTTAATTCATTTAATCAGGCGGGACCCACATGTCAGTGGGCCACGGCGCCCAGTCAGTAGTTGACCCAGTCAACTTGGTCAACTGGGGCCCGTGGGGCCCGCGGTCAGTGACTCTGAGGTGGGGCCCATCGGCGCCAGGTCAGCACGGCGGCCAGAGCGACGCCGGCGACCATTTCCAGCGGTGGCGCGGCTCGGGATCCGCCGGAAATCGGCCACATGCCATCATTTTGGACGCGGGAGGTCGCGTTCGAACGCGCACGAGGTGGCCCATCCAGCGGTGATACTGGTTCGGCCGGAGACGGGCTAGGTCGACGGCGGTGAGCGGTGAGGCGGACGCCGGAGTTCAGCCAAACGCGGGATCGGCACTGGGGTGCGTTTGCGAGCAAACTAAGCGGCTTGGCAAGGCGTACGCGGTGCGGCAAGTGCAATGGTGGCATGCACGGGACCCTATGGTCGCTGTGGCCACGCTGGCGATGAGGCCAGGCGGCGGAGGGCTTGGCCTAACGCCGGAGCAGGGGCTACGGGCGGCTAGAGGGGGTAGGGAAAGACGCATTTGGCGCAGGAGCTCACTGCGGGGGCGTAGGGACTAGGCAGCGAGCTCGGGGAGGCGCGAGGTAGCCGGAATCCTCGCCGGAGCTGCGGTGGCCGAAGGAGGAAACAGAGCTCGGGGAGCTTGATGCAGAGGCTCCCGGCTCCAATGGCTTGGACCGGATGACGCGGAGGATGACGGCGGAGTGCTACGTCATCGGGGCGAGGCGAGGGATCGCCGGAGAGCGCGGGATTGAACGGCGCGGCGACGGCGGCTTTCGGGTGAGTGGGGAAAAGGGAGAGGTGAGGCGCGGGCGAGCGTCTGAGGGGCTAGGGTTCGCGGGGACGGGCGAGGGGCTCTCGGGCGAGGCCATATAGGCGTCGGGGAGCCGGCGGATGAACGACGCGCGGCGGCTGTCGCCGTGTCGGCGCGCGCGCGCGACAGCGCGCGATGAGGAGGGAGATGAGCTAGGTGGGCTGGGCCGGATCCTGTAGCAGCAGGCCTAAGTGCACAGTAGCACTAGGCCCTTTTCTATTTTCCTATTTCTGTTTCTGTTTTCTTTTCTGTTTTTTAAATTGTCTGGCACCTAAAGGATTCTTATAAAATATGAGACCTGGTCCAAATATTACAGTGTATTATTACCTATTACCAAAAACTAGTTTGGGTGAAATACTATTTCATATTTAATTTAGATTAATTAAAAGGTTATTAAACATTGCTTTTTGCCACTGTTTGAGGTTGTTGGAGTCACTTAACTAAGTCTGTAAATGTTGATTACAATTTTATAATTGCCTCTGGATTATTTTCTACTTAATGAACATTTTTCCAGTAGTTTTTGTGCAACTTAATATTTTCACATGCATTTGAAATTAAATTTGAATTTGGAATTGAAATGAGATATGATGCAAATGATGATCATGCACTGTTGAGCAAGGTGATTTGGCATTATCAAAATGGTAATCTCTGTGGCCATTACATAGGGATGTTACACCAACTCCGCGTGCTTTGATTCTAGGCCGTGAAGGCGGTCTGCTTCCTGCTTCCTCTCCTCCTCCTCCAGCTTCCTCTTCTGCTCCTCTTGCTGCTTCTTTCTCGCACGGCCTCTGTAGTCGGCGTTCCAGTCCGCAAACCCCTCAAACCACGGAACAACGCATTTGCCTCATGTTCTTCCCAGGTGTTCAGGATTCTTCAGGGCGCGCGTAAGCTCGTCGTTCTCTCTGTTGGGCTTGAACACCCCCGTTTGAGCCTCTTCTATTGCAACAAGTAAACTGACATCGGCTCCTTTAAGACTTGCCCGCTCCAAAACCTCGCCTGTCTTTGGGTCCAACGTCCCCCCATGCGCATAGAACCAAGTCCTGGACCTAGGGGGCCAGCTCAATGTAACTGGAGTGACCCCTGCATCCATCATCTCTTGCTCAGCGAGATCCCACTTAGGCTGGGCCACCTCGTAGCCACCTGGCCCCAGCTTATGGTGCCACTGCTTTTTCGCGGCATTAATCTTGTTTTTTCTCAACCATTCCTGAGCTACTTCCGATTCCTTAAATTTACGAAAGCGTCCCAGTGAGCTATTGCCTTCTCCAGTGTTCCCTTGAATTCTGGAGTCTGCTTTCCTCCTTTCACGTACGCGGCCCATATAGTTTTCTTGTGGTTGTTGAATGCTATCACCATCTTCTTAAGAGCACAGTTCTTGACTTTCTGCAGATCTGCATCTGTCAAATGATCTGGTAGGGTGAAATGTGACATGAGCGATTCCCAAAGCCGATCTTTTGTTCTTTGGTCGACAAAAGTAACATCTGGATCTTCCTTTGCTGGCTTTTTCCATTCTTGAATGGAGATCGGGAATTGGTCCCTGTCAATAACTTCGCATTGACGAATGAACTTGTTCGCATTCTTCTTAGGTTCGCGCGGTTCGCCATTAGGTTTGATGGCATCGATGTTGTACTTTACGCCATCCTTCAACTTTTTGGCCGGGCCTCGAACTGTCCTGCTGCTTGTAGAAGATTTGCTCTATCCGGAGGGCTAAAAGAAGAAAGATCGATTCGTTAATATATATACAAATCAATTAAAACATGTGATGATCACCTGATGCCTGCTTATATAAATATACCTCGCCGGTCTTTGTCATTTGAAGAACAACATTTCCTTCGTCGTCATTGTTCTGGACTTCATCTATTTGTTCGTCTTCATCAAACATCATACCCTCACCGGTATGGTTCAGATATTGCAAGTCGTCATCTTCTTCATTCCCATCTGGGCTCGGGGAGCGTATGATGTCGAACAGAGTCTCTTCTCCTTCTCTGCCGGTATTGTCCATAGCTTTTATTTAACTAATCCAGAAGAAAGATAAAACAATTTAGTATTCAAATTAGAATGCATGAATGCAATCAATAAGGAAAAACTTAATCATAGTAGATAATATGCATCTCGAATCATCCAGATAATTAATATGCATCATCGAATATAATCTCAAATACATCGTCTCGAATATTATCGAATAATATAATCTCGAATACATCGTCTCGAATATTATCTCGAATACATCACTAGCTAATACAGATCGAATATTATCGAATAATCTAGTTCACTCGCGGTGGACACCCAAAGAGAAGGAACCATCACAGGATCATAGCTCGGGTGAGAACCCTGAAGAACCTGTTAGGTATTGGAGAACCTGACGTCCAACGCAACCATGTAGCGACGGACGTGCTCGTCCTCCTCCCTGACACGGTGACGTACCACCTCCGCGGGGGACGCCAGCCTCCGGATAGGATAATTAGCTTTTTGGTACGAAGTTCATCAAGAGCCTTCCGAATATCGCTATTTGGAAGGCCTTTGCTGAACTTCGTACCAAAAAGCGAATTATTCTATCAGGAACTCCGTTCCAAAACAACTTTGTAGAGCTTCGTACCATCATGCGCCTGTTACTTCCGGCTAATGATGAAGCCATGAATTTCTTCAATACTTTGACATACAAGACAACGTGACATATAGAAGGGTACGTAGATGAGATCAGAAAAAAATTGGATCAACTTGTGCATATTCATAATGGGGGCATTCTTGATAAATCCCTTATTAAGACTATAAGAGAATCTATTGTGTACTATACATACATATACTAATTAATTGCAAATACATAACAAACTTTTGCAAATACAACATTAAAATATGCAACTTTTGCAAATACTAATTGCTATACATTGGATCAAATGTCAAAATTCATCAACTTTTTTCTATACATTGTATTCTTACATATATATATACTAATTTCTATGCATATTGGATCAAAATGCAAAATGTCAAAATTCCTCAAATGTCAAAATTTCTTAACTTTTTTCTATACATCTAATCATCTAGTGAAAAAAAATGTATATCACAAACATCAGTGAAAATTTATCTTTTGCAAATTCGATCTATGCAAATTTAACTTTTTTTAAATGGTTGATTGTGATTTTTGTAATTCTTTTCACTGATTTGCAAATACATAAACTAAAAAACATTCAAACATTTATATATCTAGCATTTCTATATAACTAAAAGGTAAAAAAAAAAAACACAAACAACTTTCTAAAACAAAAGAAAAAAAACAAAAAAATCAATAACATCATATAACTAAAAGTAAAAAAACTAAAAAAACAGGCATCTAACATTTCTATATAACTAAAAGTATAAAAAACTAAAAAACATTCATCTAACATTTCTATATAACTAAAAGTATAAAAAACTAAAAACCATTCATCTAACATTTATATATCTAACATTCATCTAACATTTCTATAACTAAAAGTATAAAAAACTAAAAAATAGAAAAACAGAAAATAAGAATATGTGTGTGTGTGTGTGTGTTCGTGCATGTGTGTGTGTGCGGGCTCGATGGGAGGGGCGGCCATGGCGGCAGGGGTCACAGCGGGGCGACGGCCGGCGAGGCGAGGCGAGTCGTCGGCGACTGCAACGGCGACGGCGACGGCGACGGCGCGCGAGGTCGAGGAGAGGGGCGGCGCGTCGGGGGCGGCGACGGCGTGGGCGGCGCGTCGGGGGCGGCGATCTCCTCTGTGTAGTGGTCGAAGAGACGAAGAAAGCAGAGGGAAACTGAAAAATTTCAAATGCTCTATACACCAACCGGGACTAAAGGTCACTTTGGCCAGCCGAAGCGGCGGGAAGCGCAGGCCTTTAGTCGCGGTCTTTAGTCGCGGTTGAAGCCACCAACCACGACTAAAGACCCCCCTTTAGTCGCGGTTGGAGCCACCAACCGCGACTAAAGGCCTGTGCTTCCCGTGTCCAATGTTTAGTCCCACCTCGCTAGTTGAGAGGAGGTCGCACCGGTTTATAAGCCTCGCCGCGGCAACCGTATCGAGCTCCGCTCTAAGCAGGCCTTTGTGGGCCTATTGAAACTGTGCTGCCCTGTGGGGCCTACAGGGCCGTACGGGCCTGCATCCTGTCCCAAGTAGAGGTTGGGTTTCTAGTCGTATGCAGGCCGTGGCGGTCCAGTAGACGGGCTTTTTTTATTTTTCTGTTTTTTTCTGCTTTATTTATTTTCTTTTGTTTCTGAGTTGTTTTTTGCTTTATTTAGAGTTTCTTTGTGAATCTTTTTGCTTTAGGTAAAAAAAATTATAAACTTTCTTTTAGTGCTTGTAGTTTTCAAATTTGGATAGTTTAAATTTGAATTAATTGAATTTTGTGTGAATCACTAGTTTGTGAATAACTTTACTTTAAAAATATATTTTTCAGTGATTCTTTTTTCCGCTGTTTAATATTAGTGTGTTTTATCATTATATTCAATTTGGTAATTCTTAGGTTATTTTAAAAAAAGAAATACCTTTGTAACAAATGAGTTTTCGTCCGAAACCCTGATACTTCGAAAGAGATTGTTCATTTTGTACACGAAGTGCATCCAGTTTCTGCCGTAACCCTCTCAACTTTTTAGCACATGCTATGTGGGTGAAATGATGATACCATGCCAACTTTCAACCTTTTCAGAGTTCATTTTGTTGTGCTTTCCAATTTCAGGGTCATTTAGCTAAAAAAATCAGTAAATGCATGAAAAATAGCAAATGAAGTCAGAAAGGGTTGAAAATTGATGACGTGGCTTTGAATGGTGCATACTGAATGCACAAAAAGTCTGGAGTTGAAATAAGTTTAAAAAAATGAAATGCCTTTGTAACAGATGAGTTTTCGTCCGAAACCCTGATACTTCGAAAGAGATTGTCCATTTTGTATACGAAGTGCATCTAGTTTTTGCCGTAACCCTCTCAACTTTTTAGCACATGCTATGTGGATAAAATGATGATACCATGCCAACTTTCAACCTTTTCAGAGTTCATTTGTAGTGTCTTTCAATTTCAGGGTCATTTAGTTCAAAAAAATCAGTAAATGCATGAAAATAGCAAATGAAGTCAGAAAGTGTTGAAAATTGATGACGTTTGTCCGAAGCACATAAGTACATGTTTCAAATGCCAAAATACATAAGCACCCTAACTATTACAAAGATTCCCTCCGGTTTGTCCAAAGTGGGACTTTCCAGATATATAAGTCTGGAAACTCACTAGAGAAGAAAGTGATGACAGTGAAGCCGGTCACATCCCAGAGTGGGATCTTTGGGTGTAAAACTTTTTCTTCGCGTGTGTCCCTTTGCGCCGTAACCATGGACAATCTTCATCATTTAACTGGATGCTCGGGTCAATATTCACTGTGAAGGGAGCAATTTCATGAAACTTTTCATAATCTTCTGACATGTCTGTCTTGTCATCCACTCCCACGATGTTTCTTTTCCCTGAAAGAACTATGTGGCACTTTGGCTCATCGTATGATGTATTCACTTCCTTATCTTTTCTTTTTCTCGGCTTGGTAGACATGTCCTTCACATAGAAAACCTGCGCCACATCATTGGCTAGGACGAATGGTTCGTCTGCGTACGCAAGATTGTTGAGATCCACTGTTGTCATTCCGTACTGCGGGTCTTCCGTTACCCCGCCTCCTGTCAGATTGACCCATTTGCACCGAAACAAAGGGACCTTCAAACCACGTCCATAGTCAAGTTCCCATATCTCCTCTATGTAACCATAATATGTGTCCTTTCCCCTCTTGGTTGCTGCATCAAAGCGGACATCACTGTTTTGGTTGGTGCTCTTTTTATCTTGGGCGATCGTGTAAAATGTATTCCCATTTATATCGTACCCTTTGAAAGTCATTATATTCGAAGATGGTAACTGGGACAGCAAGTACAGGTCATCTTCAACAGCGTCGTCATGCATGGCACGTGTCTGCAACCAACCGGCGAAAGTCCCCGTTTGTTCACGTGTAATCCAGTCGTCAGACTGCTCCGGGTGTTTGGAGCATAGAATATTCTTGTGTTCCTTGATATACGGAGCCACCAAGGCAGAATTTTGTAGAACCGTGTAGTGTGCTTGAGTGAGAGAATGCCCGTCCATACATATTATTGCTTTCGGTCCTAGCGTGCCATTTCCACCAAGACTGTCCTTATGCCGCGATTCAGGAACACCAATCGGCTTAAGTTCAGGAATAAAGTCAACACAAAACTCAATGACCTCCTCATTTTCATGGCCCTTGGAGATGCTTCCTTCTGTCCTAGCACGGTTATGAACATATTTCTTTAAGACTCCCATGAACCTCTCAAAGGGGAACATATTGTGTCGAAATACAGGACCCAGAACGGCAAGCTCTTCGCATAGGTGAACTAGGACGTGCGTCATGATATTGAAGAAGGATGGTCGGAACACCAACTCGAAACTGACAAGACATTGCACCAAATCATTCTCTAACCTTGGTATGATTTCTGGATCGATTACCTTCTGAGAGATTGCATTGAGGAATGCACATAGCTTCACAATGCCTAATCGAATGTTTTCCGATAGAAGCCCCCTCAATGCAACCGGAAGCAGTTGCATCATAATCACGTGGCAGTCATGAGACTTTAGGTTCTGGAACTTTTTCTCTGCCATATTTATTATTCCCTTTATATTCGATGAGAAGCCAGACGGGACCTTCATATTGAGCAGGCATTCAAAAAATATTTCTTTCTCTTCTTTGGTAAGAGCGTAGCTGGCATGACCCTGATGTATGCCGTCTTTTTCGTGCATACATTGCTGGTCCTCCCGTGCCTCCGGTGTATCTTTTATCTTCCCATACATGCCCAAGAAACCAAGCAGGGTCACGCAAAGATTCTTCGTCACGTGCATCACGTCGATTGCAGAGCGGACCTCTAGGTCTTTCCAATAGGGTAGGTCCCAAAATATAGATTTCTTCTTCCACATGGGTGCGCGTCCGTCAGCGTCATTCGGAACAGATTGTCCGCCAGGACCCTTTCCAAAGATTACCTTTAAATCCTTGACCATATCATGTACATCATCACCAGTACGGTGGCGAGGCTTCGTCCGGTGATCTGCCTCACGTTTGAAATACTTGCCTTTCTTTCTTACGGGATGCCTGCTCGGAAGAAATCGACGATGTCCCAGGTACACATTCTTCTTACAATTATCCAAATATATACTGTCGGTATCATCCAAACAGTGCGTGCATGCGCGGTATCCCTTGTTTGTCTGTCCTGAAAGGTTACTGAGAGCAGGCCAATCATTGATGGTCACAAACAGCAACGCATGTAGGTCAAATTCTTCCTGATTGCCCTCATCCCACGCACGTACACCTTTTTCATTCCACAGCATAAGAGTTCTTCAACTAATGGCCTTAGGTACACATCAATGTCGTTGCCGGGTTGCTTAGGGCCTTGGATGAGCACTGGCATCATAATGTACTTCCGCTTCATGCACAACCAAGGAGGAAGGTTATACATACATAGAGTCACAGGCCAGGTGCTATGATTGCTGCTCTACTCCCCAAAAGGATTAATGCCATCTGCGCTTAGACCAAACCATACGTTTCTTGCGTCATCTGCAAAGTCCCTCCACTTTCTCTCGATGTTTCTCCACTGTGACCCGTCAGCGGGTACTCTCAACTTCCCGTCTTTCTTACGGTCTTCTTTGTGCCATCGCATCAACTTGGCATGCTCTTTGTTTTGGAACAAATGTTTCAACCGTGGTATTATAGGAGCATACCACATCACCTTGGCAGGAATCTTCTTCCTGGGGCGCTCGCCCTCGACATCACCAGGGTCATCGCGGCTGATCTTATAGCACAATGCACCGCATACCGGGCATGCATTCAAATCCTCGTACTCACCGCGGTAGAGGATGCAGTCATTAGGGCATGCATGTATCTTATGCACCTCTAATCCTAGAGGGCAGACAACCTTCTTTGCTTCGTACGTACTGTCGGGCAATTCATTGTCCTTTGGAAGCATCTTCTTTAACATTATCAGCAACTTTCCAAATCCCTTGTCAGATACACCATTCTCTGTCTTCCATTGCAGCAATTCCAGTGTGGTGCCCAGCTTTTTCTTGTCAGCTTCGCAATTTGGGTACAACGATTTCTTGTGATCCTCTAACATGCGCTGCAACTTCAGCCTCTCCTTTTCACTTGCGCAGTTTCTCTTTGCATCGGCAATGGCCCGACCAAGATCATCAGCGGGCTCATCTGATGCCTCTTCTTTAGCTTCTTCCCGCATTGCAGGCTCAGCTTCTTCCCCCATTGTTGTACCATCGTATTCAGGGAACCCATGGCCAGGATAGCTGTCGTCGTCCTTTTCTTCTTCATTGTCTTCCATCATAACCCCTCTTTCTCCGTGCTTGGTCCAAACATTATAGTGGGGCATGAAACCGGACTCAAACAGGTGAACATGAATGGTTCTTGACTTAGAGTAATTCTGATCATTCTTACAGCCAGCACATGGACAACACATAAAACCATCCGCCCGCTTGTTTGCCTCAGCCGCAAGCAGAAAAGTACGCACGCCATTAACGAATTGGGGAGAGCAACGGTCATCGTACATCCATTGCCGTCTCATCTTCATTACACAGCACCGAAAAGACCAAATTAATACAAGTTCATACATAAAGTTCATACACACTTATTCTCATAAAAACAACATACAAACTCTCTAACTAAAGCATTTAAATGCAACAACAAATGCGATCAAGATCGCAACTAAGGTAACAATTGATCCAACGGCATAATGATACCAAGCCTCACTATTAATGGCATATTTTCTAATCTTTCTAATCTTCAAGCGCATTTTCTCCATCTTGATCTTGTGATCATCGACGACATCGCCAACATACAACTCCAGTTTCATCTTCTCTTCTTCAATTCTTTTCAATTTTTCTTTCAAATACTCGTTTTCTTTTTCAACTAAATTTAACCTCTCGACAAGAGGGTCGGTTGAAATTTTCGGTTCACATACCTCCTAGATAAAAATATCTATGTCAACTTGATGGGCATAATTTGTCATAAACACGAAATGCAACAAATAGTTATAAAAGAGAATATACCACATCCGAATCATAAACCGGACGAGGGCCGACGGGGACGGATATCAAAACCATGCCACTATATATAACAAACAACGTACGGGTAAGAAAATTATACAAGTAACTATATATCTAAATCACACAAACATGATTTTTTTTATATAAAAAATATAAGAACAAGAGGCTCACCAAGGTGGTGCCGGCGACGGGACGGTGCGGGCGATCGACGGTGGTTAGGACGGGGACGGGAAGGCACTAAGTAAACCACACCTACATATGCAAACTAAGAGTTAATTTGAGCTCAAATTGCATATAAATCAAATAAACTATCACATATAATTACTCCCAAACTAAAAGCCACAAATCACTATACTTATAGAGCATTGCAAGAGCTAATCTAGCAATGAGATATGAAAGGACAAAGTTGCTAACCTTTGTGATCACTTGGATGGATGGGGGGCCTTCAAATCTTGACAATTTTTGGGCAAAATGAAGGATGAGCTCGAGCAAAGGGGAAAAACAAAGAGGAGAGGAAAGGGGAAGAACAGAGAGCTCGGGCTCGATGAAGGGTTTATATAGGATGATCTATAGTCCCGGCTGGTGATACAAACCGGGACTAAAGGTTAGCCTCTAGTCCCGGTTCGTGCTACGAACCGGGACTAAAGGTGTTGGTGGGGCCCCAGCCTGACACCAGCCTGCCACCACCTCTTTAGTCCCGGTTCGTGTCACGAACCGGTACTAGAGGTTCAACACGAACCGGGACTAATGAGTGCCGCCCCCCTAGCCGTTGGAACCGGCACTAATGGTCACATTAGTGCCGGTCCGTAATTGAACCGGGACTAATAAGGTGAACATAAGGTCGTTTTTCTACTAG
Organism: Thinopyrum elongatum; assembly: GCA_011799875.1. Taxonomy (NCBI): domain Eukaryota; kingdom Viridiplantae; phylum Streptophyta; class Magnoliopsida; order Poales; family Poaceae; genus Thinopyrum; species Thinopyrum elongatum. The sequence goes on along the minus strand of CM022303.1, from coordinate 100,322,811 downwards.
TGAGGGTTGCCAACCTCCTCAATTGTAAAGTGGGCAAGTTCCCTCTAACTTACCTAGGCCTCCCTATCTCTGACCGAAAGCTTCGCATCGCCGACTGGGAACCTCTTTGTGCTAGGTTAGAAAGAGGGTTGGCCCGTGGCGTGGCAAGTTTATGTCATCGGGTGCTAGACTTACGCTTACGAATTCTAGTTTATCGTCGCTCCCGATGTTCGTGATGGGGCTTTTCCTTTTGGCTAACGGCGTGCATGCCAAGTTGGACACTCCCTGCTCCAAGTTCTTTTGGGAAGGAGCTGGAGTAAAGCGCAAATACCACTTGGTCAAATGGGCGGCAATATGCAGGCCCAAAAAGTTTGGGGGCTTGGGCATTACTAACACTAAAACTATGAACATAGCACCTCCTTACCGAATGGATCTGGAAGCTCTCCCAAAACGCGTCGGGGCTTTTGTGACTTATGACTGCGCTGGTTCTGTTATGTTGGATGCAGTCCTTCTAAGAAAAATTACTAGCAGTGTAGTCGACGAGTGAAGTTTGGCCGCCAATAGGAGAGATCCATCTCGTAGGGGAAGAAGACGAGCACGTCCCTGGGCGGGATCTTGCAAACCCCGCGGACCCTCCTGGCCGCCAGCTCGAGCATGAAGTACCACGACTGTGATGGCCCCTCCGCTCCCGACATCCGCACGAAGACGTAGCCGCTTGTCTCGCCAAACCACCGCAGCTCCAGCCGCTCGCTCCACTGCCCAGGCCGCCGGATGCTCTCCGGCTGGACCAGGACCTGCTTGGACCAGGCTCCGCCCTCGCGGGAGCCAGACAGCGTCCAGAGTGATATCTCGAGCCCGGTGGCGACTATTAGCACTAATCTTGACGTGCGTGGTTTCGTTGGCAGCCGAGTCCCGCGGCTATGACGAGCGGGGCGTCCGGTGGAGCTGCCGAGTCGTGGAGTGCATGGATAAGGTCGTTATCTAGTTGCATGCATGTAGCTAGTAGGTTAGTGGCCGGTGTGGTGCATGCGTGCGTGAGTTAGTGGTGTGTGTGGCCACTGGCCTGTGTGCGTGGGTGTACTATATAAAGTGTACTCGGCTGTGCCTCCAAGAGCTAGGGGCCAGAGACAGAGATGTAGCCTCAGGGAGTGTATGTGCGCTCGTCGTGTGCGGTGGTGTCGAGTTCGTGCTCGGGGAAAAGATCGCCGTTGTTGCGGCGGGCGTATGTGCGCCGGTAAACCACCGTGTCTCTGTGTTTCTTCCCTTCCTCCTTCTTCCACCTTCGTTCGAACGAGTGAGAGGTGGAGAGCGGCGAGCTGGTCCGGGGTATGTCCCAACAGCGACGCTGCCTCGCGTGGCCGTCCGACACCAGGAGGAGTTCCTCGGGTCCGCGCCCACGTAGTACCTCGCCGCAGTGACCGTCGATCTTAGTGACGGACGCCTGGAGCCGCGCGTGTGAGAACTTGAGGACGAAGTGGCACTCGACCGACCTGCACAGCCAGTGGGTGTCGCCTTGGAGAACGATTGGAGGGTGCAGGAGCGCGGCGCCCTGAGGGCACGGAGCGACCGCAGTCTCGGCGATGGCTTGCCACAGCCTGGGGTGCTCGACCGGCGAGAAGGCCTGGGTCTTTAGGTGACCTGAAGACAACTCCTCGGCGAGCAGGCGGTAGCGGCCGCCGTCGCCGATGAGCAGGACGAACGACTGGGCTTTGATCCCAGGTGGCCCAAAGAAGTGGATGTAGCCCGTCATAGGGTTGAACACGCAGGCGCCAGCCGGTTCAGAGTCAGACCCGGGGGTGGTGTCGCAGCGGAGGGCGACGAGGCCGTGCCGCGCTGCCAAGACGGGGTGGTAGAACTCGAAGAGGGTGGTGTACTTGGACAGAAAGGAGCGGAACGGCTCGGGGGACGGCTCCTTGGAGCGGCCGGGGACGACGAACCGCGGGTGCTCGCCCGCCGCCCCGCGCAGGTTCTGGATGAACAAGCCGCGGAACAGCGTGGGCACGAACCAGTCGGCGCCTCGGAGGCGGAGCTGAGAGAGGAAAGCCGGGTCGGCGACCTGGCGTCGAAGGACCTTGCATGTGGCGGCGCAGCGCACGAGGGTGACGGGGTCGGAGCGCGCCGAGATCTCGAGCAGGAGGTCCGCCGGAAGGATCGAGGAAGACATTGATGGTTCCATGTTCTTTTTTCTCTTTTTGAGTGACGGTTCCATATTTGATGCCAGAGGACGAGTTAATATGAAGTTGGGTCATCTATTTTGGAACGGTGGGAGTGCATGTAGACTGATGATACCGCGTGGCGATACGTCGGTTACTCGGATCGAGAGGTCAATGGGGAGCTCCTAATTGGCGCGTTCAAGGCCGCTTGCATGGGCCAGCCCACTAGCGTGCTCGCTTGCTCCAAAAAAAACACACCAAACGGTCGCTACTCGCTATTGCTGAAAGACTGGTCGCCCGCTCCAAAAAAAAAACAGAAAATCCCAAAAAATAAAAATAATAAAAACAATTCGAGAATTCATAAAAGTTCATGCATTTGAAAAAAAAAGTTCATGAATGCGAAAATATTTCACGATTTTGAAAAAAAAGTTGTTCAATTTCGAAAAAAATCACAAATTTGAAAAAATCATCAATTTTGAAAAAAAAGTTCAAAAATTGGAAAAACCATCAATTATGATAAAAAAGTTCATCGATTTTGCAACAAAAGTTAAACGATTTTGGAAAAGGTTCACAAACTTTTAAAAATAGCTCATCAATTTGAAAAATAATTCATAAATTTTGAAAAAAGATCATGAACTTTAACAAAAAGTTCATTGCATTTGAAAAAGATTTATTCAAATTTTAAAAAAATCATCGAATTTTAAAATATTTGGTGCATTTTAAAAATAAAAAGGAAAATAGTACAGAATAAAGAAAATAAAAGAAGACCGGTCCAAAAAAACAAAATTAAAAAAAAAATAAAAAAGTGTCTCTCCCGTGGCATCCATATATGGGACAGACTAGGTAAGACGCCTTCAGCGCCAGTTAATGAATTGCACGTTAACAGACGCTAAGGCGTCAAATAGGAAATGCCACATCAATGATCCGAGAAATTGTTGGAAATTGAGCGAGCGCCCTTCTAAACTAGAGGGATATGCGCGCGTTTCTACGTGAGTTTTCTGTCGGGTGTGAGTTTTCAAAGCTTGTGACAGACTTGTAGCCAGCACGCGCGTCGCTCCTATGGTTCTCATTTTCTCCTAGTCACCATGCATCATACAGTAATACTTGCTCCGTCCAAAAAAGGATGTCGTGTGCGTAATACAATGCTTATTTTGTAAAAAGGCCCTCGTACACTCAAAGCTGTGAAAAAAGGTCCCCGTCTCCTTCATTCGTCCCCCGACCGTCGCCCCCCACCACCCCACGGCCGGCGACTAACGCGAAACGAATGTTCTACCATCAGATATATAAATAGTAAAAGCGAAAAAAAGAGTCCCGCCCTACTAAATATTGACATCTCAGACCCACCAGATTGTCAACGTAATAAATAAACGAGTGAATTAAACAAGGAGAGGCTGTCACCGAGGATTTCTTTTTTTTTAGGTCGAGCAAATATAAACTGGGCTTTGGCCTGCCCAGCCTAGTACAAAGAACAACTAAAAAAAGGGTACCAGAAGGTCGAGAGCCTTCCCTCAAAAAAAAAAAAGGTCGAGAGCCAGCTTCCCGCAAAGGAAAAAAAAAGGTCCAAGGTCATCCATCAAGCGAAGATCTTCTCCGGTGAGCGCCGCGGCAACTTCCCTGGTGAAGCTCTGCTTCGCCCGAGCCTTAAAGCTGCGCCCTGCCATGTTGCTTGCGACTGTGATCGTCGCATTCCCTGTGCTGCTGAGCAGTGTTGCCGGTGTGGAGGGCAGAGGCCATTCAGAGGATGCCACACATAGATTGGCTGGGTATTTTTTGCAGACTCGGTTACATCCCAGTCACCGCTGCTCTGAAATGCAGGGTTGGAACTGAACATGTCTTGGCCTTGCGCTGCGCCTTCCATCCTCTGCTCACCAAACTCTTAACCTGGTAGAGAGGTTTCTGCTTTGGCAAAAATTTGGCGCCGTGTTCCTGGAAGAAGATAAACAACGAACCGAGCACTGAAACTCTGGAGGGCAAGACATCAATTTCTTGTTAATAATTAAGTTGAGATAGTGTTTCACGGTGCTTTTTTAAACACAAATAACAAGGAAGCTATTCTATACCGATCAACTCAAAAAAAAAAAAAGGTTGCACAGTTAGTCTACCTCTAAATGATGGCACACATTATATGTACAAGCATGCGATCCGATTGAATCGTACCTGACAGATGTGTTTCACGCTTCCAGGTTAACCCATCCACCAAGAGTCTGTCCTGAACTTTCAGACGTTCTACATAAGATGTGTAAACAAAAAGTTGTATCATCAGAACAATGCCTTAGATGCCAAAGTGAAAGTAGTTATATGCGATACAAGAGTAGTTTTATAGAATTTTACCTGTTTAGTTGAAAATGTCCATATAAATGATCATGGGCTGCACCGTGGATATTATCGTATATACCAGCTGTGCCTCACTGTATACAGCATAATGTTTTGGTACCAGACTGACCTACCGTTGGTAAAATACAACAGCAATGAATCATGCTGGGACACTAAATCCAGCTATAACCAACTTCTTTCTCAGTGGCAGTTCTCCTAATTTGACTTCGCAGACCATCAATCACACCCCATCTATTTGTTGATCCATGTACACTGATGAGGTGCAGATAAGGCATTTTAGTACCAGGATTTATGGCGATCAACTGACTTGCCGCATGCTCTGCTAACTTATCATTGCCACTCAATCTGCAGCTGCTCAAGAGAGAGGTCCATATAGCTGAATCAGGTTTAAATGGCATTGACTTCACTAACCCTTCAGCCTCCTCAACCATGCCTCTCCTGCAAAATAGATCAACCATGCAGGCATAGTGCGTTATATTAGGCACAATTCCATGATCACGTGTCATCGCATTCAAGAAATGTTTTGCTTCCTCCAAAAGACTCATGTGATTACATGCAGACAGTACACCAAGAAATGTGATTTCATCGGGATCAACCTGTGCCATCTTCATTTTCTCGAACATTTCAATGGCATTTTCACCAAGGCTACTGAATGCATATCCATGAATTATTGTATTCCATGTAACCACATCTCTCTTAACCATCTGATAAAAAATATTCTGGGCTGCAACCATTTCGCCACATTTGCAATATAGGCTAATAAGTGAATTCTGAATTAGTAAACATAACTCGAGTCCAAGCTTGATAGCTGTGGCATGAAACTGCTGACCATGAACAATCATAGAATGGAGTGCAAAACAGCTTATGAGGCTAGAAACAACTGACTCGCTTGGGCGCATACATGTTAATAGCATTTTCTTGTACATCTTAAGCGCATCATCAGTTAATCCATTTTGAGCGAGCCCGGTAATTAAACAGTGCCAAGTCAGTGGATCATGAGAAGGTGATTCATTGAAGAGCCTGTAAGCTTCAGTAACCTTGCCTTGATGAAGAAAACCAGCTATCATTACATTGTAAGTGACAACAGTCCTCCTGTGCATCCTATGAAAAAGGTCCAGTGCATCATCCAGGTATCCTTCTTTCATGTATCCAAAGAGCAAAGTGGTACAAGACATTACATCTACTTGGGGCATACTATAAAACATATCCCGTGCTTTATCTAGCATTCCATTGTCTACAAACCATGACATCAAAGCAGTAGCTGCTTCCACGTTCTTCACAGGCATCCCTGAGTATAACTCAGTAGCATCAGTAATTCTTCCATCTCTGATATAGCCATTAATCATCGAGTTCCACGAGACCTTATCTCTTTCAGTCATGGAATCAAAAAGTTCTCTAGCCTCATCAATCTTGTCTGCATAAATATAGCCACATATGATGGCATTCCATGAACCGATATGCTTTCTGTCCATTTTATCAAACTCCAATTGTGCTTCATCGATGTCCAAGGAGTTACAGTACATCGCAACTAATGATGCCTCGATAATCAGGTCAAGAACAAATCCACACTTCACAGAAAACCCATGAATGCATCTGCCTCCTCCAATACTTTTCAGGCCAGCATAAGCATTCACAGCCCTAACTAGAACCGCATTTGTGACTTCCTCCCCATTCCTCATCAAACTTTTGAACAGTTCAACGGCTTCTCTGAATCGCTGATGGTGGACAAGCCCTCCTATCATGACGCACCACGACACAGAATTCTTCATGGGCATCGAGTCAAACAGCTCCAACGCCAGCTCCACCTCGTGCACCGTAACATAGCCTTTTACCATGGCCGTCCAGGAGACGACATTGCGACCGGACATCTGATCGAAAACCCTGCGGGCGTCGGCTACCTGATGGTTCATCACGAGGCCTGATAGAAGAGCATTCCACAAGGCCACATTTGGAATGTTGACGTCGTCAAAGACCCGCTGCAGGCAGGCGAAAACCCCACAGTTGGCGTACATGGTGACGAGCGAGGCGCCCACGAACACATTACCCGTGGAGCAGGACTTGAGCGCGAGGCCGTGCACGCACCGCCCCAGCTCCAGAGCCTCCAGCCGCGCGACGGCGGACAACACGGTGGAGAACGAGGTGTGGTCCGGCTTGAGCCCGCACCGCCTCAGCTCCAGGAAGGCGTATGCAGCCTCCCGGTGCGCGCCCTCCCGCGCGTGCGCGGCCATGAGGGAGTTCCAGGACACCACGTCTCGCCGCGGCATTCCGTCGAACACCTCACGAGCAGCGCCCGGCCTGCCGGCCCTCAGGTGCGCGCCCATCAGCCTGTTCCCGGAGGCGATGCCCTCGTCGTGGGAGGATCCACAAAGCGCGCGCGCCGCGTCCGCCGGCGACTTGGTAGGCCGGGAGTCCACCGTTCCGAGGGCGCCGGCGCGCCGCGCCGTGACGCGCATGCCGAAGAAGCTCCCGGGCGCTGGTAGTTTGTTTGGTAGTTGGCGCGAATAGCAGTGTGCTCCTTTTTTAGGGGAACAGCTTCGTAAAACAGTTCTTCATGGACCACACTTGGCGCGGCCCACCAACAAGTAATATTTTTCCTTTTAAATATAAATATATTAAAATTTATATATTTTTTCTACTAAATTTGTAAATCATTTTTAAAATAGGAAAAATTATGTGTTGTTCACATATGCGATAATGAATGTTCCTATACTTAAAAAAAGATGTTCACAAAATTAGAAAACAGATAAATGTTCTATATACTTCAGAAAAGCTGTTCATGGCATGAAAATAAAACGTAAAATTTGTTTAGAAATAAATGTTCATGTATTACATATAAATATATGTATATTTTCAAAAAAGCGATAATTAAACTAAAATGTTCATGTATCCAAAAAAATTGTCATCAAATTAATGCTTATGATATAAAAATGTTTATTTGTATCAAAATAATGTTCATATATTTCAAAATACATATTCATAAATTGACAGAAGAAGGAAAAGAAAGGTAGAAAATGAAAAGATAAAATCTATACTATAAAAATAAAAACCTAAAAACACTTTGAAAAATCTAATAATGAAATGGCGAAAGTAAAATAAAAATAATTAGAAAGACAACGAAAAATAAATAAGAACTTGATCTAATTGGGCTCGATCGGCACACCGTGGGAGGGCATGGGCGTTGATAGTCATATTTCCTGCAATGGGCAGTAAATTGGATTTCCACGAATAACAACATGAATGTGGAGGAGATGTAAGCCTCATGACAGGCCTACAAGGCTCAACCCGATAGTACAGAAGGCCCGGCTTGCGACTTACCTTTGTATGTGCTTGATAGGTTCATAAAATAAAAAATGGTTTATTACTCTCGGCTTTTGCATTAAAGATGCACACAAGACACGGAAAACTCGAGCACGCCATGGTAACTTCTACCCCTTCTTTTTTTTTTTTTTTGCTTGCACAAAAAACAAACTTCTACCTTTTTTGCTTTTAACTTGTAGGTGATGCTAACTTAGCAATGCCACCTAAGATAATTGTTGAGTTGGAGGAGGAAGAAATAAGGAGAAAAAAAGTTTGCCTTCTCCTAAGAAAAAAAAATATATGAATGTTATTATTTTTTTAACCATGCAGGAGAACTTCATGTGATCTATCAAGGAGAAGGAAAAAAAACAGGGATAGAACCCCAAAGGGTACACGACCAATGGATCTAAAAAACCTCGCCAAACTTTTCCAAACACATCTTTCCCTAATAATAAAGCGATTATCGCTTCTGCCCGTCCGCTCACCGTCGTCGCGCTTTTGCTAAAACCCGCTGTGTTTTTCAGTAATACAACCCGCAGTCCTTTTAAATTAAGAAAACGTTTCGAGGCCAGATCCGGCCCGCCCAGGCCCGAGTGCCGCCGCTGCCTGTACGCCGCCACCACCAACGCCCGACCCCGAGCTCCTCCTCCCCGGCCTCCCTCGCGCGTCGTCCGGCGACCGGCGCCACGCCCCGCCGAGGTCACGCCGCCGAGCTCGTCCCCTGCCTCCTCCCCGCCACGCCCCGCCGGCCGCCTCCTGCCCCGCCCCGCGCGCCGCCGGCCGCCTCCTGCCTCCCACCTCCTGCCCCGCCCCGTCCCGCCCCGCCTCAGGGCGCGCCGCCAGCCGCCTCATGCCTCCCGATGCCATCTCCTCCTCACCCGCGGTTTTATTCACCGTTCGCGACTCCCCTCCACCTACTGGTCGCGACCTCGCGGGAGGCAGAGGATGGGAGGGAGCGGCGCTGGCGTCCGACTCCCGGAGTTCGAGCGGGTCGATCTGCGCGTCGGCGACCTCGCGGGAGGCAGAGGATGGGATGGCGTGTTTTGCACGAGACGAGCGGGGTTGAGTAAGGGGATTGGAGGGTGGCGCCGGTGGGCTCGCGGACGGGGATGGAGAGGGCGGGTGCCGGCAAGATCGAGGCTGGGCACACCGGAATTGATCTAAAAAAACAGGGTATGATGCAATCAATCTTCTCCAGCTGTGTTCATATTCTTCTCTGACCTTGGAAATCTTCAATGTCATCTGCTTTCATGTTCTGGCCACGCTAGAATCCAACATCTATTTTTGGCAGCAGATGAATCTATCTATGATAGTTGATGCAACAGAGGGGTAGGGGCAGATCGTCTTCATCGCCTTATGATAGTTGATGCAGCGGAGCACCATAAAAAAAGAGGCCAACATGGCTCTGTGCTGGTCATGACTGCAACCAAACGATGGTGATAGTTGATGCAGCGTAGGATGAGGTGTTTCGATGGTGGTTGAAAGTAGATTGTGATGCCGCCATAATTTGTGCATTGCCCAGTGGAGAACCTAGAGAGGATGGAAAGCACATCAACTTACCTATCCGATGTTGTCGAGTTTGTCCTCGGTTCTCAAACTATCCACTGGCATGTAACCTGTCCTGAAATTCATTTAATGAATCGACAAATTATCTTCATACCCTGCGTCGTGTTAAGATAAAATTTACTATGTAGATTCCCATCCATGAGTGTACTTCTCTAGAGCCTTGACGTGTTTATGTTGTAGAGGAACGGAGTACATTGAGCTGGGTGGTCTGTGTCCTATCTAGCAGAAAGCCAGCAGCACGAAGTCCTTAATGTAGGTTAACCAAACGAATATATGATATACTACAAGGCGATGTCGTGTCGGGCAAAGCCAGCTAGAACCTGTGTGCGTGCGGCCTCAAGCCAAATCCAGTGGTGCAGCATGGGTCGCGCTAGAAGACTGCAGGCAGAAAGTTTATTGTGTTGAATTGTCGAGGAATTAATTTCAGTTTTCCTATCTAGGGGATTTGGATGCTATATAGTTTTTTTAATAGTTGATAGAACGCTGATTTTACGGATTGTACTATATATGAAATTATTCTGCATTTTAGTATTAAACAAAGGTATACAATGCCTGGAAATGTGATATTTTCCTATACATATATAGTTTACATATTTTCTTGGAATCATGCCTAGAATTGTGATATTTTCCTAGACTGCAGGCTCCTATATTTTTTCTTGGTTGATTTGGTGGTTAAATTTTAAAATGGTTGTCCACAAAATTCAGTTTAACTGAAGGGAGTACGTGAGTTGTACAGTTTTCTGTCTACATGGTTCTTTTATTGTTTGGTGAACGAGAACCATCTCCAGCCCGAGAATCTCAGATGGTGATCTTGCGAACAGAGCCACCAGTGGTACCTTCGCGTCTCGATTCCAGATGGTGAGCTGCCTGCTGCTACTACCATATTATAGTACCGGCTGGCTACGCGTGGGTTTCAGTTTATCTATAAATTGCACAAGCTGTTCATTCAGCCGGTACTATAATTTGCTGCTACTACCAAATCACAAGATCAGTTTATCTATGCTCATGGAATTTTGTGTGTAGGGATACAATTACAAACTCCGTTGATTCTTCACGCTCTGGTCGATGCTCTGTCGGCAGCCCACTGACCAGGCAACTCTGCCGTTGAGGACCGCAGGAGGATCCCTGACGCTTTGTTGCTCCTGTGATCTTCAATTTGCTGTGTGGCTGTCTACAAACGTACAGTAGCTTCATTCAAATTCTTTTTTGAAATTGTTAGACGAATTTCTTTGTAGAGTTGAGAGAAAAGATGCGTAGACAATAGAATTATGTTGAGCTTTCCAATAATTTGTGTTATTTGCTTGCAAAAAAAATTGCACAAGCCGTTCATTAGTTGGGTGATGTTTGCATATGGTGTTTCTAGCCTAAAAACTGATGGAAGATACTTCGTGTATTCTTTTGTGTGTCTATCAGAACAGGCATGGTGGGAGGGCGATGCTCCGTGGATTGCTTTTCTTAATATTACAGAGGGAGGATCGAAGGGGAGATTGGTACATTCCCTTTCAGCGGGCAAAGAAAAGCAACACTTTTTCATGTGATTTCAGATGAAACGACCAGAGTGTGTAAAATCTGGATTGCTACAAACAGGTCAAGGTTAATTATGTTTCTTCTTCTGTTATTCTGTAGATGATGATATCAAGCAAGATCACCTTAGGACAATATAAGCTATTATTTACTTTCTTTGTGTTTCAGTATGTTCAAACTATTTACATGTGTGCAAATGGGCAGATTTTGATTATGCGACTTGGTGTCTTATTTGTTCTGCGTAACTGTTGGATCATAGCTCTTATGTTATCTACCTATAGCCAGTCCATGCCAAAAAATAAAAATAAAAGCTATGGCAAGTGATATGTTTATGGCTGGATGTCTACTGCTTCTGTCAAGGCCATAGTAGATTCGATCGACACTAATATATCTAAACAACAACTGTTTCATTTGGATCACATAACGTTATTTTTGCTGAGAAATCACATGGTTTTATTTAAGTTTGTGGGTGTTTACCTTGATCTGTTTGCAACTCGGCATGAGAGGTTTCCGTTTATGCATGTAATTAGTTTGGTCCAGAAATCGACCATGGATAATGCTTCTTATTTTGAATTGACTAAGTTCTTCCCTTTGGATAAGTGTGTGCATTCCGACGAGTCTCTGAGAAAATAAATAAAAAGGGCTTTAATGAGTTGATTGTGTCATTCTCCCGTTGCAACGCACGGGCATTTTTGCAAGTAGATAATGAAAGAGAAAACCAAATATTGTTGTCCAATGAATCAATCAACTCGCGAGGACTACGATTAGCTGAAGAGCTTGGTATTTTCTATATATCCATCGAGAGTGACTCTATGGAGATTGTCCAAGCTATTCTAAACCCGTCGGAGTATCGAGCTTCGGGAGCAGTTATCATTGATGGTTGTCGAAAGTTGATGAGTGCTTTCGGCAAGGCGACTATAAATCATTGTGCGAGGGAAGCAAATGAGTGTGCTCGCTCATATTCTTGCTCGTTTTAGTTTTTTGAGGCAGGAATCAGGGGTGTGGTATGATAAACCGTCCAGATTTCTTGGTGTCTTATTGTAAAGGATATGATTATTAATTAAATAAAGTCGGTAAAGTTAAAAAAAAAATCAACTCGCTAGGAAAATCCCGAGGATTAGAATCCTCGAAAATCCCTTTGGGGATCCTTTTTGAGGCAGAGAGGCCTAGATGCGCACCAAAAACTGCACAGGCATGTTAAAACGTCGCTGGCTGTAACTGTGTAGAGTTTACTATATGCCCGCTATTGGATTGGATGCACGTCGCTGGCTTGGGCATGCATGCCAGCCAGGTGAGGGAATCCCGATCCGTGATGGCGCGGCACTGCGGTTGCTGGTGGCTTGATGAGGATGCGTGGAGGAGGGAGCAGGAAGCACTGTGGCGGACGCCAACGTACCACGGACTGTACGTACGCGCACCCCCAGACCAGCCCAGCAGCCCTGCCTGCCAATGGCCATGCCGCCACCGCCCGCCCCAGCAGCAATGGGTCGAGAGGAGAGGACGGCCAACAGTGCCGATCCGATCGTACGAGGCGAGGCTTCCAGCAGACGATGTCCGTCATTCTTCAATGATGATGAATTGATGATACGTGCGTACGTTGATGCCCTCCACTGTGCATCCCCATGCCGGCCCGCCGGTCACCGGGCACTGGTCACCCATAAAACCCTCCCGCATCGCCATCGCCATCGATTCCATCATAAACTCGTCGATCGTCCCGGTAGGCCAGCACGGCGGGCTCCGGCTCCATCATCAAGGAGGTCCCTTCCACCGGCCGGCACGGGGCACGGCGGCTATCGCGTGCGGCCGTCGTGGGGTGGGGAGGGGGTGGATCGTGATGGGTCATGGGCGCGCGCCGTGCGGTCAAGGTCGGGTTCGGGTTTGGGTCTGTTGCTGGCATGGCACGACGGGCGGGCGTAGGGGCCGGCCAGGCACACGAAACGCGGGCGGGAGGGTTTCCTTGAGCGGTTGGTTGGTTGGTTGGTCTGCGGCGTCACCTGCGTACCTAACGCCAGCTGCTAACCCTAACCACATCCCTCCAGTCCTATCCCAGGCGGCTGGCACGGCAAGGTGGCGACGCACCCAACGCCCGATGCGCTCCAACAGACCAAGACATGCCTCCTACGTTTTTTCCCTTCTGTTTTTTTTTTAAGTGAATTTTCCCTTCTGTTTGGTGGCGGATATTATTCCTTCCGCATCAACATATCCGAGTACGTACGTGCCTGACCAAACGCGTGCTGCCGCTGCATGCCACTGTTCACGGCCGGTAAAGGAATCCGAGTGCGTACCAACTGCCGCCGCTGCACCAAATCCCACGTCCGACCCGCGTGTTACAAACAACCACTCATGAGAGATGCATCGCACATGGGAATCTTCACGTCTCCACCTCCCAGGCACACACAAAATTGCTCCCCAATCAAATCAGCTTCGCAACCTAACCTAACGCCAGCCGGTGCCAGGCCAGAGAGAATCTCCGGAAAATTCACAGCGCCAGCTGCAAACTTCAGCACAAGCCCCACAAGAAAGAGCTTATCTCCTCGGAGCAACGACAACAAAACAACGAGGGTAAGATATAGCACAGTTAAATCATTTGACAGAGACAACGGACGATTTCCCACATGACGGACGCATAGAAGGAAACGCAGGAGAGCTGCGCTGCGATTCGGTTCAACCAACGAGAGAAGAGTAGAGAAGAGGGGGGCAACGAGAGAAGAGTAGAGAAGAGGGGGGTACTAGGTAGGAATGTACAAATCATCAGGCTGTTACAAGGGATAGGATTTCGCCTCCACACACACATCTGGGCTAACTTGGTACACAAATTATTTATCCATTTCGCTCCGCATCCAAACACATGTCAAAAAACACAAACAATCCCAGCCGCCGCCGCTGCATCCTTCCTTCTTCACCATTCAGCTCAAATCAATATCACCACACACAAGCCCCTGCATTGTCCCATAGTCGAAATTCCACCCTTCTCTGTCCTCCAGATTACTACAGTACCACCAGTGAAGCTCCTCGTTCCACCCAAGGCTGTCAAATTCCACCATCTTCTCCCAAAACAGTTTGAACAAGCTGCCACCATGTTCGTTGCAGTCCCCGAATCAGAATGTGTGTGTGTGGCATATAAGATGCAGGTTGGGCTATGCGGCTTGGCTTATCCCCGGCACAAAATAATTCCTTCAATCAATCATTTATCCCCGGCAAGATTAGAATTTGCGTCTCATAAGAACCCATGCTTGCCGTATTTAACATTCGAAGCGGTTATGCGCTCTCGACCGGGAACAGCCCAAGGTTTCCTTCGCCATGTGCTCGCTTTGGCCGCCACGTTGTATGAGCCTTGACCACATCAGCTCCAGACTCCAGCTGGAGCAGATGGTCGCACTGGATGGCATAGTCTGGGCTGCCATCCGCGCATTCACCTGAAACGTTGGTAAGTGACTGCAGCACGCTGTCACGGCAACACTCCTTCCTGTAATCCAGTGTCATGCTTGCAAGCTCATGCTTTTCCAGTATTGAAATCGGAGCACTCTGAAAAGGGAATAAATAAAGCTCAGGAATCTTAAGCAGCAGTCTTATGATGATGATGATTGGGAATGAGAATAATCATGTCTACTTTATGAAACACCAGACCTGATGCTCCACAATAATAGATGCATGAAACTTCTGGTGGTACCAGCAGAGTTCATGTATTAGGCAGAAAAGTAGCCAGAACATTTTGGCCAAACACTAGAGAATGGGGAAAATAAATTACCTCAAGGATCCACCCAATATACTTCACATTGTTCACATGTTGGTTCACGTCAAGGTCACCCCACTTGGGCTGTTGAGGATGAAGGAGTTCCCATAAGAAATAGAAATATTATGGATGACACAGAGACACCAAACTGAGTGATGGTAATTAAGAATATCTAACTGACTTACAGTAAGCCCCTTCCTTATGAACTGCTTGTTGGCAGGGTCCACAACTTTGTTCCTTGGCTTAGCCAACTTTTCACCCTGCTCCTCTGTTATGGCGGAACGGTCATTAAAGTGCGGGCCTATTTCACCTCTAACTTCATCTGGCATTTTTGAAAGTCTTCTAGTGGTCTTATTCATCATAACCCAAACACTGGAAACAAGTGTCAAATGGGAAGCACAATTAACAGACGAAAAAGATGCTACAAACAGCATGAGTCAAAATGCAAACACATGGAATCCAAACCTTGTAGCTTTCAAGATTGTTCTGCCCGAATTGTAGTCACGGATATGCCAATCTCGACGCATTCCATTTTTTCCAGCAGAAGCTACCCATGTGTCAACTTGGACCATATCTTCCCTAAAATTTAGCACATGAAAATTATACTAGGTCATTTTTTCGGCCTATAATCAGCAAGTGCAGCTACAGAACAACTAGAAAACTACAAACTGAAATTGCTTTTCCTTTTCTGCAAACTTAAGATTCAACCTCTTATCAATTCAACAAATGATCGTTGCTGACATCAAAGGAAAAACTGCAGTATCAGGTACAAAGACTAATAAAAGTATTTAAGAAAAATTATGCCAATCTAGATCAGGAGTTTCTTAGTTTGGCAGCCCACAGCACTTATTGCATACAAACAAGTCATTTAATCCAGCAATAAAGGCAACTTTCTGATCTCCTGAGGCCCGACCTCTTTTAATACGAATAACGAAGGACAAATGGGCCAGCACCACTTAATTTAGTAGCTTCGAGCATTTAATACGTGGTCTTATCAATCAAACTAGATTCCTCTACCTTGCAAACGTAGACACAAGAAAAAGATGATCGTTTATTCATCAAAAAACAAAATCTACGTCTGTTACACTCAAGTGGAACGATTGATTTAAGGTGTTCCACACGTGAAACATACTCTGTGAGCAGAACTTCTGATTGCTAAAGAAGCATTCTAAATTCTAGCAAAAGCGAAGCAACAATCTAACACATCTGTGTAGAACAACAGAATCAGAAACATAGAAGGGGGAGTTTTTCATGTAGGATGATAAGCAGTACACATGAGCTTCTGATTGGTAAGCAATCATTATAAATTCTAGCAGGAACTAAGCCTGCACTGCTGACATTAATTTTCATATTCTTCCCATGGCATACATAAATAGTCCTCAACTTGTATTGCCATTCCATAAATCGTCACTGTTTTAGCAATTGATTTGGTAAATAAGAAGACCACAAAGTTGAGCAAAACTAGGACATGATGTGTTGTTTGTACTAAAAAAGTGGGCATAGAAATCGTTTGAGTGGTGCATAATCTCTGCAAATATATTGCATGTACTTAACTATGGATTTCTCATAGTATGCCATAAGGACAACTTAATTATAAGAAACTTTTCATGGTTAATATGACAACCAACGAAAGTTCATACCGACAAACTCAAAAGGCAATTTGTAGAATGATATGATGCTAAATAGGAAAGAAATAACACTGACTCCAGTTTAGCTAATTAATACTACATTCTGAGATTAAGGAAAAACAAGATGCAATATACAAGTATGACTTCGAATTGTGTACCAAAAAACATGACAAAAAAAACACCACTCGAGTGAAAGGGTGCACATCCATAAAGAATGCACATGAGTAGTTAGAGCTATGAATTTGACTTATAGTCTGAAAGTGAGAAAAGGAGAGAGAGGATTTGCCAGGAAAATGACATCAACAATTATGGCTTGCAGAAAAGTACCATGAGGGATAATGCTCTACAAGAAGCTGAATTTTGCTGACAACCCAGATCAAGTTCCGTTTACTCATCTCCGGTGTAGCGCCAAAACCATCTCCAAGGAGACCAGCAGTTTTCACATGATTAAGAGCTGTTTCCTGCCAAAATTCAAATTGTTTTAGAAGACTAATGTGAACTGTTGGCATCAATAGTGAAACGAGAAAAAAAAATGGACGGAATAAAAAATGAGAGCTGCATCCTGTCATTGTCTCACCTGTAAATGATTCATTAACGTCTCTATAGAAGCTGTACGATCTGCACCAATCTCGTAGGACCTAATCAAGAAGTTCTGCCTAAACACCAGCCCATCCTGGATGATTCTACCAAAGCCAAATGTGTCAACAAGCATGTCAGGTCTCTTGGGCTTCCAATCAAGCATCGTCCACTGCTTCTCCGCGGCCAGGAAGATGGTCGTGACAGCTGCCAGAAGCATGCTCCAGTCGGGCAGTTGGTTATAGAAGGTCTTTGAGGAAGTGTAAGGCACTGTATCCTCCTTGTCTGAGCCTGTAGTCTTGAGGTTAACCTTAGAGCCATTAACCTTGGGAAGTGCTTGGGCCCGAGCCTTGACTTGCATGGACGCGGGAGGTGTGTTAGGCTTTGCAAACATCCCACGGACACTCAAAGTCTCAGGTAATTCACCAGGCATGTTCTTGGAGCCTCTGGCCAATGCAGCCGGGGAAGACCCCGGAGTGGGGAAGAACCCCGAGGCGGCAACAGACCCCGCCATGACACAGCCGTACTACAGCTTCAGGAACCAAGATTACGCTCCAACCTGAAAGAAGAATGAACATAAGGATGAGCAACAGGATTTATGCATACCCATAATAGCTACGCCTAATTTCCCTCAAGGAGGAGAGCAGAAGGGAGACGGAAAAAAAATGTGACAGAACAACAGCATCCACGAATAACAAAAGATTCCATGTAAAATTGAGATATGAGCCACCGGATCCCGCTGTTCCTCATTCGAGGAAAAGGATAGGGAGCCTTAAACTTGCCCCATTCGAATCAATTTTCCCAAACCTCCAACGACCAGTCCCCGGAGACGGTCAGAGTCGTTGTTGACATCCAAACATCCTTTGCTATTGGGGCCATGTTTGTAACCGAATTTACCATAATAACATAATAATCGCAAAATAAATGCCCCCCTTCTCCTTGGAGCGCGACGGGAACCGTCCCGGCCGCTCGAGCCCTATCCATCCGTCCGTCCCAAACAAAACAAATCTAGAAAACAATACTGCTACATTGCCCCCAAATCCAACGCAGCCCGCACGAACCCTATCGCAGGGAACCGGGGCGGAACGGGCCAAAACCGCGTCGTCGCATCGGGAGAAAAAAATTCCCCCACCGCACGCAAAGGGGCGGACAGCGATGCGGACCGCCAGATCTGCCGCGCGGGGCCAAAATGCGGAGCCCGGAAACCCCGCGACGGAGTCCCGAACGAACGAACGAATCCCAGATCGCCGGGGGAAGGAGGGGGAGGAGGAGGGACTCACCGCGCGCGCTGCCGCCTCCGCGGGACGGACGAGGCCGGACCTGACCCAGACCCGCCGCCGGCTCCGGCGGCGCTCGGCTCCGCTCGCCGCGCCGGGAGAAGCGAGGTTGGTGGTGCCGCGGGGGGAGGGGACGGGGGGCGCGAGGGTGGTGGGGGGAATCGTGTGGTCTCCGCTGCTTCCTCTACCTCGCCACCTCACACACCACGAGAAGGAGAGAGGAAAGAGAGAGTCGGGGGCAGATGAGTTTTTTCCTCTCTTCTATCTCTCTGTTTGCGAGGCGGCCACGACGGGACGGGGAGGAAGCAGAGCCGTTAGCGCTCACGGGTCGGGGTCGCCGTATAAATACGCGCCCCGCGTACGGCCCACCGGGGGCCCGTATACGCGCGCGCGAAAAGACGCGGGTGCCCCTCGCCCGCCCTCGGTGCGGTCCGACCGGCCCCGCCGCGGTGGGGCCCGGTCGTCCTTCTCGTAGCTGTCCGATGGTTCCTGCACTGCACGAGCCTCCAATCAGCACGCCAACGGAACGGTGGGTTGAGAAAGCAAGGCTTCTCCCGGGACTACCTCGACAGCTCACGTTGCAATTAACTACGCTGCGAAAATTATAGGAATAAAAATTATTATTTAGAACAAGCCACTACGAATCAAATAATTGTATGGTACTCCCTCCGTTCCTAAATATTTGTCTTTTTAGATAACCACATATGAATGTATATAGACATATTTTAGAGTGTAGATTCACTCATTTTGCTTCGTATGTAGTCATTTGTTGAAATCTCTAAAAAGACAAATATTTAGGAACGGAGGGAGTAGAAGCGAACCAACGGATTGGATGGCTCGGAGCCCAGCGGTATCCCAGCCAATTAGGGTTCGAGTCCTAGACTTGACACTGTTGCTCAGTTTTTCTGGATTTAATTCAAGCCTTTTAAAGGCGTGCGTTCAGCGGAAGGAGACGTTTTCGTCGACTATGAAAGTGTGTGTGCCGGCTTCGTCAATCTCGAGATGATGTGACGGCTTAGTCTCCCGGTGGTGCTCGTAGGGGTAGGGTTTGCGTGCGTGCGTGTGTTCATGAGTGGGTGGGTGTGCGTATCTATGAGCGTCTGCGTATGTACTCTATTAAAAATATTATACAATAGTATTGTTAAAAATCTCGATGAGTAAGATCGATATTGTTATGCATTAATTCCTTGATTATTTTCTATTCTCTCTGCACTCGGCCTTCCTCCCTCTTCCAACTCCGACGGGTTCGACCGCGGAGAGACGAGGGGGAGGGAGGCTAGTAGCTTGTGGTATATTACATGTTTGTCATTTGATCTCTGTCTGCTCCACTTGAGGGCTTCCTTTGATTAAGCGGATGAGCAATGTTGCAAGCTTTGGTGCTGGACTAGCTATGGGGATCTAGCGTGCTCTTGGTTTTTTTCGTCACACTCCCTTTACGTGACCCCTAAATCTAGAGAACTTTTGACATTTTAAACCACTTGCAAGCACCACGCGTCACTTGTCGCACTTGCCGCCATGGGGCAGGTGGTCTTTTTGCCAATTCCACTCAGATATGATCCTTTCTGTCATCACACTCGCATAGATGGTCTAAAATGCCTAAAATTAAAGCATAGATTGGCATTTACGCAAGCTCGTAATTTATTTGTCTGTTCTTGCCTTTTAGTGTCGTATTTATTAATGGGCTGTAATCCGCAACAAGAACATGCCTTTTTCTTTTCTCGATGGTTCATAATATAAACATGATTAGTTACTACGTTTAGTGGGCCATGCTTTTTCTTTCTTCCCGAGGAAGAAAAGAAAGCGATCTCGGCCAAGCAACTCTAGCCTTGCGGTGGCTAACCTTCTGTCGCCGACTTCTCGGTTGTTGGTGGTGAAGGGGTCGCCGGACCCACACGTGTGGATCGTGTGGCTTCATCTTTTAGGCCCTAGTAGCTTAGGTTTTGGGTTTGACATCTCGGCTTCGACGATGGTGATGACAGCATTAATAAAGAAGCTTCATATCCTTTCCCAACGAGGCGATCGGCTTTATGGTCGAGGATGGATTTGGAAACTAGTCTGTTCAAGTGAGGATGGCGTGGGAACGACATCATCCTTGTGGTGGACTTGTGTCTTCGGGCTTCGCCGTTGCGATGGTATTTGCTCCAGCGCCGGCACAGAGCTTGGGAGGTAGTCCAGGAGCAGATGCAGATTATGGTATGCATTGACGATATCTGAAAGATGGTGGATCATGTGCTAGGTTCGCGTGGTTCGTGGCTGGCAAGTGTGGCTCCCTCCTTTGAAGTTTTAGTCGAGCAGGGGGGCCAGGTCTGTAGTTCAATGGCGTGTCTAGGGTGCTCCCCCGACGTGATTCTTCCAACGACAATGACTTCGCCTTTGTTAAGCTACTTTGCAGGTCTGAAAAGTTGCATGTCAGCGATGATGTCGCATCGAGCTTGGATGAAAAAGTGATTCGTTACACTTTTCTTCGGTGGTTGCTGCGGTGACACCGAAAGCAGGTGACAACATTAGAGTCAAGCTCAAGAGAATCGTCGACCTTGGTTGGTGGTCATTTGTGCAGAGCCTAGCATTCCATTGTCTTTTTCATTTTTGTTAGGTTGGTTTATGATTTTTGTCACGTCAACGCGTTTCTGTCTCCTCCCCAAGAAAAGCTTAGGGTTCCTCTGCCTTCTGCCGGCGTCGCCGCCGGTCCGCCTCGTCTCCGGTGGCCTTAGGGCCATGACGTCACGGTAGGTCCCGGTCCTTGCCGGCGGGAGGGCTCTGTTTTTAGATGTTTCTTCAAGTTTTGTTAGGGTATGTGTCTTGCTCAGGAAGACGAGACGACTGCGGCTCCCTGAAGATGGAATAATGTTCTCCCCGTCTAGCCCCCGTTCTGGTGGTGTGTCTAGTATCATCGGTGGGCGTGTGGAGGTGTGTCTCCGACGGATATGTCCTTGGTGGATTTGCTGGGATCTTTTCGTAGTTCATTTACGTTAGTGTTTCTTCAGGCTGGATCCTTCCGATCTACGCTACTCTTCATTGGCAGCGGTTGATGTTCTGCTGCGCTAGTCCTATGGAGTCTTAGCACAACAACTTCCCGACTGTCTACTACAAAAAGTTTTGCCCGGCTCCGGTGGGGGGAGGGACGACGGCGGCGCGCCTTCGGCTCGCTTCAGTGTTTGTAGTCGCCGCTAGGTGGTCTACGGACCTGGATGTAATTTTTATTATTTTTGATGTTCATTGTATTGCCATGATTGAAGATGAATAGATTGAAAGCTTTTTTTAAAAAATGTATTACCATGCAAAAAAAAAATTGTACTATATTGACTTGTGTGGGGCAGTGGAGTAACAAAAATCTCTAGAGTTGTTGTTAGGTTGATTTATACATGGCTCTGTGACACGTCTTCGACTTTTTGAACATCAGTACAGACACAAGCGCTCATATACACGCGCATACACTCACCCCTATGAACACACACACACCCTACCCCTATGAGCACCTCCGAAAGACTGATCCGGCATATCATCTTGAAATTTACGAAGTCGCCGTAGGCACCTCGTCGTCGACGGGAACGTTTCCTCCCACTAAATGCGCATCGCCAGAAATCCTGAAATAAATCTAGGAATAAATGCGAGCACCAGGATTTGAACCCTGGTGAGCTGGGGATACCACGGTCCCTCTAACCATCCAACCACAGGTTGATTCGCACACGACTTCGACTTGACTGGTTGACTTTGGCTCCAGCATTTAAACAATTTACGTGCGCAGAGATTAGCCCAGCAAGCACATGTTTCTCTTTTGCTAATTAAGATTGTGCGAGTCTGACACACCAACACGGAAGTCTTTCTTTCCAATCCTTCTTTGATTCCGCCAGCATATAGGAGTATATAATTAAGATGAATTGGGTAGTGCAGCGGCTACATCTGCCTTTCCTTTCCTCCTACTAATCTGCTTATCAATGGCGGAGGGTGCGTAGAGATGTGTCTCCGGCGGGCCTTTCGGGATCTGGTCAGTTTTGATCTCCGATGGATCCATCTGACACTTGTCGTCTTCGAAGTTTTTACATTCCCCTTTCGACGTTTTCCTCTCCGGGGCGCGGACCGTGGCCACCGACATCTGGTCTACATCGACGACTTCCCGACTGATGCTTCTACAAGCTTCCGGGTTTAAACAAATTTGCTCCGTCGAGACGGAGGCCCAGAAGAGGAATGAGTTTTGCTCACGGCGCACCGTCGATGGACGCAGTAGGAAGGAGACTTCCACACCCTAGTGTGTTTGTGACTTGTGATACTTAATATATTGACTTAGGCCTTTTCTGAAAGAAAAAAAACCAGACATGTAACACGTTGACGAGGAAAAAGGCCATACATATACTTGATTTTCTTCATGTGAAGCAAAGTATGCTTAACAACAACGAGTAAGGGCTGTTTTTGATCCTTCCTATTACCTCTGTCCTGTTTTATTGGTCTCCTTCGCATTCTATGCTAAATTTTGACCTCAGATTTACCTAACAGAATGTTCATGCATGTAACAAAAAATAATATCACTGGAGACTATGTTCAAATACGAATCCAATGATATAATTTTGATGACATGCATTATTATTTTCGTAGTTAAATTTATGATCAAAGTTTGGCACAAAATATTAAGAGGACCAATAAACCAGGACAAAGCTAGTACATAGGCATGAGCCAATCGAGTATAAAATCGTAGAAGAATATGAGATTAGCCGTCCGTTAATAGATTGTTCATGCATAATCTCCCGCACTAACTCTGGCTAAAGCGTTGCATGGGTCTGAAAAAGTATAATACTCCCTTCGTTCACTTTTATAAGTCGTTTCAGGCAATTAAAATTGAGTTGTTTTGTACACTGTCTGAAATGCTACAACGTCTTATAAAAGTAAACAGAGGGAGTACTAAAATGGTTGCTCCTAGCCAGGGATCGACTGGCCGGGGATGAAAGTCCAATTGTTTTTTCTTATGCATGATGCATGATGCATGATTTGTTGCATTTATCATTGGGATGTCATTGCATACGTATGCTAGGGACCAGCCGGGCTTGCGCTGCACGGAATAGACAGCCATGGTCCAAGTAAAGAAGGGCTAGCCAGATCCTAGATCGATCGGAACCGTCCGGAGAGAATGAATGTGGCCAATGGCACTGCGCGTCGTGGCAACGGAGAATGAATGGCGATTAATGTTGCTACTACTTAACTACCGCTATCACTACTACTACTTACTCCAAACGGCCCATGCGTAAACGATCTCGCCCGTCCGCTTTTACCGCATCGATCACGTATTACAAGGAAACAGGTAGAGTACGTAGCATTTTGAACAAATCGGTCCTTTCTCAACTTCTGATCAACATACACTTGTTTCGGCAAATTTCGCCTCGTTCAAGGCACTAAGACCGTCTTGATTTATTAGCCTCCTCGTATTTGGTATTATATTTCGATTATAATTTTATAACTAGTATAGAAAATATTACCGTCGGCCTTAATTTGAGGCCGTAAAACTATCACACGACGACGTACTCCCTCCGGTCCTTTTTACTCTGTATATAAGAATTGTCTGAAGTCAAACTTCATAAAGTTTGACCATATTTATATGAAAAAATATCAACATCTACCATGCTAAATTTATACAATATGAAAATATCAACATCTACCATGCTAAAATATCAACATTTATACGAAACGCAGGCTGGTCGATGCTGGAGTAGTGCCGCTAGCTACCTAGCCAGCTTGCTCTGTGTCGTCGTGTTCCTCCGAGGACACTGGAGGTAATGACGCTGTCCATCGTATGCCCCGTACCGATCTCACTGTCACCGTGCGTGTCAGTGCATAACTCCATGTCGTGAACACCAAGAGAGCTGTGTGTGTGTCTAGCCTAGGTCGATGTCGTCTGGGTACGTACGTACGGCATGTACTACCACATGCTGGGCATTGGAGATCACACGCGCCATGGTGGCTGGCAGTGGCGGAGCCGAGAGGGCATCGCAGTTCACGCCGGGGGTCTTGGACCCTTGCTCGGACGAGGAAAGGCGCAAGGTGGAGGCAGACACGAAGAAGAAAACCATGCGCGCCGCATCGCATCGCAGATCACGCGCCAAAGGGAGCAAGCGGCCGGGTCGATGATGGAGCTTGTCTCAACTTCAGCATTTCCGAGGATGGTGCTTGTCTGCCTCTCCGTATATGCGTGGTCGTGCTCCTGTGTTTGCCTTTTCTTTCTGAATCCTGAGATGCAGGGTGTGCCGTCTACATGCAAAGAAAACAGTGTTCATCTTCCCCACATTTTTTATTTATTTTTAAGATGTAAGAGCATCTACAGCCGGATATGTCAAATATGATCCCTCAAACGCCCGCGGACGCGGGCAGTGACCGGACACGCCTCAAATTTCATGAGTTGCATCCGGACATCTTATACCAGATTCTTAAATCCATACAAAGACATGCAAACGAAATAAACGTACGTACTATGTCGATCATCTAGCTACTCCTCGTCGGAGATGTCGACAATCTCTGTACCCGGCTCCGACAGCATTGGCAGCAGCTGCAGCTCCAGTGCCTCCGGCTGCTCCGCTCCGGCCTCCTCCTCCTCTATCTCCGCATTGAGTTCGGCGAAGAGCGCATCTGACGCCGCCTGCTTCTGCCGGAGGAACGCCCGGTTGGCCTCCACATAGGCCTCGTCTTGAATTGACTCCAGGATGGCCTGCTGCTCCGTCATCTCCTCCGATTGGGCGACGGTGAACTCCGCCTTCGCCTGTTTCATGTTGAAGCCTGGCAGCTCCTGCTCCGGCTGCTCCACCTCCTCCACCTCCATCGGAGCCAGCTCCTCTCCCTCCTCTTTCCCCGGCTCCTCCTCCTCCTCCTCCTCTGGCTTCGGCGGGTCCGGAGGCAGCCCGACAACCATGCGGGCGACGCGCGCGGCTTGTCTCGCCCGGTTCTCCTGCTGGATCTCGTACCGGCGCTCCGGCGTGAGCATTGCGTAGTAGGTGATCTTTCTCCGGAGCATGGCGGAGCGCGGGGGCGTGGGCAGAGCACCGGAGCGGTAGAGGGAGTAGGTGGATGGGCTAGGGTTGTGGGACGTCGGCCGGCTTAAATAGATGGATGTGGTCTTGGGTGGCGAGCCAGAGCGGCGCCATGCAGCGTTCACACCGCGGCGACGAACGTGACGTCTGTCGGACCGCCGGGTTTCCGGACTAATCCGCGTGGGACCCCTCGTGAGCTCGACGTGGCGGGCGTGGGCGCCCCCATATCCGCTTCATATTTGGGCTGAATATGAGGGGTGCCGGTCAGTCCGGGCGTTTGAGGCCTGTTTGATCTGTCTGGGTCAAAATTTCGTGACCGAACAGTGACCGGACATATGAGGCGGGTTTGAGGCGTCCGACTGTAGACACTCTAATAGTGGACCGGCTTAACAAGCGAACGTCTGGGTGGAAGCATGGGAATTACGAAAGATTTGCATGACAATTCATGATGGTCGAAGATGGCAAGTTTAGTTGGCAAGGATGGCAAATTCGCTTCTGTTTAGTTTTTTTTATCAGAATTTGTCTTGATTGTAAACTAAATTTGCTATCCTCAATACAATATAAATTGCTATAAAAAACGTGTAAGTTGCCATCCCCTCCTAGCCAACGTCAGCGGAGTAGCATTACCGATAATAATAATACTAGCAAATATATCCGTGCTTTGCAACGGGAGACAAAAATACGTGCTAAACAAATAAGTATGACTCAATACCCTCATATATGAGCGCACTCTATTTTAATAGTGGCTCACCATGTTGTCATTTACTTTTTTTCTCACCCTCGCCGATGTTCACGTGTTCACAATGCATTCGACGTGGTAAATCCCAAGGCTATGAGCTTGCCAGTGCATGCCACACTTGTCATTATATTGCGCAAGGGAACCTTTAAAACTTTAAAAACAAATCTCATCGACCATCAACTACTCCCAACGCCAAGACATATAAAGGCTTCCGAAAAACTAATCAAATCCTAGACATAAAACACTTTTGAATTGGTGAACAGTTTTTCGAATTGACAAACATTTTTTTTTGAAATTTTGGATTTTCTCAAAAAAATCATGAACATTAGTTTTGTTTACAAACATTTTTTAAATGCATGAACAGTTTTCAAATTCATTAACATTTTTTGACTCAACAAACATTTTTTGAATCGATGAACTCTTTTTAAATTGGGGAACAAATTTAGAAAATATATTTATTTTTATTTTTGTGAACATTTTCTAAAATTTCATGGATATTTTTTCAGATTTCCGAATATGTTTTGAATACATGATCATTTTTTTGAAATCATGAACATGATTTTATTTCCGACCATTTTTTCCAAATTGTGATTTTTTTTATAACTTGCGAACAGTTTTGCAAAACCACCAACATTTTTTGAATCTGCGAAAATTTTAGGATTTTATAAACATTTTTTAATTCACATATATTTTATGATTTCTCAAATATTTTATTTGAAAACTCGCAAATTTTAAAATTCCTGAATTAATTTAAAGAAGAAAAAAAAATGAGAAAACAAAAGAGAAAAAACGAAATGAAAAACAAAGCAGGGGAGTGAAGCCCCGCACATGAATGGAGAGGGCATGCCTGAGAAAACAGAGATAAAAAGCGCGTGGAAGCTGGTGATCGATCCCCGGTCTGGTAGAGAGGGGAGCTGCGCGTCAACCACTCTGCTACTTGTCGATATGTGTCTTATATCGGTCTAACCTCTATAACACACAAAGTAGGACGGCGACTTTTGATCCGAAAAATTGAGTCATTTTATTCACTTAGAGATGGCATAGTGGGTAATTTATAGCAACTTTGGGGGTATTTTTCTTGACGGATCGTCAGAAGCGATAGCCGCTTTATTATTAGGTATAGATATAAATTCAATTTCTGGAGACGTACCATGAATAATGAGATCTTTTTATAGGCTAGCTTTTTTTTTGAGACAAACTTTTTATAGGCTAGCTAATAACGAGAGTTGTGGCCCTGCGCTTCCATTTTGTGCACTTCCGGGCGGGTGACTCGACAGCCCACACTCCACTCTAGCAAGGGGATTCATATTTGTCGCATTTCGTGGCAAATAGTCGCTGCTTTGCACAGGCGCGAGTGACCCTGAACAAGATAGGCCGTCCCATTCAGAGAATCATCTAGAACATTCTTAACAGATTTTTCCTACTTACTTTTATCACTTTTCATGTTTTTTGGTTTTTTCTAAAAACATTTACCGGTTTTCTTAGTTACTTTTTTGAAGTTCCTCTTTTAATTTTTTTTGGAAATTCTAAAGAAATTTACAAATTATAAAAATATTCGTGTTTCAGGCTGTTGTTCTGAATAAAAAAAAATGTTCCTTATTTATAAAAATATTCACAATTGTTTCTAAAATATCCAGGTTTTTAGAATGATCAGAATCTTAAAAAATATTGCCCTTTTCAAAATCCGTACGCAAATAAAAAAATGTTCGGGGAAAATGTTAGAATTTTGAAAAAAAATCTCATATTTTTAATAATAAATATGTTTCCAAAAAGTGTTCAAAATTTCAAAATAAGTTCGGGCTTAAAAACTATTCTCAAAAGTAAAAAAAACTGGTCGCTAAAGTAACATGGGTTCGCCAAAGTACCCGTCTAGCTCGCTTGCTCCCGACCCGCGCAACAGTTCGTGGATGGCCGGCCCACTAAGACGACCCCCTCTGTGCGGCAACCGTTCTATTTGACGGTAGATACGAACTCATTAGTAAGGGTTCTTAGGCGCTGACAACTGACGCCTGCATGTGCATCACTTGTGACAACTTCGAGAGTTTTTTTTTTGCAGATTCGATTATGCAAAACGTATTATCTCATGAACCAAGCGTCTAAATCCCGAACCCTTTTCACCGTGAGATTTGTCGCGTCGAGATCTTCGAAAGTAGACCCCATATTGATAGGTTTCGACAAACTTTTTTCCATGATAAAAAAAAAGAAGAAGCCGGAACCACGGTTTTTTCCATGAGAAAATTGGAAGCAAATATGTGCCTCTACAAGAAGCAAATATGTGCTCTCATGAAGAAAAAAAGATGCATTTTCCCTTCCAAGAGGCACATTTGTGCTTCTCGCAAAAGCAAATCTGTGCTTATCGTGGAAAAAAAATGTCATTTTTCTCCGAGAGGCACAACTGTGCTTCTCATGGAAGAAAAAAACTTGTTTTTTATTTTCCGAGCAGCACAGCTGTGCTTCTCGCTGAAGCAAATATGTGTCTGCACGAGAACCAAATGTGTGCTTCTCGTGAAAGCATGAAAAAATTGCGCAATTTTTCTTTTGTAATTTATTCTCCAAATACTAGAGAAAACCAGACGAAGACTAAAAACCGAAAAAACTCCAAAAAACCAACTAAAACACGTGCAGAAAAATAAAAATAATTCTGAGGGAGTGCCCAACACGTGAAACATGGTAGCGGCTCGACACACCACTTGGCGCACCCTTAGACCACCAAAGTGACCTTTGTGGGGCTCCCGCAAGGGATACCCTTTTATTAGTTGCTCTCCGCTAAATAACTTCAAATATGAGGTCTCCTCTCGCATAGAGATGGCAATGGGTACCCATTACCCGCGTACCCGGCGGGTAAAAACCCTATTAGGGTAAGGGTATGAGATAAAAAATTACCCATGGGTATATAAATAGAAAAATATTAAACCTATCGGGCAGAGTGGGTACGGGTATGGGATAGCATAATCCATACCCGTGTACCCATATACCCACGTAAAATGTGTTAAGTGGGCCTTCACTATTCATATATCTAATCTAACTTCCCACAAAATCAGTCTATGTAGTCCACGAGATACATGTAGCCCACATACACACGTACATGGAATGATAGAACATAGAAGGAATCTGCGTGATTAGGGTGATTTGGCTTCGGTGAATAATGAATACGTGATCATTCACATCCCATATTCTGAGAGACGGAGATTGATATCCTCCTCGTCTCCTCCTGATCTCATCTCGGCTCCTTGCCTCCTCGGGCATCGCTAGTCGCCGCCGCCATTGCGTCCAGCTACTCGCTGCCTCGCCGTCGCCACTCGCCAGCGCTTCAGCCTCTCGGACGCCATGGATCTTGGGGATGAGGACCATAGCTTGCGCGAGGACGGCGACCGGGAGAAGGAGATGCAGCTCGCGCTCATGCCGACTGAGTCAGACGGCGGCGATCACCACGGCCAGGAGCATGGGCATGGCGCGGCTACCCTGATCCCAAGCCTAACACCGTCGTTGGGTGGTGCCGCCGTCCGTCTCCGTCCGCCAGGAAAGGGCCAAGCCCCGGGCCGACGTAAAGGACCTCTACCTCCTGCCTCGGCCTCCAAGGTGCAGCCCCGTCGCAACACTTCAAGCCAGCCGCCTCGCCCTAGCCCACTTAGTCGATCCTCTACTGTCACCAAGTGCAAGAACAAAAGCAAGGCTACTTTGGCTTGGTGAGTTTCAATTTTGTTTATGATTTTATGCATTCGTAGATGATACATAGATGTATAGATATGTGATGATATGATGTTTTTTTCCTGCATATATAAGTTGATAAGTATTGGTTTTCTGCCTATGCATGATGTATATAGCTGTGTGCAAATTGTGTGCTAGTACGTACATTAGTCACTGTGTGATTTTTTAGCATTGTAACAGCAGAGATAGAATCGGCGGTGGCAGAATATTTTAGATCTATTTAATGTGAGGTGGTAACTGATCGTTTCTTCTTTTGTTCATGTTCATTTTGTAAGCATCTACCTTCCCAGGGGTAAAAATGCAGAGACATTCTAACTTGTTTCAGACTATTTACAGTTAACAAAATACAGTAAGATTCTGGCCCATTTAAGACAACACTACAGATGCACGTTTTGGTCAGAAAAATGATGACTTGCAGTTAATAAAAACGCAAAGTGCTGTACAAATCGAAATTAACTCTGCCTGCAAAATAAAATCGTTCGACTGAAAAGAAAGAATGCTGAAAACAAAAAATTAACTATTTATAGTTGCTGTGATGAATACAATTTTTTTGCATATATATAGATGATATGTAGAGATGTTACGATCCATATATGAGCATCATACTTTCAGTGCACATATAGAATCAAGTATTATATTAAGAAGACTACAAGAATTTGATGTATTTTTTCATTTATGCTCCTTTTGCAGTGGTACAAGTTCAACCAGCCAAGTAGATGTTCCTTGTGATGCATCTGCCCCAATGGATGAAGATGGAGATCATGCCATTCTTTCAGATGATGAAGATGGACAGGAGGAGGAGGTGGAAGAGGTCAATGAAGCAGGCAAACGGAAGCTAACTTCTAAAGTTTGGTTGGAAATGAAGAAGATGAGGATCAATGGACAATGGAAAGCAAAGTATTAGGTATACTTTGCCATGGGTTTATTTGATTTATTTCTGTTTATCTTGTTCTATGCAATGAAGAGATAACATATGGTATCCTCTTCTTTTGTCTTTTAGGCAAGATATTGAGGAAGATTATAACCAAGAAAGAAAGAAGGCAATTGATTACATGACTATGAACCAATCTAGGGTTGCTATCACTACAGATATGTGGACTGCGGACCACCAAAAGAAGGGATATATGGCTATTACAGCTCATTTCATTGATGAATCTTGGAAGCTTCGGAGCGTTATCATGAGGTACTACTATGTGCTGCTGTATAGTATGTGTTGCTGATCATATACTGTTGTTTATGATGTGCTGCTGTTTATGATGTGTTGCTAATTAAGAAGTGCTGCTGTTTAGTATGTGTTGCTGTCTATGAAGTGCTGCTGTTTATAGGTGTTGTTATTTATTATGTGCTGCTGTTTATGACTATATGTTGCTGAATACTACAGGTTTGTATATGTTCCAGCTCCTCATACAGCTGAAGTGATATGCGAGGTGCTTTATGATTCCCTGCTTCAATGGAATATTGATGAAAAACTGATGACAGTGACTGTGGATAACTGCACCACCAATGACAAGGCAATTGAGATGATTGTGGGGAAGATAGGGAAGGAGAAGCTCCCTTTGGAAGGTACTATGCTGCATATGCGTTGTAGTGCACACATCTTAAATCTTATAGTTAAGGATGGATTGGATGTTATGAAGTCAGCTATAGAAAACATTAGGGAAAGTGTGGCATATTGGACCGCAACAGGAAAAAGGATAGAGAAGTTTGAGGAGATGGCCAAGTTTAAAAAAGTTAACATAACAAGAAAGTTGATTCTTGATTGCAAAACTAGGTGGAACTCCACTTTCATGATGCTAGAAGTAGCTTTACCATACAGAGTTGTTTTTGAACGTGCAAAACAAGTTGACAAACAATATGAGCATTTACCTAGTGATAAAGAATGGGAGTTTGCTGTAGAGATGGTGGAGAGACTTGGCTTATTCTATGAGATAACAAAGTTGTTCTCCGGAACTAATTATGTGACTGCTAATGTTTACTTCCCTAGAATCTGTGAGATTAAAATGAAAATGAGACAGTGGGGCCACTTGTAGCAACCCAATTATCAAAAAACTCTCTGAGGAAATGACTACTAAATTTGATAAGTATTGGACGGACATTCAAGATCTAATGGGGATGGCTACACTTCTTGATCCTCGGTACAAGAGGCATATGTTGACTGCTTGCTTTGCCATGCTTTCATGGCATTGAGCCATCTTCTTATGAGTGTGTGGAGTTGGTTGATGCATTAGTAGCTAGACTACATTCACTGATAGAGGAGTTTGAAGTGGAAGTAGATGAATATAAACCATGTGAAGAATTGATTTCTTCAATGAAAGCTCCAGCCATCATGAATATTTTCAATGACATTGTTGCCAAGCAAAGTCCTGCAGCAGCTCGGCTACAAGGTGAAATAGATATGTACTTGACAGATGGCCTAGTGCCGTACACAGAAGTATTTAGTGTGTTGGATTGGTGGAAAGTAGCTGGAACAAGATATCCAACATTAAGGAAGGTTGCCAGAGATATATTTGCCATTCCCATGACAACAGTTGCTTCAGAGTCGACATTTAGTACAAGTGGCAGAATACTTAGTGAGCATAGGAGCCACCTAACTCCTAATATGGTGGAAGTCTTGATGTGCTCCCAAAATTGGCTTAGAAACAAATGCAAAGGTGAGCAAATAATGTAATTTGTTCAAACTTACTCTTTATTTAACTATTGCTAATCATTGTTTCATCATCTCTACAAATTGTTTGTTCTAGATGTTCATAAAGGAGATGCTAGCTTTTGGACTTGCCTTCAAGACATTCAAGAGGGGATGCAGGTTAGTTCACCAACATATTTCCTTTGCCAATTGAGTATTTGAGTGCATATGCTACAAGAAAAATTCTAAAAAATGACTATATTCATGTTTCCAACCAGGACTTGGCCCTTTGAGATGTAGAGACATGGTCTCCGCGAGTTATGCTCAAGATTGAAGACTTATTGCGCCAAGGTCTTCGTTATGCTACTGTCGGATTGGTCGAGTTTATTTTAATTGAACTAGTTACAATGTCGAAACTTTATTGGGATGCTTATTTTGTGGCCTTATGTACGGTCAAATTACCTCCATACTTTGTCGTGATTTTGTGAACTTAAAATAAATGACTATGTCTTGCTGCCTACGAATAAGTGATGTTCTTTAGGGGAATGTATTTTTGTTTATGATATGTTGCTGTTACGAGTAAGTGCTGCTTTTTATAAGAATGTGATGTCGTTTATGATGTGTTGTTGTTTATAAGTATGTGATGTTGTTACGATGTGATGATGTCTATAAATTATGTTGATATATTGTCGTTTATGATTATTTCTTGCACAAGTTGATGTCTACACACGTGGGTATTTTTACCCGTGGGTACCCATTTACCCTGTCGGGTGATGGGTATGGGGAAAAATTGTACCCGTTGGCGGGTATGGGTACGGGTGATGGGTAAGCTCAAAGGGGATGGGTAAGGGTATGGGGTAACTCCACCCGTACCCAAACCCGGCGGGTGCCATCCCTACTCTCGCATGTCACACCCAACATCGCGCCATGCATGAGATCCCTAGCCCAACCAAGCAACCTTCCCCCGCTTGCATCGTCTTGACGTCCCTCCACAAAATTTAAAGGGGTGTGTCTACAGGGTAGATCCTATTTTCAAATTTGTGATCATTTTTTATAAATCCAAGAACATATTTTCAATTTGTGAATATTTTTTGATTTCATGAAACTATTTTTCTGAAATTGTGGATAATTTTTGAAAATGTTAACATTTTCTCAATCGACGAACATTTTTTAAATTTTGGGAATATTTTTTGACATTCATGATTTTTGTGTTTTGATGAACAATGTTCAAATTCATGAACATTTTATGAATCAGCGAGTACTTTTTGAACCAGTAAAGTTCTTTTGAAATTTGGGAACAATTCTTGAATTACTGAACATTTTATTTTTTTCATGAACATTTATAAAAATCTTGAACGTTATTTCAATTCGCAAAAAATGTTGAAAATTCACGAACATATTTTGAATATGGGAACAAAGTTCCAAATCATGAAGATTTTTTGAATATGCGAACATCTACTTTTTGAATTCATGATTATTTTATGGTTTGTTGAAAATTTTCCTAAAAATTCACAAACATAGAGAAATTTGCAACTGTTTTGAAATTCCGAATTATTTAAAGAAAAGAAAACAAAAAAGCAGGGGGCGTCCCGCCTCGTGCATGGGCTAGCTAACAGGGCGCTCGGGGGGACTGGGGTTGCACGTTTCCCGGCGCTCCTATGTCTCGCTTTCAGCGAGTCCAGCATCGGATTCGCAGAAGGGGCGACAGAGATGGCCGGCCCATGAGCGCGGCAGGCCACAACCTCTTTTTTCTTCTGTTTTCTGTTTTTATTTTTTGCTTTATTTTTATGCTTTTATTGATACTTTGAAATATTATATATATTCAAAGAGGTTGTGGCCTGCCGCGCGCATATATATATATATATATATTTATATATTATATTATATATATATATATATATATATATATATATATATCTATATATCTATTATCTCTATTTATTATTTTTTTTATCTACAGTCTAGAAAACATTTGAAAAATGTTGAATAAGTATTTGAAAAAAGTTTGTACTTGAAGAGTGTATCCAGCGTTTGAAAAAATATTGAGTGTAAAAGAAAATTGTTCATCATGTATTATAAAATGATGAAAAAAATTGATCATGTATATAAAAATGTTAATCAAGCATTTTGGCAAAAAAAGTTGAACAAGTATTTGAATTTTTTTAATCAAGCATTTGGAAAATCTAAATGTGTATAGAAAAAATATTGACCATGTGTAATAAATGATGAAGAAATTTGATCATGTATTAAAAATGTTAATCAAGCATTTTAAAAAATGTTGAACAGGTATTTGAAAATGTAAATCAGCATTTGGAAATGCTATATGTGTATAGAAAAATGTTTAACATGTAATTAAAACTGACGAATTTTTAATATTGTATATAAAAATGTTAATCAAACATAAAAAATGTTGAACAAGTGTTTGAAAATATTAATCAAGCGTTTGGAAAATCTGAAATGTGTATAGAAACAATGTTGACCATGTATTATAAAAATGTTAATATTTTTATGTGAAAACTGTTAATCAAGCATTTTAAAAAATGTTAAAAATATATAGAATTTTTTTGACCATGTATTCAATAATTGTTAATCCTATATTTAAAAAATGTTAATCAAGCATTTGAAAAATGTTAAAAATATGTATAGAAAAAATGTTGACTATGTATTACAAAAATGTTAAATTTGTATTGGAAAAATGTTAGATATGTATTATTAAAAAATGTTGTGGACATATACAAAAACTGTAGAATAATAACCTAAAGAACAAAGAACATCGAATAAAGAAACGAAATAAATAAAAGAAAATGAAAATGAAGAGGTAAGTAGTGGATAAGAAAATGCATAAAAAGAATGAAAAAATGGAGAAGAAGAAAGAAAAGAAATAAAAGAAGACAAAAAAAACAAAAACCTGGAAAAAACGGAGAAGAAAATAGTGGAAACCATGACTTGTTTGGACTTAAGTAATCTAGCCCTACTCGGCCACGAATATAAAGCAAAGCCTAGTGGTTAGATTTGATTGCTCTAAACTAGGTCTTTAGGTCGCTTGCAGAAAGTGGTATTGCTCGCCTCGTCTATTCGGGTTCCCTTGAACCACGCCTAGCTACCACCGGGCTTGTTAATTGCCTGTCGCCCCTCCTTTTTCTTTTGCAAAATAAATGACATGCCCTCTCCTCAGCGCTGCAATGTCGTTAAAGTTTTTTTGTCTCATTCTTTACGATGGTCAACATACACATTATAAATGCTAGCTTATGTGTAACTCAATTTCATTTTGTGAATTTAAAAAATGTTTAAATAAATGTGTTCCATTTAAAAAACTACTCGTATTTTTACATAATTGTTCATATAAATACTAGAAAATGTTCATGAAATTTAAAATATGTTCACATGTTTACAAAAATTTTCATGACAATACTAGAAAAAGGTCACATTTTTTTAAGAAAGCAATCAAGCAATTTTTGAGAAAAATGTTGGTCATGTATAATAATCTTCACCAATCACCATATATTAAATGAATATTCACATTTTATTTGTTAAAATTTAACCATGAATGCAAAAAAAAATCAATGTGTATTTTAAAAAATATAGTCAATGTGTATATGAAAAATGTTTAACATGTATTCAAAAAAGTGTTCAACATGGGTTTGTAAGTTATTCAACATCTATTTGAAAAGAGTTCAACATGTTGTTTAATTGGTGTCTGCAGTTATTTAACATGTATATGGAAAAAAATATGTGTATTTGCAAAAGAAGAATTAAAAAAGAAGGAGAAAAAAATGAAAACCAAGACAAACCTATAAAAACACGGGAAAAAGGATAACCGAATGGAACCTTTTTCGTGTGGAAGATGCGTGAGTCTATGTGTCACTTCTAGCAAGATGGAAGCCAGCGTCGCGTCGAAGATGTTTGTGTATTTCATCACTCTTTTTATTTCTCTCACTATCTTATTGTTTTTCTCATTTCCCCTTTTCTTATATTTTTATAAGAAATTCAGAAGACATATATTTCACAGACAATTACAAAGTTCTGAAGAAAATGCAGTGTTAACAAAATTGTTTGTGCAACTTTAAAAAACTTGTAGATAGTATTTGAGAAAGAAAAATGTTTCAATGCATATTTCATTTTTAGGACATATTCGAAAACAAAGTTCAAACCATGTTTTCAAAAAATTGTTTAACATGTATTTAAAGAATGTTAAATGAATATATTAGATGTATACAAAAAAACTGTGTATTGTTTATGAAAAATTAAACATAAAAACTTGTATTTGAAAAAAATGTTATCATTGTTTTTGAGTTTTTTTAAACATGTATAAAAGATGTTACTTGCCTATTTGAATAATGTACAATATATATGTAAAAAGTAACCATAAAAAATATAGTCTAAAGAAAATGTTAAGCATGTATTTGAAAACTATGAAATGTGTATAAAACTAATATTTCATATGTATACAAAAAATGTACAACCTATACGAAAAAACTAGATATTAAACATATATTCAAAACAAATGTTAATCATGTATTTCGAAAATCTTAAACATGTATAAAAATATGTTCTTGATGTATACAAAATATGTAGACATAAAAAACATTTTTTAATTGTGTATTAAAAAATGTATGAAAATAATGTTTCATATGCATAAGAAAAATGTACAACCTATATGAAGAAAACATAGACATTGAAAGCTTACATTTAAAAAAATGTTAATCATGTATATAAAACCTATTAAACATGTATAATTTTTTTCTTGATGTATATGAAAAATGTAGACATCAAAATCATACCTATATTTAAGAAAATGTTAATGTGTATTTGAAAACTTTTAAACATCTATAAAAAATGTTCTTGATGTATACAAAAAACATACATTGTTTGTTAGAAAAATAGACATGTGTCGAACAAAAATGAAAAGGAAATACAAAGATAAACCAAGTAAACCGAAGAAATTGTTCAGTGGTTAGATTTCTTTGTTCAAAATATTTTATCTCTTAAACACTGCGTCCAAATATCATATTGTTTTCATTGTTGGATTTCTCTGTCGAGATCTTTCAAACTGGATCACATGTTAATAGCCTTTGACTAACTTTTTTTCATAAAAAAACAAAAACAGGATAAAATGAATACAAAGAAAAACAAAATCTGAAAAAGGAAACCAAAAAGACCGGGCAACCAAAGGAAACGAATATCGAAAAAAGCGGAAGAAAAAACCAAGAGCTGGGAAGCACGATTGTGGGTTTTCACTTTTTTGGAGGAAAGCACAGTTGTGCTTTTTCCTTTTTTCGGGGAAGCACTGCTGTACTTCTCGTGGAAGCAAATCCGTGCTTCCACGACAAACACAACCATGCTTCTCGTGGAAGCATTTTTTTTTCAAAAAGCACAGATGCGCTTCGAAAAAAGGGAAAAACATTTTTATTTAAATCTAGGAAAAACCAGACAAAAACCCAAAAGCCAAAAAAAGAAATATAAAACCCATCTAGAACCTGAAAACACGTGAAAAAAAATACAAAGTGAGCGTGAAGCACGCGACACCCGGGTTGAGATCCTCTGCAGTACTGTACGGTGCAGTACACTCACTGCTGTGTGGACTGCAGAGGATCCTGACCCGCGACACCTGGCTGTGGCTGGATGCTCCACTTGACGGTTGGCGCACTCCGAGACCACAAAAATGACTCTCACGAAAGACCCACCGGGTTAACGTTGGTTAGTTACTTCCCAACTAAGCTGGGATTGATGCCCCGCCTGATTTCATTGTAAATCTGCTGGCAGACGATGTTTCTATCCTTTGATTAATAAAGTAAGCTTTCCCGTAAAAAAAAAAAGCTGGGATTGCAATAAGCGATTTGTATCATTTGCGAATTTGAAGACTCCCATCAGCAATTCAGCATGCAAGAAACTACAACCAACAATATCACATTGATGTGATATGGTATCACACAGACAGTGCCAAAAAGAGGAGTACATGTCAGCATATGCGCAGGCCTGGCAACGCACACATACTTCCAAAACAAGTCTTCACTGCACATTCATGCACACAGCCAGCCTCCACCTCATGAAAGTTCGATAACTTCCTTTGCATCACTCCTCCCACGCTGCCGATCGACAAGGCTCGCCATGGCTGCGGGGTTGATCTCGGTGCTCGCTCTCCTTGCTCTCGGCGACGCCTTCGACCCCAACCCTCTCCAAGACTTCTGCGTCGCCGACACGGCATCCAAAGGTAAGGTGGCCTGCTCGTGTCAATCCTCGTGTCTCTACTTTAAACAGCTAAACCGTGACCCCGTGCCCTGAATTCAGTTCGCGTGAACGGCGTGCCGTGCAAGGACCCGGCGGCCGCGGCGCCGGACGACTTCCACTTCGCCGGCGCGGACGAGCCCGGCGGCGCGGCGAGCCAGCGCTACGGGTACTCGTCCTTGCCCGTGCGGATCCCGGGCCTGAACACGCAGGGCGTGTCGCACGCGCGCGTCGACGTCGCGCCGGGGGGCGTCTTCCCGCCGCACTACCACCCGAGGGCGTCCGAGACGGCGCTGGTGCTGGAGGGCACCTCCGTCTACTTCGGCTTCCTCGACTCCGGCAACAGGCTCTTCGCCAGGGTGCTACGCAAGGGCGACGTGTTCGCCGTGCCGCAGGGGCTCCCGCACTTCCTGCTTAACAACGGGAGCGCGCCCGCGGCGCTCTACGCCACGCTCAGCAGCCAGAACCCCGGCATGGTGCTCCTCGCCGACGCGCTCTTCGCCAGCGCACCGCCGCTCCCGGCGGAGCTCCTGGCCAGGACGCTCCTCACGGACAGGGAAACTGCGGAGAAGATGCGGGCGAACTTTGAGCGCCGGTCTTCGTCCTCTGTCTTCCTGATGACTGGACATGGCCGCCGGACGCGCTATGCTAGCTAGCTTCCAATGTCTTCATTTTTCTTGTGTTAATTAAAGCTGCCTAGTTAATTCGACAATAATAAATTTGTGAACGAGCGAACGTTCCTCTTTGACATGAGTCGTGTCATAATTGGTTTGCTATCAACTTTTGGCATTGTCAATATTTAGCAAAATCAAAAGTTGTCAATATTTGACAACTTTTTGTGAGATTGGCAACGAAAATTGGCAAACAACTAATCTCTAGCCAACATTTGGTAATTGCCAAAATTTGACGTGCCAACTTTTGGCATCAAACCAATTATGCTCGTAGTATGATCTGTGTCCGGCACATAATTTGCGCCAACCATCAGTTGGCGAGCACCATAGAGCATGGTTACTAGTATAGCCAGCTGTTGGCTATATGGTCTTTCCACATTATCTATAGCTAAACTTATAGTCAGCGAGTACAATAATTGCATGTAAATATGTACTATTTTTTTATATATGATCCACCTTTCTCACTCATAACATGTCTAGGAGCACGTGCTGCAGCCGGCTGTTAATCAGTAGCCCGCTTCTCTTCTCTCTCCTCCTCTCCCTCCTCCAACTCATCCAAAATATAATAGTTAAAGGCTTACAACCTATCTACGTCACCCTATTGTACTTGCTCATATGTCTGTTGGATGTGGATATTGTAAGCATGTTGTAGTACAAGAAGTATCGGATGCACATTAATACTGTGCGGTAAGCTTTTCTTTTCTCTCGAAAATAATAAGATCTATTATAATGAGTTCATTATAAGTACAAATCATCTCAAACATAACAAAACTTACATCGAGATTCTGAGAGCACCAAATGACCACTATTGCCATCAGAACGAGTCGCCGACACGCCGCTGTCGCCGCTCCCCTACCAGAGCCGCCTTGGCCATGTCGATGACAGCCAGAAAGTCTTCGTGCACGTGCCCTAAGGACCAGTCCGCTGGATCCGCAGTTATCGTCGTTGAACACTTGCATAGACCTGAAGCACCTGAGACCAAATCTCGCCACATAACGAGAAACTCTAACCTCATCGCCCCGAGGAGACGGCAGGAACCTACACCGGAGCTCCATTGACTACGGTCAGACAAACGAACTCGAGGAGAATCGGAGGCTGAAAGACAATCTCGAAGAAAAAACGCCACCATCCGCCCGAGCGTCGCGCTTGTGAGGACTAAAAAACCCTAACCTAAACTACTAACCGGAGCGGAGGCACCGGGATTCCCCTCCCCGCAACCGGCCACCGGAGTGGTAGGCAGAGGGGAGGCGAATCCATGGGCTGGCTGGTGAAGCCTGGGAGGGAGAGTTTGCCCTAGCCTTCTAGTGGTAACTCCAAACAACAAATCATTGTTGCTAATATTGGTAGAAACAGTAAGCTTCTCTTCCATGCTCTAATAGTAGTCACTGGCAGTGATGGCGAGAAGGCAAAATTTTAGGACTCGCCATGGCTTGATGGCCTTTGCCCCAAGCACATTGCCCTTCTTATTCATGCTGCTTTGAAAAAAATGACTGTTAAACTTGCTCTTTTCAACAACAATTGGGTTAACCAAATTGACACTTCCGCCAGCATGACCACATCAACCTCTTTGGGAGCTTTTGCAGTACATTAACCTACATGAGGTTGAAGAGGACTCACTTGTTTGGAAGCTCACAACCAAATCGTGCTACTCACCTACTTCGTCGCATCCGAGTACCAAGCCCAATTTTTTGGAGTTATGTTTGTTCTAAAGGTTCTATAGAGGCATTGCTTTGGCTAGGTGGAGTGTTTGCGAGCACCCTATCTATCACATTGATCCCCTCAAGGGAATTTGGAAATAGACCATTTATTCGTAATTACATTCCTGGAATGGCTCCTCCTTGAACAAATGTCTCATTTATGGATACATTGGGAGCAAAATTGGAAACCCTATCTAGTATTTATTTTGGAAATGATAAATGATCCTACAATCAACTCCCCACTTTTGATGTCCCATCTGACGATTCTGTCGTGTCTTTAGAAAAAAAAGGAGAAGGACAGGGTCGCTAGTCAGAAAAGCTATACCCTCAATTTGGATGCCTTGGGCACCTCTTAAATGCAAGCTTTTCGCATGACTGATCTATCAAAACCAAGATTGGGCTGCTGACCACTTTGCTCATCTGGGATGGCCTTGTGGTTCTTGTCAACTTTGCACGCGAGAACTGGAGACGGCAACCCTCCTCCTTTTCAAATTTCACTACTTTGTGAGGATTTGGAAGATGATC
This sequence comes from Thinopyrum elongatum, assembly GCA_011799875.1. NCBI lineage: Eukaryota > Viridiplantae > Streptophyta > Magnoliopsida > Poales > Poaceae > Thinopyrum > Thinopyrum elongatum. Next base: position 100,281,549 of record CM022303.1, on the reverse strand, counting down.
AAACTTGGGCTTGGAAGACATGATCTCGATCCCCTTTCTTGGCACGCTTTCGACTCCATCCATGATTGGTGGGACACGCTCACCTAGCGAATGGATCTACGTCCAAGGCCACTAGTCAGAAAAGCTATACCCTTCATTTGGATGCCTTGGGCACCTCTTAAATGCAAGCTTTTCGCATGACTGATCTATCAAAACCAAGATTGGACTGCTGACTACTTTGCTCGTCTGGGATGGCCTTGTGGTGCTTGTCAACTTTGCACGCGAGAACTGGAGACGGCGGCCCACCTCCTTTTTAAATTTCACTACTTTGTGAGGATTTGGAAGATGATCAAACTTGGGCTTGGAAGACATGATCTCGATCCCCTTTCTTGGCATGCTTTTGATTCCGTCCATGATTGGTGGGACGCGCTCACCTGGCGAATGGATCTATGTCCAAGGCCACTGCATCCATCCTCATGTTGGCCTCGTGGGCAATTTGGAAAGAGTGTAATGCTAGAGTTTTTCAGAACAAATCAACATTGCCAACCATGATCTTCTCCAATGTGACGCCCCCGGCCCAATCGTGCACTAACCATACACACAAATGCACACGATCAAGCCTAAGGACTCACGGGAAGATATCACAACACAACTCTAAAACATAAATAAAGTCATACAAGCTTTATATTACAAGCCAAGGGCCTCGAGGGCTCGAATACATAAGCTTGCGTACAAGCGTCAGTGGAAGCATCAGATATCTGAGTACATATATGAAACAGAAACAGAAAGGCCTTTAGAAAGGCGGGGCAAAATAAAACACTACGATCGAAAGGCGCAGGCCTCCTGCCTGGGACCCTCCGATCCTACTCCTGGTCGACGGCAAGCTCGAAGTAATAACCACCCTCGGGGTAGTAGTAGCGATCGTCGGCGGGGGCAACTGTCTCAGGGACTCCGTCATCTTGGTCACGTCAAACTGATATGGGGAGAAAAGGAAAACAAAGCAACCGTGAGTACTCAGAAGTACTCAGCAAGCAAGGATCTACACTACATATGCAACATTTTCAAAGGGAGGCTGTATATGTGGACTGGGCTGCAGAAATGCCAGAATAGAGAGGAAAACCTAGTCCTATCGAAGACTAGCATCTTCAGCGGTCTTGCAGCAATAGAAGAGAGCAGAACAGATCAGTATAAAGTAGCAGTATCATTAAGTCTCATCCTCACCCAGAGATCCTTTCTCGACTCCCTGCGAGAAAGCAATCCCAGAGCCATACAGTCATCAACCTCGTCCTGAGATCCCTTCTCGACTCCCTGCGAGAAGCAATCCCAGAGCCATAGTATCCAAGTATCCAGTTCTAAATTGTATCAATCAGGATACAACTCCGAGTGTCCGTTACCGTAGGACAGGCTATCGATAGAAGTATTCTTCCCTGCAGGGGTGCACCAACTTACCCAACACGCTCGATTAACTCCGGCCGGACACACTTTCCTGGGTCATGCCCGGCCTCGGCCAAACGACATACCGCAACCCTACCTACAGCTTAGCAGAGAGGTCCCCGCCGGTCTACATCCTAAGCGCTCAGGGGTCTTGGGCCGTCGCCCTGTGCACTCCGGGTCGTTGCGAGCAGGGTGGATTCCAGCGCCAACGGCACGATCCGACACGGCCACAATGCTGAACTGGACGTCTGACAGAACTGTCGGCTGATGCTATGATGCAGAACGCCCATACTATGCCCACGTGATGGTTAGTGCTATCAGGCCAGAGGCCTGCTCGGATCAAATATCCAAATCGCTAGTACCTTGGGCTTGCGGTAACGAGCAGAGACTCACGAAAGATGTGACCCCGTCGCCCCGTCTCGAGGACTTGCTGCAAGGGTTAAGAATGCCCGGCCGCGCCTCGTATTCATCACTCGGGCACCATACAGGCACCCATCTTCACAACACTCGCCACTTAGGCGCACGCGGGTACCCCTCAGGGTCGACCCGCCTATCCAAGTAACAGTGTAAAGTCCAAGTATCCGTGTGTCCATAACATCAGGGGAATCCGAGGTATCACCCTCGTTGAATTCCCACTCGATGTATCCGTCAAGGTGAACTCGGAGGAATCACCCTCGCTGGGTTCACACTTGAGGTGTTGTACGACGGCGTCGTTACCGGAAGTGGTGAAGGAGGAATCACCCTCGATGACCACGACCGAATAGCTACTCTACAGAGTTAACATCAGAAGTGCTACACGAGGTATCACCCTCGGCACTCGGTGGTAACGCTGCAGTGTCGTTACAACTAAGGGGGTGAGGTGCGGTGCCTGGTCTTCAATCCCGTTGATCGGGTCTTCGGATAATCCAGCGGGGCGATCGGGACTAGTGGGGTCACTGATAGGTCTCTACCCAGCCTAAACTAAGCAGTTTAGGTTATGCAGGTAATTATCAACAGCAGGTTACAATAAACAGGCTATGCATCAGAATAGGTAAAGCAGTAGCAGCAGCAATTCTAATGCAAGCATGAGAAATTAGAATGGGCGATATCGGGATGATCAAGGGGGGGCTTGCCTGGTTGCTCGGCGGCAAAGGCAAAGTCGTTAACGGGGTCGTCAGGCTCCTGAGCTGCGTCGGTACCGGGAACTGCGTTGGGGTCTAACGAGAGAGAAGAGGGGGAGGAAACAGTATAAATACACAGCAAATATGAGCAACACAATGTACGATATGACAATATGTAGTGCCGGGTGTGTCCTAGCATATGGTTGCACGTCACTGAGGAAGGAGGAATCCATCCGGGAATGTTTTCCCGGTTCCGGGCATTTGTCAGACAGATGACCGGAGGGGAACGGTTGCATGTTCGGATAGTTAGGGACGTGTGACGGACGATCGGACCGCGTATTCGGATTCGTCTCGTCGTTCTGAGCAACTTTCATGTACAAAGTTTTTCGATCTGAGTTACGGATTATTTAATATGATTTTCTAAAGTTTTTATTAATTTCTGGAATTTAATTATTTTATTAAATTAACATTATCCGAAACAGTAGTTGATGACGTCAGCATGACATCATGCTGACGTCAGCACAATCTGACAGGTGGGGCCCACCTGTCATACTCTGTTAGGTTTAATTAGGGGTTAACTAACTAATTAATGTTTAATTAAACTAATTAACTAAATTAGATTAACCTAATCAGGATTAATTAAATTAATTAACTCACTAATTAATTATTTAATTAACTAATTATTTTTATTTTTAATTTTAAAAACGTTTCGGGGTCGTGGGCCCCATGTGTCATTGGGCCAGGGGATCGGGCCTAGCGGTCAGTGGCACAGGGGCCGACCGGGGCGGCGCGTGTGCGCGGGCGCGGTCGGGCACGCGCGGGCGCGGGCGGCGAACGGGGCGAGGCTGGAGGGGGTGTGGGACGCGCGCGCGAGGCGCGCGAGCGGGCGGTGCGGGGCGTGGGCTCGGTCGCTGCGGGCGAGCAGCGACAAGCAAGCAGCGGCGGGCGGCGGCAGCAAGGCAGAGCAGCAGGGGCTTGGAGGGAGGGCGAGCGGGGCGCGAGGAGCACGCGCTGGCGCGGCCAGGGCGCGGCGGAGTCGCGCGGTGCGCGCGGCGATCGCGGGCGCGGCGGCGACAGAGAGAGGGGGAGGGCGTGGCCCTCACCGCGGGTGCAGGGTCAAGGGCAATGGGCTCGAGGAGGCGGCCGGGGATGACGGCGGGGTAGCGCCGGCGAGGTCCATGCGGCGACGGGGCGACGACGGCGTCGGGCGGCGGCGGTTGCCCCGATCCGATCTGGATCGGGGAGGGGGTGAGCGTGGGGGGGGGGGGAAACGAGTGGGGGGTTAGGGTTCGGTGGCCTCCTGGGGAGGCCATATGGGGGGGGGGGCGGGGGTGGGCCGGCCGGCTGGGCTGTAGCCCAGTTGGGCCAGGGGGGTGTTTCTCTTTTTATTTTTGTTTTGTTTTGTTTTGTCTTTTTCTTTTTATTTATTCATATCTCCTGTTTAGTAAATTGTTAGTCCTCAAAATGATTTTTGTAGAACATGGCAATTGTTCCAATAAATACTAGGCATCCTCTACCACTACCAAAAATTGGTTTGGAGTTAACTTGAGTTCACACAAATTTTTATAATAATTAAAATGCATTAATCATTGCTGTTTTGATAATGTTGGTGCCACCTATTTAATTTATTAATTGTTGGTTACAATTTTAGATTAGCCTGTGCAATATTTGTTATTTACTGAACATTTTAGTTTCTATGTTGCACAACTTTTATTTTCCACTTTCATTTAAATTTGAATTTGACTTAGGAGTTGAAATGCAATATGATGCTAATGATGATTATGCACTATTAAACATGCTGACTTGTCATTATCAAAAGTGATTACTGTAGCTAACCATCGGGGGTGTTACAAATCTCCTCTACTAACAAGAATTCTCGTCCCGAGAATTTAAGAGGTAGAAGGAAAAAGTTCGGGGTGTTCCGCACGAAGATTATCCTCGCGTTCCCAAGTGGCTTCATCTTCAGTATGATTTGACCACTGCACTTTGAGGAACTTGGTAACCTTCTGACGGGTCCGACGTTCAGCTTCATCGAGAATGCGGATCGGATGCTCCTTATAAGATAGGTCATCTTGCAATTCAAGCACCTCGTGATCCACAGCTCGGTGCGGAGATTCCTTGAAGCATTGACGAAGTTGCGACACATGGAAGACGTCGTGGATATGAGAGAATTGCGGCGGCAACTCCAATTTATACGCCACCTGACCACGTCTAGCAATTATGCGGAAATGACCAATATAGCGTGGAGCTAGCTTGCCCTTGATTCCAAAACGGTGAGTGCCTTTCATCGGGGTGACTCGCAGATAAGCCTGATCACCAGGTTGATAAGTCAAACCCCATCGTTTGCGATCATAGTTGCTCTTCTGGCGGTCCTGAGCCGCCTTGAGATTTTCCCGGACAATACGAACTTGTTCTTCTGTTGAATAATATCCGGACCCACGAGCGGTCGTTCCCCAGTTTCTGACCAATTCAGAGGGGTTCGACACTTACGTCCATATAGAACTTCAAAGGGAGCCATTTTCAAGCTGGCTTGATAGCTGTTGTTATAAGAGAACTCGGCATACGGGAGAGATTCTTCCCACTTCTTACCAAACGATATGACACAAGCTCGCAGCATATCTTCAAGAACCTGATTAACTCGCTCAACTTGGCCTTGGGATTGGGGATGATAAGCTGAACTCCAGGTAATATGAGTTCCCATAGCTGTTTGGAAACTTTCCCAGAATTTGGAAGTGAAAAGGCCGCCACGGTCCGAACTAATCTCCTTCGGAATACTGTGGAGTGAAACAATTCTGGAGATATACAACTCTACTAACTGACTAGCAGTGATGGTCTCTTTGACAGGCAGAAAATGTGCAACCTTAGAGAGTTGGTCGACGACGACAAGAATAGCATCGTGACCCTTCTGTGACCTGGGAAGTCCTGTAATGAAATCCATCTGAACCTTATCCCATTTCCATAAAGGAATAGGAAGTGGTTGCAGAATTCCAGCTGGTTTATGATGTTCTGCTTTAACGCGACGACACACATCACATTCAGCAACATAACGAGCAATGTCCTGCTTCATTCTAGACCACCAGTACCTTTGACGGAGATCACGATACATCTTGGTGCTACCTGGATGAATAGACAGCGGGGTATCATGTGCCTCCTTCATGACTTTGTCAGTCATGAGTTCGAAGCGAGGTACCACAATGCGGTTTCTGAAATACAAGGTTCCATCTTCAGACAGCGAGAAATCCCTGTACTTTACAAGGTGAAGATCTTTCTTCATCAGATCAATTTCAGCATCTTTAGCTTGCGCATTCTTAACAGCTTTCCCAAGATCTGGTTGTATCACAAGGTTACTTAGAGAGCCCTGTGGAACAATACGCAGATTCAGCTTGCGCAGTTCTTCAAAAAGACGAGGTTGAGCTCGCCTAACCATGAGGTTGTCGCAATAAGACTTGCGGCTTAAGGCATCAGCCATCACGTTAGCCTTGCTAGGGGTATAAGAAATACCCAAATCATAGTCCGCAATGGCCTCCATCCATCTTTGCTGACGGAGGTTTAGAGATGGTTGAGTGAACAAGTACTTCAGACTTTTATGATCCATGTAGATCTCGCAACGATTACCGAGAAGGTAATGTCGCCACAACTGCAATGCATAGATCACAGCAGCTAGTTCTAGATCATGTACCGGATAATTCTCTTCATGTGGGCGCAACTGACGAGAGCCATAAGCAATCACTTTACGCTCTTGCATTAGGACACAGCCTAATCCTTCACGGGATGCGTCACAATAAATCACAAAATCTTTGCGGGTATCTGGAGGAGATAGTACTGGGGCAGATGTCAGCTTGTCTTTGAGTGTTTGAAAAATTTCCTGGCATTTTTCGGTCCATTCAAACTTAACGCCCTTGTGAAGCAGATCAGTCAAAGGCTTAGCAATCTTTGAGAAATTCTCGACAAAACGACGGCAATAACTTGCAAGGCCGAGAAAACTTCTCACTTGCTTGACGTTCTTCGGAGGAGTCCAGTCAAGAATAGCCTGAATTCGTTCTGGGTTAACAGCAATTCCATCTTTGGAAATCACATGGCCGAGGTATGTCACTTCAGAAAGCCAGAATTCACATTTGGAGTATTTGGCATACAACTGATGTTCTCGGAGCCTTTCCAGTACTAGACGGAGGTGTTCAGCATGTTCTTCCTTATTCTTCGAATATACCAGAATATCATCCAGATATACCACGACAAACTTGTCGAGGTAATCCATGAAGATGTAATTCATCAGACGGGAGAATGTGGCTGGAGCATTTGTTAGGCCAAATGACATGACAGTGTACTCGTAGGAGCCATAACGAGTAACAAATGCAGTCTTGGGAATATCCTCTTCACGAACACGGATCTGATGGTAACCCAACCTCAAATCAAGCTTAGAGAATACTGAGGAACCGGCAAGTTGATCATACAAATCATTGATCCGGGGAAGCGGATATTTATTCTGGATTGTAGCTTGGTTAATGGGCCGATAATCCTGAACCAATCGATTAGTTCCATCCTTCTTCTTAACGAAGAGTGAAGGTGCTCCCCAAGCAGAGGAACTGGGGCGGATGAAACCTTTCTTAAGTGACGTGTCAATTTCTTCCTTAAGCTCGAGAAGATGATGCGGAGGCATTTTATAAGGACGCTTCGCAATAGGAGTTGTGCCTGGTTTCAAGTCGATGACAAACTCAACAGCTCTAGCAGGCGGTATTCCTGGAAGTTCTTCTGGAAAGACATCTTGAAAATCACGAACAACTGGAACATTCTCGATGCCTTCAAGAGGTGAAGCATTTAATGCATTCAGAACATATATCTGGCTCTCAGCATCTTGAGCTATTCGGGCTGAGTATCTGACTGTCTGGCCCGAAGAATGGGTAAGTTGGACTTTCTTAGCGACACAGTCAATCAAAGCATTATGGGCAGTCAACCAGTCCATACCGAGAATGATGTCTATGTCGGAAGGTCTAAGAGCAATAAGGGAAGCAGAGAACATCAACCCTTCAATTCTGATCTGATTGTTGTGACTTACCATTTTGGTTTGCCACCGGGAACGGGGAGTGATGATTTCTAAAGGAGTGGGTAATGAGCTCATAGCTAACCCATGCAGTTGTGCAAATTGCTGGGACACGAAGGAATGTGATGCACCTGAATCAAACAAAACAGAAGCTGGCACTGAATTCACAGAGAGTGTTCCCAGCACGATAGTCGGTTCCTTCTGAGCCTTTTCAGCATTGACGTGATTGGCATGGCCAAGTACAACAGTAGATGGTATGACATTACGGTTTCTGAGTCGGCGGTTTCGACAATTCTTCTTCCGACCATTAGGAGGACGTGGCACAACTTGAGGAGAAGCCATAGCATCAGGCGGTCCATCATGAACCGTAAGCTGTCTCGGCGGTGAAGGCAGACAAGGTGCAACATAAGACGGCCTTGGTGTTGGAGCAGGTCGGTGATGAACATTGTGCGGGATCCACACTCGACGTTTCTGAACAGGCTGACCCGAGGATGAGCCAGCTTCATGAGTGCGCTTGAGCGACTCCTGGTACTCAGTCAGAGCTGTTTCAACTTGGAAAGATTTGCTGACAAGCGTGGCGAAGTCTGTGAAATCATGGACAGCAAGTGCAAGGTTTATATCAGTACGTAGTCCTTCACGGAATTTCTCCTGCTTGCGAGTGTCAGTGTCGACGTCATCCTCAGCATAGCGGGACAGTTCAAGGAATTTCCTCTGATATTCATCCACAGTCATTGTGCCCTGTGTGAGTTTGCGGAATTCCTTCTTCTTCTGGTCGATCAGACCTTGAGGAATGTACCGTGCACGAAAAGCTGACTGAAATTCCTGCCAAGTGGTTACAGTCTCTGCAGGCAACATAGCCTTGTGGCTTTCCCACCATTGAGCAGCGGGACCCTTTAAGTGGATTGTCGCAAAGGTGACGTAACTGTCAGTGGCAACATTAGCCGACTCCAATTCAAACAGGATGTCACAAAGCCAATCATCAGCATCCATAGGATTGGTGGAGTTGCGGAAAACGGACGGGTTGAGGCGCACAAATTCTGGCAGAGTTATTGGAGCATTCTGCTGTTGAGCATTCTGATTTGGGAATTGAGCCAATATTCCGGTCATAACCTGACGGTTCAGTTCAAATTGCTGCATCATTGCGGCAATATAAGGTGGAGGTGGAGGATCGTCAGCCATCCTGCCAAATCAACAGGGGCAGTTTAGCAAGAAGAACTGCAGGTGTATGGAATGATTCATGAAGTAACACGCACAACAGAAGGAGGTGCAATAGATACTTCATCATATTCGCACCAGACATTCGAATCCGCACATAGCCTCGATTACAATCCGGCAATACGACAGCTGAAAGGGAAGGGCTAGACATCTAGGCGGCGCGCAGGCACGCGGTAGGGAAGTACACAACGAGACATAGCAAAGGCTACATCAACGTCGGAGAAAACTATTGGAGCGAGGAATCTGCAAGTGACAACACAGGGTGCCCTCGATAAGAGGATCCTGCAAGCAGAACCTGGCCCACAATCTTGGAGCAAGGGGGAAATTTCAGAACTCTGGGTGGATGTGATCACGAGAACCTAATGTTGGAGTTAGTAAAATTTTAACCCGAATAGAAGAGAGGTCAGAGTCCCAGAGTATAGACGAGGAATAAAAGATACTAATACCACCCAATTGGCGACGTGGGCCCGTAAGCCACACAGCCAAGTTAGTAAAACAGTTTTCGGTTACTAGACTCAACTTCGGCCAAGGAGTTGGAAAGGGGGTTCCTACAGGCAGTCGACTCTGATACCAACTTGTGGCGCCCCCGGCCCAATCGTGCACTAACCATACACGCAAATGCACATGATCAAGCCTAAGGACTCACGGGAAGATATCACAACACAACTCTAAAACATAAATAAAGTCATACAAGCTTTATATTACAAGCCAAGGGCCTCGAGGGCTCGAATACATAAGCTTGCGTACAAGCGTCAGCAGAAGCATCAGATATCTGAGTACAGATATGAAACAGAAACAAAAAGGCCTTTAGAAAGGCGGGGCAAAATAAAACACTACGATCGAAAGGCGCAGGCCTCCTGCCTGGGACCCTCCGATCCTACTCCTGGTCGACGGCAAGCTCGAAGTAATAACCACCCTCGGGGTAGTAGTAGCGATCGTCGGCGGGGGCAACTGTCTCAGGGACTCCGTCATCTTGGTCACGTCAAACTGATATGGGGAGAAAAGGAAAACAAATCAACCGTGAGTACTCAGAAGTACTCAGCAAGCAAGGATCTACACTACATATGCAACATTTTCAAAGGGAGGCTGTATATGTGGACTGGGCTGCAGAAATGCCAGAATAGAGAGGAAAACCTAGTCCTATCGAAGACTAGCATCTTCAGCGGTCTTGCAGCAATAGAAGAGAGCATAACAGATCAATATAAAGTAGCAGTATCATTAAGTCTCATCCTCACCCAGAGATCCTTTCTTGACTCCCTGCGAGAAAGCAATCCCAGAGCCATACAGTCATCAACCTCGTCCTGAGATCCCTTCTCGACTCCCTGCGAGAAGCAATCCTAGAGCCATAGTATCCAAGTATCGAGTTCTAAATTGTATCAATCAGGATACAACTCCGAGTGTCCGTTACCGTAGGACAGGCTATCGATAGAAGTATTCTTCCCTGTAGGGGTGCACCAACTTACCCAACACGCTCGATTAACTCCGGCCGGACACACTTTCCTGGGTCATGCCCGGCCTCGGCCAAATGACACATCGCAACCCTACCTACAGCTCAGCAGAGAGGTCCCCGCCGGTCTACATCCTAAGCGCTCAGGGGTCTTGGGCCGTCGCCCTGTGCACTTCGGGTCGTTGCGAGCAGGGTGGATACCAGCGCCAACGGCATGATCCGACCCGGCCACAATGCTGAACTGGACGTCTGACAGAACTGTTGGCTGATGCTACAATGCAGAACGCCCATACTATGCCCACGTGATGGTTAGTGTTATCAGGCCAGAGGCCTGCTCGGATCAAATATCCAAATCGCTAGTACCTTGGGCTTGCGGTAACGAGCAGAGACTCACGAAAGATGTGACCCCGTCGCCCCGTCTCGAGGACTTGCTGCAAGGGTTAAGAATGCCCGGCGGTGCCTCGTATTCATCACTCGGGCACCATACAGGCACCCGTCTTCACAACACTCGCCACTTAGGCGCACGCGGGTACCCCTCAGGGTCGACCCGCCTATCCAAGTAACAGTGTAAAGTCCAAGTATCCGTGTGTCCATAACATTAGGGGAATCCGAGGTATCACCCTCGTTGAATTCCCACTTGATGTATCCATTAAGGTGAACTCAGAGGAATCACCCTCGCTGGGTTCACACTTGAGGTGTTGTACGACGGCGTCGTTACCGGAAGTGGTGAAGGAGGAATCACCCTCGATGACCACGACCGAATAGCTACTCTACAGAGTTAACATCAGAAGTGCTACACGATGTATCACCCTCGGCACTCGGTGGTAACGCTGCAGTGTCGTTACAACTAAGGGGGTGAGGTGCGGTGCCTGGTCTTCAATCCCGTTGATCGGGTCTTCGGATAATCCAGCGGGGCGGTCGGGACTAGTGGGGTCACTGATAGGTCTCTACCCAACCTAAACTAAGCAGTTTAGGTTATGCAGGTAATTATCAACAGCAGGTTACAATAAACAGGCTATGCATCAGAATAGGTAAAGCAGTAGCAGCAGCAATTCTAATGCATGCATGAGAAATTAGAATGGGCGATATCGGGATGATCAAGGGGGGGGGGGGCTTGCCTGGTTGCTCGGCGGCAAAGGCAAAGTCGTTAACGGGGTCGTCGGGCTCCTGAGCTGCGTCGGTACCGGGAACTGCGTTGGGGTCTAACGAGAGAGAAGAGGGGAGGAAACAGTATAAATACACAGCAAATATGAGCAACACAATGTACGATATGACAATATGTAGTGCCGGGTGTGTCCTAGCATATGGTTGCACGTCACTGAGGAAGGACGAATCCATCCGGGAATGTTTTCCCGGTTCCGGGCATTTGTCAGACAGATGACCGGAGGGGAACGGTTGCATGTTCGGATAGTTAGGGACGTGTGACGGACGATCGGACCACGTATTCGGATTCGTCTCGTCGTTCTGAGCAACTTTCATGTACAAAGTTTTTCGATCTGAGTTACGGATTATTTAATATGATTTTCTAAAGTTTTTATTAATTTCTGGAATTTAATTATTTTATTAAATTAACATTATCCGAAACAGTAGTTGATGACGTCAGCATGACATCATGCTGACGTCAGCACAATCTGACAGGTGGGGCCCACCTGTCATACTCTGTTAGGTTTAATTAGGGGTTAACTAACTAATTAATGTTTAATTAAACTAATTAACTAAATTAGATTAACCTAATCAGGATTAATTAAATTAATTAACTCACTAATTAATTATTTAATTAACTAATTATTTTTATTAATTATTTTTATTTTTAATTTTAAAAACGTTGCGGGGCCGTGGGCCCCATGTGTCATTGGGCCAGGGGGGTCGGGCCCAGCGGTCAGTGGCACAGGGGCCGACCGGGGCGGCGCGTGCGCGCGGGCGCGGTCGGGCACGCGCGGGCGCCGGGCGCGGGCGCGGGCGGCGAACGGGGCGAGGCCGGAGGGGGTGTGGGGGACGCGCGCGCGAGGCGGGCGAGGCGCGCGAGCGGGCGGTGCGGGGCGCGGGCGAGCAGCGACGAGCAAGCAGCGGCGGGCGGCGGCAGCAAGGCAGAGCAGAAGGGGCTCGGAGGGAGGGCGAGCGGGGAGCGGGGAGCGCACGTTGGCGCGGCCAGGGCGCGGCGGAGTCGCGCGGTGCGCGCGGCTACCGCGGGCGCTGCGGCGACAGAGAGAGGGGGAGGGCGTGGCCCTCACCGCGGGTGCAGGGTCAAGGGCAATGGGCTCGAGGAGGCGGCCGGGGATGACGGCGGGGTAGCGCCGGCGAGGTCCAGGCGGCGACGGGGCGACGACGGCGTCGGGCGGCGACGGTTTCCCCGATCCGATCTGGATCGGGGAGGGGGGAGGGGATGAGCGTGGGGGGGGGGGAAACGAGTGGGGGGTTAGGGTTCGGTGGCCTTGGGGGAGGCCATATAGGGGGGCGGGGGTGGGCCGGCCGGCTGGGCGTGTAGCCCAGTTGGGCCAGGGGGGGGGGGGGTTTCTCTTTTTATTTTTATTTTTGTTTTGTTTTGTTTTGTCTTTTTCTTTTTATTTATTCATATCTCCTGTTTAGTAAATTGTTAGTCCTCAAAACGATTTTTGTAAAACATGGCAATTGTTCCAATAAATACTAGGCATCCTCTACCACTACCAAAAATTGGTTTGGAGTTAACTTGAGTTCACACAAATTTTTATAATAATTAAAATGCATTAATCATTGCTGTTTTGATAATGTTAGTGCCACCTATTTAATTTATTAATTGTTGGTTACAATTTTAGATTAGCCTCTACAATATTTGTTATTTACTGAACATTTTAGTTTCTATGTTGCACAACTTTTATTTTCCACTTTCATTTAAATTTGAATTTGACTTAGGAGTTGAAATGCAATATGATGCTAATGATGATTATGCACTATTAAACATGCTGACTTGTCATTATCAAAAGTGATTACTGTAGCTAACCACCGGGGGTGTTACATCCAACATCAACATAGAGGCGGATCATTGGAACCTTGGAGAGCCTGAGAGCCTGAGAGCCCGCGCCCCCGCGCATCGCCGCCGGCCACTCCGACCCCGGCGACCACCCCATAGAGTGCTTCCCCCCTCCCGACCCCTCTCGGCCATGGCTTCGCCCACCTCCACCGGCGGCCGGCCCCGCGCGCTGTGTTGGCAGGAGTCCAGCCCCTCCTTGGCGGGGGCAAGCTCTTCGCGTCGCCCGCCTCCCTCGTTCCGCGAGGTGCTCTGCTCCCCCCGTCCCCCGTCCTGCGTCCCCCGCTCCGGCGTCCCCTCCTGGTGGCGACGCGCCCGCTCCCCGCTGCCCCGCTCCTCCGTGTGATTCAAAACAAAAGTTTAATATTGACATAAAAACAATAATACTTCAAGCATACTAACAAGGCAATTATGTCTTCTCAAAATAACATGGCCAAAGAAAGCTTATCCCTAAAAAATCATATAGTCTGGCTATGCTCCATCTTCATCACACAAAGTATTTAAATCATGCACAACCCCGATGACAAGCCAAGCAATTGTTTCATACTTTTGATGTTCTCAAACTTTTTCAACTTTCACGCAATACATGAGCGTGAGCCATGGACATAGCACTATAGGTGGAATAGAAGGTGGTTGTGGAGAAGACAAAAAGAAGGAGATAGTCTCACATCAACTAGGCGTATCAACGGGCTATGGAGATGCCCATCAATAGATATCAATGTGAGTGAGTAGGGATTGCCATGCAACGGATGCACTAGAGCTATAAGTTTATGAAAGCTCAAAAGAAAACTAAGTGGGTGTGCAACCAACTCGCTTGCTCACGAAGACCTAGGGCAATTTGAGGAAGCCCATCATTGGAATATACAAGCCAAGTTCTATAATGAAAAATTCCCACTAGTATATGAAAGTGACAATATAGGAGACTCTCTATCATGAAGATCATGGTGCTACTTTGAAGCACAAGTGTGGTAAAAGGATAGTAACATTGTCCCTTCTCTCTCATTTTTTTTATTTGGGCCTTCTCATTTTTTTGGCCTCTTTTTATTTTTATTTTTCATTCGGAGTCTCATCCCGACTTGTGGGGGAATCATAGTCTCCATCATCCTTTCCTCACATGGGACAATGCTCTAATAATGAAGATCATCACACTTTTATTTACTTACAACTCAAAAATTACAACTCGATACTTAGGACAAAATATGACTCTATATGAATGGCTCCGGCGGTGTACCGGGATGTGCAATGAATCAAGAGTGACATGTATGAAAGAATTATAAACGGTGGCTTTGCCACAAATACGATGTCAACTACATGATCATGCAAAGCAATATGACAATGATGAAGCGTGTCATAATAAACGGAACGGTGGAAAGTTGCATGGCAATATATCTCGGAATGACTATGGAAATGCCATAATAGGTAGGTATGGTGGCTGTTTTGAGGAAGGTATATGGTGGGTGTATGGTACCGGCGAAAGTTGCGCGGCACTAGAGAGGCTAGCAATGGTGGAAGGGTGAGAGTGCATATAATCCATGGACTCAACATTAGTCATAAAGAACTCACATACTTATTGCAAAAATCTATTAGTTATCGAAATGAAGTACTACGCGCATGCTCCTAGGGGGATAGATTGGTAGGAAAAGACCATCGCTCGTCCCCGACCGCCACTCATAAGGAAGACAATCAATAAATAAATCATGCTCCGACTTCATCACATAACGGTTCACCATACGTGCATGCTACGGGAATCACAACTTTAACACAAGTATTCCTCAAATTCACAATTACTCATTAGCATGACTCTAATATTACCATCTCTATATCTCAAAACAATCATAAGGAATCAAACTTCTCATAGTATTCAATGCACTTTATATGAAAGTTTTTATTATATCCCTCTTGGATGCCTATCATATTAGGACTAAATTTATAACCAAAGCAAATTACCATGCCGT
The DNA here is from genome assembly GCA_011799875.1 of Thinopyrum elongatum. NCBI lineage: Eukaryota > Viridiplantae > Streptophyta > Magnoliopsida > Poales > Poaceae > Thinopyrum > Thinopyrum elongatum. Next base: position 100,266,377 of record CM022303.1, on the reverse strand, counting down.
TTAAAGACTCTCAAAATAATATAAGTGAAGCATGAGAGTTCAATAATTTTTATAAAATAAAACCACCGCCGTGCTCTAAAAAGATATAAGTGAAGCACTAGAGCAAAATTGCCTAGCTCAAAAGATATAAGTGAAGCACATATAGTGTTCTAATAAATCACGATTCATGCGTGTCCCTCTCAAAAGGTGTGTACAGCAAGGATGATTGTGGCAAACTAAAAATCAAAGACTCAAATCATACAAGACGCTCCAAGCAAAACACATATCATGTGGTGAATAAAAATATAGCCTCAAGTAAAGTTACCGATAGACGAAGACGAAAGAGGGGATGCCTTCCGGGGCATCCCCAAGCTTAGGCTCTTGGTTGTCCTTGAATATTACCTTGGGGTGCCTTGGGCATCCCCAAGCTTAGGCTCATGCCACTCCTTATTCCATAGTCCATCAAATCCTTACCCAAAACTTGAAAACTTCACAACACAAAACTCAACAGAAAATCTCATAAGCTCCGTTAGTATAAGAAAATAAATCACCACTTTTGGTACTGTTGTGAACTCATTATTTATTTATATTGGTGTAATATCTACTGTATTCCAACTTTTCCATGGTTCATACCCCCCGATACTACCCATAGATTCATCAAAATAAGCAAACAACACAAAGAAAACAGAATCTGTCAAAAACAGAACAGTCTGCGAAGATACGAATTGTTATAATACTTATGTAACTCGTAAAATTATGAAAAATTAGTACAAAAGAGGAAATTTGTATATAAATCTCCTATAAAAAATTCAGGGTTTTTAAATGCTCCAGTGAATTACTAAAATTCTGTTACTGGAAGAAAAAGTTTCTGTTTTTCAGCAAGATCAAATCAACTATCACCGTAAGCCATCCCAAAGGTCTTACTTGGCACAAACACTAATTAAAACACAAAAACACATCTAACCAGAGGCTAGATGATTTTTTTTTTGAAAAATAGGAAAGAAAAATATTGGGTTGTCTCCCAACAAGCGCTTTTCTTTAAAGCCTTTTAGCTAGGCATTGATAATTTCAATGATGCTCACATAAAAGAGAAGAATTGAAGCACAAAGAGAACATCATAATGTACGTGAAAAACACATCTAAGTCTAACATACTTCCTATGCATAGGAATCTTATAGGCAAACAAATTATCAAGGCAAGCAAATCCTAGCATATGCAAAGAAGAAGAAAGAAATAATAGCAAACTCAACATAACGAGAGGTAATCTAGTAACATGAAGATTTCCACAACCATATTTCTCTCTCTCATAATAATTACAAATAGGATCATAATCAAATTCAACAATATAACAATCACATAAAATATTCTCTTCATGATCCACATGCATGCAAAGTTGACACTCTTCCAAAATAGTGGGATTATCATCAAATAAAGTCATGACTTCTCCAAACCCACTTTTATCAAAAATTTCATGAGATTGATCATTCTCCAAAGTAGTGGGATCATTATTACCTAAAGTTGACACTCTTCCAAACCCACTTTCAATATTATTGCAAACACTATTATCATGAGGCTTAAATAAAATTTCAAGATCATAAGAAGAATCACCCCAATCATGATCATTGCAATAAGTAGTGGACATAGCAAAACTAGCATCCCCAAGCTTAGGGTTTTGCATATTATTAGCACAGTTGACATCAATAGAATTTATAGTAAAACCATTGCAATCATGCTTTTTATTCAAGGAGCTATCGTGAATCACTTCATAAATTTCTTCATCACAATTTTCAGATTCACGAATTTCAAGCAAAACTTCATAAAGATAATCTAGTGCACAAAACTCACTAGCAATTGGTTCATCATAATTGGATCTCTTAAAAATATTAGCAAGTGGATGAGGATCCATAAACTTTTAGCAAGCGAAGATGCAAGCAAAAAGAAGGCACATGGTAACACAAGCAAACAAAAGATCAAACGGAAGAAAGGCGAATAAAAAGGCAAATATTTTCGAAAATTGTTTTAGAAGTGGGGGAGAGGAAAATGAGAGGCAAATGGCGAATAATGTAATGCAAGAGATGAGAGTTTATGATGGGTACTTGGTATGTCTTGACTTGGCATAGATCTCCCCGGCAACGGCGCCAGAAATTCTTCCTGCTACTTCTTGAGCTTGCGTTGGTTTTTCCCTTGAAGAGGAAAGGGTGATGCAGCAAAGTAGAGATAAGTATTTCCCTCAGTTTGAGAACCAAGGTATCAATCCAGTAGGAGACAACGCACAAATCACCGAATACCTGCACAAACAATCAAACAACTTGCACCCAACGCGATAAAGGGGTTGTCAATCCCTTCACGGTTACTTGCAAAAGTGAGATCTGATAGATATAGATGAAACTAAATAAAAGATAAAGTAAATATTTTTGGTATTTTGGTTTATAGATCGGAAAGTAAAAGATAGCAAAATAGTAGATCGGAAACTAATATGATGGAAAATAGTAGATCAGAAACTTATATGATGGAAAATAGTAGATTGGAAACTTATATGATGGAAAATAGACCCGGGGGCCATAGGTTTCACTAGAGGCTTCTCTCAAGATAGCAAATAATACGGTGGGTGAACAAATTACTGCCGAGCAATTGATAGAAAAGCGTAAAGTTATGATGATATCTAAGGCAATGATCATGAATATAGGCATCACGTCCGAGTCAAGTAGACCGAAACGATTCTACATCTACTACTATTACTCCACACATCGACCGACTCCTGCCTGCATCTAGAGTATTAAGTTCATGAAGAACAGAGTAACGCATTAAGTAAGATGACATGATGTAGAGGAATGAACTCAATCAATATGATGTAAACCCCATATTTTTATCCTCGATGGCAACAATACAATACGTGCCTTGCTGTCCCTACTGTCACTGGGAAAGGACACCGCAAGATTGAACCCAAAGCTAAGCACTTCTCCCGTTGCAAGAAAAACCAATCTAGTTGGCCAAACCAAACCGATAGTTCGAAGAGAATTACAAAGATATCAAATCATGCATAAAATAATTCAGAGAAGATTCAAATAATATTCATAGATAATCCGATCATAAATCCACAATTCATCGGATCTCGGCAAACACGCCGCAAAAAAGTATTACATCGAATAGATCTCCAAGAACATCGAGGAGAACATGGTATTGAGAATCAAAGAGAGAGAAGAAGCCATCTAGCTACTAGCTATGGACCCGTAGGTCTGAGATAAACTACTCATGCTTCATCGGAAGGGCAATATGGTTGATGTAGAAGCCCTCCGTGATCGAATCCCCCTCCGGCAGGGTGCCGAAAAAGGTCCCTAGATGGGATCTCACGGGTACAGAAGGTTGCGGCGGTGGAAAAGTGTTTTCGTGGATGCTTCTGGTGGTTTGGGAACATATGTGAATATATAGGCGAAAGAATTAGGTCAGGAGGGTCACGGGGGGCCCACAAGGCAGGGGGGCGCGCCCTCCACCCTTGTGGCCGCCTCGTGGCTCCTCCGACTTCATCTCCAAGTCTCCTGGGTGTCTTCTGGTCCAAGAAAAATCATCGCGAAGATTTTATTCCGTTTGGACTCTGTTTGGTATTCCTTCTCCACGAAGCTAAAAAACAAGGAAAAAATACAAAAAACTGGCACTGGGCTCTAGGTTAATAGGTTAGTCCCAAAAATAATATAAAATAGCATATTAATGCATATAAAACATCCAAAACAGATAATATAATAGCATGGAACAATCAAAAATTATAGATACGTTGGAGACGTATCACTCCCTCCCGGGAGTGCCCTCGGTGCCTCGACCCAGCCCCTGATCACCTGCATTCCGAATGCCGCCGCGAGGTGCGATGCCGACGCTGTCGTTTCTTCGGGCACATCGCCCGCCGTTGCACGCGTCCGCGCTCCCCCGCCTCCTCCTCCTCCGACGCGTCGCCGGCCAAGCGGCTCCGCGCCGGCCCTTCGCCACCCGCCTCTGGTGCTTTGGGCTCTGGTGGTGGCTCCCGGCCTGTGTCCTCCAGGTCCGGGGTCTGCCATGCAGTCCGCTGCCGCGCCGACCCCCTCCTCGTCGCCCCACCCCTCATCGGCCATGCCAGCCCTCTCTGCATCTGCATCGCATTCTTCGGCCGTGCCTTCGCCGCCGCCCTCATCGCCAACTTCCTCCGCCTCTTGCGTCTCCTCGATGTCTGGCCACCCATCTCTGCGGCCGACCGTCGCGGTGTGCTACTTGCCGCGTTCTCCGGCAGTAGCGGCCGCGGAGCTGGCCCTCGAGCAGCGCGCCCTCCTGGCGGTCGTGGCGGGCGCTCGATCGGGCGTTCCCTGCTCCGAGGTCCATGCTCTCCTCCAGGACAAGTTTCGTCTTGCGGACGGAGCGCTCTCCATTCATCTGCGCCGTGACGGCGAATTCCTCCTACGGTTCCATGACACGGCTGACCGCGCGCGCGTCGCCGCCGGGAACGTCAGGGGTGGTCGCTTCCGGCTGCTGATCCTTCCCTGGAGCAGGCTGGCCGGTGCCGAACCGGTGAATGCGCGCTTCCACGTCCGTATCGAGATGGTGGGTATTCCGGATCACGCCTGGGATCGCGCCTCTGCTGAGACGCTGGTTTCGCCGTTCTGCGACATCTCCGAGCTCGCGCCGGAGACGGCGGACATGTTAGACATGACCACCTTTCGTCTCTCCGCCTGGACCCTCAACCCGGACGCCATCCCCCGCCTCTCCGAGCTGCTTCTCCCGACGCCGGACGCGGTCTTGGAGGACGCCGACCCCAACATGGTCACTCACTTCAGGCATCCTCTCCTTCGCTTTCCTGTTTCCATCCATGTCTCACGCTCCGAGGACTACAGGCTTCCAGCAGTGCCTTCGCCGCCACCCAACCCCGGCAACGATGAGACGTCCATCCCTCCCTCGCCGCCGGTGCCGCCCCCGTACCCGCGACAGCACGACTTCCCCCCCGCGCTCCGGCCGTGCCGATCCTCCTAGGCCGCGCCGCGACAACCATGGGGGCACGTGTCGCCGTCACCTGTCGCCGCCGGCCCGCATCTGGTGCGGCGTGCTGGGTCCCCACCCAGCGGCCCATCTTGGTCAAGGTGGCCCCCCTGTGTTTAGTCGCGTGACCTGCCCGCCACTGGCCACAGTTGGCTCCCTGCTGCCTTTGGGCTGCACCCCTGCTACGTTTTTGGCTGCTTCTCCCCCTGCGGGCCCACTAACGTGCTCGGCCAACAACCCTATCGCTCCTCTAGAAGCTTCACGCTTGCTCGGCGACATGGATTCCCCCGCCTCGGATCCCCCCCTTGTGCCTCTCGTCCCATGAGTGGACAACGGGCATCTCACCCTTGGTCAAACTGCTGCACCTAATTCCTTGGGGGCGCCATTGTCTCCTACTGGTCTGCTGCCGGTGGACCCTGATGACCCACAAGTATAGGGGATCTATCATAGTCCTTTCGATAAGTAAGAGTGTCGAACCCAACGGGGAGCAGAAGGAAATGAAAAGCGGTTTTCAGCAAGGTATTCTCTGCAAGCACTGAAATTATCGGTAACAGATAGTTGTGTGATAAAACAATTCGTAACGGGTAACAAGTAACAAAAGTAACTAAGGTGCAGCAAGGTGGCCCAATCCTTTTTGTAGCAAAGGACAAGCCTGGATAAACTCTTATATAAAGCAAAGTGCTCCCGAGGACACATGGGAATTACTGTCAAGCTAGTTTTCATCATGCTCATATGATTCGCGTTCATTACTTTGATAATTTGATATGTGGGTGGACCGGTGCTTGGGTGCTGTCCTTCCTTGGACAAGCCTCCCACTTATGATTAACCCCTCTCGCAAGCATCCGCAACTACGAAAGAAGAATTAAGATAAATCTAACCATAGCATGAAACATATGGATCCAAATCAGCCCCTTACGACGCAACGCATAAACTTGGGTTTAAGCTTCTGTCACTCTAGCAACCCATCATCTACTTATTACTTCCCAATGCCTTCCCCTAGGCCCAAATCCTGGTGAAGTGTCACGTAGTCGACGTTCACATAACACCACTAGAGGAAAGACAACATACATCTCATCAAAATATCGAACGAATACCAAATTCACATGATTACTTATAACAAGACTTCTCCCATGTCCTCAGGAACAAACGTAACTACTCACAAAGCATATTCATGTTCATAATCAGAGGGGTATTGAATAGCATTAAGGATCTGAACATATGATCTTCCACCGAATAAACCAACTAGCATCAACTACAAGGAGTAATCAACACTACTAGCAACCCACATGTACCAATCTGAGGTTTTGAGACAAAGATCGGATACAAGAGATGAACTAGGGTTTGAGAGGAGATGGTGCTGGTGAAGATATTGATGGAGTTTGACCCCCTCTCGATGAGAGGATCGTTGGTGATGACGATGGCTTCGATTTCCCCCTCCCGGAGGGAAGTTTCTCCGGCAGAACAGCTCCGCCAGAGCCCTAGATTGGTTCTGCCCAGGTTCCGCCTCGAGACGGTGGCGCTTCGTCCCAAAAGCTTCCTTCTAATTTTTTCCAGGCCAAAACGCATCATATAGCATAAGATGGGCATTAGGGGCCTGCCAGGTGGCCCACAAGGCAGGGAGGCGCGCCCAGGGGGGTAGGGCGCGCCCCCCACCCTTGTGGCTGCCTGGTGGGTCCCCTCAGGTGCTTTCTTTGCCCAATATTTTTTATATATTCCAAAATAATTCTCCGTGAAGTTTCAGGACTTTTGGAGTTGTGCAGAATAGGTCTCTCAGATTTGCTCCTTTTCCAGTCCAGAATTCCAGCTGCCGGCATTCTCCTTCTTTATGTAAACCTTGTAAAATAAGAGAGAAAAGGCATAAGTATTGTGATATAATGTGTAACAACAGCCCATAATGCAATAAATATTGATATAAAAGCATGATGCAAAATGGACGTATCAACTCCCCCAAGCTTAGACCTCGCTTGTCCTCAAGCGAAAGCCGAAATCAAAAAATATGTCCACATGTTTAGAGATAGAGGTGTCGATAAAATAAAATACGGACATGAGGGCATCATGATCATCTTTAGAACAACAACAAATATTGTCATATAATTTCTTATGCTAAAGTAACAATTCGTTCACAAGGTAAAGTATGAATCAAAAACTTCATTGAAAACTAACAAACTATGATCTCAGTCTTTGAAGCAATTGCAATTTATCATAACATCGGAAAGAGTCAATTCAAGAGCTTTTCAGCAAGTCCACATACTCAACTATCATTTAGTCTTTCATAATTGCTAACACTCACGCGATACTTATGGGTTCAAAGTTTCAATCAGACACAGAGAAAGATAGGGGCTTATAGTTTCGCCTCCCAACCTCTTACCTCAAGGGTAATGCCAACAATAATACTTTATGATAACCTACATCCGAGTGGATATATATATCCAGATCTTTCTCCAACACATAGTGCTTGCCAAAAGAAAAAGTGTAAAAAGGAAAGGTGAAGATCACCATGACTCTTGTATAAGGGTAGAAGATAAAACTAAAAGATAGGCCCTTCGCAGAGGGAAGCAGAGGTTGTCATGCGCTTTTATTGTTGGATGTACAAAATCTTAATGCAAAAGAACGTCACTTTATATTGCCGCTTGTGATAAAGAACTTTATTATGCAGTCCGTCGCTTTTATTTCTTCCATATCAAAAGTTCGTATAAAGCTTATTTTCTTCACACTAATAGGTCATACATATTTAGAGAGCAATTTTTATTGCTTACACCGATGACAACTTACTTGAAGGATCTTACTCAATCCATAGGTAGGTATGGTGGACTCTCATGGCAAAACTGGTTTAAGGGATGTTTGGATACACAAGTAGTATCTCTACTTGGTGCAAAAGATTTGGCTAGCATAAGAGGGAAAAGCAAGCTCAACATGTTGGAGGATCCAAGACACTATAACTTCTATTCGGATATAAGAAAACATAACCCATTATGTTGTCTTCCTTGTCCAACATCAACTTTTTAGCATGTCATATTTTAATGAGTGCTCACAATTACAAAAGATGTCCAAGATAGTATATTTATATGTGAAACCTCTCTTTATTTATTACTTCCTATTAATTGCAGCAATGACCAAAACTATGTTTGTCAACTCTCAACAACTTTTATTCATCATACTCTTTATATTGTGAAGTCATTACTCTCCATAAGATCATTATACGATCTTTTTATTTCTTTCTTTTATTTATTCCCTCAAGATCATAGCAAGAAAGAAAAGCCCTCAACTCAAAACTACTCTTTATTATATAACTCACGGACTCGATTACATAGAGGGAACATAAAGCAAAACTCAAAGCTAGATCATACTAAAACTTTTATTCTACTAGATAAGAATATGACCAAAAGGATCGAACTAAGAAAAACGGTAAAAGTAAAGATGTGATGGTGATACGATACCGGGGCACCTCCCCCAAGCTTGGCAGTTGCCAAGGGGTGTGCCCATACCCATGCATTTAGATCTCTTTCACCGGAGTTGGTGATGATGGAGTTGATGATGTAGTGCCGCACTCCGAGCGCAGGAGATACTCCAATCTGTGAATGGTGCTCTGGAGGGAGATGATATGCTCTTGCAACAGAATATTTTCACGAGTGAGATATTTATTTTGCACACAAACTATCTCAATGATCTTAAAAGCTTCAATTTCAGTAGGGGTAAGATGATCGTAGTATGGTTGAAGGATGTCTTCTTCTTCTTCTGCTGCCGGAACTTGATCCACCGCGACCTTCTTGATTTCATCACCCCTGTTGGTTTCCCCAAGTTCTTCTTTCTTCATCTCTATCTTCATTAGCCACGCATCGTCATCCCCATTGTTGGAGGAAGGGGAAGACATGATGCCGGGCCTTGAAAACTCTGGCAGAAAACAGTTCAAAACAAAATAGGAGATTTTGCTGTGGTACGGTGGTCAAAACCTTTGAGAGATTATATAATGAATTTTTACCGACCAAAAGAAGTATTGTGCAAGAAAACGGAGTCTGGAGGGCACACGAGGTGGCGGCAAGGGTGGGGGGCGCGCCTCCCTACCTTGTCACTTCCTCGTGCACTTTTCGGACTACTTTTAATTTTCCTAATTTTTTAAATATTCCAAAACGGAGAAAAATTGCCATTAGAACAGTTTTGGAGTCGGTTTACTTACCGTACCACATACCTATTCCTTTTCGTAGTCTGAAACATTCTGGAAAGTGTCCTTTATGTACTCCTCCGGTGTTACGGTATTGATAATATTCGTCTAGACATTTATGGGAGTACCTGAAATATAATGTTTGATTCTTTGACCGTTTACCACCTTCGGGTTGGTGCCTTCGGCATTGTTGATCTTAATGGCACCAGAACAATAGACCTTTTCAATAATGTAAGGACCTTCCCATTTAGAGAGAAGCTTTCCTGCAAAAATACTTAAACGAGAGTTGTATAGCAAAAAATGATCACCTACATTAAACTCACGCCTTTGTATCCTTTTGTCATGCCATCTTTTAACTTTTTCTTTAAACAACTTGGCATTCTCATAGGCTTGGGTTCTCCATTCATCAAGTGAGCTAATGTCAAATAACCTCTTCTCACCGGCAAGTTTGAAATCATAGTTGAGCTCTTTAATAGCCCAATACACTTTATGTTCTAGTTCTAGAGGTAAGTGACATGCTTTTCCATAAACCATTTTATACGGAGACATACCCATAGGGTTCTTATAAGCAGTTCTATAAGCCCATAATGCATCATCAAGTTTCTTAGACCAATTCTTTCTAGATCTATTAACAGTCTTCTGCAAAATTAATTTAATCTCTCTATTGCTCAATTCTACTTGACCACTAGACTGAGGGTGGTATGGAGATGCAATTCTATGGTTGACATCATATTTAGCAAGCATTTTATGGAAAGCACCATGAATAAAATGTGAACCACCATCAGTCATTAAATATCTAGGGACTCCAAACCTCGGAAAAATAACTTCTTTAAGCATCTTAATAGAAGTGTTATGATCAGCACTACTAGTTGGAATAGCTTCTACCCACTTAGTAACGTAATCAACATCAACTAAAATATGTGTATACCCATTAGAGGAAGGAAAAGGTCCCATATAATCAAAGCCCCAAACATCAAATGGTTCAATAACAAGTGAATAATTCATAGGCATTTCCTGGCATCTACTAATATTGCCAATTCTTTGGCATTCATCACAAGACAAGACAAACTTACGGGCATCCTTGAAGAGAGTAGTCCAATAAAAACCAGATTGCAATACCTTGTGTGTAGTTCTATCTCCAGTATGGTGTCCTCCGTAAGCTTCGGAGTGGCACTTGCGTAGGATCTGTTCCTGTTCATGCTCAGGTACACAATGTCTAATAACACCATCTACTCCTTCTTTATAAAGGTGTGGGTCATCCCAAAAGTAATGTCTTAAATCATAGAAAACCTTTTTCTTTTGCTGGTATGTGAAACTAGGTGGTATAAATTTAGCAACAATGTAATTAGCATAATCAGCATACCATGGAGTATTACGAGAAGCATTTATGACAGCTAGTTGCTCATCAGAAAAGCTATCATCAATAGGTAGTGGGTCATCAAGAATATTTTCTAACCTAGACAAGTTGTCTGCAACGGGGTTCTCAGCTCCCTTTCTATCAATAATATGCAAATCAAATTCTTGCAGTAAGAGAACCCATCTAATAAGTCTAGGTTTAGCATCTTTCTTTTCCATAAGGTATTTAATAGCAGCATGATCAGTTACTTTGGAATCAACAATATAAGATCTGAACTTATCACAAGCAAAAACAACTGCTAAAAATTCTTTTCCAGTAGTAGGATAATTTCTTTGGGCACTGTCTAGAGTTTTACTAGCATAATGAATAACATTCAATTTTTTATCAACTCTTTGTCCTAGAACAGCACCAACAACATAATCACTAGCATCACACATAATTTCAAAGGGTAGATTCTAATCAGGTGGTTGAACAATAGGTGCAGAAATCAAGGCTTTCTTAAGTATTTCAAATGCTTCTACACAATCATCATAAAAAACAAAAAGGAACATCTTTTTGCAAGAGATTAGTAAGAGGCCTAGAAATTTTGGAGAAGTCTTTAATAAACCTCCTATAGAAACCAGCATGACCAAGGAAACTTCTTATACCTTTGATATCTTTAGGACACGGCATCTTTTCAATAGCATCTACTTTAGCTTTACCAACTTCAATACCTCTTTCAGAAATTTTATGCCCCAAGACAATACCTTCATTAACCATAAAGTGGCACTTCTCCCAATTCAAGACAAGATTAGTTTCTTCACATCTCTGCAAAACTCGATCAAGGTTGCTTAAGCAATCATCAAAAGAAGTTCCGTAAACAGAGAAATCATCCATGAAAACCTCAACAATCTTTTCACAAAAGTCAGAGAATATAGCAGTCATACATCTTTGAAAGGTAGCAAGTGCATTGCATAAACCAAAAGGCATACGTCTATAAGCAAAGGTACCGAAAGGGCAAGTAAAAGTGGTCTTTTCTTGGTCCTCTTTTGACACCGGTATTTGAGAAAAACCAGAATGACCATCTAGAAAGCAAAAATGTGTATGTTTGGATAATCTTTCTAGCATTTGATCAATAAAAGGTAGAGGATAATGATCTTTTCTAGTAGCTTTATTTAATTTGCGAAAATCAATTACCATTCTATAACCTGTAACAATTCTTTGTGGAATCAATTCATTCTTATCATTAGGAACAATAGTAATACCTCCCTTCTTAGGGACACAATGAACATGACTTACCCATCTACTATCAGCAATAGGATAAATTATACCTGCCTCCAGAAGTTTTAGTATTTCATTTCTTACCTCTTCCTTCATCTTAGGATTTAACCGTCGTTGGTGATCAACAACTGGTTTAGCATCAGGCTTCATATTAATTTTATGCTGACATAGAGTGGGACTAATGCCCTTAAGATCATCAAGAGTATATCCAATAGCGGCACAGTGCTTCCTTAGAGTTTTCAATAATTTCTTTTCTTCATGCTCTGAAAGGTTAGCACTAATAATAACATGATATATCTTCTTTTCATCAAGATAAGCATATTTCAAAGTATCAGGTAATTGTTTAAGCTCAAACACGGGATCACCCTTGGGTGGAGGAGGATCTCCAAGGATTTCAACAGGCAAATTGTGTTTCAAAACAGGCATTTGGTTAAAGAATATTTCATCTAATTCCTTTCTTTCATTCATAAACATATCATTTTCATGATCTAGCAAATATTGTTCTAAAGGATCGGCAGGAGGCACGACAATAGAAGCAAGACCAATGATTTCATCTTTACTAGGCAATTCTTTATCATGGGGTTGTCTACGAAATTTAGAGAAATTAAAATCATGAGACACATCCCCAAAGCTTACAGTAACAATTTCTTTCTCATAGTCTATCCTAGCATTAACAGTATTCAAGAAAGGTCTACAAAATATAATGGGACAAAAATCATCTTGTGGGGAACTAAGAACAAGAAAATCAGTAGGGTATTTTATTTTCCCACACAAGACTTCAACATCTCTAACAATCCCAATTGGTGATATAGTATCTCTATTGGCAAGTTTAATAGTAACATCAATATCTTCTATCTCAGCAGGTGCAATATCATTCATAATTTCTCGATATAAGGTATAAGGAATTGCACTCACACTAGTACCCATATCACATAAACCATGATAACAATGATCTCCTATTTTAACAGAAACAACAGGCATGCCAACAACGGGTCTATGTTTGTCTTTAATATCAGGTTTAGCAATTCTAGCAGCTTCACCACAGAAATAAATAACATGCTCATCAATATTATCGACCAAGAAATCTTTAACCATAGCAACACTAGGTTCAACTTTAATTTGTTCAGGGGGTGTAGGTGTTCTAATATTACTCTTACGAACCACAGTTGAAGCTTTAGCATGATCCTTTATTCTAACAGGAAAATGTGGTTTCTAAATATAAGCAGTAGGAACAATAGGATCAACATTATAAATAATAGTTTCTTCTTCAACTTTAAAAGGTTCTACTACTTTTACTTCAATGGGAGGATGATATTTAAACCACTTCTCCTTAGGGAGATCAACATGAGTAGCAAATAATTCACAAAAGGAAGCTACTATTTCAGAGTCAAGTCCATATTTAGTGCTAAAGTCATGAAAGGCAGCGGTATCCATGAAAGATTTAACACAATCAAACTTAAGGTTTATACCTGACTCCTTACCTTTGTCGAGTTCCCAATCTTCAGAGTTGCGTTTAATTCTTTCCAATAAATCCCATTTGAATTCAATAGTCTTCTTCATAAAAGAACCAGTACAAGAAGTATCGAGCATGGATTGATCATTACGAGAAAGCCGAGCATAAAAATTCTGAATAATAATTTCCCTTGAGAGCTCATGATTGGGGCATGCATATAACATTGACTTAAGCCTCCCCCAAGCTTGAGAGATACTTTCTCCTTCACGAGGCCAAAAATTATAAATATAATTTCGATCATGATGAACCAGATGCATAGGATTAAACTTTTGATGAAATTCCAATTTCAATCGGTTGTAGTTCCATGATCCAATATCATCACATAGCCTATACCATGTCAATGCCTTTCCCTTCAAAGATAAAGGGAAGACCTTCTTCTTGACATCATCCTCGGGCAAACCTGCAAGCTTAAATAATCCACAAACTTCATCCACATAGATTAGGTGCATATCAGGATGTAATGTTCCATCTCCTGCATAAGGATTAGCTAACAGTTTCTCTATCATACCCGAAGGAATTTCATAATAAATATTTTCAGTAGGTGCTGTAGGTTGAGGAGAAACTCTTTGCTCTTCCGGTCGAGGTGAAGATTCCCCGAACAAGCCCCTCAAAGGATTATTTTCCATAGTGACAAGTGACAGTAAATTTCAGCACGTAATATAAATGTTTCCTTACCAAATTCCACTTACCAAAGGCGCTTCACTCCCCGACAATGGCGCCAGAAAAGAGTCTTGATGACCCACAAGTATATGGGATCTATCGTAGTCCTTTCGATAAGTAAGAATGTCGAACCCAACGAGGAGCAGAAGGAAATGACAAGCGGTTTTCAGCAAGGTATTCTCTGCAAGCACTGAAATTATCGGTAACAGATAGTTGTGTGATAAGACAATTCGTAATGGGTAACAAGTAACAAAAGTAACTAAGGTGTAGCAAGGTGGCCCAATCCTTTTTGTAGCAAAGGACAAGCCTGGATAAACTCTTATATAAAGCAAAGTGCTCCCGAGGACACATGGGAATTACTGTCAAGCTAGTTTTCATCATGCTCATATGATTCGTGTTCGTTACTTTGATAATTTGATATGTGGGTGGACCGGTGCTTGGGTGCTGTCCTTCCTTGGACAAGTCTCCCACTTATGATTAATCCCCCTCGCAAGCATCCGCAACTACGAAAGAAGAATTAAGATAAATCTAACCATAGCATGAAACATATGGATCCAAATCAGCCCCTTACGAAGCAACGCATAAACTTGGGTTTAAGCTTCTGTCACTCTAGCAACCCATCATCTACTTATTACTTCCCAATGCCTTTCCCTAGGCCCAAATCATGGTGAAGTGTCATGTAGTCGACGTTCACATAACACCACTAGAGGAAAGACACCATACATCTCATCAAAATATCGAACAAATACTAAATTCACATGATTACTTATAACAAGACTTCTCCCATGTCCTCAGGAACAAACGTAACTACTCACAAAGCATATTCATGTTCATAATCAGAGGGGTATTGAATAGCATTAAGGATCTGAACATATGATCTTCCACCGAATAAACCAACTAGCATCAACTACAAGGAGTAATCAACACTACTAGCAACCCACATGTACCAATCTGAGGTTTTGAGACAAAGATCGGATACAAGAGATGAACTAGTGTTTGAGAGGAGATGGTGCTGGTGAAGATGTTGATGGAGATTGACCCCCTTTCGATGAGAGGATCATTGGTGATGACGATGGCTTCGATTTTCCCCTTTCGGAGGGAAGTTTCTCCGGCAGAACAGCTCCGCCGGAGCCCTAGATTGGTTCTGCCCAGGTTCCGCCTCGAGACGGCGGTGCTTCGTTCCGAAAGCTTTCTTCTTATTTTTCCAGGTCAAAATGCATCATATAGCAGAAGATGGGCATCGAGGGCCTGCCAGGTGGCCCACAAGGCAGGGAGGCGCGCCCAGGGGGGTCGGGCGTGCCCCCACCCTTGTGGCTGCCTGGTGGGTCCCCTCAGGTGCTTTCTTTGCCCAATATTTTTTATATATTCCAAAATAATTCTCCGTGAAATTTCAGGACTTTTGGAGTTGTGCAGAATAGGTCTCTCAGATTTGCTCCTTTTCCAGTCCAGAATTCCAGCTGCCGGCATTCTCCTTCTTTATGTAAACCTTGTAAAATAAGAGAGAAAAGGCATAAGTATTGTGATATAATGTGTAACAACAATCCATAATACAATAAATATTGATATAAAAGCATGATACAAAATAGACCTATCAGACCAGCATGATACAAAATGGACCTATCAGACCCTGCCTCGCCAGTCTGCACCGCGCCTGCTGCGGCTTCTCCAGCAGGCATGCGTGCGGCAGGCCCGAGGGAGCCGTCCCCACCAGCCTCGCCCTTGGGGCTCTCATCCCCCGCCCAGGTCAGCTCTGAGGACCCCGCCACTACCTCGCCCCTGGGGCCAATCGCTTCTCCTGCCCAGGACCGCTCAGAGGACCCCATCACTGACTCCCATTCTATCTCTCCCACCCCAGCCGGCACAGAGGACCCAACCACGCAAACTCCTGTTCAAACGGCTGTGCCTTGCGGCGTGGCGACAAATGGCGAGCTGTTGTCCATGCAATCCATGCAGATCATGCAGCGACAAGACCACGTCCCGTGCGTCACCCTTGCCAACCCGGCCTCATCTCAGGATGCGATACTGAGCTTTGTCCAGTCGGTCCAACGGGGAGTGACCCCCCTGCTACAGGCCCCGCCGTGTCGCCACCGGCGTGAGATACCCGCCAACTTCACCCCCTGCCGGAGTGATCGGATCGCCAAGACCGACCGCGGCCTGGACTCGGAAATGAAGGCCAAGCGTGTGCTCCTGCTTCACCTTGGGCTCTTGAAGGAAGACGAACCGGTGGACACCGAGGCGCTAGAGAAGTACGCCAAGCTCTTTCAGCAGCCACTCGCCCCGGACGTGATTCAGGCATTTGCCGAGTTCTACGGTTGGGAGGTGCCACCAAGCGGCCAGCTGCTCGCCGCCACTCCACCGGCCTTGCCAGCCATCATGGCTGTCTAAGCCCACCCGTATCTCCTTGCTTTTTGCGGACTCGCCCGTTGTCTATGGATCGCAACCTTAAAATTTTATTCTGGAACATTCGTGGCCTCAACTCCGGTGCCAAACGTACGGCCGTTTGCAGCGTCGTTTCCTCCGATCTGCCTGCCATTGTATGCCTGCAAGAGACTAAGCTCGAACTCATCACTCCACCCCTGGTCTCGGAGACCCTTGTGCCATCGTTTGACGCATTCTACTTCCTCCCCGCGGTTGGCACTTGCAGCGGGATTCTGCTCGCCTGGCGTACTTCCGAGCTTGTGGTCTCTAGCCCGACCATTGGGATGCATCACATCACTGCCGTGGTCTCCTCGCTCTCCGGTGAACACCCTTTCTGGCTTACCGGCGTCTACGGGCCTCAGGCGGACACCGACAAGTTGGTTTGCCTGCAAGATCTTCAAGATGTCTGCGATCTATGTGCTGGCCCATGGATCATTGGCGGCGACTTCAATATGATTGCGGCCGCGGCGGACAAGAACAACTCCAGGCTCAACATGCGCCTCATTAGACGCTTTCGTCGATTTATGGCTGATCTTGAGCTGCGTGATATGTATCTCCATGGCAGGCGCTACACTTGGTCCAATGAGCGTGACTCTCCCACCTTGGTGCGCATTGACGGAGTGCTATGCACTTCTACTTGGGAATCGGCCCACCCAAGCTGCCTCCTTCGCTGCCTTTCATCTGCGGCTTCTGATCACTGCCCCCTCATGGTGGACTGCGCCCCGCGATCTCCGGGAGCACGCCTCTTCCACTTTGAGAAATACTGGCCGAAGATGCCAGGCTTCGCGAGTGCCGTGAACCCAGACCCCGATCCGCTCCGTCGGATTTTCGAGCGCCTCCGCTTCATGGCGCGCCGTCTCCAGAGTTGGAGTGCCATGTCCATTGGCAATGTCTCTCTGCAACTTCTTGTGGCGTGTGAGCTCATCGCCCGCTTCGACTCGGCCCAGGACTTGCGGCCTCTCTCCGGCGCAGAAACGTGGTTGTGCCGTCGTCTCAAACAGGCTTATTTGGGTTTGGTTTCCCTCGAGCGTTCCATCTGGCGGCAGCGGGTCAGACTGGCTTGGCTCCGGGATGGGGAGGCTTCCACCGCTTTCCTGCGCATCTAGGCTTCTCATCGCAAGCAGCGCACTCGCATTCTGTCCCTGCGCCAAGGTGACGCCACGATCTCTTCGGAGGCGGCCAGGGCGGAGGCCGCCTTCCAGCACTTCTCGGCTGTCATTGGCTCCGCGGATGCGCGTGACTACTCGCTGGACTTGGATAGGATCGACCCCAGATCCTTCGACCTCTCCTCCCTCGAGCGGCCCTTCACCGAGGAAGAGGTGTGGAGTGCCGTCAAGCAGCTCCCCACCGGCAAGTCTCCCGGCCCCGGCGGCTTCTCCGACGAGTTCCTACGCTGCTGCTGGGATGTGGTCAAGGGCGATATCATGGACACCTTCGCCAAGTTATATCACCTAAATGGGAGAGGATTTCAATGCCTAAATGAGGCGTTCATCACCCTGCTTCCTAAGCGCGTCGACGCCGCTACTCTTGGCGACTACAGGCCGATCAGCCTGATACATCTCATGGCTAAGTTGGTGGCCAAAGTCCTCTCTCTTCGCTTGGCGCCACGGCTTAACGAGCTGGTCTCCTCGAGCCAAAGTGCATTCATCTTGGGACGGTGCATCCACGATAATTTCATGCTCGTCGAACAAACAGCTCGACATCTCCATCGATCCAAGGCCAACCACGTTCTGCTTAAGCTGGATATTGCCCGGGCTTTCGACGCTGTCTCTTGGCCCTTCCTACTTGAGGTCTTGCGGCATCTGGGCTTCGGGAGACGGTGGTGCGAGTGGATTTCCATCCTTCTATCTACCGCCTCCACCCGTGTCCTCGTCAATGGAAACCCGGGCCCTCCCATCATCCACGCGAAGGGGCTTCGCCAAGGAGACCCGGTGTCCCCCATGCTCTTCACCATGGTGATCGACGCCCTTAACTCGCTTATGCTTCACGCCATGGAAGCGGGCATCCTCCGGCGGCTCACCCCTCGCCACATTGCGCCCAGCGTCTCCCTCTTCGCCGATGATGTCGCCATCTTTTGCCACCCGACCATGTCCGAGCTTTCCACGGTGCGCTTCATCCTGCACGTCTTCAGGCATGTGTCCGGCCTTCACACCAACTTCGCCAAATGCTCCGCCACTCCTATACACTGCACCGACGATGAGGTCTCGGCCATCTCCGCCGTCTTGGCGTGCCCTATATCTCACTTCCCCATCCCTTACCTCGGGCTACCACTCTCGGTGCGCAAGGTACCCGCCTCGGCCCTGCAACCCTTGGTGGATCGTATGGTCAAGAAGCTATCCACCTGGCGTGCTTCCATGCTCTCCCGGGGTGAACGCCTCGCCCTCGTCAGGCACGTGCTCTCCGCAATGCCGATCCATCTCCTCATGGCCATGGTGATTTGTCAACCCGTCCTCAAGCGTATCAACCGCATTATTCGAGACTTCCTTTGGCATGGCCGGCATGACGCCAATGGTGGCCACTGCTTGGTCAATTGGCAACGTGTCCGTCGCCCGCTTGAGTACGGTGGCCTCGGGATCCTGGACTTGCGCCGATTCGGGCTGGAGCTGCTCACGCGGTGGCTTTGGCTGCAGCGCA
The DNA here is from genome assembly GCA_011799875.1 of Thinopyrum elongatum. Classification (NCBI taxonomy): domain Eukaryota; kingdom Viridiplantae; phylum Streptophyta; class Magnoliopsida; order Poales; family Poaceae; genus Thinopyrum; species Thinopyrum elongatum. The sequence goes on along the minus strand of CM022303.1, from coordinate 100,247,402 downwards.
CAGACCTTTCCCGCCCCTGGATTCACCTTCAGCTGCCGGACGACGCGGAAGCCCGCGCAATTTTCAGGGCATCCACCTCTTGGTGCATTGGGGATGGGAGATCCTGCCGCTTCTGGACTGATTGCTGGTTGGACAGGCAATCCATCTCGGATCTTGCGCCGACCATTGTCTCCCTCGTCCCTCGCCGATGCCGCAAGTCCTGTACCGTGGCCGAGGGGCTTCATCGGCGCACCTGGATACGTGACATCCAAGGGGCCATGTCTCCACTCGCCATGGTCGAGTACATTGAGCTATGGCGTCGCCTTCACCACACCGTCATCAACTTCTCGGACCAGCCAGACCGCCTTCGATGGCATTGGACGGAGAATGGAGCGTACTCTGCGGCTTCGTGCTACTCCGCTCTCTTCGCTGGGTCCATCCGTGCGCCATACTGGGAGCTTACATGGCGTAGCTGGGCGCCCCTCCGGATCAAATTCTTCACCTGGCTGGCGCTTCAAGATAGGCGCTGGACCGCTGCTCGTCTGGCACGGCATGGCTTACCACACCACGCCTTGTGTCTCCTGTGACCAGGCCAGCGAGTCGATGGAACATCTGCTTGTGGGATGCCCTTTCTCGCGGCAGGTATGGCACGACTGCTTCAGCTACCCCCCCGGCCCACGCGCCCGCGCCCACTGACCTATTCCTGGATTGGTGGCACACTACCACACTGGCCACACCGGCGGCGCATCGGAAAGGCATCTCCTCGCTTATTCTCCTGATCGCCTGGTCCATCGGGAAGCATCGCAACTCCTGCGTCTTCGACGGTGCCGCGCCCTCTACGACAAAGCTCCTCCACGACATCCAAGAGGAGGCTCGCTCATGGGCCAAGGCAGGGGCCAAGGGATTAGCCATCATCATACCGTAGGCGTCTTTAGCTTAATTGGGGCTGAGCATACCCAATTCCTATCATGCTCGCACTAGGTCTGGCGCCAATCGTTGTGTACGCTTAGCCCTAGTGCCCTCTACCAACCTCTTTTGCACTAAAACTCTTCTCCCTATCAATGAATGATACACAAGCTTTGCGTATTCGCGAAAAAAAACAAAGAGGCGGATCTATGGGTTAAGGCCGGGACGCATAATCTTAAAGTTGTAATTCCGGCAGAATAATCCTTTACCTGGCTACGGCCTTGTGGTGTTAAAAAAACACTCTCCTTCTTAATTAATGAATATATAGCATAGCTTTTGCCATTTCTTTCAAAACAAAAGTGTTACAGTTAGCTCTTTTCTTACAGGCTACAACCTAGCCTTGCTTTTCACTAGAAGGCAACACAAATGCACGCTGAATGTTGGGATGCTTCTGCTGTCCATCGTATGTACCTCTCACATCGATCCGGCCAAGTAGCAAAGAGGGTTGCGCAAACGAGAAAAGCAATTTTATATCCTGTGCATGGATCCACCGTCCATGATTCCTTCGAGTTCCGTGCTATTTTCAACTATTTTTGAAATTTCTTGTTTTTAAAGTGTTATACTCCCTCCGTCCCATACCTGCATTATTAGATTTGTTCAAAGTCAAAAACATGTAAAATTTGACAAAGTTTGTAGAAAACTTGTCAACATCTAGGATACAGAATCAACATCATTAGATGCATCATGAAATATATTTTCATGTGGTATATACTTGATATTGTAGACATAGATAACTTTCTTAATAAACTTGGTCAAAGTTTATAAAGATCAACTTCCACGAAAATCGATGTGCGATGTACCTCCCACATCGATCGGGCCAAGTAGCAAAGAGGGTTGTGCAAACGAGAAAAGCAATTCTATATCCCGTGCATGGATCCATCGTCCATGATTCCTTTGAGCGTTTCATGCTATTTTTGACTAGTTTTTGAAACTTCTCATCTTCAAAGTGTTATACTCCCTCCGTCCCATACAATAGTGCATATTAGATTTGTTCAAAGTCAAAACATCTAAACTTTGACCATGTTTGTAGAAAATTTGTCAACATCTAGGATACAAAATCAACATCATTAGATGCATCATGAAATATATTTTCAGATGGTATATACTTGATATTGTAGACATAGATTATTTTCTTGATAAACTTGGTCAAAGTTTATGAAGATCAACTTCCACGAAAATCGATGTGCGATGTATTATGGGACATATTGAGTACTCCCTCTGTTTTTATTTACTCCGCATATTAGGTTTGTGTAAAGTCAAACTTTATATACTTTGAACAAGTTTGTAGAAAAATATATTAACATATACAACACCAAATCCATAACATTGGACTCATCATTGCATATATTTTCACATCATATAAATTTGTTACTGTAAATGTTTATATTATTTCCTACAAACTTGGTCAAACTTTATAAAGTTTGACTTCAGTCAAAGCTAATATGCGGAGTAAATAAAAACATAAAGAGTATTAAGTTTTCTCTCTCGTTTCATTGTGTATCATAGTATATCAGCAAATCTGATCCGAAACAAGTGTATTATTTTCAGTGTTATACAATGAAACGTGATGATACACTTTGAAAAAGGGAAAACACAGAACGAAACATTCTGAAAGAAGATATAGTTTGATAGCCACAAAATCAGTAGCACGAATCTCAGATCAACCACAAAGGATGGATCTATGCACGAGATATCCCTACCCGGTAGACAAATCACTCTCCTGCGTGTTTTTTCTTACGTGGAACAGGCCCAGTGAGCACCTCCGAGATACTGAGCCGACACATCATGTTAAGATTGATGAAGTAGTTACAGACGACTTCATAATCAACGGGAATATCTCCTCCCACTACAAGGAACCTACCACGTGAGCTATGCTCAGTTCGCGTTTCCGCTCCGTCTTTGGGTCTGGAGCTTCTCGCAGGTGCCACAGATTTACAAGATCTCCATTGTGTCAATACAAATGCTTGGTGAAACAGAATCCGGATAAGTTATTTTGCATTCCTTTTTCAGAGGAGAGATTCTTCGTGACTCTAGATGTGCATGGTTGGTGCAGCTGAACTGGTGGACATGGGTGGCCTACAAAAATCAACTAATAATCTTTGCTTCAAACATGGCAAACGAGTGGAGGAACAAGGCATCCGAGGCTCACGAGTCGTGGCTTGTAAGTTGTAACTAAGATGAGGCCTAGCTAGCTCCAATGAAGTTAGAAAATTACCAAACATCCTGAAGAAAAATAATACTGGATCGAATTTTCAAGTCTTTATTGCGCACTTATGCATGTCAGCATATCACCCATCCACGGATGTGCCATGCTGCTTATTCATTCACACGATGTTTTCATGAACAAGCTAGCGTTCATGGGAAGACGCAGTAGGGGCCGCCATGGATGGTCGGCAGGTTGCACTGCCCCGGCAGGGCGAGCGTTCTGGCGAAGTCCCTCTGCACCTCTGTCGGGCACCTAGGTGCCAGCGGCGGCTGCGGGGGGCCACCGGCTTGGCTTTGGCTAGGAGGGAATGCCCGGTCGATGAAGACGCGCAGCCCCTCGCAGCGGCAGTTCGACGAGATGGCGGCCAGCTCCCGGCAGCACCGGTCCTTCATCACTTGGATGGGGAGATACGGCACGGTGCCGCAGGTCTGCGAGGCCACGTAGTAGTGGCAGCCCTGGAGCGGGTCCACGGGGAGGCCCATCCCTTCGTAGCAGGTGTAGATGCTGGTGGCGGTGGCGGGGGCGGCCAGGACGGAGAAGATGGCGACGGCTGAGAGGAGGTGGTGGCTGCACGACGCCATTGGCGTTGGTTTTGTCTTCTCTGGTGGAGTGGAGCACTGCGCTTGTGAGCTGGGGTTGCGTTTGCATACACATGTATATATACTGATTACTGAGAGAGATGAGTAGAGGCGAAATGAAGCTGGCAGAATGGTGGGTGTGTTCGTTGGATGGGCCATGTGATGATGGTGATGAACTGGAGCGCAGTTGATTAATTTGTTGGAACAGAATTTGGCTGACAAGATGACGGATGTGTTACGGGTTATGTGATGATGATGATGAACTGGTGAGCAATTGATTGATCTGTTGGAACAGAATTTAGCTGACACAATGATGGATGCGTTGCGTGCTATGTGATCATGATGAACTACCGCGCAATTGATTAATTTGTTCGAGCAGATTTTGGAGGGAAATGCAAGTTGGGCATTGCGTGAGGAAGAGAAGAGGTTTCGCCCTTCTAGTCTTAGCTTTTCGGAGAACAGAATTTGGAGGTAAACGAAAGTAGTTCTGTTAGGACATTAACATACAAGGCAAGGGCATTGAACTAGGCGTAGAGCTTTTCCAAGCCGTTGCCTCAAAAGTATATATATTTTATTTATTTTTACGAAATCTCAAAACTGTAGTATGGATTTCAGAAATAGCATTCTATGACCCAGGCCGTGTGTGGGCCGAAGAGCTACTCTTCGTTTGCGGCCAGGCCAAAGAGCCAGTTTCCGTCCGTGTGTATAGGGGCCGAATATGGGCTCTTTGTTGCAGCTGAGGCCGAAAATCATCTCCTGCACCCCTCTTAGGTCGAAGAGGGCTTCAAGGCCCACCTCTACGCTTATCTGCCGAATGAAGTTGCATGTCGTTCATAGGGAGGACGAAGAGTTGCTCTTCTTTTCTGTCATGATGGACGAAAAGTTCTTTTTTTCTGCTGATTGCCCTTCGTCATTCCCTCTCACGCCCTTTCCCTTCTGTTCCTCTCACTCCATTTCCCTTCCTGCCATCCCTCTCCCGCCCTTTCCCTTTTCACCATCACCTTCCCTGTGCTTTTTCTTCCTGCCATCACCTCTCCTGTGCTTTTTCTTCACACCATCCCTCTCTAGCCCTTTTCTTGCCTCGCTCATTCTATAAACCCCTCTCCCGCGTGTTGTGTTCTGCATCATTCCTTAGCCATTTGTCCAGTCATGTCTGGTGACCCCTCCCACCGTTTTACTTCAATGTCGCATTTGCTTTTGTACGGTGCCGCAAAAATGAAGAGGAGTAATTTTTTTTGTTGGGGGGGGGGGGGGGGGGGGGGGGGGGGGGTCCAGGTGTCCCTTTTGATGAATTAGTTAGTGGTTAGAGCCACCTGATGGAGTTGGGTAAGTGGTTTTATAAACCCATGCTCCCTGAGAACTTCTTGGAAAGGACCGAGAGGAAATTTGACAAGAAATTTTGAGATTGCATGGAAGGTGGGACATGATTGTTGAACTCACACATTTATCAGTTACTTGTACTTCCTGACCATCCAAAAATATATTTGTTCATAAAAGCAATATAAGGACCACATTAAGATAATGTTTCAAATTCCATCTAGTTAGTCGTTAGCATTGTAGTTCTAATTTTGTTCTTGTTAATATTTGTAAGGTCCAGTGTTACCCCGAAGATGCAAAGTTGTTGAACAAGGATAACTTTAACTTTGGGTGGATGAAGATATTGTGGGTGGATTATCCATGGGTGACGCAAGCTCAAAAAGTAGTAGATCGGGACAGAGTGTCGCATCAACAACGACGGGTGTCGTAAGCTCTAAGAAATTGAAGGACGACGATGATGACTTCATGCCATGAAAACGAGCTCATGACAGGTCCAAGGGCCATGTGCATCAGCTGGGGGGGGGGGGGGGGGGGGGGGAGTGGGGGGAGTCTGGGGGGGGGGGGGGGGGGGGGGGGGGAGCTCTACGAAAGTGAACGCTGACGAGGATGACTGCATGTCAAGCAAACAAACTCAAAACAAATCCAATGGTGGCGCAAAAGAGTAGTATATCAGGTAAGAATGTTGCATCATCAAAGAGCGCCGATGATGATTACGATTCCAGTGATGACTTCGTGCCAGGCAAACTAGTTCAGGTCACATTTGGACGCATTCGTGAAGATCTTTCATGAAACCATGTTAGCAAGAATAGTGATGATGACTTCATGTAGTGTTTGTACGACGATTCCGAGGGGAGACTAGTATAGGATCTCACATTAAACGAGATCAATGAGACCAACAACAAACATTCATATTTAGACATTCCGAAAAATTCGAAAATTGTTTGACAACATATCCGCGAGGTATGTCTACAAATCCAAAAAAATCAGCTCAAAACTCAATTTACGTTTAGAGATTCAAAAAAGACAAATTCGAATGTAAATAGTGACATCTTGGATGAATAGTATTTTGACACTATTCACATCCGATTTTGTCTCTTCTGTTTCTATTACTATAGGTCGAATTAGGAGTTAAAACCTTTTGAGGTTGTACATCAAACATTGATGTATGTCTACAAATTTTTTGACAATGTTTCAACATGTTTTGTATTTACAAAAAAATAATCTCATTGATCTCACCTAATGCGAGATCGTATACTAGTCTCCCCCACGATTCGCAATTGTGTTATATCTTAATTTGAGATGTAGTACTTTAATTTCATCATTCAGATGCACAATAATTTCCTGTTGTAGTATGTCACACTTTTTATTGTTTTACAATATCTTAACAGGAATTTTCATAACAGTTAGAGGTACGAAAGTAGCATTGATAGAAATACGCCTCACACATAGATCATGGCTCACACAACTATGAAAAGTCTGAAAGTAACATAGATAGAAGTACGCTGCATACATAGATAATGACTCACATGCGGGGAAATGTCTGAAACTAACATGGATAAAAGTATGTCTTGCACATATACAAATGTATCACCCATGTCAATGAGGACGGACATGTGGCTTCCTCGGTCAAGGTCTGGAAGGCGAGAGGCGGTCACGTACAGGTTGAGGCCGACGAAAGCCTCGGCCATACAAAACCTCATCATCCTCGGTCTGTATCTCCTGTGTGGATGGTGGTGGTGGAGTTTGAAATATGTATTGAGCCCCGAAGGGAGGGATCCAAAAGTGTGTCCAGATTTATCAGGGTCGTCAACATCTGTGTGGTCACCCGATCAACCACCACCTGTGAGCGTCGGCGACTACACAAACTAAGGCGAGAAGCAACGCGGGGTGTTGCCTAAAGAGTGAAATCAAAGAGAGACACGCATTTAAAATTGATTAGTAAAAGTGAATTACGAGAACAAACGACGAAGTAATTGTTGTTGGAAAATTAGGCAAGTTCATGATTAATTCCAGTAAATAATTCATGACTAGAACAGATATTAGCATGCAACAATCTAGCAAACTAGAAGAATAGCAAGACATGCATAACAGCAGCGAACACGAAACAATAGCTGTAGAGACAGACATGAACAGATGATGTTGGACGTACTGTTCGTTAGCTATTGTGGGTGCGACGGTGTTGATGATGATGTTGGCGACGATCTGCTGCTGACGGCGATTAAGACGACGATGAGTAGCACCGCCCGACATGGACGGAAGACGACCCGTGATGACGAATTTGAGCAGTCGCGGAGAGCGCTTCCCAAAAACCTAATTCGTCCACTCCCGGTGCAGGACCACAAGGACGAACGGTTCCGGAGACCTGCTCTCCCACGCGCCGATGCACGCTGGCGTTTGGGATGAAGTAGACTACGACGGCGGCACAAGTTGCGAGATGAGGCAAAACCCTAGGTGTTTTTCGGTGTGTCTTTGGCCGCAGCCGGTAGCTGTATATATATTAGGACCAGAGGCGGTATTGTGTCGCGATCACAATCCCAAACCGACTCGGTTTCTAATTCGTATACTTACCGGACAAGAAATCAAAAATTTGTCTGCCAAGTCATAAAAATAAAACGGCAAAAGGAAGCTGCGCCCCTGCAAGGAGACGGACCGGATTTCGGCGGACCATTCACGCGCATGTTGCACATACGCGCCGCCTCGCCTCGGCCAGGCGAGGCGAGCGAGCGCGAGAGTGTGGTCTTTTCTTTCTCTTCTCACACACCACTTAGAGTGGTGGAGAGAACCCACTATATAAAGAGGTCCAACTCTTCTTCAACTTCCGGGGTGGGACTAAACTTTAGCACCACCACTTGCCATTTTACACATGGGCTTTGAGATTTCAGAAATTGCTATGGGCCTAGCCCATTAATTCTAACAATCCCCCACCAGATCTCAAATACCCATTTAGAGATTTGCCTTCTCTCACCACTTGTTTAATATACCAGTGTTTCAGCAGAGACTGCTAAGTTGAACTTCTGCCTAGAACTTTAAGCTACATCCATTTATAACTTGACAATGGACTATGCCTTGAATTGCTAGTTTTGTGTGAACAGGTTTCACTCAAAGTCTTAACCAGTACCTGATCGCCAGTAGGCTACCCCGCGGTTTGGAGCTTATACGTCATACTCCCTGGTCTCTTCGTGAGCTTACTAGAGATCACCCAAATCTCATAGACTGCGACGTTTACAGTTAGAATTCATATAGGTGTGTTCTTTCAAGACTGCTCTGTAGGACAGCATCTTTGCTAATTATAGCCAATAGAACCACATTAAGGCATGTTGCCAACCTGCCTTACAGCTCTGAGCCTTACAGCTCTGAGAGTTTTGCATCTTCACTTAGAGACGATCATTAGTTATTACTCTCCTCAGTTAACCAATAGCTTGTTCTTCCCAGATTTTAATTCACGGGATCTCCGATCACAAAGGTTGGGTTACTACTATGGTGTAACATCTATGGGTCTCATACCCATCTCCCTCGATGCAATATCTATCACATTTCGTGATAGTCCCTTTGTAAAGGGATCTGCCAGGTTTTTGTCTGTTTGAATATACGTAACAGTTATTACTCCGGAGTTTCTCAACATCCTGACAGACTTCAAACGTCTCTTCACATGTCTTGATGACTTCGCATTATCTTTAGAATTGTTTACTTTAGCGATAACCGTTTGGTTGTCACAATTCATAAGAATAGCCGGTACAGGTTTTTCAACCACAGGCAAGTCCATCAAGAGCTCACGCAGCCATTCTGCCTCAACAGTAGCTGTGTTTAAAGCAGTTAATTCTGCTTCCATAGTTGACCTCGTCAATATGGTTTGCTTGCAAGACCTCCATGACACTGCGCCACCTCCATGAGTAAATACATACCCACTTGTTGCGTAGAGTACATCAACATCGGAGATCCAGTTTGAATCACTATATCCTTCTAGCACAGCAGGATGCCCTGAATAAGTAATTCCGAAACTCATAGTACCTCTCAGATAGCGCAAGACCCTTTCTAGTGCATGCCAATGATCACCACCCGGGTTGGACATGAACCTACTCAGTTTGCTCACAGCAAAAGAGATATCTGGTCTTGTAGCGCTAGCTAAGTACATGAGTGAACCGACAATTTGAGAGTATCTTAATTGATCTCTTGTTTCTTTCTTGTTCTTTCTGAGTGTCACACTGGGATCATAAGGTGTTGGAGAAGGCTTGCTATCCATAAAGCCGAACCGGCTCAACACCTTCTCAACATAGTGAGATTGCGTTAGAGTAATCCCACTCTCATCCTTAATAAGTTTGATGTTTAGAATTACATCGGCTTCTCCCAGATCTTTCATGTCAAAACTTTTTGATAGAAAAGACTTGACCTCATTGATCGCATTAATGTTTGTACCAAAGATCAGTATGTCATCCACATACAAACATAATATGACACTATTGCCCCCACCATGGCGATAGTAAACACACCTATCAGCCTCGTTAATGACAAATCCTGCAGAAGTCAGAGTTCTTTCAAACTTCTCATGCCATTGCTTAGGTGCCTGTTTCAGGCCATACAAAGATTTTAACAACTTGCACACTTTTCTCTCTTCACCCTTTACCACAAACCCGTCAGGCTGATCCATATAGATTTCCTCTTCCAACTCTCCATTGAGGAAAGCTGTCTTTACATCCATTTGATGAATGATAAGACCATAAGAGGCAGCCAAGGAAAGTAACACTCGAATGGTGGTCATTCTAGCAATGGGTGAATAGGTGTCAAAGTAATCTTCGCCTTCTTTCTGAGTGTAGCCCTTGGCCACTAGCCGCGCCTTGTACTTAGCAATAGTACCATCAGGCTTTAGCTTCTTTTTGAACACCCACTTACAGCCCACAGGTTTACAACCATATGGTCTATCAGTTAGTTCCCAAGTTCCATTAGAAAGAATTGAGTCCATCTCATTATGAACAGCTTCTTTCCAATCATCTACATCCGGAGATGCATATGCCTCTGCAATCATCTTGGGTGTGTCGTCCACAAGGTATACAATGAAATCATCACCAAAGGATTTTGCAATCCTTTATCTCTTGTTCCTTATAGGAACTTCATTGTTATCCTTCTCAAGGACTTCCTCATTTGATTGTTCGAAATATTCATCAGTTGTACTAGATTTAGGAATTATCTCAGAAGAAAATCTAGCAATGCTATGCATATCTTTCATAGGAAATATGTTCTCAAAAAATGTTGCATCACGAGATTCCATTATAGTATCAACATGCATATCAGGTACTTCAGATTTTACCACTAAAAATCTATAAGCAATGCTCCGTTGAGCATACCCTAGAAAGACACAATCCACTGTCTTTGGTCCAAGTTTGCGTTTCTTAGGAATAAATATTGACCTTTGCCAAACATCCCCAAGTGTGCAAATAAGAAAGTGATGGTTTTCTCCCAACCCACTCCTCATAAGGGGTTTTCTCCTTATTATTGTTAGGAACTCTATTCAGGACATGACATGAAGTCAATAGAACCTCCCCCCACCATGCCTTAGATAAACCAGCAGTGTCTAACATGGCATTCACCAAGTCAGTCAATGTGCGGTTTTTCCTCTCTACAACTCCATTTGATTGGGGTGAATAGGGAGGCGTCCTCTCATGAATAATACCATGTTCCTCACAAAATTCATCAAATACTTTGGGAAAATACTCTCCACCACGATCGGACCTAAGACGCTTGATCTTTCTCTCTAGTTGATTTTCAACTTCAGCTTTATAGATTTTAAAGTAGTCTAATGCTTCATCTTTAGTTTGCAACATTCATAGCAAAATCTAGTCGCATCATCAATCAAAGTCATGAAATATCTATTTCCACCTTCTCTCAACACACCATTCATCTCACAAAGATCAGAATGTATGAGTTCTAGAGGTGCCAAGTTTCTCTCCTCGGCAGCCGTATGAGGCTTTCGAGGTTGCTTCGATTGCACACAACTATGGCACTTAGAACTTTTGGCAACAGTGAAATTCGGAATTAAACTCATACTGGATAGCCGAGACATTAAACCAAAATTAATATGACATAAACGAGAGTGCTAAATACTTGTATCATCATTAACACTAGCACAAATTTGGTTTACTGACTTATTGCAAAAATCTGAAATGGAAAAGCGGAACAAGCCTCCACACTCATAGCCTTTGCCTATAAATTGTCCAAATCTTGACACGATTACTTTATTCGACTATAAAACTACCTTAATGTAACACCCCCGGTGGTTAACTACAGTAATCCCATTTTGATTATGCCACGTCAGCATGATTAACAGTGCATGATCATCATTTGCATCATAATGCATTTCAGCTTCTAACTCAAAATCCAAATTTAAATGAAAGTGGAAAATAAAAGTTGTTCAAACTGGAAAACCAAAATGTGCCTCATGTTGCAAATATTCCCATAGCATTTGTAAAAATGATTGCAACATTAGTTGAAATTGTAAAAGGACTCGAACAACTAGAAACAGCAGCAACATAGCACTATTCAATCCTTTTTCAATTTAAATAAAATCCAAACAAAAAGATATGGACCCCAAACCAATTTCTAGCAGTGACAAATAATACACTGTAAATAATGGAGCAAGTCTCATATTTTACAAAAGTCTTTTGGACTAAAAATAAAAGACAAAACAGAAAAAGGAATAAAGAAAAACAGAAAAAGAACAAAAGAAAATAAAGCCCCCCCCCCCCGACTGGGCCAAGCCCAGCTGGCCTCGCCCAACCAGGCCGGCCCAGCAGCCCCTGGCTAAACACCCCCCCCCCGAACCCTAGCCCACCGTTCCCCCACTCCCCCCCCACTCGATCCCCTTTTCCCCTGGATCGGATCGGGGCAGAGGCGCCCCGATCCCGACCCCGCCGCCCCGCCGCCCGGCCCCGCGGCCCTGACGCGCCGGCGCCGCCCGCTCCGTCGCCGCCTTCTCCTCGCCTCGCCCGTCGCGCCTCCTCGTCTCCTCCCCGAGCTTGACCCGACGACTCGCGTCGCCCGGAGCCACCCCGACGCCCTCGACACCACGCCGCCGCCGAAACCTCGCCCCGCCGCCCGAGGACCTCGCCGCCGTCGCTTCCTCGCCTCCTCCTCACCGGACCCATCAACGCTCGCCGCCCCCCCCCGTTCCTCTACGCGGCCGTGAGCCCCTCTCCTTCACTCCTCTCCTCTGCACTCGAACGCGCCCCCTCCCGCAGCTGACGCCACCGCCACTCGCCGAACCCCGTCCTGGCGCCGCGTGTCCTCTGCTCTGCCACATCCGCCGCGCGCCGACCCGTGCTGCTGCTGCTCGCTGCGCGCGCTCGCCCGTCCATCCCCATGTGCCTTGCCGGCACATCCGCGCCACGCCGCGCTTCCCCTCGTCCGCCACGACCTCACCCCCCCCACCCGCGCTGCAGCTGCCGTCGTTCGCCGGCGCCTTCCCGCGCCTCCACCCGCTCCGGCCACCCCCGTCGCCCGCGCCGGCGCCCCCCTAGTCGACCCGTGCGCCCGTGCCCGTGGTGGCCCGGACTTGTCCGGCCCCACGCAGCCGCGCCGCGGACATGTCCGCCCCTGGGCCACTGACCCCAGGGCCCCACCCCCGAAACGTTTTTTTTGAAATTAAAAATTAAATTAATAAAAATAATAATATTATTAGTTAATTAATAAGTTAATTAACCCTTTTAGATTAGTCAATTTAATTAATTAGTTTAATTAAATGTAATTAATTAGTTGATCACTAATTAGCCTAATTTGAGTATGACAGGTGGGACCCACTGGTCCTGACGTCATGCGACGTCAGCAAGACACTGTTTCGGATAATGTTAATTTAATAATTAATTAAATTCCAGAAATTATAAAATCTTTAGAAAATCATATAAATAATCCGTAGCTCAGATTGAGAATACTTTGTACATGAAAGTTGCTCAAACACGAGACGAATCTGAATACCGGTTCGTTCGCCCGTCACGCGTCCCTAACTATCCGAACTTGCAACCGTTCCCCTCTTATCCTCTGTCCGATAATTCCCCAAAGACCCGGGAAATATCGTCCGATATTCTCCCGCTCCGTCTGTTACGTGTGATGCTGCGTTAGACTACCCCTAGCACCGTGTATCGTATTTGTCATGCTCATGTTTGCTAATATTATAACTGTTTCCTCCCCTCTTCTCTCTCGATAGCCCCCGACCCCGACGTCGTCCCCGAGACCGACGCAGCTCCGATCCCGAAGACCACCATAGACGACCTCCTTGCGCGCCGAGCAACCAGGCAGCCCCTCCCTTGAGCATACCGATATCGCATTCTGATTTCTCATGCTTGCATTAGAATTACGCTGCTGCTGCTTTACCTATTCTGATGCATACCTGTTCATTGTAACCTGCTGTTGATAATTACCTACATATCCTAAACTGTTTAGTCTAGGCTGGGTAGAGACCTATCAGTGACCCACTATATCCCGACTGCCGCGCTGGATCTCAGAAAACCGATCAATGGGATTGAAGACCCAGGACCCGACACACGCACATCACCCCCCCCTTATTTGTAACACACTGCAGCGTTACTATCGAGTCCGAGGTGAAACCTCTTTAGCACTTCTGATGTTAACTCTGTAGAGTAGCTATTCGGTCGTGGTCATCGAGGGTGATTCCTCCTTCACCGCTTCCGATAACGACGCTGTCGTACAACCGTCAAGTGTGGACCCAGTGAGGGTGATTCCTCCTAGTTCACCTTGACGGATACATCGAGTGGGAATTCAATGAGGTGGATACCTCGGTTCCCTATGACGTGTTATGGACCCACGGATACTTGGACTTTACAATGTTACTTGGAAAGGCGGGTCGACCCTGAGGGGTACCCGCGTGTGGTGTGGAGGCGGGTTGCCAGTGTGGTGCCCGAGTGGTGAATACAGGCCGGCCGGGCATTCTTAGCCCTTGCAGCAAGTCCTCGAGACGGGGCGACGGGGTCACATCTTTCGTGAGTCTCTGCTCGTTTCCGCAAGCCCTAGTCCTAACGATTGGATATTTGATCTGAGCAGGCTCTGGTCTGATAGCACTAACCATCACGTGGGCATAGTATGGGCGTTCTGCATCGTAGCATCAGCCGAAAGCTCTGTCAGACGTCCAGTTCAGCATGGCGGCACGGACGGACCGGCGCCCTCCTGGTGCCAGGCTCTCCCTGCGCGCAACACTCGGAGTGCACAGGCGATGGCCCAAGACCTCTGAGCGCTTAGGATTTAGACCGACGGGGACCTCTCTGCTGAGCTGTAGGTAGGTTTGCGATGTGTCGTTTGGCCGAGGCCGGGCATGACCCAGGAAAGTGTGTCCGGCCGAAGTTAATCGAGCGTGTTGGGTAAGTTGGTGCACCCCTGCGGAAGAACATTTCTATCGATAGCCGGTCCTACGGTAAAGGACACCTCGGAGTTTGTATCCTGATTGATACAATTTAGAACTGGATACCTGTGATGACCTGTATATATGGCTCTGGGATTGGCTTCTCGCAGGGATCGAGAAGGGATCTCAGGAGAGGTTGATGAATGTATGGCTCTGGGATTGCTTTCTCGCAGGAGTCGAGAAAGGATCTCTGGTGAGGTTGATATTATTACTGCTACATTATATGGTATTGTTCTACTCTCTTCTACTGCTGCAAGACCGCTGAAGATGCTAGTCTTCGATAGGACTAGGCCTTCTCTCTATTCTGGCATTTCTGCAGCCCAGTCCACATATACAGCCTCCCCTTGAAAATGTTGCATATGTAGTGTAGATCCTTGCTTGCTGAGTACTTTTGAGTACTCACGGTTGCTTTGTTTTCCTTTTTCTCCCCATATCAGTTTGACGTGACCAGAGGACGGAGCCCCCTGAGACAGATGCCCCGACGATCGCTACTACTACTACCCAGAGGATGGATACTACTACGAGTTGACTGACGACCAGGAGTAGGATCGGAGGGTCCCAGGCAGGAGGCCTTCGCCTTTCGATCGTAGTGTTTTATTTTGCCCCGCCTTTCTAAAGGCCTTTCTGTACTTTCTTTTATATCTGTACTCAGATATCTGATGCTTCCGCTGACGCTTGTTCGCAAGCTTATGTATTCGAGCCCTCGAGGCCCTGGCTTGTAATATAAAGCTTGTATGACTTTATTTATGTTTTAGAGTTGTGTTGTGATATCTTCCCGCGAGTCCTTAGGCTTGATCGTGTGCATTTGCGTGTATGATTAGTGCACGATCGGGCCGGGGGCGTCACAAGTTGGTATCAGAGCCGACTGCCTGTAGGAACCCCCTTTCCAACTCCTTGGCCGAAGTTGAGTCTAGAAACCGGAAAACTATTTTACTAACTTGGCTGTGTGGCTTACGGGCCCATGTCGCCAATTGGGTGGTATTAGGATCTTTTATTCCTCATCTTTACTCTGGGACTCTGACCTCTCTCCCTTTCGGGTTAACTAAAGTTTACTAACGCCGACACTCAGGATCTCGTAATTCTCGTCCACCCGAAGAGCTGGATATCTGTGCGATTTCCCTGATATTGATCTGATTAGTCTGATAATCATTTTCCTTTCCATTGTTTTGTTTAACCTTTCTCTTCGAGATCGGTTATACTTCTCCTTGTCTTTTGACAATCATGAGTTTCCTCTGGTTCAGATGGATTTCGTTACAGGACTTCCCAGGTCACAGAAGGGTCACGATGCTATTCTTGTCGTTGTCGACCAACTCTCTAAAGTTGCACACTTTCTGCCTGTCAAGGAGACGATCACTGCTAGTCAGTTAGCAGAGTTATATATCTCCAGAATTGTTTCACTCCACGGTATTCCAAAAGAGATCAGTTCAGACCGTGGCAGCATATTCACTGGTCATTTCTGGGAAAGTTTCCAAAAGGCTATGGGAACTCATATTACCTGGAGTTCAGCTTATCATCCTCAATCCCAAGGCCAAGTTGAACGAGTTAATCAAGTGCTTGAAGACATGTTGCGAGCTTGTGTTATATCGTTTGGCAAGAAGTGGGAAGAATCTCTTCCATATGCCGAGTTCTCCTATAACAACAGCTATCAAGCCAGTCTGAAAATGGCCCCCTTTGAAGTTCTCTATGGACGTAAGTGTCGAACCCCTCTGAATTGGTCAGAAACTGGGGAACGACCGCTCGTGGGTCCAGATATTATTCAACACGCCGAAGAACAAGTCCGTATTGTTCGAGAAAACCTCAAGGCAGCTCAAGACCGCCAGAAGAGCAACTATGATCGCAAACGATGGGGTTTGACTTATCAACCTGGTGATCAAGCTTATCTTCGTGTCACTCGTATGAAAGGCACTCACCGTTTTGGAATCAAGGGCAAGCTAGCTCCGCGCTACATTGGTCCTTTCCGCATTGTTGCCAGACGTGGTCAGGTGGCATATAAATTGGAGTTGCCGCCGCAATTCTCTCATATCCACGACGTCTTCCACGTGTCGCAGCTTCGTCAATGCTTCAAGGAATCTCCGCACCGAGCTGTGGATCACGAGATGCTCGAATTGCATGATGACCTTTCTTATAAGGAGCATCCGATCCGCATTCTCGATGAAGCTGAACGTCGAACCCGTCAGAAGGTTACCAAGTTCCTCAAAGTACAGTGGTCAAATCATACTGAAAATGAAGCCACTTGGGAACGCGAGGATAATCTTCGTGCGGAATACCCCGAACTTTTTCCTTCTACTTCTTAATTCTCGGGACGAGAATTCTTGTTAGTAGAGGAGATTTGTAACACCCCCGGTGGTTAACTACAGTAATCCCATTTTGATTATGCCACGTCAGCATGATTAACAGTGCATGATCATCATTTGCATCATAATGCATTTCAGCTTCTAACTCAAAATCCAAATTTAAATGAAAGTGGAAAATAAAAGTTGTTCAAACTGGAAAACCAAAATGTGCCTCATGTTGCAAATATTCCCATAGCATTTGTAAAAATGATTGCAACATTAGTTGAAATTGTAAAAGGACTCGAACAACTAGAAACAGCAGCAACATAGCACTATTCAATCCTTTTTCAATTTAAATAAAATCCAAACAAAAAGATATGGATGAAAACTCTGGCAAAAACATTCAAACAATAGGAGATTTGGGCGGTTACGGTGGTCCAAAACCCTGGAGATATAATAAGAAGTTTTAAACCGACAGAAAAGAGTTTGTCAAGAAAACCGGAGTCTACGGGCCCCACACGATGTGGCCACAGTCGGGGGCCACCCCCTCACCTTGTCTCCTCGTCACTTTTCGGCACTAATTTTAATTTCCTAATTTTTTAAATTTCCCACGGAGAAATTCCATTGAAAGTTTTGGAGGTGTTTACTTACGTACCACATACCTATCTTTTCGGAGTCTGAAATTCTGTAAAGTGTCCCTTATGTACTCCACTCCGGTTTTACGTTTCGATATTTTCGTCAAATTACGGGAGATACCTAAGATATATGTTTGATTTTTGCCGTTACCACCTTCGGATTGGTGCCTTCGGCTTTGTATTTGATGCCCGAACAATAGACCTTCCATATAATGTAGGACCTCCCCTTAAGAAAAGCTTTCCTGCAAAATCTTAAACGAGAGTTGTATAGCAAAACATGATCACCTCACATTGGACCTCCGCCTTGTGATCCTTTTCATGCCATCTTTTAACTTTTCTTTTAAACAACTGGCATTCTCATAGCTTGGGTTTCTACCATTCAACTCAAATGAGCTAATTCAAATAACCTCTTCTCACCGCAAGTTTTGAAATCAATTGAGCTCTTTATAGCCCAATACCCTTTATGTTCTACTTCTAAGTAATTGACAAGCTTTTCCATAAACCATTTTATAGAGACATCCCCATAGGGTTTTATAAGCAGTTCTATAAGCCCTATGCTCATCAAGTTTTCTTAGACCAATTCTTTCTAGATCTATTAACCTCTTGCAAATATAATTTAATCTCTCTATTGCTCAATTCTACTTGACCACTAGACTGAGGGTGGATTGAATGCAATTCTATGGTTACATCTATTTAGCAGCATTTTAGGAAGCCCAGAATACAATGTTTGAACCACCATCAGTCATAAATATCTAGGGACTCCAAACCTCGGAAAATAACTTCTTTAAGCATCTTATATAAGTGTATGATACCGCATCCTAGTTGGAATAGCTTCTACCCACGTTAGTAACGTAATCAAAGCATCAACTAAATATGTGTATACCCATTAGAGGAATGAAAAGGTCCCATATAATCAAGCCCCAAACATCACTGGTTCAATACACAGTGACTAATTCATAGCTTTCCTGGCTCTACTAATATTCCAATTCTATTGGCATCATCACGACAGACCAACTTACGAGCATCCTTGAGAGAGTATCCATAAAACCAGATTGCAATACCTTGTGTGGTCGTTCTTCGTCAGTATGGTGTCCTCCGTAGACTCGATGTGCAGCTTGCGTAGGATCTGTTTCCTGTTCATCTGCTCAGGTACACCAGTCTAATACCACCATCTATCTACCTTTCTTTAAAGGTTGTGGTCATCCAAAGTATGTCTTAAATCTAGAAAACCTTTTTCTTTTGTCTGGTATGTGAACCTAGGTGGTATAAATTTGCAACAATGTAATTAGCATATCACAATCACCATGGAGTATTACGAAAGCATTTTGACAGCTATTGTCATCAGAAAGCTCTCATCAATAGGAGTGGGTCATCCAAGATAATTTTCTACCCTAGACAATTGTCTCAACGGGGTTCTCGTGCTCCTTTTCTATCAATAATATGCACATCAAATTCTTGAGTAAGAGACCCATCTAATAAGTCTATTTTTAGCATCTTTCTTTCCATAAGTATTTAATATGCATCCGTCCTGAGCAGTACTGTTGGAATCACACATATAAGAATCTGACTTATCACAAGCAAAGACAACTGCTAAAAATTCTTTTCCAGTGTAGATAATTCCTCTTTGGGCACGGTCTAGAGTTTTCCTACATAATGAATAACATTAATTTCTTATCAACTCTTTGCCTAGAAAGCACCAACACATAATCACTGCTCATCACACATAATTTCAAGGGTAATTCTAATCGGTGGTTGAAAATGGTGGCAATCAAGGCTTTCTAAGTATTTCAAATGCTCTACACAATCATCATAAAAAACAAAAGGAACATCTTTTGCAAGAGATTAAGTAAGAGGTAGAAATTTGAGAGAAGTCTTTAATAAACCTCCTATAGAAACCACAGGACCAAGAAACTTCTTATACCTTTGATATCTTTAGACACGGCATCTTTTCAAAGCATCTACTTTAGCTTTAACCAACTCACTACCCTTTCAGAAATTTTTGCCCCAAGACAATACCTTCATTAACCATAAAGTGGCACTTCTCCCAATTCACAGACAAGATTAGTTTCTTCCACATCTCTGCAAATCGAGCAAGGTTGCTTAAGCCAATCAAATAAAGAAGTTCCGTAAAACGAGAAATCATCCATGAAAACCTCAACAATCTTTTCACAAAATCAGAGAATATAGCAGTCATACTCTTTGAAAGGTAGCAGTGCAATTGCTAAACCAAAAGGCTACGTCTATAAGCAAAGGTGTACCGAAAGGGCAAGTAAAAGTGGTCTTTTCTGATCCTCTTTTGACACCGGTATTGAGAGAAAACAGAATACCATCTAGAAAGCAAAAATTTGTATGTTTGGTAATCTTTCTAGCATTTGATCATAAAAGGTAGAGGTAATGATCTTTTCTAGTAGCTTTTTTAATTTGCGAAAATCATACCATTCTATAACCTGTACAATTCTTTGTGGAATCAATTCATCTTATCATTAGGAACATAGTAATACCCTCCCTTCTTAGGACACAATTGAACAGACTTAACCCACTGACTATCAGCAAATCTAGGATAAATTATCCTGCTCCAGAAGTTTTAGTATTTCATTTTCTTACCATTCCTTCATCTTAAGATTTAACCGTCTGGTGATCAACAACTTTTGTACTCATCGCCAATTAATTTTGTGCATAGAGTGGGACTAATGTGCCCTTAAGATCATCAAGAGTATATCCAATATGCACGTGGCTTCTTAAGTTTCAATAATTTCTTTTTCTTCATGCTCTGAAGGTTAGCACTAATAAGTAACAGGATATATCTTCTTTTCATCAGAGATAAGCATATTTCAAAGTATCAGGTAATTGTTTAGGCTCAACACGGGATCACCCTTGGGTGGAGGAGATCCCCGATTATCATTTCAACAGGCAAATTGTGTTTCAAAAGGCTTGTTAAAGAATATTTCATCTATTCCTTTCTTTCATTCATAAAAATATCATTTTCATGTCTAGCAAATATTGTTCTAAAGGATCAGGAGGAGGCACGACTAGAAGCAAGACCAAATTTCTCTTTACTAGGCAATTCTTTCATGGGGTTGTCTACGAAATTTAGAGAAATAAAATCATGAGACACTCCCCCAACCATACATATCTTTTCTCAATCTATCTAGCATTAACATATTCAGAAAGGTCTACAAATATAATGGGACAAAATCCATCTTGTGGGGACACAAGACAGAAAATCAGTAGGGTATTTTTTTTCCCACACAAGACTTCAACATCTCTAACAATCCCATTGGTGAATAGTATCTCTATTGGCAAGTTTAATAGTAACATCAATTCTTCTATCTCAGCAGGTGCAATATCATTCATAATTTTATATAAGGAAAGAATTGCCTCTCAACTAGACCCATATCACATAAACATGATAACAATGATCCCTATTTACAGAAACAACAGATCATCCAACAAGGGTCTATGTTTTCCTTTATCAGGTTTAGCAATTCTAGCAGCTTCACCACAGAAATAATAACATGCCATCATATTCAACCAAGAGATCTTTACATAGCAATCAACACGGTTCAACTTAATTTGTTCAGGGGTGTAGGTGTTCTAATATCCTCCTTAGAACCACAGTTGAAGCTTTAGCATGATCCTTTATTCTAAAAGGAAAAGTGATTTCCTAAATATAAGCAGTGGAACATAGGATCACATTATAAGTAATGTTTCTTCTTCACTTAATAGTTCTACTACTTTACGCTTCAATGGGAGGATGATATTTAAACCAACTTCTCCTAGGAGATCAACTGAGTAGCAAAATTCACAAAAAGCTACTCTCAAGTCAAGTCCATATTTAGTGCTAAATCACTAAAGCATCGGTATCCATGAAAGATTTAACACAATCAAACTTAAGGTTATACCTGACTCCTTACCTTGTCGAGTTTCCCATCTTCAGAGTTGCGTTTAATTCTTTCCAATAATCCCATTTGAATTCATAGTCCTTCTTCATAAAAGAACCAGTACACGAAGTATCGAGCATGGATGGATCATTAGAGAAGCCGAGCATAAAAATTGAATAATATTTCCCTTGGAGCTCTGATTGGGGCATGATATAACATTGACTACGCTCCCCAGCTTAGAGACTTTCTCCTTCACGAGGCCAAAAATTATAAATATATTACGATCAGATGAACCAGATGCATAGGATAAACTTTTGATAATTCCAAATTCAATCGGTTGTAGTTCCATGATCAATATCATCACATAGCCTATACCATGTCAGCCTTCTCCTTCAAAGATAAATGGGGACCTTCTTCTTGACTCTCCTCGGCAAACCTGCAAGCTTAAATAATCCACAAACTTCATCCACTAGATTAGTGCATATCAGGATGTATGTTCCATCTCCTGTAAATTAGCTAACCGTTTCTCTATCATACCCGAAGAATTTCATAATAATATTTTTCAGTGTGCATGTGGTTGAGGACAACCTTTTCTCTTTCCGGTCGGGTGAAGATCCCCGAACAAGCCCCTCAGGATATTTTCCACTAGTACAAGTGACAGTAAATTTCACACTAATATAAACGTTTCTTACCAAATCCACTTACCAAAGGCGCTTCACTCCCGATCAGGCGCCAGAAAAGAGTCTTGATGACCCACAAGTATAGGGGATCATCGTAGTCCTTTCGATAAGTAGAATGTCGAACCCAACGAGACAAAGGAAATGACAAGCGGTTTTCGCAAGGTATTCTCGGCAGCACTGATTATCGGTTAACAGATAGTTGTGTGATATGAAATTCGTAAGGGTAACAAGTAACAAAAGTAACAAGGTGCAGTACCAGGTGGCCAATCCTTTTTGTAGCAAGGACAAGCCTGGATTAACTCTTATATAAGCAAAGTGTCCCGAGGACACATGGAATATGTCAAGTGTTTTCATCATGCTCATATATCGTGTTCGTTACTTTGATAATTTGATATGTGGGTGGACCGGTGCTTGGGTGTGTCCTCCTTGGACAAGCTCCCACTTATGATTAACCCCTCCCACAAGCATCCGCAACTAGAAAGAAGAATTAAGATAATCTAACCATAGCATGAAACATATGGATCCAAATCAGCCCCTTACAAGCACGCATAAACTGGGTTAAGCTTCTTCACTCTAGAGCAACCCATCATCTACTTATTACTTCCCAATGCCTTCCCTAGGCCCAAATCATGGTGAAGTGTATGTAGTCGACGTTCACATAACACACACTAGAGGAAAGACACATACATCTCATTCAAATATCACGAATACAAATTCACATGATTCCTTATAACAAGACTTCTCCCATGTCCTCAGGAACAAACGTAACTACTCACAAAGCATATTCATGTTTCAAATAGGGTATTTATACATTAAGGATCTGAACATATATCTTCCACCGAATAAACAACTAGCATCACCTACAAGGAGTAATCAACACTACTAGCAACCCACATTACCATCTGAGGTTTTGAGACAAAGATGGTACAAGAGATTACCTATGTTTGAGAGGAGATGTGCTGGTGAAGATGTTGGAGAGATTGACCCCCTTTCGATGAGAGGATCATGTGGTGATGACGCTGGCTGATTTTCCCCTTCGGTAGGGAGTTTTTGAAACAGCTCGCCGGAGCCCTAGATTGGTTTCTGCCCAGGTTCCGCCTCGAGAGGCGGGCGTCGTCTCGCAAAGTCTTTCTTATGATTTTTCCGTCAAAACACTCATATAGCAGAAGATTGGCTCGGGGCCTGCCAGGTGGCCCACAAGGCGGGGGGCAGTTGAGGGCGCGCCCGGGGGGTAGGCGCGCCCGTCCACCCTGGGGCAGTTTGGCCGCCTTGGGTCCGAACTTCTTCCCAATATTTTTATTAATATCCAAGAATGACATTCTCCGGAGAATTTCAGGACTTTTGTACTTGTGTCAAAGAATAAAGGTACTCTCAATTGTGCTCCTGTTCCTCCAGAATTCCAGCTGCCCGGCATTCTCCTTCTTCTATGTAAACACTTGTAAAATAAGAGAAAGAAAGGCATAAGTATGTGCCATATATGTATGTAATAAGCACCTATAGGCAATAAATATTGATAAAAAGCATGATACCAAATGAGACCTATCCAGACCAGCATGATAAAAAATGGACCCTATCAGACCCTACCTGCCCTCGCCAGTCTGCACCGCGCCTGCTGCTGGCTTCTCGCAGCATGCATGCGTGCGTCAGGCCGGGGAGCCTCCCCCCCACCACCTCGCCCTTGGGGCTCTCATCCCCCCCAGGTCAGCTTTAGGACCCCTCCACTACCTCGCCCCTGGGTTTCCATCGCTTCTCCTGCCCAGGACCGCTCAGAGGACCCCCATCACTGACTCCCATTCTATCTCTCCCCACCCCAGCCGGCACAGAGGACCCACCACGCAAAACTCTGTTCAACGGCTTGTGCCTTGCGGCGTTGCGACAAATGGGGAGCTGTTGTCCCTGTCAAGCCATGCAGATCATGCAGCGACAATACCACGGTCCCCGTGCGTCAACACCCTTGCCAACCGCGGCCTCATCTCAGGATGCATACTGGCTTTTGTCCAGTCGGTCCAACGGGGGAGTGACCCCCCTGCTAACAGGCCCCGCCGTGTCCGCACCGCGTGAGATATCCCGCCAACTTCCACCCCCTGCCGGAGTGATCGGATCGCCAAGAGCCGAACCCGCGGCCTGGCCTCGGAAATGAAGGCCACGCGTGTGCTCCTGCTTCACCTTTGGCTCTTGAAGGAGAACGAACCGTGGACACGAGGCGCTAGAGAGTACGCCAAGCTCTTTTCCGCAGCACTCGCCCCGGACGTGATGCAGGCATTTGCCGAGTTCTACGTTGGGAGTGTTGCCAACCAAGCGGGCCAGGCTGCTCGCGCCACTCCAACCGGCCGCCTTGCCAGCCTCATGGCTGTCATAATCCCACCCGTATCTCCTTCTTTTTGCGGACTCGCCCGTTGTCTATGGATCGAACCTTAAATTTTATCTGAACATTTCTGTGGACTCAACTCCGTGCCAACGTCGGCCGTTTGCAGCGTCGTTTCCTCCGATCTGCCTGCCATTGTATGCCTGCAAGAGACTCAGCTCGAACTCATCACTCCACCCCTGGTCGCGGAGACCCTTGTGCCTCGTTTTGACGCATCTACTTCCTCCCGCGGTTGGCACTTGCAGCGGGATTCCTGCTCGCCTGGCGTACTTCCGAGCTTGTGGTCTCTAGCCCGGCCATTGGGATGCCTTCACATCACTGCCGTGGGTCTCCTCGCTCTCCGGTGAACACCCTTTCTGGCTTAACCGGCGTCCTACGGGCCTCGGCGGCCACCGACAAGGTTGGGTTTGCCTGCAAGATCTTCAAGATGTCCTGGCGCTCCTATGTCTGGGCCCATGGATCATTGGCGGCGACTTCAATATGATTGCGGGCCGCTGGCGGCAAGAACAACTCCGGCTCAACATGCTGCCCATTAGACCTTTCGGTTCGCGTCGATGTATGGCTGAGCTGATCTGCGTATATGTATCTCCATGGCAGGCGCTACACTTGTCCATGAGCGTGACTCTCTCCTCCACCTTGGTGCGCATTGACGGAGTGCTTATCCTTCTACTTGGGAATCGGCCCACCCAGCTGCATCCTTCGTGCCTTTCATCATCTGCGCTTCTGATCAATGCCTCCCCCTTCATGGTGGACTGCGCCCCGCGATCCCGGGAGCACGCCTCTTCACTTTGAGGAGAAATACTGGCCGAGATGCCAGGCTTCGCGAGTCCGTGAACCAGACCCCGATTCGCTCCGTCGGATTTCGAGCGCCTCGCTTCATGGCGCGCCGTCGCCAGGTTGGAGTGCCATGGCCTTGGCCTGTTCTCTGCAACTTCTTGTGGTCGTGTGAGCTCATCGCCCGCTTCGACTCTGCCCAGACTTGCGCCTCTCTCCGCGCAGAAACGTGGTTGTGCGTCGTTCTCAAACAGGCTTATTTGGGTTTGGTTTTCCTCTCGAGCGTTCACAATCTGGCGGCAGCAGTGTCTACTGGCTTGGCTCGGGTGGGGAGGCTTCCCACCACGCTTTCCTGCGCAAGCTAGGCGTTCTCATCCGCAATCATCGCCCTCGCATTCTGTCCCTGCGCCAAGGTGATCCCGATCTCGTTCCGGAGGCGCAGGGCGGAGGCCGCCTCTCCAGCACTTCTCGCTGTCAATGGCTCCGCGGATGCGCGGACTACTCGCTGACTGGATAAGGATCGACCCCCAGATCCTTCGACCCTCTCCTCCCTCGAGCGGGCCCTTCACCGAGGAAGAGGGTGTGGAGTGCCGTCTAAGCAGCTCCCCCACCGGCAGTCTCCCCGCCCCGGCGGCTTCTCCGACTAGTGTCCTACGCTGCTGCTGGGATGTGGTCAAGGCGATCATATCATGGACAAACCTCGCCAAGTTATAATCACCTAAATGGGAGAGGATTTCACAAATATGGCCTAAAATGAGGCTTCCTCACCCGTGCTTCCTACGCGCGACGCCGCTACTCTTGAGGCGACCTACAGGGCCGATCAAGCCTTATACATCTCATTGCTAAGTTGGGTGGCCAAAGTTCCTCTCTCTTTCGCTTGGCGCCACGGCTTAACGAGCTGGCTCCTCGTCGAGCCAAAGTGCATTCATCTTGGGACGGTGCATCCACGATAATTTCAATGCTCGTCGACAAACAGCTCGACAATCTCCATCGATCCAAGGCCAACCACGTTCTGCTTTAAGCTGGATATTGCCCGGGGCTTTCGACGCTGTCTCTTGGTGGCCCTTCCTTTGAGTCTTGCCGGCAATCTGGGCTTCGGGAGACGGTGGGTGGCATGATTTCGCCTCCTTCTATCTACCTCTATCTACCCCGCCTCCACCCGTGTCCTCGTCAATGGAAACCCGGCCCCTCCCATCATCCACGCGAAGGGGCCTTCGCCAGAGACCCCGTTGTCCCCCAGGCTCTCACACATGGTGACGACGCCCTTCACTCGCTTATGCTTCACGCCATGGAAGCGGGCATCCTCCGTCGGCTCACCCCTCGGCCACATGCGCCCGCGTCTCCCTCTTCGCCGAGATGTCGCCATCTTTTGCCACCCGACCATGTCCGCTTTCCATTCCACGGTGCGCTTCATCCGGCACTCTTTCAGGCATTGTGTCGGCCTTCCCACCACTTCGCAAATGCTCCGCCCTCCTATACACTGCTACCGACGATGGAGTCTCGGCCAGCTCCGCCGTCTTGTCGTGCCCTCTATCTCACTTCCCCATCCCTTCCTCGGCCTACCACTCTCGGTGCGAAGGTACCCGCCTCGGCCCTGCACCACCCTTGGTGGACTATGGTCAAAAGCTATCCAACCTGGCGTGCTGTTCCATGCTCTCGCCCCTCCCTCCCCGGGGTGAACGCCCTCTCCCTCGTCAGGCACGTGCTCTCCGCAATGCCGATCCATCTCCTCATGGCCATGGTGATTTGTCACCCGTCCCTCAATAGCGTATCAACACCCCAACCGCATTATTCGAGACTTTCCCCCTTTGGCATGGCCGGCATACCGCGCAATGGTGGCCACTGACTGGCTTGTCACTTGCAACGTGTCCGTCGGCCCGCTTGAGTACGGGGCCGCGGGATCCTGTACTTGCGCCGAGTCGGGCTTGAGCTGCTCACGCGGTGGCTTGGGCTGCAGCGCACAGACCTTTCCCCCCCTTGATGCACTTCAGCTGCCGGACACGCGGAAGCCGCGATTGTTCAGGCATCCACCTTCTTGTGCATTGGGTGGGAGATCCTGCCACGCTTCTTGGACTGATTTGGCTGGGTTGGATAGGCAATCCATCTCGGATCTTGCGCCGACCATTGTCTCCCTCGTCCCTCGCCGATGCCGCCAGTCCTGTACCAGTGGCCGAGGGGCTTCAATCGCGCACCTGGATACGTGACCATCCAGAGGCCATGTCTCCATCGCCATGGTCGAGTACATGAGCTTATGGCGTCCGCTTCACCACACCGTCATCAACTTCTCGTGACCACAATACCTCCTCGATGGCGATTGGGACGGAGAATGAGCCGTACT
Organism: Thinopyrum elongatum; assembly: GCA_011799875.1. Classification (NCBI taxonomy): domain Eukaryota; kingdom Viridiplantae; phylum Streptophyta; class Magnoliopsida; order Poales; family Poaceae; genus Thinopyrum; species Thinopyrum elongatum. Next base: position 100,220,010 of record CM022303.1, on the reverse strand, counting down.
CTGCGGCTTCGTGCTACTCCTCTCTCTTCGCTGGGTCCATCCGTGCGCCATAACTGTGAGCTACAATGGCGTACGGCGCCCCTCCGGATCAAATTTCTTCACCCTGGCTGGCGTCTTCAAGATAGGCGCTGGACCGCTGCTCGTCTGGCAGGATGGCTTTCTCACAACCACAGCTTGTTGTCTCCTGACCAGGCCTAGCGAGTGATCGGAACATCTGCTTGTGGGATGGCCCTTTTCTCGCGGCAGGTATGGCCGACTGCTCAGCTCCCCCCCGGCCCACGCGCCCGCGCCCACTGACCTATTCCGGATTGGTGGGCACACTACCACCTGGCCACGAGACCGGCGGCCGCATCGAAAGGCATCTCCTCGTTGCTTATTCTCCTGATCGCCTGGTTCCATCGGGAAGCATCGCAACTCTCGTCCTTTCGAGGTTGCCCGCGCCCTCTACTACAAACTCCCTCCACACAATCCAAGAGGAGGCTCTCTACATGGGCCAAGGCGTGCCCAAGTTGGGGAAGGGGGGGATTAAGCCATCTCATACCGGCGGGTCTTTAGCTTTAGTGGGGCTAGAGCATACCAATTCCTATCATGCTCGCACTAGGTCTGGTGGCGCCAATCGTTGTGTACGCTTAGCCCTAGTGCCCTCTACCAACCTCCTTTGGGCACTAAAACTCTTCTCCCTTCAATTAATGATACCCAGCTTTGCGTATTCGCGAAAAAAAACAAGAGGCGGATCTATGGTTAAGGCGGACGCATAATCCTTAAGTGTAATTCCGGCAGAATAATCCCTTTACCTGGCTCACGGCCTTGTGGTGTTAAAAAACACTCTCCTTCTTAATTAATGATATATAGCATAGCTTTTGCCTTTCTTCAAAACAAAACGTGTTCAGTTAGCTCTTTTCTGACATGCTACAACCTAGCCTTCTTTTCACTAGAAGGCATCACAAATGCACGCTGAATGTTTGATGCTTCTGCGTCCATCGTATGTACTCTCACATCTGATCCGGCCAGTAGCAAAGAGGGTTGCCGCAACCGATAAAAAAAGCAATTTTCTATTCCTGTGCAGGATCCACCGTCCATGATTCCTTCGAGTTCCGTGCTATTTTTCCACTATTTTTGAAATTTCTTGTTTTTAAAGTGTTATACTTCCCTCCGTCCCATACTGCAGTCTTAAGATTGTTTTCAAGAAAGTGCCAAACATTTAAAATTTACAAAGTTTGTAGAAAAACTGTCAACATCTAGGATACAGAATCACATCATTAGATGCAAATCAATGAAATATATTTTTCATTGGTATAACTTGATATTGTAGACATAGAATAACTTTTCTTAATAAACTTGGTCAAAGTTTATAACGAGATCAACTTTCCACACGAAAAATCGATGTGCGATGTACCTCCCACATCGTATCGTGCCAAGTAGCAAGAGGGTTGTAAGCAACGAGAAAAAGCATTCTATATCCCGTGCATGGAATCCATCGTCCTGATTCTTTGAGCGTTTCATGCCTATTTTTGCTAGTTTTTGAAACTCTCACTCATCAAAGTGTTATACTCCCTCCGTCCCATACAATAGTGCATATTAGATTTGTTCAAAGTCAAAACATCTAAACTTTTGACCACCATGTTTGTAGAAAATTTGTCACATCTAGGTCCAAAATCAACATCATTAGTGCATCATGAAATATATTTTCAGATGGTATAATACTGATATGGTAGACCTAGATTATTTTTCTTGATAACTTGGCTCAAAGTTTATGAAGATCAACTTTCCCCAGCGAAAATCGATGTGCTATGTATTATGGGACATATTGAGACTCCTCTGTTTTTATTCTCCGCATATGGTTTTTGTGTAAATTCAAACTTTATCATACTTGACAAGTGTGTAGAAAAAATAATATTAACTATACAACACCAAATCCATAACATTGGGCTCATCATTGCAGATATTTTCCACATCATATCAATCTTTGTTTACTGTCAATGTTAATATTATTTCCTACAACTTGGTCAAACTTTATAAGTTTGACTGCAGTCAAAGCTAATATGCTGAGTAAATAAAAACATAAAGAGATTAAAAGTTTTCTCTTCTCGTTTCATTGTGTATCATAGTATATCAGCAAATCTTATCCGAACAAGTTGTATTATTTTCAGTGTTATACAATGAAACGTATGATCCACTTTTAAAAAGGGAAAACACAGAACGAAACATTCTGAAAGAAGATATAGTTTTGATAGCCACAAAATTTACAGTAAGCACGCATCTCGATCAACCACAAGGATGGATCTATCACGATTGGTGGGTGTGGGTTGGGGTTTTTTTGGTTTATATCCCCTACCCGGTAGACAAATCACTCCCTGGCGTGTTTTTTCTTACGTGGAACAGGCCCAGTACACCTCCGAGATACTGATCCTGACACCTCATTTTAGATTGATTCAGTATTTGTACAGACGACTTCATAATCAACGGAATATCCCTCCCCACTACAAGGAACCTACTACCACGTGACTATGCCAGTTTCCGCGTTTTTCCGCTCCGTTCTTTGGGTCTGGGCTTCTGCAGGTGCGCAGCAGATTTACAAGATTCTCCATTGTGTTCAATACAATGCTTGGTGAACCAGAATTCCGGATAAGTTATTTTGCTTCCTTTTTCAGAGGAGAGTTCGTCGTGACTCTAGATGTGGCATTGGTTGGTGCAGCCTGAACTGGTGACATGGGTGGCCCTTACAAAATCCACTAATAATCTTTGCTTCAAACATGGCCAAACGAGTGAGGAACAGGCATCCGAGGCTCACGAGTCGTGCTTGTACGTTTAACTAAGATGGGCCTAGCTACTCCAATGAAGTTTGAAAATCCAACTCCTGAAGAAAATAATACTGATCGAATTTTCAAGTCTTTATTGCGCCCTTATGCATGTCAGCATATCACCCATCCACGATGTGCCAGGCTGCTTATTCATTCACCACGATGTTTTTCATGAACAAGCTAGTCGTTCATGGGAAGACGCAGTAAGGTGCCGCATGATGGTCCGGCAGGTTCACTGCCCCCGGCAGGGCGTAGCCGTTCTGGCGATTCCCCTCTGCCCCTCTTTCGGTCCCCACCTAGGTGGCCAGCCGGCGGCTGTCGGGGGGCCACCGGCTTGGGCTTTGGCTAGGAGGGAATGCCCGTCGATGAAGACGCGCAGCCCCTCGCAGCGGCAGTTCGACGAGATGGGGCCACTCCCGGCAGCACCGGTCCTTCATCACTTGGCTGGGGAGATTACGGCACGGGTGCGCAGGTCCTGCGAGGGCCACGTAGTATTGGCACCCTGGACTGGTCCACGGGGGGAGGCCCATCCTTCGTAGCGTGTAGATGCTGGTGGTCGGTGGCGGGGGGGGCGGCCAGACGGAGAAAGATGGCGACGGCTGAGAGGAGGTGGGTGGCTGCACGCGCCATTGGCGTTGGTTTTGTCTTCTCTGGTGGAGTGGAGCCTGCGCTTGTGAGCTGGGGGTTGCGTTTGCATACACATGTATATAACTGATTACTGAGAGAGGATTAATAGAGGCGAAATGCAGCTGGAGAATGTGTTGTGTTCGTTGGATTGGGCTCATGTGATGATGGTGATGAACTGGAGCGCAGTTGATTAATCTGTTGAAAGATTTTGGGCTGACAAGATGCGGATGTGTGGGGTTAACGTTATGTGATGATGTGATGAAACTGGGAGCAATTGTGATCTTTGGAACAGAATTTATCTGACACCAATGATGGATTGCGTTGCTGCTATGTGATCATGATGACTACCGGCAATTGATTAATTTGTTCGACAGTTTTGGAGGGAAATGCAAGTTGGGCATTTGCTGTAGGAAGAGAAGGAGGTGTTCGCCTTCTAGTCTTAGCTTTTCGGAGAACAGAATTTGGAGGTAAAACGAAAGTAGTTCTGTTGGACATTACCATACAAGGCAGGCATTGAACTAGGCGTATAGCTTTTCCAAGCCGTTTGCCATCCAAAGTCTTATATTTTTATTTTTTTTACGAACGCTCCAAACTGTAGTATGGATTCAAAATAGCATTCTATGACCCCGCCGTGTGTGGCCGAAGAGCTACTCTCGTTTGCCGCCAGGCCAAAGAGCCAGTTTCCGTCCGTGTGTATAGGGGCGAATATGGCTCTTTTGTTGCAGCTGAGGCCTGAAAATCAGCTCCTGCACCCCTCTTAGGTCTAAGAGGGCTTCAAGGCCCCCCTCTACGCTTATCTGCCGAATGAAAGTTTGCATGTCGTTCATAGGGAGGACGAAGAGATTGCTCTTCTGTTTCTGTCATTATGGCCGAAAAGTTCTTTTTTTCTGCTGATTGCCCTTCGTCCATTCCCTCTTCACTCCCTTTCCCTTCTGTTCCTCTCACTCATTTCCCTTCCTGCCTCCTCTCTCCCGCCCTTTCCCCTTTTCATCACCATCCACCTTCCCTGTGCTTTTTTTCTTCTGCCATCACCTCGTCCTGTCTTTTTCTCTTCACACCATCCCTCCTCTAAGCCCTTTTTTGCCTCTCGCTCCTTTCTATAAACCCTCTCCCGCGTGTTTGGTGTTTTCTTCATCATTCCTGCCATTTGTGTCCAGTCATGTCTGGTGACCCCTCCCACGTTTTACTTCAATGTCGCCTTTGGCTTTTGTACGGTGCCGCAAAATGAAGCAGGAGTAATTTTTTTTGTTGGGGGTGTGGGGGGGGGGGGGGGGGGGGGGTTTCGGGTCCAGGTGTCCCTTTTGATGAATTAGTTAGTGGTTAGAGTCCAACCTGATGGGGAGTTGGGGTAAGTGGTTTTATGAAACCATGCTCCCGGAGGAACTTCTTGGAAAGGACCGAGAGGAAATTTTGACCAAGATTTTTGAGATTGCATGGAAGGTGGACATGATTGTGTAACTCCACATCTATCAGTTTACTTGTACTTCCTGAACCATCCAAAAATATCTTTGGTTCGAAAAGCAATATAAGGACCGTACAGTCAGCAATGTTTCAAATTCCATCTATTTGTCGTTAGCATTGTAGTTCTAATTTTGTTCTTGTTACTTATTTGGTAAGGTCCAGTGGGTTACCCACCCCGAAGATGCAAGTTGTTTGACAAGGATACCTTAACTTTGGGTGGATGAACGATATGTGGGTGGATTATCCATGGGGGTACGCACTCAAAAAGTCGTAGACTCGGGACGAGTGTCGCATCAACAACGACGGGTGTCGTAAGCCTAAGAAATTGAAGGGACGACATGAATGACTTCATGGCCATGACACCCGGCATCATGACAGGTCCAAGGCCAATGTGCAAAAAATAAACAGCGGGGGGGGGGAAAAAAGGGGGGGGGGGGGGAGGGGGGAGCTCTACGAAAGTGAACGCTGACAGGATTGACTGCATGTCACAAGCCACCCAACTCAAAACAAATCCAATGGTGGCGCAAATCAGTAGAATAATATCAGAGTAAGAAATGGTTGCATCATCCAAGAGGCCGATGAATGATTACATTCAGTATAACTTCCTTGCCCCAAGCAAACTAGTTTCAGTCACATTTGGACGCATTCGTGAAGATCTTTCATTCATGAACCATGTTTAGCAAGAATAGTTGAGAGACTTTCATGTAGTGTTTGTAACGACGATCCGAGGGGAGACTAGTATAGGATCTCACATTAAACGAGATCATGAGACCACAACAACATTCCATATTAGACATTCCGAAAAATTCGAAAATTGTTTTGAAACATATCCGCGAGGTATGTCTACAAATCCAAAAAAATCAAGCTTCAAAACCAATTTACGTTTAGGATTCAAAAAAGACAAATTCGAATGTAAATGTGACATCTTTGGATTGAATAGTATTTGACACTATCACATCCTATTTGTGTCTTTCTGTTTTCTATTACTATAGGTCGAATTAGGAGTTAAAACCTTTTGAGGGTTGTACTCAAACTTGATGTAATGTCTACAACTTTTTGACAATGGTTCAATCAACATGTTTTGTATTACAAAAATAATCTCTCAGTTGATCTCACCTAATGCGAGCTCGTATACTAGTCTAGTTCCCCCACGATTTCGCAATTGTGTTATATCTTAATTGAGATGTAGTTACTTTAATTTCATCATTCAGATGCAAAAATTTCTGTTTCGAGTATGTCACACTTTTTATTGTTTACATATCTTAACATGATTTTTTCATAACAGTTTGAGAGGTACGAAAGTAGGCATTGATTAGAAAATACGCTCACACATAGATCATGGCTCACACCACTAATAAAAAGTCTGAAAGTAACATAGAATTAGAAGTACCTGCATACATAGATAATGACTCACATGCGGGGAAATGTCCTGAAACTAATGGATAAAGTCTGTCTTGCACATATACACATGTATCATCACCCATGTCAATGGAGGACGGACTGTGGCTTCCTCGGTCCCAAGGTCCTTGAGGCAGAGGCGGTCACGTATCAGGTTGAGGCGACGAAAGACCTCGTCCATACAAAACCTCATCATCCTCGGTCTGTATCTCCTGTGTGGATGGTTGGTGGTGGAGTTTGAAATTGTAAATTGACCCCGAAGGGAGGGATCCCAAAGTGTGTCCCAGATTTATCAGGGTCGTCAACATCTGTGTGGTCACCCGATCAACCACCACCTGTGATCGTCGTCGACTACACAAACTAAGGCGAGACAGCAACGCTGGGTGTTGCCTCAAGAGTGAAATCAAAGGAGAGACACGCAATTTAAATTGTTAGTAAACAGTGAATTACGAGAACAAACTACGAAGTATTGTTGTTGGAAAATTAGGCAAGTTCATGATTAATTCCATTAAATATTCAATGACTAGACAGATATTAGATGCAACAATCTAGCAAACTATAAGAATAGCAAGACATGCATAACACACAGCGAACACGAAACAATAGCTGTAGAGACAACATGACAGATTATGTTGGGACTACTTTTCTTTAGCTATTGTGGGTTCGACGGTGGTTGAGATGATGTTGGCGACGATCGCTGCTTGACTGCGATTAAGAAGACGACGATGAGTAGCAACCGCCCGACATGGACGGAAGACGACCCGTGATGACGAATTTGAGCAGTCCGCGGGAGCGCTTCCAAAAACCTAATTCCGTCCACAATCCCGGTGCAGACCACAAGGACTCAGAACGGTTTCCGGAGACCGTCTCCACCGTCCGATGCACGTGGCGTTTTGATGAAGTAGACTACGACGGCGGGCACAGTTGCGAGATGAGGCAAAACCCTGGTGGTTTTTTTCGGTGTGTCTTTGTTGGCCGCAGCCGGTAGCTGTATATATATTAGGACGCCAGCGGCGTATTGTGTCGCGATCACATCCCAAACCGACTCGGTTTCTAATTCGATACTTACCGACAGAAATCAAAAATTTGTCTGCCAAGTCTAAAACTTAAAACGGCAAACGGAAGCTGCGCCCCTGCAAGGAGACGGACCGGAAGTTCGGCCGGACCATTCAACCTCGCATGTTGCACATACGCGCCGCCTCGCCTCGGCCCGGCAGGCGAGCGCGCCGCGAGATGTGGGTCTTTTGCTTCTCTTCTCACACACCACTTAGAGTGGTGGAGAGAACCCACGATATAACGAGGTCCAACTCTTCTTCAAATTCGGGGTGGGACTAAACACTTTAGCACACCACTTGCCATTTACACATGGCTTTGAGATTTCAGAAATTGCTAGGGTCCTAGCCCATTAATTTCTAACATCCCCACCAGATCTCACTACCCATTTAAGATTTGCCTTCTCCACCACTTGTTTAATATACCGTGTTCGCAGAACTGCTAAGTTGAACTTCGCTAGAACTTAAGCTATTCCATCCATTTATAACTTGACAATGAACTATGGCCCTTGAATTGCTAGTTTTGTGGTGAACGGTTTCATCACTCAAAGTCTTACCACGCAGTCCCACTGCTCGCCAGTATGCTACCACCCCCGTTTGGAGCTTATTACGTCATAGACTCCCTGTCTCTCGTGAGCTCCTAGAGATCACCAAATCTCATAGACTGGCGTTTACAGTTAGAATTCTATAGGTGTGTTCTTTCAAGACTGGCTCTGTAGACAGCAATCGTTTCTAATTATGCCCATAGAACCACATTAAGGCATGTTTCCAACCTGCCTTACAGCTCTAGCCTTCCAGCTCTAGATTTTGTCATCTTCACTTAGAGACGATCAATTATTCTTACTTCCTATTTACAATAGCTTGTCTTCCCCCAGATTTTTAATTCACGGGATCTTCCGTCACAAAGGTTGGGTTACTACTATGGTTTTAACATCTATGGGTCTCATACCAGCTCCCCCCTCGATGCCATATCTTATCACATTTCGTGATAGTCCCTTTGTAAAGAATCTTGCAGGTTTATTTTGTCTGTTTGAATATACGTAACAGTTATTACTACTCATTACTTGGGTACTTCCGGAGTTTCTCAACATCCCTGCCAGACTTCAAACGTCTCTTCACATGTCTTTATGACTTTCGCATTATCTTTAGAATTGTTTACTTTAGCGATATAACCGTTTGGTTGTCACATTCATAAGAATAGCCGTTACAAGGTTTTTCAACACAGGCAAGTCCCATCAAGACTCACGACAAGCCATTCTGCTCAACAGTAGCTGTGTTTAAAGCAGTTAATTCTGCTTCACAGTTGACCTCGTCAATATGTGTTTGCTGCAAGACCTCCATGACACTGCGCCACCTCCATGAGTAAATACATACCCACTTGTTGCGTAGAGTACATCAACTCGGAGATCCAGTTGTGAATCACTATATCCTCTAGCACAGCAGAATTCTGAATAGTATTTCCGAAACTTCATAGTAACCCGTCTCAGATAGCGCAAGAAACCCTTTCTAGTGCCTGCCAATGATCACCAACCCCCCTGGTTGGACATGAACCTACTCTCAGTTTGCTCACAGCAAAAGAATATCATGGTCTTTAGCGCTAGCCTAAGTACATTGATGACCGACAATTGAGAGTATCTTACTTGATCTCTTGTTTTTTCTTGTTCTTCTGAGTGTCAACTGGGATCATAAGTGTTGGAGAGGCTTGCTATCCATAAAGCCTACCGGCTCAACACCTTCTCCAACATATTGAGAATTGCGTTTAGAGTAATCCACTCTCCTCCTTACTATAGTTTGATGTTTAGAATTACATCGGCTTCTCCGAGATCTTTCATGTCAAAAACTTTTGATAGAAAAGACTTGACCTCATTGATCGCATTATTTTTGTACCAAAGATCATATGTCAGCCACATACAAACTAATATGACACTTTGCCCGCCCCACCATGGCGATAGTAACACACCTATCATCCATCGGTAATGACCAAATCCTGCAGAAGTCAGAGTTCTTTCAAACTTCTCATGCATTGCTTAGGTGCCTGTTTCACAAGGCCATACAAAGGATTTTAACAACTGCCACTTTTCTTCTCTCTTCAACCCTTTACCACAACCCGTCGGCTGATCCATAAGATTTCCTCTTCCAAATCTCCATTGAAGGAAAGCGGTCTTTACATCCATTTGATGAATGATAAGACCATAAGAGGCAGCCAGGACAGTAACACTCGAATGGTGTCATTCTATCAAATGGGTGACTTAGGTTGTGTCAAAGTAATCTCGCCTCTTTCTGAGTTTAGCCCTTGGCACTAGCCCCGCGCCTTGTACTTATGCAATAGTACTCATCAAGGCTTAGCTTCTTTTGACACCCCCACTTACGCCCACAGGTTTACCAACCATATGTCTATGAGTTAGTTCCCAAGTTCCATTAGAAAGAATTGAGTCCATCTCATTATGAATCAGCTTCTTTCCATCATCTACATCCGAGATGCATATGCCCTCGCAATCAATCTTGGGTGTGTCCGTCCACAAGGTATACATGAAATCATCACCAAAGGATTTGTGCAATCCTTTATCTCTTGTTCCTTATAGGAACTTCATTGTTATCCTCCTTCTCACGGAACTTCCTCATGGATTGTTCGAAATATTCATCAGTTGTACTAGATTTTAGGAATTATCTCAGAAGAAAATCTAGGCAATGCTATGCATATCTTTCATAGGAAATATGTTCTCAAAAAATGTTCATCACGAGATTCCATTATAGTATCAACAGCATATCAGTATCTTCAATTTTACCACTAAACATCTATAAGCATTCCCGTTGAGCATACCCTAGAGACACACCACTGTCTTTGGTCCAAGTTTGCCGTTTTCTTAGTAATAAATATTGAACCTTGCCAACATCCCCAAGTGTGCAAAATAAGAAAGTGATGGTTTTGCTCCCCACCCACTCCTCATAAGGGGTTTTCTCCTTTTATTGTGTAGGGAACTACTCTATTCAGTACATGACATGAAGCAATAGAAACCTCCCCCACCATGCCTGTAATAAACCAGCATTGTCTAAACATGGCATTCACCAAGTCAGTCAATGTGCGCTTTTTCCTCTCTACAACTCCAATTTGATTGGGTGATAGGGAGGGCGTCCTCTCATGGAATAATACCATGTTCCTCACAAAAATCCTCAAAGACTTTGGGGAAAATACTCTCCAACCACATCGGACGCCTAGACGCTTGATCTATTCTCTTCTAGTTGATTTTCACTTCAGCTTATAATTTTAACGTAAGTCTAAATGCTTTCATCTTTAGTTTGGGCACATTCATAGCAAATCTAGTCGCATCCTCCATCAAAGTCCATGAAATATCTAGTTCCACCTCTCTCCAACACCCATTCATCTCAGCAAAATCATGAATGTATGAGTTCTAGGAGTTCCAAGTTCTCTCCTCTCTCGGCAGCCGTATGAGGCTCTTCCGAGGTTTGCTTCTATTGCACACAACTATTGCACTTAGAACTTTTTTGGCAACAGTGAAATTCGGAATTAAACTCAAACTGGATGCCGAGACATTAAACCAACCAAAATTAATATGACTAAACGAGAGTGCTAATACTTGTATCATCATTACCCCTATTCAACACAAATTTGGTTACTGACTTATTGCAAAAATCTAAATGAAAAGCGAACCAGCCTCCACTCATAAGCCTTTGCCTATAAATTGGTGCCAAATCTTGACAGATTACTTATTCGACTATAAAACACTTAATGTAACACCCCGGTGTGTAACTACAGTAATCCCATTTTGATTATGCCACTGCAGCATGATTAAACAGTGCAATGATCATCATTTGCATCATAATGCATTTCAGCTTCTAACTAAAAATCCAAATTTAAATGAAAGTGGAAATAAAGTTGTTCAAACTGGAAAACCAAAATGTGCCTCATGTTGCAATATTCCCATAGCATTTGTAAAATGATGCAACATTAGTTGAAATTGTAAAGGACTCGAACAACTAGAAACAGCAGACAACATAGCACTATTCAATCCTTTTTCAATTTAAATAAAATCCAAACAAAAAGATATGGACCCCAAACCAATTCTAGCATGACACATAATACACTGTAAATAATGGAGCCAAGTCTCATATTTTAACAAAAGTCTTTTGGACTAAAATAAAAGACAAAACAAAAAGGAATAAAGAAAAACAGAAATAAAAAAAAGGAAACCTCCCCTTCCCCCCCCCCCCCCCCCAGACTGGGCCAAGCCCAGCTGGCCTCGCCCAACCAGGCCGGCCCAGCAGCCCCTGGCTAAACACCCCCCCCCGAACCCTAGCCACCGTTCCCCCACTCCCCCCCCACTCATCCCCTTTCCCCTGGATCGGATCGGGCAGAGGCGCCCCGATCCCGACCCCGCCGCCCCGCCGCCCGGCCCCGCGGCCTGACGGCCCGCGCCGCCCGCTCCGTCGCCGCCTTCTCCTCGCCTCGCCCGTCGCGCCTCCTCGTCTCCTCCCCGACAGCTTGACCCGACGACTCGCGTCGCCCGGAGCCACCCCGACGCCCTCGACACCACGCCGCCGCCGAAACCTCGCCCCGCCGCCGAGGACCTCGCCGCCGTCGCTTCCTCGCCTCCTCCTCACCGGACCCATCAACGCTCGCCGCCCCCCCCCGTTCCTCTACGCGGCCGTGAGCCCCTCTCCTTCACTCCTCTCCTCTGCACTCGAACGCGCCCCCTCCCGCAGCTGACGCCACCGCCACTCGCCGAACCCCGTCCTGGCGCCGCGTGCCTCTGCTCTCCACATCCAGCCGCGCGCCGACCCGTGTCTGCTGCTGCTCGCTGCGCGCCGCTCGCCCGTCCATCCCCATGTGCCTTGCCGCACATCCGCGCCACGCCGCGCTTCCCCTCGTCCGCCACGACCTCACCCCCCCCACCCGCGCTGGCAGCTGCCGTCGTCGCCCGGCGCCTTCCCGCCCTCCACCCGCTCCGGCCACCCTCCGTGCCCGCGCCGGCGCCCCCCTAGCGACCCGTGCGCCCGTGCCCGTGGTGGCCCGGACTTGTCCGGCCCCACGCAGCCGCGCCGCGGACATGTCCGCCCCTGGGCCACTGACCCAGGCCCCAACCCCCGAAACGTTTTTTTTTTGAAAAAAAATTAAATTATAAAAATAATAATAATTAATTAGTTAATTAATAAGTTAATTAACCCTTTTATATTAGTCAATTAATTAATTAGTTTAATTAAATGTTAATTAATTAGTTGATCACTAATTAGCCTAATTTGAGTATGACAGGTGGGACCACTGGTCCTGACGTCATGCTGGACGTCAGCAAGACACTGTTTCGGATAATGTTAATTTAAATAATTAATTAAATTCCAGAAATTAATAAAATCTTTAGAAAATCATATAAATAATCCGTAGCTCAGATAGAATACTTTGTACATGAAAGTTGCTCAAACACGAACGAATCTGAATACCGGTCTCGTTCGCCCGTCACGCGTCCCTAACTATCCGAACTTGCAACCGTTCCCCTCTATTCCTCTGTCCGATAATTCCCAAAGACCCGGGAAATATCGTCCGATATTCTCCCGCTCCGTCTGTTACGTGTGATGCGCGTTAGACTACCCCTAGCACCGTGTATCGTATTGTCATGCTCATGTTTGTCTAATATTATACTGTTTCCTCCCCTCTTCTCTCTCGATGCCCCCGACCCCGACGTCGTCCCCGAGACCGACGCAGCTCCGATCCCGAGACCACCATAGACGACCTTTCCCTTGCGGCCGAGCAACCAGGCAGCCCTCCCTTGAGCATACCGATATCGCCATTCTGATTTCTCATGCTTGCATTAGAATTACGCTGCTGCTAGCTTTACCTATTCTGATGCATAGCCTGTTCATTGTAACCTGCTGTTGAAATTACCTACATCCTAACCTGTTTAGTCTAGGCTGGGTAGAGACCTATCAGTGATCCCACTAATCCCGACTGCCGCGCTGGATCGTCAGAAAACCGATCAATGGGATTGAAGACCCAGGACCCGACACACGCACATCACCCCCCCTTATTTGTAACACACTGCAGCGTTACTATCGAGTCCGAGTGTGAACCTCTTTTAGCACTTCTGTGTTAACTCTGTAGAGTAGCTATTCGGTCGGGGTCATCGAGGGTGATTCCTCCTTCACCAGCTTCCGATAACGACGCTGTCGTACAACCCCAAGTGTGGACCCAGTGAGGGTGATTCCTCCTAGTTCACCTTGACGGATACATCGAGTGGGAATTCAATAGGTGATCCTCGGTTCCCTATGTTACGATGTTATGGACCCACGGATACTTGGACTTTACAATGTTACTTGGAAAGGCGGGTCGACCCTGAGGGGTACCCCGTGTGGTGTGGAGGCGGGTTGCCAGTGGTGGTGCCCGAGTGGTGAATACAGGCGCGGCCGGGCATTCTTAGCCCTTGCAGCAATCCTCGAGACGGGGCGACGGGGTCACATCTTTCGTGAGTCTCTGCTCGTTTCCGCAAGCCCCTAGTCCTAACGATTGGATATTTGATCTGAGCAGGCTCTGGTCTGATAGCACTAACCATCACGTGGGCATAGTATGGGCGTTCTGCATCGTAGCATCAGCCGAAAGCTCTGTCAGACGTCCAGTTCACATGGCGGCACGGACGGACCGGCGCCCTCCTGGTGCCAGGCTCTCCCTGCGCGCAACGACTCGGAGTGCACAGGCGATGGCCCAAGACCTCTGAGCGCTTAGGATTAGACCGACGGGGACCTCTCTGCTGAGCTGTAGGTAGGTTTGCGATGTGTCGTTTGGCCGAGGCCGGGCATGACCCAGGAAAGTGTGTCGCGGCCGAAGTTAATCGAGCGTGTTGGGTAAGTGGTGCACCCCGCAGGAAGAACATTTCTATCGATAGCCGTCCTACGGTAAAGGACACTCGGAGTTTTATCCTGATTGATACAATTTAGAACTGGATACCTGTGATGAACCTGTATATATGGCTCTGGGATTGGCTTCTCGCAGGGATCGAGAAGGGATCTCAGGAGAGTTGATGAATGTATGTCTCTGGGATTGCTTTCTCGCAGGGAGTCGAGAAAGGATCTCTGGTGAGGTGATATTATTACTGCTACATTATATGGTATTGTTTACTCTCTTACTCTACTGCGGCAAGACCGCTGAAGATGCTAGTCTTCGATAGGACTAGGCCTTCTCTTATTCTGGCATTTCTGCACCCGTCCACATATACAGCCTCCCCTGAAAAGTGTTGCATATGTGTGTAGTATCCTTGCTTGCCTGAGTACTTTTGAGTACTCACGGTTGCTTTGTTTTCTTTTTCTCCCCATATCAGTTTGACTGACCAGAGGACGGAGCCCCCTGAGACAGATGCCCACGATCGCTACTACTACTACCCAGAGGATGGATACTACTACGAGTTGACTGACGACCAGGAGTAGGATCGGAGGGTCCCAGGCAGGAGGCCTTCGCTTTCGACTCGTAGTGTTTTATTTTGCCCCCGCCTTTCTAAAGGCCTTCTGTACTTTCTTTTATATCTGTACTCAGATCTGATGCTTCCGCTGACGCTTGTTCGCAAGCTTATGTATTCGAGCCCTCGAGGCCCTGGCTTGTAATAAAAGCTTATGACTTATTTATGTTTTAGGTTGTGTTGTGATAATTTCCACGTGAGTCCTTAGGCTTGATCGTGTGCATTTGCGTGTATGATTAGTGCCGATGGGCCGGGGGGCGTCACAAGGTTGTATCAGAGCCGACCTGCCTTTAGGAACCTCCCCCTTTCCAACTCCTTGGCCGAAGTTGAGTCAGAAACCGAAAACTATTTACTAACTTGCTGTGTGGCTTACGGGCCACTCAGGTCGCCTTGGGTGGTATTAGGATCTTTATTTTTTCCTCATCTTACTCTGGACTCGGACCTCTCTCCCTTTCGGGTTAACTAAAGTTTACTAAACGCCGACACTCAGATCTCGTAATTCCGACTCCGACCCGAAAGCTGATATCTGTTCGATTTCCCTGATATTGATCTGATTAGTCCTGATATCTGTTCCTTTCCATTGTTTTTTCACCCTTTCTCTTCGAGATCGGTATACTTCTCCTTGTCTTTTTGACCATCATCTCATGGAGTTTCCTCTGGTTCAGGATGATTTCGTTACCAGGACTTCCCAGGTCACAGAAGGGTCACGATGCTATTCTTGTCGTTGTCGCCACTCTCTAAGTTGCACACTTTTCTGCCGGTCAGGAGACGATCAACTGCTAGTCAGTTAGATGAGTTAATTCTCCAAGAATGTTTCAATCAAACTCCACGTATTCCAAAGAGATCGTTCAGGGAGTCCCTTTTGCAGCATATGTTCACTGGGTTCATTTCTGGGAAAGTTTCCAAAAGGCTATGGAACTCTATTACCTGGGTTCAGCTTATCATCCTCAATCCCAAGGCCAAGTTGAAACGAGTTAAATCAGTGCTTGAAGACATGTGCGAGCTTGTTTTATAATCGTTTGGCAAGAAGTGGAAGAATCTCTTCCATTGCCCGAGGTTCTCCTATCACAACACGCTATCAGCCCAGTCGAAAATGGCCCCCCTTTGAAGATTCTCTATGGCGTAAGTGTTCGGAACCCCTCTGAATTGGTCAGAAACTGGGGACGACCGCTCGTGGGTCCAGATATTATTCCACACTTCCGAAGAACCAAGTCGTATTGTTTTCGAGAAAACCTTACAAGTCAGCTCAAGACCTTCCCGCCAGAAGAGCCAACTATGATCGAAACGATGGGGTTTGACTTATCAAAACCGGTGATCAATCTTATCTTCGTTTCACCGATGAAAGGCACTCAAACCTTTTTGGAATCAAGGGCACGCTAAGCTCCGCGCTACATTGGTCTTTCCCCCGCATTGTTGCCAGACTTGTCAGTGGCTAATAATGGAGTTGCCGCGCCGCAATTCTCTCATATGCCACGACGTCTTCCACGTGTCGCCGCTTCGTCAATTCTTCAAGGAATCTCCGCCACCGACTGTGGATCACCGAGATGCTCGAATTGCATGATGACCTTTTCTTATAAGGCGCCATCCGATCCCGCATTCTCGTGAAGCTGAACGTCGAACCCTCAGAAGTGTTACCAAGTCCTCAAGTACAGTGGTCAAATCATACTGAAATGAAGCACTTGGGAAAACCGAGGATAATCTTCGTGCGGAATACCCCGACTTTTTCCTTCTACTTCTTATTCTCGGGACGATAATTCTTGTTAGTAGAGGAGATTTGTAACACCCCGTTGGTTACTACAGTAACCCCTTTTGATTATGCCACACGTCAGCAATGATTAACAGTGCAGATCCATCATTTCCTCATAAATGCATTTCAGCTGGGCTACTCAAAATCCAAAGGTAAATGAAAGTGAAAATAAAAGTGTGTCAACTTGAAAACCAAATGTTGCCTCATTTGCAAAATGATTCCCCATAGCATTGTGTAAAATGAATTGCAACATTAGTTGAAATTGTAAAAGGACTCGAACAACTGAAACCGCAGCAACTAGCAATATTCAATCTCTTTTTTTCATTTAATAAAATCCAAACAAAACGATTGGACCCCAAACCAATTTCTATTCGAGCATGACAATAATACACTTTAAATAATGGAGCACGTCCTCATATTTCAAAAGTCTTTTGGACTAAAAATAAAAGACAAAACAGAAAAAGGAATACAGAAAACAGAAAGAAAAAAAGGCAACCTCCCCTTCCCCCCCCCCCCCCGACTGGCAAGCCCAGCTGGCCTCAGCCACCAGGCCGCGCCCAGCAGCCCCTGGCTAACCACCCCCCCCCGAACCCTCGCCCACCGTCACCCCACTCCCCCCCACTCGATCCCCTTTTCCCCTGATCGTATCGGGGCCGATCGGAGCGCCCCGTCCCGACCACACGCGCCGCCCGGCCCGCCGCGGCCCCTGACGCCGGCGCCGCCGCCCGCTCCGTCTCGCCTTCTTCTCCTCGCCTCGCCCGTCGCGGCCTCCTCGTCTCCTCCCCGACGCTGACCCGGACGACTCGCGTCGCCCGGAGCCACCCCGACGCCCTCGCGCCATCCACCCGCCGCCCGCCCGAGGACCCTCGCCGCCGCCCGAGGACCTCGCCGCCGTCGCTTCCCTCTCCCCTCCTCACCGGACGCCATCAAGCCTCGCCGCCCCCCCCGTTCCTCTACGCGCCGTGAGCCCCTCTCCTTCACTCCTCTCCTCTGCAGCTCGAACGCCCCCCTCCCCCCGCAGCTGCACCGCCACTCGCGAACCCCGTCCTGGCCCGCGTTGCCTCTGCTCTGTGCCACATCCAGCCGCGCGCCGACCCTTGCTGCTGCTGCTCGCTGCGCGCTCTCGCCCGTCCATCCCCCATGTGCCTTGCCGCACATCCGCGCCACGCGCGCTTCCTCCCCTCGTCCGCCACGACCTCCCCCCCCACCCCCCCTCACCCTCGCTGCAGATCGCTGTCGTCTGTCTGCCGGCGCCTTCCCGCCTCCACCCTCTCCGGCCACCGCGCCGTCGCCCGCGGCCCCCCCCTAGGCGTCGCGCCCATTCTCCCCGTTTCCCGTTTGTCCCACTGTCCGCCCCCGCAGCCGGCCGCGGACATGTCCCCCCTGGCCACTGACCCCAGGCCCCACCCCGAAACGTTTTTTTTGAAAAAAAAAAATTATAATTAATAAAATAATTAGTTGTTAATTATTAAGTTTAATTAACCCTATTTAGATTAGTCTAATTTATTAATTAGTTTAATTAAATGTTTATTATTAGTTGATCACTAATTACCTAATGTGAGTATGACAGGTGGGACCCACTGGTCCTGACGTCATGCTGACGTCAGCAAGACACTGTTTCGGATAATGTTAATTTAAATAATTAATTAAATTCCAGAAATTAATAAATCTTTAGAAAATCATATAAATATCCTTAGCTCAGATGAGAATACTTTGTCATGAAAGTTGCTCAGAACGACGAGACGAATCTGAATACGCGGTCGTTCGCCCGTCACGCGTCCCTAACTATCCGAACTTGCAACCGTCCCCCTCTTATCCTCTGTCCGATAATTCCAAAGACCCGGGAAATATCGTCCGAATTCTCCCGCTCCGTCTGTTACGTGTGATGCTGCGTTAGACTACCCCTAGCACCGTGTATCGTATTTGTCATGCTCATGTTTGCTATATATTAACTGTTTCCTCCCCCTCTTCTCTCTCGATAGCCCCCGACCCCGACGTCTCCCCGAGACCGACGCAGCTCCGGATCCCGAAGACACCATAGACGACCTTGCCCTTGCCGCCGAGCAACCAGGCAAGCCCCCCCCTTGAGCATACCGATATCGCCATTCTGATTTCTCATGCTTGCTTAGAATTACGGCTGTCGCTGCTTTACCTATTCTGATGCATACCTGTTCATTGTAACCTGCTGTTGATAATTACCTACATATCCTAAACTGTTTAGTCAGGCTGGGTAGAGACCTATCAGTGATCCCACTTATCCCGACTGCCGCGCTGGATCGTCAGAAGACCCGATCAATGGGATTGAGACCAGGACCCGACCCGCACATCACCCCCCCTTAGTTGTAACGACACTGCAGCGTTACTATCGAGTGCCGAGGTGAAACCTCTTGTAGCACTTCTGATGTTAACTCTGTAGAGTAGCTATTCGGTCGTGGTCATCGAGGGTGATTCCTCCTTCACCGCTTCCGATAACGACGCTGTCGTACAACCACCTCAAGTGTGGACCCAGTTGGGTGATTCCTCCTAGTTCACCTTGACGGATACATCGAGTGGGAATTCAATGAGGGTGTACCTCGGATTCCCTGATGTTATGACACACGGATACTTGGACTTTACAATGTTACTTGGAAAGGCGGGTCGACCCTGAGGGTACCCGCGTGTGGGTGAGGCGGGTTGCCAGTTGTGGTGCCCGAGTGGTGAATACGAGGCGCGGCCGGGCATTCTTAGCCCTTGCAGCAAGTCCTCGAGACGGGGGCGACGGGGTCACATCTTTCGTGAGTCTCTGCTCGTTCCGCCGCAAGCCCCTAGTCCTAACGATTTGGATATTTGATCTGAGCAGGCCTCTGTCTGATAGCACTAACCATCACGTGGGCATAGTATGGCGTTCTGCATCGTAGCATCAGCCGAAAGCTCTGTCAGACGTCCAGTTCAGCATGGCGGCACGGACGGACCGGCGCCCTCCTGGTGCCAGGCTTCTCCCTGCGCGCAACGACTCGGAGTGCACAGGGCGATGGCCCAAGACCTCTGAGCGCTTAGGATGTAGACCGACGGGGACCTCTCTGCTGAGCTGTAGGTAGGGTTGCGATGTGTCGTTTGGCCGAGGCCGGGCATGACCCGGAAAGTGTGTCCGGCCGAAGTTAATCGAGCGTGTTGGGTAAGTTGGTGCACCCCTGCAGGAAGAACTTTCAATCGATAGCCGGTCCTACGTAAAGGACACTCGGAGTTGTATCCTGATTGATACAATTTAGAACTGGATACCTGTGATGAGACCTGTATATATGGCTCTGGGATTGCTTCTCGCAGGGAGTCGAGAGGGATCTCAGGACAGGTTGATGAATGTATGGCTCTGGATTGCTTTCTCGCAGAGTCGAGAAAGGATCTCTGGGTGAGGTTGATATTTATTACTACAATTATATGGTATTTTTCTACTCTCTTCTACTGCTGCAAGACCGCTGAAGATGCTAGTCTTCGATAGGACTAGGCCTTCTCTCTATTCTGGCATTTCTGCAGCCCAGTCCCACAATACAACAGCCTCCCCTTGAAAATGTTGCATATGTAGTGTAGATCCTTGCTTGCTGAGTACTTGAGGTACTCACGTTTGCTTTGTTTTCCTTTTTCTCCCCATATCAGTTTGACATGACCAGAGGACGAGCCCCCTGAACAGATGCCCGACGATCGCTACTACTACTACCCAGAGGATGGATCCTACTACGAGTTGACTGACGACCAGGAGTAGGATCGGAGGGTCCCAGGCAGGAGGCCTTCGCCTTTCGATCGTAGTGTTTATTTGCCCCGCCTTTCTAAAGGCCTTTCTGTACTTTCTTTTTATCTGTACTCAATATCTGATGCTTCCGCTGACGCTTGTTCGCAAGCTTATGTATCTGAGCCCTCGAGGCCCTGGCTTGTAATATAAACTTGTATGACTTTTTATGTTTAGAGTTGTTGTTGTATATCTTCCCGTGAGTCCTTAGGCTTGATCGTGTGCATTTGCGTGTATGATTAGTGCACGATCGGCCGGGGCGTCACACTTAAACCCATCTCGACATAAAGGGAGCCGCTAACTAGATTCTTGTTCATAGTAGGGACATGCTGCACGTTCCTTAATTGCAACGATCTTTCCCGAAGTAAACTTCAGATCCACAGTGCCAATGCCACGAACAGAAGCATGTGACCCATTCCCATTAGGACGGAAGAATCCCTTGCGACCTGATAAGAAGTAAACAGGGAGACGTCAGCACACACATGAACGTTAGCACCCGAATCAATCCACCATGAAGATGATTGAAATACTGAAAGCACAATAGGTAAATTACCATACCCATCAGTATTGCTAGCGGTCACCATGTTGACAGTCTTGGAGCTCGTTTTCCCTTTGCGGTCTGCACGTTCAGGGCATTCCTTGGAAAAGTGTCCGGGCTTCCCACAGGCGTAGCACTCTAGCTCAGCCTTGTTGAACTTCTCTTCTTGAAGGTAGTAGTCTTGGTAGGCTTGTTGAAAACAGGTTTGTTTTTCCCTTGTTCTTGTTCTGTGGGTACCTCTGCACCATATTGGCGGTAGGCTGAACCCACCTCCTTTCTCAGTAGTGTCTTTAGCCCGAGCTTTTGCTTCAACATCAAGAGATGCAATCAGATTTTCAACTGATATCTCCTGTCTCTTATGTTTCAGAGTTGTGGCGAAATTCCTCCATGAAGGAGGCAACCTTTGCAATCATGCACCCAGCCATGAATTTGTCGAGTAGAACACATTAAGGAGTTCAAGTTCTTTCACAATGCACTGTTCTCATGAGCTTGTTCAACCACAGAACGGTTTATTCACCATCTTGTAGTCATGAAAACTCTCCATGAAGTACAGTTCACTGCGTGCATCTGTTGCACCGATTTTGCATTCAGTGCATCCCACAGAGTCTTTCCGTCATCTATGTGCATGTACACATCACACAGACGGTCAGCAAGAACACTCAGAATGCATCCCACAAACATAGTATTGCTTCCTGGAATTTTCTCTGATCTTCGTCAGACATTCCTCTGGAGCACCACACACTAACGTGAAAACTTTCAGAGCAGTAAGCCAGAGCGTGGTCTTCACCTGCCACCTCTTAAAGTGCACACCGTAAATTATCCGGCCTCAGTGCATCAGCGAATCCAGCCATAGTTAACTCAGGAAACTGCCTACAGTTAGGTTTTTGGATTGTTGGAAAATTAGGCAGTTCATGATTAATTCCAGTAAATAATTCATGACTAGAACAGATACTAGCATGCAAAAATCTAGCAAACTAGAAGAACAACAAGACATGCATAACAGCAGCGAACACGAAACAATAGCTATAGAGACAGACATGAACAGATGATGTGGACGTACTGTTCGTTGCTATTGTGGGTGCGACGGTGTTGATGACGATGTTGGCGACGATCTGCTGCTGACGGTGATGAAGACGGCGATGAGTAGCACACGCCCGACTTGGACGGAAGACACCCGTGATGACGAATTTGAGCAGTCGCGCAGACGCGCTTCCCAAAAAACCTAATTCGTCCTCTCCCGGTGCAGGATCCAAGGACGAACGGTTCCGGAGACCTGCGCTCCCACGCGCCGATGCACGCCGGCGGTTTGGGATTGAAGTAGACTACGACGGCGGCGCAAGTTGCGAGATGAGGCAAAACCCTAGGTGTTTTTTCGATGTGTCTTTGGCCGCAGCCGGTAGCTGTATATATATTAGGACCAGAGGTGGTATTGTGTCGCGTTCACAATCCCAAACCGACTCGGTTTCTAATTTCGTATACTTACCGACAAGAAATCAAAAAACTTGTCTGCCAAGACATAAAATAAAACGCAAAAGGAAGCTGCGCCCCTACAAGGAGACGGACCGGATTTTGGTGGACCATTCACGCGCATGTCGCACGTAGCGCGCCGCTTGCCTCGCCACGCCACGCCATGGCCCGGCCCGGAAGGCGAGAGAGCGAGCACGCGCGTATGGTCTTTCCTTCTCTTCTCCACACACCACTTAGAGTGGTGGAGAGAACCCACTATATAAAGAGGTCAACTCTTCTTCAACTTCCGGGGGGGACTAAACTTTAGCACGAGAC